>OU830595.1:76827087-79327087 GCA_917563855.2 Limnephilus lunatus | reverse complement strand
AATCATAATTTGAAATAGTCCAACGTTAGACAATGTTGGTAAGGACCTTTTCCTCCAAGGTACAGACTTTTTACTGTTATTTTTTCATTAGCGCATTTCGTACTCCGTAAACATTTTTATTCCCATGAAAAGAAACCAACTGCAAGAGAAAATGGAACAGGTATACAAATAAATGCTATTATTCTTTTTCCATGCGCTTTGTAGTTGCATTCGCATGGCTTATTATAGGTCTATATAAATGGTGTATATCTGCTTTATAGCTGAAAGTTGAACTGCTTTGTTTTGGTATGAAGAACGGCATTGAAAGTTTCCTAATTTATGGCTTCTTTGTTAATTAAATCAAGGTTCATAAAACACTTGTATGTTGTTGTTGTTACTTTCAAAATGTAATATTTCAAACGTTACATGACAAAAATGTGAGAAATTCATAAAGTAAATTATGGAAATTTGATAAGGTTTTCTCGTATGTAGGTGTCCAGTCTTAACACTAACTTATTCAAGCAGATATTTAAAAAATCAGTAGCTCAAGTTTGAGATTGAAAAATATTGTCTTGACCTTAAAAACTTATTAAAACATATCTGTATATTCTTCAGGGCTAGAGTTCACCATTAGCGAGTTATTGCACACAGAATATCTGCTATCTAACATTTCTAATTAGAAACATGAGGTTTCTAATTAGAAACGTCCCTTTAAGCTGATCTCATACCAGTACTATACTCTCATTATATATCTATGTGTGAGGTTGGCCTATTTTAGAATATCGCTCGCCATCGCATTGGGAGTAGGTATAGCGGTCGTATGAGATCAACGTTATGGCCACCATTCAAATTTAAGTGTTGACCTCACAATATTATTCAATTCTATCGACTAGATTTCGATCTTTGAAAAGACGTTAACCGTGACATTGTCAGTCCAAATTGAGTAGCCATATTCTCACCATTCTTAAACTCATCACAAACCATGAATTAATGTTACAAACCTGCACAGGTAGGTACCAATGTTGTCAATTAAACAACACAGGGTAAACCAGAAAGAATTGGTAAAAAATATTATCAAGTAAGTACGAGTTTTAAACCTGGTCGGAAATAGTAGTAGATTACTACTGGATACATATAATTTCAAGAAGTGTACTCTGTATTCCGTAGCTATTCGAATGAATACTCATGTAGCAAAGTTAAGATATATAAGGTCTTTCTGATTTTGACATTTGACCTATAACATAAAACATAAAAAATCAGTGGGTTTTGGAAATATAGGGTCGGGTCGGGGTGAGGAGTTGGGTGGTTACTCGGCTGAATGAGCAGTGATGACATGTTGATGACATGTTGATGAATTTTGTTTGTTTGGTTTTGAAGAAAAAAAAGTCACCGTATACCAAAATTTCATTTATATTTTTCTACTCAAAATAATGGCAGAATCATTGATTAAAGTAAACGTCCCTTATCACTTGAATCACCCTGAATAGACAGACCGATAAAGTTTATTATCAAGTATTTGAAAATGTTTGAATCATCACTTACCTCTAGGAATACTTACTTCGACAATCTTCCTTAAAATCTAAAAAATATTGTAGAAAATATACATGAAATCAGCTTAAATTGATACATTACCTCAAACAACTGACAGTCCTTTATTATTTTCTGTGTTGTGTCCCAAAAACTTCGTATTTTCTTTATTTACTAACATTTATTTGGTACCGTTTTAACAAATTCACAACTGCTTCATATTTTTCTTTGCTTTATCAATAAAACTAAATTTTATTTTATGCTTTTGCTATTTGAGTTAAATTCCCTCACAAAAAATATCAAGGCATTTTCTTTATGGTGAAGAACAGAATTAAGGAAAAGATTTGCACACTGACCACCAACATACTTCTGTGAGTTTATCTCTTCGAAAGCCAACAGATAGTTAAACAGCAGCTGGATCTGGAACAAGTATTTTTGACAACATAACTACCATCCAGTGTTTTTTTTTCAAAGAAATTTCCTATACCAGACTTTTTGATAAATTATCGCTAGCTACGTTATGATTGATTATACAATGGTGTGGAAAATAAAATGTGTATTTTTAAGCGCTGAATGGTCATATGTGTTTCTTTTTGGTAACCCTGTACCATCTTCTGTGAGCTGAAAAAGTAGATTCGATGAATTTCTCTTGGATAGAGAATGTTTGCGTGTTTCTCGTGACCTTTCTATCACCGGCTACATGCATACCATCATACCTCTACAACTCTCCAGCCATTCCACCGTTTCTAGACGGTCACTATGGCGAAGTGGTAAACGCATTTGACTAATATTTATGAATGCATAATATAATAAGGACGCTACCAGGTCGGGTGTTGAAATGTTAATATTGTTACCTTATAATGTTAATATTGACCTGTTGTAAAGACCTATAATGGAAAAAAGGGCTGTACAGAAGTCGAGAAAATTGATAATAACCATAGACATTCAAATTGATAGACTAACCCAGCGGTTTTCAACCTTTTCGAGTCTTCTATGTTGATAACATCTCTGTATGATGCTTTAGAGCTGTTTCCTGTGCTTTAGTAGCTCTTGAGAAAAGCGAACATATATTGACAGTTAAATGTTTCTATTTTCTTTCAAAAAAATTTCTAAACTGAGCTGACTGACTGACTGATGTGTGACGTTGCAGCAGGCTGCCAGACCACCGAGCGTAAACCGCCGAAGTTTGAAAACGTTGGCTGAGTTTAAAATCCTAGTATCCATGCCGCGTACCCCCAATCTTGCTTCGCGTACCCCAAGGCCCAAGGGGTACGCGTTCCACAGGTTGAAAACCATTGTACTAGCCAATCGGGGAAAGAGGAACAAGCCAAGATGGTCCCTTGACCGTCTCCTTTTCTGTGAAACGTGAAATTATACAGGCAACTTGCATGGTAATATCACCATTCAGTCCTCGAAAATAAAATCTGCTTACGAATTACTAGTCCTTTTTACAATGGCGCGAAAATCGCTTGCTGTGTAAAAAAACTTGACTTCAAATCCAAAATCGGGTTAACAAAAGTTCGGGCTTGTTTCCGAAATCGAAAATTTTGTTACACTTTTTAGACACTTTTACAAATGTCTTATAATTTAGCCACCTTACTCAATTTTAGCGTCGTTACGTCAATCGTTTCGTTTAAAAGTGAACATTCAGATTAAGGACTACGCCACAAACCTTTGCCTTCAGTTAGCGAATTTTATTTTCTGCACTTTTTTTTCACATTAGCTCCACACAGGAGGCCTTGGGGAAAATAATTCCCCGCAACCCGCAAGGCCTATGTCATCTTTGTGGATGCTGTGTGGAGGGTCTTTTAGGAAAAGAAGGAGAAGAAGTTCTGAGAAGGAAAAGGGTATTAGGGGTGGTTATGAATCTAGGGGTCAGTTTGTCCAGGAGTGACGGACGTATGAATCCATCCCTCCCACTGCGGTGCAAGGCGATGTTCCGAGAGAGTACCTACAGCTGGAGAATCCAAAGGGACTCCCTCAACCATTCTCAATCCGGCCTGCCATGCAGCTGGTGGGTAGACGCATCCGCCGCCAAGACCTGGACTTACCTCACTCCATGAACCCGGGTACTATTGCTAAGTCATCTAACGTAGCGAACCACTTGGGGTGACCTACGGCAGAGGTGATGGTTATCCAATATTTGTTCCTGGGGCAGCGGTACCCATACCCGCCCCCCAAATTGATGGGATGTTTGGTTGTTCACCTGGCCTGTTTATTTCAATGTGCGCTTTTCTGATGTGGAGTGATGTCGTTATTTATTCAAAGCATTTTCCAACCCTCCTGGTGCCAAAAATATGATCAACTACGATACCCAGATTTCATATTAAGGGTAAGTCTATCAATTTGAATGCCTATTTGCACGATAATCATAATATCTACTTCATCTAGTCCAATATGCATAATACAATATATAAAATAACTAACAAAGTTCAGTGTTTTAAATCGTAACACGAGACTTCCAGGGTTGTTCTTTGTGTATTTACCAATGAAAGTAAATTCAGTTCCGCTGATATTTTTATTTATTCCATACTAAAATTTATATCAGAATTTTTTTACAAATATTATTACATATATTATAATCAATAACTTACCTACATTAGTTTTCTTTTAGTAATGACTTGGCTAATGACTGAGTCGGTTAGGGCGCTGTGTTCCGGTAAGACCGTTTTCTTTTCCTGTGTCTTGTTCTGTTTCGTGATTCGATGCGATTTAATAGTATTATCTTCGTCTTCAATAATAATATGTTACATTGATGTGCATAACCTTCAAAAGATATTGAAAATATATATGTCAGTTATGTTATATTTTTGTATTTGTTTCTGGAGTGGTCGATGGCCAAAAATGCTCGGCTAGCAGTCGGAGAGATCGAGTCGGAACATAACGCATGCTTATTTGCTTAGGTATGCCTTATAAATCTTTCAGTGAACAGCTTCCCTATACAGATACAAACCATAGGTACTAGGTCACCTTTGCAGTAAATCAAGAAGACGCCTGTTCCGACAATTATTACGGGACTTGTAGTAGCTTCTTGAATTGAATGAAAAGTAACGGATGCGTGCTTGTTCCAGTGAGAGTTCAATTAGCACCTTCGTCTTTGAGTTGATAATCAGATACCTCCTGCATAATAGAAGTGTTAGGGGGTCCAAATAGAAAACAAATATTACTGAAAATGATTTGAAAGGATGATGTATAAATACGGGTTCCATGCCAACTCAGAACCACCTCAGAAAGGTCATTAAAAGCTATGAAAAAATAATTTTAAAATAGCCGGTAACCCTAACCTAACTTAACCTATTTAAGCAAATTTTTATATATTTTTTATCATCACTCTTAATGACCTTTCTGAGGTGGTTCTGAGTTGGGTTCATTCTGAGTTGGCCGGTCGCCATAAATACGATGGGGAGCGCGCCATAGAAATCCAATTAATTTGAATGTCTATGGAGCGCGCTAATATTAAAAAATAAACAGGTTTAAGCGACTGTTGTGAAAATATTTAATAAAACAAAGCTTACTTTGAATAAAGCAAAGGTCCCCTGACACCTGATTTAAGTAGCATTTAAAGAAACACTGTATATTTTTCATATTTATAACATGCTAAAGAACAGAACCAGATGAGTTTTTTTATAATTTTTGAAGCATACCTACTTTGCGATTTTTTCCTTTCTAGGGAATTTTATGTAGTTAAACCTTTTCAACTGGGAGTATGAATAGATACCCGAGGGATTTTAACCAGCGATTCCTGAGCATATTTTTGGAGTAAGAAATGTAGGTGTCATTTTGCTGTCCTATGATATTTTTTCTGTTAAAAATATTTCTCCATTACGTGTCGCAACTGACTAGTTAGAAGAGTAGCGCGTAGACAGTACAGAGTAGCGTAGCTTGATAAGCATTGCGTCTCGGTATAGCAGCATGTTAACATACGAAACAGAGTTGCATCACTCAAATCCATCGCGACGGGATATATCCCATGCCCATAGCGATGGTATCAGTAGCGACCTATGATTGATTTTTTTTTTGGTTTTTAATAGAAATTAATAACATCTGACAGCAAAAAGACATGTGCATTTATTATTCCAAATATGTCAAGGAAGCGCTGGTTAAAATTCCACGGATTCGTGCTGTTACACCCTGTATACATCGGTAGAAATTAGGAATGCTTGGTCTTAATGTTCGTCACGAAAATGGGTGTCAAGCACGTGTCAAATGTTAGATGGCCAAGTAAATACTGGCATTGTTCATTAATTATAATGCTTCCCACGAAAATTCAAGTCTTCCTATTGAATGCAAGAATTTCTCAAATATGAATGACAAATTGCCCGTTACCTGTAGTGGGATGACAAGATGTTGATTTACCGATGTAACCTCTTCGCCTTTTGCTTCTTCTAAATACTAAATGATGAACATGAAATAAAATAATTATAATAAAACGCGTTCTTGAAGACAAATCGTTTATTAAGTTTAATGTACACAATCAATTATTATGACAATATGTTTATTGGATTGTTGACAAATAGGTGTAATGAATATTTTCACTAACACACAGACTTCTACAAACAAACGTTATTATTAATGATATGAAACTAGGCAAAGTTTCGATGCATGATCCCATTATTGATTAATTTCCAGGTATCGAAGCCGTCTCTCTATATTAGGCTTAGTAAAATGCTACTTGTTAAGGAATAAAAATGCGTGATGATGGAGGGTCGATTTGGAAAGTTTTTGTTCAGATTATCTATGCTGTTTATAATATCTTATTTGGAAAATAGCGACTTTAGGTGGATATCAGAATAACACGTGTGATTCTACCTCAGTTTCAACATAACATAACTGATATATTTCTACATGAACATCTTGTTAACGCCTAGCTATAAGTTATCTACCAAATAAATTATATTTAATTTCGAATGAACCACTGATATATTCACAGTTGTAACACATATTCAATTAGCTTTAGGTACTTCGCGTTTTTTTAATGTTTGCAAAGTAGTTTTTTAATTAAATTCGTTAAGATTTTAATTAAAGGAGAGGTCACATTGATATAAGTAATGTAAATGATTTCTACAGTGAGATTACATGATGAGATTGCTAGTCTAGTTTTCTTCCATTTTATTAAAAATAATTCTATTTTGAACTATTCTACCAACCTGAGAACACCATTAAAAAGTATGATTAAGCTCAATCTGATTTTCCAAATGTCCCCCAGCCTCCCGTCTCTAGCTCTACTCTTTAACTCAGACAAATCCAATTATCGTATGGTCCAATATCACTTCTTCATTATCTTATAATTTACAACAGTAAATCTCTATTCTAAATGAATATTTGAACAATAAATACACTGAGTATTGAGATACGCTAAATACGTTCATTATATTAATAGATACAGCCACATAAGTCAGTACAACAATTTATTACTATGGAAATTGTACATTTTTCTACTTTTCATGTAAAGTTATTGAATTTACAACTTGAGTCATCTGGCTTTCTAATACTCGAACCCCGTTTGTTCGATGCGAGCGTATGCACTGTGTGCAGCGCCACGGATCAACATAATATCATGTTAGAGCTGCGGCTAATCGGCGGATCAAGTTAATCTTGCATTCAACAATTGGGGTTAAGTCGTTTGTCGTCAGTGAACTTCACTTAATCGGGAAATGGACAAAAAAGTGAGAATTAAACCACGGAAAACAATGTTCTTTTCGCGAGTTCCGCTGATAAATAACGCAACGTAGATTGCGCCGAGTTCATTAATCCGAGTGAGAATTCACCATCCACATCCACGTTGAGAAATCTCTCAGGGAATTGGATTAATCATTAATCTGTGAATATTAGCACGCATGCACCATTGCCTCGAGAAAGGAAAACACAGCATGTGTGGGAGGGCGCCTCCGTAAGCCCGACTAATATATTTTCCGTGCACGAGCACGAACAATGAAACAGGTCTTGACTTATATCCCTAGCGAAACCGCTTCGGCTGTACGAATAAGAAAGTGGACCGGTTGTAATGGCAAATGGCTATATTATAAGCGGTCTCATCCCAAAAGAGTGAAGTAATAACTAATAACCGCGTGAAGCAATCGGCAGGAAGTCCAAGTCGTCATCTTGGACTCAGAGAATTGAGTCTTCCGTTTCGTAATAACAGTTAGCCAGATGAATATGGGAATCTCCACACACCTCGTTGTATTCATTCAAGTGTGTACCTTCGTGGTTCTACCGTAACTAATGAGATTATTTCTTAAGGCTAAGTTTTAAAATTAAATCACATATTGGCCAGTGTAAATCGATGCATTTGATGCAGGCCGTATACTGACTGACATTTTACTAAACGAACTTTCACATTTATTTTAAGTTAAATCATGGATGACTAGATAAATATTTGGCAATCAAAGATCTCCTAAGCATATCGTAATAAACTATCTGATCTTGGGTATTAAAACCTCAGAATCAAACACATTGAAGGAATAACACGTAGCGATATACAAATGGATATGACAACTTTCATTCACGTTGGAATCTTTTTTAGAGTTAAATAATATACAATAGTTTGTTATTATGACTAACACAGATAGATATCTATTAGGTTTTGCAAAATGAAGAAAAAACAGCCACTAAAAATAGTTCGAAAAACGCTACACATTTTTATTTCGAAGTAAAATAACGTATTCGAACTTCATTGATTAAAAATTAAACCATGTATCTGAAATTTTATGAAAGCATAATAAACATTGAAGTATGTAATAATATTATTATCGGGGATTCCCGATATTAGAACGCCCGAGATAGAAATGGATCGATAAAGCAAGAAATGCATATTTTACAAAATAATAAACATCGAAAAATGGAATGTTGAACAACTCTGCTAACACTTACGAGTAATCTGTGGTAGTTATTTCTCGTTCAAGTTTTATTCGGGTTTCCCCGGATTACCAATTCCGAATGATACATTAAGATTTAAATTATTATTGTCGGCAATTGGCTTGACTTTGAATACAGTAATTTAATGAAAACTTCTAACGGGATGATATTAACCCCTCAGACTAATTTGAATACAGTAATTTAATGAAAACTTCTAACGGGATGATATTAACCCCTCAGACTAATTTGTTCGCTTTTTGGAACAACTCACATAGGTCTCATAGAAATCGTTGTGAAAAATATAATCTAAACGGTTTTAAAAAGAGAAAATACAACGCTGTATATTTAAATTAAAAGTTAACCACAAAATAATTCAAATTAAAACCTTTATGAAACCAAAGTTTCAGATCGCAAGTTGAAAAAAAATAAAATTTTGTGAATTTAAAAAAAAATAAAAGTGAGATTATGATAACGTTTATAATATATTTGTCTAATTAAATGTATGTGTGTTTTTATTTTTTTAATTACCGGTAACTTTAGTAAAATAAAACGTAAGGTATGCACATTTTAAAATTATTTTAAAGTTTGAATTGGGAATGTTTATATCTAAAAAAAACACATGATTATTTCTGATTATAAAATTTGAAAGCACTCCAGGAGCATTTCATCACATTTAAAAATCAGTTTTTAGTTTTCGGATACGTTCACAAACATTGCATATTATTTGGATTTTAATGCAAAGCGGAAAAATTCTGACCTACTGACAGTGGTCGAGGCCTGAGGGGTTAAAGATTTATTTTACAGAAATAATGCGAATGACATGTTATCGATTGAGATTATAATATTGTTAGGTGCTGTAAAACGATCAGAATTCTACGGTTTGTTTCTAGATTAAAATTGAGCAACCATTAGCTATATGCAGCAGTAAATGGATCCCATCTATTCGCGCAACAAAAACCACAAATCATTCAATCTAACTTCAATAACGTAGAAGATCTAAAAGGACTACATATTTATGTGGTCTTTAAACATTGGTCGAGATAGATTTAATTTCCACTATAATAGGTAGTAGGTACGTGTTTAGAATAGTGAGGAGATATGGCCAGAAAATGGACTGACGCCAGAGCTCAAATTTTAACGAAATATTATAATATTGTTAAATTTGCACCCTGGATCGGTTCTAAAATGAAGGAAGAATAGAAATTGTACATTTTATTTATGATTATATTATTATTTAACGGTACTTTCTACGAAAACTATTATTTGAGACATTCGATTACACAGCGATAACTTAAACTAGTTTATCCGTCACGTCCCCCCTCCCCCTCCTATCCTCACCCCTCACGAGCACCAGTCGCCTTCACCATTCTTCGTTCTAAGTCTCATTATATTTGGCGAGATTAAGAAAGATGACAGAATGGCGCACATAATATAATATTGTTGAGTGTAACGCTCGCCTCTACCCGCGCTATTTCATATTCCGCGCTCCTTCGTCTTCAATCTATCGTGACTCCTCTTGCTTATTGCAGTAGTCCGGCCAAATGGAACCTATTAGTATCAGTATCGACGGTTGGAGAGATACCGCTCGTCCTTCGGGTATCACGCCTGGCCGAACATGGCCGACACATCCCCCGTGGACTGCGAATGGTGCATGGAACCGTGAGGATGTACGCTGCCAGCTCCCCCCGCTCCCAGCTTGTTGAGGGTTTTCTTGCCGTGGTAGAGCCTGTACAGAGAGTACTGGTGGGCGGACTCTAGATCGCTGACGCTGTTGGTCATGGCGGAGGCTTTGACTGCCAAGGCTGGAGGGTCCACCTTGTTGCGATTGAGAGCGGTTGCGTTGTCCGTGGCAGCGATGGGCGGCAGATGAGGGGGCGGACGAGGGGCGGCAAGCGGGCTGGGCGGCTGGTTGGAAGGAGTCTTCACTTGTTGCGAGGGTTGCAACCATTCGTGCCTGGTAGCCTGCTCTGGAGTGAACCGCTTCTTGGGATCCCATCTGTTGACAAAAACGCAAGTTAAACACTGCAGATAAGAAACCAGAAATAAAATGAATATGCTTCAATCACAGAAAACTTATTTTGTGGCATCATTTCGATTAAAAATTTAAAATATTTAGTATTTGATACTTTTATTATTTAAAAAAACAAACATGTTTCGTAAGCATTACAACTTACAAGAGTTGCTACAATGTAAAATGTTAATGGTATCCATTTTGACAAACTAAAAAACTTTGAAATTAGAAATAGTGTAATTTAAAAAATACAGAATTCACACGCGGTAGAAGTGAAACCATCAGAAAACTAAAGTAGACCAGAGTGGGGAGGCTACGAAGCACCGCACAAAGAGGAGATCGATAGGCTATAAAGCACTTCACAAAGAGGAGACCGATTATATTATCTCATTCTAATCGCAGGCTAAATTCTATAGATGTATGTGTTTGTCTCTTTTTAGTAACGCTATTTTTCGTTTCATCGAGTTTCAAATCACAATGGTGCTAAAGAAGTTTTCACTTCAAAAATTATAAATAATAAAAAAATATTTTTAAATGATCCGTTATTAAATTTGTTACTTTTGTAAATTACGCCCTATTACACCCCTCATTCTTACTACTCCCATTTATCCAATAACATATTTCTAATGGTACAATTAGTTATAAGTAAACCCTGATGAAATAAGTATTCAAATTTTTTAAACAATAAAACTGGTTAAAACTAAATCTTAATATATAAAACAAAGTCGGGTTAGTTACACAATTTATAACTCAAGAACGGCTGGACCGATTCTTATGATCTTTGATTTGTTGGATTTGTCTCCGCCCCGAATAGCAGAATAGCTACACATTCACGAAAAAAAACTAAATTCTTTTCCTCATACATTTTGCAAGGAACGAAATCTCACATTTTGAAAGAGCTGCAGCTATATTGTAATAAGTACCTTTAGGTAATATTGAATAGTGAGTGAATTCCAAAAATTCAAAAACGTCAAATGTCAATGCGCTGATTGCTTTGCTTTTTTTTCTTAAACATACGAGTATAATGCTGCCCCTCTTTCTTACACACTTCATGTCAACAGTCAAAAATGAGACAAACGGTGAACGTATGTTTACATTGTCTACACCCTCCAAAGGAAAAATTCAATAATTCTAATAAATCTCCCTCACATGTATAAAGAAAAAGAAACCCAATTCCCGTAAGTAGATGGAAAAGTAAGAAAATCACAAAAAATATAAATCCGTACACAACTCCATCTCTGATACTGACAAAAACAAAACACGGACAGTTGCGCGTCGATAATTGCTTCGTTGTGTAATATTTAACTTAGGGAATAAAAAAAATGAATTTTATTCAAGATAATAAGTTTAAAAAAATAGTTATGAGGCGGTACGAAGTCCCGGGTCAGCTAGTATTTTATTAATTTTGAATTAAAATTAGTGTAACAGCATTCTAATCATTCATTTCCTCCGTGAGTATTTTCACACGTTAATTATTATTGTACATTTCAAATAAATAATGGAAAGGTTAACAGAGTTTAATCACTCCGGCATTGTGAGACAAAGTAGGAACTCGGTAATATAAGACAAGGTGAATGTCAAACCGGATGGAAGATTTATTTGTATTTTATTTCAGTGCACGCCGCGGCACAGTACAACTTGCCTAGCCACTCTCTTAATAGAATAGTTCTCGTTATATAATCTCCGCGTTAATAGAATAACTAATAGAAAACCTATCAAATAATAAATAAAGCGAATGGCAGAATAATCTAATCACTATTCGTTTTTATACAAGGAATCTCTACTGCGCATCCATTTAATAATTGTGAAACTATCGTGGAATAATTAATATAAGTCAATATCAAATGAAACTGATTCAATTAAGATAAGTCGAAGTTCCGAGACTGAACTACTAATCAGTAAAAGTCAATGAATAATGGGTTAATTTAATATAATATTCTCCTGTTATAATGCAGCCATTATCTTGATATAATAGGATACTGGTTTCCCAAACTTTAAAGGTCGGTTCGGTAATGATTTAATTAATTTGTCAAGTTTGTTTCAGCTTGACAAAACTACGATATTATTATTTTGTCCCTTTGAAGCATAAATCTAGAAAGTTAAGTGATGAAGGTACATAATTACTGAGTCCGAGGTAAACGTGCTTACTGGGTCTCACCCTCTTATGGTGAGACCCAGTAAGACTCTCCCAGGGCCTATGTCATCTTTAGGGATGCTGTATGGAGGGTTTTTTAGGAAAGGAATGAGAGGAGAGTTCTGGGAAGGAAAAGGGTTTAAGGGGTGGGTAGGAATCTGGGGTTCAGTATGTCCTGGTCATCCGCCTCCAAGACCTAGACAAACTTTACCCCATGAACCTGGGCACCCCTGCTAAATCACCAAACGTAGCGAACCACTTGCGGTGACCTATGGCAGAGGTGTTGGTTATCCAATAAAGGGTGCCGGGGCGGCGGTACCCATTCCCGCATCCTAAATTGAGAATGTTTAAATCCTTCACCCCAGATCCAATTTTGAAAATAATACTTGAATTCAAAGGAAACTAGAGATCATTGAACTAGATTTCACAGGGACAAACAACCACGCACAGACAACCGAAATTAATATTTTTGTGATTCGTAAGTACACCTATCTCAGAAAATCCTCTCGGTTAGAGAGGCATAGAAAATACATACTTAAAAACAATATACCTGCATAATCAAGATAAATTAATTAATTTAAAACATGTAAGCTTGACCAATCAAAGCCAAGTTTACTTACATTACACGCCGTGACCCTTCCACGAATGTTTAATACTCTGTTACATGTATTACTTCGAGTGTGCTTATCTTTAGTGTCTTACGTAAATAACTTTACAGGCAGGAAAGAGTAAACATAAAACAAGTACCCGAACAAAACAAGTACCTGGATGGAACAAGTACCCAACCAAGAAGACTTGTGGTTTCTCGATGCAGTGTTAAAGGTTGAAGTTGCAAAACAAATTTAATTATATTAAAAGAAAGTTGATACAAAAACAACAATTATTTTTTTCTTATGTAACACTTCAGGAAGTCATCGAAAAGCTGTTCAGAATATTAATGGCTGTAATTACTTCGGATAATAAAGATGATTTGGCATTCCAATGATTTCAATCGTGTAACTATTTTAGGTGTGTGAGACCTTTGACATTAGTGCGTAATCGTAGAATTTATTTCTGGTATGTATCTAAGTGTCCATTAATTCTACCCTTTTACGAAATACTACCTTCATTACCAGGCTTCGCTCAGGATTTGGATTGAAAAATGTGATCATATCAATGTGGTGTTGATGCTGTAAAAGCTGAGTTATAAACGACTTTGTAGTTTGTATAAAAGAAATTCCGGAAAAAAAATCATGACGCAAATGTTCACTGTTTAAGAGGCTTTTGAGGACTTGAGTGAGTACACATAGATTTTGACTTTAGATATTAACCGGTTTTAATATACTTGAAATTAAACTTATTTTTTTAACCAAGCTTTACGTTATTGAAAAATATATAATAAACATTAAGGCGCCTTTTATATTCTCAAGTTTGATAATCAAAGAACTCATCGTTTGTAAGTTTAGTTAGATAAAACCCAAATGTGTAGACTTTATACTAAGATACAGTGTGTTGAAGTAGATATTTTAGTCGATAATTTATTCGGATCAAAAAAGTGCTGTTTTTGCACAAAAATATACAACAATTATTTTTTATTTGGGATGCGGGTATGGATAACGCCGTTCCGGGAACCATTTATTGTATAACTAACACTACTGCCTTAGTGCCCAGGTACATGGTGGTGAGATTTGTTTAGATGTATAATGTAAAACCAGCAGAAATAAATAAATAAATACCAATTTCCGCTCCATAATCTTGTTTTATGTACCTAAATTGAAGACTTTTAATTTTCGCTGTGTAAAATATTCGTAATTATCACTTTTCGAACAATTTGTGAGAAGGCCTCAAAATTTTATTAAGTGAATGAGATTCAGACTGAGAGTCAGATTACCGCAATCAACTATGATTCCGCAAACTAAATGATTCCCCCGGCGCCGCGGCGTGAGGCATCGAGCGTCGAGCCTCGGCGTTGGCGTCGCAACGCTTTTTGCCGCACTGGAAATAAATCTCCTCCGCTAAATTTTCATTAGAACTCTCTAAATCATCATTTCCCGAACAATATGGCTCGGTTCGTTATCCAGAGGGGCTGGCTTCATTAATCAGGGGCTCGGAAAGGAAAGTTTTTGTCTCAACGAAGCCGAAGCTTACTGTTATTAATTTATTTCTTATTGAGAGAAAGCTCTTTTCTCAATTTATGAAAATTAAATTAAATAGAATACGAAATTTTAAAACAATTTTATTTTCATTATCCCTAATCCCTATATTATAAGTTTTATTTTTTTACAGTAGACCCTGAGAAAAATAATTTTCCTCAGGGCCTATGTCATATTTGGGGATGCTGTGTGGAGGGGCTTTTAAAGGAAAGGGAGGAGAGAATGTTCTGGGAAGGGAAAAATGTATGAGGTCCAGGTTGGATTCTGATAAAAGCCAAATCCATCCCACCACTGCAAGGCGAGGGATCAAGATAATCCCGTAGGAGAGGCCCAACAGTCTTCCTCAGCCATTTCCTCCCGATTCAGCCTGCCACGCAGTAAGTGGGCAGACGCATCCGCCGCCAAGTGGATCGTATGAGAATGGACATGCAGGAAGAAACAATTTATTTCTTTGAATGGCATAGCAACGCATGCCGGGAACCAGCTAGTAATTAATGAATAAATTAATGCTAGTAATTAATGAATAATTAATGAATAAATTAATGCTAGTTTCTTTTCTTCTTCAAGTATCGGTCGGAAATTTTGGTTTCATAAAGGTATACATTTTATTTTTTTGTGGTTAATTTTCAGATTTGAATATATAGCGTGGTATTTTCTCTTTCCAATGCCGTTTTGATCATTTTTCTCACTATGATAGTAAGGGAGACACAACGATTTCTATAAGACCTATTTGAATTTTTCCGAAAAGCAAACAAATTATCCCAAGTGGTTAAACAGTCGCAAATAGAAATACTCTTTATTTCACTAGTTTTTATCTCCATAAATATCGATGCTATTAATGGATGAATTGGGATTGGTATTCCATTGTTTTTGAGTGGGATACTTTCCAATGTGATTTTTAGCCGAAACTACATAAATGATCAATTCTATTCCCACAAGCTTCATGTTTCATTTCCGCCCTCCTTCGTTAATTTGCCAATCTTTCCCAAGTTGAAGACATTTATTGATTAGTTTCATTACTGTTACAAGAATAATGAGAGTAATGAAATGTTTACTCGACTGTAACTATTTACACATAAGTATTTATTGTAACATTCCCAACGTGATAAAAACGCACCGACAATTATTTGTTCCCACCATAAGCAAGTAGGTTATATTGTTGAAATAAACACCTGGCATTAGTCCACATTTAAATCACACACGTTCCTATATAAATAAAGCATGGGTACTATAAAAATAAGAAAAATCGTTACCTACCTTTCTAAAATGTGTGTTTTTTATTTTATTTTAAATCGCTTGTAAATAGATTAGATTGTATAGTTATTATAGCAGATAGTCAGTTGATGAATAATAACGTCTCCCTTCAGTATTTCGTATTTGCTGTATCTCCTCGTGGACTTTCACCAACCTGTTCCATTGTCTTGTCTATAATTTGTCATACTAACACACATTGCATCTTGTATTTCCCGCTAAGCACTCGCATACTGCTTACTAACAACGTATGCAGGGACATTGGAGGTCTAAATTCGTTCTAAACTAAATGTAGCTTCGGTCTTTCAAAAAAAGTAAAGTCCTTGAAGGAGGAACCATCTGTTACTTATACCAGGACGGGTAAGTGGTGGATGACCTCTAATGTATCTCAACAATTCTCGCGTTTTTCAGTTATATATGAATTCATAGACTTGAATGACTTCAATATTTGATTTATCGTGTCTCCATAGATTATCCTCAAAATTAAAACTCTCTTTCTTAACTTTATCGGCACATAGCACTCTCTTTAAAAAATAGTTATTTCATTTCACCGATATTTATAACATATTTGTCCTGAACACTTACAATGTTTTGTGTAAAAAAAAATGTGTATCGTATACTTTCTTTACATTTTAAGAGCCGAAACGGTAATTATATGAAATTCCCTCGATAGAAAAAAAACGCAAAATAATACAAATATTCAAAACACATTTTGTTCTGTTATTTAACATGTAATAGGTATGTATGAAAAAAATCATAATATATCATTAAATGCAACTTATGTATTTGTCTATAGATTTTTGCTCTATTTTAAACGAGTCGTTCGCTCTAACATTCGTATTTATATAATATATCCCTTTTAAGTCATATTCCATATGATTTTAGATTTTCACGGCCATAAGTATTTTTGGGATGTTATGCCTGCGTTACCTCCTTCTTCAGCCAACGTTTCGATCAGCGTTAACATCATCAGGGCTCGTGTGTTGGCTAAAGAAGGAGGTAGAGCAACACGGCGTAACGCCCCAAAAATAAATAACAAAAAAATCTTTTCGTTTTGAACGCTTACCATGGAGCCATAAGGCCCAGAAAGCGTTAAAAAAGATGAAGAAGTGGAGATATGTAAGAGTAGATATATATGTAATATGAGAGATATATAAGTAAATACGAATGTTAGTACGCTAATGTTAAAAACGATCATGTTTAAGTGAAAATTATGAAAATGTTTAATAAAACATGACTCGTTTAAAATAGAGAAAAAATCTTGTAGAAAATATATTAAAAGCAGAAAGAAACAATGTGAATTTTTTCATATATGTAACTTGTAAAATAACGGAAAAAATGAGTTTATAATAATTTTTGGAGCATACCTTGCGATTTTTTTTTCTGTCGAGGGAATTTCATATAATAATCGTTTCGGCGTGGCAAATTATCATAAAATGGTAGAAATTGCGCGGCTTAATCAATAGGTACTATTTATTATTGTTTATCTCCGCATAGCAAGTATCACAAGTGGGTTTCAATGTTCCGTTTACTCGCGGGGAAAATAATAGATTATACCGCGAGTAACGAGTAAGTATTATAGTTTATAGTGGTTAGTGTGGTTATGTATGAGACATGGAAAGATACACAATTGCCACATGCCAATCCGGTTTGCCGCTTCTCGTCAATATGAAGTGCATGTATTTATCAGTTCTAGGGAGATCGGAGCAAGCTTGCGAAATTTACATACGCGTATAACTCTGCGAAAACGCGATGTAAAAACTGGCAAAAATTATAATTTTTTTACGAGCATAATATTAAGTCTGCTGTGGTTTCAATTTTTACGAGAAGCATCTTCAGTAAATAATGATTCTATAATATTGAGGAGAATGGAAAGGTGTAAATCTACAAGAATGTAAAAAAACCTCTGGATTAATTTATTTAATTGATAATTTGTTTGTATCGCACATACATAGCCGGCTCTGTGCCTGTTTTTTTAAGTGAAAACTTCTTTAGCACCGTTTTGATTTGAAACTCGATGAAACGAAAAATAGCGACACCAAATAGACACAAACACGTACATCTATAGGATTTAGTCTGCGAGAGTGAGATAATATAATCGGTCTCCTCTTTGTGCAGTGCTTTGTAGTCTCCCCGCTCTTGTCAAATTTAGTTTACTCTATCGCGTGTGATTTGTACTTTCTGTTTTTTTTACATTATATAAAATAATGATCATCTGGGCCTATGTCGTCTTTGGAGATGCTGTGTGGTGGGTTTTTTTTAAGGAAAGGAAGGAGAAGAAGTCATGGGAAGGAAAGGGTATGAGGGGTGGGTAGGAATCTGGGGTTCAGTGTGTCCAGGTCATCCGCCGCCAAAACCTAGACAAACCTCACCCCTGTGCTCTTGTGCAGGCGCAACTGGCGTAGTCCGCTCCAAACGATTTGCCAAGGAGGCAAGACGCTGATAATACCTAACACCTAATAAAGCGCCCTTGAGGTTTTTACTAGCGCCAGCTGTGTCGTTTGGCTTTAAGCTGGCCCTGACAGGAATTTATAAAAGCAGAAATTAATTTGTCTTATCTGTAAAAATTCTGGAAAGGTGAGCTCTGGCATGATGACATTTGCACTGATTTATCTATCTGGAATTTTTCGGTCAAAGTAGTTATTTTCAGTTCTCAAAGTAATTTCTATGGTGAGATGTGGGGATTTGAAATAATCTTATTTAAACATTAATTTGTAAAAAAAATAGATAGGTAAGATGAATTCCAAAAGAAGTGAATCGGTATCCGCTGTCAAATTTAAAGTCATCGTCATCCCACCCGTTGGAATGAAGATAAAATTTTCGTCACAGTTTAACCTTTAATTTCCCTCTTAAATCGTCCCTTGTCGTGCGGTGATGAGATAAAAGAAGAAGTGATAAATATAAGGAAAGGCAATAAATAGTCCGTGAGCCTCACTGGCCCCGCGGTACCGGTTTCATGCAGCGAAAGTGCCGGCGAGAGTGAATCTTCTTGACAATCCCCCCCCCTCTTCCCCTTCACCTTCTTCTTCCCCTACCCATGTCCTCTCATTCTCTTCTCCTTCCTCGCCGTGTCTCAGTGTGGGTTTTGCCCGAATTCCTTGAGTCGGCTTGACTGACCGTTGGTCATTCACGATTCACGTGACAAAGTAAAAGGTCCCGAATCAGATTAATATCTGTATTCTAAAACCATTTTGATCGTCTTTTTTGCTAACGTGTTGGCCGCGGCTGACGATAAATTATTCCATCGCAAATTTAAGAGTATATAAAGAAGGGTGTCTGTAGAAATCTGTAGTTTTGTTCAGAAATTGATGAAATTTTGCAAACTTGATTTTCAAAACAAGAGAAAGGTCTCTGTCTAAATGAGATTTCGAAACACCACCCCCACCCCTTTTTCCATCCCTTAAAGCAGAATCAAAATTCCCCGGATGAAATTTTGCACACTTGATTGAATTGACGTTAAAAATAAGATACCTGATTTCGAAAAACTCTTTGTTAAGTCAGGGCAACACCGGGGACTTCAGCTAGTTTAATATTAAAGCGGATTTTTTACTACCGATTAACACATATTTTTATTGGCTGCTATCTTTATGAATGATTGCAAGATTCAAACCCAAGTTAAATGCTATCAAGACAGCATCTTAGATAAATTTTATCAATTTTTATTTTTAATATGCGACTTTAATTTAATAGCAAATAAAAACATGCATTAAGAAAATTAAGATAATTTAGGTAGTTCTTTAGAAGTATGACCCAGATAAATATGACAGAATAAGATAGGGTTACATTAGCTCAGTTGGTAAAATTTCGGCCCGGAAAGCCGAAGGTCCTGGGTTCAAGTCCCAGATGTGACCGTATTTTTTTCTGATCTTTCTGTTTTCAGATTTTGATTGGAGTTTCGCTAATATTGCATTCATTCCATTAAAAAATTAAAATTTGGTCCTTTACATTATTTCAAATTTCCGTGATCGATTTAATTATATTGCATTCAATGTTATATATATACAGCAGTGATCAAAAAGTAATAGCATATTTTAGTGATTGTTTAAATCGAAACTTCCGCCTCGGAAAGGTTAGGTTTATATCACCTGATCATATTACCTTCTTTGAGTTAGGTATTTGAGATTATCTTATTATGTTGTCGGTTGTTAGTTGTGAGAGTATTGTGGCTATGATTTATGGCGGTTCCTTGACGAGATGATGGACGCAAGGTGGCGAGCTGCCACTCGGGTTATTGCTTCAAAAGGGGGTATTTCATTTCACGAGAGAGAGAGAGAGGCTTTGAATGACGTCAGTTGCTATGAATAGTGATAAAGGTAAAGAGGAAGTTAGAAAAGGCTTTTGAGCGTCTCAAAATTAATTATAAAATTATCTACAATTTAGAACCATCATTTCCGTTCCACATTTTTAAGATATTTAAAATAATCTCTGCGCTAAGGTTTATTTGTAGGTATTTTGTTACTCGATGTGTTACAAAAAAATATCGTAAAACATTCAAAAACTTACCCACTACTGTCATGCATTTTCATGCACGGAAAAGCTTTTGACTCGCAAACCGAAGGTTGCGGGATCAAATCCCGGCGTGGGCAAATAAATTTTATTTGAATAATTTGTGTTATTTCACAATTAATTCGTTTAAAATAATGTATAGTATATTTGTGGCACGTTCCCGAGTGGAAGATACTATCAGTATCGCCCTGGTTCCAATGGTGTAGTACCACAGAATTGAAACGTTGCTTTAAATGGCATTAGCCATGTTTGGTGACCAGATCTGAATAGCCAGATACTTCCCTACCTTCCTCTTCCCTATCTCCTTTCCCTCTCCACTACCTTCAGTACCCCAATTGGGGATGCCATAGTCTTACTGGCTCCAGACGGGAGCTGAGACTTGTGAGGCAGGTATTACTATAAAAAAGAAGACACCAATTGATGCAGGACATATGTGAAGAGGATGAACAGACTCCAATTTATTCACCTACGGTGCCAATGTCCCGCCCTGAGGGGATCAAGGCTGAGATACCTTTATTTTTAATGAGGCTTATAAAAAACATTCAATTAATTTGACAATGTCAACATTGGCCAACTTCAAATCGTCTATTAACAAGATTTAAAGCTCCTTTTTAAATTGTTATATAAACTTATAAACTAAACCTTTAAACTTATATTATAATATTATTGTTCTAAAAACTTGTTTCAAAATTTTGTAATATATGGTATGTGTGTGTGTGAATGATTGTATATATATGTAAGTATTATGTTATCAATGTTGTGTTTGTCTTTAATTAGTGATAGCATCAACCATGGTTCAGTGTAATTGTATCTGTGAAAGCTTTCATGTAAATCACTGTTGACAAACCTAATAAAAAAAAAAAAATAAAAAAAAAATACCTGGGAAGACACATCATGGAACCATGAGTCGTAGCCAAATATAAAACACCGGCACCAACGACAACCCCGGTTAACTTTATCATAAGAAACACATATTTTTACATTAGCTCCACACAGGAGGCTCTGAGGAAAATAATGTCAAGCTTTTAAAGCTGCATCTAAAAAAATGATATGAAATTTTTTTAATGGCCTTTATTTTGTAATTTAAAACATAAATAAATATAGTGGCACATACCTTTCCTACATATACATACAGGATATTTGCAATGCCTTTTGATTAAAATTTATTTTGTTTCGTTAAGTATTTTGGCCTTAAATCCAAATTTAACTTTCTATGAAAAAGACCGCGCAGCCATTCCCCCTAATCTCACTACTGGCCATGGCCGAATTTATCAGTAGGTACTTCAACCAACTTGCACGAAACACAAACCTGTATTTCTGTAATCCCATATTCTGATGTGACATTATAATACTCTTTTATTCATCCACACGCTCTAAACGTTCAAATCACTCAATGTGAAATGTCATTTTCATTTGTAATGTTTACGTTGATCTTGCAATCTTTTCAGATCTCCTCTATCGTAGGTAATAAGGTCGTTTGCAATTCAAACATACTTATTACTTATACGCCTAAAGGATCTCAAAACCACCGCAAAAAAACCATCAAAATATCTTGAAGGATTCATGTAGTCAACGTTCCAGTTTAATCCAAAATATATTTATTTTACGTCGTCATGAAACTGAAAGAAACCTTTTTTCGTCGCATTACATTACACGGATATGTTCAAATTCACCAGCATGTTTATATATTTGATTTGAACGTGTACCGATAGTAAAACGTAATAAAATTTGTTATGTTCAGATAACTCTCCATGTCGAAATCCTAACACGGCACATTACCTTAGGGGTACGTAGCTGGAATATGCAAAAGTTCACATATTTACGATCTCAACTAGCAATAGCTCTTAAGGTATTCGTTCCATATGGTAATTCTAGCTTTCTTTTAATGTCGAGAGAGATGAATTTATCTTCAAAAGCAAAAGGTTACCGTAACGTTTAAAAAGAAGGATTCCGGTATTGCGTAGGCGCGCTGACATGAACACAATGACTGTATTTATTGGGTTGTGTTATGACGATGTTTTTATAAAGGAGAAGCAATATCATGCCGTGACAATTCTCGATTAAACTAACAGTTACAATTCGCCTAGCCCGAAAAATAATATGATGTTATGCGCTTCTGAGTCGACGAACTTAACGAGCAAATACGAATTTCTATAATCATATTAATTCTCCACGTTTTTAGAAAATGGGAAACTCCGCCAGGAAGTGTTTCATAAGATGGGTTAAAAATAGAAATCATTTCTCGGCAGATATATTGTTTGGAAAACCGGATTCAATTCATTATACAGGTTGCTTATTAGGATAAGTCTTCGACCAAGTAGACAAGCTTCTTATTGTTGAACAGATGTTTGACAAATTGACGTTAAATCCCTGTATTGGAAATCAAGTTACGTCGGGTAAATTGAACGTACAGTTTCCTGTTGCGTGGGTACTCTTATTTAAATAAGGGCAATTTTTGGTATTACTTATATTAATGATGCTGCGTAAGCGCATGTTATTGAAACCCAGAAGATTTTCATGGTGCAGTGAATTCTATAAACCAAACATTTCAGTCATAGTCTAATAGAATATCAGCTAGACATTTCCTTTCGGTTTCGCAAATTTTCTATACGTTTTACAATTTTATTATGTCTCAATGTGTTACTCCACGCACTATTTTAAATAAAAAACATCTCTTATTAAAGTTAATCGTTATAGACCGTATTATTTCAGTAAAAATGCTTTTAAAATTTGAGAAAAGTACATTTAGAAGTAACGTCATCAAGGATAATCAATATACATATATATTATTATAAAAGAAAGTCCAAAAAAACGTGCGGCTCGCAAAAACTCGGAAACGAGTCCCGGTATGATCAAGGGAGTTATATGGTGTGGTAGATCTCTATCCCCCTAGGGAATAAGGGTATCCGGTTTTACCTAAAGGGCTTGCTTTTGAAGATATAAGGGCTGGAAGTTTCGCCCTCTTGAAATTTCTAGAACAGTCTTCCAGAAAGTTCTAGAAGGTTCCATAGAGCTCTAGAAAGTTCTGGAAGGAATGGCGGAGTATGACGTGGAATGTTCGGGAATAGGGAATCGGGAACATCATTGTGGAACATTCCAGAACATTCGAATTGTCCTGAGCGAAGTAACCCAGCTAGTAAATAATAAATGCCTAGCAGTTAAAAACCCGCTCCGCAGTACCTAGCTTTGTAACAAACTTCACGTACACAGAAGATTTCCATATCGCGCTGCGTCAGAGATGTAATCGAAGTCGGGTTCTTAAAGTTCAACCTTACAGACGCTGGGGTATCAATAATATCAGATGTACATATGTACCTAGTCGTAAAGCAAAATATATTTTTATCCAATATAATATTACTTTTTCATTATTACATGTATAAATCGTTATAAAAATTTGTTTTATGGATAAGAAAAAGAAAGTATCATTGAATTGAAATTATCTTTGAAGCAATAAAATTTTAATAAAAACAAATAAATTCAACTTTATGGTTCTTCTTAAGATGTACGATGTTGGGTTTCTAACATCTTACCAGTATCTTATACACAAGGTGTAGAAAAAAGTTTTATCATGCTAATGGTTTATTCATAAAGCTCAGTTGGAAAGCAGTAATTTTTTTCAGACCTATAATATAATTTCAAATGTGCGTTTCAATCTCTATCAGCTAATTATCATCGCCTTTCTGAGCTGCCGACGCTGTCTGGATTTTATAATTCCTACTGTAATAAAGCTTTTGATGTTATACGAATGTATTGTTATACGGAAACCGTGAGATTTTCTGTGAATTTTTGTAACTTATATCTTTGGCCAATGTTGTTTTTGTGTTCCTTATGTCTTTTTTGATACAATCTACTCCATGTGCTGCGAAATCAAATGCGTTTATTATCAATTGATTTAAAGTTGTAAAAATACCCACATTGAGCACAGCCTTTAAAAAGGTAGGTACCTCCACAAATATAGAGTACCTACAATAAATAGTTGCTAGATATATTATATACCTTTGTGTATTATTATGCAAAAATATAACAAAATTAGACTCCTGTAAATCTATTGTGATTTGTTTTGAGATTATTATGCCACGTGTGGCGCTACCTCCTTCTTTGGCCAACGTTTTGGACAGCCTTACAGTCTTACTAGTATCAACACAGCAGATATGTAAACCTTAATACCCGTTAATCTCTGTATCTCAAAAACTTGAAGAATTGTCTTGGTATTATGGTATAAAACTGAATTTTCATACTTAGTTTTTCTTAAAATGGGCCTTTTTCTGAGTACTTCCAAAATATCCGCTGGAGGACAGGTGGTCCTCCTGTCATCAATCTAATCGGTATATCTGTGGACCGGGGTTGCCAATTCGTGGCGAATTTCCCAAATTGCGGAGAATTTCTAAGCATTTAAACACATTGGGTATTTTGTCGGGAGAACCTTGATGTGGGGAAAATATGGGGATTCTTCAATATTATGAGACCTGATGTGATGGATACCGATTAAAAAGCCTTTCCTTATTATCAAACCATATTGAAATATAATATTTTCACTTAATTACAAGTTAGAACTTACTGTAATTTTGACTTGCATGATATAAAATAAGGTGACCAGCCAACTCAGGATGAAACCAACTCAGAACCTCAGAAAGGTCATAAAGAGTGATGAAAAATTGGTTTAATAGGTTACGTTAGGTTAGGGTTCACAGCTATTTTAATTTTTTTTTCACAACTTATAATGACTTTTCAAAGAATTATTGAGTTGACTTGATTCTGAGTTGGCATGGAACCATAAAACAATACAGACCTGCTGGTAATATTTTTTGTGACAAATATTTTTACGACGAAAGACGGCGAAATTTAATATTGACAGATACATTCCAAATTATAATTTTATTGTGCATTCTACGTTAAGTATTTCTTTGCATTATATTCCAATATTGTACTTATTCTTTGCATTAGGGATTCAATTGTGAGAATATTAAGACAATATTACATTCAATTACTGTCTCCCTAAAATGAGATTTCCGGTCTTCGAGGAGTGGTTACAATTATTTATCTAAGGTGGTTGGACACTTAAAACCTTTGATTGAATCAATTCATTATTTCGCTTTAACATATTTGTCTTTTGGGAACACATGTCCACCCCAATATAATTATACACAAGTTGTCGGTATTTTTATGATATTACGACAAAATCTTTAAAACGTCTCAAATGGCGTAGAAACCGTAAACGATTTGACAGTTCACTCAACCCAATGAGACCGCCTTTTGTATTGCGGCAAATATCGTGCGAAAACAGCTCATTGACAAAAATAATTGCTAGCTTTTCATAAATCTTTTTTTATATGGATTCACACCCATCCGCCTTTATTAACTAAAACGTAGGTTGTCTATAACTCTACAAAATGTATTAATACACGCAAGCCTGTACAAAGGTGGGGTCGTCAGAGCACTGACCCAAGGCACGATGTGTGATGGACAATTAAACGGAAAAAGTAGCGTAATACATTCAATGTTTTTATCCAGCAAGACCAAATTCATCCTTTACCGAATTAAAACCTTAATAAAACATTCATCTGAGCAAAAATGCGGAGTACTACAACTCGGGAGTGCTGGGCTCTTTCGGATAATAGCTAGAAGGTGCACGGGTTTGACGTAAATCATTGTTTGGACACAAAACTTGAACAATTTACTTGTGGCAAGGATGGAATATAATATACATATTTCGTCGCATTAATTCGTAGACTGCGTAACTCCAATTTTTTCAAAAATACGTTTTTAATGCCATCTGGTGTTAAAATTAGTCCGGCATCGACTAGTAAAACTCGCAAATTAAAAAAAAAACTTTTTAGATAAACACAAATTAGGATACTGCGTAACGCCATGGGGCCATTTTTACTTGCGAATACTTCGAAACTCCTTAACTCCACATGCTTTATTTTATTTACCATTTCAGGTCTTATTATTTAACTTCAAAACTTTTCGTAGTATTAGTTTTGTGCCTTTATGTTTTGCATAGTATACTAAGTACTATTATATTTATACTTTTATTCTTACATAATGAAACTAAATATAAAAGTCAATTAGGATGTTATTGATTAATTCATAAAATAAATATCGCAGTTCTGAATTGTTGTGTTCTATTTTTTATTCTAAAATTCCTATCTCCCGAGTCTTCTGCTATTTGTTCATAAAACTGTTCGCAGAAAAGTACTTAGGTATCTTTTGTAAAATACGTATCTCCGTTCTCAATTTTTATGTAAACTTCCTTACTCCGATTTGAAATAGACAGCCTTAACTTACAAAAGTTAAATGATTGAAAATAAATTTCGAAATATGTTCAAAACATAAATAAAAACAATGACCCGTCTTTCATTTTTTCACTACGAAGTTTTTTTTTGTGCCTCCTGTAAAATTTGACATTTGGTGGTTACGCATTCTACGAATTAATGCGACGATACTCTCCTTCACCAAAAGTGTTAGGTCTCAAAGGCGTTTAGTTCCAACCGCTAATTATTGTAATATTGAATTAAATGAAGATAAAATTAACGATACTCAATCAAAATTCTGAAAACAGAAAAATCAGAAAAAGATATGGGCACATCTGGGACTCGAACCCAGGACCTACGACTTTCCGGGCCGCAACTCTATTATGTGAGCTAATGTGTCCTTATCCAATTCGGTCATATTAACTGTATCATACTTCGACTTAGAACTATTATTAACATTATCTTCATTTTCTTCACGCATATTTTTTTGGCTGCTTGCAGAAAAGTCAAAAGTCACATATTAAAAATAAAAATGGATACAAATTTATCCAAAACACTATCTAGATAGCATTTAGTTCTGGTTTGATCTTGCAATCATACATACAGATAGAAGCTAATAAAAATATGCATTAAGTAGTTCTTAGTCGAAGTATGATACAGATAAATACGACCGAATCGGATATGGTCACGTTAGCTCAGTTGGTACAATTGAAGCCAGGAAAGCCGAAGGTCCTGGGTCCGAGTCCCAGATGTGCCAATATCTTTTTCTGATTTTTCGGTTTTCAGAATTTCGATTGAGTTTCGCTAATATTGTCTTCATTTAATTAAAAATTAGATAAAATTTGAGGTTATACTCATTTAGTTAAAAATAAAAATAAAAAGATAATTATTGTGGCACCAATATTGAAAAGTGCAAATCAGTACGTGTAAAGATATGAAACACCTGCACTTTAAATTAAAATGTCTGTTCTAGGGACACGATGTGCGCCTCTGGTGCCAAAATACCTCGTCCCGGCTCTATGCACGTGAACACTGACAATCCTATAACTAAAGAGATAAATTACTCCTACGTGTGCAGAATGCAATAATACAAGAAATATGTTCGCACTCGCGTTGCTAATAATGTAATAATGGATAATTTGTGACTTTAATGAAAGGTGAAAGTCAGAGAAATGCTCGCGAGACGAAGCTGCAGTCGGGAGATAAAGGAATTTTGACTTTGAGTAATTTGCCGATCAAGTTTAATATTGAAATGCAAGATTTGCAGTTTGCCCACCATGAAGAATGACATTTTGCTTTGCGTTGAAAGATTATTAAACAATCTCGAGAATTTAGAAATTGGATCCATTGAATTTATGTAAAAAGAAAAACTTACCTAGATAATAGAAACATCAAATTTAAGTTAAGTACCCCTCTTTATATTAATAGTCCACGAATTTGACCTGGGAGGTCTGGAGGTCTTGGTTTCGATTTTCAACTATTGTAACGGTACATTTTTCCTTTTACTTAGAATGCTTGTTGTCAATCGTCGGGTGTTTTGTGTTGGGTATTTCGGAAAGTATGATTTAAGTTTCTCATGACCCACAGATGCTCTGATGATGGACTCTTCAAAGATATCCGAAATTTATGAAGCGATCAAACGACTTGTAATCAATACTTTTGGGGTATTGAGCAAACGAATATTTTACTAAAATAGCTTTGCAGCTGACATGTCATCAGGAATGTATGAAGAACAAATAAATGTTAACAAAAAACACCGTTTAGACAAATAACGGGAGTAAATATTCATTAATGTGTAGGCTATCAGCGGTTTTGTTTTTAGATAAAAACGCCACTTGTGCCTATTTTACACATTCGTGCTTTTTCACAGATAATTTTTAACAATGCACCGCGCTGTTTGTAAGTTTTCTAGTAAGTGCTCAAAAAGAAGAACAATGGGAGATATGTAAATACCAACGTTAGGGGGAGTGAGCTTATATTAAAAACGATAATAATTAAGTGAAAATGGTGAAAATGTTTAATAAAAGACGACTCCTTTAAAATAGAGCAAAAATCTCATGGCAAATGTCTTAAATAGCATTTAAAAAAACGCTGTGAATTTTTTAATACATATACAACTTGTAAAATACAGAAATAAATGTGTTATAATAATTTTCGGAGCGTACTTTGCGATTTTCTTCTATCGAGGGGATTTCATACAATTACCGCTTCTGCGTGGCAAATGTATAAATATTATCTTAAAAAAGACCACATATTTTTTTAAGAAACTTAAGAACTTACGTGTTCAAGAGAAATACGTTATAAAACTTTACTTAATACTACATAATATATGAATTATCATGTACCTAAATAACCAATGTAAACGAAACACGTTAATTTGACTGACCTAGAACGGTAGACCTTCCTAGTTGGACAGTCAAAGCTTCATTAAATTGTGAATGTACCTACTTTAATGCAAATAAACAAATAAAATTTAAAAAAAACGGTAGTAATTCAGAATGCGGGGGCTTAACACACTGATGTTTTTTTTGCCAGCCGTGAACGGTTAGCGAAATTGCAACCCAGGAAATAACGTAGATATTAACGTAGGACTAACGTAGATTCGAGTATTTAATTATGGTACCCTTTACTACGCCTGACCCATGGATGTATAATTATTACTCTTGGACTTTCTGCCCTCACGAATATGCAGGTACTATAAGCCACGCAATGTTAATTATTTTTTAAAACTGTAAACAGGGCTAAATTATCCATTCAGTACTATAAGCAAGCCAGTTTAGGGCGGTTTTTTTTAACATTAATTCCACACAGGAGGCCCTGAGGAAAAAATTTCCCTCAGGGTCTATGTCATCAGAGATGCTATGTGGAGGGTCTTTTTGAGGAGAGGAAGGAATGAACATTGGTCTTGAAGAAACCATTGTTGTAGGAAGGAGGAAACACAGAGGCGGCAAATCGTTCACAGCCGAGCTGTTGAAAACAAGAACGAGTATGCACCGGTGCCGAAGGGATCATCTTCCATTGTAATACCGGTAGAACAAGGTAAGCATTCCCGCCCGACACCTGTGCCATAAAGATTGCAATCCGTCTGTTAAGATGGGAGAATCTATCACACCGACCATTCGTTTCTGCGTAGAGTCGATAATAATAATAATAATTGGACAATTTGTAGAGCGCCGCTTTTGTGAAAAATCACCTCAAGGGCGCTTTACAATTCATCATGAATTCCTAGGTTCTATGTATTTAATGTTATTATTTACAGATAGATATAAAAACATACTTACGTGTAGGTCACTTCCGAAAACACACACTTTATTAAAAAGTTTATGCTTGGGAAAGATACGACTTTGCACGTGGAGGGCATTATATTTAAAACACTGGACATAGCATGAATTAACCTTTGCTACCCTCATCACTGTTGGTTATGGTATTTTTAAGGTATATTGGAGCTCCAGACCAGAGGTGGCTGCCAAATTCAACCGTGGGGCGCACTTGTGATTTGTACAGGGTTATCAGTTATTGTTATTAAAGTATCTGCGAGCCCTGTACAGTACGCCCAGTTTTTGAGAGGCTTAGAGAGGTTAAGAGAAAGGGAACGCCAGCGAAAATCAACGTTGCAGTATTTATTTGTAAAATAATAATTTTGGTGCATAGCTGAAAATGTTGCATCTGAATGAATGGTAGAGGAACCATCATTCAAAATCGCAACGTTGCTTGAAATTAATGGTCTTTATCGTTTTTGGTGACCAGATCTGACTAGCCATGTATTTCCCAACCTTCGTGTTAACACTTTTCTTTCCCTTGCCCGCTTTCTTCAGCCTCACAACATTTTCCAGCTGGGCGTTCCATAGTTCCACTGGTTCCGGACAGTCGAGAGCAATGATTGAGACTCGTGTGCGGTATTAACTTTTTGTAGCTCAAAAACGTCTTTTTACAAAAAAATATTATTTTTAACTAATAATAGTAAGAATTTAAGAACAAATAGGTAGCTATCCTAAAATGAAGGTGTAAAAAACAATTTATTTTTGTTTCTTTTTGTAACAAACATTTCACCGCAAGGGTAAAGGACGAACCGCCAAATAACCCGGTTTTTGTACACATTCCTTGCTTTATTCACATTTATACATCGTCTCTTACATACGCCTTTGTTGTTCTCACGCTTAACATGGTCCGAATCAAGTTTTTTTAAAATAAATACTTATATTCCAGGGTTACGAATAACCTGACAACATTTAAAAATCTCCAACCGCCACCACAGTAAGCGGAAAATATTGCTTGTGTCGTGATGGAGGACTTAGCCAGCCGAGGAATTGAACTCACGACGCCTGGAATTGACCCAAACGCAATGCTAAATGAGCCACTGACCGGTGACTTGATGTGATTCACTTGATCGTGCCATGCCTTCCTCGGGTTTCTTCCCAGACTTCTTTCACCATTCACATTCGCGTCAAATATTCTTCATGCACTCCTTTCTTCGTTTATTCGCTCCTCATGCTTAAACCATCTCAGTGTTTCTTTTGTACACTTTGTTAATTTCGAATAAGAAAAGCATTTCAGTTTATTGTTAATTTTTAATTTATTTTGACATTGGTTGGTTAAGCGGGAATAACCAGATATTATTGAAAAATTATAAATACTTATGATCAAAAAAATTATTACAAAAATTATATAATTTTATTAGTTTTATCATCACGAGTTTGTGCATTTTTGAATGTAGGTGTTTATCAAAGCAAATTTTAAATGAAATAAATTCGATATTGAGTTATTATGTTAAAATGATGGTATGGAAAATAATTAAACTTTATCATCGGAACCGCCCGGTAGAGTTGCGAGGGTACGATCGCAAGATCAACGTTCGACGAAATTTAAATTCTCGGTCGCGGCAACCCGAATTTCTACCGATTTCTTACATAATATCTCCCTTAAACATTTGACGTTTTTAAGCTCTTAAAAAAATATATATTATTTTTGAAGATAATGTTTAGCTGCTGCTCATGCCGAAACGCAAATTATATGAAATTCCCTCGATAGAAAAAAAATCGTAAAGCATGCTCCAAAAATTATTAAAAACAAGTCTGTTTCTGTTATCTTATAAATAATCTTTGTAAAACATTCACAATGTTTCATTAAATGATTCTTAAGATACTCCCCACGAGATTTTTGCTATATTTTAAACGAGTCGTGTTTTATTAAACATTTTCGCATTGATTTTGTCGCTGTAAATGTTAGCGCGCTCCTCGTATTTTTTTTTCTCATTCGTAATTTCGTATCTCTCCGTCTTCTTCTTTTCGAGGTTGCGGAGCCTTAAGGCACCAAAATCTTTCAAATATATTTTTCAAATATAGTTAAGATCTTAATCCGGCTCTGGGTGAGGTATTATAGATGTAAATAATTATAATTTCCGAATAATTGTATATTCTCACGACATAGAAATTGCAGTATTTCCGTACTGTGTGTAAGATTTAATTAATTTCGTGTTTGTTTTCATCCGCCTCTTCTTTGATGCATGTATTTTTAAACGATTGCTAACTCGCCGAGCGACACTGTCACTGAGAATGGCAAAGCCATTAATAAGAGTACAAAGAATATGCAAATTCAACATTTCCTCCACGGAGATACAATAAGCAACATCAGTCAAAACGATTTCACGAATTACTTCTAATTATTATTCTGCGGTACTTCTAACTGTGGGAATATTGTATATTTACATTTACGTCGGCAGACTTTCCTTTTCACTTTACGCAGTATCATCCTCGACATAATATACCTGTACTACAACAAGTTATGTAACTTTTATAACTTCTTGTAAGACAACAAGACTGTGTGAACATTTTTTTCAGTTAATTATAAGTTATGGTTTATGTGTGTTTTCTGTGTTTTGAAATTGAATGGACCATTTTGTTATCACTTTGAAGTAATCATCCCGTAGTACTTACCTACTTTATACAAATAATGGGAATATCAAATTGATAGTGGAGGTGTGAACTAGATTGCACGGAAACTTTTATTGATCAGCGAACGAAAATATCTTTCACATGATGTAGGTAGGTACTGTTCTTTGATTGAATATTTTTTTCTCACAAACTTCAACGTTAATTGTTGCCTTCTTTAGATTGATTAGCGCCGTGAATTTTATAATGTTTTGGTGTTATTTTTTACGTTCTTGTTTTATTATGTTTATATATTTTTAACATCATTTAAAATCTTGTGTAAAGAGGGATAAGTCAGAAAAACAAATTTGTAATTATTTTATTTGTATTGCTTCTTGCCTCAAATCAGATCAAAAATCAAACCCGTAAAAAACCAAAGCTTTTTTACTATATTATACACATATTTTCAAATGTCTTTTAATTTTTTTTTTGGTTTGACTGAGGATTGAACCTTCCTACTCAGTGATCGACATCAACCGGGCTACCAACCTGGCCAAATACCGAGTTGGTAAGACCGACATTGATTGTATATATTGCGTGCTGTGATGTTATCGAATTTCAAAGAAATGCGTATATTTGACCGGTCGTTGGTTGAGTGGGCATAACGCTTGGGTCCCACCCGAGCGTCGCGTGTTCGATTCCTCGGCTGGCTTAGTCCTCCATCACAACACAAGCAACATTTTCGGCTTTCTGTGGTGTTAGTAGGAGATTCTCATACATTGTTGGGTTATTCGTAACCCGGGAATGTTTGTCTTTCTTTTTAAAAAGTTAAAAAAAAAATGTATTCGCGTGTGTGCGCATGATTGCCACCGAAAATTGACAGAAGGCATTGTCTTCGACATCGAGTCTATATGTCGAGTTTAAGCTCGATCGGAGTCTTGGAGGAAAATATTTTCCTTCGGGACCTATGTCACCTTAGGAGATGCTAAGTGGAGGGTTTTTTAAGGAAAGGAAGAAGGGAAAGTTCCGCGGAAGGAAATAGGTATGAGGGGTGGGTAGGAATCTAGAGGTTAGGGTGTCCAGAAGTGACGAGCGTATGAATCCATCCGTTCGACTGAGGTGCAAGGCGATGGATCAAGGGATTTTGGCTGAAGAGCTCAAACACCCCTGCTAAGCCACTTAACGTAGCGAACCACTTGGGGTATGGGACCTATGACAGAGGTGTTGGTTATCCAATAAATGGTTACCTGGGCATCGGTAACCCATACCCGTCTCCTAAAATGCAATTTTTATTGATTTTCTCTTCAAAGATTCAACTTTATTCATACATTCATAAAAGTAAATTTAACTCTCTAAAAATACAGTTTCGTTTTACAAGTTCATTGATAATTTTTTCTCTCCGTTTTCTGACTTATCTGACTTCACACCTGACCCACGAATTACTATCATTAGTGTTTACGTAGGTCCCGAAGAGAGAATCTCATCATAAAATGACGCAATAAATTTATAGGTCGGATTAATGATTTGACTGAAATAATAATTTATTATGATTGTGTTTCTCTTTTTTTAAATTGAGCCATGTAACAGGTTGATTGATTCAATTTTGTACAAAATTGATTTTTTGTTATTTTTTATGAAAAATCGTGAGTAACGCTGATTTTGTAATTGATTAACTAACGAATTTCATAGATAAATACCGTAGTTATATGTGTTTTTATTTTATGATGGAGGCTCAGTATTATTGAACCTTTTTTGGAGATGTTGTCATCAGTGGTGGTCCTTCCTACAGGTCAATTGGTTAAAAACCTCCCAAAATTATAAGATGACAGTGAAATATTGTGAAATATTATGCTAATCAAAACAACTGATATTATTCTAATGTATTTGAAATACACCGCCAGATAGCCGGCAGTGGCAAGCAGTGACATCTAACGTCTTAGATGGAAGCTTTCGTCCCATGCACTATGATTGGATCGGTCAATTTTTCAAATGTCCCAATATCATGTCTTCTGTCTCTTTACGCGCCGTACAATAAACAAGATAGCATTATACCGCCTAGAAAAAATGTTTTCGGATTCTGAAGACAGTTTGGGTCATGGCCGTGAGCGAGAGAAAGCATGATGAATATTATGGATCTGAAAGAGATGGTTTGATAAACATAGGTTGATTTTGCATATTGTAGGCTTGTCGCATGAACTAATTTACTATATTAAATGTAAATTGACTCTCAAACTTGTGAGGTATGTACCCAAAAATGAATATTATCGTATTTAATTTGATATAGTATTGGCTAATGACTATAAAGATGTTGTTGACATATTTAACACATCATTCACTAAATATAAACAAGTGATAGTAAAATTTATATCAGAAAGAAGAACCACAAATTTAATAATTCCAACTGCTTAGCTCTGCTTCGAAGTATTTCACAAGTATTGCACTTTTCCCAGTCTACAGTTTTTCCATCTTGCATGGTGGAGTATTTTGTTTTTATTTCAATTTGTTTTTTTACTCTATTTTTGTTTTAGATTGGGTTATGATTTTGATTTTGATACTGATCTTGATTTTTATTTTTATTTTGATTTTGATATTGATTTTGATTTTGATTCTGATTCTGATTTTGATTTTGATTTTGATTTTGATTTTGATTTTGATTTTGATTTTGATTTTGATTCTGATTTTGATTTTGATTTTGATTTTGATTTTGATTTTGATTTTGATTTTGATTTTGATTTTGATTTTGATTTTGATTTTGATTTCTATTTCGATTTCGATTTTGATTTTATTTTTGTTTTGTTTATGATTTTGTTATGCACATTTAGATTTAGATGTTCTTTGTTTTAAAAATAATGTATGTAAAAGCCCAGCCGGGCGTGAAATTCCAAATAAATAAATAAATAAATAATATCAATTTTTTAAAATGACCTTCCACTTCTGGACCCCTAGAGCCGCCTCTGGTTGTCATGAAGGTCTTCTCAGGGTGTGAAAAGGGTGAACCTGGGAGAATATTGAAGAGCCAGCGTTTTTTTTATAAAGAAGTAAACCAAAAAAGGTAAATCGTTCAATAGCTGATGGACAGAATAACGAGTCGTAAAAATTAACTGATCTAATGCGGAAAATGTCAACAGTAAACAAAAAATGTTATTCACTGCCTCACTAGGCTCAATTACGCAGCAATTTGAGAGGTAGATATGGGTACCACCGCCCCGGGAACTATTTATTGGATAGCCAACACCTCTGCCATAGGTCTTCCCAAGAAGTTCACTACGTTTGATGACTTAGCAGGGGTGCCCTGGTTCATGGGAAGAGGTTTGTCGGGATCTTGGCTGCAGACGAGTCTGCCAACCAACTGCGTGACAGGTCAGATTGGAGAGACTGATTGAGAAAAACTTTTTGACCTCTCCAACAGGACTCTCTCGGAACATCGCATTGCACCGCAGTAGGAGTTAAAGATTCGTATATTACACTTCTGGACAGACTGACCCTCAGATTCCTACTCACTCACCCTTCATACATTTAACTTCCTTTCCTAAAAAGAGCCTCCACATAGCATCCCCAAAGATGACATAGGCCCTGATGGGAATTATTTTACTCAGAGCCTCCTGTGTGGAGCTAATGTAAAAAAGAATTGAGAATCTTTAGTAGAAATGCCGGTAAATTTCACATAGTTTTCCCTTATGACGTCCATATTTAAAGGTTGCAATCCGTCAGGTAGGATAGGCGTTAAGAGTCTTTCAGGTCAAAGGCGACTACCAAAATCATCAATAGAGCACACTTGCTGCTTATATACACATAGGCAGGATCAGGATTGATGTATTTGGTATTAATTTGTATGATGTTACTGAATTAATTGGGGTACTTACTCTAAGCATTTGCTGATGAAGTCGATGAAGAGCGTATCTTCACACCTGATTACTATGGACAGAGTCTTGGAGCCTGGTTTCCGTTTTCTTCCCTTGCTGTTTGTCACGCACCTGGGATTCCCTTTAGAATCTGGAATAAACAGAAATAATCAATTATTTAAAAAAGACAAACGTTCCCGGATTTGGATTAGGAATAACCTGACCATATTTGAACGTCATTATAAGCGGAAGATGTTGTTTGTGCAATGATGGAGAACTTAGTCAGCAGAGGAATTATTGAACCCAGGACGCCGACACGTTTGTCGACTTATCGACAAACGTGTCGGCGTTTGTCGATAAGTCGACAAACGCTCCATAGCACGACTGCAGACCGCTAACGAACAAATAACAGTTCACGTCAAATAAATTAGGAACCCTTAGTCGTTGTTGACTATTTGTTCTTTAGCGTCCTGCATTCGTGCTCGGAAGCGATGACAAGTTACCGACATTATCGATAAAACCTAAATCAATCGACTATGCTAGATACCCAAGCCCTCCAGCACGGTGGATCGATAGGGATTGATTGGATAACTTTCGGTAACTTCTCATCGTTGACTAGCATGACTTCAGATCGCCAACGAATAAGTAACAGTTCACAATTACTGTTCTAACCCAGTTAAATCGATTCCTTTACATCATCGGATCGTTAGGCGTAACAACCCATGATTATATTCCCGAGCATGGCCGCACCGTTGATAGCCAGACCGATATTGACAAGGTATAAATAAAATAAAAAAGATATTCTCTGGCTACACTGGCGGGTCTATCTATATGGATTAAATTTATTGATCACGTATACCTACAATTTCTTTCAATTTTAAGAACTTCGTTAGTTCACCTCCATTCAAACCAGTTATTTTTATAACCAAGGACATTATTCAAAATGTTTTATATATTGATAGCTTAATTTACGATCAGGAGGTCGCGCTTAAATTCGTCGATGTTGACAATCATAGAACGTGCTCGCAAATATTGGTAACTGACGATAGATGACGGATTTAGTCAATATCGTATTGATATAGGGTTATATCGATCGTCCGTGCTACGCCTCCTGTTGGCATTATGCATTCTCTCACATGTTTTTCATGACAATAATAATTTGTTATGGCGATGAAAACTAATGCATATTTTCAAATATAGATTTCCTCACTTGGTAGGTAATCGTTACCCGCATTTTATTTTATATATAACAAGTTTAGATACCTAAGTACCTTACTATGCATTATGCAACATGCAATACATAATGATTGATTTCTTGTTTACATCATCATTAAATGTGGTGCATCTGACCTGCGATCAGGTATAAATTATTAAGGTTATCGAACCCGTTTATTAATATTATTATTGTGCTAGTCCTAGTGTTACTGATATACTGGTTTAAGATGCAGTTGTGTGTATTTGAGGTCGATTGGCCAATTAAATGCATTTACCTACTCGTATCTGAGCTTGTGAAATGAACTACCAGTAATAAATCACAGACAACTTGCACTTGCTGAGAACTCTAAAGGAATTTGTTGTTTCTTACTAAAGTGATATATGCATAATTATCATTCCAATCATAATTTGAACACAATAGGTAACGTAATTAGTTTACAAAAAAATTTATGGATCTTTAATCATGTTAAAATTTATAGAACTATAATACGGATACATATATCCATGATTAATGTTCTCCAAATTGGAAAACAACTCCAATCATTTTAGAGTGATTATATATATTAGATTAATAAATATATATTATATATGGATATTATAGATACCTACTATGATATGAAGCAATCCCTTTTCAAATTAAATTATAATTGTTTACCTAAAAATTCTTTACTTAAAAAAATGATGAAAATTGGAAATATCTGAACATTTTGTAGGTATGGTCAACAGTTGGATGTGTACCATAAATAGGAAATAATTCGCAATGTCATGGAGAACACGCATAATATTGCTGGCATAAAAAAAAAATGTAATACCTCAAAGGAGTCCCAAATGCTCCCGTCTGGGGCCAGTGAGACTATGGCTTCCCCGAGTAGTAATATTGTGAGGCTGAAGGTGGGGAAGTACCTACCTGGCTCTTCAGATCTGGTCACCAAACACATGACAAGCAACGTTCCAATTCTGTATCTGTTACCCTTTAAAAAGTCAAAAAGTGCCATTTTTTTCAATAGTCCATAACCTAACCTAACTACTTACGAAAACTATTTAACAAGATTTTTTTTCATCTCATTGTTCAGTTGTCCGTTCACCATTATTTTTAATTAATAAAATAGTTAAATAACACTTATTAACAAAATAAAATTTATTTGGCCACCCTGGTAAATAGCCTTGCCACTTGACCACACGGAAACGGTCTACGATGTGTGATAAGTCTTAACAGGTTAGAACGTATAGCGCTTATGTTTAATATTCATCCAGATTATATAATTAGTCTTCCAATTAAGGGGTTAAGTTTTTTGTTTTTTTGTTGACTCTGATTTGTCAAGATTTGACTCAGAGGATTGACGTAAAACAGGGATTTTTTTTAGGGTATTTGTCCTTCCTTTAAATAATAAGATTTTGTTTAGGTCCCATTAAATTCGGTAAAAACACAGAGACACCCTTGTAATTTTTAGCTGACTTTCTTTCTTCTTGGAATAATCACGTATTATTCTGATATGGTTCAATTATGGTTACAATGCATTCTCAAAGTACCTAACTTACCACACATATAACTTTTTTTTTGTATATTTACTTGTAGATTTTTTTTTGATGTAATGTTTACCTTTATTTTAGTTGACTCAAATGTGTAAATTGATAACGTCGGCATGTCGTAGTCCGATTGAGATTGATTATTATCTATATGTATCTGTGAGAAGCAGTAAATAAATAAATAGATATAACTGAGAACAAAGCACGAGCAGAGCCGGATGCGAAAGTTAGCTGTACCCATATAGTCTAACGATAAAATTTATGAGAAAATGTAGATTCCAAAGAACACAGTAAATTGCTTATTGAATACCAATGTATAGCAGTAGATCACCTTACAAACGATCATCGGTGATTTCTACTTTGGACGCTGTCCTCGTTTTAAGTTTATACTTTATCAATGGCCGTGACTTATTCGTTTACTTTAAACCGCATTAGCCATAAGACGCTTTTATAATTACCACGATGATTCACGGTTCACGGTAACGGTACCGTGAGGGCATAAAAAAATCAATAAACTTCCTTAACACAATAATACTGCAGCTCTTTCAAAAGACGAAATTATGTCTATTTCCTCCAAAGGAAAAAAGTCGAAATTTTCTTGCATCTCCCTCAGACACACCTAATGGTCACGTCTCCGTAGACCCCTACAATACTAACTAGGCTTGATGATAATTTTGAACGTATGAAATATAGTTTCAACGTTTGAGTTTGAGTTTGAAAAGAATTGAAGTTTGAGAATTGAAGTTTGAGTGAATTCCAAAAAATCAAAAACGTCAAATATCAATGCGCTGTTGGTTTTGCTTTTGTTCTTGGACATATAATGCTGCAGATCTTTCTTACACACTAAATAACAAAAACCGAAAATAAGACAAACGGTGAACGTATGTCTGCACCCACCAAAGGAAACGTACAATTTTATTATCATACAACTCCTCACACGTATAAAGAAAATGAACGCAATTCCCGTCGTCGTAATTAGATATACGAGTATCTGTTTCCTCCAAAGGAAAAAAGCAGTACTTCGGAAGAAACAGACACACGTATTTTGTGTATCTAGTGTGTATCTCATATTTTGTCTCACCATTATTCAATGTAAGGAAGAGTTGCAGCATTATAACGATAAGGAACGTATGTTTACAGCCTATTTTGCCATCACGGTACGAAATTATAAAAGCGTCCATATAGTTTAGTTTTCCGTTGATCCGATATTCGATATAACGACATCATCTACGATCCATTTACTCGTTATGTATTATTCTTATTATGTACAAATACCATATCATACCAGGTCAAACGATTTTGACTTATTCATTCATCCGAGTGACCGCAAAATATTTCAAATCATGTGCTAGGCAGTAAATACTAAAATATATAATGTGCTTTGAAAGTGTTGAGAAATAAAACAGAAAGGATATCATTTGGTATTTTATGAGATGCAATGAATCAACTTTTCCTCTCACTTCACCTTGAGAGCTCCGAAAGCTTTTTTTTTTAAAGTTGTGTAATGTGAGTGGTGACTGTGGTAAAAATTTGTTACGCCAATTATCTACGACCAAATGATCCTGTTAGACGATTGCCCAATGCTCTTTGTGACCTAATTGGTAGAAAGGTTGAGCAAAAGGTTGCCGGTTCCGATCTCAGAATAATCCAAATGAATACTCTTTTCCATAAAGGAAAAATTGCACAGATTCATAATATAACTTTTCTTGAAATAAGTTTCCGGAAACTGCGTACATCAAATCAGCACTCCTTATTGCTCTTCTTTCTTCCCATCTTACTATATTTCACGATTGGGAATGACGGCCTCCGTGATTAAGAGGTAAGTTTCTCGACTAGCAAGTAAAATTATTTAGATTAATTTGTATATTTAACAATGTATTCCTTTAAAATAATATATAGTATGTGTGTAGCACTTTTAAAAGTGGAGGATACTCTTAGGATCGCTCTGGTGTAAGACCACCATTTAGAATTGAAACATGGCTAGATATGGCCTTAGCCGTGTTTGATGGCCGGATCTGAGTAGCCAGGTACTTTCCCATTTCCTCTTACGCATGTCCTTACCCTCCACTGTCTTCAGCCTCACAACATATCGCAATTGGAGATGCCATAGTCTTACCGGCTCCAGACGGTTAGGAGCAGTTAGTTGATACCCACTAGTTGTATTATGTAGAACGAGTCATCATCTGTAGATTACATAAAGTGAACAGTGCAGCAGGTAAACTCACCGAAAAATAGCCTCCTTCTCGAAGCGGATATGATGACGTCATCCGGCGGTAATCCCAGTACTTCCATAATGCAGGCCAACTGTTCCACCTCGTTCTCTCCCGGGAACAGCGGGTATCCGGTGTATAGCTCCGCCAGAATGCATCCTGAGAATATAATAGAAAAGGAAAATAGTCTAATTACCGCTGATATTTTTAGAACTTGATTTCATTTTCAAACGGAAAAAAGTAATTATCTATGGTACTTTTAGGACCGATTTAATTTTCAAATAGAAGATAGTGTTTATCCATGGTATTTTTAGAACTCGATAACCTTTTCAAATGGAGGAAAGTACCTACTTATCGATAGTATTTTTAGAACTCAATTTATTTCAAATAAAGACGAGTAAAAATATCTACGTTATCGAAATCCAATGTTTGAATGTTCAAGTACTTTTCAAGCTTCCTATATCCAGGGCCGGATTAACCATGTCGGGGCCCCTAGGCAATGCACGTCTCGGGGCCCCTTTACCAATGGTGGACTAACGGGGGGGGGGGGGGGGGGTGGACGGCCCGTTTGTGCCTCTGGTCCTCGGGGTCCTTCAAACGCCTCCATGTCCCCTTTATCAAATCCTGCCATTAATCAGCGGCCGAGAATTTTTAAATTTCGTCGAACGATTATCTTGCGATCGTACCCTTGCAACTGTACAGGGCGGTTCCGATGAGTAAGATTAATTATACTCCATACCAGCATTTTAACATAATAGCTCAATATCGATATTATTTCATTCACAATATTTGCTTTGGTAAATACCTAAATTCAAAAATACTCAAACTCGTGATGATAAAACTAATCAAATTATGTACTTTTTCTAATTGTTTTTTGATCATACGTATTTATAATTTTTCAATAATGTCTAAGCAAAATAAAAATGTTTTTTTTTTAAATATATGCGCGGATCTTTTTTTTAATGATTTTATTTAAACTAAAATTAAAATTCTGAAACATATCTTTCCCAGATAATTTATTGATTTATTTTACTGCATTTGAAAATTTACATTGTTCATAAAAAAAATAGAAGGGGGCCCATTATAAAAAAAATCCCTAAGTGGTGCCATACTGATTGGATTTACTAACAGTTTAAGATTTAGTACATGCAAATCGGACGTATAGTTTTTCTAATGTGTTGTCAACCGTGTTGAAAATAGCAGTTTCGAGAAAAACGCGTTCAAAGTTTTGCTGAACGTTAATTCAACATACAAACTGTTTAAAATGGTTTCATATAAAATGCTGTAGGTATCTCCGTCAATTTTACGAATTTCCTTAAAACATTTGGTGAGAACATTATTAACAAATTCATCTTCAGAAAATTAATTTTTAAAAATGACAATTTTTTTACAGTGGCCTGGTGCCTTAAAGCCTTGTTTAGGATTTGATCAAAGGAACGTGGAGGCGTTTGGAGGCCCCCCAGAGTCAGAGGCCCGTGTGAACTGAAGAAAAAGCTTGCAAAATTACATCAACTTCTTAAACTAGGGGGGGGGGAGAGCGGTTCATCAAGCTCTTCCACCCCGGCCTCTGACGGGCTTAGTCCGCCACTGCACTTTATCCTTTTCTTACTTCCAAACAAATTTTTTTTACCACAACGTAATTTTATTCATAATTAATCTGTTTTTTTACTACATTTCGAAGGTATGCCTTCACCCCCATTCAATAAAAAAAATGAAACGAATACAATAGTACAATGAGTGGTCTTATCACTAAAATGATCTCTTCCAGACAACCTTGGTATGAACAGAAACAAAGAATTTTAGCAAGCAGATAGGTAGTGCACGCTAAAGCTTGTACAACATTTATATTTTAAACATTAGAAATAAAAGCAAAAAAAAAAACAAAACAAATGCCAATATAAACCACACACAGCACCTATAATCATATCCCCGTTGATACGAAGGAAAGTAAAGTAAAATACAACTATGTTTAAATATTTGTTTTAATTTTTGACTTTTTATTTATTATTTGTGAGTGATGTGAACGGTTATAGCGCACTTTAAGTGAAATGACACAAAACTGCGCTATACAAATATTACGTTATTATTATTATTGTGTTATAACCTATTTATTATGTTTGTTGTTTTCTTTAATGCATGTAATATTATTAACCTATAAATGTTCGTAATAAAAAATTAAAATATTTAAAACATCTTGAAAGCTGACTTTTTCCAAAAGTGTGCCGGAGTTGCACACTAATTTTGAGTCGAACCGTTGACGCAAGTTATTTTTTCTTGGGGCGCGGGGCCCCCAGCCGATGCGGGGCCCCTAGGCAGTTGCCTACTCTGCCTTAGGGATAATCCGGTACTGCCTATATCGGATCTTCTTCTCCTCCTTCAGCCTCACAATATACCCCAATTGGGAATACCATAGTCTCACTGCTCACAAGGTGCAGTTAGGACTCTTGTGCGGTATCCACATTTAAAAAAAGTCGTTCTGTTAGAACTGAATATCATATTCAAAAAGATGATAGTAAAATTATCCATGGTGTTTTTAGAACTCGATATCACATTTGAATTTAGGTTGAGATGTAGTTCTTGTTGGTTGAAACATTACAGCAGGTATATAGGTACTGAATGAATGTACATAATATAATAGAAATAGATTAATTAATGTCACAGCGAGTAGAAGTAGAACACATTACGATCTCAGTAGATAGAAGCACACAGTAACCTCAAAAGTGAAGGGACGCATGATAAAGTATGTACCTCACCTGTTAATACCGTGTGTGTGATAATATTCGTTTAAGGTGTAGTGTCATTTGATTTGTAGGAAGATACCCACTAAAGTGTTTACTTTATTTTATTTATTTATTTTCAAAACATTACATATTACATTTTTATAATGATTTTTCGCTGTCCGACTAGTTTTAGAACGGTCAAAATACTTGATTGTCAAAATGTTTACTGATGTTTTTAATTGACGTGATCGTTTGTGTGTATAATGTCTAGTTGTTGAATTATTCTATGTACTACATATTATTTTCATAAAATGAGGTCTTTTCAAAAAGTTTGTTTGGTTTTGGTATTTATTGTACCATTTACATTGTGAGTGTTTTAATTGATATTTGTATGCATCTTGAGATATGGAGCTCTAAAAAATATATTTACTATGAAAATACCATACAATCGTTTGTTCCTTTTTTTTCAATTGTTGAAAGTGAAAAAATGTTATGAATTTCGAAAGAAGCCAGGTTAACAGATCAAAATTAAGACTGTAACAAACCATTTAATTGTTAAGCAGATTTTTTAGTGTATATTGATTACTTCTTTGGTCTCGAATACTTTCTCATTCCCTCATCGCTTCGATTCTTACTAATTAGGGCGAGGGTGCTATTGGTTAGTTTTTCACTCCACCGCACACAAGGACGGCCAAAGGAAATTACGGTTCCAAAAATCCTCAAACTAATTATAAGTATTTTTGAAACCTTCTTGATTAACCAGTCACAATGATCCGTATTTTTTTTGTGTGTACGCGACCGCATAATTTGCACATGCGCCTAAAGTTAAGATATGTATCACGCTGCGAATATTGGTTAGTTGCGCCTGATTCGTTGACGGAATAGCTACACTCGTCCTGCTTTCCCCATTTAAAAATCAAAAAGTTTTCCACATGAATATTGAAGTTTCAGGTATGTAAATTAATTTGAAAGTATTTTGAACATAACAGACTTAACGTAATATAGATTCAATATATGTTTTATGAAACACTAATTTTGTTAAGAATATAAATTGAAATGTTTTCTTCAACTGGAGTTTAGAAAAAAGTTCCACCGAGCTCCACGCCATTATTTTACTGGTTCGAAAAAATAACTTCTAAGAAATATAAAAACGTTAAATGTATATCCCCCCTGTTCCCCTTTTCTTAAATCGAGCGCATTCTTTTGAGTAGTAAATGAAATGAGCTTTAAGAGAGAACTATATATCTACATATAATGTTAAAAAAATGAACAATTTTACAAGTTATGATCATCTTACAATTTAACCATATTTATATGTTTTATCTTACTGTATCACTAATTAAAAAAAATAAAAAAAATCTATACGAAATAATTAATCATTTTTAATTCGAATAGTTCGACCACCTGACCCCAACTAACCCTAATAAGGTATTTTTGAAATATTTTCTTAGGTAATCTTCTCATACGCATTTCAGAATTTCAAATAAAAATATTTTTGGCGTCGTAAATTGATAATTCGGCCGTGTGTGCGCCGCTAAGGCTTACAGATGTGATCTCTGGTAAGATCCCATATGTCACAGCTGGGAAGACCAGTAAAAGATCATGTTTTAGTTCTAGAAAGCAAGTTGCCTCCCGGTGCTTACCGCGCTACTTCAACTGAAACTCTGGCAGGACTGACCTAAGAGATGCTTTGTAAAATGTCTGCTTTCGGAGTTCAGCTAACCCAGAGAGAAAATAATTGTTGAAACCCCTTTGGTAAAACGAACGGTTAAGGGAACAATTAAGTTTCCTTTGGGACGACCGAAAACGATTAACCTGTTTATCAGTGAACCCATAAAGTTATTGTTAAAGTTTATTATACTGTCTTGTTATCGTTGAACTACTATGAATACGTGTCATACGTGCACATTGATTTTAGCTAAAATAAAGACTAATTGTGTTCACCGTTAATGTTTAAGTAACTAATTAAAGTGCGTAATTTAAGCAGAAATATTTCATCATCCCTCATCTTTTGCGTGTGGCTGGTCGATAAAATGCATCGGTTTCGCTATGCGAGTAAACTCACTTAAAATGAATTTATTGCATCGTTGCATTGTTCATATAAAGGGATTGCATACAGTTTCTCGCATAATAATACATTATCTGACATTATCTGTCCTACTTGTAACTTGTAAGATTTGCAAGTGGTTAACAAATTCACGTAATATATGATCAGTAAAAAGATCTGGATTGTTAGTATTTATGACTATTTTTTATGTCTCAGAGGTGGAAAATTTACATAAGAAATGGTTTATTTCTTGGTATTATTTCACATTACGTGGGAAGACGCACTAATCTACATAATATGAATGAAATGTTATCCGATTTCCCAACGTAACCATTAGTAAGCTTGAGCCACTCAGTTAGACAGATAATCGTAAAAACATGTTGCTTCTTACCGTAAAGTTTGAGAACAATGGATTATTTACTCCGACAAGACACGAGATGTTCTCAAAACTTGTGCACAGTTATCCCATTTTGGTTCAATGTGTCATAAAATTATTCAAATCGCAGCGCTTAATATTTGATTTTCTCTTTCGTGAAATTCCTGAAATAACGAGCTATTTATGGTTTTACCGCCAAAACAAATTGATAGACTGCGTCAGAAGGTTTCTCTTTGTTTGATTATTTTTAAAATGTCTGTTGGATTACATATTATGTTTCTGAAAGTAGTAAGTAAATTAAATTTTAGGAAAATCCGCTTAGACGACGATCGACGTAGCGGAGAGTTTTTAACATTGTGTCAATAGTCTCAGATTCGTTTGCCGTGCATGATGATAAAGTTTGCATAGAATTACTATTCTCATTCAATAATTTCTCAAAAATTCGGTTCTTAAATGTAACGTCCCATCTTACGCAGATGATACATCAAAGTTTGATAATTAAGACCCAACGAACAATTTAATACCCCAAAGTCTTTTTCAATTATCAATCTTATTAAAAATAATAATTTTTGTGGTGTGTGTCTGTGTAACTTCGGTTCAATGATCTGTATACCTATTTGCTTTGATTTTTATAAAATTAGAACTGGTTGTAGAACAAGTCAGGGAAGCGATAAAGTAGATAACAAAATTATTTTATTGATATGAAATGTGTATTTTTCTATCGTGATTTATGTTTGGGTTATTATGCCGTGTTGCCATTCCTCCTTCTATAATCAGCGCTTTGGATAGCTTGGCAGTGTCCATTATCAGAGTAGATGTTCATTTCTTGTTTAAAAATTTACGACAGATGTCGTAATTTTTCTTTTCGTCCCAGCTTACTAAAATTCACAAGGTTCTGATAGTCTTTTGAAAGGCAATGATCCTGAGGCATATATTTTTTGTTGTTTTGTAAATAATTTCAGCTTTACAATTTCTACAAGGGTCCACGCTAATGATCCAATGATTAATAAAACATTTTACAAATGAAAATATCGACAATTAATTTAAATTTAAAGTCAAAGAACGAAACATATTCCAACTTTATCAACTAATGCAGTAAAGTTCATTGTACTAATATGGTTCATGTACCATTGTGTTATATTTTAGTCTAGAGTTGTTTTGGTGAAACATCAGTAATTTATTAGAATTTATTCAAGTCGAAGCACATTTTCATGGGTACTCGTTCATTTCCCTCCATTCAAATATCGGTTACTATTCATATCGCAACAATCGCGAACAATAATCAAAAAATGTTATTCATCGACCTAAATAGTCTGTCATTTCAGTAAGCAATGCAGTTCAACGATCTGTTATTTTAGACTGGAAACATTCATGTGCAACATAAATTAACATGCATTTATCGACATGTCCAATCCAATTCCCATACGTTTCTTTCGGTTCGTATATCGAGCAGTCTTATCGCGTCGATCGCCAGCTATAAACAATCGCCCTAGCGCAGCGTGTTGACAAGCCCAAAGTCGACAACCTCAACAACGAGACAGATAAATTAATAAATTGCAGTTGAGTTAATATTTAGAGTTAAGTAAATGTATTCAGACTACTCACAAACTTTATTTAACGTTCTGAATGCCTAGCCTTTAGGTTGGTATAGATATGCCAGAATATCCGATCTATGTTTAATGCAAAAAGCGTATTATGTGCAGTGACCGAGTGACCGGCTGTGGGTGTTTAGAAATGTAGTATTTGCACTGAATACTGTTGGCGCTAATAAAAACTGTCAAAAGAAGCAAAGCTAGCAGTCCACAATGATGTATGCCAGTAGACTCCAGATACTAATACCTACAGCCTGTATGTCGGACGACTATCTACAGCTCATATGTTGGACAAATATCTATGAACTTCAGAGTGAAGACTAATATCTACAGAGCTAAGGTCGGATACATATCTATGACAGTCCCAGTGGTGACGAATATTTATGGAGCGTAGGTGGGACTAATATCTACAGAGGGCAGCTGAGCACCTAACCTAACCTAATCTAACCCAACCTCTGCCAGTGATGTAGATATTCGTCGACATCACCTGTTCGATAGATATTAGTCAGCAGTTTGAGCTGTAGATATTCGTCCTCACTTTGGTTCCCGTAGATATTGTTCCAATATACCTCGTATAGATATTAGTCAGAACATGGAGTCTCATAGATATTAGTCCGTGGAATTAATTAGCAGTTTTTGGTCCCGGGTGGGACCCAAACGCGATGCCCACTCAGCCACTCACACAATCAGATACTTGAATCGGACCGTGTTAAGAGTCAGAATAACAGAATAGTATGTATGAGACCATTCAGACCATGTATGAATGCTGCAAAAAGTGTGTGCCGAGACCGAGTTATTTAACGGTTCGCTCTGACTACCCCCGCGGGAAACGGCGTGATGTTAGTTTGCATTTCGAATAAAAAAATAAAAAATAATAACATTATTATGGTACCTACTTTATCGCTTATCTGATATGAAAAGTAGTTCCATCTTTGAATTAAAAGTTCAATGAATTTGAATAATGCTACGCATTACGCAGAAATATTTCAGATTACATACCAACTTACCCATGCACCAACAACCTAAATTAAAATGCTTAATAGGACCTACCCAAACAATCGAGGAGCCCGATACATAATTAATTTTTTTTTAATGGATTGTGAATGGAACCTACCCAGACTCCACATGTCGATGGGCGCGCCGTAAGACAAGCCCAGGATGACCTCGGGGGAGCGGTAGAACCTGGACTGGATGTAGGTGTAGACCCGCTGGTGAGTGTAGCACGAACTTCCAAAGTCGATCACCTTTATGGAGCTGCTACCGCGCTGCTTCAGCAGTATGTTCTCCTGGGAAATAAAATAGCATATTTCAATTAATTGTGCATTTAGAGCAGTAAACATGAATTACTTTTTTAAGAGTAGGTATATACTATATTATTTATGGTTAGTAAATTGCTTGCGGTTGGTTACCGAAATAATATAATTATATAATTGAAGTATGTATGGAAAAACGGTTACCAGCCAACTCAATACCTCTTTGAAAAGTCATTAAAAGCTATGAAAAAAATAATTTTAAAATAGCCCATAACCCTAACCTAACGTAACCTATTTAAACAATTTTTTATATATATATATTTTTCATAACTTAAATGACCTTTTTAAATGAGGTTCTAAGTTGGTTTCATTCCGAGTTGTCCGGTCACCGGAAAAAAACATACTTAAACGTTTTTCAAACATTTCCAGATAACCCCACGAAAAAACTAGTTACAACTCAAAGGTGGCATTTCATCAAGGGTCTTTTTAGTAAAGGGAGGTGAGAAAGATCTGGGAAAGAAAAGGGTATGAGAAGTGGTTAGGTATCTGGGGGTCTGCGTGTCCAGGAGTAACGAACATATGCATCCAATCCTTCCACTGCTATGCAAGACGATGTTACGAGAGAGCCCTGCTGGAGAGATCGAAAGGTGTCTCTTAACCAGTCTCCCGATCCGGCCTGCCACGCAGTTGGTGGGCAGACTTGAAAAATTCTCACCCCGTAATCCCGGGTACGTTTAGGCACCAACAATAATGTGCATTTTATAACAGACCGCCATCATTAAGTAGTCTAGCATTATAAAGTAAGATCTGAAACGTAACTAGTTGCGTTGACCTAGACTGTCAAGGATAAAAAGCTCTGCAAATTTCACGTTGACAGACTTATCTTTTTATGATTTTAACTGCTTTAGGGTATGTAATATTTTCAGCTTCACAGATAAGATTTTATTCGTACACAATTAACTGAAATCATTCAAATTAATTGACAAGCAAAGTAAATGAGAAGGTATCTAAGCAAAAATATGTTTCTGAATGCCCCAAATGAATAATTCAGTTCATCCAATTCCATAATATTTCTTGCTACTCGGATTATCACAAAGCTGATACTAATTTATGCTAATATTGATACAGCTCTGTTGTATTAAACGCCATAACAAAACCATAAGATGTATTAAACGGAATTTGATTTTGTCACGCACTCGACTTCAACTGAGATCAAATGCTAATTGTTCATAGACATTTTAATTATGTCAGATAATTTTTTTTTGTGTTATTCGCGTTTCATTGAATTATTTCTACCTATCGTGTTTTAAATCTAGGTTATTTGTTGCTCGGTTGTACAATATTACAAGGCGACCGGCACTTAATGCGAAATATTAATAAAATGTTTATAATTTCTATTCTATTTATAAGTAAATAAATAATTGTAATGATTATATATTGTACACTAAGCCAACAACTTCACACGTTGTATTACAGGGTTCATTTTGACTATTGACTGAGATGTTAAAATTAAGTTATCCGTTTTTATGAGCAATTATCAAACGTTCTAAATTCGGTTGTCTGCGTAAAATCTGGTTCAATGAAATTAAATTTACTTTGTTAAGTATCATTTTCAAATTTGAAACTTATTATGTGAAAAAATTCAAACTAGTGAAAAGTAGGTACCTACTCACCCATAATATAATATTTTTAATACATTTTTAAAATTGGAACTGATTTAGTAAAATTTCAGATCATACCGTGATTTTTAACGGGACTGCGCTAATCTCCAAATAAATTATGTTGAGAATTGTCTATAAATATTGCATATGAAGAACTTTGCTTGGAAATCTTACTTTAAAAAACTGAACATTTTTACAAAAAAATCTTAACCTAATTTATAATTCATACACAAAACCACACACTATACATTTTTGTAAAAAAATTATGTATTAAAAAAAAGATCTGTTTCGTAGAATCTATAAAATAGATCCGTGAGAACTCGCTTTTTATGGAACAGAAATGACTGGACTAGAACATGGAATAGAAATGAATGGATAGAAAAATGGAATAAAAAAGAATGAATAAACAATGGAATAGAATGAATGTACAGAAAATGGAATAGAAATGAATGTATAGAAAATGGAATAGAAATGAATGGATGGAAAATGGAATAGAAATTAATGGATAGAAAATGGAATAGAAATGGATGGATGGAAAATGGAATAAAAACGATTGGACAGATTAGGTGAGATCATTATTGTATCACATAATTCAATATTTCCCATCTAGTAACAGTCACCACGTATAATGTTAAATTCATCTGCTCTGAAAATTCACTAGAGCAAAGAATGGCAATACAGCGTAATAATAAATATACATTACGCATAAAATATGTGTGCAGTGTTTCAGACATGTACAAATGGATCGAATACGCCACGAGCACATGAATAATGGAAGGTGTCGTAACGAACAGCAAGGTGACTTACCGGCTTCAGGTCGCAGTGAATGATGTTTTCAGCCTGAAGCAGTCGGAGGCACTTCAGCAAGGAGCTGGCGAATCTCCTGATGAGACTAAGGCTGAATCCCTGGTAGTTGTTCTTCTTGATAAGCTCGTAGAGGTTGATACTGCAAAAAGAGAAATAAATATATATCACAAGTCTTCCGAGAACCAGGGCTGACTTAAGATTGTCATTTTCTAGAATGAATTTCTCAAGATTTTTACATAATGGGCTGAAAGCAGGGCTGGATTAATAGAACTTGGGTTTTGGGCGAGGCCTATATCACCACATCGCTTGCCGTCACACCAGACGGATGGTGTGTTATAAGTGTGGGCGTGGCAATGATGATATGCCGTGATCTGTTAGCCAGGCGATATTTGAAAATGATGTGATCCCCTCTCAGATCAGATCAGGTCATTTAGGGAGCTGCTGTAGTCACGCGGCCGTAAGCTGTCAAGGTGACAGATCCCGTGAAATTAAATGATTTTCCGCGGCAGCTCCCTTATTAATCTGACCCCCTCCCATGCCGGAGGGAAAGGGAGATTATAGCTTCGCGTAACACTACAACATATAATCTGTGTAGTATAATTGTATAATTATTACCATCATAATATTTGTAGTGTTTACAATATATACGAGAATATATAGAGTCCTACAAATGACAGCTTGTTTGCAGGTTTAACCAATTCAATTTATCTCAATATTTAATAACAAGTAAATCTATATCTGTTGCATTCATAATTTTTTTGTTGATGATGACTTTATATTAATTACAAGAATAGACACAAATTAGTCTAATTATATGTAGGTACCTATGTACACGATAAATATGTTGGTAGACACGTTTATATATTTAAAGATACCTACATAGATTGTTTTTTTATTTTTTTTTTTAGGAAACCAATAAGGAAATCTGAGTTTTCTTTTATTATCCATATCTTCACAATTTTTGGACTAGGTTTTTAATTTTTTTTAAATCCAGTACATTTTTACTTCTTCCAACACCTTAAATATTCTTTGTTTCGAATTTCGAAATTACATTTTGTTTTTTCGATATCAAATGAGAAACAGTCATTACATTGGCGTTTTTATATTCCAGAATTAGTAAATTTTTGGTCCTTATCTTTTTTAACGTTCCTCAAAAGATTATCGATATTATTTCTTGTATAAAAAGCTGTTTTAATATTGTTATTTAATAATGACGAATTCAATTATATTTGTACATTTAAGTTTCATTGCGAAAAGTAAAATTTTCAATGGGATTACTTCAAAACAAACATGGGAAGCCAAAATCTCTGTGTTTGTATTGGGCCTCTGCAAGTTTTATTGCGGGCCTGGTTACAAGCACAGTGCTTTTTTATATTTCTCTATTATTTTGCTCTCGTGGTGCCTTTCCTCGAACAAAGAACATCATGAAGCGGCAGCCATTGTCATTGCTGGAGTATTCTTACCAATACTTGTTTTAATTAAAAAATATTTTAAAATAAGTTTTTGATTTGTTCTTTGGAGAAAAGCTTGTATTATTTCAAATCGGTTCCATGACAGTTGATTCGCTTGATAATTGCCCCTCCGGAATACTTATAAAAATATGCAGTCGGATTAGGGAAAATACAGTTTACCTAATTACGCAAAATATAACTAAGTGACCCTGAAGGAATGTGCAGAGAGGATGTACTGCCGAATAACAAAGTGTAAAACATATTTTTATTCAAATGCATCAAGGAAAAATCTACTTGTATATATACTGTGTATATCAGCGTACAAGTACAAAAAATCGACAATGCATGTACATTTCTTTGACATTCATACCAATATATTTTTAAGGGTATTTTTAGGTCGATTTTACGTTTAAAATTGGTAAATAATGCATAAATAAATTATAATTTTATAGTAAAAACAAAGGTGGCAAATTGTCGGCGGATCAACTGTCGGCGGGTCACTTTCAAATCGTATCGAATTTAGAAAATTTTATTGAAGGGGTCTTAATTTTGGCAATAAACTATGTAGGTTATCATATCTTTTTTATTTACTTTATCACCATCTGTTCGTCTTTCTGGTCCAGTTTGTCTTACCTCACATCGATTACACTACATTATGTGCAATCTCCACTCAACTCTGTGTGCAAATTACTTACAATAAATGTAAAAATTGCACACAACACTTTACTTAAAACGTGAGACACAGTATCACCAAATTACGCAAAGTTTTCGTGATTACGTTCTCAACCAACGTCAATTTGTTCACTGATCTACATATTATATAGTTATTGTTGTTACTTTAATGTTTCTTACAATTGCAAACCGAATTTCCACCGACATATAATATACTTCCCTTGAATATTTAAAAATTTTAAGCTCTTAGAAATATATATATATGTTATTTTTTAAGATAATCTCTATTCCGATAGCAAATTGAAAAAATAAATACCCTAATAAAAAAACGGGTGTGTTTTAGACCACACGATTGAAGTAAAACTTCACTAACTTATAAAAGAAGAGAGAAAGAAAATGTGCACGCGCTCTGCTCTCTCGTGCTCCTTCAGTAAATACGAAACGTAACTCTCTCTCTTTCTATCTTCACTATCTTATATCTCCGTCCCAACTTTCGTTCGCCTCGTCCGATCACACTTTTCGTAACTCCACCAGCTTACTCCCTAAGTCAAGCGTGCGTAAAGAAGTTTTACTTCAAAAATCAAAAGATCTTCTTGCTTTTGAACGGGTATAATGGAAATTTCACCTTTCTTGACAGATCGACATCATCCCATTCATCTAGTCATAAATTAACGCATGTACATAATTATATTTAAGTTCAAAACAAAACTCATCTATATCATTCACACATCTCTTACACCAATACAAAATACTACTACTTTACATTAACGACACTATTACCAACGTGCAGATTCGTAAATAATACAAAGCCAATTCAGATGAACGTGATGAACAAGGTTTGAGAATATGTCGGACATTTACAGCGGATGCACAGAGAAAGCAGTGTACACTGTGAGAATATTATGATGAACAAGAGACTCAAAACGCCTTATCCAGACATGCCACAAGATGAATATTAGATGGGTCATCACAGAAGAGTATGAAAATGAGTGAAGCGAGAAGCGGTGATATTTTGCGATGGATAGTTAATTAATTTTGTTCCTAAATGGATTAAATTACAGAACAAAAGTTTTAGGTCTTCAAATATGGTGTAGCCGAGCGACGAACAACCATAAAAATACTATAATGGCTTCATACACACAAATACTTCATTTATGAAAACATCACAAGCACATGACCACCACACAAGACAACATAATAAATTATATAAAAATTCAGCAAAGACAGTGTGTGGTAAAAGAAACATAGGCCATGAGGGTGTACACATTTATAATCTCCTTCCTGATAGCCTGACAACCGTAAATAGAATAAATATATTTAAGAAAAAACTGTTTGCCCTCAAGATCAATGAGCAAAACCAAAATGCTCTTACTTAAGAAAAATATGTTACTTAGGTAGTAAACCATAATTATTAATATATATATTATTTTTGTTCCTATCAATGTACACTTAAGTTAACAAAGCGAAATTTGTATTTCTTTTAACTTAATAAATAACTAAAAAAATAAAAGTATATTTATTCGATTTTATACAATGATATCACCGGCCACCACTCTCTGGCTGGATGCATGATAATGCACATTCATTCCGATTCTAGCGTTCGTTCTTTCTACCTGATTTTCCTCTAAGCAAGATATTTATTAAATCTGTGCTAATTATTGTAACACAAAGTTTCATTTGTAAATATATTTATCTCGCCTTAAATCAAGAGTTAGAGTTGTTATTGAAAACCTCCACAACACACTCATACAGTTTACAGTCGTGGCAAGGTTTGTACGCTATCAAACCCTCTGGTTAAAATATCAAAATATACCAATATTGCCAAAATGGTAAATGAACGCAGATACCTTATCATGGAAGCTTTACGTCAAAAAAGCTTTAAACTTTATTGATAAATTACGCAAACTAGATTCGCTGTATAATTTACGCATTAAAGTATCGGCCCGGTTTATAGAAATCAATTGTGAACTTAAATAAATAAGCTAATAAATCTCCCCGTCCGTCCGACTGAAACATCAAAGCCTTATTTTTTCAAGTTTTCCAGGCGCCAGCTTTCGTGAAACTCAAAACAAACTCGGAGAACATCCACCAATCACCATAAATTGAATGGCTGAATATTTTACGTGGCTTCGATAATATATTGTATATTTATAAAGTACGTAATGAAAAACATAAATAGCGTGACTGAAAAACCGCCATCGACCTAATGCAAAGCTCGGTGACAAGCTCTGAATGGAGAATTCAAACCACAACGAAGTTTACAGAAAAAAAACATCTCGATCAAATTTGTAAAATGGATAACGATTGAATGAAAGATGATATCAAACTTTAACTAACTGCAGTCATTACGTAATATTCTTCCATAATGCGGTAAAAATAGATAAAATTAAAGGAGTTTTATTTTTATTTCAATAATCGATGATGGTTAAGTCATCATTTCTGTAAATATATAATTCATTTTATGGAATATTGCGCTTTGGTGCGGAAAGTTTTTTTTTTTAAACAACTTTGCATAAGTATCCTGAGGAGGTATGAGTACCTACGCTTTTCGGAGGAATTGTGTGGAGAGATTGTGTATGTAAATGATTTTAGGTAAAAATAAAGTGAATGAAATAATGAAGTGACTTTTTTTACTTTTTCAGAAAGTTTTGGCAATTCTAGGAAAAAATATGTCATGTTCAGCACAAAAACCACGGTCACGTACTATTTTTAAATAAATTATATATTTGAAGACCTCCGTGGCAGAAGTTAAGCTGTAACCACCGAAGCAGGCAAAATTTAATGGGCATTAATCATATATATCATTTTAAAATTTTATTTATTCATTTCATCGTTTTTTTTTAACATTAGCTTCACATAGGAGGCCCCAGGGATAACATTTTCCCTCAGGACTTATCTCATCTTTGGAGATTCTGTGTGGAGGGTTTTTTTTAAGAAAAGGAAGAAAATTAAGTTCTGGGAAGGAAATAGGTATGAGGGGTGGGTAGGAATCTGGGGGTCAATGTGTCCAGGAGTGACGGACGTATGCGTCTATCCCTTCAACTGCGATGCAAGGCGATGGATTGAGGGATTCTGGCTGGTCAAAAGACCTCCTTAACCAGTCTCTATCGAACTGGCTCGCCACGCAGTAGGTGGGCAGATACATCGGCTGCCAAGACCTTGACAAACCTCACCCCCCGCTCACATAAGCTGAGAATTTTTGGACCATCATTCTAGGCACATGCCCGTGTTGTGGTGTTCGATTTTATAAATGAATTAAAATATGAATTTTGAAAAATACAAAAAATAAAAGTAAGTATATGAAAAAAATATAAAATAATAATAAATATTGTAAAAGAGTATGAAAGAAATTAATGACATTAAAATTAATCAGTAAAGATGACCACGTTCGAGATTTGAAGATACTCTCAAAATGTAATATTGAAAGGTTGGTTGAAATTTGCTTGTTTCAACACTATTTACTGACCACATTTTTGAAAATATAAGTACTTTTCAACCGAATCCTTTCTCTCTCTAATTTGTCAACATTTCCCAAAAGGAAATATCATTGTTTCACCGGCGTCAGTTGGAACGTTTGTGCAATGTCATAATTCATAATATACAAAAAAATAAGAAAACCATATTTCTCTAGTCGTTTCTAGTTTATTCAACTGAAATATGTATGTCATACATTGTAAAGTGCAGGTCCGTTTAAGGCCACTGTTTTTATGTAGAATCTAGACCACTAATGGCGTTATTCAATCATTGAAAAACATGAAAATTAACTTCTAACTACCTATCAAACGATATTATTCTAAATGACAATTCAAACAATGTCAACTGACATTAAATACAAGCGTCCCCACAAAACTTTCCTAGCCGAAGCCATCGAATGATAATTGGAAACTAAATCGCTGGAAATGCATCGTATTAAAAGCGAATCCGAACAATTTTCCGGAGTAATAAATTAATATTATCAATGCAGGGATCACGATATTGTTGGGGACTTTTCCGGGACACGCAATCCCGGCCCTAACTAAAGGGAGCAGGTTAGAAACCCGAAATTACGAACTATCCCTCTTTTACCCCTATAACCGGCATCTCGGACAAGGTACGGCACAAATCAATAACCCCACATTTTGTGACTCAATAAAAAAAGGATAAACTTGACGAATACTTTTTTACGACAGAAATAAGACCGCAAATTACATTTTTATATTTGAATTTAATATAAAAACTGAAAGAAAGGCATCTTTTTGACCGAATTGATAGAAAAAAGTCATGGAAGGTGTTATCCATGTATGGAGTGAACACGAACCTTTTATAGGCAATCACATCTCTTTTCTCGTACGTGGGAAGCGTTGCACGTGTCAGAGTAAACGGTGATTTTATGGAGTGGTTTAATATCACAAAACGTGTTAAGCAAGGCTTCGTTATGTTACCGCACCTATTCACCATGCACAAGGATGATTGCAATAACTGGGAGGTATAGGCTTAGATGTAATTTTTTTTATCTTAAAGTATATCGCCTGTTGAGTGCTTAGTTTACTATGTGGGGCTTATTTCTAATGATGTGAGAGATCTGTAGAGTCTCGGGATATAAAAACACTGCGAAAGGCGAATTTTTGAAACAATCGTATGTTTTTGGGATGTTCTTGAACGCCGAGAAGGCTGATTGACATTTGACATCGTCGGAAGGTTGAATGCAGAAAATCCAATTAACCGAAGAGTGTCCGTAATAGCCAATGAAAATGAATTCAAGTTCAGAAATAAAACAAGGCTATATTCAAAAACAGGGTTCTAACATCAACCCAATCGGATTCAAAAGAGATATAGAGCTCAAAAAAGGATTACGGTAGTAGACTGAATGCTTTTGATTTTGATTGAGATCCATCGTGCAGTATGAAGTATGCAGATATGAATAAGAAGATTTGAAAAGATTAACATTATGAAAGGAAAGCTTCAATGGTTCGGGCATGAAGAGCAGAGGGGGGAGTGATGGAAGAATATGTGTCGCATAAGCGCATGGAAGAGGAAGACTGGAACATCCTGGAAAGACGTGGCACGAAAAAACCCTTTAGTAACAACAGTATATTACGCGAATGTGAATAATCAGAAAGGAATCTGCGCCAAGACAGAATTATGAAATCGCGTGATGGTTAATAAGTTAGTTAAATAACACTCGCGTTTTTTAATTCCTGGATTATATTTTCCACGTTAAAAACAAGACGTTGAATTACCCAGCACCCGCATGCGGTCTGGTTACGCAACTATCTGCCGCGGCGTCGCCGGCTTTGCTGAGAAAATAGAAAAAACGCACGGATAAAACTGAGAGTCAGATAATTCTTTAAACAATACCACTTAAAAGATTTTAAAACATCCAACCGGATACTGATTTCGCAAAAATTCTACACACAGAATTCCTTATATGAATATCGATTTTTTTTTTGGTAAAACGAGAACAAATGCAAACCTCTCCAAGATAATACAAACTACTCAAGAAAAATGCATAAAATGGAATAGAAATCGAAGGCGGCTGTCTTTTAACCCACTGTTTGTATTGCTATGAATATATTTACATTATCTTGTCACATAAGTGTTAAGTGTTTTTTTCAACCACAACCTTATTTGGAATATTTGTCACAAAGCCAAATATACTGACAAATAAAAATTCTCGTCTCGTCACATTTTCAAAATCACTGAACAATTCTTGTGCACGAATTTATTCAAAAAGGTCTTGTATTTCTTCTTATTAAATTAACCAAATTTACACATTCACATATCACGTTTATTCTATTCTAGAAAATCCGTGTAGGTTTACATTCAGAAGGTACCTAACTATATCTAACAGTACCGAGAAGGAGAAAGCTTCGTACTTCGTAAATGTAGTTCATAAATCCTTGAAATGCGGGTAGGCTGACCAAAATGGTTAAATCAGCAAGTTGAAGATCTAAGAAAACACGAACCCGGACATATGTCATGAATGTTTGAAATACTAGGAAAAGAACACTACCAGAATATATTTCATCTAGCGTAAAGTGCCCTACATTGTCCCTAACGGAATAAAAAGAACATCACTATTCTTGATACGCCGTATTTTCCTCCACACAAAAACTTTCCGGCTTTGCGTATAGTACTACCTACCTCTGAGAGCTCTGTTTTAACGTATCCCTCTATTAACCGCGTCGTTTATGAGAAAGAGAGAAAAGTTAAAACGAAGCTATCAGCTGTATGTCTACGTGTTTGTAGGGCCTATTCTCCAGCTTATAAAAATATATATTAAAAACGATAAGGTCACTCAACCCGCTTGTCATTCACCCTCCAAAGAATAAATCGCACGGGATTACTTTCAACTTTTTTAGGTTTTCAATTAAAAGATTATCTCGGTTGCTAGGCGGGCTCTTGTAATTAGAGAGTAATAAAGTAGTCTGAAGAATCTATCCACTGGTAATCGGTGTAAAAAGAATGGAACATTTGAAAAATAAGTTTGTTAAGCATCTAATGAATTATCTTCTTAGATCGACTCTGGAGAACAATGTGCTTGATGAATAACCTTGTAATTAATTATTTAACCCAAGTCCCAACTCCCTGGAGACATCTTCAGTTTGGAGAATGTTGTTAGGCTAAAGATGGATGGCATGAGAAAAGAGAAGGGGATGTGTTAAGATGAAAAATGATTATTGACCTTTCAGATCTAGTATTAGTTAGTGTCACGTTTAAATATTGTTATCATCATGGAACGTTTCAATTCTGAATGGTGATTTTACGCTACTTGGGACGGTTGTTTACATAATTTGAAAGCATTTATTCAAATTTCAAAATTAAAACTCAAGTTCTGTGAAAGTTTTACTCAAGATATCGCCCCCTGGCACAGTCGATCGATAAGGATTGACATGATAAATTTCGGTAACTTCTCATCGTTCCCTAGCATGACTGCAGATCGCCAACGAATTAGTAACAGTTCACAATGACTAATTGTTCATTCGAAGTCTGTAAACTATCTGCAGGTGTCCTAGGGAACGATGAGAAGTTATCGAAAGGTATCTTATCAATCCTTATCGATTGACTGTGCAGGGAGCAAGTACTGAAGTAATTGGATAACAACAGAACTTGAATATTAACTGTGAAATTTGATGAATTGTTCAAATTTTGTGAAAAACCCCGTCCTTAGATACTAGGACAAACTTACTCTCGACATGACTGTTAATTATATTAGTAGGTATGTGTGAAAAAGTGTTGTACTTATCACATATTTAAAGACATTAAGAAATGGTTTTATATCAATTTTCGTCGCTTTTGATGTGGGATATAAAGTTTTTTCAATTATAAAAAAGTGTTTTAATACATTATAGAGTAGATATTCTTTTTCTGGTGTTGAAAAAGCTCCGCGATCGCGTGATGGCAAATTCGTGGAGCTTTTGTCGGGTAGAAAATAAACAGACGAAATGCATCAACCAACAGTTCCTGCCGCGGGGAAATGATGATAAGTAATGCGTTTCTGCATTTAACAAGCCAACGAATGAAAGCTCAAATTTTTCAAGTTTCGTTCCCAGGACAATCGAGTGGCGTGTTGTTTCAGGGGTGGGACTTATTATGGAGATTGGCACTAGACACAGACAACCCCTTGGATGTATGGAAATTTGATTAAAAAACGACATGAACGTCATTAAAATAATTTTTTTAACATTTTAGCACTCAAAGATAACAGCATGGGAATTTTAGGGTGTGGAGTTTTTGTTAATAAACCTAATCGGTATGGAAATGCTTGTTTCAAATTTTTAAAACTTTAAATATTGGCAAAATAATTATTACTTAGAGTGAATGTTCTTTTTTTTTGGAATTGAGGTTTTTTTTAGCCAATTACGAATCTAGCGCGCCTTAATTGCTGCTATTTTTTTTACACATTTACGCCTGTTTTTTTCTGTTACATACATACTATGGTTATAAATTATAAAAAGAAGCTTTTGTATAAACGGCAAGAAAAAACACTATTCAGAGAAAACTTAAGAAAGAAAATAAAACAAAAAACCGCGTAGGAAAGGTGAGTACAAGAGTATACCTGGAGAAAAAGTTGAGTTAAAATTTACTTGTTATGTATCTAGATAAGTTGTATTAATAAAATTTCTTTTTGTTGAAAATGAATTGAATAATAAACCTAAGCAGAAGCTGAAACAGTACAAGCAAAAACAAACAGAAAAATAAAAATGTAACGGTCGCAACTGGGACACGAACCCGTCCTTCCGTAAAATCGGATATATTTATCCGTTAGACACTATACAGGTTACAAACCAATTCTTAGAACACTTGTTTCAAATGAAAAATGTAGTTTCCAATAATATGGAGAAAAAAAATAGTTGAAGATAATATTGTTAATTCTAAAATTTTAAATATGAGATTGACAAATAAGACATTCAAATAAGAGGGGGCAGTAGCCGAATTGGTAAGGCGTTTGCCCCGGTAAGATAAGAGGTTCTGGGTTTGTGTCCCAGTTGCGAACGTTATCTTTTTATTTTTCTGTGTTTTGTTCACTTTCAGATTTTCGTTTAGATTAATGGTGTTATCTTCTTCAATAACAAATATATTATTTTATTTCAATACACTTTCACACATATTTATATTATTTTTACAAATCTTTGGGGATATTGTAACTACAGGTCGTTTTAGGGATACGAATGAGTGAAACTGGATCGTACCAAAGACCGTACTGCGGCAAATGTCAAGTTCCTGTACTTGTTTCTGTTTGCTTTTCACATATGTTCAGTAAGTTTTGCCCTCTAAATTCCAGTAAATATAAAACATTGGCCGAACGTGTTACATGATTATTGATTCAATAATCATTATCGTCCGTGAAAGAATGACTACGTCCTTGATTTTTTTCTGTAAACTTTAAAGGGCTTCTCACGTAGATACGTTGTTTAAATGTTAAAGGTTCTAACGCAATGCGAGCATTGTTTCAAGTTCACTTAAATGGTCATTTGAACGGCTTCGAATCAGAAATACTTATCTAGAATACGCCATATGGCGGATATTTAATATATTGCTATGATGTTATAGGCTTTCTATTCGCCAATGCGTACGTCTACCTGTGGTAACGTAATTTGGTTAAATAAGTCCATGTAATTTGTATTGTTTCATTCTGATAATAATGTTTAACAACAAAACATTTATTAATTTTATCAATACGCAGCTGCTCACTACTCAGTCCGTTCAAATTACAAGTACGCAATCATTTTCAATTTATAAATTCACTCGCTTGTAAATTGTGGAAAACACGGGAAACCATTTATTTAGAAAAAGTTTAATCCTCAGTCAAGTAAAAAAATGTTTTAAAGGACATTTGAAAATATAGTTTTAAACAAAATGTTTTTTAACTTTGAATTTTTTACTTAACTGTTATAGGCCATAACGAATGAAAATAAATGTTCGTATTACATTTCATGTTCATTTTACAATATTGAATTTAAAAACTTAAATTAATATCGTAAGGTTTAGAAAAATTTCAAAGATATTTCTTTGGTCCCTCTTAATGGAATGAAGAAATGAACTAATAACTATAAAAAATAATAACTGGATTGTGATCTCAAAATATAGAAAAAATCTAGCAATATTTAAAGAAAGCTACAGTACCTACCGATATCTAAAACTCAACACCAGAGTGTTCATATAGAAGAAGGTAGATATAAAAAAAGAGTAGATGGAAAGAAAGAAAGGAATTAAAGAAAGGAAAAAGGAATGAAGGAAAGAAGTGGAGAGAAGGAGAGAAGGAGAGAAGGAGAGAAGGAGAGAAGGAGAGAAGGAGAGAAGGAGAGAAGGAGAGAAGGAGAGAAGGAGAGAAGGAGAGAAGGAGAGAAGGAGAGAAGGAGAGAAGGAGAGAAGGAGAGAAGGAGAGAAGAAAAGAAGGAAATAATTAAAGAAGTATTAATAATGTACACGAGTAACTTACCTCATCAACTCAAAACTGATGCAGAGATGATTCCTGAAGTAGAAGTAGTCCAGCATGTGAATGACATTGTGCTGGCCGTCCTTGTCCTTGGTCCTAAGATGATCGAGGATGCGCACCTCGATGAGCGCCTGGTGGTGGAAGCGCTTCTTGTTGCGGATGATCTTGATGGCGACATGCTGGTTGGTGCGATGGTCCAGCGCCCTGATCACCTGCCCGAAACTGCCTTTGCCGATCACCTCGAGGATCTCGTAGCGGTAGCAGATGTGATCGTGAGCAACCTGGACAACAAATGAAACATATATTTTACTTATGTTTTCTTTTATTTATAACCGCATAAAATAAAAATAATTTCTAAAATTAAATAATTATAACATTCATAATTGTGCTTAATGCTACGAGTGCCTATGTCAAATACATGTTAATCGCTCAGGAATGGAGATTGTAGATTTCTTGGTTTAAAAAATGCTGAAGCAATATTTTGACTACCACATTAGATTGATAAATCACAATTTAATTAATCTTGGGCATCTGCCGTTGATAGTAATAGCACTAATAGCATTAAAATAACGGACGCTTTAGAGTTCTTCCTGATACCTACATCAAATTACTAAATTCTAAACTTCTAGCATTAGTGTCCCTGTGCGAGTTTGTTTTTAAAATAATCTACAATTTTTTTCCGAGATTGATGAAATTTTACACACTTGACCTATTAGGAGGAAGGTCAATGTTGACATGAGAGTACAAAAAACTACCCTCACCCCCTTTTTCCACCCCTAAATACTGAATTTTGATACTTCTTGTTTGATTGCACCCTTCACGTTCAAAATAGGAGGTGAATACTGTCTGCATTTAATTTCGAAAAACTCCCCGTAGAATCCGGTAAACGCCAAAGAAATCAGCAAGTTCTCATATAAAACAAACAATTGTTTAATCCAAAATATTACAAATAAATTAGGTTTAAAATTTTTACAAAATTTAGAAAGATTTGCAAACAGTGAAGATCGAGTATAGTACCTATGTAGAGATATATGATGAATCAATTTGATTTCCCTTTAGAATCTCCCTTCGCTGACGTAAACATGTCTTTGAAATTGCATCTTTACAGTTCTCTGCATCTTTAAAGTTCTTTCGGGTATATTTCAGAAAATATTTATTTATTAGTATATTTCCCTGTTATTCGCTCACCACGTAAAACTATTCGTGATACTGAGCGCTTTTATTATTACCGAGACGGTATAAAAAAGGTAATTAATATATGTTCCTTATCTCAATATTGCTGCAGCTCTTATTTTTCCGTGACTTGTTCTTTTTCACATTTTCGTTTTAGATTATTAGTGTTATCTTCTTCTTCAGTGATATATTCCATCGATGGGAATAGCCTTCAACAGTTGTAAAAAAGAATTGAATCTTCGTGGTTTTACCTGAAATGTATAATAATATATTGCAAGTATTGTTTGCAATGACTCCGTTTTAAAATACACCAAGCAAAACCATTCAATTTAATTCTATAAATGTCTTACATAGTTTAAAGTTTCCCCTTACGTAAGAGTCAATTTCAATTTTTCAAAAAGAAAATATCTCTTAGAAAAACATTCATCAATTCCCATGGAAACTTAGTACCATATTTTACGAGCATGGTTTTTTTCACACGCATCTAATTTTCAAACCATTAAATCAAATTATGGCGAAACAAAAATTGCTTTTCTTCGCTAACGAGAGCTATGAGTATATTGTGGAAGTCTACTTTGAAGTATTAATGATGCGTCTTCAGTCAAGTGTCCTATTCCTTTAATCATGAGTCATGACGTCATGACGCAACCATGTTACGTATTAAGAGGAACTATCAATCATCTCTGATGATAAATTGGAAAAGTCGTCGACAGAAGTTCTTTCTTGCGTATCTTAAGAGGAAATCGGGCAGCGTTTTGTCCATAGAAACCAAAGATATTCAAATACAAAAGAGATATGCTATGATGTCCGCGCGACTGTCGGCGAACTATTACCTAATTGGAGTAGTTTGCATACAAAAAGAATTTGTTAACTTCGTTGATTTTTTTAAGGTGTGCGTTGGTTAATAATATAGTTTGAATACGGAAAGAATTCGTTAATTTAGTTTATTTGTTAATTATTAATTTATTTAGTTTATTTGTTAATTATTAATTAATTTAGTATATTAGTTAATTATTAATTCATTTAGTTTATTCGTTAATTGGTAAACAATATCGGCGACACCCAGAAGCGCAGAGCCACCTAGTAAAAACTGCGGATAGCACGCCTCTTTTATTTCAATACCTTTGATACAAACGTATTCTCCAATTTCCTTTCTGGATTTTGACACTACTGCCAATGTTTTTTTTTTAATTATAATATAGATATCGACCACTGCTTTGTATTTGCTTCTTTGATAAGTTACTTCTTATAGAAGTTCGGACCCTTTGAAAATTGTTAAAATTGCCTTGTTTAAACGCCATCAACAGATGTTCAGTGTACAAACTAGACAATGTATTTTTCAAAAAAGGAAGACGCAGAGTATTTTCTGCTAATACCGCCCTTTTTTCTTCCCAGAACTTCATCTCCTTCCTTTATCTTTAAATACCGTTCACATAGGATCCCCAAAAATAACATAGGCCCTGAGAAGAATTATTTTCGTCAGGGCCTCCTGTGTGTAGCTAATATTAAAAAAATACACGGCAACCAGTTTACAAAAACCTTCTGATACCAAGTTACGTAAACGTCTACTTATAACGTTATTAATTATTTCATTCATTGACAATTTTATGCCATAGTGTCACAGAGCGGAACATCCAAAGCACCCATAAGTGCTGGCAGATAAAAACAAATCAACGATAAATATGGCATATCGAATATTACACGGGCGAAACCGAACACTGTTTTGTAACAGTGTTTGGTTACAATTAAAATGAATAAATCACATTATATAATATATATATTTCATTGCCGTGACGTCAAACAACGCGAACATTGAACGTTCACCCAATAATAATAATAATAATAAATAATAACTGTTCGATAAAATCTTTATATTTTTTTGTTACCAAATTTGTCTCGGTGTTAATGACTTTACGATCGCGAATTCTTCCGGCATGCGTGGAAAAGTTGGTCATGGAAGTTATGCAACAGTGAAATCTACGTATTCTCTAGTATCTGTTACATGTATCGGGTGATAGCTCTTAATCCCTCAGGCCTCGACCATATTTTGTTAGAAGGTCAAAATATTTTTCCTTTGCAATAAAATTCAAATAAATAGATTATTTCTGAACGTAACCGAAAACTAAAAACTGTTTTCGAAATTTTATGAAATATGCCTTCAAATTTTATTATTAGAAAAAAAAACATATAGGCAATTTTTTAATGTTTAAATTTTGAATGCAAATAAAAAAAGTTTTAAAAATGGCACATCCTATTTTTATTCTAACTAAAATTACTAATAACGAACAAAAATAAAAAGACATACATATATTTTATTAGACAAATGTATTATAAACGTTATTTCCACCTCACTTTCTTGTCATTCCAAGTAAAAATAGTTAATAAAGAAATCCAAAAATTTCATGATTTTGTTTCAAATCCCGGTACGAAATTTTGGTTTCAGAAAGGTGTATATTTTTTATTTTTTTATTAATTTCATCGTTCCAAGCCAACTCAGAATCAAAACAACTCAGAAACACCTCGGAAAGGTCATTAAAAGCTATGAAAAAATATTTTTAAATAGCCGGTAACCCTAACCTATTTAAGCATTTTTTTAATATGTTTTTATCATCACTCTTAATGATCTTTCTGGGGTGGTTCTGAGTTGGTTTCATTCTGAGTTGGCCGGTCACCAATTTTAATATATAGCGTGATATTTTCTCTTTCCAACCCCGTTTATATCATATTTCTCAATTTGACAGTAAGGGAGACAACGATTTATATGAGACCTATATGAGTTGTTCCGAAAAGCGAACAAACTAGTCTGAGTGGTTATGTCTCCAGTCTGGTACATACTCCATATCAGTGATGCGGCCTTTTCTCACGCTCGATCGATAAGGTTACTTTTATTAACCGGAACATATCCTAATCTCAGTGACCTAACAATTTTTACACGTAGACTTTTTTATGTTGAGCGCAGAGTAAAGTTTTAAAATGCTTTTGTAATTGCATCTGAGAATCCTGGTCGCCTCATCAAAACAAAACATAAGTGAAAGCGAAACAGCGCATTGATTAAGAGCTCTTTGAAATAATGTCACTTTTCTGAGTGGTGTTTATTGGATGCAGATAAAATCACGAAATAAAAGCAATGCACAAAAAACGTGTTTTAAAAAGTTTAATTCTGAAAACTGATTGTTAGCGAAAAAGGTTTTTCGACGAATTGTCTACGCTCTGCGTTATGCAAGAGGATTTGAATATTGATATGGACATACAGTGGAATAAGCCGAGGAACAAATCTCTAGTGATTACACTGAAAAGGATATTGATGGCTGTTAGCTAGATACTCGCAGCATGCATTAAATATCCAACCTGTTCCATGAAACTTGGGAGTGCTAGATAACAAACTAGTACTGGATTTTGCATTCTATGTATGTAAAATAACTTTCAATAATAATTTAATAATATTACTAGCTATAAAACGAATTTTGGCTGAGATGATTATCTTATCCAAAATGATTGGAAATTTTTATTCTCGACACAATAGAAGATGTTTTTTTAGTTAAATTGTTTACTTAAAAAACAACACATGATTTTTTACTTCGATGCCTATTTATTTGGTTATAATAATATTGTGTGATAAATTAATAGGTACCTACCTACACGCCTATTTAATTTTGTAAAAGATTTATTTTGTTTTTATTTATTGACCATTTTTAACCCCCGACACAAGAAGCGGTTTTATAAGTTTGACTTTCTGTTTGTCTGTCTGTCTGTCTGTGTGTCTGTCTATGGCATAGTAGCTCCTAAACCAATGGACCGATTTTGATGCGGTTTTTTTGTTTAAAAGCTGACGTGGTCAAGATGGTTCTTAGCTGCAATTCATGAAAATCTGTTCAGGCGTTTCAAGGTCTCAGTTCTTTTTTGTGTCGGAGGTTACTTAAAATTTTGAAAATTTAATTTAAATATTAATATTCTGATTTTGTATTACATCAAAAAACAAATTTATTAATTTCGCTATTAATTATCCCGTTTCTCAAAGGGTTAATAAATAACAAAAGTAGATAAGGTATAGGAACACACAAATTAGGCAAAAGTCCCGACTGCACGCATCTGATGCCAGTGAGACTATCGTATCCACAAAAATGGGGTATGTTGTGAGGCTGAAAGTAGTAAGGAGGGCAAGGAGATGGGATGAGGAAGGTGGTGAAGTACCTGGCTATTCAGATCTGGTCACCAAACACGGCTAAATCTATCAAGCAACGTATCAATACTGAATGGTGGTATTACACCAGGGTGAAACTGAGAGCATCTTCCACATTGAAAGATTGCATTTTGATGGAAATAAAATCAAAAGATTAGTTAATGAACTCTTGAAAGTGAAAGTCTTGGCGATCATAAATGTTAATGTGCCAGCCAGAAACACAAGGTCGACATCGTCAAACTACCGTTTTATTGTGGCAATGCTACGACTATGTCCCATTTCAATATACCACTACACAGAATTCAAAACTTAGGCAATATGTATTCGCATATAGATGTATGGAATGTGTCGCTGATAAAAAATTAGCATGAAATAATAAATCATTTATCCTCTTTAAGTTAAGTTATTTGTGTATATTATACTAGGGGTAGAGGCGTAGGGGAGGGGTAGGGGAGGAAGAGGCACTACGAATCAACTCTTTACACTACAAGTGACCATACAAAAATGTTGGGAATACGGTAAGCCATCATGTGTTGGATTTATTGATCTAGAGAAAGCATATGACTTAGTACCGCGGCAACTACTGTGGGAGTTGCTTAAGGAATACGGAGTTGAAGGCAACTTGCTAAAAGGCATAGCATCTCTGTATGAAAATAGTAGCAGTAGGGTCCGCATAAACGGTCAGGTTTCGGAAGAATTTGAAGTGGAAATCGGCCTCAGACAAGGGTGCCCTATGTCGCCAATCCTCTTCACTATATTCATGGACAGAATCAGCCGAAAAAGCCAAACACCGGATGCAGCCCTGGTAGGCAGTACTAGAATCAGCTCCCTACTATTTGCTGACGACATCGCGAGGTTAACGACATCACAGGAGGGACTACAAGAGTGGATTAACCGTTTCAACCAAGAGTGCACGGCGGCGGGAATGAAGATGAGTACCTCAAAAACGGAGGTGATGGTTATAGGAAGGGACCAAACTCAATGCAACATACTCGCTAATGGGACTCAATTGAAACAGGTGAACAGGTTCAAATACCTTGGGGTCGAGTTTTCCAGCGATGGTCGGCAAGACGGAGAAATTGATAGAAGAATATGTGCGGCAAGCAGTGTATTGCGTCCTCTCTACAGCTCAGTAATAAGAAAAGCCGAGCTTAGCACCAAGATAAAGATGGCAGTGTTTAAAACGGTATACCGCCCAACGCTCACTTACGGCCACCAGACATGGATGCTAAATGAAAGAACACGCTCCAGAGTCCAAGCTGCCGAAATGAGATACTTGAGAGGAGTGGCAGGAGTTACGAAATGGGATCATATAAGAAACTCGACGATCCGAGATGATCTAAACATTGAACCACTGCTACTCTTCATAGAAAAATCACAACTGAGGTGGCTTGGGCATGTACTAAGAATGTCTGATGACCGAATTCCGAGGAAAATACTGAGTGCAATTCCAGAAGGAAGACGTCCAGTGGGCCGCCCTAGACACAGTTGGGCGAGGCAACTCCTGAAACTGTGTGAGGAGAGGATGGGTCTACCATGGACAGAAGCCGAACAATCAGCACAAGACAGGGACTTATGGAGGAGCCTTGTCGATGCAATGGGTCCCCGACCCGAATAGGACAAGGGGAAGAAGATGTATGCATGTATGTATGTATGTGTATATTATATATTAATACATTTCTTCATTGTTGCAATATTGTAATATTTAAATATCGTAGCATTTATTTTCGTTTCGTCATCTGCACAACTACATAATATGTATTTCTCAACTATTTATTACTATTTTACAAGCTAGAGCTGTATTTTTCATGTTGTTGCTATACACTATGTTGTATTATAAAAAAGACGTAAAATGTAAGTATATGTATTATAAACAATAATTGGACGAATAAATAGAATGAAGGTTTTAGGACAGGTATTTACATAATACAAATTTAAAAAATGCCAATGCTATGGTTAAAACAATGCAGTGCAAAAGGATGAAACACGCTCACAATATTACAATTAACAATATTACTAATTAATATTTTTTATTACCAAATCAACGTTGTCTTGTAAATATTTGCAATTAAATTAGTTTGCCATGAAGGCGGGTACGTAGCGAATTATGAACAAAGTAACATTAAAAAACACTGACGTTGATACGTAAAGGTGTTCACAATTGTGTTTATCTTTGATGAACAAGCCCATTGTTTTTCATTTCCGTTGATTGACTGACGAATCGAATCATTCACGGAAAATACAGATTACTACACGACGCACCACACCGCGAGTACCTATCTGGAAAAATCATTCAATCTCCGCCATTTCCTTAATCAGTCAACGATAAAAGGTTCTTTCGAAATAACACTATTTAATTAATCTTTATCGATGAAAAACTAACTTCCGACCAACTCAGTCGGTAAAACTGTGTGCAAAAAACTCACCGGTGACTGGGGACAGTGGGACCCAGTCACACCAATATTAAAAATTACATAATTCATCTAACTAATTTAGCTTCAGTGGATTTTTTATAGTTTTTGAGATTTTTACGTCGTTTTTAGTTTGATTGCAAACATTAATACTACCAGTACTTTTTCATAGATTTATTTCTAAACCTGAGAAACATAGGACGTTATGTTCATTTATACAGCTTTACGGGAAAGAAGAAAAACGATCATTTAATAGAATTTTTAATTAGGCTGAAAGTTAAAAATGCAATAGTATGTCTACAATTTTTCGGAACATGATTTCAGCGGAAAAAATGTTGTTAGAAGCGTACAGCTTTGATTAATACTAGGTATTTCACCATCCCCCTCATAAATTATTCATACGGTAACGTACATTTTTAGATTAATTACACAGGATTTATTTATTTAAAAGTCGGAATTTACTATTCGGCACTTGAACCTATGAATAATGGTTACATAAGAATAAGTTAGCCTAATATTTTTACCAGTTACGAGTATTTATTTGTGTCATTATTAATATTCGGTATGTATATGGATAAGCTACGACGATGATGGTGAAATAGCCCCATAGTTTTATCAATATTGATAATATTATAACATATTATTGGTAGTGTTATAAATAGACCCATGAAAGAAAATAATATTAAATGACTGAAGTCAATTTCAGCGACTCTCAAACGCATATTTGAAACAGAAAAATCAAAAAAAGATGGCATCTTGGAATTGAACCCTGGACCTTAGCTTTACCAGGGCTGTTGTGTATCATATTTCGACTAAGAACTTCCAATTCATCTCGAACTAAATGCTTTCTAGATTGTGTCTTGGATAAATGTATGCATTTTTATTTAATGTGCGACATCTATTATGACTTTTTGCAAGTCTAGGGCGAATTTTTCAAAAATAATTTAATGAGTAAATCCTCAAATTGTAATATTTAATCATTTAATAGAAGCCAATAAAAAAAGCGTTAAGTGAAGACAAAGTTGGGAGTTCCGAAGTATGATACAGTTAAATGTGACAGAAATGGATAGGGTCGAATTAGTGGAGCGCCGGTAAGCCTAAGGTCCTGGATTTAATTTCCTGATCTCTAACTTGTTCTGATTTTTCTGCTTCAAATATTTGTTTGAGAGTCGCTATATGGTCTTCAATTATGAAAATAAAATTATTTAAAGTGAAGTATGCAACTAAAAATATACTATACAGTATTTATTAACTAATAATACTATTAATGGAAGACTGAACGCCGTTGGCACCAACAAAAAACTGTCCAAAGAAGCTAAACTAGCCGTCCATAATAAAGTACTGGTACCTACCCTGATGTATAGCAGTGAGGCATGGAACTTGCAGAAGAAGGATGAAAGTAGACTGAATGCTGTAGAAATGAGATCCCTGAGGCGAACGTGTGGTAAAACCATGTACGATCGTGTGAGAAACGTGGAAAGAATGCAAGGCTGATGTAAGCGTACCTAATATGTAAGATTAAAAAAGGGACGCTCCGATGGTTTGGGCATATAGAGCGAATGACCGAGGAAAGGAGTCGAAAACGAAAAGACGAGGACGCCCAAGAAAGACATGGCAAGTGATACTTGACCAATCAGATACTTGAGTCGCGCTTTATCAAGAGTCAGAATAATAGAAGAGCATGTATGATACGTTGTATGAATGTAAACGAGGCAAGGAACATATGCCAAGACCGAGTTGTTTGGCGGTCCGTCCTCTCTGCCTACGAGGAAGCGGCGTTAGTTAGTTAGTTTATATTAGTTTGTAGATAATGCTGATAATGATTTAGCAATGTAGATTGTAAAAATGTACTGCAGTTCTATGTAAATGTATTTTTTGGTAAAAATGGATATGATGCGTTATGCCACTGAAGTACAGATTTCAAAGTTCAAATGATTGTCAAATTGACTACAATAACTCTCTCAACTCAAATCCTAAATAATTATTATTGTTTCATAAATTGAGTTTCTCCGTGTTTTTTATCGGAGCTGTTTCATGAATCATGTTGAAAAAAAGACAAACGTTTAACAATTTGCGGACAACTCTCTCAAAAGTATTTATTCTAAATTATTTAGTTCACTCGGTCAGAAGTGTAACAGTTTTTGTTATGTTCCGCACATACAATGTTACGTCAGATTACGAAAGAAGTTCCCAAAACATTACTCGGATTAGTATTCAAGACGAGACATTCACATGTAAGTGAAAAACATCGGTATTTTCGATTATTATCGACGGCAACTCTTTAGCGAAAATTTCTTATGTAGGCGTAAGTTAATCTTATTGCGATTTAGGAATATTTTTTAACAGGGCAAGGGTTCTTCAATTTTAACTTCTTTAAATTTAACTTCTTCAGTTTTAACCCCTCAGTTTACCATATTATGTCATTAGGTCACAAATTTTAATAAAATCAAAATAAATGTAAATATTTGTGATTTGTGAACGTATCCGAAAACTAAAAACTATTTTTGAAAGATGATAAAATACGCTTTCAAATTTTATTAATAATTATACAAATAACCATGTAATTTTTTAAATACGAAATTTTTTAAAGAAAACTTTAAAATGGTTAAAAAATGGCTCACTCTACAATTTTTCTAACTAAAATTACTGGTAACGACAAAAAAATACAAATCTCTAGATATTTTATTAGACAAATGTATTATAAACCGTCGCCCCGGGAACCTATATTGGATAACCAACACCTCCGCCATAGGTCACCCCAAGTGGTTCGCTACGTTTGGTGACTTAGCAGGGGTGCCCGGGTTCATGGGGTGAGGTTTGTCTAAGTCCTGGAGGTGGATGACCAGGACACACTGAACCCCAGATTCCTACCCACCCCTTAAACCCTCTTCCTTCCCAGAACTATCTTCTCCTTCCTTTCCTTTCCTTTAAAAAACTCTCCACACAGCATCCCCAAAGATGACATAGTCCCTGAGGGAAATTATTTTCCTCAGGGCCTCCTGTGTGGAGCTTATTTAAAAAAAAACGTTATTGTCGCCTCGCTTTTTGTCATATAATAAATAAAATGTTCACCAAATTTCTTTTTTTTTAAATTGCAGTCAAAAATTTTGGTTTCATAAAGGTGTACATTTTAATTATTTCGTGGTTGACTTTTAGATTTGAATACAAAGCGTTGTATTTTTTTCTTTCTAACACCGTTTAGATCATATTTCTAACCACGATGGTAAGAGAGACACAACCATTTCTATGAAACCTATGGTATATGAGGTATTCCGAAAAGCGAACGAATTAGCCTAAGGGGTTAAACCTGAGTTTCGGCCCTAGCTAGATTCTAGACCAGTGTTTCTTAACCGTATTGAAAGAAACGCCCCCTTTACCACAGTAAAATTGTCCCCCCCCCCCCCCGAAATTTTAAAATTTACACATTGTAATTGGAAATCCATTTACGCAATGGATATCCTACTACAAATAAAAAATCATGAGAAGCATTAAACAGTAAACACATTATTATTACATTTACATTCAGTAATATCCCTCAATTTTAATTTTTGAATGTGAAAGTGTAGTTGATTTAACAGAACTTGTCAAATCGTTGCTTCTGAAGAAAGCGTATCAGTATACAAAGCTCGTTGTTGATCTTATTTTCTATGTTCACCCAATACCCACTCGAACTTCTTCAGCGCCCCCTAAATGCTAAAAATTTAAAAAAGCCCCCCCAGACCTCCAAAAGGCCCACAAGGGGGCGCTGGCGCCCCCGTTAAGAATCACTGTTCTAGACTGAACTGAGCAAAAAATGAACACGCCCTTTCTCAAACCGGATTGCACCCTACATATTTTTTGGTATTAATGTGTTTATTGCGGTGTTACGATTATTGTTTGCGACGCCTGTGGTAAAATGCAAATAAGTTTGCGATGCCTGTGGTAAAATGCAAATAAGTTTTGCGACGCCTGTGGTAACAAGCAAATAAGTTTGCGACGCCTGTGGTAACACGCAAATAAGTTTGCGACGCCTGTGGTAACATGCAAATAAGTTTGCGACGCCTGTGGCAACATGCAAATAAGTTTTCGATGCCTGTGGCAGGGCTGGGCAAAATACATGCTTTGCTGTAATTAAAATACAAATTACAAAATACTATTTCGCATGTATTTAAAATACGAAATACAAAATAGTTTCAAGTCGTGTATTTGAAATACAAAATACAGTATTTTATTTATTTTTTTAATTTGAAATACAAAATACAAATTACAAAATACATTTGGTTTTGGTAGAACCTCTGGTTGCAATAAATTGTCGTTAGTGCCCTTATCTAAGGGTGCGTTTCCATAGAGGCCAAGCTGAGCAGAGTTAAGAGCCATTCTAATTTCAGCGGCCGAGAATTCAAATTTCATCTAATAATGGTCTTGCGATCGTACCCTTGCAACTGTACAGGGCGGTTCCGATGAGAAAGATTAAGCATCCTCCATATCAGCATTTTAACATAATAACTCAATATCGGTTTTAATTCATTAAAAATTTGCTTTGATAAATACCTATATTCAAAAATGCACAAACTCGTAATGATAAAACTATTAAAATTATGTTTTTTTTGTATTATTTTTTGATGATGAGTATTTATAATTTTTTCGTAATGTCTAACCACTGGAGCGACCACTTGAAATAAATAAATTTTCCTCGATTGCTCGCGATTTCCCAGAAGATCATTTTTTTAATTTTTCGCAAACATTAAAAAATCATACCTTAGAATTTTAACATGAAAACATAAATACTTATTAGAGAGCTATATATAGCCAATAAATTTACCTATATTTTACCATTTATCTAATATTTGAAGGATTTAAAAAAAAATCGTAAGGTTTATAACCGTTTGTTACATTGAAACTCCGTGAGAGGTACCTACTTATTCGAGTCAACATAGAATATTTTCGATTTATTGTATTTTTTTTGTGGTATAATAATAATAATACTTGAAAGGTGCATATCTACGGAAAAATACTTAATTTTAATAGTTGATCAAAAATTCGACGTGAAAAAAATATTTTAAAAATTATTTTTACGACATCTATGGTCATAATAGATAAAGCATTTCAATAGCCTCGTTTTAAAATAAATGGCTGCCGTGGAAATGTTTGACATAATTACAATAAATGTGTTACGAATGGTAGGAAAATGTGGTCTAATTTTGGACCGCTATCAATCGTAGAAAGATAAAGTGGTTCATTTTTCGACCATAATCGTTCCAGCGGTAAGCAAAATATTTTTTTAAAAATATATTTGTTTGTAAGACCGTAAATAAATACACAGACAAACTGTAGTATTTTCGTCAAAAACAAGAGCGCGGATCTTTTTTTTATGACTTTATTTGAACTAAAAAAAAAACTAAAAAAATTTCTTTTCCAAATAATTTATTGATTTATTTTACTGCATGATTATATGATTTGAAATATGTGTTGTAAAATACGAACTTTTGTTTGAAAATTTAACAAATCTGCAAACGACCTACGGTAAAACCTTATTGTACTAAAAATAAACATATTTTTTCAAAATTTAAAACAAAGGTTTACTATATAAAAGAACAGTCTTTTGAAATCAATTTATATTTTTTGTGGAAAAGAGTCAATACTTCTAAATTCTGATTTAAAAATTACATATTTCTGATTGTGTCTGGTAATTCCCTCTGAAACAGAGACGTGCAAAATTGACCAATCATATTGCTCAGAAGACACATCTTATCTCCGCTCCAATTGTAAAGTTTTGTGGTATAGGATCCAGGTTTTAGATAATAATAATTATTATTATTATAACATGACATTTGTATAGTGCAGTTTTGTGTTATTTCACTTCAAGTGCGCTCTACTGCAATTAACTTAAAAATTCAAGAACACACTCAAAGCCTGTATTTTTTTCTCTTTTCCTCTCAATTATTTTTATGTCTCTAATTTGTTTAATTCATATTTTTTCTATTTTTCTAATCTCTTTTCTTTTTATTTTTCTTTTATTGTATTTATCTATCTAAATTAAAATATTTTTAGTTTTTTATCTTATTTTTCTTCCAGGATTAAGATATCAAAATTAGTTTAAATTTCTGCCACCTCAGAACAGGCTCAGCCGAGTGAGGTGGTATAGGTATACCAAAAAAATAAAATTTACATTGTATATTGTATATATTGTAATATCTAGGTTAATAAATAAGTTTTTAAAAAAATAATCTAGTATTCAGTCAAATTATTCCTATAGCGAAAGATCTACTACTACGACACAAAAATATATAATACAAAGCAATGACAAGTATAATATAACAGTGTTGTAACATACATTGCTCTGGATTTTACTTTTTAGTCTATGTATTTACTAGCGTTTTTACTTTTTAGTCTATGTATTATCTATGTCAGTTTATTTTTCATTATCATCATTAAGATCGCAAAATGTATTTGAAAATTTATTTGAAGCCATAAGTATTTGAAATACAAATTACAAAATGCTTCAGCATCAGGTAATTGTAATACCAATTACAAAATACATTTTGAGGAAGTAATTGAAATACAAATACAAAATACGTATTTGTATTTCAATTACAAGTAATTCAAATACTGCCCAGACCTGGCCTGTGGTAACATGCAAATGAGTTTGGTATAGGTACCTTATTAAAATAATATTTTCACCTTTAGACAGGGTCTAGTCATCAATGAAAAAAAAATATGTAAAGCTTTTCTCGACATTTATTATGGATTCGAATCAATGTTGATAAAACTTTTGAGCTTTAAACGTAAACAAACCTATTCTCGGAAACCATTCACAAGATGGGTATGTATGTAGCCATTTATTGGATAGCTATTACCCCTGCCATAGGTCACCCCAAGTGGTTCGCTAGGTTTGGTGATTTTGCAGGGGTGCACGGGTTCATGGGGTAATTGTCTAGGTCTTGACGGCGGATGCGTTTATCCATCTCATGTGAGGCGGGGCGGATCGGGAGAGACTTATTGATGAGAGGGAGACCGAAACTAGACCCCACCAGCCGGATTATTTCAACTCATCGGCTTGCACCGTAGTGGGAACTATTAAGTACTACTTGCACGTAGTGGGAAACATTATTCAGATTCCTACAAAGGCCCTCCGAAGATGACATTGGCCCCAAGGGAATTCTTTTGATCCTCAATGCCTTCTGGGTGGAGCTAATGAAAAAAAATATGCAGTAAGATTTTAGCGAACAAATTAATGATTGGTAATAATATCCCTAAACTAATATCCCCTTAACGTTGTAACTAAAGTCTTAAGTAAATTCTTTTCGGAAAATAAAATCCATGTACATTTTTGAAACTAGATTCAACATGACATTTATATTTTCTTTTGAGATAATACGTGCAAAATTTACATTCCATCTCATTTTAAAAGGTTCAAACAAAAATGTTGCACGATAAAACACGTTTTACGAAAGCATGAATATATTATAAATATTTGAAACAAAAACATGGTTAAAACAGAGTGTCCCACATACATATTTCGAACAGCGCATACGATTTTAATGAGGTGGTGTGATTTAATATCACGATATTTTAAAATATGACACCTTTCCCACGTATAACACGCTCTCCATAGCACAGATACTCAAAACAGAGCGTGTCTCATAATTAGATTTTAAAACTCGTTTCACCCTTTTATATTTAATGTTACCCTCTCTCTCTCGCGGGGAGGGGGAGGAGAGATAGATAGAAAACTCTTCCCAGAACACTCTACTCTATGTACAGTACTGTGCTATGATCCCTCTTTCCTCTTTCCCTCCCCTAAACCCTCCCCAGCCTCTGGCCTTGTCCTGAAACTTTATTCATCCAGTGGCCTCCGCAATGTTGTTAACAAGCAATTTAAATATTTATTCAGTTTTCATGAAAATGTTGCTCCTGCTATTTACTCTGTGCGGGATTTTATTTTGTATATTTTTTGTTTAACCACTGGAGCGATTTTTTTCATATTTTGGCGCCATTTTAAATGTCTGCGATTGTTTTTCGGATAAAAAATGCAATTATCTCATTGATTCGGCAAATTTAATATATATTGCAATACCTTTGTTTTAAGTCCAAAATAAATACACTTTGTTATTTTGGACTTAAAACGAAGGTATTGCAATGTTTTATCTATTATGACCATGTGTGTCACAAATTCAAACTTTGTAGACTGTTTTATAACGATGTTAAAAATAGTTTTTTTTCACACAGAATTTCTGATCAGCTGTTTACTGTTAAAATTAAGTCCTATTTTCATAGATATGTACCTTTCATTATCAAAAATACCACATACAATAAAAACGAAAATATTCTATGTTGACTCGAATAAGTACCTCTCACGACAGTTTCAAAGTAATGACCAAGCACTATTCGCGCGGTTATAAACTTTACGATTTATTTTTATTATAAATTCTAAAAATATGAGATAAACGTTTAAATACAGGTTAATTCATTGTCTATATAGCAGTATAATAAGTTTTTATGTCTCCATGTTAAAATTCGAAGGTATGATTTTAAATTAAAAAAATGGTCTTCTGAAAATGTCGACAAAAGTTTTAAAATGCGCTGTCGCCCCAGTGGTTATAAGCTCCTGTTAGAAATGATCGTAAAAAAAATATTGAAAATGTGTCATGAAAAATCACCCGTGCAAATGTACACTACACCATTGTTGTTTTATGCGAAATAAAACTTTACAATTTTAAAGATGGCGCAGCTTTGCCCTACTACTGAGCTAATGGGCGCTTTTATTATCACCGTGATTATCGGCGATTACGGTACCGCGACGACATAAAAAAAGGCAATAACCATACGTTCCTTATCACAATAAAGCTGCGGCTTCTTCAAAAGATGATATACACAATGTGACCGGTCAGTGGTTGAGTGGGCATCGCGTCTGAGCTCAGGCATTCTGTATTCGATTCTTCGACTGGCCTCCATCACGACACAAGCAACATTTCGGCTTACTGTGGTGGTAGTGGGAGATTTTCAAATATTGTCGGATTATTCGTAACCCGGGAATGTTTGTATTTAAAAAAAAAAATAATATTGCGTCTGTTTCCTACGAAGGAAAAAAGTAGATCTTTGGAGGAAACAGAAACATGTATATTGCGTGCTTCCTCTTTTGTCTCACCGTTATTTAATGTGTAAGAAAGAGCTGCAGCATTTTAGTATAAATAATTTATGCCGTCACGGTACCGTTTTCGTGGATCATCTCACCTGGACACACAACCCCCAGATACTTACCCATCCCTCACACACTTTTCCTTCCCGGAACTTCCTCTCCTTCCTTTCCTAAAAAAGACCCTCCACACAGCATCTCCAAAGATGACATAGGCCCCAAAGGGAATTATTTTGCACAAGGCCTCCTGTGTGGAGCTAATGTAAAAAAGTATTTTTTAAATGAGTCAAAGCGTGGACCTGGCTTTAAAATTTTTAACCCCTTGATTTAAAATTTAATTAAGAAAAAAATAATTAAAAAAACATCGAAATTTATTGTTAAAAACTTTAATTTGTAGAACTTCATTTTCAATGTATAAAAAACAGTTTATTTGCAAACAAATTCAGCTGTGTAATTATTGTTACGCGTGACAGCTGTTTCGCCTTCTGAGGGCATTGTCAAACTGAAGCTTATTTCACATTATCCGCTAAAGTCGTCATTAAAATTTACGTCAGTCTTTTTAAATCGCTTTGCCTCGTGACCTACTACTAGGTACCTACTAGGTTTTTACTCACCTTACCAGGGGTTTCCAACCCGCGGTCCCGGACACCTCGTTTGAAATTTTTGAATTCATTCATTCCAAAGAAGAAAAACTCATTTTTGTTTACGGAGCCCAATTTCTTCTTCAAAAAATACAATCAATTTTATGCCTTCCTTTTTTTTCATCGCAATCATGTTGGAAGCACGTATGTTTTGGAAAAACTTTTCGTGGGAAGTTTTCAACTGCACACTAAGAAAAAAATTGGACGTGAGCCGTAGCATTCCTAATTTCTACCGTTTTATAACATATTTTTCTTGAACACGTTTCCAAAAAAATAGATATTATTTTTTAAGATAATATCTATTTGTATATTTGCCACGCCGAAACGGTAATTACATGAAATTCCCTTGGTAGAAAGAAATCTCAAAGTATGTTCCGAAAATTTATGTGAAAAAGTTATATGTATGTAAAGAAAACTTATTATGAGCGCTTTTCCTAAGTTTATATTTGCCGCGTTACCGACAAGTTAGTTGGTGGCCCACTAGATGTCACTGCTGACAGCTGTGACGTTAGCGAAATCAAGCGAGGTTATGAAAGTAAACCGTTAGAATTATTTCATTAAATATTCCTGAATATACTATCTTATATTATAAAGAAACCTGAAATAAGGGCTTTAAATGTTGTTTCTTTGGTTTTTACAGGTAAGTGAATCTTTTGTTAACAGATAATGTAATTGTTAAGAGTTGTAAATGCGTATTGTTAATAAATCTTTTGTTTTTACAGAGAAACACAATTACGCCTTTGTTTTATCCAAGATTATAAAAAACCATTATATGTATGAAAAAATTGACAGTTTTTCTTTAAATGCCATGTATAACATTTCCTACGAGATTTTTGCTTTATTTTGAATGAATCATTTTCGCTTAAGTATTACCGTTTTCAATATTAGCGCGCTCCCTCCTAACATTCGTATCTACATATCTCCCATTCTTCTTCTTTTTAATCAACAGATGTCAATAGTACAGGTTACTTGTAGTTTTGATGTGTTTCAACAGTTGTCAGTTAAGTAGTACCTTAGAAAAGTTACAACCGTCGCCGTTCGTGTCTAATGCACGGAAAGAGCCGTTAATATATGGTCGACAGCTGGGTTCCTTCATTGTCGAGTTTACTGGCCTCAGCATAACCCAGAGCATTTAATAGAAAGGACGTTCGGTATAGTTAAATTGTAAACCAAACGATGACGTAAATAAAGTGATATGTAATCTTGACAAACCTCGAGCTTCATTGGAAATCCCGGAATCAAGTAATCCCAATCACAGGTATTGATGAACATTACAATGTGCTTATGATATGGGACCGAAGAGACACATTCACAGTATAATATACAAAGATAATTTATGCTCCTCAATTGCGGACAACTTTTCACTCAAAATGGACTAGGGATGTCAAAAGGTTCGACACCAATGCCTTCTAGCGTACTGTAAAAACGTACTCCACGGATTTCAGATACATCACACTTGGTATGCGACCCGAACAGCTTTTACGTAATGTAATATCACCGCCTGTAAGTCCCCGTGAGGCGTAAATTTAATTAGAGCCGCCGGAGACACGTGTTGTAGGTCGTGTAGGTACCGCGACCGTACCGAGTCAGTTGATAACCTATAAATATTCCCAAAAGACAATAAAACATCCCCCGCTAAAGACTTTATGTTCCGCGATGTTAATGTTCAGGGGAACAATAAAACAATAAACCGGCATTCACCCTGAAATATCGTTAAAAGCCTCCTTTTCGGGTTAGGGGGTAAAAGCCGTCAAATAGAATCAATATAACTAATTATCAGAAAGTTGAACCTAATTATTATTAATTGTAGTTGCCACGCCATGTTTCTGCGATTTTCAGATTTTCTATTATCAATCAATAATTGCTAATCATATTACTTGTTGATTTACGAGTGAAGAGTTACCTATTTATCATATATTACTACTTTACCTATTATTTTTGACGGCCCCCGTGGTTGATTGGTAAGGCTCTTCTTGCCTCACAATCTGAAGGTTGCGGGATCGAATCCCGGCATGCGCATATAAATTTTATTTGATTAATTTGTGTTATTTCACAATTAATTCATTTGGCATAATATATAGTAGGTATATTTGCGGCACGTTCCAGAGTGGAAGATACTCTCAGTATCGCCCTGATATAAGACCTCCATTCAGAATTGAAACGTTGCTTAAAATGGCTTTAGCCGTGTTTGATGACCAGATCTGAATAGCCAAGTACTTCACCACCTTGCTTTTCCCCATCTCCTTCGCATCTCCAATACCTTCAGCCTCACAACATGCCCCTATTGGGAATGCAATAATCTCACTGGCTCCAGTCGGGAGCAGCTAGGAATCTTAAAGAAGTATTCGCATTAAAAAAATACTGCAAGTAATTAACTCGGGATTCATTTTTGGGTTATTATAAGCACGCCAAAATAGGAAGCAATAGAAATTACTTAATAGTTCTTCATATCAGATATTTGACGGCTACACCAAAACTAGACACTGAAAACCTCCGTTTTTATAAAATCAATATACTTAAATACAGGCCCTAGGAGAATTAAGGTGCGTAACAGAGGGTCCCTTCTACACAAATAAACACACAATTGACCACAATCTACACATCCGTAATGATGATGGACGCTGAAAAGCTGTTTGAAACGTTGGCTAAAGAACGAGGAAGCACGTCATGGCATAATAACCCAAAAAATAATCACGATAGCGGTGGTCCCTTTTCAAAAATAATTTGTTCAAATTTAATAAACGTTATAAATCAATACCAATACAAATTTCATATATTGGCGTTGTATAAGAATAGAACATATTAGCGCCCAACTGAAAGTCTCATGTGCATACCACTAAGCTAAGAATTCCGTATTTGCTTACGCAAGTGTCACAGTGTTCCGATAGGCCGGTATTAACACATTTCCCTACTTTAAGAATAATATAATGAGAATAATGACCTACCGACTGATATTGAAAATGCCAATATCTCTCTTTCTTGACTCGTCGAAGTTCTCTATTTTAGTTTGTTTATTAAAGTAATAACATCGATTTCCACTAATTTCCGTAAACATTAGAACCAACAAATTTCCTAAATTTTTTTAGAGTAGGTTTTTTATTGTTATATAAAGAATATGAGTTAAATTTAAAGAAATATATATTTTACCAAATATTATATTTAAGGTCATGTAATAAATAACCTTGTCAATAATTTTCAGATTAACGATGCAATCTAAAAAAATGACATCTTATCTATCTTTTGTTACTCTTGGATAAATATTTTTAAAAGCATTAAGCTTATGATGGAAATTAATTAGCCAGCGGAAAAGGTTTCAAAACCAATGTCCTCCACCCAAAAAAAGAGCGAATGGATTTGCTGCTTCAAACATATATGGTGCTTGAAGATTCAACTTAACCCAACCTGTCACATAAAAGAGTGTGTTTGACCGTATAAAAATATAATTAAATTTGCGTTGGTACCTACTCACTATTTATACAAATTTAACATTGAATAAAATTAACCTTGAATACCGTTAGAAAACTTGACAAATTACCACATCTGTCAAAAATTTAAACAAAATAGTATTGGAAAAGAAGCAAACACATTGTGACTTGACATTTTAAATAAATGCGAAGAAAATACTCGGTTTTAAGTCACTTTATTGATATATTTTCACTGTCTACGGTCTACGGGATGCGGTACAAAGTGAAAATATATTAATAAAGTGACAAAAAAGTATTTGCTTTTATTTAATGGTACCTATTTTATCGCTAGTCTGAATTGTTCCCACAATCAGTTTCAATTATGAAAATGGCACTTAAATTCAAAGAAAATCCTAATTATAGGGTTCATCCAACCAGAATTACAGACAGAATCAGAACTGAAATAAATATTTTTAATTATTACTTTTATGTATTTTACGTATACGTATACGTTTGCCCTGAGGAAGGAAGGGTCGTTCCGAAACCGGTCGGCTTCAAACAAATATACAAGTGGTTCAAACGAAGTAACATTGTTTCATGCAAATATTACTTTTACTTTTAAAGCAAATGTGGTGTGAAATAACCGCCGCGTCACGACGACGCGACGTTACCAGGACTTCAGAGAGGTGATGGAGGTTCACTTCATAATGACTTTGAAACTGACATTACGCAAATAGCTGACAAATAAGGTCGGACAAGATACTTTAAATAACTTGAGCTGTTGAGATAAAGAAAATATTTCACACAGCAGAGCTTCTTCTACTTAACTAAATACGGTTTACGTAATTACAGCAAAATTAAAATGTTTTCGTATAGGATGAAGAAATTGTTGATGAATTGGTTCATTAGTAATATGGTAGTTTAACTCGTGAAAGAGCATTTACTCATTTTCAATTTGGAAACTGATTCCATCACAAGGTACCTGAAAATTAATTGTTCATTTAATGATACCTCTCTAAAATATAATTAACCCCTTAGATGTTGTCAGAACCAAAAGTTAATATTTTAATTTTAAAGACATTATTTCGTTAGGGAATTCACATTCAGGTATTTGACACATCAATAAATCAGTTTTCTTAATTTTCCTACAAGTGTAGAAACTATATACTATTAGTATGGAAACCAGTGTAGAAGCCAATACAAAGCTGGGGTAAGCTTTAGAAATCTATGGGGTAACTGGACAACTCAACAACATGCAACTTCATCACCTACTTTCAAAAGTTATCAAAAGTGATGAAAATTAAAAAAAAATGCTTACATAGGTTGAGTTAGATATTAGATATAGGTACCTTTCGATTACATCAAAATATTTTTCAGTTTAGTTGGGTATTTTGATCTCAAATCCAAAATTAAGATTTAATGTGTGTAGAAAATTATTAAGTTCTAAATAGTTATAATATTGGTGCCTGAACTTCACAAAATAAATTAGGTTAAAAACACGCATTTGTGCGAGAATTTCTACTTTATCGCCATCTGCGTAAGGATTGCGTGATTTCACCCGATTCAGAATGTTAGGTATCGAAGTGGATCTCCTTAAGTAGTACGCTTTCAAATGCAAATATTTCATTTCTTGGGAGGCGGATATGGGTGCCGCCACCCCCTGAACCATTTATTGGATAACCAACACCCATGCCATAGGTCACCCCAAGTGGTTCGCTACGTTTGGTAACTTAGCATGGATGCCCGGGTTCATGGGGTGAGGTTTATCTAGGTCTTGGCCGCCAATGCATTTGCCCACCAGCCGCATGGTAGGCCGGATCGGGGGTGATTGGTTGAGGAAGACCTAACGTGGACCTCTCCAGCCGGTCCTAAGGTTTACCTTACCTTAGGTTAGGTCACGACTAAGACTAAGACCAACCTAACCTAAGGTTAGGTTAGTCTTAGTTTTTAACCTAGGTCAACCTAACCTAACCTAACCTAACCTGGACCTCTCCAGCCGGTCTCTTTAGACCCATCATTTTGCACAGTTGGAGGGATGGATTCACAGTCTGTCACTCCTGAACACATTGACCCCCAGATTCCTACTTACCCCTCATACTCTTTTCCTTCCCAGAACTACCTTTCCTTTCTTTCCCTAAAAAACACCCCCCATACAGCATCCCTAAAGATAACACAGGCCTTGAGGTAAATTATTTTCCTCAAAGCCTCCTGTGTGGGGAACTAATGTGTAATTTTTTTTTACTTAATTTCGAAGAAATCTGTCATTGATCACGTCTAGACGATTCGGCGTAGAAGAAGTAGATAATGTTTGCATTTATTTCAGCACAGTTGGACAAGAATATAAAAAATATTTTTAAATAAAAATTCTTACCTTATTATAGCTGCCATTATCGTCGTCATATCCCGAGTTCAGTGGCGCGCCTGGTCTGCCCAGCACCTTGGCGGAGTCCAGCCCGAGGTACCAGATATCAGGGAACTTGTCGATCTCTGCCCTCTCATATTCCGTCAGCCGACTGCCGTATACTTTGAGAACCTCTGGAAATAAAATATAAATCAGAATGACTAGATCGGTGAGCTTTGGCGTCAAAATACATGGATATTTCGTATTTCATGTGGAAAATATGCTAAAGTTAATAAGTAAACATCTTCTAACACCCATCAACACCGATCTATTTATGTGAAGAAGAGTGCGGCGGACGGCGTTGATTTGATTTTTGTATTATTTTGTACAAATCAACAGTTTTATTCCGCGATTGCTGAAATTTTGCATACTTTATCTTCAAAACTTGAGAAAGGTCACTATAATTTGCTTTTCAGCTTGGGCAGCATCTTTACATTATCTTCAAAAATAACATATATTTTTTAAGAGTTTAAAAATTTCAACAGCATTACAAAAAAAACCACAGCACGATCGATAACCTGTGTTTTTGCAGCAACATCAATAAAACAAATTTACATTAAAACACGAAATAATACTAAAAAATAATTTCAAAGAATTTTCAATTTTCAATTACTAAATAAGACCAAAGTCACATTATCACAAAAAAAATTATACCATCGGTTTTTTTCACCATTTTAACTTTTTCAAAATGAAAAAGTAGTGTTTATATGTTGAAACCGGATAGAAACTGGGCAAGACAAAAAACATTGAAAAACGCCACCGAGTATATTGATAGTGACAGCGGATCGCGACCCTACTCAATATTATATATTTTGTAATATTGGCATCTTGGCATATTATATCATGAGTTGTATAGGTTTATAGAAATGGGTACAAAACGGTTTTTAAGGTTTACCCAAAGACATGTAGATTAAAATAATATGTAGTTTTTGACAAAAATATCACATGAATTACCCTCAGCATTTTCCGAGTTGTACTCCATAAAAATATTGTATTCATTGAGCGCTTTTATCGTTACCGTGACGATTCACGGTAACGGTGCCGTGGATCGTCAAAATAAGGCAATAAACATACGTTCCTTATCGCTAAAATGCTGCATCTCTTTCTTACACATTACACAATGGCGAGACGAAATATGAGATACACAAATTATGTGTGACTGTTTCCTCCAAAGTAGTATTTTTGCCTTGCGTTTCATTTCTTTATACGTGTGAGGGAGATGTACGATAATGACTGTATGTTTACTTGGGGGGTGCAGACATACGTTCACCGCTTGTTTCATTTTCGACTGTTGTTATTTAAAGAACTGCAGCATTATATGTTTAAGAACAAAAGCAAAACCATCAGCGTATTGACATTTGACGTTTTTTTTATTTTTTGGAATTTACTCACACTTCAATATTATATCCTTTAAACTATATTCCATACTTTAAAAATTATCGTCACGGCTAGTAGGATTGTAGTGGTCAACGGAGACGTCAAGGTGCGGTGAGTGAGAGATATGCAAGAAAATTATAATTTTTTTCCTTTGGAGGAAACATACCTAGGTACATTGTGTATCTCAACTTTTAGAGCTGCAGCATTATTGCGATAAGGAACGTATGTTTATTGCCTTTTTTGCCGTCACGTTACCGTAACCATTATTCCTCACGAGAACATGAGAAATTTATCACTGTCGAAATATACTGTGTATAGCTTCCAAACCCGTTCCATATTGTAAAGATATCTCCATCCACAATAAAACTAATTAATAAATTTATTTTTTTTTATTTGCATTTTTTGCATAGTTTCATCCAAAAGCAAGACTTTAAACAACGTGACACAAAAAATGACTTTATTTAATTTTTCCATTCTAGAAAAATTGTTATGTTTCAATGGAATTTTTTAAGGATCACGTACAAATCTAATAAATGCCTTCGAAATTTTAAGCAGATCGTTCAGCGAAAATTTCGCAAAAAATCATCTTAGACATTAGACAGACAGTAAATAAATAAAACAACTACAATTCAATACTCCTATTATTTACGCCGTCTAGAGGTAGAATATTATTCTATGAATATTCAGTGACCATCTTATTTTCCCAACCAAGTGGCCGATGGATAATGTTTCGTATTAAGTTTATCCGATCTTCCACGCGTAATAATCTCGGATGTGTTGCCCTGGCAACAACCTCCCTTGATCCGCTCTCATAAAAGCGTATTAATAAATGGTTACACTATCTTTTTCCTACAATAGACTTTAACCGACCACATATTTTTCTCAATTTCTTTCGTGACCTTCCTAAAATCTCATTTATCTTCTTTCATTCGCCATAAAACACGATCAGTGACTTTTTAGAGAAATATTTCAACAGCACGTATTCGTAGATACGTTTTTAGAGCCGAAAACATCTTCGTGAGTACTTTAGTAATGTTTTAATTAACAGAAGTGTTTTTTTTTTACATGTCAGTTGAAATACTAAATGTGTTTAAGGCTTTTTTGTTTTAAGAGCTGCAAAAGATTTCAATGATTTAGGCACAGGTATTATGTTATATAAAACCCCTGTCAGATGCCGACTTGAATATAACTCTACGTTATGGTCCCCTTTTTCCACATTCATTCAGACAACATTGAAAAGATTCAATAGAAGTTTCTAAGGTTTATAAACTATAAATTTCGTATTCCTATACTAAACATTGATTACTAATACCTCCTGGATAAAATGTCTGTATTGAGACATTCAGAAAGAAGAATAAGCACAGATTTAATACTGTTACATAAAATACTGCATTACAAAATTGACTGTCCTGAATTACTTCAATTTATCAATATCCATGTTCCCAAAAAATCTTATCGACATTTATTACCCTTTTACTTCAATAACACCAGGACACTAGCTTATCAAAATTCTCCGTTTCCGGGATTTCACAGTCTCGGAAATAAATATTCTAATCTAGGTGATGTATTTCATCTTAAAACTAATCAGTATAAAAGTTGTGTTGTATATTCTATCATTTTTATTCTTCTAAACACAAATAGATTTACATTGAATGTGAGACTTTTTATCATATTTACACATTTTTTTATTTTTTTATATGCTTTCGTTGTTACATTGTATTGCGTATTTTCTTTTCTCATTGTATTATATTTTCTTCATTGTTTGATATTCAACTTATAAACTATAATGTAAAAGCCCATCATGGCGTGCAATAAATAATAATAAAAAAGGCAACTTACTTGTCTCACAACATGTGATAAATCTTGTAAAATATGTAATTCTACGCTCTTAAAAATCTTAATTAATGATTTACCTTAAAAGCAGTGGTGTGCATTAGGTTACCTTTTTACAATTTTCCAAGTAGCGCGGATTCAGGCGGTATTTTTAAACCGGAGCCATTTTTAATCTTCATATTTATTTTTAAGTAAATGATAACCTCAAATTATACTTTTTTTAATGACGACCATATTAGCTAAATTCAATTGAAAATATGGAACGGAAAACTCAGAAAAAGATAGGTCTCATCTAGCAATCGAACCCAGGACCTTAGCCTTGCCGGTCGGTGCTTTATTAACTAATGTGTTCCTATCCGATTCGGTCGTATTCAACTGTATCATACTTCGACTAAGAACTACCAACATTATCTTCATTTTCTTGACGTATACCGTTTTTGGCTGCTATATTAATGTTTGTTTGCCAAAATTCAACCAGAATTTAAATTATCGATATCGGGTTCATTCAATCGGCTTTAGAAGTTAGATTACCGGATCTGAAAAATTAGAAAGAGGCATTGAAATAGCTATTAATATAGATTTCTTTTTCGTAAATCTGATAAATGCAGATTTCACGTAATTAATACATGTTTAATGGGTGGGATATTGTTTGATTTTTTATGTGGAATAGATTAACATAATATTATGTGGTTGTAAAGTAAGCACTTTACCACGTAAAGTTATGAAATAGATGTGCAATGTTTTGGCAACAAAATAATCAACGTCCTGTCTGGAGTTCGTATTCGAGGCGGAGTAAATATACATAAAATCGGTTTTTACCAAAAGACGTCGTATCTTATGAAAATATTATTCTAATATGTGGCGAATCTCACGAAAAATCTCCCGTGTCAAAATGAGAAAATAAGCCTATGCTTATTTTTCCGACCACCGAATCTGAAAACGGAATTCTTTTTATTTATGCTTCGGCTTACTCGTACGATAATGTGAGTAAATAATGCCTACATTTTGGTAACGTCTTATTTTTCTGCCGATTCGAAGCTGATGCCAAAATCATAATAGTTAAAGAAAGCTACCATCATTACTAGGTCGTTATCGTTTTCGATGGAAAAAATATGTTAATGGCAAACAAATTAGGTACTAAATAAATAAACTCCAAGGTTCTGCGATTCGTAAACATCAGTCGGTAAATAAATTAGGTTGTGTAGAATTAATTATAGATGTTCGATGTTTTTACGCTTCTCTTCGTACCAATTAGGTGATTAATAAAATAATTCAATGTGTTTCGGTACGCGTACTCCTATTTATGTTGCTAAGTCAGAATTTAAAAATGCCTTCGAGGAGCGACAAGCTTGACACGCACAAGAGAAAATGTTATATTCATGTAACTTCGACCAAGTCATGCAGTAAAGAAGTATTCATAAAGTTTAGGTGGTTCTTTTTGCTTGCTTAGATGTTTCTCCAGATTTATACTTTTCTTATTGGACGGTCCCGGTTGGACATACACTTCTTCTGATACTTCTCCAGGTTGTTTCAAACAAATTGAACAATTCATCAAGTATTTGAGGTCAATTTTCACGTCCTGTGAAAATTCTATTAAATTTCTGTGATTAATTCAGTTTTATGAAGCAACTGGCCTATGATGCTGTAATAACAGAACGTGAATAGAAATTACAAAGAACATGAAAATTGTCCATATATATTGGATGAATTTCGTCATGCAAATTCTTAGATTATTGTGACTTGACACAAGAACACTTCTTTCAATATTTAACAAATTAATGTCATAGAAGATTAATTTTAAAAAGTGCGTACAGTTACAACTCCCAGAAAAGTTACAAAATTATATTTTAACTTTCATAAATAAGCATTTTATCATTTTTAGCGACTAGGTTCTAACCATATTTATAATAATCATTACTAAGGGGTGTAATTAGTTACTTGATAAATACGTCAATTGAGATAATTACTTTTGGTTTGCTGTTGCAACAATTTGCGGCTAATTGATGGTTCTAGGTTCCAGGTAGTCAAAGGTTTATTTTACAAGTAGGCTCATTACCATTATGCTTTTACAAGAAAAGCTGGCGAAAATACTCAGTCACGAATCATTCTAACATTGCCGCAATTGTCAAATCTGTCAATACTGTTTAGAAGAGAAAAAAATATAAATCAAGTCAGTAAATACCTGTCATATAATATGTAAGCGAAGTATCATTGTGTAATAGGAAAATGACTCTCAGGTTTGACAATGAAAACTACTGTACCAAAACAGCCTTTCTAAATTATTTTTTTCAACGAGACCTAAGTTAATTACACTGCATGTCGTGTTGAATAATTAATGGTGTTTTATTGTCTCGGAGGAAGCAATGTATGAAGAGAAGTATCAAGATGAATATCTATATCGAACAACGGGGAACATTTGGTTATGTGTCTTGCCATTTATGAATACGTGCTTCGAATGCAAATACTTGTGTCATCGAAGTTAACTTTCACTGGTAGCGATATTAGACTTTTGACTAATGGATATTATGGACAATATTCTCAGATCTTTGTTTCTTTTAGTTTCAGGAACTCGTTTGCAGACTTTATAGCAGATTTCCCAAGACCTTAGTTGGAAGTGGTGAAGTAATACGCTGTGGATCGTAAATTAGTTAATTTGTTTTTTTTTTTTCCTTTTGCGAAGACATTATTAGTTGAAACCAGTGAAACGTATAAAACGTACGAGATCAGAGTTCACAACTAATTTGCAAAGTATTCATTTTTCTTAACCTAAAATGGATGGTCGTTTGTTTCGAAGAGTTGAGTGAGTAACAAAGAACTATTATATTTGTCCAATGCCGTCATAATGTATGTTTTATTAGGTATTTCAAGAGGCATTTTCGAAATGAAAATATCTTTAACACCTTTGTGATTTGAAACTTGATGAAACGAAAAATAGCGTCACTAAAAAGAGATGAAACACATAAATCCATAGGATTTAAGCCTGCCCCAACTTCGTTATCTATCGGCCTCCTCTTTGTGCGGTGCTTCATAGTCTCCCCACTCTCGTATACTTTAGTTTTCTGAAGGTTTTACTTCTTCGCTTCTCTCAAGTGTGATTTGCACAATCTGATTTTTTTAAACTTGCATGTAAACAATCTTTAAGCAAACATGAAAATCATGTATTTATTTTCAATATTGGCGATGTATCTTTTTACTATATATCGAAACATACGAGTATATAATTTACCGATAGCGAAAACAGTATTCCAGTTTTTTTTTGCAGAGTATCTTTATATGTACATCAATTCAAAAAAATCTACTATAAATGGTTAAAGTTGTTTACCGGTAAATGTATATATGAGAGAATATTAATTTATATATGCCAGATACTCCAAAAATTACTAATTTGTGCACTTATAGCAATTTTAAAAAAGGGACTCTGCCACAAACTTCTAAAAATAAAAATAAAATTGTCAAGATTGATAGTAGTTAAAACCATATACTACAAGTAGATATTTCGTAAATTGCCAACAATCGTGGTCGCGTCGGTATTGATGACACCTCTATTGATTTTTGATTCAGTGTATTCGTCATATGATATTTCTGATCTCATGGTAAATCGCACATCAGTAAAACAAAATCTTCTCATTTGCTTTTCATATCTCTGTTTATTTATGGAATAACTAGATTTGTTAACGTTCGCTTACATTGCGCACTGATATCAGCAAATTTTGAATAAAATTAACGAAAACATATTTTTCCATCTATTTTTAAATAAAAAATTTAATCAATTCGTCGATAGTCGCACTTTTTTGATTGCGGTTTTTTTGAGCATTTCGTTTATTTTTTCATCCCGCTTTTGGTCACTATCAGCCATGATGCAGAAATATGTGAAAATGTCCATACTTTTACATACGTTTTTAAAATGTTATCTTTTATGTAATGCCATTGTCTAAAGTAAAATTAATTTTACATTGATATTTCAAGGCATTTTCGAATGTATTCAATCGAAGTCGAAACATATTTTCAGAAGTCTAACTCCATCTCGCTCTCTATCTTAACTGAAAATATGTAGGCACTTAGATCGTACTTTAAAGTAAAAGTAATAAAGCCTAACTCCATCTCGCACTCTATCTTAACTGAAAATGTGCAGGCACTTCGATTGTACTTTGTTATTAGTTGTTATGAGTTGTTATGATTTGTTATGAGTTGTTATGAGTTGTTATGAGTTGTTATGAGTTGTTATGAGTTGTTATGAGTTGTTATGAGTTGTTATAAGTTGTTGTGAGTTGTTATGAGTTGTTGTGAGTTGTAATGAGTTTTTATGAGTTGTTATGAGTTGTTATGAGATGTTATGAGTTGTTGTGAGTTGTTGTGAGTTTTTGTGAGTTGTTGTGAGTTGTTGTAGGTTGTGGTGAGTTGTTGTGAGTTTTTGTCAGATGTTGTGAATTGTTGTGAGTTGTTATGAGTTGTTTTGAGTTGTTATGAGTTGTTATTAGTTGTTATAAGTTGAGTTGAGTTGAGTTGAGTTGAGTTGATGGGGATGTTGAGGGGATGGGGATATTTTTATTCCTGTTATTGTTATATTGTTAATGGACGGCATAGGTTAGTGAAGTTTTACTTCAGTCGTGTGGTCTAAAGCACACTCGTTTTTTTTTATTAAAATTCAAATGCTTCCCCATTTGTGGGTAGGTTCCAGCGTAAGGCAATGTAATCGCCGTTATGGAACTCAAGTGAAGAATATTGACTGTTAACTTGGAACGTTTTAAAAAATTCTGTATTTGTGTGTACGAGTCTTGACGTATTTTTTTCTTAATATTTAAAAATTTTAGATTTTTTTCCACATTTTTGTGAATTTTCTGGATCGGTAATGAAATAGTTTTTTAAAATTTGTATTACCTGTTATTCATCACGCGTTTCCCCGGATTTCAATCAAGAAATTTACATTTGAACGTAAGATACTATAATATTATACACCTTTTTTTATTTATGTGGTATCAGATACGAAAGCCGATTAAATACGCTTATTAATGGGGTGATTTTTATCTTCACCATCTTCTTTATGCTGGTATATTCTTACGAATTTAATTTTATAATAATATACCAAAAAAATATTGGATAGTTTATTATTATGACAAAAGAACGTGAAAGTGATACATGATTTGTATACTGTTGTATTACGTTTATTGTTATTATTTTGATACGTAATATCCTATTATTTTATAAGATGAAAATAATATTGTTGGAGTTTAGTTAAATTTTCTTGTCAAAACCGTATACCATATTACTTCTTGCACTAAAGACTACAATAAATTTTAAGCAAAAAAAAAATATATTAAATATGCATTGATTTTTAATTGATTTCCTGCTAATTAAAGCGTTACAATTATATAAAATGAAATATAATTGAGATAATGTTTGAGATAGTAAATCTTACGTTACTTGCAAAGTATCAAAACTACTTCGAAAGTCAATCAACGGAGAAATATTTAAAAAATTTCACTTTATTTAATTATTTTAATTGCGGACGTAATTACTTGACGTAACAATGAAATTTCTGCGAGGTCAGACACAGACGTCTTACAAAGTTGTTTCTTTTTAAAACAACATTTTTTTATTTAACTACAATATTGACAGGGTCAAAGTCACTTTTTGTGCGGATATCAAATTCCATTCTGATGGGCTGTTCACCTAACGTTTTATTGGCACGCCAAAATAAAATGGAGATATCAGTTTCACAAAGAAAATTATTGCGTCATAGGAAATTGCCCGAATACATATTTTACATTGTTTACGTAAAACAGATGACGTCATCAATCACCCGCTTCCTTTGCGTGCCAAACCAGATGATGCTGAAAGAACTGAAGATATGACGACTCTATTGATTTCTATCAGTTTTACGATGTAACACAAAACGACTTGAGTATTTATTCATGTAAATGAAAGGAGGTAAGACATTTCTTATATTATTACGAGCTGAAAATTAAATTACGAAACCTACGCACCAGTTTCAGAGGAAAGATTAGTTTTTTCTAAGGGTTGTGGGTGGCGCTCGTTAAGTAATCGGAAAATCAACGCTTTGGGTTATTATGTGAAAAAGCTGTTATTGAAAAATTCTAACTATTGCTTACATAATTCACGGAAATGAGAGAATATTATGTTGAAGTTTGCAGGAAAAAAGAACTCTCGGAAAATTGTTGAAAAATATTTCAATGGAAAGTAGGTCGAGCACATTTTGGTTCTTTGTTTCTGTTTTCATCTTGCAGATAGATATAAGAATCGGAATTGTTTCTTGGACGGGATGAAGGGAGAATTCCGAATATTAAATAAAGAAATAAGATAATGTCCTAGGAAAATACCGTAGTTCGTTCATTTGTAGACGTATTTAATGTGATACCGCGCAAAAGTTCCAACTGTGCTATCCCTATATATATTTATTTATTTGACGGCCGGCGTCGTGCAGCGGTAAGACGCTTGAATCAAACACCGAAGGTCGCGGGATCAAATTCCGGCGTGGCAAAGAAATTTTATTTGATTAATTTGTGTTATTCCACAATTTATTCATTTAAAATAATATATTGTATATTTACGGTACGTTCCAGAGTGGAAGATACTCTCAGTATTGCCCTAGTGTAAGACCACCATTCAGAATTGAAACGTTGCTTGAAATGGCATTAGCCGTGTTTAGTGACCAGATCTGAATAGCCAGGTACTTCCCAACCTTCCTCTTCCCTATCTTCTTCCCCTCCCCACTACCCTCAGCCTCACAACATACCCCAATTGGGGATGCCATAGTCTCACTGGCTTCAGACGGGAGCAGTTGAGGCTCTTGTGCGATATTCATATAAAAAAAGAAGTTATTGTGTCCTAATAAAAAATCGTATGCCAATTTGCCAGCCTCCGTGGTCGAGGGGTTGTCGATTAGGTCACGGGTTCAAATTCCGGTGTGCGCTCGTAAATTTTATTTTATTAATTTGTGTTGTTTCATAATTAATTCATGTAAAATAATATATAGAATTTGCGTATTTATATATTATTAAAGTATTATTGGAGTACTTGCGGCACGTTCCACATTGCAACATACTCTTAGTGTCACCCTGGTGAAAGACCACCAATCAGAACTGAAAGGTTGCTGCTTGAAAAGGCTTTAGTCTTGTTTATTAACTAGATCTGAAAAGACCCTACCTTCCTCTTTTCCATCTCCTTCCCCTCTTCATTACCTCAGCCCCATAACATATTCCAATTGGGGATGCCACAGTCTTACTGGCTTAAGACGGTTGAGAACATAGAATAAACAATAAAACTAGAAGTGCCTTCTGTATAAATTTGAATGGAAACAAACAATTTTCCATTTAGCACGCGCTTTGTCTCACTTGCACTGGCTTGTCATCGTATATCTTTATCTCATTTGAATTTCGAAATCATGGTGAAACACAGTTAAGTATTAGAAACTTAAGGTCCGATTGGCAAAATATTGGAATCACGAAACACGTCCCCAAGACATTTATTGTGTTCTTATTTATTCTATGAGCAAATGGGACTCTTGTGTGGTATCACAATGAAATGTCGGAAGATGTATATCAATATGTTACCTTGTGGATTCAACGGCACCCTGTTTGGGGCGTTGTTCCTGTTGGGCTCCTGCACGGAGGGGGGCGACGCGTCGTTGTTGTTGTCCCCTCGGGGGCCTCCCCCCCTCGGGGGCCCCGCGCCGCACACGCCGGACAGCTCCACGCTCAGCCGGGGCCCGGACAGCGCGCCCAGCGCCCCCTTCTCATTCTCTATCTGCAACTGAAACATACAAACCAACCGTTACTATGATAATACCATGGTCAATCGATAAAATCTTATACATATCAAGACGATATTGATCAAATCTGTTATCTATGGTTAATTATCAATATTTGTAAATATCAATATCAATATCACGGTCATTGATATACCGACTAACGAGTGATAAATTTTAGCGCGGCCTCCACAATATCAGATAAATTTCGGTTAACCGTCAATATACATAGACATATTTTTTTTTAATTTAAGTAGTTATGCAACACTTTCTGGCTTATTTAGTGAACGTCTTGAACTAAAGAAGCTCTTAGAATTGAAAGAAATTGTATGCGCGATCGATAGACTTAAATAATGCATCTATGACGCAATGAATTTATTCCGTTCGATCTTTGACAAACGAAAATGGTTGAAATACGACTAAAGACCTCACTAACTAATTAAGACCCGTTTAATGTCAAAAAGTAAATGCGAACTGCCGATGCATGTTTAGGTTAGTATTTCAATTCACCATTGCCAATTTATGAATATTTTTATATAATAATCGATTTCTTATATATTCCCCTTCAATATCGGTGAAGCCAGTGAATTCGGAGAGTGCAACTGCGAGTTACCATCATTGTTGCATCTGGGACTAAAACAAAAAAACATGGGTCAGCAGTTTTTCTGATGATGTCAACCATGTATGTACTTTTCCATGTAAGTTGTGATTATTTTTCTAGCATCTGTGACTGAAACATGAAACCAAGGGTACCCAACCAGAAACAATTTTTCTTTAATAATAAATTATTGTTAGAATTATAATTAGAATCTCACTTTGCTTTGTTATTTACACACGTTCAACTTATATTTACTATAGTTTGCTCGCTGATGGGCTCTTTATTTCTTACGCAATTCTAATTTCTTATGTTATAGTTTGTGTCTTATATTATGTTATATTACGTAAAAGACGAAAACCGTTAATATCACAAATAAATAATGTGAATTTTATTATTTATTAATCGAGATAAACTAAAAATACGTTGTTGTTACTGGCCTTGATATGAATATACGGAAAAATTATATTAAGGTACTAAAAAAAACAGTTGAGGTGGACGATATTTGATGAACTTCCATTGAATTTTAATTTAACACAAACATGGTATTGATGTTTGCATATTTATTTTATGAATCACCAATAATATTTGTATTTGAAATACATACATTATGAGCGTGGAGGTCCGTGGAAAGGGCCTTGTAGTTCATCGCCACACCACTGTAAATTAATTTAAAGGTATCTGGAGGTCAAAAAAGTAAAATGAAGTTACATCGAAACTGAAGATAGGGTACCCCTTCTATATTTAAAATTTCAGAACTGATTAAATTTACAATAAAAGGTAACGCACATAATCTTGTGATGCTGATAATAATATCAAACTAGACTTTCAGTCATAAAGCTCCCTACTCAAATATGAGATTAACAGTACTTTATTAATCTGCAAGTGAACGTTATCCTTATCAATGCTTTGTCTGTGTCTGAAAAGTGAAATACTTCCTAAGAATTTTCTGTAATCATTCATTTATTTCAGGCGCAAAACTAAAACTACTGATTTTTAAGTCGAGGCATTCCGAATTTCTACCGTTTTATAACATATTTCACTTGAACATTTTATGTTTTTAAGTTTCTAAAAAAATATATGTTATTCTTGAAGATAATTAGGATTTTTTTTACCAAAATAATAATTATATGAAATTCCCTCAATAGATAAAAATCGAAAAGTTTGCTCTGAAAATTATCAAAAAACGTTTTTTTCTGTTATTTTACAAGTTAATTGTATGAAAAAAATCACAGTGTTTCTTTAAATATTATTAAAGCACTTCCCATGAGATTTTTGCTTTATTTTCAACGAGTCGTGTTTTATAGAACATTTTCACAATTTTCGCTTAAATATTATCGGTTTTAATATTAGCGCGCTCCCTCTAACATTGGAATTTACACATCTTCCCTTCTTCTTATTTTTGAGCGTATACTACTGGGCCTTAATCTTAAATTACTATAAGGCGAAGTTACTAGGTGATTACCTAATGTGCTTGTAAGAAAGGAAGGGATTCCAAAGCCTAAACGAATACAAAAACGTGATACGAAACTGAATTCTAAAAGCGCGTTGATCCGGATAGAACTTGGTGTTTTCATTACGTAGAACGTGTTTTATTTTATTGAAATCTTCCCTCCGTTGCGTTGTACGAAAAAATAGAAAAAAACTTACAATTCCTTCACAAAGAATAAAATTCTTGACACTGGTTCAGTTCTTATACAATATACCTTCTATTATACAATGTATGTTTCCGTTCTTTCTGATACACAATACATTTAAGAAGGAGATAGAATAAATGATTTAAATATAAGGTTTTGTATTCAGATGTACGCCTGAACATAAAACTATAGTAATTACCTACAGTATTTCAGCGAAAAGAAGAGACGAAATTTTTACCGAGAAATTTTACAGTGTTAAAAAAAAATCTTCTTGTTATAATAATTCCAGGTTTAAATGCGCAGTTTTCATGTTCACTTCACAGAGAATTACAGGTTATTATGATAAATTGAGCGGATTTTGAACACACATGTTTTTTGTTAAAACAAACATTTGATGGATATTCCATTGTTCCTATCAGATAAACTGACAGCTACTTAATGGATTATGAGACTTATTTCATTTTGCCAATGTGTCTGTTTTTTGCCACATACATATATGTATGACACGTGCGACTACGAACGAACGGCTTGCGACTACGAACGAACGGCTTGCGACTAGGAACGAATGCCTTGCGACTTTGAACGAACGGCCTACGACTACGAACGAACTAATTGCGACTACGATCACAATTTAGGTAGGTACTTTATAAATCAATATAATATTTGAAAGAATCTAATAGTTTACTTAAGAGGCCGTTCTCCGATTTCTACCGATTTCTAGCAAACCTCCCTTTAAACATTTGAAGTTTTTAAGCCCTTAAAAAAACATTTGTTATTCTTGAAGATAATATTTAGACATTTGTCGCGCCGAAACGCAAATTATATAAAATTCCCTCGATAGAAAAAATTCGCAAAGTATGCTCCAAAAATTGTTATAAACACGTTTGTTTCAGTTATTTGTATGAAAAAATTCACAGCGTTTCTTTAAATAAAATTAAAGACAATTATCGCGAGATTTTTGCTCTATTTTGAACGAGTCGTGTTTTATTAAAGATTTTCATGATTATTCCATTAATTTTATCGCTGTAAATGTTAGCGTGCTCTTCTAACATTCGTTATATCATATCTCTCCATCTTCTTCTTTTTGGTGCCGGGAACTGAGCCTTAAGCATATCTTGAATTAATCAATGTAATAAAGGTAATTATTAAATTAGTAACGTGGTTTAAGCATATTCAATCGACGAAACGCTTTTATCTGAAATTAGATTCATTCCATTTAATTCAATTTCACGAAGCTAATTTCGCTCATTGTTCAATGAAAGTTTGTTCGCGAATTATATAGTTTGTTCGGGATTTACCAAAAATTCTTGCGGAGTTCAGTTTTATGGCCTTTAGTGCTGAAAGATTATTTGTCTTTTATTAGATTTAATTTCACGCAGCCATTTAATTTACTGTATTTAAAAATAATTTTTGATAATTAATTCTTGTTTCTCTATTATCAGCATAATGAAAATAAAATATGGCACTTGAACTAAAACACGAAGATTCAAACTGAGATCAGTAAAATTTACCTTTTCATTTGAAGAACTTCTTAATTTCTCCAGCCCTAATAAGATGTACGAGGTTATTGTGATATTTTATCCATCTCTGTAAGAAGTAGGCCACGAGGAAACTTGTAGTAGGTACTGGATTCAGATAAATCAAGGTTTCACGAAAAATTCATCGTACTGAATTCAGATAAAATGAGGTTGCAGAAGAAATTCACCGTACTGAATTTAGATAAAATGAGGTCTCATAAGAAATTCATAAAATGATGAGGTCTCGTTATAAATTCACCGTACTGAATTCAGAAAAATTGAGGTCCCGCCATAGGGACAAAATTAGAAGCGCTATTGCGTAGGTACTAATACCTCGTTGAAACATGTGCTACTAGCGATATAATCGGTGTGCGTTGGACGCCAAATCGTAGGTACTAATTGGACGAACAAAAGCGGAGCCCATTTTTTCAGGTCTCGCCAGAAATTCATAGAAAATTTTCATTAACAGTACTCGTTTTTACTCATAACATATAACTGGATTTTTGAAAAAAAAAATAATACTTCTGATTCTTCCCAGGTGTAGAACTAACTCACCCATGTAGATTTACTATGTGAGTTCATTGCCTCGGAAAAAATATCGTATAATATAATATTTTCCACATAACCTATAAATAGCTTAAACATAAACTATCCATTAAGATATAACTATATGTAAACTACATGTCTTGTTCATTTTTATCGCATTTGAAATGTATTGGTTCAATAACGTTTCAATTTTATTATTAATAACCAACGTTTCCAACGTTAGAAATATTTTCGTTATTTATTTTTGGGGTGTTATGCCCTTTTGCGCTACCTTCTTCTGTAGCCAACGTTTCGGTCAGCGTTGCAATGTCCATCATCAGGGCAGATTCGGCAGATCCGACCGATGTGTAATTGTTAGTCTCATTTTTTTTTTCATTCTTAGATTCTTATATTTCTTGAAGAGATGAATCATTTAAATTTACTGAATTTAAAGGTAATGTTCTTTATAAATAGAACGGCGTCATTTGCGCCTTGCAATTTTTACCTCATGTGGGTATTTAATGTTACCTGGCTATTTTAGACTTAAAGGCCTTGTATTTCATCGGTAGGGAAATTGTTAGTGGTGAAATGTGTGCTTATTTACTTGGAAGCGATACCGTGTTGGCAGCTTCCATCACCACGAGCTGGTATTACAGTATACTTCAAAATGGTTGTATATTTCAATTGCCTCTGTAATCAGGCGTGCTACAATAAGAACTGGTTCCAAAAAACTGTTCCTCGAATCCACTGTCCTCCATTGATCGCTTCGCTAGTCATCTGTACAAAGTAACCGCGATAGGCAATGGCGTAGGAACCGGTTCCAAAATAGAAATATTAATTAAAATAATATTAAAAACCCTTTTTTTTTTCTTTATCTACTTAAATAATTTGTATTACTTAAAAAATAGATCACTAGAAATAAATTTGTTCGGATTGCATGTTAGTAAAATAAGAGGAACTGTAATGAAAATTTTAAAAGCTTATGCAAATTTGCATAAAATAATGGAGTTCTAAGTTCTAAATGTTTTAGGAACCCGATGAAAGAACTTCTCCTAACCTTGACTTCCGACATTGCCGTGAATAATAGCAGCACGCAAGATGTCGTCAGCCCAACAGGCAATAAGTAAATATAATATAGGTAGGAAGGAGCACACAAACAATTTATTTGCTGTAATCGCAGTCTAATTGATTTACGGGGGTTTAAATTTCAGACTAGCGTGCTATTGCAATGGCCTGCTGCCGTCGAGTTATTGGCGATGTCAGTGGCGGAAGAAATAATTTACTGGCCCCGGGCAAGTCTTCAATACAACTACATTTTTTTTTTAAAGAAAGACAAACATTCACGGGTTACGAATAACCCAACAATGTTTGAAAATCTTCTTACGTTAAAATGTTGCTTACGTTGTGATGGAGGACTTAGCCAGCTGATATAACATATTCCATGTTTGAAGTTAGTTCGTACAGGTATATTTGTTAAGGTGCTAAAAATCAGTTGAGGTGGACGATTTCTGATAAAATTTCCAGCGAAACACAAATATTGTAATGATATCTGCATATTTATTTTATGAAGTGCTAATAATGTTTTAATTTGAATTAAATATATAATGTGCGTGGAAATATGTGGAAATGAGGTATAAAAACTTTCCCAAGTTCAAAATAATAGGAATGCTGTGTGGAGGGTCTTTTTTAGGAAATGAGGAAGAGGTAGTTTTGTGGAGGAAAAATGGATGAGGGGTGGGTAGAACATTGAGGGTTAGATAAAGACGTATTAATTCATCCTTCCCACTGGTCGAGAAAGTTCGGCTGGAGAGGTCAAAAGGTGTTTCTCAAGTGGCCTCTCCCGATCCGGTATGCCACGCAGTTGGTGAGCAGACACATCCACCGCCAATACTTGGACAAACCTCACCCTGTGAACCCGGGGAAAGGAAAGTCACCAATTGTAAAGGTATTGGTTATCCAATGAAAGAAATATAATATTTTAATGGTCTTCCCGAAGAAGTAGAATAATTTACAGATTTGAAAAACTGTGCAACCGTAACATCATCAACAAAATTATGTAAATTCATTTCAAACCAAATTAATGTTTTTTAATGTTACCACATTCTAGTACATCAGAACACTATTGTATACTCTATTATATTATTTTTACATAACTCCTGCACCAAGCTCAAGAACTAGTTCTCTTCATTGGCGTAGAAATACTTACTTTAAAATGTTAATTTCACTATTTTGTTTTGTCATTATTATGATTATTATTGTAATCATTTAAATAAATAAAAATAAATAAAAATTGAATGCCTCTGCGCAAGCCCTGAAATTTGTACCGAAATGTTTAAGCGGTTGTTACGCCATTGGATTTTACGATTTATTTTTGACTGCTGAAATTCTATAAAGTCATTATACCTTTCTGTGGAATCGCCGGTTTCGAAGAAAAATGAAAATACTTCTCCATAATAGATAATGGATTACACAATATTTTTTTAACTCATAAACTCTCTGAATACATTAATCATGAGTTAAAATAGTCCGTTAATCTATTTTCTACTAGTTATCATAATAATACGCTAACAACCGTGAAAATATCAACCATACACCAGCGACCAGCGGGTAATGGATATCCGCCATTAATTCAACCTTTAACTAATAGTAGTTACTTTATTTATTTATTTATGGTACAAATACCTCTAATTTCAGAACAAAGCTTTTATTTCATAAAAATGGATTACAAAACAATTACACAATGTAAACATGTGATTTAAATTAACTAAAATTTACAATTTTGGAAACAAAATGTGAACTATATTTTTTCTACTTTTGAAACTGGCAGTTCATGGTGTTATTCCATTATAATATATTATAATAAAACAAACATAATTTTTTTTTAGTTTTTTTGTTTTTGGGGTGTTATGCCGTGTTGCGCTACCTCCTTATTTAGCCAACGTTCAGGACAGCGTTACATTGTCCATCATCAGGGCATATGTGTGATATAAAACTTATTTCCACTTTAATTTATTGACAGTAATCGGTTTCAGCCTGTTAAGGTCATCTTCAGACTGGTACAAATTATTCATAACTCATGGTTTATAAACACAACTATGGGGGAGGGGAGAGGGATGGTCTACAAGGATTCGATTCGAATATATGGGTTTTCTTACAATATTGTTCGGGAAAAACCTTACAAGTAATATGCATTATTAACAACCTAATTTTTATTGTTGTCAAATCGTTAATATATTTATGGTGACATGCAATTTTTTATTGAATTTTAAAGGGACCCATGTTTTACATTGGAGTTGGAATTGAATTGGAATTGAAACTTATAATGGTCATTATATAAACAAAATACACATTTTACATTAGAATATATGATGAAAATTACAATAAATATTAGATTCTAATTTCTTATTTATTACAAAGTTAGGTTCTATTTTTTAAGTTAAGCTTGTAATTTTTAAGGATTCTAGCCTGTCTAGTGTATGACCTTTATTACAAATATGGAGAATTTTAACGTCTCGATTTTTGTCAAACGAGTTAGAAAACACGAACGAATTGATATAGACGTAAAAGATATTTATATTAGGAACATGAAATTAAATGAATTCCAATAAAGCAGAGCTATCAATAAGAAAAATATTAGTTGGAAATATTTCAATTTTCATTCACTCCACATTATACTTACTCTAATGTTTGTTTTTTTTTTTTTAATGTAGCTCCACCCAGGAGGCCCTGAAGAGAATAATTTCCCTCAGGAGAGGCCAGAAATAGAGCCAAAATTAAACTGGATCCGAAGAATTGAGCACCGTAATTTAAAAAAAAAAGCCAGAAATAGTCTGAACCTTCAAACCAACAACACATACCTATTAATCTAATTGCGTGTCTTGGTATGCTTGCGAATGGTTTTTATTATAAAATGTATTTTTCTATTTTTATTTTTTTTGTAATGGAATCATGTGTAACGGAAATTGGATGTCACCACTGCGTATAAGCGAACATCATAAATATATTTATAACCCTTTCTGTACCTGTTACCATTCAATAAACCATTCTAAATTTGGCAAATTCCCTTAACGCACGAATAAAACGTTTAATGAAATTCCTAATTGTAATTCTAAAAATACGATTTTACGTTTACGGCGGGGTATTTTTGGAATCGCAGTAATGTACGTCGCGAAGTTAAGTCTAGAATCTAGATAACGTATCGTTCTTGCTTACACCGTCTCCACTAACTGGGGAATGCTCCACCACCGAATAATAAGCAAAATATACATTCAAGAAACACAAACAGTGAAACGCTTTTCACTTGTTCTTTAATTTATCAGCTAATAATGTTCACTTGTTCATGAAAAAGGTTTAAGTTACATCATTAGGGTGATAATGGTAAGTATACAACTTTTGTCTTCATTGATGGCGTGGCCTTATTACTAATAGACGCGTTCAAGATTTGCAAAGAGTTTTTCATGATTTTTTCCTTAATAAGCAGTTTTTTTTACTACAGACAAGTGTGCGTAAAATTGGAATTTGAGTTTACATTTAGTGGTATTTGGAGCTTTCTTCGTGTAGTATACACCATAATCATCGGTCAATGTTCGCCACTGAGTAAAAAGGCTTTAGTTACATCATTAGGGCGAGAACGGTAAAAATAAATATTTTTCTTCAACGATAACGTGGCATCATACTATATAAATAGATATATTCAAATTTTTCACGTTCGTATTTTAAAATTGGAAACCTACATAGTATCAATATAAAGTGATATTTGATATTAGAGGTTTTCTTCATCCAGTAACTTAAGTTAATGTTCACCACTTACTTAAAAGGATTTGGTTACATCATAAGGATGATAATATCAAGGAGCGAATGCTTTTCTTTAGTGATTCGTGGTCTTATTACTGAACGTAAGGCTTTTCTTTGCGCATTTCCTTAGTACCGCGCTGCGCTAATAAAGTAAACTTTTGTCGCATGACGTGTCAACTGTAGCGCTATCGTGACTCCGTGTTAATTCATTTCAATCATTAATATGAATGTAATCTAAAATAATCTACAAGGCATCATTCACAATTAAATGTAATCCTTAATAATAATAATCTAATCAAAAAATGAAAAGTTTATTAATTTCCTTAACATAATCCATTAGTTTCATTATCGGCAATGTTCGAGATTTGAACACTGTTTGAATTTTGAACCATTTATTGGATCATAGGTCATAAACCTAAACCTAAACCCATAGGTGGCCCCAAGTGGATCGCTACGTTTGGTGACGTATCAGGGATGCCCAGATTCATGGGGTGAGGTTTGTCTAAGACTCGGCGGTGGATGCATTTGTCCACCGACTGCATGATGATCCGGATCGGGAGAAACTGGTTGAGGGAGAACTTTTTACCACTCCAGCAGGATTATCGCGACCCATCGACATGCACCGCAGTGAGAGGGATGGATTCATTCGCCTGTCTCTCCTGGACGCATTGACCACAGATTTACTAGACACTCCTTCCCAGAACTGCCTTTCCATACAAAGACCCCTTCACACAGCATCACCAAAGATGACATGGGCCCTGAGGGATTTTTTCCTTAAGGGAAAATATGGAACGCACAATAATATGTCGTTTTGCGTATTTGGCAGTAAAAGTTTCCAATCTCTATAACTCATGATTAAAATGTTGTATTGAGAATTAAAAACAGTATACTGGCCTAAAAATTCCTCACATAAATAAATAAATTCATTTATAATTTTCGAGATCCGTAATTCTTGATGGAAATGTTAATGCGAATTCAAAACCGTTCGCATATTAGAAAAAGTTGTGGGATTTTCAACATGCCAAATTCACATTGTTAGTTCACCGGACCAACAATTATTAACGATCACGTATTTAGATTTGCATAAATGTTATTTTAATAATTTAAACCTATTTACAAAATTAAAGATTCATATGTTCATTTTAATTTTTTCTACAACCTTAATTGATAATGGATACACTATAAGAAACCCTGGAAATCTAGGAAAAACAGAAATTCATTAAGAACCCGCTTTTAGAAACAATGAACAAAAATATAATGATTTTACAAAGTATCTGACCATTAACAGCAGTTTAGACTAATGATATTTAAAAAAACATAAAGCGATACTTAGAGGCATTTCACTAATTTAAAACGAGTTCACGATTTGATACAAAGTAGGAATTATTTCATGGTATTTTTGAACTTGTTTCGTAACTCTTTTTTATCGCGCTCTGAAAAATAATACTTTTATGTACCTAGTTTAAGAATTTGCAATAACATTCCGTATCAAAATAAAAATTATTTTAATCACGCTTTTCGCAGCCATTGGAACACATATTGTGAAAAATTAAAAAAAATATTTTAACTAATAACGAAGATATATAAAAACCATAAGCATAATAAACTTGTTTCAAAGTCAGTATGAACAATTAAAAATATACCAATGTATTTGCTTCTTTCGCTTGAGTGTATGTTTGCATAATCTAATATTTTATGTTCCACAGTTTAATTCTTATTTTTGCTGATTTGAATATCGTTATTATTAATTCATGTAATAGATGAATGAAAAATTGGATAGGTGTGCGAGAATCGAGCCATATCAGGAATCTAAAAAAGAGAAGAATGCAGGTACAAGAGACAGTGTATGAACGTAAACGAAGGATGTGGTACATGCTTACACAGGGTTATGTGGCGGTCCATCTGTCTACCCCTATAACGAAACGGCGCGGTGGTAAGTTAGTTTTTTTTTTTTTTTTTGTACATTAGTTCTTTACTGGAAGCCATAAGGAAAATAATTTCCATCAAGCGCTGCATCATCTTAGGGGATGTAATGTGGAGGGCCTTTTTAGGGAGAGGATGTTTTGAGAAGGAAATTTTTTTGAGGGATGGTAAGGAATTTGGGGGTCAGTGTGTCCAGGAGTGACGGACATGTGAATCCATCTCTCCAACTGTGGTGCGAGGCAGTCCTAGGCAGGCAGATTGGTCGAGAGAGTCCGGCTAGAGGTCAAAAGACCTCTATCAACCAGTCTCCCATGATCCGGCCCGTCACACAGTCGGTGGGCAAGTGCATCCGCCGCACAAGTCTTAGACAAACCTCACCCCATAAACCAGAGCACCCCTGCTAATTCATCAAATGCAGCGAACGACTTGGGGTGACCTTTATCACAGTATGTAAAATCTAATTATCAGTTTTATTTTGTAATAATATTACTAAGCAGAATTGATTCATTTAACAAAGAATATTTGGTCTATTCTACAATTCCAAAATAAAATAAGTTACAAGAAATAGTAATAAAACCAATATTGTACCTACTGCAAATTACAACGGTAAAATCGATGTTCCAAAGGCAATTTTTTACTCAAATTTGTAATATTCTACTGTACACGCTAAGTCGTTAAAAGTCACTCAAAGGGGAAACAATTGATCTTTATTACATGATGGAATAAACAGAACTAGTAGGAAGCGTGCCATGTTTTAGTAATAACTTCAAGATCGGAATAACAATGTGTATATAACCACTTTTAGTCGACTTCAATAATAATAATTTTTCAATAAACAATGTTTGAACGAAGTCTTACTACGTGAAAATGATTTTTTATTCGTTCGAAACAAAAAATTAGCATTCGTGCAAAGAAATTCTTTTTCATGTTTTCTGGTATGTACCGTTCTTTTTATCATAATGATGCTTGTTGTGTACCCACTTTAAAAGCTTTTTTGTATAAATCTCAAGGCATTATTGCCATCAAACGTTTACATGTTCGGAACTTTCTTTTCGAGTTTTCTCGTGAAAACATTTCTGTTGATTCTATTCGTTTTCCAGGAAAGCTGGAGAATCCTTCAGCATGAATAATATGTTTTCGTTTTGACGTTAAGGCTAAGCAGCTATTAAAAGTTTGTCCTTTTTGCTATAATCCTTATAAATTTGAGATCACACACTTGAATGCCTTAATGCTTGGTAGTAAGCGTTTACAAATAAGAAAAATGGGAGATGTGTAAATACGAATGTTAGAGGGAACTCGCTAATCTTTTTAATATATAAAACAAAGTCGGGTTGGTTACGCCATTTATAACTCAAGAACGGCTGGACCGATTTTTATGATCTTTAATTTGTTGGATTTGTCTCCGCCCTGAATAGCAGAACTGCTATTAAAATATCGGAAAAATGCAGTAAAAAAAATTATGAACAAATTCTTTTCCTCATACATTTTGTATGGAACGAATTCTCTTATTGTGAAAGAGCTGCAGCAATATTGTAATATTGAGTATTGAGTGAATTTCAAAAAACTCAAAAACGTCAAATGTCAATGCGCTGATTGTTTTGTTTTTGTTCTTAAACATATAATGCTGCCCCTCTTTCTTACACACTAAATGCCAACAGTCGAAAATGGGACAAACGGTGAACGTATGTCTGCACCCCTCCAAATGAAAAATACAATAATTATAATAATTCTCCCTCAAGCGTATAAAGATAATGAAACGCAATTTCCGTAAGTAAGTGGAAAAATAAGAAAATCACAAAAATTATAAATCCTTACACAACGCCATCTTTGATACTGATAAAAATAAATCACGGATAGTTGCGTATCGATAATTGTTTCATTGTGTAATTTTTAATTTAATAAAAAACTGAATTTAAATAAGCAAATAAGTTAACACAACAGTTTTTTTTGATTCTGAGGCGGTACGAAGTTCGCTGGCAGCTAGTATTTCATAAAGGTATTATAAATATTTAGGCGATAATTGGTAAAATTTTTAATAAACTCGTTATAAATAGAGCAAAAATCTCGTGGGAAATGTCTTAAATAGTATTTAAAGAAACAAGTTTTTCATATATATAACTTGTAAAATAAAAGAAAAAACTTGTTTGTAATAATTTTCGGAGCATATTTTGCCATTTTTTTCTATCGAGGGAATTTCGTCGGAATCATATTACTACAATTACATTTGTTTTTAAAGTGTTCAAGAGAAATATGTTTTACATATATAAAATGGTAGAAATTCGGAATGCCGCGGCTAGATCAAGACTAGGTGGAAAGAATATTTCCAACAGCTCTTAAATCCCAATAACAACCTGACAGTCGAACCAACTCACATTCCGGACGAGCTAAATAGTGATGAAACAACGAGAGCACCAACAATGGCAGAATTAAGGGCTGCACTAAAGAAACTGAAAAACAATAAAACTCCGGGAGGAGATAATATCCCTGCAGAGCTCTATAAATATGGAAATGAACAACTGAAGAACCTGCTACACAATCTCATTGTGAAAATATGGACCGCCAAAAGAGTACCAGAAGAATGGCAAACTAGCATAATATGCCCCATACATAAAAAGGGAGACAAATTGAAGTGTGAAAATCACAGAGGAATATCGTTACTTTGCACAGCGTATAAAATTTTCACAATGATTTTGAAAGAAAGACTAGAATATTACTCAGAGAACTTACTAGGAGAATATCAGGCAGGTTTCAGGAGGGGGAGATCCACCACTGATCAACTCTTCATTACTCGACAAATCCTGACAAAATGCTGGGAATACGATATAGGTATATATCAACTATTTGTTGACTTCAAACAGGCGTATGACAGCATAGATAGGGAGAAGATTTATGAAATACTCCTAAATTTTGGAATACCGCCCAAAATAGTCAAGCTTGTAAAAGCAACAATGATCGGCTCACGGTGTCAAGTAAGGATAGGAGGTGAAACAACGGAGGATTTTAACATCTCCCAGGGGCTGAAACAAGGTGATGGCTTAGCACCTACCCTTTTCAATATTGTACTGGAGCACGTCGTTAGGAAGACAATGATCAGTACCGATTCAAACATCTGCTACAGAAGCAACCAAATAGTTGGCTACGCAGATGACCTTAACATTGTCGGAAGGTCCCTACCCTTTGACCCTTTGGAGACTGCGGCAAAAGAGGTGGGGTTGCAAATCAATGAAAATAAAACAAAAATCATGATGCAAACCAGAACCCCTCACCGCAGAATAAAAGATAAAGTGAAATTTAAAGACAATTATAATTTCAAAGTGGTCGAAGAGTTTACCTACCTGGGCTCCATCATAACGCAGGACAATGAAGACCCAGTAGAAATAAGAAAGCGCATCACAGCCGCTAACAACACTTACTTCGCGTTGCTGCCAGTGTTCAAATCACGAAACGTCCATAGGAAAACCAAAATAACCTTATATAAAACAATTATCAGAACGGTCTTGGCCTATGGATGTGAGGCGGGAACACTGACAGCAAAGTCAGCAGAACAGCTGGACATCTTCGAAAGAAAAATACTGCGAAGAATCTTAGGAGCGGTGCGAGAGGGAGAGGCATGGAGAATCCGCCACAACAATGAGCTCTATGAAATTTATCAAGCTCCCAGACTCTCCACCCATTTAAGGCTCCAAAGATTAAGATGGGCCGGACATGTGCACCGAATGCCAAGCACACGAGTACCGAAGAAGGTTCTGACAGGACACCCGGGAGGTAAACGAAAGGCGGGCAGACCTAGACTGAGATGGGAGGATGATGTCAGGAAGGATGCAAGAGGATTACTCCATGTTGCAGATTGGAAGACGACGGCCGAGGACAGAGGGCGGTGGAGGCTTATTTTGAAGGAGGCCAAGGCTCGAAATGGGCTGTAGCGCCATTGAAGAAGAAAATAATTTAAATTGATGTGTGAGGTTTCTCGCGGGACCTTTTACAAATTGAGTGATGCAGTGTAGATGGTTTTATTAACACGAGGAAGGAATCAACATGTTTTTCCTAAAATATTTAAATTAGCGCCATATATGAACTACCAGTTTGTGCATTATTTGAAGCTTAAAAAAAATTATGGTAAAATTAAACAATTCTCGTGTCAACAGCCATGTCTATTGTCCACACACCGCGCAGCTAGCGTTAGAAGCAGTTCCCAACTACCAAAAAAATTGCAGTCAAAACGGCAAACGAAATCAATTGTGACCGTAATTATAATATTCCGGGTCTTTGTATTAATGTTCACATATTACTTGACAAACTTGCTTGCACTAACTACTTAAGTACGTTTTTTTTTAAATTTCTTACATTATTTTTATGTGTATGTATTTTGTCTTACCGTCCAAATTTTTCCAAAAATAATTTGTAAACTTTTGTAAGGATATTGCGCATTTATCGTATCTCTCTATTTGTAAAGTAATATTCATACGTGTATACTTTTTTCCTTATTCATAAATAAAATTATTTGTACCTATATGTTTTTATGTGCTGTTTAAGTAAATTCGTGAGAAATAGTTTGTATGCAGGTGAGTTCTCTAGTTGTTTTTTGTATATTCTTGTCAATTAACATCTGTATCTGTATTTTCTCCTTAATAAAAAAATAAAATAAATAATCAAAATAAAAATAAAACTTGCTTAGGTCATGCTTCGCAGTGTCAGGACGGAGTAAACTATGTAAAATGGCATGCACGCATTTGACGCATTTTCCGATACTGTTAGGGAACGTTAATACAATACAATAATTGACGCCAGTTGTTTGGAGCACTTTCAATAGAAATACCGTACTCAAATATATACTAACACTTGCTAAATGCTATTGGAAAGCAGCATCCATTGGATAAATTAAGTTCCATTTATAATGAGGTTGTTAAAAAACATTATTTCAGTGGATGGAAAACCATTACTTGGCTACGTTATCTACCTTTTGCAAGCCATAGATATTTATTTATCCTGTTGTTTATATGGGTTCCTACTCGCAATAAGATGCCGGTGGCTGCTCACAGTAAATGTTCTGGAGTTTAAATATTCCCGCCGCAGGAGCAACTCCCACACCCACCCTCCCACCTCCCTACCCTTGACATTCCCCTATCCCTCCCCGCCCCTATCCTGTTGATCCTGTGCGGGGAGCGGATGACGCAGCACACTGAGAAAGGACGAGATATTCTGTACTATAACGGAGGCAATTGATCTGCCCCACACCCGTTACTCTCTGCTCTCCTGGTATTCAATATTTAGAACTCCGTACGAAATGTATATCTTCTTTCCGACCACATAAAATAAATACACAATCGAGACTTTGCTACAAATTGTTTACTCATTCCTATCCTCCTGATATCAATTCGTATTGGGAAATCGGTCAGTGTTCAACATTACGTAACATTTTTCACATAATAATATTTATTTTCGTTTAGCGGCGAATGAAGTCTTAAAAGCAATAAGTAATGATTGATTGATTTCGATCGGTTAGTGGTTGAGTGAGCATAGATGTTGGGTCCCAGCCGGGCGTCGCGTCGCGTGTTCGATTCCTCGGCTGGCTAAGTCCTCCATCACAACACAAGCAACATTTTCGGCTTTCTGTGGTGGTAGTAGGAGATTTTCAAACATTTTTGGGTAATTCGTAACCCGGGAATGTTTGTCTTTCTTTAAAAAAAATCTCTTTGTTAAATAATTATATTCATCATGTTTACTTATTCAAATTGTTTGCTTATTCAAGTTGTTTACTTATTCCTACCTTCCTGGTATCAATTCGTATTGGGAAATCGGTCAGTGTCTTCGATCAAATGGTCAGTGTTCAACATTATGTAACATTTTTCACATAATAATATCGATTTTCGTTCAGCAGAGAATCAAGCCTTATAACTAAAATAATTAATGATTGATTTCTCTGTGTTAAATAATAATATTCATCATGTAATTACGTTTAAAAAATAGGTTAATAATGACCATCTGTTACTTATTGTATAATATTATAACACATCTCTGCACGTGATCTTATCATAATTAAGACGAACGTATTTAATCAACTTTCGGTTTCTTAGTAATAACTGTAAAACCAGCTGAGAAGTAAATATATTTTATCTTGTGGGCGTAAGTTCTGAGAATTTTCATTTTTAATCCCTTGTGGAAAGGAAGTAAGGCAGATAAAGGATTAAATCATTATTCAAATCATCAATCAAATGATTATTCTTCTTTGAGGTCCAATTAAACTTTTACTCGGGAATCGTAATTATTGGATGATACCGAAAATCACGAATGAATTGATTGCTAATAATTAGAGATAGTGTTTTGTATGACGTCAGTTAAATGATGTGGGCGTCGGACTGGTATTGTCTGGTTTGGTTTATTGTTAAAAGCTTAAAGCATTACGGCAACGATTTTGACACTCGGCTGTCAAAATATGTTTAGCTTTGAACCGCGTAGGTCTATTCTTGGTATAGTTAATGGATATTAGCGTAAATGTGTAACTATGTTTGGCTATTTGTAATGTTATTATGTGAGTTTGAATTGAGATTTAAGCTCTTGTTTTAGGTGATTGAAAAAAATCATTTAGTCATCCCAAAGCGTTTAATGGACAAGTGCTGTATACAATATCTCGTTTAAGTTATTAACCAAGTTAAGTTATGAACTTGTTAATAATCAGACAAAAGCGGAAATATGTCATTTTTAAATCAAATTTCTGACGTATTGACCTTTTTCCACAAAAAATTATAAATTGATTTCGAAAGACTGTTCTTTTATCTAGTAAAGCTATGTTTTAAATTTTGAGATAATATGTTTATTTTTAGTACAATAAGGTTTTACCGTAGATCGTTAGCAGATTTATAAAATTTTCAAACAAAAGTTTGTATTATCGACAAGCATTTCAAATCATGTAATCATACGGTTAAATTATCTGGGAAAGCTTTGTTCCAGAATTTTAATTAAAGTTTAAAGAAAATCATTTAAAAAAAGATCCGCACAGGTGTTTTGTGACGAAAATACTTCAGTTTGTCTATTTATTTACGGTCCTACAAACTAATATATTTTAGATTTTTTTTACATTCATATTTTGCTTAGACATTAAATAAAAATTATTATTATTAAAAGTATCATAAGTACGATAAAAAATAATTACAAAAAATACATCATTGTAATAGTTTTTTCGTTGCGCCTTTAAAAATAAGAAATTTACCGTTCGAATAGTAAACTTAAAATGTTACTACATCCATAAACAAACAAAAAAATTTATGCCACAAATGGTGACGGAGTTGTTTAAATTCGTCCCTGTATTTGGATGTCATTAAGTTTTAAATTATTCATCCCAATCGTTTTCCATGAATACCCAAACGTGCCTGAAATAATTAGGTCGAGAGCAAATAAACCGCTGTAAATTGTGATGGGGCTTAGTTAAGTACTTTGGACATCCATAAAATATCTGTAAATAAAATGTCCGTTTGTATTCTGAAACACAATAGTGTGTACTTAGTTGCCTTTCTTACACTATGACGTCAAACGGAGGAGTATTTTTTAAATAAATATTAGTTTACATTTTTACTGGAATATTCAAAAGAATTTTTATAGTACTCTTACCCTGAATTATTCCGGGAAAATAAAAAATAAAGTATTCTACTAATACTAATCCATGCGATATTTATTATTAGTATTAATTATTATGCGAGCGCAAATCAGTGCTCATGGAATAGTCGGAATGGGGTACTTTCACAAACTGTGAATACCGTTAAAAATGTGTGGAAGATTTAACCACTGGAGCGCTTTTTGCAGCAATATGGCACTATTTGAAATACCTCGGATTGCTTTGCTGTATAATTTAGACAATTTTTACCTTATTTGTAAGTAATTACATAAGTAGAAATTTACGATTTTATAATATTTTTTATAAATTCTTAGTTTCATAATCGACAAACGATAGGTGAACTCATTGGCTATATGGAAATATAATCAGTTTATATGTTTCCATACTAAAATTCGGAGGTGTTATTTTTTTTTATGTGGGCGGAAAATTTTCAAAATGTTCACCAAAAAATCTCTAGCAATCGGAGAAAAAAGGTTTGAATTGCGCTGTCGCTCCAGTGGTTAAGGTGTATTTTTCTGATTCTGATCATTGTACTATAAATATGTAATTTTAATATTTTCAGCCATAATAATTGACTTGCAAAACCGAACATTACAAAACGGTCCAACCAGCTATAACGTCAGTATGAAATAGAAACCACCACTGGCTGGTAAGACGGCTGTCACCAACGTTACCCGGCGTGACGTCAAAGCCGCTCATTTTATTTATTTCATTATTTACGCCCTTTTTCGGGGCTTTTACATATGAAATTTACAAATTACACTGAGAATAAATAAAATATAATAGGTAATAAAGTATAATAGGTTCTTTTACAAAGAAATATACAGTATTTATTGTACATAACTGAACTGCCTCAGTAACAGTATTTTATGTTTGTTTAAAGATAAATTGAAGATGTCCACTTGGTATAATTATTTCCCTCTATTAGTATTCTGGGCAAAGAGGAATACATATTTTTAATTTCTGCACTGAAATAAATCCTGACTATTACAAATAAAACATTTAAAAAAAATAAATCACTTCCACTATGGTACTTTTTTTTCGTAAATTAAAAAAAAACAGTTAAAATACGCTATTCTTGACAAATTAGATTGAAAATAAATGTTAGTTATCACAAATAGGTACTTTGTCCCTTGTCTAAATTCTCCACACAAATAGCTCCAATTTCGAAAATGACAACTAAATTTAAAATTAATTTTCGTTAATTGAACCAGAGTTACGCAGGACGCACAGACAACTATAATTAGTATGTTTGACGCTTTCTTAAAGTAGTCGCTTGTTGTACCTAGGAGCAGTGATAAAAATTACATGATTGTAAATTGTAATTTTATCTTACAACATTTGTATTTTTTGCACTAGCAAAAAAGTTTATATGATCATTTTGTCAAATACCAAAAGTTGTTCAGTTGTAATCAATCATCTGAAAAAAGCAGGTTTCCGAATGTGACAGAAAACGAAATATTCGTTTTTGATGACCCCGCTTACGAGTACTGATAAATATTCAAATTTTATGTATAGGTATTTTTTTATTTAGATAATTAAAGTCTTTTTACAATAGGTTCACACAGAAGGCCCTGAGGAAAAAAATCCCTCAGGGCCTTTTCATCTATGGCGATGCTGGGTGGAGGATATTTTTAGGAAAAAGGAGGAGAGGAAGTTTTGGGAAAGAAAAATGTGAGAGGAGTGGATAGGAATCTGGGATCAGTGTGTCCAGGAGTGAGAGACGTATTAATCCATCCCTCCCACTAAGGTGCGGGCCAATGGGTTGAGAAAGTCCGGCTGGAGATGTCTAGGTTATGTCTGCCTCAAACAATCTCTCCGAGCCGGCCCGCCACGCAGTAGGTGAGCAAACGCATTTGCCACCAAAACCTAGAATAAGACAAACCTTGCAAGAACCCGGGCACCCCTGCTAAATCACCAAACGTAGCGAACAACATAAGGCAGGGGTGTTGGTTAACCAATAAATGGTTCCTGGGGCGGCAAATCGTAGTTAATAATGTACCTTGCAGCGGTTTTGAAGTATTTACCTACTATGCACACTCACAATAGCAACCAACTTTCTTAACTTGAACCAACTCAAAACAATTTACTATGCACTATGTCAATCTCTAATCGAGTATGGTATCATAGCCTGGGGAGGAGCAAACGCTGCCGCCATTGATTCGATCTCTAAAGCCCAAAAACGGTAAAAATTATTCTAAAACTACCGATCACAAGCAATTCGGATGAAATCTTTAGGAGAATCGGTGTTTTGAACATTAGGCAACTTTATGCAAAAAATATACTAACTTATCTATTCAAACATAGAACTGTTTTTGACAATATCCAAACTTTTCGTGATACGAGAACCAAAGGGCAAAATTACCATTAGACATCACACTAATTATGTATAATACAAATCAGATGCCGAGTCTTGGATCACTAGCAAAGACAGATCATATATTGTTTTAAAACCTCCTAATGCATACTTTCCCATTATTACGATTCTGATTGTCCTTGTACTTTTACTTTAAATGTTAAAAACATTGTTGTTGTTATCCTTCTTTTTGTGTTACACTGCTTATGCTAAAATGCGCCTGCTCTCATCACAGGAATTCCTAGTGAGACAGGCACAGCACAATCACCTATGTAACTTGATCAATAAAGATTATAATAAAAAAAAATAAAAAAAACTAAACAGAAGTATTTGTATAAAGTGCTCAAAACACCACCCCATCTCATTATCTGGTATGTATTTTATTTTTCTCTTTTTAATCTATATAAGCTGAGAATTATCGTTATTTTTACGTCTAATTTTTCTTTGATATGTCGCATCCATTTCGTTATAAAATATCTCCCATCAAGTACCATCAGTCACCCTGTAAACCTGTAGGTACGTACCTGAAGTTAAAGATCGGTTATCGATTTTTTTACGTAAAGTATTATACTATACGTGCTATAAACAACAATCTATTAAGATGCATTTTTTCGTTCATAAGTATCAATCACAAGGTCGATGTGGAGACGAAATTCCTACGACAACGCAGGCCATCTTAAAAGATCAAATGTCACCACAGTGTTCAGAAATTAAATATGTCCAGATGTTATTTTTACTTGTGATATTTCAAAAACGTGATAACAGAAAAATTCTTAAATATAATAATAATTCGACTATTATAAACATAACATACAACTATTATAATTTATTATTGAACGTTTTCTTCAACTCAATCTAATAAGGTTTTTAATCATTTTAATAATAATTTATCACGCAGTAAAAAATACATCAAAATACCGTTTAAAATGACCCTACTGTCCATGCAGCATTTACACACCCTTGACCTACATTGTTGGCATACTATCAATTTGTATACGATACTAGTAAAAAGATCTAAATATTAGTTAATGTTCAATTTATTAGCGCTGAAATTAGACAAACATTGTATTTATAAACCAACTCTTATGGCAAATTCTGATAAATTCTGACAGATGAAATACACTTCTTTGTGGCGGAAGGCATAATATAAACTAGATTGAAGCAATAAAACAAGGGAATTGCGGGTGACATTTTGAATGTGCTTGTAGAATAATGAACATCGGTTCAAATGTAATTTAATTGGAAACATCATGAATTCATTTAGTCGGTGTTATTTTTTTCTCACAATAAACAAAGAACAGATGAGATCGGATGCAAATGTGAGATGTTAACAATGTGAAATGAGATGTGTATTATATCAAAATGGGAGTGTATCTGAGATGAGACGTACCACTTTAGGCTTATCCAGCATCCTGCAAACTGCCCTACATGGCAGCAGGGCCTCGGGGGGCGCGGGGGCCCTCGGAGGGGCCTGGCCCCAGACGGCCCGGAGCAGCGAGAGCCACCCTTTACCGCACGGTACCTTGCACTTCTGGGTATCAATTATTTCACTTTTGACTAGCGACCGCTCGGACACCGCCGCCCGGGAGAGACAAGAGCGGTGCTAGAGACCGAGCGGACAGTGGACAGCCGTGCGTGCGGCGTGCGGCGAGGCGGCTACGAGCTACGGGCTACGGACCTAGGCGCTACGGAGCTGCGAGCTGCGAGCGTAGCGCGCGCTCTCTCCACGCTACGGACTACGGACTGAGAGACTCTACGCCCAGCGCGCCAAGCTCAGCGCTCAGTACAGAGCCGGTACCTACTCTACCAACACCCGCACTACCCAGTACCCTCACAGCTACTGTACACAGTAGACTGCACAGCGCTCGCACACAGTACCTACTGCGCGAAGCGAGACAGCGAAGGGGGCGATCTCTCATTAGCGCCTCAACAAAAACCCTTCAAACAATACTTTTAAAAACCCCACAAACAATTTAAACATCACTCTATAAAATATTACATGTACAATTTGTTACAGTATGATTTTCGCTATCCATCCCTGTCTAGTGGATGGTTTTAGCGCGTTTGGCGGTGATGCCATCTCGCTCTTTACTACAGAATTCGATCAATATCGTTCCCTGTATTACATTACCTTCCTTTAACTCGCAGACTCCGAGGGTTGGGAAGGATATCGCCTGGCGAGCTCTGAATCATTGTCAAGCCCTTATTAAAAGGTTTTTTTAAATACCTCTACCACCTAAATACTCGTAATAATTCTATAACTTCCTTTGTTATTAAATTGTAATTAGGAGGGGGTTTATTAAGTTACGGCAGCAAGCCAAATTTACGTATACTTTTCAAAACAACGAATTTTACAAAAAAATATAAAGGATGTTGGTATTTTGTATGTATATTAATTTCCGGCTAAATTTTCTAAGAAAACCGACTTAAACTGTTTTGTGCAAAATTATCTATCTAGAGTCAACATTTTTAATATTTTCATTTGTTATTTTTCATTTTTAATCATAAGGTAAATATTTAATTCTCGGTAAAACTCTTAAGAGATTCAGTAAAACTCAAGGGGAGAATCTAGGTCAAAACAAAACACGGAAAGTTGCAATATTTGTATTCTTTAATATATTTTTGTTTAAATATTTAATATTACGTAAAACTCGAGAATTGAGTGCAGTGGGAGAGAAGGTAAGCAGCCAACAAAAGATAACGCGGTGCAAATGCCAAATAAAAAAGTATCATGGCCTTCCAGACATAATAGGAGCAGTTCAAGGAGTTCAGAAAATGTACTCAGGAAGTGGGGCTTTTGCACTCCCGACATTATTCCAGACATTTTGGTTTTACTGCTCCCTTCGCTTTAAATTTTTAGAAATTTTTGTAATGCAGCATTCATGTTTCGACATAATAAGTGACCGAGAGACCTGCAAACCAATGCGTTGTAAGGAGGGCCTACCCCGTGCGGGGGCAATTGGAGCACTCCGCTACATTATTCTCTCATTAAAACGGTGCTAAACAAATATACAAATCATCCGAATATTATTGATTAGTCACCTACCTAGGCGTATATGGGTTTTGACAAGGGGGGCCAAAATTGAACTCGCGCCAGGCGTTTGGCTCGGGCCGGTCCTGGTTGTACATTACAGTACCAAACTCTCAGGGGCGGTTCTGGAGTTTTCGCGAGGTGGAGTGGTAATATTGAAAAATACGACATTATCGCTGAAGTATATTTTTTTGTTAATTTTCTTTTCAATTTAATTATTTTGATACATTCCTACTAAAAATTGAAAATTTGATAAAAAAAGTATATTTAGTTACAAAAACGTAAACAATTACATATTTTTTAATCTTAACACACACTACTAAGCTCACTGAAAGGCCCGGATCGCCACTGGAAACGTAATATTTCTGAGAATCTGCAGAGAAAAATATATAAAAGTTGGGATGGGATCACATTATACTCTGGTGACATTACATTATAAATAATATTTTTTTAAAATTCTTTATCCAGTAGAAATTCATTTACTCCTTCACAAAATTGTGCATTTACCATAATATCCTCTTAAAATATTATTTTTATGAAAATTTACACTCCTCTTCCATCCAGAAGTAAATGCTCCAATGAAAGATAGTATAATTCTCAAGATATAAAATAACCAAAAGTAAAACCTGATTTGTATGAACGTGTGTACAAAAATTTTATTAATGAAAAGTAAGAAATAAAATAAATACATAATGACAAAATGAACCAGGTTTTCCACAAGATCCCAATCGGGCACTTTCATACCGTCCATTTCCACTTCAATCACCTCCACACTATTATTTTTAAAATTCATAGTAAAAACATTTAAATTATTTCCACCTTAAAATTATACCCAGTTTACCAGAATTCATAACCTCAAAACTTTTCTTTGGCAATGCTATTGGAGGCACAATTATTAAAAACGAATTAGTTAACCTGGTCACTGAAGATACCCTTGTTTTAGGAGGAAAGACTCACAGAAGCTGACAAATCAAACCATATTTTAAACGGTCATAATTCAATGAGGGTTTATTTATACTTCTAAAGTCGTTAACCCATTATTCCAATGACCTCCCCCATTTTTAGCTTTTGTGCTTAAATTAGACAACTACCGCAGACATTTTTACACGCCTATCATTTGTCTGGAACCCATTACTCGACTTGATTTTTCAATAACTCTTGAATAAATTACATTAATGATGCCCCATATAATATTTTCTTCGACGGATTTATCAAACTCAGAGGTCGATCATAGTACCCCTCTTAAGTTGGTACGATTATTTTTAGACGTTATGTATTGTCGGTTGACATTTATATTCGGAATTAGAAAAACGTAAAAATTTAACTGTTGGTAATATAAAAAAAATATACACGACCATTTTCTACGACGTTCATACATTTGGGGTATTCATGTTGATTATTCGGTTGATCAGAAGGCACGCAATGTTAGTCATTTTAAGAATAGTTTAATCATTTGAGTATTTTGAAAATGGGCCATTTAGACCTTAGTTAATGCTTAGCTGAGAGTATGTGATCTATTAAAGATCATATATATAAAGAAGCATGATGAGATGTTTAAAGAATACAAATTTCTATACTTATGTTAATTACAAAAATACTTCTTTGCACACTTCGGTAAAAAAATATTATTACAGTTCGCATGTGTCTTTTATGAAAACGTAATAGAAAAAAAATCAGGAAAATAATTAAAAGGATTAAGCTACAAGTCTATCTATAATGAATTGTTTTGGTTCTTATTAGATTGTCAGCATCATGCCTACCTGCCATTACTTGTAATCAATATTGTATTAATAATAATTGAAAAAGAAACTGCATAGGTAGAACGCACAATATATTCATAAACTGGACATTAGTAGTCAGCGCCGGATCTGCCATAGGTAACTACATACGTTCAAAAGTGTGCAATAAACCTGGCGCCAATTCTAAAGAAAATAAAGAAAAAAAAACTTTAAATATTCAATTAATCATTTAAAATTACCCATAATACGGGATAATTGTTATGCGCTAGCAACTCTCTCGAACCGTTCTGTGCGCGTATTGTGTTCATTTGACGGTTTCTGAGTTTCAAATTGGTCATGAATTTTTTTAACACCCATCCAATTTAACTCTAACGATTTGATCTGTTTTTCCATGTTTCTTTTACGACGAATGGATGCGATCCAAATATAACCAATCATAAGGCGTATTTTTTGTTCCCGTTTGTACGATGAAACCATATTTTAAACGCTGGGAACATTGGTTCTGTCTGAAGTGACAAGGAATGGGATAGTAGGTAAAAGCATTTTTCACTCGTCTTTACCCTCATCCCGCGTCTTTCCAAAACTAGACAAATATGCAAACACAACAAACGAATAATATTAAATATTAGTTTACGTTATCACCCATTACACAAATTTTCAAATTTATTTTTGTATTACCTTGTACGCCTTTTAAATTGCCGTGTTAGTCATTTAAGTGAATTAAATCGAGTCAAATACAACAACTGTTAAGGCAGGCAAGTTAAAAAATCTATTAGGTACATATGGGGGAGACGGGAGAGGGGCAGGGCTGGGCAAAATACATGCTTTGCTGTAATTAAAATACAAATTACAAAATACTTTTCCGCATGTATTTAAAATACGAAATACAAAATACTTCCAAGTCGTGTATTTGAAATACAAAATACAGTATTACATCCATTTTTTTAAATTCAAATACAAAATACAAATTACAAAATACATTTGGTTTTTGTAGAACCTTTGGTTGCCATAAATTGTCATAAGTGCCCTTAGCTAAAGGTGCGTTTCCATAGAAGCTCACATACCTCAAGAAGAACAAAATTATTAACGACCGTCAATACGGATTCCGGCGGAACCGCTCGTGCGGTGATCTTCTCGCGTATGTGAGGCATGTTTGGGGGTGGTGCCTGGAACGTTTCCAAGGCCTTTGGCCGGGTTTGGCACCGAGGACTTGTGAACAAACTGCTTTCTTACGGACTTCCCGCATCCTTGTGTACGTGGATTGCCGACTTTTTGAGGGAGAGGTCGATTCAGACGGTAGTCGATGGTTTCACTTTCACCTCTTCCTCACACTCGATAAATGCTGGCGTCCCGCAGGGATCGGTTCTGTCTCCGACTTTGTTTTTGTTGCACATCAATAACCTTTTGTCATGTGCATAAATTCATTGTTACGCGGTTGACGGTACAGTCCATGATAGCTTTTTGTTTAACATGACCCCAAAGGGCTCACAAACTCCAACGGCTCGGAGGGCTTTGAAGCAAAGAATGGACGGTTACCTCCAGAGTGTTTTCTCTTGGGGTAAAATAATCTCGTTGAATTTAATGTTTCAAAGACCCAACCATGTTTGATTACGTCTAAAAGGGATCGAAATGAAAACCTAGTCTCCTTCAACGGAAGCAATCTTCCGACATAAGGCCCTCCATTGATATACTTGGTGTAGCTAGGGTTGCCAGATGTCCGGTTTTGGACCTGACAGTTCAGTTTTTTGAACGGTTGTCCGGTCTAGAAAATTTTGGAAATCCGGACAATAGAATGAAAACAACACCTATAAAACTTTTAGTTGCTTGGATATTGAACGCGGAAGATAACCCATGCTAGATGAACTATTTGAAATATGGTCACTGTTCCCATGGAAGCAGCAAACTCCTCCTGAAAATATTTGTGAGGAACTGGCTGCACTCAAAGTATTTTTCTTTCACTTGAAAGAAAATCCATTGATACGTAGTGTAGGTTTTTCAACGATGAATCAGCAGTAAATCTGTTGAAAACGGTCTTCGTGGAAAAAGTTTTTAGTGTAATGGGTAATAGAATGGAGTATGGACTGACAAAATAAATCGACTAAGTGACCAGATCAGATATGGGGGCTCCATCGAAGCCAGAGTAAAGTTAGCCTTCCAAAAACTGGGCGTACTGTACAGGGCCAGTAGAAACTTTAATAGTACACAACTGCTAACCCTGTAAAAATCACAAGTGCGCCCCACGGTTGAATTTGGCAGCCACCTCTGGTCTGGAGCTCCAAAATACTTGAAAAATACCCTCGACTCTTTACAAAAACGGGCGGACCGTTTGATAGATTCTCCCATCTTAACAAACGGATCTTTAGAGCTCAGGCGTCGGGTGGGAATGCTATCCTTGTTCTACCGGTATTAAAATGTAAGATGCTCCGAGGAACTAGCGTCATTGATCCCTTCGGCACCGGTGAATAGTCGGGAAACACGCCAAACGCGTGTACACGGTTAAAATTTGTCACATGAGAACGGGTCGTTTCTTCGATTTGTTCCTGTGTTCAACAGCTCGGCTGTGGAACGATTTGCCGGCCTCTGTGTATCCTCCTTCCTACAACATTAGTCTCTTCAAGACCAAGTTCATCCCTTCCTCTCCTCACAAAGACCCTCCACACAGCATCTCAGATGACATAGGCCCTGAGGGAAATTATTTTCCTCAGGGCCTCCTGTGTGGAGTTAATGCAAAAAAAAACTGAGCTGAGTGAAACAGAGACGAGCAGAAATTCACCAATATTATTGCTCAGAGGACAGATCTCATCTCCGCTCCACTTGTAAAGTTTTGTGGTATGGGACCTTCAGTTCAAGTGCTCTACTGTAATTAACTTAAAAAATAATCTAGTATTCAGTCAAATTATTCCTATACTGCTTGATCTAATACTATGAAACAAAAATGAACAATTTAAAGCAACGACAAGTATAATATGATAGAAAATGTCATGTCTTGCCAACTCTAAATATTAACACATATATTGCTCTGGATTCTAGTGTTTTTAGTCAATGTATTATCCAACAGTTTATTTTTTAGTCAGTTTATTTTTCATTATCATTATTATGATCGCTAAATGTATTTGAAAATGTATTTTGAAGCCATAAGTATTTGAAATACAAATTACAAAATACCTCAGCATCAGGTTATTGAAATACCAATTACAAAATACATTTTTAGGAAGTAATTGAAATACAAATCCAAAGTACGTATTTGTATTTCAAATACGTATTTCAATTACAAGTATTTCAAATACTGCCCAGCCCTGGAGAGGGGTAGTCTAAAAGGATTTTATAATTGATTAAAATCCTTGTAGACCACTGCCCTCCCCCTTCCCAAATATGTTATGTATATAAACCGTAGGCTAAGAATAATTTGTACCAGTCTGAAGATGGCTTTAACGAGCTGACATCACTTACGGTCAATAAAATTAAAGTGCAATAAAGTGTTATATTTACTTTATTAAAATATAGGAAAATCTACATTTCGCTACAATGCTGGCAAATTTATTTCACGTAAACAATTTTCGCAACAAAGAAACAAAATCGTTCATGTGGTTTTCAAGCTACAAAGAATCCTTAAGCTTTCTTTATTATCATCCGTCTTGGAAGTTTACTTAATATGAACGGAAAAGTTATAAATCCCTCCGTTGTTTGTGAAAGTTCTGGATTCTGAATCACCCCTATCCCTCCTTTCGTTATCCTATAAATCCATACACCCTCAAGTAAAGATAAGGGAGTGTTCACCTCAGTAATAAACTTCAGTAATGGATGATAATCGCTCACCAACAAGTGGTAAAACGTTTAAAAACCGTTCAAGATATTGTTATTTTATATATACAAATACATTTACGTGAAATGCTAGTCAAACCAGAATTCAAGAGAAATTTATGTGATTTATGCCATTAATATTCATGAGGTTGTGGTTTTGAATCCAGTCGGAATTCCACGCATTATTTCTTTGCATAAAATATATTGCAAGGGAATAGGGGTATTATGATTTTGCTTGAATTTTATAAGATAGATTTACTTCCAGACTTTACTATAAAAAACGGTCATATTGTTTTATTGGATACAAGTTTTACTACCGAGTTCTGGTATGATTTGAATTCCTGAATATATTTGTTTTGTTTTCTTTTTCGTTGAAATCCAACAATTTGTGTTTTCAATAAGAAGACTTTGAAACTATTTTTTTCATTTTAAACAGTAACTTGAAAAATGAGCGAACAATCTCTGGCCATTTATGCTCTCTGGTTGTTTTCAATGTCTATAATTTTTGTACCACATCGAATAGATTATAAAGTACTTTAGAAAAATGTATCTTAATTTATGTAATACCTATATTATATTATTATTATTAATTATATTATTAGCTCTCTCATTCAAAATTTAGGCGTATTAGATTTGTCAAAAAATTTGTATATAAAAATGCAAAAGTCGGTCATTTTAAATACATGTAGGATTACGAAAGATTTTTTAAATATTTATATTGAGGGATCAGTAGGATTTATCGGACCAGTTAGGATTTCATCAGAGCCGAACCCTCTGATATGAAAATATCTGGAGTCGGTGAAATATTTTCCCATTATGTTTCTGGTGGATTGACATATTGTTCTTGTATTGTTTTGTATTTATTATACTTTTATAGTGCACTTTACATTGCGTGAATTTACTAGATATTAACTTGTGGAAAAGTGTGTGGAAGGGTTTAGTCTTTCATTTGGGAAAGATTTAACCCGGACATAAAATCTGGAGTATTACTAATTGATAATTACTAATTGTTCTGCCTGTTAGAATAGTTTTATCATTTTACGGTGCTCTAGATTTTATGGAAAGATTTAACCCGGACATAAAATCTGGAGCACCGTAAAATGATAAAACTATTCTAACAGGCAGAACAATTAGTCATAATAGACCCGATATAGTTTTACATGACCAAATTAAAAAAATAACTTATATAATTGATGTCGCTATTCCAAATTCTTGTAATATTCAGAAAACTGTTTCTGAAAAATAAGAAAATATACAGATTTAGGAAATGAGATTAAAAGAATTTGGCATTCTCAGACTATAAAAATATTACCATTTGTTATTTCGGCTACTGGCATTATACCTAGCTCTCTCATTAGATTTGTCAAAAAATTTGTACATAAAAGTGCAAAAGTCGGTCATTTTAAATACATGTAGGATTACGAAAGATTTTTTAAATATTTATGTTGAGGGATCAGTAGGATTTATCGGACCAGTTAGGATTTCATCAAAGCCGAACCCTCTGATATGAAAATATCTGGAGTCGGTGAAATATTTTCCCATTATGTTTCTGGTGGATTGACGTATTGTTCTTGTATTGTTTTGTATTTATTATACTTATATAGTGCACTTAAATTGCGTGAATTTACTAAATATTAATTTGTGGTAAAGTGTGTGGAAGGGTTTAGTCTTTCATTTGGGAAAGATTTAACCCGGACAAAAAATCTGGAGCACCGTAAATTGGACAATTTGTAGAGCGCCGTTTTTGTGAAAAATCACCTCAAGGGCGCTTTACAATTCATTATGAATTCCTAGGTTCTATTTAATTTTATTATTTACAGATAGATACAAAAACATACTTACCTGCAGGTCACTTCCGAAAAACACACTTTATTAAAAAGTTTATACTTGGGAAAGATACGCTTTCTCAATGTTTGTTTGTAACGACGTACGTATGTTTGTTTCATTACTACGCATATATGGAATGCGATACGTAGTCGACTTGAAGTCGATAGAATGTAGTTTCATAACAGTAATAATTTGGTGTCCGTAGCGAACGAAGGAAGATATAGTCGGGAACGCTTGAGAAAAACATAATAGGTTCAAGTACTCAAAAAAGTACTACTAAGAAATCAAATACTTATGAATGATTAAACGAGGCGCAGTGGTGAACGAAAAAAGTGGTATAGAGAGAATGCATGACGTGAAAGAGAATGTTAGAACAAGTCGAGGATGCCCGAGGAAGAAATGGCAGTGAGTCCAGTGAGTTAAAGAAGTTCAAGTAAATCAAATACTACTTATGTTAAAATTAATGTAGCATGTCTATTGAACGAAGAAAGGTTAATAAGTATGACGTGGAAGTGAATGGTAAAAGAAGTCGAGGACTATCGAGGAAGACATGACGCGATCAAGTGAAACAAATATGTAGGTACTCTAAAAAATAAAGCTTTTCAACGAATGAATAATATTATTTCCACCTTCAAACCGGATGTTTTCAGGTATACCCAGTGGCTTAGCGTGGGGTAAGTAAGTTAAAACCTGCTTTGCGTCCTAAACATGATGTAAAAGTTCGAGATGCGAAATCCTCTTACATGGATACCATTTTCGGCTCGTATATAAATAGGCCGTAATAAAAAAATAAGATTTCCACATACACCCCCCCCCCCCCCACCTAAGTACCCAAGTAGTGGGGCGGCGATTCACAACCTTAAATCTTTTCTCCAAACCACTCAACACAAAGCGTCCAATATTTACAAAACGTGTATTAAATGTAGGAATCAATGTAACTTTCTTAATATGCTTGCTATTGCTACTGATGAGCAAATGATACCTAACAGCATGTTTGTCACGCTCAAATAAGCATGCTCACAAATGAAACGGCTGTTGATTTGTGAGCATGCTCATTGATTCGCGTGTGGAAGGGGTAATGAGCATGATCATTTATGTGCATGTGTGTTTTGCAACGGCCTCCGTGGTAGAGGGAGAAGGCTTTCGACTAGGCTTCGAAATTAGAAACCCGACGAGTGCAATTATTTTATTTGATTGATTGTGTTATTTCACAATTTATTAATTGACAATAATATATAGTGTATTTGCGGCACGTTCCAGAGTGGAAGATAGGTACTCATAGTATCTCCCTTATTATAAAATTATAACGCCCAGAATTATAACATTGCTTGAAGTGGCTTCAGCCGTGTTTGGTGACCAGATCTGAATATCCAGGTACTTCCCCTCCCCACTACACTCACAAAATACTCTAATTGGAGATGTCATAGTCCCATCGGTTCTAGACAAGAATTGTCGGGACTCTAATGCGGTATTCACTAACATCTATCATCAACGATATTCTGAATAAAATAGAAAAATAATTATTCATGTTAAATATTTTTTAACAATCATAATCTGACCGGTCAGTGGCTGAGTTGGCATCGCGTTTGCGTCCCACCCAGGTGTCGCGTGTTCTATTCCTCGGCTGGCTAAGTCCTCCATGACGATACAAGTAACATTTTCCGCTTACTGTGGTGGTAGTAGGAAAAATGTTGTCAGGTTATTCGTAACCCGGGAATATTTGATTCTCTCTAAAAAAGAAAATAATAATAATATTTCGAATTTACGAAATCTTTCGCAACCTTCCAAATATGATTTTCAATCACAAGATATAAATATTATATTGGTGTTCAAAGTAGATAGGTACTATCGCTTTCTCTCAGTGATAGCAAATATTGCAATAATTCTCGGTAAAAGTATTATTAATTCCATAGATCATTATGCGTCCTCGTTTGGCGCAAAAAGAATGCGTTGTGAAACCGATAAGAAATGACGTGTCACGCAGATGACTTAAATAACGTAAATAATATAATAATTGTGGGAATACCTTCACGAACCTTGGATCAGTCATGCCATCGCGCCTGCTAAATGTCAAACTCCCTTGAGAGCTTACCTGCTTTTACTAGTTATGAATTATAATTCATATAATAAACAAATTAACTTTGAAACTGAGGTAATTATTACTGTTCAGTTGTTTGAAATCAAGGTAATTAATAATTATTACCTTGCAAATAATATCTTTTGCTTACATACCCCTACATAATATGATGTAAAAAGTGGTGGGAAAATTGCCAGGGTAAAGGTTTGAAATATTAGGGTAATCTCAAAGGCAAGGTCTCCCATTTATTAGATATAGGAAGGAACAATTAATTTTTTAATATCATTTAAAGTTTGAACATTTATCTATTTTTCTACGTGATCGCTATTTCGGTCGATGCGTTTTTTTAAGCGTTGTGGCAATTTTTGTTATACCTGTGTCATACCAGAGTTCTAGCATGGACCCTGTTTCAATACGGTATTAACTAAATATTTCAACTATGGTCAGCTATCAATATTTGTGAGTACGGTCAACGATTGATAACAGATATTCCGACTGCGCGCCGGTTGATAAATTTTAGCGCGGCATCCATTATACTCGTATGGTATAAGTTTCGGTTAACTGTCAATGTGTCAATTTACACATATTTTTGAATAATGTCGTTCGTTATGCAAAATTACTGGCTTATTTAATGGACGGATTGAACTAACGAAGCTCTTAGAATTGAAAGAAGTCGTATACATGATCCATAGACTTAAATAATGCATCTAAGACGCAATCACTTTATTCCGTTCGATATTTGAGAACCTAAGATGGTTGAAATATGACTAAAGACCTCATTAACGAATGATCTCCCGTTTAGTGTCAAAAAGTAAATGCAGACTACCAAGGCTTATTTAGAATAATATTACAATTCATAATTATTACCAATGCATTAATAATTTTACGTAATTATTTGACGTTTCGGAATGTGAATTTATAGAAAAATCCCCAGTGTTGCCAGCGGATTTTTTTTTATTTATTGCTCGTCGTTGAATTAGAATTAGAATCATTGTCATAATATTCAAATAAAATTCAACATGGCGTGAAATTAAAAACGGAAAATGAATAGTAGGTATGATATGTTTTTAGATTTTCACGGCCAAAAGCATTTTCGTTATTTGTTTTTGGGTGTTATGCCGTGTTGCGCTACCTCCTTCTTTAGCCAACGTTTCAGACAGCGTGCTTAAGCACACATTTTACCACTAACAATTACAAATCTGTCGGATCTGCCGGATCTGCCGGATCTGCCCTGATGATGAACACTGCAACGCTCTCCGAAACGTTAGCTAAAGAAGGAGGTAGCGCAACACGGCATAACACCCCAAAAACAAATAACAAAAATAGTAGGTATGTTAATTTTTACCAAATTGGAATTAAAGTCCATTATTTTACATTTCCGCCAACTTAAATAGTTTTAATTTATTTTATGCTATGTCGCCCTACCTTCGTAGGTACAGCGTTTCAGCGTCAAAGTTTCACATCTGCTCTGATGATGGACACTGTAACGATATCCGAAACATTGGGTAAAGAAGGAGGTATAATACCCCAAAACAAAATGTGTTTCTTACGGAAATTAATTGGAAAAGAGTATTGTTAATGATCTGTATCTTTACCGTTATTTAATTATTTCAGATAGATTGGTATGACATTTTGACGTCAATTGGGAATATTTTTACCGCTGAAAAAACATTTATTCTAATTAACTCGACATTTGTGTGTTTCCAATATTGGAATATTCACAATAAAGCTTTGAAAAACGTTGTTATTTATTTAGGTTATTATTGTATACCATAGTACCACCACTCGTGTTATTTTTAACCCATCGGAACTCGGGCATATTCAGTTAGAAGGTCAGAAAATATCCGCTTAAAAGGTGGTAGAATATGTTTTCAAATGTGATTATTAAAAATGAACATATTAATTTTGAAATATTAACATTCTTAAAACAAACACAAGCAAATTTAAAATAGTTCACCTTACATTTTTTCTGTCTAAAATTACCTCCTATGAAAATAAAAGATGCAACCTCACGTTTTTGTCGTTTCATAAAAAAATTATAAACGAAAAATGCTCAGAATTTTATACATTTTTCTCAAATTGCTATCGAAAAATTTGGTTTCATAGATTTTCTAATTTAAATTTTACATTTAAATATATGAATTCATAATATAATACAGTCGGTATTGGTTACATTTTAAGTACATTTTACCTTTTTTATTTTCTTCCTTTTCTTTTACACAGTAGTAATAATAACATAATTTTAATGACAATAACCTGTTACTTACAAAGTTAAAAACATAAGGTAATAAATGATGCATTTGTAAGTTAATATCTATAAGTTAATAACATTGCTATAAGAATAATGTTATAATAATAATTGATGCCATTAAAGCAGTATCAAAATAGGAAAAAAGATATGGAGGTAAGAACTGTTATATAGAAGTAACATAATATATATTTGAAGTTGTGCATAGTCTGTTAGTTTTCTCTTTTTAACACCGTTTAAATGAAATTTGTCACCACGATAGTAAGGGATACTTTGTATGATTAATCATCACGATAATTTGTCAACACGATAGTAAGATACAACGATTCCATCCATTGGCCATCCATAAACTACGTCACACGAATTTCAAGATTTTTGACCCCCCCCCCCCCCTCCCCCGTCCCGTCCCTGTCACACATGGTCACATTTGTGAGACCCCCTCCCCCCTAGCGTGACGTCACATATTTTAGTTTGCAATTTTACAGGTAAAAATAATAGTTGGTAATATTTTTAAGTTTTTCGTCAACATTTAATATCGTCACGGTCATACTTACCGCAAGGGGCGTAACGGGATACCACGACGGAAGGAGTGTAATACGGTACCACAACGGAGGGGGCGTAATGGGATATGGAAAATATTTTCGTGACAGTCGCATGTGTCGCAGTCGTTTTGTACATGTGACGTCACAAATCCGATGACCCCCCCCATACCTCTTGTCGCACAATATTACACTTTTCTACCCCCCCCCCCCCCCCCCCCTTTAAGGTGTTACGTTATTTATGGATGGCCCCTATGAGCCGAGACAAATTTCGTCTCCTGGGATTATACGGGTTAAACATTCAAATCTGTGTGAATTTATGAAATCGGGAAATAAAAATTAGAATTCCCGTTTTCAAAAACAAATATTTTCAGCATTTTAAAGAATTGAACCAAGTAGAATAGGTTTCGTATTCTGACGTCACTGGCTTCATATTAAATCATGTACCACCTATCTGGCTCCTGTGTTGAAGACCTTCTCGATTTTCAATTTTGGGATGTGGCCCAGACAACCGATGATTAAAACCCTTGACCTTTAGCTATAAAGGCGGCCGCTCTCTCGGTTAGACCTATTAACAACACCCATAAAGTGAGAACCTGCTATGAATAGAAATTAATTGCTCTCGCGTACTGGGAAAACCACGTACTTAATAGATTGAATCTAAATTTAACATTTATCTCTATTTCCGCTGATAATAAATTTATCTGTTTTGAGAATTCAATCAGAAACTCTACCTCACAGAATTTTAAAGTTCTATTCAAGTTCTGTTATTATTTCATCATGGGCCGATTGTTTCACAGTACTTTGTTGAAACAGAAGTTGAATAGAACTTAGACAGAATTTGAACATTTCATCAAACTTCAAAGTTAATTTTCAAGTTTTGTGAAAGTTCTATTCTACTTACGTTGCTGTTATATTATAGCTATGAATGTGAGGTTGATTTAAGAGTGATAAGTAATATTAAGAAAAGAACTCTCTCTCTCTCTCTCTCTCTCTCTCTACCCATCCCCGCGGGAAACGGCATGATGGTTAGTTAGTTAATTTGATAGATAGTTTTAGTTATGTTTTTATTACGTTATGGGCAGAATTGAAATAATAACAGAAATTTCAATAAACTTGAAAATTAACTTTGAAATTTGATGAATTGTTCAAATTCTATGAAACAACCGAAACTTATTACGATTATCACATTTTGACTGGAATTTGTATACAAATGTACTTTTGTAATGGAACCGAATTAAAGAAATGCCAAAAGAAGCGGAACCAAAAGCCGCCCGCTTTGCAGTTTAAATATTAAATCTGCGTTCCTCGTTTCTTTTCCTTTTCATCGTCTTCTTCTTCTCATCTATTTATTTCAGCATTACAACATTTCTCAAAAGGGGGAAACCATAGTTTTACTGCCTCATTTGAGATTGAATCATCTGCGATATACCGAAAAAAGTCTAATAAATCCTTGAAAAAATATATTACACTTGCACTCTATTTTGACGCACTAATAAAGTTTGCATACTTATATACCTTACCTTCCACATTTCCCAAAGACCCCTTTTCCCTATCATATAATTTCACTATCTCCGTCAGTCAGAATTCTTGTACAATATGCTTGAAAAAAAATTACGCTCACTCGTAAAGAAATATTTTGATGCACTAAAAAAAGCCACTATGATTATCTTAAACATGTATGCTAATATTCCGTTTCCTCACTTAATTTCCATCAGCCTCACAAAATTTCCCAAAGGGGACGCCATAGTTTTACTGTCTCCAGACAGTAGTTATTGAGTAAACTAGTTTAACTTTTGTTGTGTATGAAATAACAAAATAATATAAAATCTAACTTACTCATTTTTGGGTTGCCTCCTGGTTGAATGAACTCGATTTTTTTTTACATTAGATCCGCACAGGGAAAAAAATCCATCAGGACCTATGTCATCTTTGGGGATGTTGTGTGGAGACTCTTTTTAAGGAAAGGAATGAGAGGAAATTGTGGCAAGGAAAGAGGTATAAGGGATGGGTAGGAATCTGGAGGTCAATGAATCTAAGAGTGACGGACGTATGAATCAATCCCTTCCACTGTGATGCAAGGCGATTGGTCGAGAGAGACCGGCTGGAGAGGTCTAGGTTAGGTATCCCTCAACTAATATCTCCCGATCCGGCCTAACACGCAGTAGGTAGGATAACGCATTGGCTGCTAATACCTAGACAAACCTCACGCCATGAACCCGGGCACCCCTGTCAAGTCACCAAACGTATCGAACCACTTGGGGTGACCTATGACAGGGGTGTTGGTTGTCCAATCAATGGTTCCCGTGGCGGCAGTACCCAAACCAACCTCCGAAATTAAAAAAAAAAAGGAATTTAAGAGTCATTCTCTTAATTGGAACTGATTGTGTCAAGAATTCAGAGAAGAGATTAAAGTACCTATGAGTAGGTATCTATATTATCTACAATACTTTCACAGAAAATTATTTTAATTGTCATTTAAAAATTGTAACTAATGTATCAAGATTTTAGACTATCCCTAACTATCCCGAGATTTTGGGGGGGCCCCATAAAAAAGCGTTTATTTATTGTTATCAAGTTTATTCTGGAGAACTTCATTTTAATTTATTTTAAAAGTATATTCAATAATATTATCATTTATACTATAAAAGCAGTTTATTTGGTTCTGCTATGTAATTATTATTACGGATGACAGCTGTTTCGCCTACTGAAGGCATTATAAAAATGTGGTTTAAACCACTTAGAGACGTTACATTTATATCATTTCTAGATAGGTAGGTACTTATTGTGATTTTTTTTTACTTTTACGATAAGTACCAACCTAGAAAATATCATTGAATATACGTATACAAAAAAAAAAGCATTTAAATTATAGAAAAACTGTTTTACTCACCTCGTAAAGTAGCATTTGGTCGCACTGATCAAGTCACCAAGTTAGTTAACACGCAAAAAAAAAACTAATCAGAAATCGCTATTTACCAAAACAAAGCAAACTGGGTGTAACGAAAATGAAAATTCACAACTTGTTTGAATTCAAAATGTTTTGTAAACAAGCCTGTCTTGCTCCAGATTCGAGGTAATTGGGTATCAAACTACTTGTCTGACATGTGCACAGGTAGTATGAGCAACACACACGCGACTGTATTATTCAGGTTCACGGATTGTTATTGAAAGTATTTCCTGAAAGCAGCTGGTCGGAGTTGCTTTCAGCAGCGCAGTCACCACAATAATGCTAACTTGGTGGTGTCATTTCTTTAGGAAGCTTCCATACAGGCTTCAACCCCTAAAGCTCGGCTACGACGGCACGCGTGGGCGGGAGGGGGGAGGCTGCAAGGGCGGGGGCGGGTGCGGCGCCAATGTCGCGTGCAACTCGCCTTAATTCTGTGACAGATAATACTGTGCACGGTTTACATTTTTTATTATTATTATCGTGTAAAGTGTAAAATAATATAACAATGAAAAAATAACAATTTTGGCGGATTAGATGCCTATCAGTGATCATCGTTGTTTAGGGGTTGTTCACTCTGTATTGAAGGATTTTTTTAAATTAAAAATGGTTTATCAAAGATTAATTACCATTAAAATGTAAACATAACAGTTTTTCTTTGACGGCCTCTGTGATCGAGGGGTCAAATCCCGGCGTGCACAAATAAATATTATTTGATTAATTTGTTTTATTTCACAATTATTTAAATAAAAATAATGAGGGTACAGTATATTTGGGGCACGTTCAAAATACTCTCTGTATCACCCTGGTGTAAGATCACCCTTCAAAATTTCAACGTTGCTTGGAATGGCTTGAGTCGTGTTTGAATAGCCAGTTCTACTCCACTCTCCTCTTCCCTATCTCCTTCACCACCCCTTTAAATTCAGCTTCACAACTACTTTTGGAAGTCAATAATACATCAATTCCAATTATGGACGCCATAGTCTCGCTGGCTCCAGAAAGGAGCAGTTGGGACTCTTGTGCGATATTCACATACATGATTCCGCCACACCGTTTTCCGCAGCAGGGGTGGGCAGAAAGAGGGATTTCTAGATATGTGGATTGGAAAATGTGGAACAAACGAATTTTTTATGGTTTTTGGTATCGAAAATTCAAAGGTCTTCGCGAAAATTGTGAGATTCGGAAACGTTTTTCCAGAACTCACCAGTAGTCACGGAGAGACGTCATTCTAGTATCTTCTGTATTTTTCGTTTTCATACAAGACTTGTGAGACAGAAAATTTTTATCTAAGCATTTTATCTCGCATGAATACTGTCGTAGATTCTTCTATGAATGAAGGTACCTACACATATATTATAATATAGGAACTGCAGGTCTGTGTTGTGACTTTTAATAGGCATTGATAGACCTAAAGATTGAAAAAAATGGATCATGTAAAAAAGTTTTCATATTTTCAGACATCGAGCCGTTACTGCTAGAATGTAAAGTAGGTGAAATAATGTAAAAGTTTGGAGAGCTGACGGAACTGGGTCAAGAGCCATGTGAATATTTTACATGAAACGAGAAGTGAGATGTGTAGCACCCACCTAACTACCTGCACACTACACACCCCTACAAACTCCCCCGAAAGGAAATAATTATTATATCTTACCGCGCTCTTCCATTAGACATGTTGGTAACATTTTTCAAACTGCTCTAATATTAATGGAAATACCTCAAGTAGAAAGTTTGAAGTTCCCTTGAAAACAAAACTCAGTAAAACCTCCAGTATTTAATAATGATCTGCAATCCATCACTGTCCACATAAATTCGAAAAGATTTGGTAAATTTTGTATAAATTCTGAGTAATTGACAATATTAGGTTAGTAATTGACAATATTGATTTTAATATTTCTTTCCCTCGCGTTGATTTTTTGTTTCACACAATTTGAACAATTCGTCAAATTTCTAAGTTAAAATTCTGTTAAAGTTATTTTTTTATATTAGCTCCATACCAGACGCCCTGAGGAAAAAAAAATCCTCAGGGCCTATGTCTTCTTTGAGGATACTGTGTGGGGAGGGAGGGTATGGGTACCGCCGCCTTGGGAACAATTGTAAAGACAACCAACGGCTCTGCCATAGGTTCCCAAGTTCATTTGGTGAGGTTTATCTAGGTCTTGGTGGCGAATGCTTCTGCCCGCTTATTGCGTGAAGAATGGAAGAAAAAAAAACACAATATTAGCGAAAGTCAATAAAAAATCTGAAAACAGAAAAATCATAAATAAATACGGTCACATCTAAAACTCAAGCCTAGGACCTACGCCTTGCCGGGGCGAAGCTCTACCAACTGAGCTAATGTGTCCCTATTTAATTCGGTCATATTTAACTGTATCATACTTCGACTAAGAACTACCAACATTAACTTAATTTTCTTAACACATATTGTTACTAGTTTGTTTTTGATTGTTGATCTCCCAAAATCTCTCGCTTTTTTCTATACGATTACACGATGAAATACTTCTTAATCAATTGTTAATTGTTTCTAAATGTAAACATTCGTAAAACTCATTCGTTTCAATCGTCTGAAAAATAAATTGCGGCACAATTCAAACAAATAAAACACTCTTAAACCATTGCAGATATAAATATTAAAGAAGGTATCGGATTTTTTCTCAAAATTAAACAGTTTTGCAAAAGATACACACCTTCCAGACAGGTCCAATAGCCGATAATTCTATTTTTTCAACAATGAAGATTGCAAAAAGTTTCAGAGAAATCAAGATAAGAGAAGTAACTCTATCTGGATCACAAGATAAATAAAAAACATTGGCTTACAGATCATTCCCACGATCATCATTCAATCTGACGTGAATGGCACAACTTTAATGGGAATGGGCTGACCACGTAGCCAATAAATAAAATGAAATTGTTGTTGCAAAGCCCTGAATAACTAAAATAGGTCAATAGGAGTCAATAACACAGATAAAGCGAAGATCCTAAAAGAGGTGGAAATCTAAAATGGCAGGGCTTAGGATATAGGTCATAGAACCATATGACTAGGCATAGTACCCAACATGGAATGAAGGCATACAAACAACAATTAATGGTAAAAATCATGCTAAGGAGGAAGACGAAAAATACAAAGAATATTTTTATGCATAAGATAATAGATTATCAAATACCTATCATGATTATTTCCTTATATGGCAACACAATACTTTTTTAATCTCTTTTTTTCTATTAGCTACACACAGGAACTAATAGAGGAAAATAATTTCCATCGGGGCCTATGTCAACTTTGGGGATACTGTGTGGAGGGTCTTTTTAGGAAGGAGAGGAAGTTCTGGGAAGGAAAACGGTACGAGGGGTGGGTATGAATCTGGGTCAATGCGTCCCGGATTGACAGACATATGAATGCATCCCTCCCACTGCGGTATGCTTTCCTTCCCAGAACTTCCTCTCCTTCCTTTCTTTAAAAATACCCACCACACAGCATCCATAAAGATGAAATTATTTTTCTCAGGGCCTCATGTATGAAGCTAATTTAAAAAAGGGATAAATATAAATATAATGCTGAAGTTAGAGATCAATTTGGCATTTAAAACAATAAAATAAAGTGTATTTTTTTCTGAATACCCAATAGTTTTAGCAAAGCATTACGGGATGAATAATACAGGTACTGACTGGGGTAGGTACTGACGGAACCGAGATTAATATCCCTAAATCCGCAATAACAATTATTTCGAAAATGGTAATGCATAACGTAGCATTTAATTTTCATATTTGAAGATATTTTTGTGTTGGCAACCGATGTGGCAAATTGCCATACTACTTAGCTTACCTACCTAGCGACATGCTCTAGTCTGGAGGTGCACTAAATAATGGCACATGCCTCTTCTCCTACTTCTCTGGAGGTGGTCACCAATCTAGACTTTAAATAATATTTTTTATTATTTTCTATTTTTCTGTGTCTTGTTCTCTTTCATATTTTCGTTTAGATTATAAGTGTTATCTTCTTCTTTAATGTTATATTACATTAATAGGAATAACCTTCAAAAGTTACAAAAAGGCAGTACCTATTTCTTATAAAAAATAAAAATAATAAAAATTTTAAATAAAAAATTTTACGTACATACCTACATTTTAATTTTAATTTTTTTGTTTTCTTGATTAAATGAATCTATGAATGTAATGGAATCTTGGAAGAGGGTCCACTTCCCGACATCGGATTGAGCTGAAACTCGAGAGATGTTCTTGCTGTCGATGACAATTCATTCTTTCATTTGGTGTGCATCACGCGTACACACGCGACATATACGCATTTCTCTGAAATTGGATGACATAACAAAAGATAATGCATAAATTTTTTTTTTTTAAATCACACAAATCTGACTGGAGATCACGTCCGTGATCTCGATAACGATCCCACAAAAGATATAGAATCGCTCGGCTGTTTAGGAAAGTTCAATCCTCAGTCAAAAGCATCTTGACAATATCAAAGAGGATACGTTTTTTCTTACTTATGTCGACATAATAGCACTTAATCCTTAACATGGGAACACCTCAGCACAGGTTCTCCTAGTGAGGTGTTCACAAAACACTACCTACTACTAACTTATTTACATACAGTTACTGATCATTAACCTTTTTTATTACTGAAACTTATTACCTATGTAAACCACCATCTGTAAAATATATGTTCGAGAATAGAAAAAAAAAAAAAAAAATTCATCTTAAATACGATATTTAAAAATAGATGTTTTACTGAAAAAACTTTGTTTTTACAAGTTGATTTGATTTATTTATCTGATTTTCGATAAATCACTATTTATGTCTCACATCCAGCCGGAAAATACCTAATTGTATTGCGAGGCTTGAATGTTCAGTGGAAATGATTGAACATATTTTAATTAGTGTTTCTTATCAAATTATACAATCAACGTTAAAATACCCATTTGTAGTCGGTACATTTATGGTGAAGGTGATATGGTGATATTTATGACAACATTTCTACATAACGATACACGTGGAAAAGGAAGAAAGGGATAAGGCGAAAAATTCAAATGAAAATGAACTCTCTCTTCCAAAGACAAACATTAATTACCTACCATTTTTTGCTTTTTTCCATCAAATTCAATATTATTTAATTTTTTTCTTACAATATATATTTGAAACTTCGAACAAACTCGAACATTTTTAGCAATTCTTAACTACATGAGATGTCGAAAATATATAATATACTAGCGAATTCCCGACATGCGTTGCAATGCCACTTAATAAAGAATTTGTTTCTCCCTGCGTGTCCTTTCCCATTCAGTCCCGGTACATTCAGTTTTCAAACAGCTCGCGTGCCACCTATTGCAATTTTTTATACAAATTTCATAATACAAGAGCTCCCCAGTATAAATAGCAACCTTGCGGACGTTCGCACAACAAGTCACCAAAAATTCATCGCAATCGGATGAATAGTATAGGAAATTATTGAATAACGCCAGAGCTCAACACTATATTGAAAAACCATCGCGGGCATGCGCACAAAAACTCACCAAAGTTTCATTGCAATCGGATGAATGGTTTAGGGACCGCAAAAAGGACAAACAAAGAAACATTCATTTTTATAAATTTAGATTATGGGATCGAGCCCCCGACATACTAGCTCCTTTAGTAGTCCCAGAGAGGGGTCGTAAGTACGTCATCGACAAAAAGGCAGAAGATACTAGAACGATGACGTCAAGCACAACCTCTCTCTGGGCTACTATTGTAGTCGGAACCACTAGTTATACTGTGAGGGCCATCAATGAATAAACTAACCATTTTTTTTACATCCAATTTAATCATACCCATATAATATTTATTCTGGATTTCTACAAGAATTTTATAGGTGATAAAAAAAAGGTTTGTGTATATTTGAAGAGGTACCGTAGATTTATTCAGGATTTTTTAACGTTTCAATACGTCCCTGGACCCTCGGGAGTCGGGGAGCTGAGATCAAATATTGGAAAAACTATCCCTCTGTGAACTTTGACAACAAACTAGACGTGAGATCACCTTGAAACGTCAAGGAGAAACCTTGGGAATGTAATGTGAATTTTTTAAATCTTTGCTTCTAAAGTGTTTGTGTGAAAACTAAATTGTTTCTATTTATAAGTTTCAAATTAACAATAAGCATCAACGGTCGAAAGCCGTCTCAAGCACGAAATGTGGGTGTAATCATTAATTTATTTATTCAACGCTATCTAATATGTTTGAAAATCTCTTAGACATATTTAAAATGATATTTTGTACTGAAATCGACAGCGAGCTTTTTTTACATTAGCTCCACAACTCCACATAGGAGGCCTTAAAGAAAAATAATTCCACCAGAGCCTATGTCATATTTGGGGATGCTATGTGGAGGGTGTTTCTAGGGAAATGAAGGAGAATAAGTTCTGGAAAGGAAAAGAGTATGACGGTGGGTATGAATCTGATGATCAATGTGTCCTGGAGTGACGGACGTGTAAATCCATCCCTCCTACTGTGGTGTAAGGCGATGGTTCAAAAGATCAAAAGGTCTCCTTCAACCCGTCTCTACCGATCCGGCCCGCCATGCAGTAGATGGACAAAGATACCCATAAACCCAGGCACCCCTGCTAGGTAGGTAGGTACATATATTTTTAAAAGGGGCTAAATCAAGACAGTTATGCGTTAAAACCATTTCAAAATTAAAATTAATTCGCATTAAAATCCACAAAGGGGTTCAAATACTACATCTAGGTGTGTAGTAGGTACAATTCATTCTAAGAGCTAGTGGCCTTTACCGGTGCACTCACCCAAATTCGAAATTATTAATGCAATCAATCTATTGTGTGATTATATTTTAATATGCATGTAGGTATGTTCATAAGAATTATAAATTGACTTAAAAAATATTGCCTCAACACAGGCTAGCCCGGTGAGGCGGGTTACGAGAAACCTAAATTTATAATTACAATTTTTTATTCTTCAAGTACCTACTGTTCATATGTACGAGAAGGTATATTGTTTTCTGTTGTTAACTTTTTGTACTTATGTAACTTCAAATCTAAAGTCATAAGGTTGGGTTGTATCACAGAAATTCATATGTAATATTTGCCATCAAATGGCCATTCAGCGCCATTTAGTTTTTTTCAAAGGTCCCCGATATTAAATCGGCTAAATGCCGATTCCAGCTTTTGAATGCATTGTGATCAGCAGAAGAGGACCACCATCACGATGTTAAGATAGTCAGTTTATTACAATTTAAAAAAAAATCCAAAGCGCACCTAGAATCGGCGTTTCACGGGAACGTTTCAAATGTCTACAAAACAAAATGGCGCTAATTTGATGTCTTTGTCTCACGTGAATTTCAGCGAAACAAGCGTTTAAGTTTGGAAACCATTGCAAAATCAAATAACAAATACTTTCAGTATCGGCAGATACGTTTTTCAAACTCGTGATATGGGCGATGCACGTTTCTTCAGCACGCTCTCGCTAATCTCCATTTAGCTGGTCGCTGGTAGTCACATTGTACCAACGATGGACGATGAAGACCCTCAACTGCCCGAATGTTCCAGCAACTCGCAGTTGTTGGCTTTCGACGGTAAGTTATATGGCCGACGATGATATTTATAATATTGTATGTTGCATTAGAGAGCACGTATCACGTATGGCAGAAATGTCATTCTACGACGTAAGTATAAAATAATATTGTCTCATAACAAGATAATCCGATATAATAAACGTTGCAACTACCAAAAATATTGTACAGGTAATAATCGAGTAATATGGTACGCGAACGCAGGCCATAGGAATGCGCGCTAATTTCGAATAAATTTAAAAATTGTCAAGCATAAACCACAATAAGTAGGTACCTAACATCTTTGAGATTTTACTTGTAATTTTTCGACAAACTTTGGTGGGAAACACTACATCGATTTCTGTACTGGCTTCAAGAATAGAGTGTCTTGCTAAATTGACTGACAGAGGATCCATTCGTGAGGAAAACAGGGACCCCTCACGGGACCTTGAAACATACTCAAAGGAATGAACTGAAATGTGAGATAGCACAATGAGCTATTCCATATATCTATGTTCCGTATACCGTCTTCGCTAAATAACAAACAATAAAAAAACGAATGTGTTTTAGACCACACGACTGAAGTAAAACTTCACTAACTTGAACAAGAAAATGTGCGCGCGCACTGCTGTAAATTGCTCCTACAGTAATATACGAAGCGTTCACCTCGCTTTTCGTAACGCTCTCGTCACGCATTCGCCAACTTACCCCCCCCCCCCCCCCCCAAGTCAAGCGTGCGTAAAGAAGTTTTACTTCAAAAATTAAAAGACTAGCTAAAATGTTGTTGAAAATTGGGTGTAATTTTTGTATGATGATATGCATTTCATGTTATGAAGCTCAAAGAGTCAGTGTACCTAGGTCAGTATATAATTTCCGAGCGTATATTGATTATTTCTTTGATCTCGAATACTTTCCTATTCCCGCATCGCGCGTCCCTTACTTGGGCGAAGGATGCTATTTGTTAGATTTTTCACGCGCCGCGCGCGTCTCCGCACAGGTTTACAGATGTGATCCTTGGAAGGGGTGACACAGCTTTGATGACCGATAAAAGGTAATGTGTTAACTCTAGAGAGTAGTTTGCTCTTGGTTCTTACCGCGCATCTTCAGGTAAAATTCTGACAGGACTGAAATGATTTCAGCTAACCTAGAGTGAATATACTCGTTGAAATCCTTTTGGTAAATGGTTAAACGAGCGGTTAAGCGAACATTTATGTTTGGGAGTGAACCCATAAAGTTAGATATTATATTAGTTAAAGTTGATTTTACTGTAGTTTTCGAACTGTTCTAAATACGTGTCATACTTGCAAATGGATTGTACCCAAAATAAAGAATAATTATATTTACCGTTAAAATGGTACGTTTTATTTAATTATCCTGTTAAATCAGTGCTTTAAAATTAAGGTTCTTACTTTAACATTATGAGTAAAAACTAAATTTTAATCATGTTTTCTTTATTGTGATAAACAAACGAATAAAGAGTGGTAGGGGTAACTTTATAATATAACGTCATTGGGGGTAACCGAATAAAATTATTGACAGGGAGAGACAGCAAAAAAGACAGTAATTAGTAACTGATAAATATATTATTTTGAAATAATGACTTATTTATTTATTTTTTATCCTTCGTAAAATCACATGAGAAAAAGGTTATTGCCGCTCAGTCCCGCCAAACCGGCGCGCGGCGGCGTTTGCTAAAACTGAAATATTGTTTAATTTATATGTAGTTAAGTACTATTGTAACGGTTTAAAATACTTATTTCGAAATATAAATGGGGAATAAAAATTAGGACGCATTACATGTTTACCGACAATATATAAAATTTTAACCTCCTGCTTGACAGATTTAATATATATCTACTCATTTAGATAAAAAAAAAAATTATCTGAACAACAAAAAGGTTGTCGCAGAAAACATATGAGATGTAAAGAACAATTAGTTATCAATTCTGTAATTCTAAAACAGATTCAAACTCAAAGGCGTAATTTACATACTTGCTTCATAGACTACCAAAAGGCTTTCGATAGTGTTCCGCACTCGTGGCTGATCAAAGTTTTAAATATATACAAAATTAACCGAATTATTATTAGTTTTTTTGGAAAATATTATGTCCTTTTGGAATACCGATTTGCTTGTGAATTTGAAAGGTAAGAAAATATTAGTACCGGGCATTTCAACAAAAAGAGGCATTTTTCAAGGAGACTCATTGAGTCTTCTTTGGTTTTGCTAAGCATTGAATCCTCAAAAAAAAAGCAGTCATTTAAAATACATGTGGGATTACGAAAGATTTTTTAAATATTTATATTGAGGTATCAGTAGGATTTATCGGTCCAGTTAGGAGTTCTACCGAGCCGAACCCTCTGATATGAAAATATCTGGAGTCGGTGAATTATTTTCCCATTTAGTCTCTGGTTGATTGACGTATTGTTCTTGTATTGTTTTGTATTTATTATACTTATATAGTGCACTTACATAGCGTGGATTGACTAGATAATCGTTTGTGGAAAAGTGTGTGGAAGGGTTTAGTCTTTCTTGTGAGGAAGATTTAACCCGGACATAAAATCTGAAGCACCTTAAAAACGGTTGTGATTCTGTCTATAACTCCGGTTCAATGAACTCTATAACTCTATGACAGATTAATTTTTCAAGTTAACTAACGCTGGTCATTCGAAAGGTAAATTTCTGATCGTCTCTGAAATCCTGAGCCAAATATATTTTTTATAAATACCTTCTTTCAGCTTCACAAATCCTACAATTACAATATTCCGTAATTTTTCACGGGTCTCCGCTAGTTAATATTAATTTAAAAGGCAGTGAGCACCACGTATGTACAGTACGTTCGCTAATATATGTGAACGTGAATAAAAAAAAATGTAATATAATTATAATGGTAGCAGTTTTCTTGTATAATATATTCTGATATTATCTATAGAATATCAATAATTATCATACCGTGAGGTTTTTTATCCAGTAAAGACCTTTTCCTCGCAATGACATTAATGTAACTTAAATTCAGTCAAGTAAATACGACCTTCAGAAAGTAATAGTAAAAAGGCCAAATGAGCCGCAGAACTAGTAACTAGAAACATGAAAGGGTATTGCAAAGCCCTAGCTACATAGTTAGAAGTTTACGAAAGAATCCGTAGAATCAAAAAAAAAATAATTTTATCGTAAATACGCAAATGACACATGACAAAACTTGGTTGTTGGAAAAAGGAGTAGAAAAATCGGTGGGTACTTATTTAGCCTCATTGGTAGGTAGGTACTATAAAACGTTCGGTAGTTAGGTACATGAAAAAGTATTCGGTAGGCATCAATTTTTTTAAATAGTCTGTCGGTAGGTACCTACTATTAGTCCAAGAGCCCGTGACGATCAGACCTTCGTTATTTTATAAAACCTGAAAGTTTCTCTGTGTATGTCTCTAATACAGGTAAAGACGATCCTCGACTATGAAGGTTGGATCACGGTGGCTTTTAAAGATATTATATTAATTAATTATAATTGTATAATGAATAACAGATCACTTTGTATAAACCACTATATTATAAACAATATCTACATGTTTCGATAACAATGTTATCTTCATCAGGATATGTTAATATAAAGAAAAATAAATGACAAACAAGTATAGACAAATTAGAATAAACTATAACATAGACAAAATATTAAAAAGTAGAGGTGATTAATTGCTTAAAAATCATAAAAATAGTTATACAAAATTAAATATAAAAATTATTTAAGGAAAAATAAAATTGCATTTAGATAATAAAAAACTTTTAAGAACAAATAATTAAAATAATTAGTCTAAATCAAAAAATAAATAATTATATTTATTGTTAGTATAATTAAGAAAATAAATTTAAAAGATGGCTATTTTTAAAAAATGTTTGGTTATTTATAATATTTAATTTACTATTAATGTTTTTTCTAATTTCTAAATTATCCAATTGTATGCCCGTAGTGTTAGTATGTAAAATTTTAAGACCTATAGTAATATCAAAAGAATGACTTGTTTCCAAAATATAGTTGGCAAATTCAGAATATTTATTATTATTTAAACATCTTATATTATGTTCCTAAATAATGTTTAATAAAGCTAGCGGGCCTGACGGAATACCTGCCCTGGTATTGCAGAGGTGCGCTGTAGAAATAGCTCCAATTTTGACGAAGCTTTTCAAAATGTCCCTGAAGACTGGCTCTGTGCCCTCTGGTTGGAAAAAAGCGATCATTCACCCTATTCCAAAGAAGGGTGACCGCTCCAACCCAGCCAACTACCGCCCCATAGCGATCACATCTGTTCTGTCAAAAGTGATGGAACGTGTGATCAATGACAAACTGCTCACATACCTCGAAAAGAACAAAATTATTAACGACCGTCAATACGGATTCCGGCGGAACCGCTCGTGCGGTGATCTTCTCGCGTATGTGACGCATGTTTGGGGACGGTGCCTGGAATGTTTTGGTGAAACCCAAACGGTTTCACTGGACATTTCCAAGGCCTTTGACCGGGTTTGGCATCGAGCGCTTGTCAACAAACTGCGTTCTTACGGACTTCCCGCATCCTTGTGTGCGTGGATTGCCGACTTTTTGAGGGGGAGGTCGATTCAGGCGGTTGCTGACGGTTTCACCTCTTCCTCGCATTCGATAAATGCTGGCGTCCCACAGGGATCGGTTCTGTCTCCGACTCTGTTTCTGTTGCACATCAACGACCTCTTGTCATGTGCACCGATTCATTGTTACGCGGATGACAGTACAGTCCATGATAGCTTTTTGTTTGACAAGCCTCCAAAGGGCACACAAACCCCAATAGCTCGGAGGGCTTTGAAGCAGAGAATGGACGGTTACCTCGAGAGTGTTTTCTTTTGGGGTAAGAATAACCTCGTCGAATTTAATGTTTCAAAGACCCAATCATGTCTGATAACGTCTAAAAGGGATCGAAATGATAATCTAGTCTCCTTCAACGGAAGCATTCTCCCGAACAGGACCTCCATTGATATGCTTGGTGTAACTCTTAGTGACCAGCTCAGGTATGGGGGCTCCATCGAAACCAGAGTTAAGTTAGCCTCTCAGAAACTGGGCGTACTGTACAGGGCCCGCAGATACTTTAATAGTACTCAACTGTTAACCCTGTACAAATCGCAAGTGCGCCCCACGGTTGAATTTGGCAGCCACCTCTGGTCTGGAGCTCCAAAATACCTAAAAAAAACCCTTGACTCTGTGCAGAAACGGGCGGTCCGTTTGATAGATTCTCCCATCCTAACAGACGGATTGCAATCTTTAGAGCATAGGCGTCAGGTGGGAATGCTGTCCTTGTTCTACCGGTATTACAATGGAAGATGCTCCGAGGAACTAGCGTCATTGATCCCCTCGGCACCGGTGCATAGTCGGGAAACACGCCAAACACGCGCCCAACATTTGTACACAGTTGATATTAGTCACATGAGAACGGGTCGTTTTTACGATTCGTTCTTGAGTTCAACAGCTCGGCTGTGGAACGATTTACCGGCCTCTGTGTTTCCTCCCTCCTACAACATGAGTCTCTTCAAGACCCATGTTAACTCCTTCCTTTCCTCAAAAAGACCCTCCACACAGCATCCTCAAAGATGACATAGGCCCTGAGGGAAATTATTTTCCTCAGGGCCTCCTGTGTGGAGTTAATGTAAAAAAAAAAAAAAAAAAAAACTCTAATGTTAAAATTTCTAGAAGTTTTTCCAATATAAAAAAAGTTACAATCATTACAAATTAATTTATAAACCCCAGATTTGTTCAAAAAATCACATTTACACTTATTATTTAATATATAATTTTTTAATTTGTTATTTGTATAAAAAGCTGGCTGTACATTATTTGGCATGTGTAGGGAACGATATTCTACAAAGGAAAAATAGTTTTTACGCTGGCAACTCAGCCGACGTCACTTAGCGCCGAGCTAAGTTCGTTAAATTTACCGAAGATTCATTCGTCTTCCGACCGTCCAGTCCGCCGCTCACTTGTAGAGATATCGTCTCCCTCATACTTCCTTCTGATATAAATTTGTCGTGTGTAAATTAAAATAAATATTAGCTTCAGTGCAAACTAGTTATTTTATTTGAAATATCTCAGTACACTTTTGGGTACATTTATGGAGTCAGATAAATTGGTAAACTTGGGCGGATTGCCCGAACGCATGGTAAGTTGCAGTCTACCTACCAGGGTACACTTCACCAAAGGTCATCCTTCACAAATAGGATCGCCAAACTGGTGACAAACAGTCATCCCCCGCCAAACTGGTGACCCCGACGTGATCTGAGGAATCTCTTCAGGCATTTCAACTATATCAAACTCCCTGAAGTACCGAGATATCCTCAGTAAATACCCAAGCTTGACGCGACCTAGCATGAAGACAACTGACATTAAGAAACATGCAGTAACGCATTGCATCGAAACAAAAGGGCCTCCTGTGACTGAACGTGCACGAAGATTAGCACCAGCCCTCCTAGAAGCAGCAAAACGGGAATTTAAATTTTTAATGGAACAAGGAATATGCCGACCTTCCAAGAGCAATTGGGCCAGTCCACTACACATGGTGAAGAAGCCCAATGGTGAATGGTGAATGGCGTCCATGTGGAGATTATAGGCGTTTGAACGCCAAGACAGTCCCGGACAAATATCCCATTCCGCAGCTCCACGACTTTGCCCACAAGCTATCTAAAGCGGTGATCTTTTCAACTATAGATTTAACGCGAGCGTACCACCAGATACCTGTGGAACCTGAGGACATTCCAAAAACGGCTATCATCACACCGTTTGGATTGTATGAATTTACTTCCATGCAATTTGGTTTATCCAACGCGGCACAGAGTTTCCAACGCTTTATGCACGCCATTACCAGGGATCTGGATTTCTGTTTCGTCTATTTAGACGACATATTAATTGCTTCAACGAGTGAAGAAGAACACCAAAAACACTTGGACATATTATTTAAACGTCTAGCTGACAATGGACTTATCATTAACATACAAAAGTGTAAATTTGGTGCAACAACTGTAAATTTTCTTGGACATACAATTACTCCAAGAGGAATGACGCCTATCAAAGAAAAAGTTAAAGCTATAACAGATTTTCCATTACCTAAAACTGCGAAAGGTTTACGTCGCTTTTTAGGTATGTTAAACTATTACCGAAAATTCCTACCACAAGCTATCAACCTTCAGGCGAAGCTATTCGATTGCATAACTGGCTATAAGAAAAACGACAAAAGAATACTTACCTGGAACCAAGAATTAACTGCAGCGTTCGAAGATTGCAAAAAACACCTGGCGAATGCAGCGCTGCTGGCACATCCGAATCCCAATGCGAGAATAGCCATCATGGTAGATGCTAGTGACACAGCTATTGGAGCATCTTTACAACAATCCAACGGCGACAAATGGGAACCACTTGGATTTTTTTCTAAAAAATTCACCCCAGCACAGCGGAATTATAGCACCTTCGACCGTGAACTAACAGGTGTCTACGAAGCCATAAAATACTTCCGTAATAACGTTGAAGGACGAAATTTTATAATATTTACTGACCACAAGCCGATCACCTTTGCCTTTTGCAAGAAACGAACCTCTAGCTCTCCACGCCAGGAAAGACAGCTGGATTTCATCGCTCAATTCTCAACTGATATCAGGCATATTTCTGGACTTCAGAATATAGTAGCGGACGCCCTATCTCGAATCGAAGAGATAAACTGCCCTACTGCAATTGACTATGGGAAGATGGCAGAAGCGCAGTGTCAAAACGACGAATTTATTAAGGCAAAAGTTGACACCGGCCTCTCTCTACGTCAAATGGTGATTCCCGGCACAGACAAATCACTTTGGTGTGACATCTCAACTGGTCATGTCAGACCTTTCGTTCCAACTACTATGCGAACTGAGGTAATTGAAAGCGTCCACAATGTTTGTCATCCAGGCATACTTGGGACAACAAATACAGTAAAATTGAGATTTGTGTGGCCCAACATGGCGAAAGACATAAAAACTTTCGTTAAGAACTGTATCCCTTGCCAAAAAGCGAAAGTCTCAAAACATACAGCAGCTCCACCAACAGCTTATGTCTTACCAGAAGACCGCTTTCGCAATGTACATATTGATTTGGTTGGACCCCTTCCAGCATGCAACGGATATCAATACCTGTTGACAATGATTGACAGATTCACCCGCTGGCCTGAAGCAGTACCATTGAAAGACATGTCTGCAGAAACCGTCGCAAATGCACTGATGAACCACTGGATAGCTCGTCACGGGACCCCGGAGACGATAACTTCAGACCAAGGTCGTCAATTTGAAAGTTTTCTTTTTAAGAAACTGGCGGAGAAATTGGGAATAAAACATACAAGGACTACAGCATACCACCCACAAGCCAACGGCTTAATAGAGAGATGGCACCGTACACTGAAAGCCTCTCTTATGGCATGCGGCGACACGAACTGGTTGGAGAATCTCCCACTCATACTACTCGGATTGAGATCTACAGTTCGCGAAGACCTAAAATGTTCCCCGGCTGAACTCACATATGGTAGAACATTAAGATTACCATGTGATTTCTTCACCGAAACACCTAGGGAAGAACCCGACACTTACGTAGGTCGACTTCAGAGAAAATTCGAAAACATCAAGCCAACACCTACCACCGCCCATGGATCAAGGAAATGCTTTGTACATAAAGACTTATCTCTAACTACCCATGTCTTCCTTAGAACAGACAGTGGAAGAAGGCCTCTTCAAAATCCCTACGAGGGCCCTTATAAAGTGGAAGAACGCGATGAGAAAACATTTGTCATCAACGTAAAAGGCAAGAATAAACGTGTTTCCATAGATAGGTTAAAACCAGCCTTCATACCTGTAGAAGATAATGTACCAGTTTCTACCCCTGTCCAGGAACCACTCCCAGAAATCAAAAGAACAAGATCTGGTCGCAGAGTCCATTTTCCCGACAGATACCGGTCGGAAAGCAAATAATTGGCAAAATTAGAGATAATTAATTCTTTTCCTTCCTACAGATCCCATATCAAATTAAAAATGACTAACAAAGTAAATAAAAAAGCATATACAATGCATATCTTAAACCATATATTTGTAAAATTACTGATACTAAAGTCTACAACATTAATACAATTTTGAGCTTTAGTACTAAAATTATTTGTTTTATACAGTACATATTGGTCATCAAAGTGATGAACCATTTAACCAATGAAAATTTTTCATTTTTTAAAAATCATGTAAACCATGTAACTAGTTTTAAGAAAATTTAACACTATATTGCGTGAAAAACAATGTATGTACTTAGACAATAGTCATTTTCAAACATAATATTAACATAGCGTAATATGTCTTGTATTGACCATATACTCAATATAACACATATTATCGTAAAACAACTTTATACCTTATCTTGTTTAAAAAATAAAACATTCCGCAGCTTGCGATGAATATTTAAATAGTAAATCTAACCACTCGGTTATATGCGTTAAAGTTTTTATAAATTTTCAAAATTTTATACAACTTTTTCTTTTAAAAAAAAAACTTTTATAGAATTTTGGAATGAAAATTTTATATGTACCTAGTTTAAGAAACTTATCAAGTTATTTTGTAAATTAATAAAATAAAAACAAGTACCTTCACCATATTTAGAATAGGAATGTTGTCATATTCCAGTGATAGGAAAATTACTTTGTATGAATAATTTTTAGATAATCCTGTATCATACTTACCTTTGCCACATAAGAGTAATAAATTTTTCATATTTCAGTGATAGGAAAATTACTTTGTATGAACAATTTTTAGATAATCCTGTATCATACTTACCTTTGCCACATTAAGAGTAATAAATTTTTCATATTTCAGTGATAGAAAGATTACTTTGTATGAATAATTGTAGATATTACTATATTACTTTCACCTATAACACTCATTAATGTATTCATACATGAATAACTTATCCAAGTTTCAAACCATTCCGCTAGACGCGTTGAATATTAACCATGTACTTTATCATATTTCAGTAATAGAGTATTTACTTTATACGATAATAGGCTATAGTTATTATAACACTGTTACATTATAGGAACATAATTTGTCTTATATTGACCACACACTCAATATAACACTTATTAATTACATATTTCCATTCCTAAATAAATTTTTTAGAACACTACGCACTTTGCGATGAAAAAGTAAAATGTACTTCTAACCACTCCGCTGTACGCGTCGAAGTTAAAAACTATACTCTAAAATGTTATAGAATTCTTAAATACAAATATTACATGTACCTAATTTTAAAAATTTACCAAGTTTTTCTATTATGTTAAAATGTTAAGTTAATAAAAGGTTTCAAACACGTGCAACCAGATGTTCCTTGACGTCCACATCTGATCGAACGGGTTAAAATTTTTTATCATACGATAATGATTCGTTCCAAATGCTTAAGGAAACGTGATAATGTTATTATTAACTAAATTCATTATTAATTATTATAAATTTACAACTTAATAGTTCTAAAGGTGAATTATATACCTGTCATTGACTAAGGCATACCATATCTAAATGTTTTAAAAATACATAACACCTCAAATAACATCACATTTCGCTAAGCAATTGACATTAATATACACTTGTTTGTTCATGAAAGTTCGGTAACAGTAAATAAGATATATAATGGATATAATACCACACATAAAATAATGTAACCCAAGTTTCATGAACACAACTATATATTTTTTATATTAAGTAAAAAGTTTACAACCTTATATTGTTTAAGAATAGGAATAAAATAAAAAAAACGTGTATTTGTACATGATTATAGTGTCAAGAGAGTTTGTAAAAGAATTTTCATATTATAATGATAGGGAAATTGCTTTATATTAATAATTTCTGGTAGTTCAGAATTATACTTGCCTTATATATATATAGGTACCTACTTGCTCATTAAGCTTAAGTAACCTGATAAAATGAATAAATAATGATTCAATCATAGGTCATACAACTCTCAGTGCTCCAAACAAAATGTTTGTCGATGCAAACTTTCAAGCAAAACTTTAATGCAAACTTAAAAAATGTAAAAAATTCTACAAATAGCAATTCTGTGAAATACGACATGTTATAATTAAGTATATGTTAATTTTAAGTATATAACATTACATTAGTTATCTTTTTCTCACCTACTTTTGTTATCGTTTTGCAAACTGGGGTGGAGGTATGTAGGGAACGATATTCTACAAAGGAAAAATAGTTTTTACGCTGGCAACTCAGCCGACGTCACTTAGCGCCGAGCTAAGTTCGTTAAATTTACCGAAGATTCATTCGTCTTCCGACCGTCCAGTCCGCCGCTCACTTGTAGAGATATCGTCTCCCTCATACTTCCTTCTGATATAAATTTGTCGTGTGTAAATTAAAATAAATATTAGCTTCAGTGCAAACTAGTTATTTTATTTGAAATATCTCAGTACACTTTTGGGTACATTTATGGAGTCAGATAAATTGGTAAACTTGGGCGGATTGCCCGAACGCATGGTAAGTTGCAGTCTACCTACCAGGGTACACTTCACCAAAGGTCATCCTTCACAAATAGGATCGCCAAACTGGTGACAAACAGTCATCCCCCGCCAAACATGTTTTTAATTATTAAATTTGAAATGCTATTATTTAAAAAAAAAAATCTCCAATTATTATCATTTTCAACAAAGTGTGGATAAACAAAAGATCTAAAAAACTTTTTCTTATATTTTTTGTTTAACATATTGTCTATTAATTTTGAATTATAATTTATGTTATTCATTATATAATTAATGATGCCACAAAGTAAATTTACGAAGTTTGAAGAAGAAATTATAATTGTACTTACGTTAAAGTATAAAAGCTGAATTTTATATATGCTACTTGAGGAACTATCAACATATGTCTTCTCAGCAATCAGACAGTTTCGATAGTTCCTTCATCTTGTCAGATACATTAAAAGTCTTCCGTAGGTGCGAGCGCGATATTTACATTTAAACATGCAAGCGGGTGGAAATGAAATAGTGCAAAATTTCGACGCTAGCAGACTACTGCCTTGTAAAAGTGCGTGCGGTGGTGCAATTTTATATACCTTTGCAATCGGCTATCTTGTGATCCAAAATAGTCGGGTTTCGTCTTTACCTGTATTAGGGACATATACATAGAAACTTTCAAGTTTTATAAAATAACGAAGGTCTGATCGACACGGGCTCTTGCTCGTAGGAACTATGTAAATGGCTCCACTTTTTCTAGACGTGATAATTGATAATAATCCCTCTTTATGTTTAGTTCCCTGCCGACCTCGGTGGGGTAAGACGGGGTAAGGTGGGGGAGGTGGGGTAAGACGGGGTAAGGTTACGGAATCTAATTGCGAATATAAAACTCATTGCCATGTTCAAGGGAGAAATCGTTAGTCACATTATTTTAAACTGCAATATCGCTACTTTTCTACCTTCGTATTTACGATTGGAAGACACGGTTATTATGAGAAGTCAGGGGATTTTGTTAAGAAAATCCGGGTCATCCTCAGAAAGTACGTAGGTAGATACTGTATAAATATTATTGAAACTGGAAAATATTAATATATTAGATTACTGAGAAGAGGAAATGTGGAGGTGGTATGCGTAGATACTCTCAGTATTGCGCTGGTGAGAGTGGTGAGATAGATTAGTAATTAATTAATATAATTCAGAATCTAAATGCTATTTCAAATGGCTTTACCTGCATGTGGTGACTAGTGTGAATAACTCCGTTCCCTCCCCACTTATTTTTAGTCTCACAATAATCCCCAAATTTAGAATGCCATAGTCCCACTGACTCCGGAGTGTTGGGACCAACAAATACAAAAGAGACATGCTACGATGTCCGCGCGACTGTCGCCGAACTACGACCTAATCAGCGTAGTTTGCATACAAAAATAATTGGTTCATATCTTTGATTTTTTTAAGGTGTGCATTATTATTGGTTAACAATATGGTTTGGATACGGAAAGAATTCGTTCATTTAGTTTAGCGTTCGTTTAGTTTATTCGTTAATTATTCGTTCATTTAGTTTATTCGTTAATTGGTAAACAACACCGGCGACACCCGGAAGCGCAGTCTCACCTAGTAAAAACGGCGGATAGCACATATCCTTATATTTCAATATCTTTGGTTAAGACCCTTCTGCGATAATCACAAAAATATTTAAAAGAGACATATGTCGCATGCCTAAGCGTTAAGGCTCTATTTCTTTCGAACCGTTTTTACATAAATTTCTGATAATTAATCAAAGAAGGTATTCCAGAGTATGCACAGTGTTCGAAAACTCGTAGTATAAGCGGAAAACTGCTGAATCTTCATCAAATAGAGAACCCAAAAAAGCTTTTTCGATCTGAGCAATTTTTTACTTTTACTAGTTTTACTTTTGTCGGCAACAAAAGGGTTACAAAAACATTTTGAGTCAGGTTTAGACTTCGACATATTTTAAAACACAAAACAGTTGATGTTAACCCCTTAGTGACAGATTAATAATATTATTTCCGTTTTTATAATGATTATGTAGGTAAATGAAATTACACCTCCGATATGTATTTTTCGTAAATAAAAACGAGTCGTTTGAGTGAATTAATTACCTACATAAATAAATAATTGCTTTTCAAATTCAAATTAAAAAACCATTTATTTTACGAATATGCAAGTACAAAAGGAGTAGTTTATAGGTACATTGGGTTTCTAATATCTTTGAGTAGGTAGGTACATCCTATTTCTTCCAGCTAACCTAATAAATACAAATATAATACGAACATATATTAAAGGTACTTACGTTCAAATGATTATTGAAGTATCAAACCGATAGGTTCCTACGTATGTCTTGAATTCTCATTAAAATTTACGAAATTTTCGCATTACGGTTTGATCCGTGGTCAATCTTGTCTGTTTATGTAATGGTTTACCCCGGAATGACCTCATGAAGTTATGATACTTCATTATCTTACACCTGTGTTATTTATGATCATACCTGGTACTGGTAGGTACTAAGGTGACCATTTATTTATTTTTAATCCGGGACACGTCTCTGATTTTTTTTAACTTTCCTGAAAACTTTGTTTTTCAGGAATGGGGGTGGCCAACGGATTCTAAAAAAATTATAATCTGCCCAAAATTTATAATAATTTGATATTTGAAGGCGTTAAATTTACATTTGCATTTACCAATTTCAAACCTAAAATCGACTTCAAAAATATCTTTCATAATAACTTAATATGGATATTAAATTAATTTATTTACAGTTTCGATTTTTGTACTTATACACTGGTATATTATACAATATAAAGACAAGTAATTTTATCATTGATGCATTAGAATAAAAAATGTTTTATTCTTTTGTTATTCTGCAGTACATCCTCCTCTGTATGTCCCTCGGGGATACTTAGTTATATATTGTGTAAGTGGGTAGGTTTACCGTATTTTCCCTAAATGGACCTCATATTGTTTATTAATTTAATTTTAATATTAAGTCGGGGGATCAATATTGTCATGGAATTGTTAATTCTGACCCTGGTTTCATGATTACTGATATGAAAATTGATCTCGCGAAAATGAGATATGCAATTCATGGGAATCGATCATAAATAATATTTATTCCTAATCAAATTCTTGAATAATTATTATTCGACCTTTTTTTATGTAACTGGTTTGGGATAACGACTACCCAGTAGGAAAGAGGGCCAAAAAGCAGTACTTACCTGTACCTACTAGTAAAACCAGTATGAACGGTCACCATAATGTATGATCTACCTGATACGTGACTCCAACCTGATTCATATTATCTTATAAAAGCGTAGTCGAGTGATGAAATTATATAATACGATTTAAAATTAATATTCCTTAAATGCCAGATGAAATCACCGCGCAATATGGGTGTACCTAATGACGGAAGTGGAAATGTGGAAACCCAGATGTTCAGATAAAGTCATAATTTTTTTTAAATAGGACGGGATTATATATTGGTTTTTGGCAAGTTACAGGGAGAAATTAACCCATTTGTCTTGCAAACTGAAGTAATATCATCTGATGGTTTTTTTTTACCTGATGTTCGGGCCACCTTGGACAAGATGAAGGGCGTTAATATATTTTTTCTGGTGTTTTTATTATTATTCTACGGCCCCTGGCGTAAATAAACATTCAATTTACCCCGGGGCTATACTACGACATCTTTTAGCGAATCACAAAATGAAATGATAAATGTAAGCAAAAATGGTAATGACATCTATGAAAATTTAATTCAACTAATGGTAAAATCGCAGAATTTCAGCAACCAGCAAACCGTGCCTAATGTCACGCTAGTAAACAATTTTTTGACATTACTCATGTTGTGTAAAAAGATAGGATTGTTTATAATTTCTCGGTAAACATTAATACAGTGATGGTTAAACAGTCTAATATTTTTATAATTTAATTTCAATATGTTAGCGGCGCAGAAATCGTTCTCTCAAAAACTTACGGGGTAAATATGATTTTGTAATGCCTCGCCCAGGTTCATCAAACCTGCAATGCGGGAGTCAATGAAGTCAATCAGTCAATAATGTTGTTTATGTATGCAGGATGTGCACCTAGCTTACAGGAAACATAAATATACCCATGTTTGTTTAAAAATCTACGATACTCAACGATTCTTTCAAGATATTCTCTAAATATAAAGTCCTATTTCTGAGCAGACAGAAGTGAATTCGTTTTGTGTTGTTGATTTAGAAAATTATTTGTACAGATCGCATGGAGCGGAAGTAAGACGGACTGTATCCTTTCAGACCAAGTCTGGCAGCATATCAGGCTGCTCATCTTCGGTAAGTGTTCAATTTACATATCCTAGTAATCTGCTTGATAAAATTTTTTGATGGATGTTGTATTTAATTTATTCTTTTTATTATTGTCTGCACTATGATTGGTGACAGACCTTTGTTGTTTTAGCGGGGTTGTTTTGTTATGCAATGTTTAAGCTTTTACTTTTGTCTCAACGCAATATTACGAAAAAATCCGATATTATCTTATTGATTTTTTCAGAATACCAAAAATCATAACAATTATACCATTAGACCTTCTGGTTTCGACCTTTAAACTTTGATAAAAAAAAGTATTAGAATACATAGTTACAAATGATCTTTTACCGGTTTTTGGGTCGCTTCAGCGACATTTTAAAGTTAATAAATAAAAAATCTGAATTTTCAATTAGTAAGCCTGATGAGGGTGCTTTTAGGCCTGGTCAATGTTACCCTGACTTATTCTAACTTTGACCGATGACTGGCTCTTCCTATGTTTTGCAAGGATTACTTGGTGGTGTTCAATGTTAGAAACAATTTAAATTTGATTTAAGTACTATTTTGCACAGTTTTCTAGTGTTAATTTAGTATTTTACTAAATAAATTTTTTTGTGATAACTACCCCAATAAAAAATGGCACTGTTTTGCGTATTCACCATAGACATACAAATATAGGTAGACGAGAACTTACAGATGAGGGGTAAAAACCAACTATGGCGGGACGAAGAGAGGAAAGAGTCTGTGATTCGCCAATAAATCAATCTAACAGTAGAACCATTTAGTTCTTGAAAGTAAAATCTGCTTTTGAATGAATAGACCTTTTTATATGGGAGCGCGAATTGCATGCCACGTTATGAACAAGTTTGATAAGTCCAAATGCGGCAAAGTGAGGTTCGCGTATGTTCATAGTCGAATATTTTGTTGCCGAAGACACTTTTACAAATGTTTCATAATTTACTTACCCCAGTAAACAGCGGCTTTGTGTTTCGCGTCGCCATGTATCTCGATGTCGTATCATATTATGTGATATGAATAAACTTAAAATAAAGTAAAATAATGCTTACCTATGGAAGGTAATACGACAATTGGGTTTATTCTCTTTTTCACTTCTATTTTTACACGATTTTATAGCACAAGCCACAAATTTTGCCGTTTTATTTCATAAAATGTATGATAAGAGCTCGACACTGGTCCGGAGAAGAATGATGACGTCACATTTTTTAGATTCACGTGAGGCTCTGCAAGCCCAGCCGGTTCCAATGGAATGGTTCCAATGGGAGGGGGAAATAATACGCCTTTTATCACTTAGGGCAGGTCCATGTATTTGTACGTCCGTGGTATTCACATTTTATTACCATAAAAATTACAAATTATTTAAAAAAAACAGAATGAATGTAAAAGTAATGTTATACATTGAAGTCACCAAATTAATGTACACTTCATATACTCAATATCCTTCGAACCACCTTTTTTGTGAGAAAAATTCCTATAAACGTTTTATAGATAAAATAATTCTATCTGTTTCTTCTCCGTGATTCCTTCACCGGGAATTTATGGTCACACAAACCTTTCCCCACTTCTTTCCTTATATTTAGTAGAATACTCCTCTTCTGATATTTTTATTACTTGTGCCATGTATTGGCGATGTGCAACCTTTCTAATCTGAAAATTGATAGTGGCTCATATATTTTGATCCTCTTTATTGCTCACTGAGAACCAGATAAATTATCGTTGAATTAAAGCATTTTCCTTCCCGTATTCTCTAGATATAATTGTATTAAGCATCTTAAATCATTAATATCATATGGAAACCTCATGCGCTAAGGAGATATGATCAACAAATATGGCTTCTTCTTTTTGGTAAGCTTCTTAACCGCGTCAATGTTAGAATAAAATACTTCATTATGCAATGCTATTTTTTAATCTTAAAATTAGTAATAAAAAATTATCGTTAAGAAAAAAAATAGTTGCAAACCGTAATTGAAAACACATCAGGCAACTTACCTTTAGTAACATACAGGATCTATATAACTCCCTCTTGCAGATCCAACTGGGTTATGTCAAGGTACTTAACATGCTAAAAAAATTAACTGTGACACTGACACGCTAGAACTAGGAGAGTCGTCACACATTGAAACAGCTGATGTTCGATCATGATTTCCAACTGTGTTTATCTTTTGCCTCGTAGGTGACACAATAGTAAATTTTTTTGAAGTGAAACTTCTTTAGCGCCGTTAGTGACTTGAAATTCGGGTGAAACGGAAATGCGTCACAACTCAGTTCTACACAAATACTCGGTTCTAAAATAATGCGGTAAATTCGCACCTGGGCGCGTGCCTTCCATAGCGTAGTGGGCAAGGTGCCTGACAAGTCTAGTGGCCAAAGAGACAGACATCAAGCGAACGGGGGTTCGAATTCTACGAAATCCAAAAAAACAATTTTTATTTTCTGAAATCAATATCCAATCTTCAAACCACTTTAAAAAAACAAGCAAAAAAAAAGAAAGTGACATCTAGCTACTTTCTAGTTTCACTTCTACCGTGTGAATTACACACTCTGATTTTTTGTTTTTTTGTCTAAGTTAGTATGATGGTCAAAATTTGAAGGTCTTATGATACTTCTTCTTTGTACTTATGCCTTATCAGGTCCCCCCGACGTTGGCGATCACTCTTGAAAATGTCTCTCTGTCTTGCGCTGCCCGGAATAGCTCCTCCACATTTCTAATGCCGGTCCACTCTCGTACATGTCGCAGCCAAGCATTTGTCTCCTACCAGGCCCTCGGCGACCCTCTATCTTTCCTTTCAATATTAAATGGGGCAAGTGATACTTCTCCCCTCGAAGTATATGACCCAGATATGAAATTTCCTTGATTTTTATTAATGTAAGCAGTTCTCTATCTGCTCTAGCTTGCCTGAGAATTTCTGTGTTGGTTATCATGTCAGTCCATGGGACCTTGAGCATTCTCCGGTGAAGCTACATTTCAAAAGCCTCTAACCTGTTCATGGTATTCATTCTTATGATACAATCAATAAGAAATGTTTGTTTATATCACATCAATTTTTTCCGAGCCGATTATTTATTTTATGCAGGTTGAAGCAATGACGTTATATTATAAATAGACTCGCCATAGTCTCACATACTCACAATATAATGTGGAAAGCAAGCAACACTCTTTTGTTTTCAGCGGTTTTCAGTATAATTTCTAAATTCAAAAGTTCATTCCTGTGTGATAAAGACAGACAATCAAAGAATGTACGTGCATGAATGTCATAGATTCATAATAGGGCGGTTTATTAGTTTCTTCGCCGAATACTACTGTCACATCACGGGTGTGACCTATATTCCCAATGGAATAAAACAAATGCGGGACGCTGTGTGAACCGACTTACTGTTAGTAGGTTGTCCCTGTTATGCTTATGTCACTTTGTGATGCAATTTTCGCTGTCTCCTTTTCGACTATTTGCCGTTTAATTGAAGCATTTTCTCATCACGCAGGAGCGCTTTGCAATACAATTTACTTACTGGTAAGACACGACCTCACTCGACGCGTAGCAGTTTAGTACTAAAGTACTAGAAATAGAAACAGCTACAATCGTATTGTGTTTGGCTTCCCACTTTGAGATTTCTACCCCGCGTCCAGTATTAATGTCTTTGGGTTGAAGGCCTCCTCCAATCTCCTCACATTGATTCTCGAAAGCTAAACACTTTTTGCAGCTCACTCTTTTTTTTCTTCTAATTCCAATTTCAAATTATAGTGTTGCCATTATTATTGTGAAATTTAAGAATTCTACCAAAACCATTGATAATGTAACTACATAGTCAAGACAAGAACTGCATTATTAAAAACTATTTTTTTTATGTGCGATGAATAAACAAGGCAGAATGGCTTCAAATTTTTTCATACAAAATGCATACCTCTGTAAATATGTATATCATAAATTTTGCAGATGTCTCTCAGTGACATGGTGGAGCCCCCGGACTGGGAGGAGCTGTCCACCCGGCTGGTGACCGATCGGGACCCCCTCTCCTACCCCGCACACGACCTCGAGGTCAACATCGTGCCCCGCAGAATCAGGACCATCAAACATGTCATGCCCGAGGAGGACCTGTGAGTTATCAGACCATTACCAATTATTAATTTTTTAAACACATCTATTTGATTTTCGGTTTTGTTTTCGTGAATAATTGTATAAATGAAGTGGAGTTTTTGAAGTGAAAATTAACACACTTCCCGACATCCGATCGAGCTAAAACTCGGCAGATAGACTCGTTGTCGATGACATTGCATTCTTTCAACTTTTGGAAGCAATCACGCATACACACGCAGTTACATTTCTCTGAGAAAAAAAAAATTATGGTGCAAACCTTTTCAATACGCATAAATTTTCAGAAAGGGGGTAATTCAAATAAGACAGATCAAAGATTAACGATTTTATTAAAATCTGTTTACAAGTACATATTTCAAATGTACAATGTTGATTGCTTTTAATTTTCATGTAATATGGTGTTGTTATTTTTTTTTTGTAAACTGCGCCTGCTCTCACCACAGGGTTTTCTAGTGAGACAGGCAGAGTTCATCAACAATGTATATAATGTAATAAATAAAAAAAAATTATAAATTCGGTACCTGCTGTAGTAACGTCAAAATGAATATGTCAATATTAAATAAATATCGCTTTCCAGGTGCGAAGTTCCACTCCACGTGCGTGAATGTGTTCGCTGCCATACGTCGGACTGGATCGCCGTGGACTACCACTACCGCAACTTCTCCGGCTCCAGCGTCTCCCGAGAGAGGCTCAACGAGAGGCACGCACTGATGCAGAGCATCCCGAGACAAGACTATGAGGTGGATATCGATCCTCAACTAGTGTCTACACCTAGTGAGGAGCTTACGCTACAGGTTTGAAACTTTTTATGATAAATAAAATAATCTGTCCTTAAATTTTAAAACATTTAATCACGAAGGCTCAATCTACATCAGCCTTGGCTCACCCAAACACTAGTTACCTTTGAGTATTAGGTGGGTTTTATACTAGTCGAAGCTGCACGTCATAAATCGGCCATGTAAATTTATGAGACACACATTTTATACTTCTTTCAGAACAATGATTCTAACTTCTTATTTTTCTCTTTAGGGCTACTCCCAACCGTCGAGCGGCCGCCAATCCGTGTCGTCAATATCTTCGGCCTCTTCGTGCAACGACACCCTGACCCCGCGGGGTTCCTGGGCCTCCCTGGACCTTCGCAGCTCCTCTTCGGACCCGCTGCTGCCCGACCTGCTGGAGCGCCGTCCCCCTGACCAGCTGGACCTGATCAACGAGGGGCGCCGAATGGAGGGCCGGCGCGGGGGCCTGCTGGGGCTCTACGCTTCCTACGTGGACGATGAGGACAGCGTGGAGAAGCGGACGCAGGCCGAAGCACCCAGTGAAGTCATGGGGCATAGAATCTTGGTCAAGTGTTTGCAATTGAGGTATTTCAAATAATATATCATTCACATTTTTTGTATCAAAGTAACTTTTATTTGTAGGCTCCAATGTACTCATAGCAGTCCCGGATCTATGACTTTTTCAAACCGGGGCAGAAACTTGATAATGGCACTCCCTCTCGATGAGTGGTGCTCGTGACATGAGTGATGGTCGCTTCGCCCTCATGTAGCCCCTGGTTCTAGATGCGACGGGGATTCCCCTGGCAGAGACATCATGTACACTATGCAAGCGTTCAAAATCGTCTTAGGATACTACCCTAAACCTTGCGCCCCCCGTTTGCCCCCCCCCCCCCTAGATACGGGGCGCGTATTTACAATCCCTACCGCGATTCAGTCACGCTATAGACTGAAACGAGTTAGGGATTGTAATGCATAAATTACCTTACAAACACTACCGCGTTTCAGTCGCCTGTGCGCTGCGTTGCTCTATCTTTTTCTATGAGGGTGACGACTGTAATTATGGAAAGGTAAGCAGAGAGGATAGACTGCGTTTTTTTAAACTTACAAATTTTTTTACATTGAAAATTTATTTAAATAAAAAAATAAGTGCGTTTTTTTTACTTAAAAAATAATTAAGTTTAAAAAAACGCAGTCTCTCTCTGCTTACCCTTCTATAATTACGGTCGTCACCCTCATAGAAAAAGATAGAGCAACGCACCTTTTGTTTGTACAGGCGCATCCTCAAAATTCCCTCAAATAGGTTAACCAATTTAAATGTTTTTCATCAATTTGACAAAAGGTGCAATATTTTACTAGATATAACAATGTTTTAAAAATAAATAATCTCCAATATCTTGGTCACATTCAGGGGTTAGAAGATTACCAATCTTATAATCTAAAAAATCCTGGATTATGAGACCCCCTTACCGTACATGATCATTGGCTGAATGATTTTATAAATATGTAAGCAATAAATGTAGGTGGGAGGTTTTTTTTTATGTGTACTTCACAAGAGTCTCCTGCTTCCGTCTAAATCCACTGAGACTATATCCCCAAATGGGGTATGTTGAGGGGCGGAAAGTAAGTAGGGAGTGGAATGAGATGGTGAAGAGGAAGGTGGGGAAGTGTCTGGCCATTCAGATCTAGTCACCAAAGACGGCTAAAACTATTTCAAGAAACGTTTCAATTCTGAATTGTGGTCTTACACCAAGGCGATACTGAGAGTATCTTCCGCCCTGGATCGTGCCGCAAAATATATCTTATCTTAAATATTATTGTTGGATCATTATGTCAGTTTCTAAAACCATGTTGTCTTCCTCTAAAAAGTTTTTCTTATTATTTTTAACTTTTGTTTTAGGTTGGATCTAGAAGTGGAGCCCATATTCGCTTCAATGGCGCTATACGATGCCAAAGAGAAGAAGAAGGTATCTGAGAACTTCTACTTTGACTTGAACTCCGATGCCATCAAGCAGATGCTGGCCTCGCACATTCCCACCTGCGACGTGTCCACTCTGAGCCGCAGCGCCGTCTTCGACATCACCCACCCCACCCCCGATCTGTTCCTGGTCATCCGACTGGAGAAGGTGCTGCAGGGGGATATAACGGAGTGTGTGGAGCCCTACATCAAAGAAGACAAGGTATACAATATTGAAATCATTAGGCATGCTCTTTGAAATTATTTTAATATATACATATTAATATACAATACAATATTATTTTGTATTGTTCTATCAGCGGTTATTCAGAACACATAATAAAATGTTAACACAGAACAGAACATATGTAGCCTAATTTGTCTTACACTGTTTAGAAATTCATTGTTTATTTTTTTGATGAACTGTCCATAAGCTTTTTGCTGCCTAACAGTGTTTTTCCCATGATATCTGACTGCGAATTGTACTAGGATTTTTTTACCATTTTACTTCAGAGGGTAAAGGCTTGTTCGAATTGATCAAGTAGTAAGTCAAGTAGCGAGTTTACTTGACTCGCCGAAAACTGTTTGCATTACTTTCAAGTAGAGTACATTTGTGCCCGTCGCCCGTTGCAAGATGATGGCGGATGACGGGCTGCTACAAAGCAAAGTAAATACGCTAATTAAGCTTATTTTCATGCTTATTTTAATGTTTGTTTTAAAAGCGGTTGAAGAATAATTAATTTTTTTTATTTTTTTATTTTCTTTATTCATTTTGTTTATTACAGGTTTGTTTTTTATGGTTTTTCGACTACCAAGCTAGGCAAATACCCGTATTATGGTAGTCGAGATAGTACTATGAAAATAAATAAACTATGGACACGAAAAGAGATTAAATAGCGGCATAAATAAATAAATTTATTTCGCTCTATCGCCACGACATTTCTGCGCGTTTACAAATGAACTCTGCTAAAACGGTCGATTCGCGCATGTCAGTGCGCAGGGACGCATGGAGGGGGTACTTATTCGCCTGAAAAATAGAACGAAATGGATCGAATCTACTAAAGAGCTGACTCACCCACTAAAATTACGGCGTTCGGACGCCTTTAGTGGTTATTATACTCTCCACTCGACTAAAATACTCGCCAAATGCGAACGGCTCTTAAGAGTAGAAAGAAGAGCAGTAGGCAAAAGAGCAGTAGACAGGGTAATAGAATGCCATACAACTATGTCTACATCATATCATACATAGTATATTTGTATTTCCAGAATAGAGAAAAGGTGAAAGCCGGTGCAGTAGCGGCCTGCGAGCGACTGGGAAAATACCGGATGCCTTTTGCTTGGACGGCCATATATCTCATGAGCGTCATCAATGGGCCCAGCAGTCTGGAGAGGGAACTGTCCGCTAGCTCCGATAGAGACTCCATCTCTTCCACTTCACAGAGCAATAGTCTTGGTAAGATACCTTCAAGGATCTCCATAATTCTCTCGTTCTTCCTCTATCCTTTCTGCTATCCCTTTCTTGATTCTTTCTGTACACCTAACACTTTCAACACCTAAAATAGACCGTACAATAGATACACAGTAGTCTTGGTAAGCTACCTTCAAGTATCTCTGTAATTCTCTCATTCTTCCTCTATCCTTTCTGCAACCCCTCCATTATTCCTTTATGTACACAACAACTAACATTGACCATGCAATAAATCCACTTTATTATGGCCGGTGGGAACTACATACATATTGCTGTATTGATTTACAAGAAAACTTTCTTCAAAACCTACTGTTCGCGCCGATTACGGGTAACAACCCGGTGAATGATTTTGTGTTTTGTTTGGGAATAAATATTTATTCTATGTCCAGCCGTGACATGGCTGGACATCATTGGAGAAGAGTAGCGCGTGACAGGTCCCGGTGGAAAATTTTAAGAGGAGGCCTATGCCAAGAGGCAAACTGAGCTTCGGGATATATTATAACGAACAAGAACATTTCTAGTATTCATAAGTAACAGAAGTCCAGGATTATTACTATTATATTATTATTTTTTTTTCTATGACAATGAATTGTTCCCTTCCCCTATCCCCACTTGTCCCTCCAGGACTTCAGCGTTCCCAATTGACACTTGTCTGTCAAAAGTAAAGGGAACTTGTGCAAAATTGAGTACATCGCATTTTAACTGAAGAGAAATCTGAAAAAAAAATAATATCATAGGTCATATTATGATTTAATATTTTTTTATCTTGCATTGTGAAAAAAAATCATGTTTTTTAATATTTTTAAATAAAGTTTAAATTTCATGTAACATATTTCTTACATTGAAATATAGTTTTCATATAAATTGAAGAATGAAGAAACAAAAAGCATTTTCCTCTCCCTTCATTCTCCACACTGTCGAAATCGCCCTTTGGCTTTAAATTTGATTGTCCCCTTTTGCATCCAATCAATCCTTTTTTATAAAAAAGAACGGTCTTAATTTGTTATCATTGCAGACCGCAAGACATCAGCTGGTAGCCTGGAGCAGCTCCGCCGCCAGGGCACCGGGGGCTCTCTGTGTCGCCGCGGCTCACTGGAGCGCCGCGCTATGTCTTACTCCAGTGCTACCAGCAACACCGACGACCTGGCTCAGAGTCTGGCTACGTTCAAGCCCGTCACCATCACTGTTACCAACTTCTTTAAACAGGTATACCTTATAATTGTTTTTGTATATAATTTGTAGAACTCCATTTTTTTTTAATATTTAATTTAAATCAAATTTAATGATGTTTTAATGTTAATTTAACAGCTGTTTTGGCTTACAAGGCCATTTTCAAATTGGTTAGACCACTTTGAGACGACTTTATATGATTCTATTTACCCCTGCCCAATTCGAATTTGTATTGTGCCTAAAATGAATCTAGAATCATTTTAAATAAAAAGTAGCTTCTTTATAAACAAAAATTAGAGTCCTGAGGTGTACGGTGAAGGAGGAAACCATCTGTTTCCTTAGAACACCGTGGGAAATTGGTTGGGCAACCTCCAATGTGCCTAAAATGATTTATTGGTTTGGTTTATGATGTATACAATGAGATATGAGAAACAATTTTTTTTATTTATTACTTTCAAAGGGTTAAGAATCCAATCTAACCTAACCTAACCCATTTCTTGTTGTTATTAAATCAATTTATTTTCCTTTTTTTTAATTTAACAGTTTGACTGCCGCTCTGACGAGGGTGAAGAGTGGTAATTTTCAGATTGTTTTTCCCGCTTTTAGTCACTATGTGAGATCACTTCAAAGTTTTAATTTTTCAAGGTCCCTCTAAAAACACCATATCTATTATGAATTTTATGACGTCATCTACTAAATACGAAAAAACGTATTTTATCATTTTTATGTTGGTCTCCTTGAATCTCACATAGATTTGCGCAGGCGCCGCCGGCCATCTTAACGCGTTGATTGGTCTATTTATGGTGTATGGGCAATGGCGTCTATGGCGACCAGAAGCTTCGCAAAAATGATATGATGAATTTTACTTGCAGTTTTACGTTTTTGAAGATAATTTACGTTTAAATGATCAATTCACTGTGATATTAGTGTAATTCATCATAAGTACCAATGCTGCGTAACTTTTTTTCTGTTTTAGTGCTTTAAATAGTGTTTTGTTGGTGATTTATTTTCGTTGTACGATAGGTTTAAGGTTACGTCTGAAAAAAAGTTTTTTTTAATTACTTTTCCGCGTGAATTTAATAAAACTTCCATAAAAGTAATATTATTTGATAATGTTAAAGACTAATGCATGTGTAAATAAATACAAAATACAGAAATCAACGCATTAACACCGAATCCAAGATGTCATATTTTTTAAGTTATTTTTTCGGAATCATCAAAATATTTTTTTATCCTTTTTAATTGTATGAACGAGATAAAAAGTGAAGTGACAGTTTTATTCCAAATTCATAAAGTAAGAGGACTGTAGTTTTAAAATTTTGTATTTTCCTAAATTTTTCGACCATTTAATAGATTATGTTTACAGTCAGCTGTTTTTTTTAAATTTTTTCATTTTGAAACTTAAAATACTGCAATTTTCAAACACGATCGTATATGTGAGATACAAAAATCTAAAAGGCAATTCTATTTAGTTTCTATAAAGGTATATGCTTTTACGACATCTTCAAAAATAAGAAATATATAGAACATTCGTTTGCGTCATACCTAAATTCCCATACAAATTACGTACAGCATAAATAAACCTGTCATTACAGTGATTACCATCGTGACGTCACCATAACAGCATTACACAGCATACCAACCTGACGCTGTGTTTTAACGAGAATATTAAAAATGCACTTTTTAATATTTTTTTAAAAACTGTACGTTTAATATTATTAAAAAAGACTTATATATTCAGAATCAGCGTTTATTGGTCGATATGAACATATTTTTTTAAAGCTATAATATTTTTCACTGGAGTTCTTTATTGCATGATAAATCTTCGTCAGCCTGTTAAATCTTCTCATTGTACATATTGTGTTATGTTTTTAAATGTTTTATATTTGAATGTTACAGGAAAGTGATAAGCTACGTGATGAAGACTTGTACAAGTTTCTCCTGGAGTTAAAGCGGCCATCTTCCATTATGAAAAAGCTAAAAAACATAACTGGAGGACTGAAGTTGGAAATTTCTCCTTGTCCCGAAGAAATCAAAAATGGTCTCACTCCGGAATTAGCAAAACTACACCCTTACACAGGTAATATTTTAACCACATCTAATTGCTTCGTCCACAATAAAATCCTTTCTTGATTTCATATTAATATGAAATATTTTATTCACATTTCAGATGCCAGTAAGCCCTGTAAAGAAGTCCTCCCATTCCCCCTGCTTCCTCTGATGGTTCCCCACTACCAGTATAGGAATCTGCTTTACATTTATCCCAAAGACCTGAACTTCACAGCATTTGCCTCTCGTACCGGTTCGGCCAGAAATATTGCTGTAAGTTACATCAATCTTTATTAACATTTTTTATGTTTGAAAACACAATTGCAATGGTGGTTCATGAAATGAGGCAGGAGAGGCTGTGCCTAAAGGAACAGTGGAAAAAAGGGGAATAAGATGTACCTATCCGTACTTCTGAAATTTGGTATAACTTTAATTTAAATATGTATAACCAATTTATAAATTATACATGTCTTAAAGTCTCTTCAATTTAAACATTACCCATTAATATTTTCGTATTTCACTGAGTCTGGTTGTCTTTATATTATGTAACTCATCACTCCAGTCTAATGCGACGTTGTATTTTTTAAATTTATTTATTTTAGGAAAAGTTGACAGCAAATCTGAGATTACATACTGTTATATCTGCCCTTTCCTCGGCAGATATTAATTATTACAAAGGTTCTTTAAATATAAAGGTGTTTATTACTTTGAATAACCTAGCTGGATAGCTACGACTGTTTACTATTCGGGGGTAGGTAAATCTCTGCGCTCCCAACTCGGGAGCTGGTAAAGTCTATCTCTAGTACCACTTCTTGTACACTAATGCCATCTGGCGAGCTATGGCGCGGCGCAAGCTAAATGCTTACCGCCATCTATCGTATTATTTCCATATTAAATACCTATTTACTATACATTACACCCTCCCCGACCTAATCTCAAGCCCCTGGCTACAATAAATACAAGTCATGTTCTTTACAAATGATGCTATACAATTGAAAAAAATGGGATTTTAAATATTTCATTTTTACACGATTTTATACACTAAATTCAACCAAACATAGTCATGATTTACTTCAACTTAAGTACTTCTGTTTCTCTGGGAGGGACCTCTATGAACGCCTTGAGCGGAGCCTCCCGTCCCAAGGTCTTGGTTGAGTAGTTTGCTCTCGATCATCCGCTGGTAATCTGAAATCAAGAGAACACCCCGTTAGCCCCCTTCAACAAAGCTGAGGTCCCCAACTCGTCTGAAGCGCATTTCGTGACCTCAGACGCGGTGGGTGGGTTATTTTATTTTCTTCACTCTCCTCTTCCCATTTCACAGATAAACTCCTTAATTGATCAATATGCCTCTTCCAAGTCAACGGAGTACCACAGATTCTAACGATAAAAACTTTTTTTCCCACTTTCTTTTCTACAATACCTCTAACCCAACAAACTTTATTCACCTGACGAAAGTCCTTGACTAGACATTTTTGTCCAACATGTAAATTCCTCATTTGTACTGTCACTGAATTAATTGTCTCCTGAGAAGTTATCCCAAGATCGAAACATTCCATAAAATCTCTACCCACAATTAATTCTGTTCATAAAATTAATATTTTTGTTCCTACCCTTGAATTTCACATCAAAAATCGCCTTTCCTACGACTTTTAAACGATTATTTCCATAACCTGAAATAATTCGCTTGTCTTGTGACAAAATGATTGAGCTAAAATGTCGTTTAAAAATACACTCCGGCATCACACATAAAGATGAACCTGAATCAATCATTGCCGTAAACTTCTTGCTATTAATTTCAATTTCAGCAGTGATAGGACTAATTGACGCAACTAAAACTTTACTATCCCTGTGATTTTCAAAAATGGGATTTATAGGATTATTCTTGCAAAATTTCTGTAAATGCCCAACGCCCTTACATTTAAAACATTTCGCATTACGAAATTTACAATCAAACGATAGATGATCATTCCTTTTGCAAATAAAACACTGTTTTTTAACATTACCAGAGGATGATCTAAAATTCGTACCTGAATTTGATCCTAACCTATATACTGGTTTCCTGTTAAAACTACCTCGTCGCTCGTCTCTGCTCGTCGATCGTTCCCTACGCTGATCTCGCTTGAACCCATCGCTAGTAACTCGCTTTTTTACCAGATTTACTTCTGATTTAACCGTATTAACACTATCCAAAGTTGACATATTAACTGCAAGTCCTTCTATTTCATTAAACGATAACTTTTGCCCTTCCACAAAAATTTTCTCTTTCGCGCGACCCGGTAACAACCCGATTGCAAACATGTCTATAAGATTTTTTTCAAGCCTCGTTTCAAATTGACAATACGTTGCTAAAGAACGAAGTCTTACCGCGAAATCTCTTACCGTCTCGCCTTCTTGTTGTCTCGCTAAAAATAAATTCTCCCGTTCTTTAAAAACTAAACGATTTTTGTTACAATGTTTGTCGAGAAGCGCTAAAAGTTTATCAAAAGATAAGTCCGTTACTTTACTTGGAAAACACAGATTAATTAGTAAGGTTAACGTTTCTGATTCTAGGAGATTCAATAAAAAAGCCCGTTTTTTCTCACCAGACGCTTTGTCATCATGAATCACGAAAAATTGCTCTATCCGAAGTCGAAACAATTCCCAGTCTCCGGAGAGATGGCAAAACGGAGGTATTCTACCCGATTCCATAACTCCCAACAGATAGATCGGCAAAAAAAAACAACAATAACAAATAATCCCTCTCAAAGAAGCAAAAGAACTTAACTCAGGAACTCTTCTGGTCTGGTCCTCTCCTTCCCTTCCTCTGGGTTGTACCCTTGTCCTCTGATTAATCCAATGGTTAGTCCTTGAAACGATTAATCCAATGATTAGTCCTTGACACGATTAATCCAATGATCCGTTTTGTCCTTGAAACCAATCCAATGATCCACAACCAGATCGCCTCCTTGCGGTATTTTACTTCTTGTTCCTAGAACAAAAAATCTTCTTATCCAGCCCGTAGCCACGGAAACAAATGCTCCTTAATCCCGAGCAGAATCTCTTCCGATTCCTTTGCCAAAACTGCAAGTCACTCCCGCAGAGACTTAGTCCTCCGTGCCCAGCACAAATTATTATTCGCACGCGTAACTTCCCACACAATTATACTTTTACGGCTGCGCCAGTTGTTATATCTGCCCTTTCCTCGGCAGATATTAATTATTACAAAGGTTCTTTAAATATAAAGGTGTTTATTACTTTGAATAACCTAGCTGGATAGCTACGACTGTTTACTATTCGGGGGTAGGTAAATCTCTGCGCTCCCAACTCGGGAGCTGGTAAAGTCTATCTCTAGTACCACTTCTTGTACACTAATGCCATCTGGCTTACCGCCATCTATCGTATTATTTCCATATTAAATACCTATTTACTATACATTACACATACTAATACAATAGGGAGGGGGAATATATAATTAGGATTAGGATTAGGAATATATAGGGCAGAGGTTCCCAAAGTGGGTGCCGCGGCACCCTGGAGTGCCGTGGACAGAGGTCAGGGGTGCCGCGAGGCGCCCCTGATGTCTCTACTAAAAATCAAAATTGACATGAACGAATACAAACATTTTATGGAATGGAAAATCACCCGCGTGGCCTGTCCGAGCTCTGGGAATGGATTGGGTGGGAGGCACAGTAGTGGGGATACGGTTGTGGTGCTGAGCTTGCAGCGGCCGCGTGCAGCATTCACTTGTAGTTTTTTCATTTACCGACAGCAGCCTAAAAATGAAATACGCTTGTTCGGATTTGACGGAGTTTTGGATATCAGTCAGAAATTAGTATCCGATTCTAAGTGGAACAGCTGTAAGGGTCCTCATTCCCTTTGCTACTTCATATCTGTGCGAAGCTGGATTTTCAGCGGTTGCGGTTATAAAGAGCAAATATCGCACAAAAATAAATGTAGAAAAAGAAATGAGTAGCTGTATCAAGCCTTATTGAAAAAAAATTGCAGGGGTGCCGTGAGAAAATTCAAATTTTCTAAGGGTGCCGCGACTTGGAAAAGTTTGGGAACCCCTGATATAGGGAATAAACTTTCTACTTTTGAGTCATGTTGCTTAGTGAGTTTTCGTTTTATGTCACGTAAAGTCGAGTTAAAAATATCAATGTGGTAATAATTTAAGTTGAATGAGTGTAGATAAATGAGTTATGTTTGTAGTTGGTCTAGCAAAGAGGGAGATTAAAAGTAAGTGACTGTCTGCTATTGCGATTTGGAACATGGAATGATGGGCATTGAAGAAGTTCAAGTTAATAATATGCTAGTGAGGCAGAATTAGGGCCCGTTTTCGAGAGCCGCTGATTTCATATAGGCGAAAGGGAAGGGAGATGTCACACGGAATTGAAATACGGTAGCCGATATGAGCACGCATAGTTTAGTTTAAGGCGCGCCTCAAAAAACGAGCACTTCTGAAATAGGACCTGTCATTAACCATATTGTTTTTTGTTTTATTTTGCTATTGTTTTCCATATTTACGGTGCTCCAGATTTTATGTCCGGGTTGAATCTTTCCCAAATGAAAGACTAAACCCTTCCACACACTTTTCCACAAATGAATATCTAGTAAATTAACGCAATGTAAGTGCACTATATAAGAATAAAACAATACAAGAACAATACGTCAATCCACCAGAAACATAATGGGAAAATATTTCACCGACTCCAGATATTTTCATATCAGAGGGTTCGGCTCTGATGAAATCCTAACTGGTCCGATAAATCCTACTGATCCCTCAATATAAATATTTAAAAAATCTTTCGTAATCCTACATGTATTTAAAATGACCGACTTTTGCATTTTTATGTACAAATTTTTTGACAAATCTAATACGCCTAAATTTTGAATGAGAGAGCTAGGTATAATGCCAGTAGCCGAAATAACAAATGGTAATATTTTTATAGTCTGAGAATGCCAAATTCTTTTAATTTCATTTCCTAAATCTGTATATTTTCTTATTTTTTCAGAAACAGTTTTCTGAATATTACAAGAATTTGGAATAGCGACATCAATGATATAAGTTTTTTTTTTATTACGGTGCTCCAGATTTCATGTCCGGGTTGAATCTTTCCCAAATGAAAGACTAAACCCTTCCACACACTTTTCCACAAATGAATATCTAGTAAATTAACGCAATGTAATTGCACTATATAAGAATAAAACAATACAAGAACAATACGTCAATCCACCAGAAACATAATGGGAAAATATTTCACCGACTCCAGATATTTTCATATCAGAGGGTTCGGCTCTGATGAAATCCTAACTGGTCCGATAAATCCTACTGATCCCTCAATATAAATATTTAAAAAATCTTTCGTAATCCTACATGTATTTAAAATGACCGACTTTTGCATTTTTATGTACAAATTTTTTGACAAATCTAATACGCCTAAATTTTGAATGAGAGAGCTAGGTATAATGCCAGTAGCCGAAATAACAAATGGTAATATTTTTATAGTCTGAGAATGCCAAATTCTTTTAATTTCATTTCCTAAATCTGCATATTTTCTTATTTTTTCAGAAACAGTTTTCTGAATATTACAAGAATTTGGAATAGCGACATCAATGATATAAGTTATTTTCTTAATTTTGTCATGTAAAACTATATCGGGTCTATTATGACTAATTGTTCTGTCTGTCAGAATAGTTTTATCATAATAAATTTTATAAAATTCATTTTCTAAAAATGAATTTGGTTCATATTCATAATATGGTACATTACGGCAGTCAATCAAGTTATGTTTAATTACCAAACTTTGGTGAATTATTTTTAAAACTTGATTGTGCCTAAATGTATACTCGGACGGCGCTAATACAGAACATCCCGATATAATATATTATTATTATTATTATAAATTATTAATTAATTAAATTATCCAAATAAAGATATTATTATTATTATTATTATTTAGCACTCTAGTGACCATGTTTGGTTTGGTTTTGTGTTATTTGTGATAGTATGCCGCAGTACCTACTAGTATGGATATTTGGATTAATTTAGTAGGGCAAATTTTGCACATTATTATTGTTATTATAGTTTGATATAGGTAATAGTTGCATTGTTTTTTTTAGGTAAACACAATACAGTGAAACCCTCTTAAGAAGTTTGCCAAGGGACCGGAAAAAACAAACTTCTTAAGCAGGAAAACCTTATATGTGGGAAAAATTGGGCCAATTTTGGACCTAGGGACCGAAAAAACCAAACTTCTTAAGCCACGAAACTTCTTAAGCGGGAACTTCTTAAGAGGGTTTCACTGTACTTATCTCAAAAAATGTGTGAGCCTTCCCACTTTTCAAGCCCGCAAACCGCCGCCACTGCATGATTTTAATCAATAAATATTTATGTCTTATCCATTTTTTAATAACTTTGAAGGTTCGAGTTCAATTGATGTCCGGAGAGGACCAATCGCAAGCCCTGAATGCAATATTTGGCCGAAGTTCTGCCCTGGAATTTACAACTGAAGCATATTCTACAGTCACCTACCACAACAAGTAATACATTATATAATTCTTGTGGCAATCATTAATTACACATCTATCTATAAATTGATTGAATAACTTTGTTTCCCAACAATTTTTGTATTGCTGACTGTTAAATTAACAGATGATTCTTTAACAGATGTCCATCTTTCTACGATGAAATAAAAATAAAGCTGCCAGCAAACCTGGGAGATCACCACCATCTTCTGTTCACATTCTACCACATATCCTGCCAAAGGAAACCAGTTGCCGCACCAGAACTAGAAAAGACTATCGAGACCCCCGTTGGTTACTCGGTAAACACAATACATTCACTGATACAATAATAACTGCATAATATAAAATATTATTCACATTGTAACAAACCATCTAATTTCTGAGCGTTTATTGATTAGTTCTACGATCTCGAATACTTTCTCATTATTAATTAGGACGAGGGATGCTATTGGTTAGATTTTTCACCCCGCCGCTCAGGATTACAGATGACACAGCATTGATGACTGATAAAAGGTCATGTGTTAACTCTAGAGATTAAGTTGCTCTCCAGTTCTTACCACACATCTTCAAGTAAAACTCTGGCTAGACTGAAATGATTTCAGCTAACCTAGAGTGAATATACTCGTTGATTTTGGTAAATGGTTAAACGAGTGTCAAGGGAACAATTAAGTTTCTTTTGGTAGTGAACCCTTGATAAAGTTGATTATACTGTCCTGTTATCATTGAACCGTGTCATACTTGCAAATTGATTTTAACCAAAATAAGAGCTGATGTGTTCACCGTTAAAATTGTGCATTTTTGAACGACTTCGAAAAGGAGGAGGTTATCAATTCGACTGTATTTTTTTATTATTTTTTATTTATTTATGTTTGTTACCTCAGAACTTTCGATTGGGTGAACCAATATTGATGATTCTTTTTTTATTAGAAAGCTGGTGCTTCCCGTGTGGTCCCAATTTAATTTGGTCCAGTTTTGACAATGGGATCTATGAGAAAACCATATATGTCTTAAATTTGCAACAAGTATGTGCGCGACAAATGGACAAATAACTCAATATTACGCCAACAGATTTCGATGATTCTTTTTTTGAAGTAAAACTTCTTTACGTACGCTCGTCACTAAAAATCAAAAAATAAACAAAAATTTTAACAAAACAAAAAATGCACTAAAAAGTAAAAAAATTATTTTGTACGATTGTTATTTTTGGAGTCGGTGTCAGCCAAGATCTCCACATTCACCTATGTATGTAGTTACCTTGGCTGACACCGACTCCAAAAATAACAATCGTACGAAATTATTTTTTTTACTTTTTAGTGCATTTTTTTAAGTCGTTTTTTGTTTTGTTAAAATTTTTGTTTATATTTAATAATCCTCTTACAATTTTTCAGTGGCTGCCAATGTGTAGGTCGGGAAGACTTACAACGGGAGAATATAACCTGCCCGTGATGCTTGAATCTCCTCCGCCAAACTACTCCTACATCTTTCCAGAAGTTCTTCTTCCGGGAACTAAATGGATTGATAATCACCGGCCAATTTTCACCATCTCTCTCGAGCCTATCTCCTCTGTTAATCCAATGGTAAGAAAAAGCATTTTATGCTAGATTGCAATTCGTGTAATAATTATTTATTTTATTGTCACAATTATGGTACATATTAATTATTGATTTTATTGAATAATAAATGGTTTTGTGTGTTAAAAGGACTCACATATGGAAAGATTTATAAGTGCCTGCGAAGCTGTCCAAGAAGGTGTTATACCTCCGCGCATTGGGCTCTCTAACATGGAAGCTGAACTACGAAATAGGTACCAAATACGCTTTGTAGAGTAGTTTCACCATTATAAGATCCTCGGGTATAGGTTGGTTCATATTAACTTTGCTCAAAAATATATTAATTTATTTAAGTGTACCAATTTCGTATTAAGTTAGTTGGTTTTTTGCCATGATAATAATTAACGAAAAAATATAACTTTGTAACTTCCTATAGTTTTGGTCAAAATGTTGACGTTTAGACAAGATTTGAACACGTACACTGCTGCTCTCGAACTTATGTCTCGAACAGACACACACACTTATGCGAGGGTTTAAGACACGGCCTCTGTAAAAGTATTAGCGAAGGATCTGGTGAAACTTCTCTACATGTTTATTTATTTTACTTCTTCAACCCTCCTTCCTGGTTGGTATAAATTGGGGATGTGAAAAAATAATCATTTATGAAAAAAATCTATTTTAATTTTCTAAAAAATCGATTAATTTGTAATCGATTTTTTCATTCGCAGTCCTGCTACGCTTAGTCATTAGTCCTGAATCTGGAACGCGAACCTCTATGATGTTTATAAACAAAACATGACATTAATGCCATCTGTGCATCTACGATGACATTTATTTTGTGCTTTGAAAGCAGTTTAGTTGAAGTTTCTAATCAAACTTGTCACTAGATGAAGTCAACATAGTCAACGAATAATTTGTATTTTGTATTGATTATTTTAAAAAAAACTTTTAATTTCTGTTGATCATCTTAAAACTTATAATTTCTGTTGAATATTTTTTAATTAATAATACTGTGATTTTAAAGATATTTTACTCGTTTATTTTAATTTGAAAAATTTTGAGAAAATTATTTATTTATAAATCAATTTTTCATGCTACGAAAAAGAATTGATTATTTATGTAAAAGTCACATCCCTAGTATAAATAGCCTTTTACCTTAAGGTTTTACTGTAATATTGGGATGGTGGAATACGTAGTAGTCAATAGACTGTAATTAAAAACACAATATTTTATCTCGGGTGACATAATGATAATGAAGAGAGACCAGACAAACATGCAAACAATCTATTTTTAGTCCGCATTCATTACATTACATTGCAGATTTTGGCATGAGGTTGAATGATTTTGATTTGACATGAGGCTGAAGTGGAAGGAAGAAATTAGAAGAATGTTAATTTGTATTCATTGTTGTTCTGATATTTCAGTATCATTGACCTACCGAATGCGGGTATTGAGCCCCTGGTAAAGAGTTTGCCGGTGGTGCTGGATAAATTAATGCTGCTGCTCGTGATGCCCCCGTTCCTGAATGGTCAGCAGTTAAACATAGCGCAAGACGTATTCAGCTGCCTCTCACAAATCTTCACCAATATAACGGTGAGTTATCTGACCTTAATTCTTTTAAAATATGTACCCGCAACACACTACATATATGAAGGATAAGCGGAAAGAAAAATTATTGTCGTTTCAAATTAGTTTTGACAAAATTTTCAATGGACTGTGTTTTTTTTTAACCAAACGCTTGTGACGTTGTTCTTTTTGGTTAAATTGATATTTTCTTTGAACATTCACAATGGGGACTGAATCATAATATGTGAGCCTGGGTTGTGTAAATAACCCTAAACTTGCTGAGCATAATACCATAAAAATTAACTGATGAATTTACTTTACAAAATATATCAACAAAATAGCAATCATCAGATCTAAGTGTACATCAAAGACACCAACTTTTTATAGCATAGCGCAAGATATAGCAACCTGCTGCATAGGCGGCTCTTTAGATAGTTTTCCAGTCCATGTTAGAATCACACGCACAATTTAATAATATTTTGTGATAGACCCCGATTGCATTATCAAATTGTTCCGGAGCGAGTAAAATCCACAATGATTCAAAATTTCAATCATTTGTTGGCAGTTTTTTCATGCCACAATAACATTTGAATAATTGAATAAAAGGACACTTCAGTGCCATCTGTGGTTTGTGTTGTTCCATTTGCAGTTCAAAAGAGCACAATACAGTTTGGCAATTAAGTGTAGAAAATAAATGATGGCGCTGCGATCGATTTCTTGGTTTTAAATGGCAACACCGTGATGGCTCATAAGACAATGAATGTATGTTTTAAAAAACCCTTCAGACAAAATGCATATTTCATAACGTGATTGTATTTTCATAAATTTTGCACAAAAACACATAATTTAATAGAAGTAAAATAAAACAAAACAGGTTTTAAGTGGGCGTTTATTTTGTTATAAAAACGTAGGTACATAGGTATTTAAAAATCTGAGTATATTTATTCAACACCCGACATGTAATAATTATTGTCTTAGTCCTCATATGATTCTTCTTCTTCCATATCTTCATCTTCATCTAAACGTTTTATCAGTTCATCTATATCATCATATAGAGTACTTCCTCGTGCATAATAATCTGCCTCGATTTTCATCACGTTTTTGCAACAATTTTTTTTAATCATCAACACTTATGCTATTTTCCGTTTTCCCGGTGTTTCAAATTTTCCATCTGCCTTTTCCCTTCCTTGACGATTTATCTTACCTTTTCAGATTTACCTGTATGTGGAAAACATCATTAAAATGATTATTCTATAGAAGGTAGTTTTAAAAAAGCACACCTGATAATATTCATTTAGAAAGAAAGAAAGAGAAAATTAAGAACAAGTTACATTTCTATGAGTTTAAAGAAGTTGCATATTATTTTATTTTTTTTAAATTGAGTTATTCCATTTTTCTTGTGGCCTAATATTAACTGTCAAATGGAAATGTCAAATTCGGATTTTTAAACATAACCTCAAATCAGATTGTAATGGTTATAATCGCACAAAAATTGGCATAAATCTTGTAACACTAATGAAATTTATTAAAAAAAACTATACCACGTACCATTCATTTCTGCAGTTCGTTTGTAAACTTCTTTCAAATTGGATAGGAGCTTCTTCGCACGATATTCAGCTAGGCAGCGTTGAAACACGCAATTTACAACTTCTCTTGCACCACTACGTATTGGTTTGTTCATTTTAATTCAATTCAAACAATGCACAGGCAAACAATGAAAAAAAAACACTAAACGAGCGATTTTCAGTGTGTTCTACATGATTAAAGTCAGTAAAGCCAAGAGCCATACAAAATGTCATTGACAAAACGAGTATTTCGGTGTTACCATAGTAATGAAAAAATTTAGTTCCAAATTAATTAATTTCTACACTTTCTTGCCAAACAATACATTTTAGAATCCCTATAGGTACATAGAGACTGCCAAACAACCACTTTTTGTTATAAATATTTTGAATTTATTATCGACATCAAAAAAACATATTACGATGCCTAACCAGGGGACAATGATTTTTTTTTTTTTAATTCATGTTTGCAGTTCATGTTTTTTTTTTAAATCTGTCAGGTGACATTCTTATCTCATTTTCGCCCAGATTTGGAAATTAATATTTCTTTCCGCTTACCCGTCATTCATATTTTCGTGTTAATTTATCCTGATTTACACTGTGACACGAAGTTTATTTAAAAATTATAATCGTAAACAATTTGTACACTCCTCTAGTAGATTTAGCTGGTTTGGTGATCAGTTATGTATAGGTACTAATTGAATGTATTGTGTGTTGTGTAGAATATGAGTGACGGTAGTGTGTGTGACGCACACGGACGCAGCCCCCTGCTGGGCTCCTACATCCAGTTCCAGTGCCTCATCCCCCGCCCCGCCAAGCCGCCCTCCACCACCTACACCCACCCCCGCAGCCCCACGCAACAACCAGATCTGATGACCACTCTGCAGATGGCCAGAAACAAATCTGGTATATTACAAAAATTCTCACACTTTCCTCATCAAGAATATGTATAAATCTTTGACCTTTTCATAATACGTATGTGTTTTGGTGAAACTCCATCTAATAATAATAATAATTGGACAATTTGTAGAGCGCCGTTTTTGTGAAAAATCATCTCAAGGGCGCATATGCAATAGCCAAGTACTTAAGGTCAACCCCTCGAGTATACTCTGTCAGAAGGTCAGATTGTTTCCGCTTTGCAATAAAATCCAAATAAATGGAAAATTTCTGGACATACATATATGAAAACTAACAACTATTTTTGAAAGGTGATGCAATATGCTTTCAAATTTTATTATTAGACATAAATGAAAAATTTTGAATGCAATCATAAAAAAGTTTTAAAAATGGCTCACTAAAATTACTGATAACAAAAAAAAAACCCATACGTGTTTTATTAGACAAATGTATTATAAACGTTATTGTCACCTCACTTTTCTATCTTTTCCTGTAAAAATAATTAATAAAAAATTCACAATTTTTCAAAATAAAAAATTCTAATTGCGGTCGGAAATTTTGGTATCATTTGGGTTTACATTTTCATTCTTCTGTTGTTAACTTTTATATAAAGCGTGGTGTTTTCTCTTTCTGACACCGTTAAGATCAGTGGTTCTTAACCTTGTTGGAGGTACTGACCCCCACCAGTTTCATACGCGCATTCACCGAACCCTTCTTAATTGGAAAAATAAAATGTGATTTGTTTCAAATGCAAAACATAGGTATTATATTTTTATATTTATACATAGGTGCACAAAATGAACAAAACTATTAAAGAACAAAGAATAAAACCATTAAAACATGATTTTCACACAAAACAAAAACATAATTATGAATATTTACTGCAAGTGTGACTTCTGCTGTTGCTCTTGACCTCCGCTGAACCCGCGAGACTGACTCACCAAACCCCTTGGGTTCGATCGAACCCAGGTTAAGAACCACAGGTTATAACCAATCCTATGTTAGCTGTTTCCAAAAGTTCCTTTTTTTCAATTCAGCAAATGATCCTGCCCTAAGTAATCTATAAATGTTTGTATTTTTGCTTGCAGGGGAAGTGTTTGAGTGGTGCACAAACCTTGCTACTGCAAGTGGAGGTGTATCGAACTCCATGACTGGATCAACTTGTAAAGTGTTGCATGAGGAACTGTCTCTTCAATGGGTGGTGGCCAGTGGATCCACTAGAGACCTAGCAATGCAAAACTCTTGGTAATATTAACTGAACATATACTTAAAAATGTTTTTTTTTTTTTCTAATCATCATTATTAATTCTATTACAATTGGTGATGTGCTTTGCCTGTCTCCTGTATCGAGAGCAGGTGCAGTTTATAACAAAAATACAAATATGTAACCAATATTAGGTTTAAGATTAAAAAAAAAAATCAGTATTGTAAATGCATACTTATAAATTGGTTGTGATAAAATTATGTCAGATCTGTCTTGGCTGATGATCCAAGACTTGGTGTCTGATTTATATTTAAAATAAGTTGTGTTTTGTCTAATGGCCAGTGCAAGTAGTTTTTTTAATAGTGGTGTTATCTTTTTTAATTTATAATTATGTATGTAGTGTTTGAAATTGAGTGTTAGCGATAATTGGATAAAATATTTGTTTCAGGACCCTTTTTGAGCTCATGATCAAGTCCATGGTTGAACAATTGTGGTGGAATGGTACCTTGGAAGCCCCGAGGAAGAGCAGGTTCTCTGACCAGTACACCGATGATATAACAACCCTCGTCAGCAACATTACATCGGAGATTATATCCCGATACGGAAAGGACAGCAAGTTGACCCAGTCACTGAACAATAGCTTGGCTTTCTTCCTATTCGACTTGCTGAGCATTGTCGATAGAGGATTTGTGTTTGGATTGATTCGGACTTATTATAAACAGATGTCAGCAAAAATTGCTTCACTCCCTGATGCAGTTCCATTGATTCATTACAAGGTAATATTATTAAATAATGTTTACTACTTTTTGTTAACCTCTTTTCTCATTACAAATTGTTTTTCTCCTTATAATGTTTTGGGTGACGTTACAGCACCTCCATCATTTGTTTTATGTTTTATAAAATAGAAATATTGCCTAATTTTTCTTGTCCGTGTTATCTAAGTAAATCAACGCATTTTGCTAAGTGATTTCATATTATTTATCGTAAACCAGCTGAAGTCTCCGGTGTTGTCCGGGCTTTACGCAGGTTTTATCGAAATAAGATATAGAGAGTAATTTTCCTCTTATTTTAAACATGAAATGTGCTAAATTTCATCAAGAAATATTAAAATTATACATGGTGGAAAATGTGTATGGGAAGGGGTAATTTTTTGAAATCTCATGTAGATAGTGACTTTCCTATTGTTTTGAAGTTCAAGCGTGGAAAATTTCACCAAATTGGGAATAAAACTGATTTGCATAAAAAACATCGCCCACCTGTCACAGACACTCTTCTTTATATATGTACATATATTGATTTTCTCTGTTTAGGCAGAAAACATTGAGTGTAATAAATATTTTATGTATTATCAAAATGTTCCATTGCTTTTTTGGGAATACCGCACAAGAATCCCAACTGTCCGGAGCCAGAGGAACTATGACATCTCAATAGTATTATTATTGTTTCTGTTTGTTTGTGTTTCCAGGTGGCATTCCTCCGCATAGTGTGCTCCCACGAGCACTACATTTCCCTGAACCTGCCGTGCGGCACGCCCTACACCGGCCCCGTAAGTCCCTCCAGCCCCTCCCCGTCTACACACTCCTCCCACTCTACCCACTCCACCCACAGTCACTCCTCCAATGTCTCATACCAGGTAAGAGCCCTACATTCATCTCCATCTCAACTAAATATACCTCTCAGCTCATTTCATTCTACTAAACAAATATGGTCGTCCGATTAATACTACCATACAAGTGTCATAATAGCAGATAGTACACATTCGATTGGGAGTGAGGATCACATCACACTTTGTCCCAGACCGATGTGACGTGCGGTCGGAAACGTATGTCTAAAGGCCGCTAATGTTAATGTCAATTAAAGTTTTTTGTATTCATATTCTTATAAAGTCATCTAAATATTTCAATTGGGGAAAGCAAGTGAAAGCCCTGTCAAGCCAAAATGAATTATTCATCAACGGGCCACACATTTTTATTTAATTAATATATTTGCTCATATAAATAAAACATATGTAAATGAAAATTTGCTTGCACTATCTCCATAATTAGAAATGATGGCCTAGAACCCCCTTAAAGGGTTAATGCTAGAAACAAGCAAATAATCCGAGCCTGTGTTTGTTTTTATTGGAAATCTACAACTGTTATAAAAAATGCCATGCTTGCACATTATCTTTATTATATATGTATTATGTAAAAATGAAAAAAATGTGTAGATTTGCTGAACTTTTTCAGTCTGGAATTTCTAGATTAACATTAAGGGTATTCTCAAAATATTTTTAGAAACTTTACGCCGATAGATGGTGCTATTTTCAATATCGTCTAATAAAACACTTTTAACACGTTATGCTTTTTTAATATTGAGATGAATTATTGGTTCGCGAACGTATATTAGTAATATTAATCTATATTTTAAAAAAAATTGGTGCCTATAATTACATAATCGTAGAGAACGGGTGAAAAATACACAATTTCATTGCATAAAAAATATGCACAAAAGACATTTTCCACAGCTCCGCGCGCGTTGGTAAAGAACATTTTTATTTACCCAACCAAAAAACATTCGCGAAAACGATGTATTTCAAAAATTTTACGATGTTCCGCATGCGTGGAAGAGAGACGCGAGATAGAGGTTTGTTGTATTCAGTAAATTAAATCAACGCCTGGGAAGATTGAATAAATTTATAAAAGGAACCGGCTGGGAACAACGGCATGTGTGGCGGGAGCTGGTGTTAACTGGACCTTTTTTTAGAGGCCGCTTTTGCTAAACGGGCTAATTCATAACAAGCGATGTAGGTACATACCTACTCATTAACCATGCATTCTCTCGGTTGCTTGCTCGCTAATATTTCGCGAATAAGTCAAAAAGTTACATTTAATTCTTACATTTCTATGGGGCGCATTTGTCAAACCAACGAAGTGGTTAGAATTGCCAGATGGAGAAACAAATTTGTCGTGTGCTCAAGTCAGGATAACAACATCACAATACATAATAATATAGTATGTGGTGTGATTTCATAAAATTGTTGACACTCAAACTGGCAGAGGAAGGGGTACAAGTAGAAATGAGATCCTTGAGGGGTATGAGTGGTAAATCCGTGCATGATTGTTCTACAAGCGTCAAATAGATAATATAATATGTGTACTGTATCAAGAAAGAATGCAAGGCTAAAACTGGGATCCCACATCATCTATTTCATAGAATCTATGAAAAATATCGGTGAGAACCCGATTTCTGTACAATAGAAACACAAAATCGACTTCAACTTTCGTTCTGCGAAATCTAACAATTTTTTTTCTTCTGTTATTGTGATACCAAATAACATTATAATATAGTGTCTCTTGAGATCATTTTTCGCAAAAAACGGCGCAATCAAGCGAATTAATTATTTGGGAACAGTCAGTCGGAATAATAGAAGAGATGTGGATGAATGTGAATAATCGTATTCCTCACATTCTCTTTCAACTCTTAGTTGTGACCCATCCTCTCAGCGAGAAAACGGTGATAGATAATTAGTAAAAATTACACGATTACTACAGAATGTAATAATTACTGCAGAATAAAATAATTTAATTGTTAAAATTAAAATAGTAATTAAAATATTTATTAGTAATCAAAATATTTATTATTTAATTTTAATTTTATATAAATTACTACAGAATGTACCTAGAAAATGTGGATATAGAGCGAATTAATGAAGAAAGTACCTAGGTAGTATAAGAAGAATATATGACGCAAATATGAATGGTAGAAGAAGTTGGGGACGCACGAGGTAGACATGGCACGATCAAATGAATCAGATACTTGAGTCAGGTCATGTCAAAAGTCAGAATAATAGAAGACTATGTATGAGACGATGTATGAATGTGAGTGAGGCAAATAGTGTGTGCCAAGACCGAGTTGTTTGGCGGTCCGTCCTCTCTGCCTTCCCCTGCGGGGGACGGCGCTCTACAAATTGTCCAATTATTATTATTATTATTATTAGTTAGGTAGTTACCGAGAAAATATTTGTAAAAAAATTTGTTACTTAGTCTTGGATTCACTCTCTACCTTCGATCAAGTATGCTCTCTAATAATACTTTTGATTCTTATAAAGAGCACGCCTCATTTTTATGGAATAACAATAATGCGTTGTACAAAGTCGAAAAAAGCTTCAAACTCGTGGCAGACGGACGAGAATCGGACAGAATGTAGGTACCCAGCTCGATCTATGCATTTTATTGTTTAGCAAGTCTCAATAACAAAATAACTAGGCGGGCGTCTAGTGATAGTTGGAGATTTATGAAAGTTCTAAATAATTACAGTCGTTCTCACTATAATTATATAGTTAATTTGTCCTTTTTTACTGCGTGCCAAAACCGCAAATGTTCCTTGCGCCGAGTAATACTGGAACATTCATAAAAAAGCAAAACGAACATTCTATCAGAATAACAAATCGCGCCACGCAAATTGACATTTTTACTACAAATATACTGACCACTTTAACACCATAGGAATGGGTTGAAAGCGTGCAAGTGAAACGTATGGCTCGCACATAGGTTTGTCTCCTTCTAACGCAGATTAGGGCATTTTGGCTAGCAGTTTCTGCACAAAATAATTAATTTTGTTAATTTAATTACTGGGTTTTTATAAGTGATAGAACTGTGAAATTTTCGTTCGCGAATTTTTCATTATGAGTATTATTTTTCGACATTAAAATAAATAAAATATTATCTGTAGTTTTCAAATGCGGTTGAAAAATAGATTGTATGGGAATGGTCACATCTGTTTCACCTTAATCTTCAGGTCGCATAATTATTTCCATCGAGCCATGGAGTTTTGAAACAATCTTTTAACTGTCAAAAATAAGAAAAAACGTCATATTTTAATAAGGAAAATATATTTTGAGCAAAGAATAATAAAAATGAAAATATACATGCATAGATTTCCAATAAAAACAAACACATGCACAGATTATTTGCTCATTTCTGGCTTTCACCCTTCAAGGGTGTTCTAGGCCATCATTTCAAATTATGGAGATTGGGAAGGTAAATTTACATATTAGTTTTATTTACATGAGCAAATATGTTAATTAATAATTCATAATAATTGGTATGAAAAGATTTTAATTTTGACATTTGTGTTCTGTTATTAAACTGTGTCCATAACTGGTCCAAAGTGTTGGTAGTACTTATTCGTCGGCCATATTCTCATTTCTCTCCTACTCTATACTAATAAATTCAATAATTTCTATTCCATAACTTGGCTCCGACAAGTATAATTGAAGTCTGTTTGTTTTACCTATTTCAGTTGAGTGGAGGCGACAGGGGATGTTTCTCCGAGTTGAGTCCAGAATTCCGACACCAGCATTTTCTTGTTGGGTTGCTTTTGTCTGAGCTATCTACTGTTCTGGATATTCAGTAAGTGAACTCATCAATATCTGAATTTAATATTTTTTAGCACCCAGCGCCGCATGGGCTTTAGGGGTAGAAGATGGGGTGGGGGTTTATTTTTAATCTCATGTAGACAGTAACCTTCGTCTTGTTTTGAAGGTGAAGTGTGCTAAATTCCATCAAATCTCAGGAATAAAACTGAAGATTTGTATAAAAAAAAAACCTCTGACATTCTTTTATTATAATAATATCAGTAGTTTTTTTAGTGGTATAGAACTTTAAATGAAATAAAATGTATAAAAATCGTGGTAATAGCCATGGTATAGAAGTGGAAGATCATTTGAAAAAAAAAGTTCGAGTGATCTTTATTTGATAAACGCTGATACGTACTATCTATATTCATTTGTGCGTGCTTCATAAATTTGAGAAATTGTGATATTGTAAATTATTTCGTGCGACAAGCGTTCAATATGCCAAACCAATCTACGTCTATCGAATCAACTCTTTCTAAACACATAATATTCTCCCTAGTCTCCATCACAGCAATGACCCAAGCTGTCTTCAGCATGCGAGAGCATTTTAACAAGGTGACAATGCCATTAATTGCTCGTTTATTAACTTGTTGTGTGCCGAATGTGGCCGCATATGCTTGAAATATTGTCACCCGGATGACAATCGGCACTCAAATGATTAAGTGTGCCATCTCGTTAATCATTGGTTCGTGAGAAAAGATGCTTCCATTTTAGACATTAGATGTCACTACTTGCCACTGCCTTCTATCTCGCGGTACATTTTCAAATAAATTATTAATTAGTTGTTTAGTTTTGCGTAACATTTCATAATATGTATATATTATGTTTTTTGGTCATCTTATATGTAATTTCAGGAGGTCATTGAATAATTGACCTGATGGAAGGACCGCCACTGACTGCCACGATTTTTATGTTTTTTATTTCATTTTAAAGTTCTATACCTCTAAAACAATCACTACATATAGTTACATATATATGTAGATTAACTTGTTCTTTTAACCACCAATAATATATCATGTAACATTGTTTTTAAATAAACATCATTGAATTTATAATAAAACAACAAATATGTTTGTTGAAGCAAGAAACACTCCCAAACAATGAGTTCTTTCATCATGAAATTTACACTGCAACAGCACCTCTGTATAATTAAACTCTAAATATATCTTATAATTTCTTGTACAAAAAAAAAGTTTTTTCTTTATTAGTTTTTTTTTACCACCTGCACAGTTACATCTGTATATCTGTACTACCTTTTTTAAATTTAACTATCTTTATTGGATTTCTGTATTTTAGGTGCCCAAAATTGCAAGGAAAAGCTGTGTGCGCAGTTCTCAACCTTTTAACGTCCCACGACTCCGACAGTCGCTTCTCACAGCCCGAGGTGAAGGCTCGTGTGGCCGCCCTGTATATCCCAGTACTCGCTATCGTGATGGACACCTACCCACAGCTGTATCGAGGATTTCTGCAAGAGAAAGGTACATAAATTTCATACATAACCCCCCTCAACGCTTCTCAAAAACCTTCAGTAGGGTAAATCCTACTTGCATATCAATCTAATCAAACTTTGGAGTCATCTTAAGTATTCATTATTTATAAATTTATTTAATTACGAGAGAAAATTTTGACTTTATTAATGGACAATACTCGGTTGTATACACCCCATGAAAAGAAGGAGGAATATGATTTCCGATAATGTTATGATTAAAGTTAATGATTTAATCTTAAAACGGTGCTACATAAAAATTGACCAATATTTGCATATTAGCAAAAAATGTTAATATTTGGATTATTTTATTTTTTATTTCATAAAATTTTATTGGTTACAGATTTTTTGGTTTATTTTGGCTACCACACTAGGCTAATGCCCATGTTGTGGTAGTCATACCAAATGAGGTAGTCATAATTAAATTATGAATGCCTTAACCTCTTAAACGCCAGCGTATCTACATATATGAATGTGTTTAAAAATTCATTTCTCTCTATACATTTACCTTGATAGCAAACTTATATTTAATAAGCACATCGACTCAATCATTAACAGGTCATATAAAATGCTTGGTTTTGTTATTCGTGTCAGTAAAGTATTTAGTAACCCGCGTAAAGTAGTAATGTTATATTTTGCATTAGTCAGAAGTACACTGGAATATGCCTCACGAATTTGGAACCCGCAGTACAAACTGTATATTGATAGCATAGAAAACATTCAACACAAATTTATAAAATATCTTGCCTTCAAATTCAACAATAACTTTGGACGCACATTTCAAACCTTGCAACAAAGGAGAACAAAAGCTGATTTAACATTTATACACAGAATTTTATATAATAACATCGACTGTACCGAACTTCTTTCCCTAATTAATTTTAACATACCCATAAGACGTACACGCCATACAGAATTATTCCACACGCTTAATTATAAAACTAATGCAGCAACTAATTCGCCAATTAACCGTGCACTTCATATGTTAAATAATGTTTGTCTAAATTCTAATATCGACATTTTCTCCGATTCACTTCCCAAATTTAAAAAGAGCATTATGTCAGTAATTTAAATTGTTCAAGGCACATACATACATACATCACCACTTTTCACATCCACAAACATACGCACACATACCTACCCACAACGCACATCACCCGGTAATCATTTAATATAAACAAGATACTTCAATGAAACATATCATAGGTACCTAACTTGAAATATACTTATTAACTGTAAACTTTTTTCACCACTGTAAATATTGTACTGTTAGTTTCTGTTAATAAATAAAACATAAAAATAAAAAATATCTAGCTATTCAGGGGAAACTCCAAAAATGGTAGATTATGTACGGTACAATTTACAAAAACATAATTTTGCAAAAAAAAGTGTGTTTCAACAAAAATGGGATCAGATGGCGCACAGTGATAATTTTGCGGCGGCACAACAAGAGAAATGTGGAGATCCGCAGAGTAACATTAAGAAAGGTACGCTCAGATGGTTTGGACATGTAGACTGAATGAATGAAGAAAGGAGTGTAAGGAGAATATATTACACAAATCTGAATGGTAGAAGAAGTGAATCAGATACTTGAGTTGGGCCATGTCAAAAGGCAGAATAAATGAAGAGTATGAACGAATGTGAATGAGGCAAGACTGAGTTGTTTGGCGTGTGTGCCAAGACTGAGTTGTTTGGCGGTCCATCCTCTCTGCCTACCCCTGCGGTAAAGGTGTGATGATTGACCCAGCTTTACCTTTTTGATGGACTGCGTGCCCCTGGCAGTACTCTAACTTCAAATTTATTACTCTGCACAACCAAACTATTAAGTAATTTGAAGTACCCCATTTTGTTCCCTATTGTTAAAGCTCTTTTAATCCCTATTTTTCACCTATTTTTGAATTTCCTACACTTTTTTCTGTATGGCAACACTAGGTGTAAGATAAATGACATTGTATTTTGTTATTTAATTTCAGATCGTAAACAACTGGGCGAAGATCATGTGAACATCCTGCCGTACTCGGGCCTACCGTCGCCATCTGACACGTACGAGTACAAGAAGGTGGTGAAGGCGCACCTGAACAGTGAGACCACGAGGAACCTGCTCATGTGCTTCGTATGGGTGCTGAAGAGCGTGGACAAGGCGGCCATCACACGCTGGTGCGGGGAACTGCAGCCCGCACGCATACACACCCTGCTGCAGGTGCTCAGTCTGTGCTTCGCCTGCTTCGAGTACAAGGTAACCTTACCTAACAAGACATAACCTAACTTACAAATCCCAACCTACCAAGACCTAACCTAAAAAAGTAATGTTCTGTACTTACTGTCTTAACTAGTACTTTTATTTGAACAGGGCAAAAAAGAGATACAGAGATGTGCCCAGCAAAATGTACGAAAGACAACAGACATCAAATCAAGACTGGAGGATGCCATTCTCGGACAGGGGTCAGCTCGTAGTGAGATGCTTAGGCGGAAAGGTTAGTTGCGTTTTATCATTACGCTTATTATAATACTCATCAAATCAGGCTTTATTGTAAATTAGGTTTGCTTTGTAGTGTTCAGTAAAATCGACATTTTCACAAGAAAAACAGAAACAAAAATTGTAACGCTGTTTAGAAAGTACATTTTTTCCGAGTAACAAGATTGTAAGAAGCCTTGCTTTTTATCTTTTATTGGTCTGCAAAGACCAAATTTGTCTGCCAAGATGTTATGCTTTCAAAGCGAGGCGACGGGGTTTGGTTATCAAATTACTCATAGGTGGATGAAATTATTCCACCGAATTTGTAAGACACGCCGTATCTACAATTGATATATTGATGGGTGAAGCCCAACGACGATGAAATATTATATTTGCGTAAACATCTTTACCAGGTTGCCACAGCACCATGAGCGGCGAGAAGCGTGAGCGCTGGCGTAAGGAATGGGTGCGTGGCGGTTCGGGGGCCCCATCCCCTGCCACCGCCCCCCTCGCGGCGCACCCCACGCACTTGCTGGCAGCACATCTGTTGCACCCCCCCGCGTCGCAGGCTTCCCCGCACTTGCCTCCCGTGCACCTCGAGGGAGCCCTGGCAGCGGACGTATCGCTCACAGTGTTGCATACATTGGAGACTATTGTGCAGGTAAACTAGTGAAATTATTTTCATTTTTTGGATTATTTGGAGACAGTCTGCATTGCTTTCACAGTTTCTCCTCTGACAAAGTTCGATCAGGGTTTCCATTGGATGATTGGCGATGTTTCCGAGTTTATAACATGGCTTCACAGTTATCTGAATCTTTTTCCCATTAAGATGGTACATAGATACCACCGGAGTGGTAGACACCTTCAGTATCGACCTGGTAAAAACCTCAATTCAGATTCGAATCTTTGCTCGAAACGGCTTTAGTTGTGTTTGGTGACCCTATCAAGTAGCCAGGTACTTCCCCATCTTCCTCCTCCCCATCTCCTTCCCGTCCCCACTACCTTCAGCCTCACAACTTTTTGCTTCAAAATTTTGAATTGAATGACAAAAATGTCAGTAAAAATGATGTTATTAAAATTTTTCATAACATTTTATTAAGTTTTTGACAACGGCAAATATTTGGCCGTATTAGTTACTTCAAATATATGTGTTTTTTTAAAAAGCTCACTGCTACACTAGGTTATAATTATTTTGTATTGTCACTGGGATATCACAATTCCGCTAAGAGTTAACACAACTTAAAGGTAATTAAATAATAATATGACAATACACATTTTAACAAAAGTTAGCTATATTGCAATTTTTTTTTTAATTGTTCATTGTTATTTTTTCTCGATAGGTGGCTTCAGGGTGGGACTCCCACCACAGTCTATTCGGGTTGGTACTGAGAGTTCTGCTTCTTGGACTGGCCAAAAACCAAAGCACCAATCTGCTGCAGCACATGTTTGCCACTCAGAGGTCACTGGTCTTCAAGTTCCACTGGCTGGTGTTTGACTCCGAGACGGAGCAGTGTGGGGAGCTGTGCCTGGTGCTCCTCCGCCACTGTGGAGCCCTGTGCGGGGCTGTGAGGGCCCACGCTGCTGCCACTCTCTACCTGCTCATGAGGCAAAACTTCGAAATCGGAAATGTAAATAAAACAACCTTTAATATTATTTCAGTTTGTACCTACCTACTTTCAAATATTATTTTCTGTGCAGGTAACCCTGATGGATTTTACATTGTTTGTTTTCATCCAGTTATTTATTTATTGTTTTGGAACATTTACAGAGTATTAACATAAAAAAAGTCGTTAGATTAGCATTGTAAAAAGCGTAGATGTTAATAGTCCACTTAAAAATGTTCACAGAATGCACAGTTTAATAGTTGTTTTTCGCTATGTATACATAGAAGTTAACAGAAATTAGAAATAGCAAAATATAAACAGAGGTAGGTATAAAGAAAGATAACAAAAATAGTGATGATAAAATATAGAGATGACAAAGATAAAAAAAGATCGATATATGATGTGAAAAACAGTAAACAAAAAAAAGTAAGGTACAAATAGAGTAAAAGAAACAGCCATTCACATTCAAGTTCAAGATCAAATATAAGTATGTACATATATTCCTAATCCTAATTCTATATTCCCCCTCCCTATTGTATTATTATGTAATCTCAGATTTACTGTCAACTTTCCCTAAAATAAATAAAATAAAAAAATACATTGTGAGACCGGTCGCATTAGACTGGAGTGATGAGTTACATAATATAAAGACAACCAGACTCAGTGAAATACGAAAATATTAATGGGTAATGTTTAAATTGAAGAGACTTTAAGACATGTATAATTTATAAATTGGTTATACATATTTTCAATTCTCAATTACTTGTTAGGTTAGTCTATTGTTAATTTGCCTTTTAAAGTAAGCGAGACTATTTACATATATGTCTATATGGTTACATTCAATGGAATTATACAGACGACACATTCGAGACAGTGGATTGAAGTATGCAATATTATTTTTATATAATTCAAGATGAAATGTATTCTGACTCATTAAATTATGTCTATTGGGGACCTTAATAATATTATGTATAGAATATTATGTATTATGTACCTACAGTTATGTATTGGTAATCTTTTCATATGGATTCGGATGAAAAAAAAAGATGTGTTGTATTTTTATACCTTCATATTTTCTTTGGTTAAGTATGGCGGCCATTATTTACCATCTGTTATTATATTACATAGCCATAAACAATGTCTTAAACTTTTAATATTAATTGGGTAGGTATCTACATACTTGCAAGTATTTTTCTCTAGTGGTAATGCTAAAAAAATTTACCATAAACAATTTAGATTTTTTTTTCTTTATGCCCAATGCCTAAAATAATTATATTTTTTTAAATATTTTCAGAACTTTGCAAGGGTGAAAATGCAGGTTACTATGTCTTTGAGCTCATTGGTAGGAACGAATGCCACATTCAGTGAGGATTCCCTTAGGCGAGCCCTTAAAACAATCCTGCTTTACGCAGAACAGGATACTGATTTACAAGACACATCATTCCCAGAACAGGTAAATATATAAATATTGCCCTTTTTGAACATTTGTCTCTTTAGAAATAGTAAACTAATAGATTTTTCCCCATTTATAGGTTAAAGACCTGGTGTTCAACCTGCACATGATTCTCTCAGACACGGTAAAGATGAAAGAGTTCCAGGAAGACCCTGAAATGCTGCTCGACCTGATGCACCGAATTGCTAAAGGATATCAGAACAGTCCCGACCTACGACTGACCTGGCTCGCTAATATGGCGCAGAAGCACATGGAGGTAAATATAGATACATCTTATTGTATTTCTCTAAATTCAATCATAATGTAATAAAAGATACTATGTACATATGTAGTAGAAATATAGATAAATTTGGACCAATTAGTATATTTTATTCAAGTAACGTGAGATTTTGCTAGACAGATCAGTGCTTCTAGGCTACAGAGGAGCTTGCCAAACCTAACGCTTAAAATTGATTAACATTTAGAGAGTTTGTTTATTTGGGAAGTATGTTTACGAGAGATGGGAAGGCTGATAGAGATATTAAAAGAAGGGTGAATGCAGGTAACTCTATTGATGGAGGACTGAACGCCGTTGGCACCAACAAAAAACTGTCAAAAGAAGCTAAACTAGCCGTCCATAATGGAGTTCTGGTACCTACCCTGATGTATGGCAGTGAGGCATGGAACTGGCAGAGGAAGGATGAAAGTAGACTGAATGCTGTAGAAATGAGATCCCTGAGGCAAATGTGTGGTAAAACCATGGTACGTTCGTGTGAGAAACGTGGAGATCTGCAAAGAATGCAAGGCTGATGTAAGCGTGATGTGTAAGATTAAGAAAGGGACGCTCCAATGATTTGGACATGTAGAGCGAATGAACGAGGAAAGGAATGTAAAGAGAATATATGACGCAAATGTGAATGGTAGAAGAAGTCGAGGACGCCCAAGAAAGACATTGCACGACCATGTGCATCAGATATTTGAGTCGAGCCATGTCAAGAGTCAGAATAATAGAAGAGCGTGTATGAGACGTTGTATGAATGTAAACGAGGCAAGGAATGTGTGCCAAGACCAAGTTGTTCGGCGGTCCGTTCTCTCTACCTAGCCCTGCGAGTATGTAATATTTATTTCAGCGCAACAATCACACGGAGGCGGGCATGTGTCTTGTGCACAGCGCAGCCTTAGTGGCCGAGTACCTGGTGCTGCTGGGCGTGGGCGAGGGGGCCCGGCTGGGAGGGGGCGCTGTGGCTCTGCAGAAGGTCACCCCTAATGCGCTGCACGAGAGCGCCGTGTCTGATGATGTGATGGCCCCCCGGAACGAAGGCATTTGCCTGGCCAAGGACTTCACGGAGCAGGGGCTGCAAGGTAGCAATTCTATGATTTGTTAGAATTTACACTGACTTTCAGATTCCACTGACCTGGTGATTTTAACAAAGAAAATAATAAACGGTCTAACCTAGAAACTAGTTCTTGAAGAGGCCCATGTAGTAGGAGGTAGAAAATACAAAAGCCGTCAAATTATTCCAGCAGGAAACTGTTGAACACAAAAACAATCTGTTCTATGTGGCAAATGTTAACTTTGAAACTACTTATGCCAGTTCTTCGTTGAATTTCCAGTAGAATGAACAGTAGTCCCACCTAACTAGTATATTCTAAAGATTATAATTGTAGTCGCTTAGGACGGGTTGTTTCAAAAAATTTGAACAATTCATCAAATATTTTAAGTTAATTTTCACATCCTGTGAAAGTTCTATTTAAGTTCTGTGATTATTTCAATTTTACAAAGCAACTGGCCTATAATGATACAATAACAGAACTTAAATAGAACTTACACAAAACGTGAAAATTGATGAATGGTTCAAATTTTTTTAAACAACCGTGTAGTCCAATTTACAAGTATTTTCAAGTTTTAGATGGAAAGATGATTTTAGATAGATTGGTAAGATACTTGCACTGTAAGATGAATGACCTTTTTAACATTTTCACTATTATTTTTAGGACTTTTGGAGCACGCAGCTAACTCTTTCCATACAGCCGGAATGTATGAAGCTATGAATGATGTTTACAAAGTCTTGATTCCGATAGCCGAAGTCAACAGAGACTACAAGAAACTTGCAAACATACACGGGTAAGATAAACTAAATACGTACATTACATGTTAAAACAATTTTATTAAAGTGATTAATTTACTTAATTATTTATTTTAGGAAACTAAATGAAGCATACACCAGGATAGAGCAACTCAGTGGAAAGCGGGTCTTTGGAACATATTTCAGAGTTGGTTTCTACGGATCCAAATTCGGTGATTTAAATGCCGAAGAATTTATTTACAAGGAACCTACCCTGACTAAATTACCCGAGATATTTAGCCGATTGGAGGTAAGTTCCATTCGCTATCTGAAACCTATTAAATTACACATATCAGTTATTGTTTTTCTGATTGTCATTATTTTATTATTTTTTATCTCACTGCAGAACTTCTACGGAACAAGATTTGGATCAGAGAACATTGTGATTATCAAAGACTCGAACACGGTAGATACTGCCACCCTGGACCCAGATAAGGCTTACATACAAATAACATATGTTGAACCATATTTCGAACCCTACGAATTGAGATATAAGCTGACGCATTTCGAGAAGAATTTCAATATCAGTAAGTAACATACCTTACTCATTTGTAATATTTATATAGTACAATCTCACTAATCCGGCACTATTAAAAACCAGAGGGTGCCACATTATTGGAATGTTCGGATTACTGGATTATTAAGAAAAAATCATAATAAATAAAATGAATTACACTCAAATCATAATCACAAATGCTTCGATGGCCACGCCGATTTGAAAAAAAGCGTGCGAAAATTACCTTCCTGACTTTTGCTTAAATATCTGTATAAATGCAAAAATGAACTAATGTTGTTATTTTTACACAAACCCGAATAGACATCCTACGTGAAAAACACATTTCAAAGGTGATTGCTAATAAATAAATACCTTTATATGCATTTGAAAAAGGAACAAAAATGCTAAAAGTCCGACTTTTCGGTTTTGACAGCGTTTGCAAGTCACAGATTTCAAAACACAAACAGCGTTGTGTTGCCACATGAATGAAATCTTTGAAGCCACCAAGAGAGATATTGGCGCAAGCGATTGTGATATGTCTTTCATACAGTTTCTTTATACATAAGGGTCAAAATTGCGTTCCAAAATTATTATTTTTTTAAATACGGGCCGCGGCCATCGGGTGACAAACGACACAGATCGAGGGAGGCGCGGGCAGAGGGTGCTGGATTATTGGACGTTTCAGTCTAATGAAGTACCGGATTAGTGAGATTGTACTGTATATGTATATGTTCACCCAGCAAAGCAAATGTTACGATGAGCTTGCAACGAGGACCAAGGTTGAACAAAAATAATATTTATTTCTCTTAATTATTCTTCTTTCAGAACGCTTCATCTATGCTACACCTTTCACCACAAGTGGTCGTGCACATGGCGAACTCATTGAACAATGCAAACGGAAAACTATATTAGCAACGGCACATCATTTCCCGTACGTTAAAACCAGAATTCAAGTTGTACAACGCACGCAGATTGTGCTGAGTCCCATTGAAGTGGCCATTGAGGATATTCAGAAGAAGGTTGGTCTTTGTTTATGTATGACATGACTAGATAGCTTTACTACCTGAGTTCGACAAATGTTTTTATTGAAGATCATAAAACAAATAATGTTGTGTCATATTTTGACATATTAGTAGGTATTTCGGAGTTACATAAATCGTGATAGAGATAACATAGCATACTGAAAGTAGTTGCGTTTAATTCCTTGGAACTTTAATTTCAAACAAAAAAAATCTATGCAAATTTCATGTCTCCAGATTTCACCATTTGATAGGTCCTAGCTATCAAACAGATTTCTGCTTTCGAGTTAGATAGATTAAAGTGCGCCGTAATTTACGTATGGCCCCTTACAAGCTAGTATATATATATTTTTTTTTTTTTTCCTGAATGTTCTTTCTATTATTTACCTTGCTTATTATTTATCAAGGTTTATTTTCTTCTATGAGTTTATTTTACTCTTTGTGTTTACTTTATATCTTTGCATGCGGGAGAGGGGTGGGTGTTTAATACGCATGAGTACTTGAGGATGAGGGAAAAGGTTTTTAGTCGGGTAAGGATCCTAACATGGGCTATTAACTGCTCCAATATTTATTTTACAGCTGGAGGGAACCATGGAAAACCTCAGCCGGAGCAGTGTTGAAGATCTGTAATAAAAATTTGGATGCCTCGTTAAGTGGATAGTTTCTTATCCATTTAACTTGGCCATTTTTTAGGAAGGGAAGTGTTCTTCTTATTTGCCATCTTAAGTTTTGGTTCTAGTTTTGAAGTTATGGTGCATTTCATTTTATTGACGAGTTCAAAAACGCGTGATTTTACTGTTGACATTACTTTATTTTAGTGTTGCTTGAATATCATAATTTATGTTGCTTATTTTTGGGAAGGGAAGTATTCTTAGTTGCTTATGAAAGTTTTGATTCTAATTTTGTAGTTAATGTGCATTTAATTTTGCTGACGTGATTTTTATTGAAATTGAGAGAAGCGATCTTCTGTATTACTGACGTAAGTTTTTACTCTAGTTTTTTGGTGATGATACATTTAATTTTATTGACGAGTCCATAATGCGCGTGTTTTTAGTTTGTACGTTATTTTAATTTTACGAGCTAGTATATATTTATGTAAATTAGGTTAGGTTATTTTATATTTATATTTATGTAAATTAGGTTAGGTTATTAGTATAGGTTTGCTGTATTATTTTCTTAGAATTGTCATAAATTATCATAAACTTCAAGGGAATAATAGACTAATTACCCACTACCTTCAGCCTCACAACATATCCCAATTAGGGAAGACATGGCCCCACTTGCTCCAGACTGGGGAGCAGTTGGGACTATTGTACAATATTCACATAAAAAAATGTAAAAAGTATACATATTTATATTTCACTGTTGTCTTTTGTATTGATGTATCTCGGTAGATTACGCTGATGACAAATTTGTTCTGGTCTCGGGGAACAGCAGAAAGGAAGTTGAGAGTAAAGCTGAAGAAGTTTTAAGTGTGATTTTAGAATGGGGAAAGAAAAATCGGCTGACCTTCGCTCCCCACAAGACCATGGGACTCCTGATGAAGGGTAACCTCAATAGAAGTAGAAATCCCACTATCAAAATGGGAGATACCAACATCCGATTCGTTGAGAGCACTTCATACCTAGGCGTCACTTTGGATCGAACGTCCTCATTCTTGACCCATGTTAAAAGCGTGTCAAGTAAGGCCCAGGCCCTCTTCTTGAAATTGAGAAGAATCTCTACTGCCGAGTGGGGACTGCGTTCTCCAGCGCTCCATCTCCTATACAGGGGGGCCTACGTGGCGCAAGTCTCGTATGCGGCCTCTGTGTGAGAGCACCGCCTGGAGAATTCACTCATACTCTCGGCGCTCAAGAGAGGCCAGCGAGTCCCCTTGCTGGCGCTTTCGGGTGCATACAGAACAGTCGCTTCGGACGCTTTGCCAGTTTTGGCCGGCGTTTTGCCTATCGATCTTGAAATTAGGGAGGTGTTAACAAAGAAGCTTCTAACAAGAGGAAGAACTGCAACCCACCATGGTATTGAGCTAATACCAGGTGGAGCGGTTTCCCTCCCAGGTCTTCTTAGAGAGATGCGAGAAAGAACGCTGAGAGAATGGCAAGAACGATGGGACAGGTCGAATACGGGAAGATGGACTTACTCCTTCTTCCCGTCAGTTAAACTCAGAATGGAAGGGGCACACATTGTAAGGGACCACCATGTGACCCAATTACTGTCCGGGCATGGGAAGTTTAGGGGAAGATTGCACAGTCTCTCTCTATCCCCCCATCCAAACTGCGCGTGTGGCAATACGGACCAGCCGAGCACATTCTGTGGCATTGTGAGATTATGACGGATGCCCGAGAGGAAATGCTCGATGGCTTGCAAGTTACTACGAGACCAGCTTGGAACGCGGATCTCGTTTCGAATAAGGTGAACTTTGAGTGCTTGAGGAAATTTACGAAAGTCTGGGTTGAGAGATGGCCTGATCTTAGAGTCGCTGACTAGCTGTAAAATCATGTAGGTGCCAGGTGTATCTGCTCCTGAATCCACGGACATCCTTATTACTTTATTACATCTACTGCTAGAATTTTATGTTTTATATTATCTCTATCGTATATACCTTTATCTTATTCTATTGTATACATTTTGTTTCTATTACTTTTATTTTTGTGTGACTTATCTTTTTTTTACTTATTTTATTTCTTTTCGCATTGATTATTTTAGATTTCGCTAAGCTATGCTAGACTATGTTTTATCGAGATACCTATTAATTATTTTTCATCATTATTGTGTTATATTCTTTGTTTTCCAGTTTCCTATTCCAAGGAACACTGTTGTGACCCAACTTACATACTCGACTTTGTTTTATTTTCCTTGCGTTTGTTTTGGTTTCTATGTTCTTTTTTTCTTTTTAGTCTCACAACCTCTACTTTGCTTCGCTCAGAAGGCTGAACTGAACTGCATTTATCTATTTTGTTATGTTTCTTTTTCCCCTTCTGGGGGGTGCGCTAGACCTCGTCCCTGCGTCAACAGGAGTCAGTCGACGACGGCACGGTGCCCTCTAAAATCATTTGTGCCACCCCCAGCAACATGTGCAGGCTTGAGGTTTGGGGGGGGGGGCGACCTCGGCTCTCCTTCGCCTTACCCCCGGCTACTCGACGCTGAATTCCTTAGAGTCGTCGGGTATTTCCACCCCAATCTCCCATTTACTTTTCTTTGAGGCATCACCGAGGAACCGGCTAAGGGGCGCGGAGGCTTAGTGTGGTTCACGGCTAGACCGAACGTCATGTGCATTCTTGCTGGGACTGCCAATTGATTGGAGAGGACTCCCAACCGTTTACCATGCTCGTATTACTTCTGTACTGTGTTTTTTTCCCAAACAGGTGCTTGTAGGATACGCTGGATATAATCACCCAGCCTTGCCACCTCGAGGACTCTCACCAACCTGTCCCATTGTCTTGTCTATATTTTGTAATACTAACACATATTGTATCTTGTATTTCCCGCTAAGCACTTGCATACTGCTTGCTAACAACGTATGCAGGGACATTGGAGGTCTAAATTCTTTCTAAACTAAATGTAGCTTCGTTCTTTCAAAAAAATTAGAGTCCTTGCGAGAGCCTTGAAGGAGTAACCATCTGTTACTTATACCAGGGCGGGTAAGTGGTGGATAATAACCTCCAATGTTGTCTTTTGTGATGAACAGAGGAGGGTAGTTATCCAATATTATAAGCTTTCACAATAAGCAATACGTAAAAATAAACTGACATGTTTGCAGATTAATGAACTGGGTGCCGCCACAAACCAGGACCCTCCGGACACCAAGATGCTGCAGATGGTGGTGCAGGGCTGCATCGGCACCACGGTCAACCAGGGGCCTATGGAGATGGCCCTCGTCTTCCTGTCGGGAGTTGCCGATGGGACGCAGCCCCCCACCAAGCTTACCAACAAACTGAGACTGTGCTTCAAAGACTTCTCCAAAAAGTTATTATTTTTTTGTATTTCTTGGGCATAAACTACTATTGAACAATTTCCAGAATATTTTTTTAAGAGTTTTGCTTTCCGTGTACAACAATTTCCAGAATATTTTTTTAAGAGTTTTGCTTTCCGTGTACATTTGTTACTTAAATTTTTTCTGCTACCGGTTTCGACACATCCAATCACATGGATGTTTCGAAACCGATAGCAGATTTTTTATTTATTTAAATAGCAAATGTATTGTTTTTCCTGGCTGTCATTTATGTAATACTAGCCGAGTCCCCATGTTGCCCGGGCTTTACATAGAGTTTTTCAAAATCGGATGTAGACAGTAATTTTCATCTTATTTTGAATATCAAGTGTGCGAAATTTCATCAAAATTCTGCTAAAAGGAAATGGGGATGGTTTTTTGTACTCTCATGTAGACAGTGACCTTCCTCTTGGTTTGTATGTCAAGTGTGCAAAATTTCATCAATCCCAGAATGAAGCAGTGGATTTGTATTTTTTTTAAGTTCAAACCATCTTCAAACTATATAGATAGATAAGACTAATGGGTGTCAACTTTAAAAGGCTATTAGTTCTTACTTTGATGGAAATAAATATACACCTAATTAATTGGCCTTGGCTTTCCAGGTGCAATGATGCTTTGAAGAAGAACAAGAACCTAATAGGGAGCGATCAGAAGGAATACCAAAGAGAACTAGAAAGAAACTACCAACGCTTCACAGAGAGGTTGGCCCCTCTTGTACAATCTACTCCGGGACATGTCACGCACTTGAGGTAACCATTTTAATAAATATTGCTTACTTGTCTTGTATAACCACTCAATTTTTGGCAAGTTTGCAAAACGACTTGAGCAATCGCTTGCCATAATGTGCCAAATGTTAGAAATAAAATAAATCAAGAATCGAAATTATTTTTTATTTGTTTGTTTTTGAATATTTATTTAGATGTACGCAATTTATTGATAACTGTATCTTTCTAATTTAATACCAGTCCTTTGTGGGAAATGTATTAAATATCCTAATTTAGTGCTTTCGATTTTGACAGTCCGCGAACCCAAATTCTATAAAACAATTTTCATGCAAAACAAAAATTGAGCCTTCTAATATATACAGTGAAACCCTCTTAAGAAGTTTTCCAAGGGACCGGAAAAAACCAACTTCTTAAGCAGGAAAACCTTATATGTGGGAAAAATTAGGCCAATTTTGAGCCGAGGGACCGAAAAAACCAAACTTCTTAAGCCACGAAACGTCTTAAGAGAGAACTTCTTAAGAGGGTTTCACTGTATTTGTATCTGTGATTATAAAGTAGGCCATAGGCAATATGCAGAAATAGAAAATATCGATCAATGTTGACCCGAATAAGTACCTCGCACCGCAATTTCAAAGGAACTAACAAGCAGAATTTGTGCATTTATAAAGTTAACGATTTTTTTTACAAATCCTAAAAATATGATCGCTTGAATGGTTATTCTTTTTTTTTTATTTATACAAACTTCATCATCATCATCTTCTTCCCCTTGTCCTAATCGGGTCGGGGTCCCACTGCAAGGTGCCTCCATTCGTCCCTGTCTTGCGCTGATTGTTTGGCCCTCGTCCATGGCAGTCCCATCCTCTCTTCACACAATTTCTGGAGTTGTCTCGCCCAACCGTATCTGGGGCAGCCCACCGAACGTCTACCCTCTGGAATCGCACTAAGTATTTTCCTTGGAATTCGGTCGTCAGACATTGTTAATACGTGCCCAAGCCACCTCAGTTGTGATTTTTCTATGAAGAGTAACAGTGGTTCAACGTTCAACATACTTACTTATCTTTCTTAATTTTGTTTTATTTTCTCTTTCAGCAATGGAGCAATGAAGGCCGAATGGAGGTATCATACATAGACAGGGTAAAATTTAGGTTTGAACACTGCGATACATATTTAAAGGAATGAGTTGTTAAAACCATCATAAGCCAAGAAGAAGCGGTAGAAAGGACAACTACTAATCTTTTTAAACTAGTATTTTTATAAACATACCTTACTTATCAATATTTATAATGCAGTAATTTTTATATCCACTTAACCAGAATACCTACTATGTAAGTATTATTTCATTTGTTGAAAACTTGATCTATGACGAAAGAAGTCTATGTAATTTTAAAAATCTTAAATTTACTACTTAGATAATAAACTATTGATGCGGAAAAATCACTGTACAACAATTAGAAAGGTGGTTCCCATAAGGAAGTGGCACTTCAGTATTTGGGATTTTTCTAAATCCCATGTTACTTATACTTCTAACATTATGCAGTTATAAGATGCATTAAGTTACTATTTATTTACTATAATATATTCCAAAATATTTTATTATACTACTACTCTGTGAAAGGGTAACTACCAAAGCATTGTTAATTTTTTATTGGTTGACATTTTTGTATTATTTAAAATGGTCAAGCGCACAACAAAATATTAATAAGATTGGGAGGTTAATTACATATTACTTTAACTAGAATTATGTAAAAATTGCCTTATTTATTCAGTTAAGATGCAAATCAGCTGAGACTATGTGCCATGATGTTTGTCTAGAGTGCCTAGATCAGTGATGCACAACCCGCGGTCCCTTTGGTGCGGCTCACTTGACTAAATAATATAAATAGCATTTATTTATTGGTTTGACCTTGGGGCTAGATAAAGTTTCGCCTGTGGTTTCATCTTTGTGCTCAATTGATTCTTTGAACGGGTTCCGTTCACTCTGAAAATGTTAATAGTAACGGAAGTGAGTTTGATGTTTCTTATTTAATAGCAATGGTACACAACTAATAACCCTGTACAAACTTTGAGACCCATGTTCATTCCTTCCTCTCCTCAAAAAGAACCTCCACACAGCCTCTTCAAAGATGACATTAGCCCTGAGAGAAATAATTTTCCTCGGAGCCTGCTTTGTGAAGTTGATGTAAAAAAAATGGTTCAGATTTGAACAAAATACTTGATGATGATTGCTTTAGCAACTGTTTACCGTTTTACAAAATTTAATAAAAGTTTACCTGACCAAATTTTATTCGAAAAACCTGACTTATAGTTTACATTTTGATATGGTATCTAAAGAAATTTTGTTATTATAAAATCATAAAATGCAATATTTAGATTGATACCGAGTTAAATTTTTAATTTCTAGTACCTACAGGTTCCAGACAGTTGGGATGTTTATACAGTGTTCACAATAGAAAAAAATGTGCACTAGTGATGTCATTGACAGCAAAGTTGACCATGTCAAGCTGTAGGAATCCTACCCCCCCCTGTGGCCCGTGAACTTATTGAAAATTGATAGTTTGACCCGGGCAAAGGTTGTGCATCACTGGCATAGATATTAGAATTTCAATAATTTGATTTAAGTCATGCTCTTATTCAAGCAGTTTTAACATCTGACCAATACATGATATTTAGTACTGTAAATAGTGTAATAATGGCAACTTTTTTTATAATTATGATTAGCTAAAAAAAAAACAATGCCAAATTTATTGCTAGATCTGAATTGGATTGTTGTAAGTTCTTATCTTTGTAACTATATTCACACAGATTTACATTATGTGTTACAGGTTAAAGAGACCTTGTTTGTTTAGTGGTGTAAAATTATTTAATTTGCTAAGGCTCCGTTACCGGCCCCAAAAAGAAGAAGATGGAGAGATACGAATGTTAGAGGAGAGCACTAACATTTACAGCGCCAAAATCAATGCAAAAACTGCGAAAATCTAATAAAACAGGACTCGTTTAAAATAGAGCAAAAATCTCTTGGGGGCTGTCTAAAACAGTATTTAATGAAACACTGTGAATTATTTTATACATATAACTTGTAAAATAACGGAAACAGACTTGAAAATAAAAAAATTTTGGAGCATACTTTGAGATTTTTTTCGATCGAGGGTATTTCATATAATTTGCGTTTCGGCGTGGGGAATGTATAGATATTATCTTCAAAAATAATATATATTTTTTTAAGAGCTTAAAAACTTCAAATGTTTAAGGGAGGTTTGCAAGAAATCGGTAGAAATTCGGGGAGCGGCCTCTTAATAATTTTGTTTTTGTTGGGAAACTTTTATGAAATAAAAAACATAAAAAGAACATTCTTGAATTGAATTACAATTTTTAATTTTAACAGAATTGATAAACACTATGCAATATTTTTGGACATTGGCGGGGTAAAAGGGGACCGCAGGTGGGGGTGTTCCAAACTAGTTAGAAAAACTGTTTTAAAACTTTTAACACTCTCAGGTGCGGACTAATAATTTTGAATGTGCCCTCTTTAAAATGATTCATTTGTGTAGTATTTCTTAATATTTATTGTTTAGGTTATGAAGGTAGGTATACTTGGATCTATTACATATTATTATATGTTTTACAGGACAACTAGTGAGGTAATGAATACGATTCATTATCACAGATTATTGGTAATAATTAAAGTTATCAATATTAGTCGCTAATTTATTTATATAATTTATTATCTAAAGCAAAAGTCTAATTTTTAAATCATTACTAAAGAAACCCGTACATTATTCCCTCAAGACGGAGAAATCCATTTTTTATATTCGACCACTAGTAATGTCTCATAATAGTAGATGTATAGACGCACAATATTTTTCAATTCTAAACTGTCTAGAATTATATTGAATAATCACGATTTTATATGATCATTGATTAAAATTATCATAATTGCCAAAATAACAGCACCATTAATACATATTAACCAATTTGTATTCCTTAATATTAATTAAGAAACAAGCGTTGTACTTTCTTAGACATTGGCAATGACCTGTTTTTCTTTTACTATTTTCTCTTTTTAAATCTACCTATTTGAAAAGACTCCAGATACTAATTCTACAGCCTGTAAGTCGGACGAATATCTACAGCTCAAACTGCTGACTAATATTTATGAGAACCAAAGTGAGGACGAATATCTACAGCTCAAACTGCTGACTAATATCTATGGAACAGGTGATGTCGACGAATATCTACAGCACTGGCAGAGGTCGGATTTGCAATTATGTATAGCATATTGGCATAACGTAATATTGCGTTATATATATAACCTAACCTAACCTAACTTAACATAAATTAAATTTTTTAAACTGCATACGCAATATTTCGTTATGCCAATACGCTTTACCTAATTGGTAATCCAACCTCTGCCAGTGCTGTAGATATTCGTCGACATCACCTGTTTCAGTTTGAGCTGTAGATATTCGTCCTCACTTTGGTTCTCATAGGTATTTGTCCGATTTGTTCAGTCTTTGGAATTCCTGTAGATATTAGTAGACGCCTCCTTTGAAAATACAGCATTGGTCTTGTCAGGAGAATAATTTGAAGGGATGACGTAAATGGGTCATTCACTGTAAAACATGCACCAGGGTACTTACCGAGAACATTGAAGTCCAACTGTGCTTATGTTGGGTGCTACATATATTTTAATACTAGACTGATCTTTGGAACAACTTACATTATTATATCCAATATAGCAATAAGATTCTCTGGGACGCAAAAAATATTTTAATGTTGTGATTTTTTTATGATTGTGGAGACTGTATAACTCCAAGTTACAGTTTGTTCCTGCTTAGAAAATATATCAACTAATATTAATTAATTGAGATATCGTCGCTCATATTGTAACACTGCGTATCTCAAAAAATACCTTTTTTTCTTTTCAAATTTATCGCGCCATGGTTTGAATTGACAAACAAACAAATGTTCTGTGACCAGTCACCGCTCCTTTTATACAAAGTTTGGTAATAAAATAATTGGTACTCATCTGTGATTAACAGTAAATGTTCATACAAAAGTTTTGTTTTATTATTTGAATAAAGTTGAATAGAATATTGTGTATTTCACACATAAGAAAAATGCATATCTCATTATTTCTCAGCCTTTTTGTGTATTACGCTGCGAATGTCATTTAAAAGACCTAACAATATGTTTTTAATGAAAAAAAATTACTTCTTCAAATAACTGATCCCTAAATATTAGTTGACCCTTTTGTTCAAAGTTGCGCTATTTTTATTTAATAAACTAAACAGTTTTCTGTTCCTGCGGAAAACCTGTTTGTAAAATGAGATATGCAATGTGAGCGACGATATCCATTTCATTATTTTAAGAATCGAAATGTGTTTGAAATGCATTAGTAATCAAAGAATTATATTCAAATGGGCCATGTTATATTTTCAACATCCAAATCAACTTGTCCATTGAAGATTAATTATTTGTTATTTGAAACAACACTCAAATTCTTAAAAATGGACATTACGATTCTCTTATCACTAATATTATCCAATCTTCACACATTTCTCAAAATAGTGTGAATGAAGTTTTGATCATTCAAAGAACTAGAATAACATTACCCACACTTTTTACAATGCTCTAAGAAAATATTTAATCATAAAATATGTATGTAGGTACAATTAGATTGTATAAAAAATAAATAAAAAAAACATTTTCAGAGACAATAAGAGTTTATTGTATTAATTTTACACATACAAAAAATATTAATCCACCTCTTCCTTCTAAACAGGTAATGCTAGGATTTTATGTTTTTTGTAATATTATTACATAATGTATTAGGTATTACTTATTAAAGGAATGATGCTCGATAATAATTGATGTTTTAATAATTATAATTATATATTAACGAGCATTATTTATACACTTACATTCTAGTAAAAAATATTCATATCCCAAAAGAAGCAGCGGTAGGTACCTACCCAATTGAGATATGGAAATAAAAAAAATTATAATCTGCAATTGGCTGATATTGTCATATAATTATTAAATGAATCCTGCTTCTTCTCAGATTTACCCTCCCATAAAAAAAAAATCCTATTAAAAACCAAATTAAGACCTCATGTGGTCCAAAGAAAAAATATCATTTAAAAAAAAGTTATTATTTAAATCATCTGCTTAGCAAAGCTTTTAAAAGTGGTAAAAAAAACTTAGGTAAGTTCTGAGTGCCGTTCACAGAATTTGAACAATTCATCAAATTTTTAAGTTCTATTCAAGTTCAGTTACTATTTCAGTTGCGTGAAAAAACTGGCCAATACGATGTGATAAAAGAACTTGAAAATTAACTTTGAAATTTGATGAATTGTTCAAATTCTGTGAAACAACTTGACCCTAAGATTCATACATTTAAAAAATAATATTTGTGCACGCAAATGGTAAATGAAGTTTGCAACTAATTGTACACTTATAATCTAAAGTACAACGTAATTGTAAGATCTAATTTTAAAAAGGATATTTAGTCAAATAATAAATTGCCCTACTACACATACCACCTCAAAAGCAATATGTACATTAGTTTTATGAAAAAAGGTTCAGAGATACGGGAACTGTCAATTCTGTAACACAAGTTGTAGTTTCAGTTGTGTGCACACTTGGTTTGTTGACAACACAATTAGGCCCAGTTGTTTCACAGAAATTCAAATGTAACATTCTCATCAAATGGTCATTCAACACTATTTTGTTTTTTTAACTGATTTTTTTTTTGTGTTTTTTTTTAAACTTCCCCATTAAATGTCGAATCTAGAAACATTCAGCCAAATTGTAATAAGCTGACAAGCTTAACAAAATTATAGTTGTCCTCTTATATTGATCACAATTTGTCAATAATTTGAACAATTCATCAAATTTTATGAAAAAACCAATCCTTAAGACTCGGCATTTAACAGACACCTTTCGACTATGGTGCTGAATGGTCATTTGATGACTCAATGAATTTCTGCAAAACAATTGGGTCTAAGTGATTAATATTATTTTGTTGAGGGATGTTTTTTTGCAGCAGAAATGGGCATTTGAGAGGGAGAGAAGAAACCAGGTTATTCTGATCTAGTCAATAGATAAATACAAAATAAACCGTAATTAGAATGTGCATCCTTTACCGGGCGATACATGATGCTGAAACAGTTTACGCTTACGTTCTTAGAAGATAACAAAACAAAGAAAATTAATTTTGAGATGGTAATCATAGAACTAGAATCACTTTAATAACTAAAATCACTTGTCAGACCATGTCGGTTCATGGAGGAGACCTGGAAAAAAATAAAGGTAAATATTATTATTGGTAGCTAATAAATGGAGACATGAAAATGATGTGTCAGTGATAATGCATATTTTTACATGAAAAACACAAATTTTGCCATTCTCACAAGACAAACGAGAAATATTCAAGCAATTATGCGAATTTTAGTATGTTTTCTTCAATTTCCTGGTATTTTAAAATAAGAAGGTAATATAATGCATTGTAAATATTTCTTTATCTGTGATTTTGAAAAGTTTATTAGCCTTTAATGGGGGCCTCAGCACGGGTAAGCCACCCAGTGAGGCCAACATTATTGGATTGTACTATGAACTAATTTCACATTGAAAGTGCCGTGTAAATACTATATTATTAATTTTTAACATCTAAACATCTGTTAGACAACAATTTACAAAAACATCATTTTGCAAAAAAAAAAGTTATAAAGAATATATGCATCAGCACACCAAGAAATAATTTCAAAGTTTTCTATTTCGTAAAAAAAAAAAAAAAAATTCTGTAGTGTCTTTGCTACAAAATAATAAAAAGTTTAACCACTCAGGTACGTAAGCAGATATACACGTTAAGAGGCGGTTCTCCGAATTTCTACCGATTTTTTGCAAACCTCCCTTAAACATTTGAAGTTTTAAAGCTCTTAAAAAAATATATGTTATTCTTGAAGATAATATCTAGTAATTTATCGCGCCGAAACGCAAATTATAAAAAAATCCCTCGATAGAAAAAAATCGCAAAGTATGCTCCAAAAATTATTATAAACACGTTTGTTTCAGTTATTTTACAAGTTATATGTATGAAAAAATTCACAGCGTTTCTTTAAATAAAACTAAAGACAATAATCGCGAGATTTTTGCTCTTTTTTAAATAAACCGACCAAAGGTCAGCCGCCCCACTTTGTTTTGGGGTAGACATGGCTGACTTTAGGAACTTAACGCTCCAAATGTCAGCCATCAACGTGCTAATACACTTTATGGCTTGGTGAATGATTTAATCTTTTATTTATTATATTTTATATATATTTTATTTCATTCTAGGTATTCATAAAAACTAAGTCCATCATGCCGAAAGAGAAGAACGTCAAACCGAAGGGATACAGAAGACCCCTTCTACGATACGACCGGAGCAAAATTGAAGATGCTCTCCAAGCGATAAGGGGAGATCAAATTAGCATCAGAGAAGCCAGCAGAAAATATGGAGTTCCCAGAGGAACTCTACAAGATCGTCTCCACGGCAGAGTTCCTGATAATAAAAATATGGGAAGAGATACCACATTAACTAAAGAGGAAGAAGAGTCCTTGGTGCAATGGTTATCCGAATTGGCCAAATGTGGATTTTCAAGAAAAAAAGATGACCTATTAAACACAGTTCAAAAAATTATGAAGGATGACAAACGCCCAAACCCCTTCACAAATAATAGACCGGGAAGAAAATGGTATGACCTATTTATTAAGAGGCATCCAATCTTGAATGAGCGTGTCCCAGAAGGTATAAGTAAAGGAAGAGCTGTTGTCACTGAAGAGTACATTTGCAAATGGTTTAATGATCTAAAAAAGTACCTAAGTGACATCAATGCTATAGATCTTTTGGAAGACCCTAGAAGAATTCTCAATGGCGATGAAACCAGTTTTAGTGTTTGCCCTAAAACTGGAAAAGTTATCGCACCAAAAGGCTGGAAAAATGTATATGAAATTCAAGCCGGGAATGAAAAAGAAACAATAACGGTATTGTTAGTTTTCACAGCTGCAGGTGACACCTTACAACCGATAGTCGTCTTTCCATATGTTCGACCACCACGAGATGTAATTCAAAGCATGCCCAATGAGTGGTTCCTTGGTCGTTCAGAGACTGGTTGGATGAGGAGTGAAATATTCTTTGAATATGTAGCCAATGCAGTGAATTCTTGGTTGGAGAAAAACTCTATACCAAAACCAGTACTCTTGTTAGTAGATGGGCATAAATCCCACCTTACTCTTGAGCTGAGCAAATTTTTTAGTGAAAATCAAATCATTCTCTATTCATTGCCCCCAAACACGACTCACTTGATGCAACCAGCAGATGTTAGCGTTTTCAGGCCTTTTAAAGTCGAATGGCGAAAAACTATTAGAGAATGGCAAGGGAATTCAGAAAATTGTAATTCAGTATTGTCGAAGAGCACCTTTTGTCCATTACTGAACAAAGTGCTACAAAAAGATATTACAGACATTATTAAGAATGGATTTAGAAAATGTGGGCTGTTTCCTTTTAACCCGGATGCCGTTGACTACACTAAGTGTATTCAAAATACACTAGAGCGTGCCGAAAACACAAACAAAAATGAACAAGCAACTACTCCAAAAGATGCGGTGACTTTTAACCGAGGAGAAATCATAATAGCACAAAACGTAATAAAAAGCATAAAAAAACAATTAGAAGATGAGAATATTGACGCACTCCGTGTTATCGAAATAATCGAAGCTTCTTTAGTAGCAGACAATCGTGTTGTCACTGTTGGAAATTACATTTTAAATTCTAGTGGTGTTCTGGAACCAGATTCTGATCCTCAACCCTCAACTTCGGGCTATGAAGCAAATGAATTCCAAATTACTAATAGTATAGTAAATTGCGACCAAGAAGATGCTGAAAATAATTCATTTTTGCCTATTCCTGATGATGATTTTGAATCACTGGACAATCTGGACATGATAAATCTTTCCAATTTCTCTCTTCTCTCAAGCCCTACCTCAATTATTACCAATACTGTAAATACACCACCACCGTTACCCGCAACACCTTTGTCGTGCGTAACCAACAAAATTAAAAGCGGAATATCTCCCTCCTTCAGAAATCACTTGTTCACTCCAAAGTGTCTGCAATATGGAAAAAGAAAATTGAAACCAGGAGAACAGATGCCGATGGCGATTTCATCTGATGCTTGGAAAAACTACATGACTGAAAAAGAAGAGATAAAACAGGCAATAGTAAAGAAGAGGATTGAAAGGCAAGAAGCTATACAAAAAAGAAAAGAAGAACAGGCTAAAAAAATAGAAGAACGAACGAAAAGAAAGGAAGAACAAGTGAAACGAAAAGGAAACACTGACAAATACCAGAACCCGAGACGAAAGGCTGGAGAAACCAATAAAAAATTTAAAGTTACATATACTCAATCTAAAATTTCAAGCACTGGATGTGAAGAAGAATTAAACAGTGACGTGGTAGATGATGATCTGATAAAATCTAAAATTTCATGCACTGGATGTGAAGAAGAATTAATCAGTGATGTAGAAGATGATGATCTGAAAAATGTTGGCTGTGACATCTGTCCAAGATGGTATCACCTCAAGTGTACCCAAAACCGGGGTACACCTTATGCGGAAGTTGCTTCTAAAGAATTTACTTGCCATATTTGTCTGCTAACTATGTATGTAGATGAAAATAAAATTGCTACTATTGAATACCTATTTTGTTTAATTTCATGTCATGTAATAATTTAAAACCCTCTGCTGGATATCTATCGACTAGGCTGACTTAACCCAATCCCTGCCATTTACGCGGATCGGCGTACGAACGTTCCGTGCCACAACTGCCATTTACGCCGTATCACGTAAATCGCCAGTATGAATGTTTCGAGGATGATATTTCTAAGTTCTGATGGTAGATGGGGCTAAATATTATTTTGTAAAATATTATGAACTGTTTCTTAGCGACATCTCTTGTAAAATATGATAATTTAAATTGTTTATACTATGAAAAGCAGCATCCAAAAAAGGTCAACAGATTTCTTGGCGCAGTCGTTTGATTCTCCCGCCATCGCAGCGTCGTCGTGTGTGTGTATGTCACGTGGTTCTTATTGCGTTCTCTGTGGTGTGGTTCTAAAAGTTTTTTTCATATTCGGCGGAGATGTGGACTTGAGTTTTTATTCCCGAATTGAGAATTTAGTTTGTGTTTTTTTTTTTAATTTAGTTTGATATTTCATTTCGTGTGTACTTTTATACAATCATTTTTGAAACTTTATTTTTAATATCCCTAAATATGTCAAGACGCAATCTCGGTGAAGAAGAGATAAGAGAATTCGTCCTCGATATTGACTCCGAAATTGAGGAAAGTGATGATGACTCGGATTTTATAACGCAACTTAGTGACAATGAAGATGAGCCTATGGAGACTGAAGTTACCCAAAGAACTTCGTCGGGAAATTGGACTGTGAATTCCGGAAATTTTAAACCAATAATCCATGAATTTAATGATTTTCCATCTGGAATAATCGCGACCCCATTATTATCAGAAAATTCCCCGGAAATAAATTTTTTTAAACACTTTCTAAATACAAATATAATGGCCGAAATTGTCAAGGAGACAAACAAATATTATCAAGCAACTATTAGAAATAAAGTTATTTCTGAACATTCACGGCTTCGCAGGTGGAAAGATACATCAGTTAATGAACTCTACATATTTATTGCAGTGACAATGCTTATGACCAGAAATAAGCACCACACGATAGAAGAGCATTGGTCGAAAGATCCCCTTCTGACAAGTAAAATATTTGGCAAGACGATGGCAAGAAATCGTTACCAGATATTGCTGAGTATGCTGCATATGTCAGACCCTGATTCACAAATTGCTGGTGACAAATTAAATAAAATTAAACTTCTGGTCAATCACACTCGAAAAATGTTCAAGGAAACAATGGTGCCATACGAAAATCTATGCATTGACGAGAGCATTATAGAGTTCAAAGGACGTCTTAAGTTTAAACAATATATTCCATCCAAACGCCATCGGTTTGGAATAAAAATGTTTGTTTTGTGCGACTCGAAGACAGGTTATATTTTAGATATAATTATTTATTGTGGAGATGGGACGGATGTCACTGACGAGCAATGTCTTGGGGCTTCAGGGGCTGTTGTCACCACTATGTTAAATGGCTACCTCGGTAAAGGCCACAAATTATATGTAGATAATTGGTACACTAGTCCAATATTATTTAAATTTTTGCATGACCACCAAACTAACGCATGTGGAACGGTGCGAAAAAACCGTAAAAACATGCCAAAATTTAATAAATTGAAGAAAGGGGAAATTACTTCTCAGTATTCCGATTCACTGATGGCATTAAAATGGCACGACAAAAGAGAAATTCACATGTTAACGACGCTTCATGATGATAAAGTTTCTCCAACTGGGAAAATAAATTTTAGAACTGGAGAAGTAGTTTCGAAGCCAAATTGTATTCAAGATTATAATAAAAATATGGGCTTAGTAGATAAAGCGGATATGATGATAACTAGTGTAAATTCCCTTAGAAAATCAATTAAGTGGTACAAAAAAGTTTTCTTTCATTTAATCGATTTATATTTACTGAATTCGTACATTATGCACAAAACCGTTAGTTCCAAAAACATTACTTTTCCTGATTTCCAATTAAATATGATAAGACAATTATTAGAAAAACATCATACTCCATCGCACCCTGAAGTTGGTCCATGTTCGTCACAAGATGTGCCATTACGGTTATCTGCCAAAATGCTAGTAAAACATATGCCGATACCAATACCCGCAAAGGAAAAAACCCAAAAACCTTATAAAAACTGTTATGTTTGCTCAAACACTAAACTTAGACCAAAAACAAGAAAAGCGACGAAGTACATGTGTGGCGAATGTAACGTACCGTTATGTGTTTGGCCATGCTCAACAATATTCCACGAGAAAAAAGAATATTAATTTTAAATCTTTAAAACATTGTGTAAATAAAATGTAATACAATCTAGTGCAATATCAAATATAAAATGTGAAAAAAGTTGGAGAATCGTTGCCGAACTCGATACACTCCATAATGACATGTGAGTGTTTATCTTATATCTCTTTGTTTATTTGTGTTAGTGAGTCAGCACTATGGCCGGTTCACCGCACTCAATTATTCTGATGGTGTTTACTATTTATGTCAAAAATACGTTACGGGACACACTCGAGGATTCAAATATCTTATAAAGTATGTAGTAAAGATATCAGTTATGAGTGTCTAATATAAACAAAGCCCTCAATGGCAATGGGAATGCCGTAAAGATTAATTTAATTGAGAACTTAAAAAAGACTGAAATAGCTTGGCGCGTCATAGTTGACAGAGTATATTGTCTGGGCAGTGCTACGACCCTCGGTTGAGGACGCAGAAAATAATAATAACTCCCTCGCAGCGAGCAGTGTTCGAGAAATTCTCTCCGGTTTTCGATGGATTTGCTGATGAGGATATCTGCAGTTTATGAAGTATGCAGATTAAGGTGATGTCTTGAGGTAATGTAGGTGATATCTTGGAAGTAGTACCGTGTAGGAATGATAACTTGGAAGTTTAGATTTAATAACTTTATTTAAGATAATCAACTTATAATTTAGACAATGTCAATTAGCGAACAAAAGTGCAGCGTGGAGACTGCACGTAATAAGAAATAAGAGTGAACAAAGTGAACCTCGAGAAATGCTAAGTCCTCGTTTATATAGGTTCTATTTTCAGTATTCCCGAATAGAGGAATGGTGGGGAGACTCATAGGTAAGTACCTACTAGGCACAAAAAATGGGTTACACAGGAAATCAGTTTTTGGTGTTAATCCCTTCGATATTTCTTAATCATTTTCAATTAAAAATAATGTGTTTGTTGGAAACGCATGAGTGCATAAAAGGTTGACATTAATATGTGTGATTTATAGCATAGGGCTGGAGAATATAACATACCTCCCTTCCTTAAGATGAAAGCAACATTTTTAAAGTTAGTTGCTGTAGTTATATTTTGAAACATTTTCATTCGAAGTTAACTCTTGTAGAGGTATATCTTCGTTTTCGCAATTTAACCCATCTGAATTTCTGAATGTCATTCTTGGTTGGATCCTTGTAGTGGATCGTCTAGGATTATTACATTGATTGTATATCCTGACACAACATTTATTATCATTGTCATCATTAGTAAAATAAGAATTAAGTATTCTAAAGAATCTACAACATTTCAATAATTTGTAAATTATAAACATAGTTAGAAAAGTGAATAATGTATACATAACAATTTGAAGTTTTGATGAATGTCTAACCGTAAGTGGTCTTGAATTATATGATTTAAGATCATCATTAAATTGATCGATTTTATGAGATGCCAAATTAAGGTCATCATGTTGCAAATTAATTAAATTTATAGGTTCAAGTTCATTTAGAGTTTCATTATATTTTTTCATGTTACAACAATTGTCATCGACAATATTTAAAGTTGAAACAGGGTTTACATATTCAGTAATAAGATTACTTTTTGCAATTAATTGTGTGAGTCCAGCATAGGCTCTACAACTAAAATTTAAAGTTAATATTCCAGTGTGGAATAATTTAATATCAAAAATATTATTTCTATTTTTGCAATCAATAGTTATTTTAGATGGATGTGAATAAGTAAATATCCATTTGTTGTTTCTTATAGGCTGCCATAAAAGTATGTTGCCTTTAATAATTCTACTAAAACATTCGTTAGGTATTTCATTAATATAAGCAGACAATAATATCGTCTCGCATATTGGATCAGAGAAAGTTGATAAAACATCTAGATCCTTACATATAAAATTTTCATTAGTAATAGTTTTACAATTATTCTTAAGATTATCAAGGTATACATAAAAAGATTTGTCCTTTGTAATAGCTAAGTATTTATGTTTAGGAATAATTAAGGAAAAGGTATTTGGGATATCAATATTTGGAACAGGTAGGGGTACTACATGGAAAAGGTTATATTCTTGTGATGTAACTAAAGGTAACTTCGTTATGAAGATAAGTTTACCGTCAATATAATATGAAATTAATTCTGAAACGTCAAGTAGAGAATGTATGTTTTCAAGTTTCAAACTCAAGGGGAATTCTTTTCCGCTTGGTAAATTTTTAATATTCGAGTTAAGTTCGAAATATAATTGTTGAGGTGTAATAATATCTGGATGTAAAATTCCTTGTTTAGAAAATAAGATAGCATTGATTAAAGAGTCAATTTGATCATAAAAGTATTCTGTTGTCTCGAATAAAGAGTTTGTTTGAGAAGTAAGTACGTTTTTAATTTCTTGTAAATTATTTTTATCGTGGTCTTCCTTGAAGTAATTATTTATTTTTATAATATTTTTATTCATAGTATATTCATCATAGTTCAGTTTAGCAAGTGTAGTATTGAAATTAATCAGAGTCGATTTAGTGACTTGTAATTGATCTTTCATAAGATTATAAATTTCTTTATCATCAGACATAACGCGTTCGATCGCATCATCATAATATTGTGCATCTTCAGAATCTAATGTTCCGAAAACAGCTTTGAATAGTTTTCCGACACCGTCAATTAAACCGCGTTTTGTGCGTTTATTAGAAACAAGGTGTGTTATCGATTCATATTTAGTTTTACATTTCTTTATAATATTTAAAACTGGTTTTAAAAGATCTTTACAATTATCGTTAGGTACATATGATAGGTATTTTGAACAAGTGCTTTTAGTTAAAGCATAATTATCATCTAGGATTTGTATCTGTCTAGGAAAAGTACTAATATTTAGATAAGTAATAACTTTCCAATCGTCATTATATACTTTAAGTTTTCCAATTTGATCGAAGAAGAGTCCGTTTCCAGTCGATATTGGTTGGACATCTTGTGAAAAGATTAAGTTTGTCTTGAAGTACCTGGAACAGGAGATAAAGCGCGATATGGCTTAATTCTGTTTACATGGAATCTTTTAAGAGAGTTATTTTCCATTTTAATAGTAACATTTTGATTATTATGGACTTGTACGATTTTGTACGGTCCTTTCCAATTAGGAGTAAGCTTCTTGCTTAATGATTTAGGTTTATTCGTGTTTTTAAGTAATACTAAGTCGTTAATTTTATAAGTATTATTATATACGTTTCTATCGTAATATTTTTTGGAAGTTTCTTTAGCATGTCCGATTCTTTCACGGGCAATTGATCTAGTAATAGCGAATTTATATTTTAATTGATTCAGGTAACTTTCATATGTTGGATTTGAATCAGTGTTTTCCAAAGAACTTGGTAAAATAGGTTTATGTCCAAAGACAAGTTCGTATGGAGTAAATTTGGTTGTACAATGTGTACTTGTATTATACGAAAACATAGCTAAAGGGATATAATCGTCCCAATTTGATTGATCGTTATCTATATAATGCGTAAGATAATCTTTTAAAGTAGAATGAGAGCGTTCCAATGCTCCATTAGTCTGTGGGTGATATACAGTAGTTTTTAAATGTTTAATTTTAAATAGTTTCGTAAGATTTTTCATTAAGTTGCTTGTAAATTGAACACCTTGGTCCGTGAGGATTGATTTAGGTATTCCGTAGTGAGAAAAGAATTTAACTAGACAATTAGCAACAGTTCATCTTGAAAAGTGACTATATATTTATTATTTGAAGCAGTTTCGCTAAGTGGTCCGACTATGTCGACCGCAATTCTTTCAAAGGCTTCCGTGGAAGTTGTCGTTATTTCCATTGGAGCTTTATAAGTTCTTCTGTCAGTTTTATTTTTCTGACAGTGGATACAATTTTTTACGTAATTTTCAATATCATCTTTCATTTTTTCCCATCGGTATCTTTCTTTGATCCGATTATAGGTTCTGATGAAACCTGGGTGTCCTGACATAGGGCTATCATGACATTCCTTTAATATTATGGGGATTTGTGAAGTTAAAGGATTATTAATTTTGTTGTGATTAATATTAATGTTAATCTTTAAGTTTCTAAAAAGATATTGAATGATTTCTTTTATTTTTATAAAAGGCACAGAGTCAAAAGGGTTTTGAAAGTTTGGTAACGTAATTTCAGTTACACGTTTTTCGATGAGTTTCGATCTTAAGTTTTTAAGTGTTAAGAAAATATCTTTAGGGGTTGTTTTATCGAAATAGTGAGTCTTAGTAAAACAATGAAAATAGGATTTTTTATTATCTATAGATTTAGATTCATGAATACCAAACAGTGTTTTTGGTAATTCTAAAAGTTCATCAGTATCTGAGGAATTTAATAATATTTCCGCACAAAAAGGGTTTTGATCATCTAGATCGATTGAAGTTGGATATGCCATATTTTAGACATATTATTTATAAAAAATGAATCATGTTCATTAAAGTAAAATATATTTAACTCATTTTTATCAGCGTAAAATCTTATATAATTTTATAAGTATCATCTAATTCTAAATTATTCGTAGATAGATTATTAAGTTTATAAATTGTCTTAAGTCGTCAACATTTATTTTTTCAAAACATTTCGTTTGAAAGTCGATCAAAAATGTCTGGGGGAATGAATTTTTCTTTCAGTATCGAAAGCATTTTGCTGTTCGTTTTTCAAGGGGTTTATTAATTTTACTGAAGTTTTCTATAAATTTTCGGTAATAACCAGCTAGACCTAAGAACGATTTAATTTCTTTAGGATTCCAGGAAATAGGAAATTCAGAGATTGCTATTATTTTTTTTCAGGATTAGGTGTGACACCTTAGTTAGAAATTAAGTGATCTAGATAAGTAGCTTCCTTTCGCATGAAATGGCACTTATCCGGTTGAATTTTTAAGTTATTGTCAGCAAGTCTTTGAAATAAAGCTGTAAGTTTCATTGCGTGATTTTCTATAGAATTTGCGTAGATGAATTTGTCATCTAAATAAACAAAGCAATATAATTCTTGTAAACCAATTAATGCGTTATTCATCAATCGTTAGAAGGTAGCGGAAAGCTTGTCGTCTTCGTATAAAATATAGAATTATAAATGTCGCAAATATCTAATAAGAATAAGGAATTGATTTCCTTTGAATTTAAGTGATCGATACAAATTTGATTACGAATTAATTATTTACGTTTTTACCGTTATCGTTTGAATTTTTATTAAAATGGTAAACGTTTTCAGGAATATTGTCTAAATAGACTTTCATACAATTTATAACAACATATTCATTTGTTGAATTTAAAATAGTGCAATACGATTTATTGTTCGCATGACTTTGGTATTTTTATTATTTTATTAGCATTGATATCTTTTATTATTTAATTATTATATTTTTATTATTTTTTTTTAATCATTTTTATCGTTATTATTAAGCATTATTATTATACATACCTTCGATAGGTATTTTTTATTATTATCCCTTCTTTTATTTCAGGGTTTAAAATATCAATTTTGAAAAAGAGTTTCATAGAAGAATTGTTTATTTTTATTATTAAAAGTTTAAGTTTCTTTTATTAAATCGTTATTTAAAAAATCAATTTTAGCATTTTTGCTTTTTAAAAGTTGTTTATTATTAAATTATTAATTTCAAAATCAATTTTAGCATTTTTGCTTTCAAAAATCGTTTATTATTAAATCTTTATTTTCAAAATCAATTTTTGCATTTTTGCTTTTTTTTTTAAATGTCGTTCCCTTAAATTCATCATACCCAAGGTTTAAAATTTCACTATCCATCGTGTGGAAATCGTTAATTTTTTTTATTATTTTTTTTTTTTATTTAATATTATTATTAGAACAATTCCGATCAATTGATCGAGTTTCGATCAATTTTTTCGATCTAATGAATGCCCGATTTTACGGTGCTAAAGCCTATCTCAATAAATTTGCCCGAATTTACGGTACCAAGACTATTTGTCTCATTAATTGTCTCATTTTGAGAGTCTTTTTTTTTCATTTGCACATTTCCACGAGAATCAACCGAAAGTTCAATCGAATTTCAATCGATTCTACTAATTTTTTGCCCGAATTATACGGCACCGAACCCATTTATCTCAAAGTGGTCTAAAGATCACGTCTACATGAGATGGTGTTCGAGACATGAAAATGTCTTTTTATAAATAAATAAATAATACCACAAAGGTAATTGGAAATGGCAAGATAACACGAGATGGCACATAATATATATAATTGCAATACATATTATAATAATTTTTTTTTTTTTGGAGTTGCATGGAATGTTCTAATATACTCCTGAGCCTAGCTCGTGACTTACAGTAGACCGGCTCGGGGTTCCACTGCAGATCGGGAGTTAAAATGATCCACTTTCGAATCGTATTTCCTTGGTTGGGAAGACGAATAATTATTAGGAGCTGCAGAATTAGAATTTTCATTCTCGTATTTTAATTTTCTGCAGTCTTCTATTACGTGACCAGGTTTATTACAATGCCTGCACATTTTTCTATAAAAAGATTGTCCTGAATTTGGACTAAATGGTTGATTAGGTTTTTTATAATTGGATCCCGAATTTGGGGTAAAATTTTTATTATTATAATTATTTTTTACGAACATGACCTTACGATTATTGAAGTTGTCATTTTTATTTTTATTTTTATAGCAATTGTTATTAGAATGTCCCGATTTTCCACAAATCGTACATGATTTAATTGAATTATTATTAATTTTGGATGAGTTTAGTAATTTATTTATTCTTTCTTCTTCTAATGAGATTGTGAAAGCTTCATTTAAATCTTTAGGATTCCTCGATCTTAGTATCGTGGCGATTGATGGATTAGTCCCGTACATAAATGTTTGCATTCCAAGTTCTTGGATGCTGGCTGTTCTGCCTAACATTTCTGCAGGATCTTTATTATTTTGATTTATCGATACTAATAAGTTTTTAATGCAATTTTCAATTCTAAGTATATATTGAGAAACACTTTCATTATGGAATTGTTTACAATTTTGAAGTTCTAGCAATAAATGAGCGTAATGTTTGCGTTCTCCGAATGATCTCTTAAGTAAATCCTTAAGTTCCGTCCAATTATTAATTACATGGTTTGCGCATATAACTTCTGCTTGACCTTCTAGTGAAGTTAAAATATACGAAAGTAATGTATTCTGCTGATTAGGCGTAGCTAACGCTACAGCTCTATCGCAATTTGTTAAAAACGCGCAGAGTTTTTCTCTGTTTCCGTCGTAAGATTTTATAAATTTAAACAAAACAGGTAAAGGTAAGATTGTTTCGTTAGAATTTGAAGTTGATGAGGCTGAAGCAGTAGCCATCTTTAAATTTTTTTTTAATTGAATTGTTTGTTAATAATTTTAGAAATTAATTTAATTTATATACGTTTCGTTTTCACGAATTTTAATATTTGTTACGCGAAGTTATTAAGATTATTTTTATGTTGGAAGAAATAGAAAATATTTTTATTTTTTAATAAAAATACATATTTTTACTAATGTACGGTTCACGGTACAAATAGTAAGAAGGAAAGGTTACACTTATGTACGGTTCACGGTACATAAAGTGAAAGGAAAAGAGTTACACTAATTATGACATGTCTAAGAGGAATTGGGAGCAAAGAATAAAAATTTCTACAGGACAAAAATTTTTATGTACTCACAGTAAGAAAAGGAGTGCCCAATTCATCTTGAAGAGAAGATGGAGTGATGATCTCGTGCTCGTCGTCGGGAGTATCAGGATCGGATTCTTGGCTGCTTAAAGAACTGAAGTTCACCGTAGACGCTGGACTGCGCGAAGCTTCCGTGGTCTCGTTATTGCCTTTTCTTCTTTCTCCAGGCTCCGTCGATGTCGTGAGGTAGACAGGGTTTCAGGTGAGAGCCGCACCAGCTTTCCGAGGAAAGATTTCTCCGAGGAGAATGTCTGCCAAACTAGTCTTTGGTGTCCTTTATAGGAGATGGAGTCTTCCGTCGTCGCAGAAGATCCTTGTTTGAAGAAATATCAGCTATCCGTTAGCTGTTGATAGCGATTAGACTATCTGATAGTGATTAAACTATCAATGATGATGATAGCGATTAAACTATCCCACTTCTGACACCAATTTTGCTACGACCCTCGGTTGAGGACGCAGAAAATAATAATAACTCCCTCGCAGCGAGCAGTGTTCGAGAAATTCTCTCCGGTTTTCGATGGATTTGCTGATGAGGATATCTGCAGTTTATGAAGTATGCAGATTAAGGTGATGTCTTGAGGTAATGTAGGTGATATCTTGGAAGTAGTACCGTGTAGGAATGATAACTTGGAAGTTTAGATTTAATAACTTTATTTAAGATAATCAACTTATAATTTAGACAATGTCAATTAGCGAACAAAAGTGCAGCGTGGAGACTGCACGTAATAAGAAATAAGAGTGAACAAAGTGAACCTCGAGAAATGCTAAGTCCTCGTTTATATAGGTTCTATTTTCAGTATTCCCGAATAGAGGAATGGTGGGGAGACTCATAGGTAAGTACCTACTAGGCACAAAAAATGGGTTACACAGGAAATCAGTTTTTGGTGTTAATCCCTTCGATATTTCTTAATCGTTTTCAATTAAAAATAATGTGTTTGTTGGAAACGCATGAGTGCATAAAAGGTTGACATTAATATGTGTGATTTATAGCATAGGGCTGGAGAATATAACAGCAGCTATTGGGTTAAGGAACTTGAAAGGCTGGAGATAGGCACATGGTGGGTGATTTTGGCATATTATTTTTGAAAGGCCTTTAAATTATTTTAATTGAAACAAATGTATTTCCAAGAACGACAAGTGGATAATCTGTTCTTTGACCTATAATAAGGTGTAATTGTTAGAAACTTAATTGCTATTAAGAGTTAATAACCAGACAAAGCTGAAAAATGACATTTTTGAATGAGCTCATAGACGTGTCGAAGCTTTTTACAGAAAAACGATAAATTGATTTCGAAAGACCGTTATTTTATGTGGTAAACTTATATTTTAAATTTTGAAAAAGTTAACATTTTTTTAATAAAAAAATAGTTTTACTGTTGGTCGATGGCAATATTTGTTAATTTTCAAACGAGTAAAGTTATTATACAATACATATATCATACCAAATAGTAATACAGTATTATAAAACTGTTCATTATCTAGGCAAAATATAATTTAGAATTTTAATTTAATTTCAAATAAAATCATTAAAATAAAAATCCAAGCACCCGTTTTGTGCCGAAAATACTACAACTTGACTTATTTATTACACACTTACAAATTGATTTCTCTCGGAATTTTTAACACAGAAATTTAACTTAAGACGTTATTGAAATATTAGAAATAATTTTTAACCAAAAATATTTTCTCGAGTATATAATTCTGTTGAATTTGCGACACGCTTTTGTGAATATTTTATTCTGTATTTTGACGCGCACGGCGCTAACCAAAACTCTTAGTATCTGTCGATTCACGGCAGCGAGCGGTCGTGCTGTCCGCGCCGGTCCAGTTCATAACATTTTAAATTTATTCGTCCGCTTAAAATGGGGAGAAAAATCAATAAAGAGAGAACTTTCATAAAAAAATCAAAATTACCACACCAAAAACATAAATGGGAGAAATATAACGAGAAAAAACAAAGATTAGTAATATTTAATTATCAATTTACGTTGTACATACCGTATATGCTACAGGGTCGTTGGAACGAATCTGTCAGATTTATTGTGTATTTTTTAAAACATGTTGTTTAATTTTTAGAGAAAAGAATCAACATTCTAAAGTAAATAATGACTGTAAAGTTTCATCGGTATGTGCAATTCAAATTTTTATTATATATATATATATATTATTATGTACGCGTAAATGGGCTTCGACAAAGTATATTTGATCAATGAAAATGGGTAATAACTTCAATACATTGTGATTCATGGATATTACGGTGACCGATTTATCCGTTTATACCGCGGAAATTATAAACTAGCAATACTACCCAGCCTTACCGTGTATAGGTACACGGTGTCGGGAAATACGTGGTACATTACGGTGACCGATTCAATTGTAATTACCGCGGTAATTATAAACGATAATTTACTAGCATTAATACACGCAAGCAACATTGCATTATATACACGGTGGCGGGAAACCGGTGGTACATTCCGGTGACGTAATTATAAACAATAATTCACTAACACTAATACCCGGCGTTGTGCGAATTATACGCTCGAAACATTACCTTGCATATGTATGTCGTAGGCCGATCGTAAAATCAGGCAGATCATGTTGCGCCTAGCCACATCATGATCTGCTGCATCGTGAAATGGCGGCAGATCGTGATGTGCCTGAGGTGCATCGTGATCTGCCTGTTTTTACGATTGGCCTGCTACATATACAAGGTGTCGAAAAATACGTGGTACATTACGGTGACAGGTTCATTGTTATTACCATGGTAATTATAAACAATAATTTACTTGCATACCCGGCGTTGCGCGAGTTACACGCATACTTCATTGCCTTATATATGTCGGCGGTCGATAGTAAAATCAGGCAGATCATGGTGCGCCTAGTTACTTCGTGAAGTGCCTGGCAGCAGATCGTGAAGTGCCTCAGACGCATCAAGAACGGCCTGATTTTACGGTTTGCCTGCGACATATACACGGTGGCGGGAAACCCGTGGTACATTACGGTGACCTAATTATGAACAATAATTAACTAGCATTAATACCCAACGTTGCGCAAATTATAGACATGCAACATTACCTTGTACACACGGTGTCAGGAAATTCGTGGTAGAAGCGGAAAACTGAGGACTCAAATTTCACCATGGGAACAGAAGCTTTTTACCATACTTTTTCTTCTATTTTTAACTTATTTATTTTTCTTTTTACGAACATATTAATTTATAAACAATAATCTGCGTAAATCGTCCTCAAATTCAATTTGATTCTGAATCTACTTTGCTTAAGACAAGTTCGTCCAGTCAATGAATGATCCAAAAGATTTTAGGGTGCGTGAGCAGGAACCTATGCGATTCCTTCAAAAAATTGTTTAGGGTGCTTAGGGTGTAAACATACTAAAAGTCCTGACGTCTAGGTGGTGAGTTAAGGGGTGGGGGGGAGGTCCCAATTTTCAGGTTTCCGCTTATATCTCGAAAACGGTGCGTTGCAGAGGAAAATTTTCTGGAATTAAGTAAAAGCTCATAAAATCATCTCCAACTTTTATTCTTTATGTAATTTTCGAAATCCCAGCCGTTTTTGAGTTACACGTTCTACAAACGTAGATATTTTTGAAAAAAATCATTTTACCTCACATTTTTCATCAAAAATTCCTTCATGTCGTCTAAAATATTCAACAAAGAAAATAAATTTATATTAAAGAAGTTGTAAAGAATTTAATTTACTTTTATAATATAATTATATATATATATATATTTAGATGCAAATTAATCTCCAACCAGTAAATATTTACAACAATTTAAAGTTTTTTCGTAAAATATCATTTTCAGACAAAGCTGTTTTTATCTCATTACTGACACACATTTTGTTCGTTCGCCTAATAATACTGTGACCACAGTTTAAAGCCAATTTTTAAAGAAAGTAGAAAAAAATAATATCACTTGAAAAATTTTAAATTGTATTTTATAATGAAAATTATAATTATCTCATGACAAAATTTTACGAAAAAACTTAAAATTGCTGTAAATGTTGACCGGTTTGAGATTAATTTGCATTTGTATATATATATATATATTCTAAAAGGGAATTAAATTCTTTATAACTTCCTTAAAATAAATGTATTTCTTTGATGAATATTTTAGACGATATGAAGGAATGTTTGATGAAAAATGTAAGGTTAAATGATTTTTTCGAAAATGTCTACATTTGTGGAGCGTGTAACTTAAAAACGGCTTAAATTTCGAGAATTACGTATAAAACAAAAGTTGTGATAATTATACAAGCTTTTACTTATTTTAAGAAAAATTTCTCTGTGACGCACCGTTTTCGAGATATAAGCGGAAATCCGAACATTGGGACCTTCTCCCCCTCCCCCCGCTAGCTCACACCTAGACGTCAGTACTTTTAGTATGTTCAGACCCTAAGCACCCTAAACAAGTTTCTGTAGGAATCGCTTAGGGTCCTGCTCACGCACTCTACACCTCCTTCCTTGACTGGACTAAATGTGCACATCAGCGTGGAAAATGAGACAAATATTCCTATTATCGTTTTCCAGTGATTTCGAAAGTTTACCCACATCCATTCACATTTTATTTTTATAAGATCTTTATTTGCTTTTAGCAAGCATTCATTTGTCATTTTCTATTTTTCTTTAGCTCTCCGGTAGGTTGTTTCTTTTTTTACCCTTAGATTAATTTAACACACTAATTTCGGTAATAATTATATATTAGAAATGTGTACTCGCTTTATTTAATTTTTTGACAGATGATTTTTGAGCTTACTAACGACGTTCATTCGAAATGTAAATTTCTGACGCCTCTCTAATTTGTCAAAAAAATATATTATAAAGAAATTTGATACTGTGTCTTTGAATGGTTATGGATCGTGTTTTATATTAAGAACGACTGGTGAATCCAAATCAATATTTAAAAAAAATTAAAACGCTCTTTAGAAGTTACTTTCTGTTAAAAGAACTTAAACTGTTAAAAGAACTTGAACTATTACTAATAAAAAATGTCTTTAACTGGCTGTGAAAGAGAGGCTAGACATATGCATGCACCATGCGCGTGAATTTCCCGTAAAAATTATGGTTTTAATTTGTGATTGTGTAATTCAAATCGTGTTTTTGTTAATAATTTCTGTTATAATGACCAAGTCTCTAATATATTAGTATATTCAGTATATTTTATATTATTTTCAGTTTTATTCTATTAATAATGCCATAGAGACATAGTCCCTGTTACGATCAATGCACTAGGTGAGCCGTGGAACCAGGTCTTCATTCCCTTATCGTTCAACTCCGCCGTCAAAAATGCAATCAACTCTCCCTCCGCATCCTGGTCGGTCTCCAAAGATTTTTCGTCCATGTGTAAAGAGTAATGTCGAAAGAGGTGTAATTCATGTCATTCATTGCCTTTTTGGTAGGGTTAGGTGGTGAACCCATTTTTCAACCCAAAAAAGTTTCGCCTTGGTTGGAAAAACAGTTCGAAGAGATCCGAGCGCATTTGCGCAACGAGCATTAATTTGCATACTCCATTTTTCCCTCAAAATCATTTGTGTGGTAGACTTACTGACATCTGGGATTAAAACTGCAAGCTTATGAACTTCAACAGGGCTAACTCCCTCTAAATTGAAAAAGCGAATAATTGAGCGCACCTCGCAGGGGGTGGGATTCGACAACGGAGCGTCTGTCTCAAACGAACGCAAAGATCGCACTGAAGCAGCTACCAAGCCGGATCACCGCTCGGTTTTTTGGGAAAGTCTGAGCTAACGCTAGTGCCATCATATTTTGAGAAACAACGAGCAAAGGTAGTTAATTCTTGGACAACCTTCACATTATTGTATTTCGGTCTGTTTTCACTGTACAACTACTAACAGTCCTACTGTTTTTATATTTTCAAGTTCTGTACATATATTATGTAGACTATACTAAAATATATGCTTGTTGCTATATTTTACATATTTTTTATTATAATGCTGCTGTTTTTTTGGTTATCTTTATTTATAGTTGAATTACATAATTTTGGTAAAAATATAAATGTTAAAAATACATTTTACTTTTTTTGACATTAGCTCCAATAAATATGTCATCTTTGGGGATGTTGTGTCGAAGGTCTTAGAATAAATATGTCATCTTTGGGGATGTTGTGTCGAAGGTCTTTTTAGAAAAATGAAGGAGAGGAAGTTCTTGAAAGGAAAAAAGGTATGAGGATGAGGAGTGGGTAGGAATCTGGGATCGGTGTATCCAAGAGGATGTATGAGTCTATCCTCACCACTGCAGTGCAAGGCTTCCGAGAGAATCCTGCAGGAGAGGTCAAAAAATCTCCCTCAACCAGTCTCTTCCGATCCGGCCTGCCATACAGTTGGTGGGCAGACGCATCCGCCGCCAAGATTCGAACAAACCTTATCCCTTGAACCCGGGCAAGTAAGTCACCAAGCGAAACGAACCCCTTGGGGTGACCTATGGCAGAGGTGTTGGTTATCCAATAAATGGTTTCCTGGGCGGCGGTACCCATACCCGCCTCCCAAATTGGGTTCTGGATTCTGGGAAGGAAAAAGGTACCAGGAGTGGTAGGAACCTAGGGGTCCAAATTGAGTTCCGTTTCCCAAATTGGGTTCGGGATTCTGGGAAGAAAAAAGGTATCAGGGGCATGTAGGAATCTGGGGGTCAGTCCAAGAGTGACGGACATGAAAAAATCTATCCCTCCCACTGTAAGGAGATGTTTCGGAGAGTGCTGCTGGGTAGGTAAAAGATCTCCCAGGTCCAACCAGTCTCTCCTGATCCGGCCTGCCATGCAGTTGGTGGGCAGGTGCATCCGTCGCCAAGATCCGGACAAATAAATGAACCCAGGTACATGGGGTGAGGTTTTTGAAATTCAATTTAATTTAGATTACCAACAATAATCTCCCTGGTTCCCGGGCGGTAGTACCCATACCCGCCTCCCAAATTACTGATAATACCTATTGTGAGAAGAATAAATATGTAAAAATGAGATATTTCTTACAATCAAACTGAATATCACTCAGTAGAAATACAATTAAAAAACAACAACAGAATACTCAACATTTCAAAAATCAAGAAATTTGTATATTACGTAAGTACCTATTTTATACCCACTATTTTTACGCATTTCACTTGTATCTATTTATGTTTATGCACTTCGGTAAACAAATTACAAATAACTACTTATTCGGAAAAAGCTGGAACCGAGAATTCAATATCGATGTCGTCTGAACCATCCTATAGATATCGCCAGTTGAGTGGGACATGCTGCTTGCGGCGGAGCGAATGTGGTATTTCTATCTCGTTCTAAAAAACTTCCGATCGTGAGGCCGTCTTTTGATGAAATTTGAATTTTCGGCCGCTGGTAATGCCCTCTTAACTATTTTTTAAACTGTAATAAATCAAGTAAAAACCTTAAGTGGCTGACCTTTGGGACATTCACCCTATATTGTCGTTTATCGGTCTTAAACTCTGTTTTTCTATTTTAAAATACTTCCCTCGCCTCGCTGTTATAATATAGTGTTATTTTGAAATCTTTTTTTTTTTGGGAAAAAATCGTTATAAATTCAGAGCTACTTCAAAACGAACATGCCAATGACGGAATTGAAAACGCTAATAATGAGGAAGAATGCCATAAACTAAAGTTATGCCGGTTGCAGTTTACTTTTGTACAGCATCATCTGGTGACCACTTGATAGACACAAGGTACTAAAAAGAGCAGGGAAGGCCCTGCAAAAGGGGATTTGAGAAAGCTTCTCTCAACAAAGGTTTTAAACTATAGTTCAGGCTACATAATACACAGTTTTACCACAATGTTCAGAATCAGAAAAATAAACTTAAAATCTTCTGCCAATTCTTTAAATTCCATTAGGGTGGGATTAATATTTACAACACTACCTGAAATGACCCCTCAAAGCTAAGTATGATAAAAAAGTCAAAGTTGTTCACCCTTTACAACATCTTTTGTATTACTATTTGTTTTGGGTTTGCCCAATTTTGTTTGAAAACACAATAAAGCCTCATGTTTCATGTAGGTAGGTAGGAATATCCACATGGGTTAAAGTTTATGACAAAAGAAGTTTTAAAATAAAAACCTTTTTTTTTTCTTGCACATTTGAGGGTTTTCAGAAATGACTCTGGTTGATGTCGTTTTTTTACATTGAGAAAATAATTCCCATCAGGGCCTATGTCATCTTTGGGGATGTTGTGTGGAGGGTCTTTGTAGGAAAGGAAGGGGAGGAAATACTGGGAAGGAAAAAGGTATAAGCGGTGGGTAGGAATCTGGGGGTTAGGGTATCCAGAAGTGACGGATATATGAATCAATCACTCCTACTGCGGTGCAAGGCGATTTTCCGAGAGTCCTGTTGGAGAGGTCAACAAGTCTTCCTCAACCAGTCTCTCCCCATCTGGCCTTCCACACAGTTAATGGGCAGACACATCTGCTGCCAAGATCTGGACAATCCTCACCCCTGGAACCCGGGCACCCCTGCTAAGTCACCAAACATAGCAAACCACTTGGGGTGACCTATGGGAGAGGTTTTGATTGTCCGATAAGTGGTTCCCGGGGCGGCGGTACCCACACCCACCTTCCAATTTGTGTTGTTTACTTACATGTTCCCGTGAGTGTTGCCGTCTATGCCGTCTCGGTGGGTGCGTGCCACGTCAGCCTCTCCTCGTAGAAGGCGATGACCTGCTGCGGACACTTTACATTGGCCACCTTGGCGGACACCAGCTCTGCCTCGTCACTCTCCGCCCACTTGATTAGGAACATGAGCTGGCCGCTGGCGTCCGATGCGCCTGCAACAAACATTATTAATATTATCTGGTCAAGGGACAACATTTGCTGGTCAGAGAAACCATGTCATTTTTTTTTTTAAAGGCGGATAACATTTAAAATATATATACATAGTTAGTATAAAGCAAAAATTTTAATACAAATGTTTTAATTAAATTTTTATAAGGTTTTTAATAATTAATTAAGGATGGGATGTATCACAAAACTTGAATAATACTTCAAATTTCAAAGATAATATTCAAGTTCTATGAAAGACCTAATCAAGTTCCATTATTATCAAAGTACTGTCAAATAACCAGTCCATGGTGAATTAAAAATAATAACAGAACCATTGAGGTATATAAATAAAGAAGCAAACTTCCTTACCACGCGTCAAAAAAAGCGTAACCACTTTACAACCGCGACGACGTAGCTTTGAGACCACTAAACATTTTAAAGTAAACATATATTTGTCTCACTTGCACAAGTCACGAGAACAATACCGAATAAAGGATTAGACAAAGACAGAACACACAAACCTTGGACTGCGAGTCGGTGTTGCCTACCATTAGAAATTTTACCCAAAATCTTAATATATAAAACAAAGTCGGGTTAGTTACACTATTTATAACTCGAGAACGGTCGGGCCGATTTTGATGATCTTTGATTTGTTGGATTTTTCTCCGCCCCAGAAAGGATAATAACTATTAAAACATCACAAAAAATAACGAAAAATATAGTTATTAAGAAAATTATTTTCCCCATACATTTTTTATGGAACGAATTCTCATATTTGAAAGAGCTGCGGGCATTTTGTGATAAGTACCTATAATGTTGAATAGTGAGTGAGTTCCAAAAATTCAAACCATCAAATGTCAATGCGCTGATTGTTTTCCTTTTGTTATTAAACATTTTTTTTATTATTTATTTGGCTTTCACCCATTAAGGGTGTCCTTGGACATTTCTTTATTATAAAAATTATTCACTTTTTTTTTTTCATTATCAGTGTTTATTAAAATTAGTTACATTTTCAGTGTTTTACATGGAATAGATAAATTATATTAGCAAATATAGACAATGGGCTAAGACAAATATTCATATGATTATGCAAGTTGTACTAACATACAGAGTTGGTTTTGATAATAATTATAAAATAGTCGAGTAGGAAGAAAAAAAAATAGGAACCTGTACAATTGTACTAATAACACTGCAGGAAAAAAAGCATACGTATGGAAGAGAAAGAAATGTAATTGATGCTTAAATGTTAAGGCCAATTTTGCTAACAAATAGTGAATTTCAGGAGAGTTGATACTAATAAGGCAGGGTACACTGGTAGAGAATTCAATTTTAGGTTTTGCCAATTCATGTAGGTATGTAGTTTGGAAATTGGTTATTTATAGGACACTCAAAAAAATTATGGTCTAAAGTGTCCTCTGAACGACAATCACAATAAGGCGAATTGACTATGTGGAATCAGGCCAGATGGCTAAGACAACAAGAATGACCTAGAAGCATTCGAGTTATGGAAGAGATGTATTTTTTTTAGGAATGGAAGTGTATTTGTGAAACTAGGGCTTGACAGGAAGAGAAGGTTGAATTAATGAATACTGGTGACCTTTTATCAGAGAGGATGATTTCCATTCAGAGGACTATTGGCGTTGTCCCTTATTTTTTAAAAAAGGGAAATAGTGTCTTACAGGAATATGTATACTACTTAAAGGGCCATTGACAATGGATTCCTTAGCAATAGAATCAACCTTTTCATTTCCAACAATACCAAAGTGTCATGGGATCCAGGCCAAGACCACTAATAAGTTTGAGCCAGCGACATGGAATGCAGGAGGTCTCGGATAGAGCAGGTTAGAGGTCACTACTGGAATTGAGAAAGGATGAGATCATTTCTAATGTTGAGAGATTTGACGAGTCTTAAAGCTTCTATGATACGAGAGCTATGCATTCAGCAGAGAAAATGGAACACTATTTGGGAGGTCCTTTAATTTCCTGTAAGGTGCATAGACACTGGCTCACAATGGGAGTCCGAACTGAGTTTGGAACCATCTGTGAAATTTTTTATATAATTTAGCCAGTTATTTTCATTAATTTTGTTGAATTCTGCATTACTGGGTTGAGCTCGGTTTTTTATATTTTTTTTTTACATATTCCTATAGATTGGTGCACCTTTGGATAGAAAGTAAGACTTTCATAGGGATATGAGTATAAGGGGAGAGATTCATTGCGATAGAAGTTTGTGGATGCATTCAGGAAAGAGTTAAAAGAGGAAAGAATTGAAAGGGGAAAGAGTTGTTGATATTAAACATATAATGCTGCCCCTCTTTCTTACACACTATATGTCAACAGTCAAAATGGGACAAACGGTGAACGTATATCTACGTCTACACTCCTCCAAAAGAAAAATACAATAATTATAATAAATCTCCGTCACACGTATAAAGAAAATGAAACGCGATTCCCGAAAGTAAGTCGAAAAGTAAGAAAATCACATAAATTATAAATCCTTACACAACGCCATCTCTGATACTGACAAAAACAAAACACGGACAGTTACGCATCAATAATTGCTTCATTGTATAATTTTTAACAAAATAAAAAAAACTTAATTTAATTCAGCTAATAAGTTAACACAACAGTTATTGATTCTGATGCGGTACGAAGTTCGCTGGGTCAGCTAGTAAATAATAAAATAGTTTTTTTTTAATGATAGTTTGTAACAAAATAAACTAATTTTAACTATTTTTAATGTGTTTTTTATTATATGACTAAAAGAAACATAACTAACGAAATAATTAAGACATTTTTTGTACCATTATTTTAATTGTACCAATAGTATATAGTACTCAAACCGAAAGTGTTTTCAAAGTTCTTTTCTCAGCAGAATTATTTCCACCCACTTCTCATGGCGTGCTACATCTTTATGGTACTCTGCAAAATTATTAATATAAAATACGTTAAAAAATATAATTACTAGATTGTTCATTAATAAACTAAAAAAAGTTTTAATGAATTATTTTGTATGAAGATTAAAATATTTTAATATGGTTACCTCGATAGTAACTTATTCCATAATTTATGTATTCTCCCATTAATGTGGGAAAACCAAAACGACTTCTTAGTGGCAACACTGAACCTATATTAGAGTATTTGACATTTTGTTTCTATTTCTGCGTTTTTTAATTAAATATGAACATTTAAACAATAAACTTACGCGTGTAAAGTAATTCCGCTTGCTTTATTATGTTTTTCTGACCATGAATCGCATTTTTTTATGATGCATTTAACCATTTTGGAGATAGTTTTGATCACGTATCGTCCGGTTCAACTCGGTCGGCGTCACACTTAGTACTGAACTGACGTTAGATGGGCATATGCTTTTGGACATATGTACAGTGGCAATGCGTTGGCGCGGTCATTGCTGATCTAGTGTATATATATCAATGAACAGAACTCTCACAGAACTTGAATTTCAACTATGAAATTTGATGAAATGTTCAAATTCCGTGAAACAACCCATCTCTTAGTCATAATAATATTAAAGTAGAATTCCACCACGAAAAAAGTGTTTAAAAATTTAAAATAACCAAAACTTTAAAATACTAAAACAATTCACAAAATGAAATAGAAAAAACACATAATTTTTTCTTAAAATTTGCTTAATCGCTGCCCACCGGGATAGCAAATTTTGTCTTTGGTACTGTTCGTAACCATATTTATGCTGTATGAAATATTACATATCGTCGCATTAATTCGTAGACTGCGTAACTCCAAATTTTTCGAAAATACGTTTTTAATGCCATCTTGGTGTTAAAATTAGTTCCGCATCGACTAGTAAAACTCGCAAATTTAAAAAGAAATATCGGAAAAAATTCGGTTTAGTGGCGAAATTCCTAAAAATACAAACTAGTTATTTTTATACTAACTATGGGCCGGGGAATACGAATCTGAAAGAATTAGGCGGCGGCAAGCAATATTAACTGAATTATACGACTTTAAAAATTTTTTTTACACACATAGGAAAATGGCCATTTTGGAAGCATTCTGATTCCTAGAAAATCAAACTAGTTATTTTTATACTAATTTTGGGCCGGGGAATCCGAATCAGAAAGAATTAGGCGGCGGCAAGCAATATTAACTGAATTACACGACTTTTAAATTTTCAATGAACACAAACGAAAACAGCCATCTTAAAAGCATTTTAACACATGAAAACCATAGAAACCATAGAAAAACAACAATTTAAGTGTGGCCATTAAACAATAATATCATCGAACATACCTTATAAATCAAACACATCTTCGTAAAGTAAAACTTTCCGACACGATAATTCTTCACATGATAATTCATCACATAACACATTAACCTGATGAATTATGACTATCTCAACGGCCGTATTCTTAAACCAAAAGTATGAAAATTCGTAGTCTTAAAAAGTTGTTACCTAGACCGGTCACCATTATCAATGTTATTATATAAAACCTAACCTAACCTAACCTAACCCATCATGGTTTGTGCCCCTTTATACCGCCTGCTCGCGTCAATTTAAAAAAACATCCCAGTTTTCAAGTAGTTTAGCTGCTACGCTAGGTTTGTGTAACATGGTTTATGCCCCTTTATACCGCCTGCTCGCGTCAATTTAAAAAAACATCCCAGTTTTCAAGTAGTTTAGCGGCTACGCTAGGTTTGTGTAACATGGTTTGTGCCCCTTTATACCGCCTGCTCGCGTCAATTTAAAAAAACATCCCAGTTTTCAAGTAGTTTAGCGGCTACGCTAGGTTTAGGTAGCATGGTTTGTGATACAAAAGTGAGTAAAATTTATAAAAAGTAAGTACTTAAATAATTATAAACATGTTATTTTACGTTATTGATATTACTGCTTAATGGCAACACTTAATTTTATGTGATGTAACATCTTTATTCTTTTTCTATGTTTTCTTGCGAATTCGATAATGTCAAAATGTCTTCTTTTTGTGTCTGTTTATAGCAAATTTTAAAGTCGTATAATTCATTTAATATTGCTCGCCGCCGCCTAATTCTTTCTGATTCGGATTCCCCGGCCCAAAATTAGTATAAAAATAACTAGTTTGATTTTCTAGGAATCAGAATGCTTCCAAAATGGCCATTTTCCTATGTGTGAAAAAAAAATTTTAAAGTCGTATAATTCAGTTAATATTGCTTGCCGCCGCCTAATTCTTTCAGATTCGTATTCCCCGGCCCATAGTTAGTATAAAAATAACTAGTTTGTATTTTTAGGAATTTCGCCACTAAACCGAACTTTAGCCAAAATATCTTTTTAGATAAACACAAATTAGGAAACTGCGTAACACCACACTTTCCTTAACTCCACATACTTTATTTTATTTACCATTTCAGGTCTATTTATTTTTTGAAGAGTTTCAATTTGTGTGAGAAACGCGGAGATCCGCAAAGAATGCAAGGCTGATGTAAGCGTAATGAGTAAGATCAAGAAAGGAACGCTCCGATGGTTCGGGCATGCAGAGAGAATGAACGAGGAAAGGAGTGTAAGGAGAATATATGACGCAAATTTGAATGGAAGAAGAAGTCGGGGACGCCCGAGAAAGACATGGCACGACCAAGTGAATCAGATACTTGAGTCGGGCCATGTCAGGAGTCAGAATAATAGAAGAGCATGTATGAGACGGTGTATGAATGTGAACGAAGCAAGGAGTGTGTGCCAAGACCGAGTTGTTTGGCGGTCCGTCCTCTCTGCCTACTCCTGCGGAGAAACGGCGTGATGGTTAGTTAGTTAGTTTAGTCTATTTATTATTTAACTTCAAAATTATTTGTAGTATTAGTATTGTTTATTTTTTTTATTTATTTATTTATTTCTATATATTACAGTTTTACCTTATATATTTAATATTTTAACATAATATATTTTAGAAAACATTTTTACATAGTAATTAAAATAACATTTTATTATGTTGGGTGTAAGGTAGGTTTGAGAAGGTGAAACTGTTGGTTTATAATGTTGTATGTTTCGTGAACACCTCACTAGGAGAACCTGTGCTGAGGTGTTTACGTGTTTATGATTCAGTGTGACAAGTACAGGTATTTATGTGTTGGTTTTTTTTTTTTTTTTTACATTTTAATGGTAATGGATAATTTAGAAGAGAAAAAAAAAATATCTATAAAGTATATATAAATATATATGTATATATGAATAGTTGTTAAATTCTTGCAAATATGTTTATTTATTTTACTTTTTTTATAGTTTTGTTATGTTTGGTTAGGGATTAGGAGATTTTGTATAAAGTGAATATCTTGATTTTTGATCCAGGATGTGATATGTTTTTTGTGTATGTTTGTGTATGTATGTGTAGTTAGTAGTTGTTTTAGAGTTATGGGCATATAATTAAAAAGTTTGGTTGCGTAATACTGAAAATGTCTTTGTCCGTGTGTGGTGTGTGTTATCGGTATGTTCAGGGTTACATTTGTTAAGGATCTTGTTTTTTTTATTGTTTTCGGTTGCATTGGAATATAGAGTTTGTTTTGGAGGAGGTGTAGCAGAGCAGTTTTGGCATAAAGTTGTTTTATTGACATGACTTCTAATGTTTTGTAAATTTCGCTTGAATCTGTGTAGAATGGCACTTGCAGGATTAGTTTTATTATCGCTTTTTGTATCTTTTGAATTGGGTCAATTGCTATATTTGTAGCACTTCCCCAAGCCAGTATTCCATATGTGGCAATGGATTGACAAAGTGCGAAGTATATGGATCTGAGTATTGTTAGTGGGAAAATGTTTTTAATGGATTTTATTAGGTGCATGACTCGTTTTAGTTTATTCGTGATGAAGTTTATGTGGTCAGTCCAGCGTAAGTGTGTATCAATAATAACCCCTAGGTACTTTGTTTGTTTGACCCTTTCAATATGCTCGCATTGACAATTGGATACAGTTTGTTCACAGTCATGCAGAAACAGGTCTATGTTTGATGGAGGTTGACCTCTTTGTGTAATACTATGTGTGATGTATTTTGTTTTGATTGTATTAATGGTAAGAGTATTACTGTTTAGCCATTTTTTAACAATTGACAAACTTTTTTCTGCTATTTTAAATACCTCTTTCCATGTGGCAGCTTGACAGAGAAGAACTGTATCGTCAGCGAAGGTCACGATTTTACCTTCAATATCAATGTTACACAACTCGTTTATGTAGATGAGGAATAATAAAGGGCCAAGTACACTCCCCTGTGGGACTCCGTATGTAATTTGAAGTGGTTCACTTGTCTTGTTGTCAATTTTAACTTGTTGAGTTCGGTCAGACATGAAGCTTTTAATTAAGTCGAATTCTACTCCATTAATACCAATGTTTTTTAACTTCTTGAAAAGTTTTTCGTGTGAGATTGTGTCGAAGGCTTTACATAGGTCTAAATAAATTGAAATAACTTTTTTCTTAGCGTCAAGATTATGTGTTATGAAGTCTGTAACAGAAGCTATTGCATGTTCTGTGCTCATGTTTTTCCTGAAACCGTGTTGGTTCAACGACAGTATTTGTTTTGTTTCCAGATAGTGTTGAAGCTGTTTTTTAATAGTTTTTTCCAGAATTTTTGAAAAGGTATTTAGTAATGTAATGGGTCTGTAGTTGTTAACATTGTTTTTTTGTCCTGATTTGAAAATTGGAATAATAAGGCCTTTTTTTAGTAAGCTCGGGAAAATTCCTTCTTTTAAACTACGATTAATTAAATATGTGAGCGGTTCAAGTAGTTGTTGACTTAAAGTTATGATAGTTTTAGAATCTATACCATCAGGTCCCGTAGTATTGTTATTCTTTAGTGATTGAATTATTTTATTGGTATCGTCTAGTGTAATTTTTCGTAATTTGAAGTGTCTGTTACAATTTTCATTGTTGATGATAGATGTATTGTTTTGGGGTTCCTGAATATCTCGTAGAGGCTGTGTAGTTTGGATATTTTCAGCTAGGCTAACTCCAATATTTGTGTAGTGTTTATTGATATAATTGAGAATACTTGTAGGATTGTCGTGAAAGTGGAGTTCTTTATCATCAATGAGTAGATTTTTTATGGTATCATCTTTTTTCTTCTGTGAATATGAACTTTCCCTCAAAATTGACCATACGCTTTTAGGGTCATAGTTTGATGTTATCAGTTGGTTGCGATAGTACAATTCTTTGGCTTTACGTATTATTAGAGAACAGATGTTTCTGTACCTTTTGTAGAAGAAATAAAGTGAAGTATCATATGGGCTCAGTTTGACTTGTTTGTGAAGTTTGTCCCTTTTTTTAATGCAATTTATGATGCTTTGGGTAATCCATTTTTTAAGCCTAACTTTGCGATGTGGGATAGATATGTGTATAGTTTTGGTATTTTGGGTAATGAGAGTTTGTAGATATGTAAAGAAGAAATTCCAGGCCTCTTCCGCCGAGTTAAATTTTGTAAGATGTTCCCATGTTTTATTTTCTAAACAATGATTTATGTTAACGTAATCAATTATTTTTTTTGTGGTGCTATTTTGGAAAATTGTGTTTCTCGTTGGTGAAGTCAGGCCTATCATAGTTGTGTAGTGATCTGTAATTGTGGATTCGTATACTGCACTACATATTTGACTTTTTGTTTTAACCATAAAATGATCTATGCACGATTCCGAGTCTTTGGTTACTCTGGTAGGAGTGTTAATGGTGCTTATAATGCCATGTTCTAGAAGCATCAGTTGGTAATCAATATTTTGAGGGTGTCCATTAGGAAGTATGTTTATGTTTAGATCACCAGCAATGATGATGTTTTTGTATGAAGTGAGTTTTTTTAGGTGAGAATCCAGAGCTATTATAAATGGTGTAATGTTATGTGTGGATGGTGATCTGTATATGGCGAGAACACACGTATCTGAGTCGATGATTATTTGTAGGCAGTTATTATTTATCAAGTCGATTTCTGAAACAGAGGCGTTAAGACTATCATGTAAGTACAGAACAATCCCATCATTTTGAGTTTTATTTTTTAATGTGTGATATGCATTATAATTATTCTTATGTTTTTTTGTAAAAGATGTTGATATCCAACATTCCGTTAGGATTATAATTTTGAAATCTGTTTTAAAGTTGTATAAGAGTATGTCAAGTTCGTCATAGTTATGATTAAGTGATCTTATATTTTGGTTAAGTAGTGTAAGAGAATCTGGATTGTTAAAAATAGAATCACAGAGTTTTGTGTCATTGGTTGTATAATGTTGGTGAGAACTATTTAAGTTTATTGAGAGTAGATCAGCCATGATGTTATGTAAATAAGGGTAATATTTTATGAGGTCTGAGTGACCTTTATTAGTTACATCATTTTTTTTAGATCATTTTCATGTCTAATTTGAATAATTTTTTCCCCTTGTCCTTTTCGGACTAGCAGTTTGCCAGTTTTAAACCATACGAATTTAAAATTTTTGTCTTGAGCTGATTTCTTCGTTTTCCATAGTAGTTCTTTGTAGTATGGTGTCAGCACTTCACTAATATATATGGGGGAGTTTGAATTTAGTGACTTAGCCGTGTTTTTTAACGTTAAAAAAGAGTCCCTAGTTTTTAGGCTGTGGAATGCAGCACGGAGTTTGTCTGGGGTGTTGTTTCTCCGGTCCTGTGTTGTGGTCACCATTTGTAGGTCCTGCGGTAGTAGGGGCATTCCCAGGGAGCTGGCTACCCGAAGTATCGCTTCTACAGGTGGTTCTCCCGGCTGCAACTTAACACCCGCTATCTCTAAGCTATTAGAGAGCTTTTCCTGTTCTATTTCTGCTATACGACATTCCAGAGAAGAGATTCTTATGTTTTTATTTTCATTCTCCTCGCGTAAGAATTTTGTTTCCTTGTGAAGGTCCTCCATTTTTTTGAATCTTGAAATCAGATCTTCGTATTGGTTGCATATGAAATCACTGCTTCTCTTCAGCTCATTAATTTCATCTGTAAACATTTTTTTAATTTCAGTAATTTTTGTATCGAAGTGTTTTGTAAGACGCTCGTAGAGGAAATTACTTTCATCATTAGTTTTAGTAACGTCACTTGGAATTGTATTTTGTTGTGTGTCCTTGGTCTTTTGTTTGGAAATCTTATTTAAAGGTGCGTCATTTTCCTCTGCGTCGCAAGATGTCGCTGGTTTCCTTTGTCTGCTCATTTTTGTAATATTTAGTTTAGAAATGTGATTAGTTTTGTGGATAGATGGTGCTATTGTTATTTCTAATTATATTAATAAAATGATTAATTCCAAATTATAATAATAAAAGAAGAAAATAACAAAAATTGTTTGGATTCACTGAGTTTCGAACTGAGGTTGACAGAACCAGAGTCGAATACGATGACCACTGGACCACCAGTCTAAGTATCTGTATCGCCTTTTATTTACAATATAAACTGTAGTGTTCTGCAGTATGAAATGTGATTGTGAATTAGGCTGTATCGATCTTAATGTCACCGAAAAAGAATGTTTTTTCACTTATTAGATTGTTTTTTTTTGCACTATACGTCTAGAATCACTTTACTGAGTTTGGAATTCACTTAGTTATTGTATATGATTAAGATTTACACCGCCACAAGTATAATAGTGATTTGTTATTTTTTATTAATCACTGAGTTCACTTGAGATTATCAACTATGGATTATGGATTTTGGCAACGGAATCACTTTTTTATACAAAAATATGCGTAGGCAAATGTGGTGGTAGTACGCTAAATATTTTCTGCACTTTTTACTATTTGATTATGGCTTCTATTTAGATTATTTTGGTTTTTTTTATCTCTGCTCTGAGATTTCGCCTGACTGTCACTGTCACAATTATAATAATATCAGAGAGTAATAATAATAGAGAGCAATGTTTACGCGTTTTATTTCATTCCGGTTAAAACGTTATTAATTACACTGTAATACAATACAATCTTGTTTATTCTTCTGATTATTTATCGGTTTATTGTGCTGTTATGCTTTGTGTAATAAGTACTATTATATTTATCCTGTTATTCTTACATACTGAGACTAAATACTAAAGTCAATTAGGATGTTATTGAGTAATTCATAAAATAAAAATCGTAGTTCTGTATTGTTGTGTTTTATTTTTTTAATGTAAAATTCCTATCTCCCAAGTCTTCAGCTAGTTGTTCATAGAACTGTTAGCAGAAAAGTACGTAGGTATCTTTGTAAAATACTTATCTCCATTCTCGGTTTTTATGTAAACTTCCTAACTCCGCTTTGAAATAGAAAGCCTTAACTAACAAAGTTAAATGATTGAAAATGAATTTCGAAGTATATAATATGTTCGGAACATAAATAAAAACAATGACCCATCTTTCATTTTTTTTCACTACGCAGTTTTTTGTGCCTCCTACATTTGGTGGTTACGCATTCCACGAATTAATGCGACGATATGGAGTGAAGCGCTGTTTGCAAATACTAGAGAGAAGTGGCTCGCTGTTCAAACTGTGGTGATATTACAGATTACAGTTCAAGCGAGTCTTTTTCCCTGAGTTCACATCAAAGAAAAATGCTCTAATGAAAATATCAGAAACTTTTAGGACTTACCAATGATTTTTTCAGCTTTTAATCCCCGGTTAAAGCCAGTCTTTTTTTCGCTACTAGAAGATGTTGAAGATTTCTTCTTTTCAGAAGTTTTTTCCTTCTTATCTTTCCGTTTTTCTTCCTCTTCTGAAGACGAATCACTGACTCGCTTTTTCTTGTTCCTGTTACCTTCATCTCCAGACTCAGATTTCTTCTTCTTTTCTGAAGTCCTCTTCTCTTCAGATTTAGATTCCGGTTTTGCCTTACTGGACTGAAATTTGAAAGACTTTCATTAAAAGCTGCAAAAATTTTGTTCCATCATTCAGGTGGCAGATAAGTAAAGCTTTTTTTTACGAAGATTGTAAATAGTAAGACTCGTACGTCGGTTGCGTACAGTAATATAAAATAAGTAATGTAAATGAATGAAGAGCTGTACTGCAACGCTGAAGATCAGTCTAGCAGCGTATGGGTACCATCGACCCGGCTCATGAGCGCATCGCCCGTCAGTCGACCGACGCGCTAAGTATTTGTAGTGAGAACGGTCATTACGTTCAGTACGGCGCTGATCTCATGAACCGATGGTCCTCTGTGTGTACAGTCATTACCGAGATACATTTTCGCCCTCCTCTTTGGGATTTATCTAGTAATTTATATAAAAATCAGGATGCTAAGCTAAAATGTTGGCTTGAAGTGTGTAAGGAATTGTTTTCAGTCTTTGATAATTAAAAATAACTTAATTAACCCATCGGCATATCAGGCGCCAAGATAGGGCGGTTTATAATATTTCACGCTAGCATACCGTTCGCCAAATGCTGGCGGTTGTAGCCACTCCCCCGCCCATGTGTAAATCAAATTATACAGTTACTTTTTTTGTGTGACATCTACAAATCAGTAGAGAAAACTTTTGGTAATTATTGGTTGAAGATTATTTCATATTATTTTTATACTTATTTACGGAACTTGACAAAAGATGTCACTATGAGGAAAGAATCAGCCCTTTGATTGAAAATACCAACTAATAATCAGTTGAAATTCGAATATTTACACCGCAGTTGTAATATTTCACAGAGTTTTTTTTCGAGTTTTATCGACAATTTATCACATTTCTGATCTAGACACTTGAGTAATTACGAGCGTAATAGTAATAAGTACCGTATTTATTGGTAAAACGGCAATAGTTGTAGTTTTTTGAGACAGTTATTATCATAAGTCGGTTGAATTTGAACGCTTTTGACGTCTCAAAAGTACATGAAGTGTGTCACGCGTGAGCGTTCTGATTGGTTCGACTAATATTTACCACAAAAATGAAACTGTTTAGTGCGTGTTACCCTTTTCTGCGTAGATTATTTCTATATTATCTCATTTTTTCAGGTACAAAATAAAAACAATCATTTAATTATAAGGAACATAATATATTTTAAACTGTTTTGTGTTAGTGAACTTACCAAAACTTTTTTATACCTACTGGTGACTGTTTTTTAGTGATAAATATTTAAATAGACGTAGTTAGTATTTAAAATCCATCAAAATGAGCAGGAGGTCGCAAAATAATTTATCAGAGGAAGAAATTCTTTCTAAATTGCTTTTATCGGACAGTGATGCTGAGGGTCATTCTGAAGACAGCATTGATCCTAGTTGCGAGACTGAAGAGTGATGATCCCCAAACTGAACCTGAAGCTCGACCCTCAAAAAAGCAAAAAGTAGATCTGGAATCATGGAAATGGAATCCTACTTGCCCGCCTACTGACGTTCCTACCAAAATCCAATCATCGTGCCAAGCCAAAATTCATCAATCCATTACCAGAAATTTGCCAGAAGAAATAAGATGTATTGATGTATTTGATAAATTTTTGGAGAAGGATTTTTGGGATTTCTTGACCACACAGACAAATAAATACGGCAAGCACCGAATGGTTCGACACCACTAGTGATGAACTACAAGCCTATATTGCTCTGTGCGTCTTACAATCGCAAGTAAAAAAGGATACCCTGCAATCTTATTGGTCATCAAGAAAGAGCATTGAGACACCTTTTTTCGCATCAGTAATGCCTTTCAAACGATATACCCAGATATGTAGGCATCTACATCTGGTTGATAATGCTACAGATGACACCACGGATCTTTTACATAAAGTAAAATATGTAATCGACTATGTCAATGCAAAATTTCCCTATTTATATGTTCCCGAACAAGATATTGCCATCGATGAAAGTCTTATGAAATTTCGTGGTGCACTTTCATTTATTCAATATAATCCCTCAAAAGGGGCTCGTTTTGGTTTAAAATATTACAAAATGTGTGAATCTGTCAGTGGGTACTGTGTTCAGTTTCGTATTTACGCCGGGAAAAAAATTGGAGATGCTCAATTGCCATCTTCAGATGCTATTGTTATGGAGCTGATGAGACCTTATCTCTCCAAAGGATACACACTATATCTTGATAATTGGTATTCCTCGCCACTGCTTTACCAACGTTTACAAGAAGGAGGGACAAATGTTTTAGGAACAGTGCGAACAAATAGAAAACAAATGCCGCCCCATTTCAAAACTTTAAAACTGAAAAAGGGTGAAGTTGAAGCCCAATTTAGTCACAAAATGATGGCATTGAAATGGCAAGATAAAAAACCAGTTTGCATTTTATCCACGATGCATGATTCTGCTGAAATGACTTCAACACGAAAACGAAGATCAACAGCCACAGTGACGAGACCATTACCTGTTGTTGAATATAACAAAGGTATGGGGGGAGTAGATAAAATGGACCAACAACTGGCTTCGTTTCCATTGATGCGACGATACTTGAAAGGGTATAAAAAAATATTTTTTTATATCCTTGATGTGTCTTTTCAATTCATACTGTTTATACAAAAAAATCACCAAAAAGAATTTGAAATATTGTCAATTTCGGCTGATAGTGGCAGAGCAACTTATGGAAAGAGTAAAATTACCAGCTTATGCCAGAATAGGGCGTCCTGCGGCTGACATGAAATGAGACTTCAGGCAGCCCATTGGGCACACTTTGCTCTACTTTGTGTACATACTTTCTTCCAAATAATGATATGCGGATGGGTTAATTGAAGACAACTGTACGCAGGCGAATCATCGCAGCACTATGTATCCTCTCCTAACGACAATCAGCGATCGACGTATGTGTCGCGCTTTTTCCAGCCTAAGTTTTGTTATAATAATGCTGATATACTATTATTTATAAATATAAACAAATATTGACAAAAGTTAACAAATAAAAACTGTATTGCACCTTATCGTGTTCCGATGGTTTGGTTTGAAAACATGTTGACTTGGAACTATGCTCATCACCCACATGCTCGAGCATAGATATCTATGTTCAAATGCAAGTGGTTTATTTACGACAAGCGCATCAGACTCAAGACGGACGATGAATATGTTAGATGCGTTGTTTACATACTGAGACATGCTCGATCGAATTTCTGTCGAACATCAACAAGAATTAAGCTCCTTGAATCTTTTTCGCATCAAGTTGGCTTGATATCAAACAAAAAAAATCGAAAAAACGGTACACACTTTGAGATACGTTTGATAACACCATCGAACATGAACGGGCGTGGATACTTAGCATAACATTTCCAAGATCAGTATTTAGTTACTAGACATGACAGTGATTTTTTGGAGGATCCTGTGCAAGAAAAAAAAGAATGAATATCAAATTAAGATTGTCAAAGGTGCTAACCGAATCTGACTTCTTATTGGCATCTTCATACTCCTTGATCAGTCCTTCGCAGTCTAAATTTTCCTCAGGCTCCCAAGTGCTTTCCTCTTCTTTATAACCTTTCCATTTCAGAAGGTACTGAACCTAAAACCATCAATATTATTAGTTAGATCGGTCTAATTCTAGTTCAATATGAATCGATAACAAACTTCATGTAAAATAAAGGTTGAAAGTGAGAAATATCAGATAAATAATCGCATCGAAAATAAAGCAAAACCGTCCAATGCGAACCGGTTGAAAATATCAAATTTACCTTTCCCTTCACAATACGTTTGTTAAGGACTTTCTCTACGACATATTCTTCGGAACTAGCGTCGCTGTTGCTACTATCTTTGCGTTCGCCGCGTTTACCCATTTTAATTAGGATACTCGTGTACAAAACCGTTAATAAAACAAAACCCGACGCCAATAATTCGACAAGACAAACGACAAACAATTCGACGCCACCACAGATTAGCAAATAAAGATAGTAAATTAGCTAACTTACTCCTAAATGCGCGCCATAAGTTCACCATAGACAAGGTAGTAAATTAGTACAAGTCAAGATTCGCATTCGCTCATACGGGCACTTTTCGGAAATAATCGCATTGGGCTCGTGACGTAGATCGAAGTCCTGAAAATAGAGATGGTTCCAGTTACCGGAGACCCGCGTGGAACAGGTTCTACATCCATTTACTATTTGAACCAGTTCTTCAAATGAAAAAAAAAACATACATATGAGGGTGACTAGAACAATTCATCTCTACCCGAAGTAACTTGACAGTAGCTCATACTTCGGTCGTTTTTGATTATTTCCTTCCCATGTTTATTATTAACAATCAGCAACGTAAGCAGATAAACACCTTAATGTGACAACATCAGTCAAATACAATAAGCGTGTTTTCACGTCAAAGCGTATGTTTCCACAGAAATCGTTATAACTCCGTTATTGTTCTAGTGACATCCCCAAAACAAAAGCAGAAGCTTGATAATAAATCAAGCTACCCATTACTATTCAAGTTGTCCATATAAATACATAAAAAAAACCTTTTCTTTCAGATACATGATAAACCACCAATTTGCCTACCCACCGTTAGACATTGTTATTTTTTATTAAATATTCTTGTATGAAATTATAAAAAAGTGAGGTGAACAAATTGTTTATTATACATTTATACGATAGAATAAGTATTTTTTTTATGTAATTCGTGATTTGAATACCGTTTTCACATAAAAACATCGCGTGAGTCATTTTTACATTTTTTTAATGTTTGCATTCTAAATTTTAATATTTAAAAATGTTAATATTTATTTGTAATATAACAATTTAAAAGCTAATTTTGTAAACTTTCAAAAAAAGTTTTTAGTATTCGGCTACGTTCAGAAATGTTTCATTTATAGAGCTTTAATTGTGAAGCGGAAATAACAAAGTTTTCGTAAATCTGACATGTCGTTTTCGTTTGTCGTAAAAAGTGCATATTCGTGATAATCGATTATTCTCACCGCTTTCCCAGATTAATCCCGATGAAAGTTTGATAAGTGATACTTTCAATTTTGAAAATTGACATTATTTGTCAGACAAGTTAGTATCTTGATGTTCGTCATTGCGTAGACCAGTGATTACCAAAGTGGTCCAGGTGGAACCCCAGGGGTCCACGGGAGACTCGACGGGGTTCTACGTTGGCATGATAAAAAAATGGGGGTTCACAAGTTGTAAGTGGGGGTCCACGAAAATTTATCTGGTTTCGATAGTAAAGAACAAAAATTTCATAGGCAGAATAACTTGAGGATATTCAGACTTACGTTCAACGTTTAAATGCTCAATACATGCCATACCCTCCATTATGACTTCAAAAATAGATTTATTGATATTCTGACGATGGAAATGCCACCATGGATCATATATCCATTTGATGAAACGGAAAACGGAAGTGGTGAATGTGGTATTAACTATTACAACAGGAGCTACTCGAGCTTAGCACCAATGAGGAGCTGAAGGTGAAATTTAAAAAAGTCTATCAAAAATTTTGGCTGCAGGCAGAAATACCCGAAAAACATCTTGAGCTATGGGAACGTGCGAGAAAACTTTTGTTAGCGTTTCCCTCGTCATACCTTGTCGAAAAAAGTTTTTTTCTGTGTCGTTACAAACCTATTGAGACAACAATATATCCTAAAATATATTCACGCCGTGTATACAAATTGTGACACGCGACTCGCGACCCGTGTATGGACGGACCTACTGTCGAAATTGTCGTATCAAAGAAAAGAAGAAGAAGAAAAATAATGTGGGAAGAAAGCGTGTACAAGTATTAGTTAGTTATTAACTAGTCGTGATGGGCATAATCGGTACACTTATGTAATAGAAAAAATAATAACCGATTTCTAAACTTTCCAATAAACGAAAAAAGGGGTTCAAATTAATCGCTTGAATTCGGACACGGTATATTTGGAATTCTGATACTTACAATATATAGAGAGCAATATTTTAACTGTTCTTTGTTTTTTCAATGTAATATATTTTTATCTAAATCTGTCTTTTTCTATCTTGTTTTCTGAATAGTTCCAAAATATCCACTAGATGGAAGTCGATACTCGCGGTACTCCTGTCATCAACCCAAGCAGTTTATCTATGGACCAGGGTTGACAATTCGTGAAGAATTCTTAAATTGCGGGGAATTTCTAAGAATTTAAACCGACTGGGTATTTTATGTGGGAAATGCGGAGCAATGCGGAGATTCTTCAATTTTATGAGAACTGACGTAACGGTTATCGATTAAAAGAGTATTTCCTGATTTTCCAACCGTATAAAAACAATATTTACCATTTCAAATGAAAATTTACTATAAGTAATTTCGTTTTCTTTCGTATCAAATTTTCAAATTTCTATTTTTGGACGAAAGAGAAAACCCGAAAATGACTAATTGAATTTTGTCTCATTTTGTAGGTAAAGAAACTCGTGGGGAATCGGAACATCTATTGTGGGTATTTTAGAACACATGCATTAGCAAACTCTCTACGAATATTTTACCGAAGACGGGATATTTTCAAGATCTCAATATATAGTCTCAAATATTCCAGCACATACACATGAAGAACTTCATAAATTTTTTAATTAATAACTCTACAACTTTTACGCATGTTTATTACTCCTAATTTATTTGTCTTTGTCCAGGGAAATGTTGAAGGAACTGCATCTTTCCACAGTTTTTGTATAAATTATTATCAATGGTAGTGAAAATTGAAAGAAAATCTCTTTTTCAAAAAGGGGGAACCACCATTATTTTACTTGTTCCCAAAAATTAAGAAAAGCCCTTTTTGTTTTAGTTAATTTGCGTAAACGTACAAAATTTCGTACATTCACATCATTCCAGATAAGTAATAATATAATTAGTGTAATACTGAATGGGTCGAATAAATAAATCTTACCAACAGTTTTCAGTTTTTTTTTATGTGACCTACCGCAGAAGAGCCCAACTGTTCCCAACCGTCTGGAGGCAGCGAGACTACAACATCCCCAATTGAGGAAAGTTGTGAGGTTTGAGATAACGGGGAGGAGATGGGGAGAAAGTGGGGCAGTAGGGTGGACTGGGGATGGTTGAAACACTTTTACTTTAACCAGGTGTAGTAATATTTCTTTTGTATTTATAGATAAGATGTTTATACTAGATGTTCTATGATCTATCCAGTTATAAAATTAAATTTATTGGATGGCAACAAGTCGTACAGGTAAGCTACAATAACCACTTAAAGATGGGGAAATCTGTTTCAATTGTCCCCATAGTGTGGACGATTGAAACAGTATGTGGGGATAATTGAAACACTCTAAATATCTTTGGAATAATTGTAGTAACTTTAATCAATGTTAAACATTTTCATTATTAAAACAGTACTCAATGAGATCATGAATAGTGTTTAAACATATCACAAGTATTTTAAAAACTATAAATATAAAATTCTTGAAATGAAACAACATTAAATATATTTTTTATTATTTGTGTTTAAGTGCTCTTAGTTATATTAACTATGAGCATTTGGCATAATCAACATAGTTTTACTGCGATATTATCCTGGAGCAGAATAGAACGGTGTTAAAAAGTGAGTTTTTTGATTTCATACAAAAGAGCTTGTTTCAACCATCACACTGTTTCAATCATAACAATGTAGAATTTACGTCTGAATTGAGAGCATTTTTTCTGTGTAAAATTCAACAATTAAGAGGTCGAAAAAATATAAATTAATTGAATTTATGGTTTGTGATGTGTCATCATTATACAAAATATCGCAATATTTTAGAAAAAAAATCTTTAAAATAATCGGTTAAGTGGCATTAAAATCTATTAAACAAGTAAATAGTATCTATTAAAAGAAAATAAAGATCTGGGTGTTCAATTCACGTGCGGTAGAAGTGAAACATACAGAAAACTAAAGTAGACAAGAGTGGGGACTACGAAGCACTTTTTTATCAATGTGAAGGGTGATTTTATTCATATTTTTATCCTCGGATTCCGGTGCACCTTTTCCTGTACATTTAGTCATCTTATTCGTATTTGTGGTTTCTTATTCGGAGTCGCCAGATGTATTTTTCTTTTACCTGTTCATTTTGGAATGGCTTGAAGATTAAATATTGATTTTATAAAAAATAAATATTTGATTTCGTAGGATTCGACCGCGATGAATGATTATCAAGTTATAAAAGAAATTTGCGATCTAAAGACGAACTGGTGTGTTTTTGAAAATGAATAAGAATTTTGGTAAACTCTTCTTCTTGCATCCAGCCAGATTTTTTCGTGGTGCCGATAATACCAATCGGACCATCTTTTAAGAAATTAATTGACACGTAGAAATGTGAACATGCATCGGCGGAATTGAGTTGCCAATAGCATTTGCTGCTACAGACAGTTATGATAGTACCTCATTCGGCAGCCGTTACTGCACCTACTTGCCGAGTTCCTCTCCTGGCTACAACCCGATTAGATTTTTGAACAGTTGTGACACCGGTCTCATTTACGTTATAGACGTCATTTGGTTCAAATTTAAAACTATCCATAACGTTCGCTAAATTGTTGAAAATTCATCAACATTATGTCAATTACAACTTGTTGCTTGTGCCATACTCGTGATTCGGGCACATCTTATAGACTATTCTGGATGGCGTGCAAAAATCCTCGGAGCCATTCTATTCCGGCCGTCCCATTTGTTTACCATGAATCTGGCCTTGCCAGGTTGTACCCTCAGAGTATCGTGTGGTCAAATCAAATGCCAGTTGTCTTAAATCTTTTGAAGATAGCCCAAAATATGTAAATGTTGGCTATTTTTATAGCATAGTTTGCAATCTCGGTTTCTTGAGAAGGGGAACATACTTTCTTCATAACATATTTTTTTTCTCTGTTGTTAACCTTTTGTACTTACATAATTGATAAAACTATGAATACTACTAAGATTGATTTTTTTTAGTTATAAATGTAAAAAAATCAATAAAGATATGTAATTACAAAATTGTCACGTGAGGGTGTGTTACGTCGAATGTGGTCGAATGAGATCGACTTCATCATCCAAGATCACAGAAGTTCACAGAAGTACATCTAAAGTAGTACATGAAAGTAACGAAGTACATCTAAACTACATCTGTAACGAAGTACATCTAAACTAAATCTTGTAACGAAGTACATCTTAACTACATCTTAATAAACAAATAAATAAATAAAGACTTAATGATTTGAATTTGAATAATACTTAATGATTTAAATTTCTGACCTTTTTTCATCATAACTTTTAAATTTTCTCTCAGTGTGGACGATTGAAATATGGTTATGATTGAAACATTGTAATCATCCCCACACAAGTTGTTTCAAACATCCCCATGCTGCATTTTCTGCTTCAAAGTCAAAAACAAGCCTTTTAAATAGACATTAATCTCAAGCAAATGCTTTATAAATACTCTAAAATAGATAAAGAAGTAAGCCGTGATTCACGCGGCGTTAGGCGTGAATGACGCCGCGTTAATAACGCTGCGTTGTGTTGCACTGAACATGTCAGACCAGTCAAACAGAGCGAGCGCGTTAGCCTCACGCGATACTCTAACGCGGCGTTAGGATGTCGCGTTGTATTTTTTTACAAAATTTTGTTTAACGACGGGCGTTATTGCTTGACAGTAGTAAGAATGAATATTGAAAAGTTAACTGAATTTTTTTTCTATTCTTGAACATACACATTACAGATTATTACATAGATAATAAGTTTAGTAATAAGAAGAGATTGTGGGAGGACATTGGAATTGAAATAAATCAATCGGGTTTACGCTCTGCCTAACGCCGAAGCCGTTCAAATAGAAAGTAACTCGTCAAACAGAACGCGTGATTAACGCCACGACGTTATTAACGTCACGTCGCGTACTTTCTGTCTGAACGGCTTCGGCGTTAGGCAGAGCGTAGACCCGATTGTTTTATTTCAATTCCAACGTCAAAAAAATTCATCAACTTTTCAATATTCGTTTTTACCACTGTCAAGCAATAAAACTGACAAAAGCGCCCTCAACGTTATTTTGGACGACTTGATGAATGACATAACTAACCTGATGCTTGACCTAAATACTATGACCACCAAGAGCACTACCATCGACCAGATGCTTAATGCCCAGTCCACCTTGAACCAGAAGCTGGACACTGTCATTGCGCGCCCACCAGTCATCCAGGCACCTCAGCTGAGATCGTATGCAAGTGCTGCTGCCGGCTTGCCGAATTCAAAGAAAGTCCTAATTAATGGCTACGAACGCCCAATTCCTCCGAAACCACTGACCATTCTTGTCTATCCGGAGGCTCCAGAGGGGAAAACTTCGGAGAGTACCCAGAAAGACCTCGAAAAGGTCATCAACCCCAGAGTAGACGATTTTCAAATTATACGAACTAGGAAGATTAAAGGCGCTGGCATGGCCATTCAAGCCAAAGGGAAAAGAGACCTTGACAATATTATGAAGGCTGGCTCCAAACTTGCAGCTAGTGGCCTTAAAATGGTCAACCCATTGGGAAGATTGCCTAAAGTCGTCGTGTACAACGTCCCTAAAGGGGAACCAGCTTCGGACCAAGCGCTGTTCACGGAGATCTACCGAAACAACCTGGAAGGGCAGACAACTCTGACTTTGGAGGACCATTTAAGGACGATGAGGCGGGTCTCCCTCTTCGGGAAGAGGGATAATCCGTCCATGAATATGGTTCTGACGTGCCATCCAGCCGCCAGAAAGGTACTTTTAGACAGCGGGATGTGCTTCCTTGGTTGGAATGCTTGCCGCGTACGGGATTACACTGGAGCAACTCGGTGCTTTAAGTGCCACCAGTACGGACACATTTCAAAGAGTTGCTCCCAAGACCAAATGTCCTGCCGCCACTGCGCCGCTTTGGGGCACGACATTGAGACTTGCCCCAAGAAGGCACTACCTGCTGTCTGCGCGACGTGCACGCGCTTCAAGAAACCGGCAGATCACCCTACGGGTGATAGGGACTGCCCAGCCCAAAGAGCTGCAGTGGAGGCAGCCTTTAGAATGACGGATTATGGCTCTTCGTAATCCCCTTTCCCTAGGTCAGATTAACCTTCAGAGATCCAGGATGGCTACGCTGGAGGCGCTGAGGGTCATGTCTGACCTCAACATTGACATTTTGCTCATTCAGGAACAGTACACCTGGGAAGGTAAGACACCCATTAATTTTCCGGGTGCGGTGCTTGAAGTTGGCCGCTCACCAGGGGCGGGTGTCCTGGTCAACACTTCGTTGATCAGCCCCCTCCTTCTGGCTGGTTTTTCTGATGAGTACCAAACCTGTGTATGTATTAGATTTGGCGACACTGAGATCTTTTTGATCTCAGTTTACTTTAAATATGGGAACCCGGTAGGACCCCACATCCTGAGTCTGACGCGCGCGCTCAACGCGCTTAAAGGCCGTAACATAGTTATCGGAGGTGACTTTAATGCACGCTCACCATTATGGTTCGACACTAGTGATTGTAGAACGGAACGGTCAGACGCCGTTGAGGACCTGATTGCTGCGCAAGGTCTTAGTATCATCAATGAACAGAGTTCTTTTTGTACCTTTTCGAACACACATGGTGAGAGCAACATTGATCTAACTCTCTGCTCTGGATCTGTTGCGACAAGGATTTCAAAGTGGACAGTCCATGAGTGCGCAATAAATTCGGATCATAGATTGATTACTTTTACAGTTGGTGTTAGGAAAACAGAAGCTCCAAGATCCTCCTGGAACTTCAACACCACTAGGGCGAATTGGGATAACTTTGGGGAAGCGCTACGAGATACGTTAAGGGATTTTCAACACGTAGCAGCTACTGATCCGGACAATTTGGGAAATTTTTTCAATAGGGCGGTTGTATCTGCCGCCAACTCGTCTTTAGGAAGATTAAACCCGAAGACAAGTATTAGAACGCCGTGGTGGTCACCTGAGCTGACTTCGCTGAAGGGAGCCTTCAAGAGGGCCTGCAGGGCGCTGGGGCTGTCCAGGAGTGGCAACTGTACGGAGGAGGAGACGGTTGCTCTTCAGGCGAGCCTCAGGTCTGCCAGGTCGGCCTTTAAACGGGCCGTCCTTCGAGCGAAACGAGCTGCTTGGCATAACTGGGTTAAAGACGTGGGTAACGCCAACCCGTGGGAAATCCACAGCGCGATTGGAAAATCCGGGAAAGGTTCTGATCGGTATTTGTCAACAGTAATTGGGTTAACAGATGGGAGGAACGCTGAGACTGTGGACGTGGCCTCCACTCTCAAGACACTATTGGGCGAGTTAGTTCCTTTAGAGTCAGTAGTTGGGGAAAGTGACCACCATAAACAGATTAGAAATCTAGCACGGCTACCACCTAGAGACCTCGCCCAAGAGGCTAACTTCACTAGAGTAACTAAAGCTGAAAATGATGTGATAATTAAGGGTTTGGGTCCTAAGAAGGCACCAGGGCATGATAGGCTCAATGGCGTGATTGCGAAGCAAGTCTGGGTCCACGCCAAGGAAGAGCTCTTCCAGGTGATGGACACGTGCCTGAGGAGAGGAGTTTTCCCCTCTGAGTGGAAGCGGGGCGTGCTCCGGATCATACCAAAGGGGAACGGAAAACCATTGACTGACATCAAGGCGTACCGGCCAATTACCCTCCTCCCGGTACTCGGCAAAATTCTGGAGAAACTGATACGAGAGCGACTTCGGCAAACCCTGTCTCCGGCAAGTGACCTGCAGTTCGGCTTCGTCCCCGGTAGATCCACGGTGCACGCCCTGTCGTATGTGCTTGACTGGGTGAAGGCTTGTCCAAAGAGGTATGTAGTTGCAATCTTCCTCGATATCACTGGTGCCTTCGATCACGCGTGGTGGGACATGATACGGACAAAGGTGAAAAACAGGCAGTGTTCCAAACTTTTGTTCCAAGCAATCGACGATTACCTTTCCAATCGTACTATCACGATTTGCTTTGGAGACTTTTTGATCCAGAGGGAAGCTGACATGGGATGCCCGCAGGGCTCTATTCTTGGACCTGACCTGTGGAACATCAACTTTGACGACTCCTCCAGGTTACCTTTGCCTGGAGGATGTATCGCTGTCGACTACGCTGATGACAAAACGTATCTGGTCGCTGGGGACAGCAGAAAGGAAGTTGAGAGCAAAGGCAGTGAAGGTTTGAACATGTTCCTCGATTGGGGGAAAAGAAACAAGATGACCTTCGCTCCCCACAAGACCCAGGGCCTCCTGATGAAGGGCTTTCTCAGCAGAAATAGAAATCCTGTCATCAAAATGGGGGACTCTACTGTCCGATTTTGCGAAACTGTTAAATATTTAGGCGTTACACTAGATCGATCGTCCTTTTTCCTGGCTCACGTTAAAGAAGTATCCAGCAAGGCCCAGGCTCTCTTCTTGAAGCTGAGGAGACTCTCCACAGCTGAGTGGGGATTGCGAAATCCGGCTCTGCGAACGCTATATAGGTGTGTGTACGTGGCGCAAGTCTCGTATGCCGCCTCTGTGTGGGAGCACCGCCTGGACAACTCTCTGATTCTCTTAGCTCTCAAGCGTGGCCAACGAACCCCCTTGCTGGCACTCTCTGGTGCGTATAGAACCGTTGCTTCGGACGCTTTACCCGTTTTGGCTGGCATATTGCCAATCGATCTGGAAATTAGGGAAGTGCTCACTAAGCAGAAATTAACCAGAGGAACCCCGGCCACTCACCTAGGTGTTGTTCTGACACCGGGTGGGCCGGGGACTCTCCCTGGACTGCTCCGTCAAATGAGGGATCTGTCGCTCCAAGAGTGGCAGGTCCGTTGGGATAGGTCGAATATGGGAAGATGGACCTTCTCCTTCTTCCCATCAGTTAAAATCAGAATGGAAGGGGCATATCTACAACTGGACCACCACATCACCCAGCTTCTGTCCGGGCATGGGGAATTCAGGGGGAGACTTCACACCCTCGCCCTGTCTCCCCATCCCAACTGCGCATGCGGATCGACGAACCAGTCAGCCGAGCACATTCTGTGGCACTGTGAGATCTTGACGGATGCGAGAGAGGAAATGCTCGATGGTTTGGATGTACCTATCAGACCAGTATGGAATACTGATCTGGTTTCGAATAAGACGAACTTCGAGTGTCTGAAGAAATTTGCAAGGATCTGGGTTGAGAGATGGCCTGAGCTTAGAGTCGCTGACTAGTTGACTTTGACACCAGGTGTACTTGTTCCTGTTTTACCACGGACTATCCCATATTACTCTATCATCATAATTTGCCAAGGATGACAGTTTTTTTTTTTTTTTTTTTTTTTTTTTTTCTTTGTTTTTTTTATTTTACACTTTTATGCTTATTGTTTATATCCTCGACTTTTATAATTTAATACTGTACAGTATGTATATTTTTAATGTTTTTTCTTACAGTTTGCTTTTTTTTACATATGTAACTTTATGCTGTTTTTTTTTTAATTTTTACATCTTGATTTTCCTATTAGCACTATTATGTTCACACATGTCCGCGTGATTTTACGCTCTTGTCTTCTTTTTTTTTTACACTTATTTTTTTTGCCATTTTTATTTATAATTTAGGTTTTTTTGGTTCCGGATACATATAGCGTAATTAAACGCACATGCCTATTTCATATTATTTTGGTTTTCTTGGTTGTTTTACTGTTTTTTTTTCATTTCTTTTAGTTTTGTTTAACGTGAGAGAACTGAACTCCGTTGCCCGTTTTGTATCGTCCTTATCCCCATTTAAGGGGTCGGACCCTAGAACGGGTCCCCGTGTACGTGCCATGACCGATCTCTTGGAACTGGTGGGGCTGCACCCGGCCACCGCGCTACCCCCCGTGACATGAAGAGGTTGGGGAGAGGGCTAAACGTCATCCGAAAGCTGTCCGTCCCGCCTCCAGCGACCCGACGCTTCTCTCCCTAGGGTCTTCTTTTTGATTTCCACACACTCTTCGTCTAGGCACCACCGGGTAGCTGGCTTACGGACGACGCTGCCGGTTATCGGGAGGCCTGACAACCAGCCTTTTTCACTGTCTCTGGGACTGCCGGTGGCTGGATTTCGGTATCACCAGTTCTACATTGTATATATGTTTATTTTTTCTTCCTTTTTTATGTACAGTGCACGGTGCTGCCTGCTAGATCATTGTGTGGTCCTTCGCCGCCATGAGCTTCCCACTCATGACGGTTGTCGTTCATTTTGTTTTTTCCTTATATTTTCTCTATTACCTAGTTTTGTTACTAACACCTTGTTTGACTGTCCATGGGGCTCACTGCTTTAGCAGTGATTACCTTCATGGGCTTTAGAATTGTAGAATTGACCATCACAGTACATTCCTGTAGGTGCGCCTGCATACCGCCCTCTAACAACGTATGCGGGGACATTGAAGTTCTGGAATCGTTACATATTTTAAATGTAGAGTCGTTCATTCAAAAAAATTAGATTCTTGCGAGAACTCCGAAGGGGCGACCATAAGTCGCCTATACCGGGGTGGGAATAGGTGGGTGAAAGCTTCAATGTCAAGCAATAACGTCCGGCGTTAAACAAAATTTTGTAAAAAAAATATAACGCGACGTCCTAACGCCGCGTTGGAGTATCGCATGATGCTAATGCCCTCGCTCTGTTTGACTGGTCTAGTAATGTTCAGTACAACACAACGCAGCGTTATTAACGCGGCGTTATTCACGCCTAAAGCCGCGTGAATCACGCGTTCTGTTTGACGAGGCCTTAAGCGACGTGACGTTAATAACGCCGTTGCGTTAAACACGCGTTCTGTTTGACAAAGCCTTACTTTCTGTTTGAACGGCTTCAGCGTTAGGCAGAGCGTAACGCATTGATTGAGCGTAGACCCGATTGATTTATTTCAATTCCAATGTTCTCCCACACAGCGGCGTAGTGTGGGGGAGGCGGGGGGGGGGGGGGCGGTCCGCCCCGGGCGGCACTTTCAAGGGGGGCGGCAAATTTTGGCAATATATATATATATATATATAAAAATGAATCCCGGTTTCCCTTAGTCACGCCATAACTTCACAACGACTTTACCTATTTCATTCATCCTTTTTTAAAGTTTTCTAATACTTTGTAGAAGGTTCTTACGGAAAGAAAAATTAAGAAAATTGCACAGAAAATTGAATAATTTCAGAAAACTTAACAACTATTTTAACTTCAAGTTTGACAGTTCGCGCGTTTGATGAAATTGAATTTAGCAGGCAGTTGTTTTTTTTTCGTATTAAAAGAATTGTCTATGGATTTTATAAATTATTGATATTTTAAATAGGTACCTATGTAAGTTACCATATTTGATTTATTGTTCTTATAATATACAAAAATCAATATTTGTAATATAGGAAAAATGAAAATTTAATTTAAAAAAATGTAATGGGTGGCACGCGAGCTGTTTGAAAACTGAATGTTTTGGGACTGAATATATGGAATGCGGTAGGGGGGTTTGCGGGACGGGAGAGCGGAAGAGGGGAAAGGGTGGGCGGGGAAGGCGGAAGGGGAACGCGGGAGGGTAGGGGATGCGGGAGGGGAACGGGACATGCAGGGAAAAACAATGTATTTTTTTTAATATTGCATTGCAACGCATACTGGGAATCAGCTAGTAAGAAATAATAATATCTTTTAAAAATTTTAACCATATCATTTCATATTTTTGTCGCACCTACGATTCGGACCGATTGAAATGAGCACGAAATTTTTCATTACCTATTCTGTGACGAAACCGGGGAAATACCCTTCTTTAAATGAATGCATGATAATATCATTTCGATCACTGTAGCGACTGGCAACACCTTCTGTAGTTCATTGCATGAATTGCCCGTATTATGTTTTGCGCTAGAATTGTTTATGACCAATTTTCAGTGAGAATGATTCGTGGGCAATGTGAGGTGATTTGGAAGCCCTGTTGTGATTTGGAATTCGGGTGAAACGGAAATGACGCCCTGCAGAACCTGCGAAGCATCAAACTCCTATCAAGGCTCCTATTTGTTGAGATATAAAATAGAAATGACGCAAGGATCCCCAAGTAGTTTTATTTGCGATCATTGACTGGTTGACCTGACCTCACTTTTTAAGGCTATTGGTTGAGATTGTTTTGGTAAAGTTTCGCTTCTACCGCGTGTTAACTGCACTTGATTTTTAAAAAATGTTTTTGTGTGTTTGAATATATGATTCGTTGTTCAAGCTTAATTTATAATAAAGAAAAATCAGAAAAAATAAATTTCAGTACAGTAAATAATTTTTTTTTAAGGTAAAATAATTATTTGAAAATGTTTTACGATACTATCGTTCGCGAATTCAAGTCTTTCTTTTATAATTTATTATAAATGTCTATAATTATATTTTTTTAGCTGAAAATTTTCGTAATTATGAGGAAAATCATGCGCATATTATGAGAGTAACAATAATTAAATCGGGGAACTCGCATACAGATTTTTGTGTTCAGAATGTAAAGATTGAATTTCAGTTGTGTATGCATCTGCTGATACATTTCGAAGGAGACCATTCTTTTATTCGAAGTGCAAGCGCCGCATACAGATTTAATTTAAACCAGTTTTGTGTTCAGAATGTAAAAATCAACAGTTGTGGATTCATTAATTTGCTGACACATTTCGAAAGAAAACATTCTCTTATTCGAAGTGCAGTTATAATATTCTAGTTGCAGACTATGTATGTGCTGCCAGAATCAACAATCATCATCAATCGTGTACCGAGTGAAGCTTTACATTTAAGTTGCATACCAAATGCTGCAAAATTGTTCCGTATTTAACTGTTATTTGGGGACTCTTACGCAGAATCAAACATAAATTAAAACCTTGTGTTCTAAACACAGTGTATAAATTCGAGATGCGAAATCCTTTTACATGGATACCATTCTCGATCTCCGACAGCAGTTATAAATTTGTAGTAGAATTTATAAAAATGATATTCATTGAAAGAATATTCGTCAAATGCGATTTAAAAAAACGGCATAAAATGAGGTTGTAATAAAAAAATAGGATTTCCACATACCCCCCCCCCCCCCCCCCCTCTCCCTCCGGTGCTTGAAGTAAGGTGGCGGCGAAATATTCCCCCGCCCCGGGCGGCCGATACCCACGCTACGCCACTGCTCCCACAAACTCTTCATATTACTAAACTTATTATCTCAATTCAATTTCAATTCAATTTCAATTTCAATTTCAGTGCCGGCAACCCGGGCGTTTATTTATTATTAGTTATGTACAACAGTATTTTTTTCCTTACCCTCCTCACTAGACAGAGTCTGTTCTGAGGCTGGTAACTAACAATTTTTAATTACATAAAAACAAGTAAGTGGTAAAAAAAAATAAAAAAAGAAACATATATATTATAGTAAAAATAATAGTAATAGAATAAGAGGAAATCAGAATTTAAAAACAGAGTAGAATAAAAGAAAATATATATTATTAGATATTAAGAATATTACTTATCTCTCTTCTTTCTTTGACATTCAACCAGTTTAAAAATCCTTTGAAAACCCAATTCAAATTATTAGATGCGACGTAGGTCTTTGTTTGGGCTACAAACTTATTGAATATATATGGTGCCAAGTAAGATTCATGTTTTTTTGCAAAATTTGATTTGATATGTGGTACTTGTAATTGATTGTGTGTGTTTGCTCTTGTGTTTTGCGAGTGAGTTATGAAGTGTGGTGATATTTTTATGCAGTTTTTGTAGATGATCTTCTTTATGTATAGTTTATTTATGTCTAATAGGTTATTCTTGATCATTAGCTGTTCTGTCGGATGTTGATAAGGCTTTCTAAACATAATTCTGATTATTGTTTTATGATTAATTTTAAGTGATTTGAGGCGAGTCTCTGCTGCTGCTCCCCATACTGAAATACCATACATTAGAATACTTTGACAGAGTGCATAATATATATTTTTTAGCTGAGGTAGTGACATAATATTTCGAATTGTTTTGAAGATGTAAGAGAGTTTCCGTATTTTTTTTGTAATTAGGTTAATTTGGAGATCCCATTTTAAGTTATTGTCAACAGTTAAACCGAGATATTTAATATTTTGCGCATAATCAATTTTGTGACAAACACAGCGTGAGTTAGTTAATGAGGTAACTGTGCAATAATCTGTAATGTGTATGTTCAAGAATAGAAAAAAAAATTCAATTAGCTTTTCAATATTCATTCTTACCACTGTCAAGCAATAACGCTCGGCGTTAAACAAAATTTTGTAAAAATATACAATGCGACGTCCTAACGCCGCGTTACAGTATCGCGTGATACTAACGCGCTCGCTCTGTTTGACTGGTCTGACATGTTCAGTGCAACACAACGCAGCGTTATTAACGCGGCGTCATTCACGCCTAACGCCGCTTGAATCACGCGTTCTGTTTGACGAGGCCTTAACGCGGCGTTAGAACGTCGCGTTGTATTTTTTTACAAATTTTTGTTTAACGCCGGGCGTTCTTGCTTGACAGTGGTAGAAACTAATATTGAAAGGTTAATTGAATGTGTCCGAAAACATCCTTGTTCATATAAAATGAGGAACAGTGTGTACAAAAATGTTCCTGTAAAGGCAAGATTGTGGGAGGACACTGGAATTGAAATAAAGCAATCGGGTCTACTCTCTGCCTAATGCTCTGCCTAACGCCGAAGCCGTTCAAATAGAAAGTAAATAACGCTAATAACGCCTTTGAGTTAATAACGCCTTCTGTTTGACGAGGCCTTATTTGCGTCTGGGCGAACGAGACACTGTTTCAATTGCTGTCCAAATAAGGAACTCCAGTGAAAAATATTTTGTATTTAAAAAAATATGTTCATATGGAATATAGATCAATACGCGCTGATTCTGAATATACATATATATTAGTTTTTTTAAATAATATTAAACGTGAAAACTGACACCTGAAGATTCTTCCAAACCAATCATACAACAGAGTAAATAAAACTATGATGTGATGGCGTCACACGATGCATCATAGATATGGTGGTTTTCGAGGGATCTTGAAAAATTAAAACTTTGACAATTATTTTAACTATTAAAACTAACTCTAAAAAAATAAAAAATATATGCATTATTTAAGTTAGAAGGTCATTATTAATAAAAAAAAATAAACAAAATTGGACTGGAGTTCTCTATTTAACAGGCGATGAAGTGCGTTTCATCTCGTAATAAAAATTGACGATAAAAACAGTCTTAATTTTGCAATAACTTTGTCCTATAATAATAATTTTTCATAAACGCGGTTCATCCGCATATAAATTTAATTTTATTTATTTTGTACTTTAAATGAAGCGAATCGGATGGAAATTGGATGAGCTACGATTTCAGACAACTTGAAAAAACGTGGATTTGAGAAAAATACGTTTAAGGGCCATTAGCCAGCGGCCGAGAATTCAAATTTCGTCGAACGATGATCTTGCGATCGTATCCTTGCAACTGTACAGGGCGGTTCCGATGAGAAAGATTAATTATTCTCCATACCAGCATTTTAACATAATAACTCAATATCGATTTTATTTCATTAAAATTTTGCTTTGATAAATACCTACATTCAAAAATGCTCAAACCCGTGATGATAAAACTATTAAAATTGTGTACTTTTACAAAACAAGGGCGCCGATCTTTTTTTATGATTTTATTTGAATTAAAATTAAAATTTAGAAAAGTAGCTTTCTCAAATAATTTATTGATTTATTTTTATTTATTTATATTCTCACCATACATTTTGTTGTTGTTTTTTTATACATACATTAACCTCACTAGGACTAATGCCTGTATTGAGGTTAATAATTATAATTTGAGGATGCATTTTACATACATGATTATATGGTTTGCATGATTATATGGTTTGAAAAGTATGTTGTATGATAAAAAAAATTGTTTTAAAATTTAACAAATCTGCTAACGACCTACGGTAAAATCTTATTGTACTAAAAATAAACATATTTTCTCAAAAATTAAAACATAGCTTTACTAGATAAAAGAAACAGTTTTTCGAAAGCAAATTAATTTTTTTTAAGAAAAAGAGTTAATACGTCTAAAATATGATTTAATAATGACATATTTTCGGTTTTGTCTGGTTATTCCCTTTTAAAGTTTTCGCTTGTAGGTAACCGGGCCGCTCCGTTTTCGGGCCTACCTGCTTGGCGCGCACCGCTCCTAACTATATTTAGGTCGAATTTGATCCTATAACTTTGGGAATGTATTATCCACATGTATAGGAAGACGTTAAAGCAACAAAATTATTGATTTTTTTAATCGGTTTTACCAGACTCCCTCCATAATACAAAGTAAAAATAAATTGTTTGAGAAAATATTCGTTATTTTACTTTAATGTGGGGTTTCGTAAAAAAATTCAAATATTTTCTAACAATTTTTTGCCCACATCTATGTAGATGTAGACTATATAGGTGGCGAAAAGGAGGAGTGGGTAAGATGGCGAATATTCATATTATTTGATTTCACTCTTCTGTTGGTTGGAATAAAGCCAAGATTTGACTGGAATGCCAGGTATCCGAAAATATCAACGATAAAAAAATATTTCGATTCTTCCATCTTATAATCATCCTAATCATAACGCACAACCAGTGTTTATTTGGGGATACGATGAGTAATGCCAAACGATTTCAATTACATTGCTAGATATATTTTCTTTACGTAAATATGTAATATTTATAAATATTTAAATTGGTGAATACAGTTTGGCAAGAATGTGTAGAAAATAAATGATGGCGCCACGATCGTTTTTAGGTTTTAAATGGCAACACCAAGATGGCTCATAAGACAATGAATATAAGTTTTAAAAAACACTTCGTTCAAAATGCATATTTCATAATGTATTTGTATTCTCAAAAATTTTGCAAAAAAAACTATAATTTAATCGAAGTAAAATTACTAACTAATTAATTAATTAATTAATTTAATTAAATAAAATAACACAAAACAAATTATACGTGGGCTTGTATTTCGTTATAAGGTAATAATAATAATATTAATATAGGATGGGGCACTATAGGATGGGGCGGTATATATACAAATCAAAAACAAACAATTTTCATAGGTATCACAAAAATTAATTATAAAAACAACAACCTTACTCATATTCGTCAGAACTTTTATTCAAACAATTTAAGGTCAGAAATTTAAGTGCATTATACTTGTATCATGCAACATTAAAAATTTATAAAGATAATATTCAAAATATAGTTGAACCCTTTAAAAATAACAGAAATCTTAGGCAAACATCAATACTTTCTACTCCGAAATTAAAAAAAAAACAAAAGTCAGTTAAATCATAAATATCTCGGAGTTAATTTTTTTTAATTCACTACCTGAAAAAATCAGAAACAGGAACAGTAATTTAAAAAGATTTAAAACTCAGCTTTCAAAACAACGAAAATTTGTACTGAACAAAAAAAAACTTAAACCAATATAATAACCCCCTCCCCCCCCATATACACGAGTCCTACTTATTTATGGGGGTAAATCATCCGTCCGTGCCATTCGTCAAAAAAATCATTTTTTTACATAGTACGTAAAGAAGTCCCAACTTTAAGAACTTTACTAACCGTACTCAAAGAAAACATTGGATTTGATGGTAGCCGGGAAAATTTACGAAAAATTTTGCATTCCATTGGCTTTGTTTATAAAAAAGTGCAAAACAAACAGAACTGCACTTATTGAAAAAAACAAATATAGCGGCTAAAAGAGAGCATTACTTAAAAATTAACATGGATATCCGATATTTACCAGAAGAACTGCAAAAAAATATAATTCACTTAAATGAAAGTTATATCCATTCATCCTACAAGCTAAAAAAATGCTGGCAATCTATATATGTGTCTGGAGTTCAGCACGATATTTCAAAGGGTAAGCGCTGGATCATGGTTCACGCTGAAAGCCAAATGGGTTTTGTCCCTCATGCTTTTTTCCTTGACGATTCATCTTGCCGTTGATTCAGATTTACCTGTGTGTGGAAAATATCATTAAAATTATTATTCTATAGAAGGGAGTTTAAAAAAACACACTAGATAATATTCATTTAGAAAGAAAGACTGAGAAAACTAAGAAAAAAGTAACTTTTCTATGAGTTTAAAGAAGTTGCATATTATTATTATTTTTTTGTTAATTGAGTTATTCCCGTTTTCTTGTGGCCTAATATTAACTGTCAAATGTAAATGTCAAATTCGGATTTTTAAACATAACCTCAAATCAGATTGTAATGGTTATAATCGCTCGAAAATTGGCATAAATCTTGTAATACTAATGAAATTCATTAAAAAACGATATTACGTACCAGTCATTTCTGTAGTTCGTTTGTAAACATTTTACAAATTAGGCATAGGAGCTTCTTCGCGCGATAATCGGCTAGGCAGCGTTGAAAACCCAGTATATAACTTCTCTTGCACCACTACGTATTGGTTTGTTCATTTTTATTCAATTCAAACAATGCACAGGCAAACAATGAAAAAACAAACATTAAACGAGTGATTTTCAGCGTTTTCTACACTTTTTAAGTCAGTAAAGCCAAGAGCCATACGAAATGTCATTGACAAAACGAGTATTTCGGTGTTACCATAGTAATGAAAAAATTTAGTTCCAAAATAATAAATTTCTAGACTTAATTGCCAAACTATACCTTACCTCCAGAAAACCAATTATTTTTTCAAAAAGTACCTACCAACTGAAACAACTATTCATGGGGCGGCGGTAACCATACCCGCCATAAATTGAAAAGTACTTACTCTCTAAACTGGACATCTTGTTTACTAACCACAAGCAAATAAAGTAGATTATGTACTTGGTTTATATGTATTAGTTTGCCTGTTTAATTACAACCTTTTTACTATATATTTTTTTACTTATACTCATATCAGTCAATTTAGTCTAATTCTTCACGGGTGCAGTTTTTTTAATTCAAGAGCATTAAGGTCGGGAAAAACTTGATTATTTTATTCAGGGTGCATTAGCCAGATACGACAGTCCGTCATACCCTTTGGGCACGAAGGGCACGAGCGAGGAATTCATGCCCATAAAGCCTAGAACTTTCCGAATATAGATTCAAAATTCCTTATTAAAAGTTTAAAATGCCTCTCTGAAACCAGATGGTCTGCAAGTGCTGTTAATGCTGTACAGTAAGCAACGGTTAAGCGTACCTATAATTTAGAAGCAATTGCCAGAACCACAAATCAACCAGAAGAACTAGAAACGAGACTTGAAAAATTGGAGAACTGAAGAGGATCATCCTAACGGGGGTATGGAGTGACCTACTAGAGATAAGATTAATAAAACAAGAATAAGCCCGCAAAAAGACACAATTTCTATTGATCTTCCAGGGGAAAAAATCCACATCTCTTACTGATTTTATCAGCAGTGCACAGAAAGCTTTCGATCTATACACATTAGCTGCCAAATAAAAACATCCAGATTCCAATTATGAAGACAAATCTCAAATTAAAAGAAATCACAGCACGCGCATAACATTTTTGGGAAGGCCTTCAAAGAATGGGCAGTAGTTTTTTTCTACAATAGCTCCACACAGGGAAAAAATCCTCAGGGCATATGTCATCTTCGGGGATTTTGTGTGAGGTTCTTTAAGGGAAAGAGGAAGGAGGGGAAATTCTGAAAAGGAAAAAGGTATGAGGGGTGGGCCCAAGGGCGGGTCCAGGATATTTTTCTGGGAGGGGCACAAGGGGCGGAGGTGGGGCGGCACGCCCCGGGTGCCACCCGATGGGCGGTTGCCACTCAAGAGCACAATCCCCCCCAGGACGGACCAATTTTTTATGAAGTCGAAATTTGTGTTTGTCAACTTTAATGGGGGGAGGGGGGGGGGGGGCTTTTCCGACCGCGCTTTCCCGGGACCGTACCGCTCTCGCAAACGCTGATTATCATCTTTAATTTGCAAGTACATGAATGGAATGCAACGAACAAAATTCGCAATTCCAGCCAGAAATAGACAAGAGTTTGACTCATGTTCTTTCTGTTATTTTATTCATATATTTTAACAAGTCTGATAATTTGATTTTCTTCTAAGTATGTACTGTGATGGAATCTCCATAGTACTCAAAAATACCGTCCTGCACGTGCCCCCGTGCCCCCCCCCCCTAAATCCGCCCTTGGGTGGGCATGAATCTGGGGGTCAATGTGTCCAGGAGTTACGGACGTATGAATCCATCCCTTCCACTGCGGTGCAAGGCGATGGGTCTAGGTCTAGAGAGTCCTGCTGGAGAGGTCTAGGTTAGGTCTACCTCAACCAGTCTCTCCTGATCCGGCCTGCCACGCAGTAGGAGGACAAACACATTCGCCACCAAGACGTAGACAAAAATCACCCCATGGATCCGGACAGCACTGCTAAGTCACCAAACATAGCGAACTACTTGGTGTGTCCTATAGAAAAGTTGGTTATCTAATAAATGGTTCCGGGGGCGGCGCGGCGGTACCCATACCCCAAGGTTCGTATAAAATGCGTTGAACAAGGTTAGCTCATATGGGCTTTTTTTTTAAAAAGGCTCGTCGGGCCGCTTTCGAAATTTCGAACGCGTGACATAACTTGAAGTACAACATTAACTTATATTGCAGTTAATATTCAAATCTCCTAGTCTAGAGGAACATGGACTTCAAGCTACGTCACGATTTTTTAGCCAATCACCGCTCTACCCCCTTGATGAACTAACCTTGTTAAACGCATTTTCTAAGAACCTTGTCCATACCCGCCTTCCAAATTTCAAGTTGTCAAAGAAAAAGGTTAACGAATAAATAAATTAAATACCAAATAAAAATTTTGTCAGTAGATTTTTTTTTTTATATAATTTATATCTAAAACCTTACTTCCTTGTTATTCAGAACCTATATATTATTTCTCTGACGCAGATAACTACTTGTTGCGGATTTATGGGCTAAGGCAATTATTAATGAATTAGCCGAGGTTCGAGGGTTCAGCCATAAACAACAACAAGCGTGTTCCTAATCCTAATGACACATGGAGTTAAAAGTAGTATACGTAATAATTATTATTCTGGCAATCCAGAAATATGCATAACTTAAGAAATCCATGAATCCCGAAATACAACATGGGTTGGTGCGCGGGATCGAAATAGACTTCAATATTGTAAACATGCACCAAGACACGTATCATACAACACATGCATAATACATAGTAAGCTCTTCAGAGGTGGCACGTGAACATAAAAAAAATATTTTTAATGTTACAACGTTTTCTGTACCTAATAGATAATTTTGAGAACTTTGAGAATAATGGCATCTATGCAACTGACCTTTGACCACTTGGGAAGCCATTATCCCACTGAGTTAGGGGACTCTTGTGCTGTGTTCCAAAAAAATATGTTTCTAAGTTTCTCTTATTTTAAATCAAAACCAAAAATTTCTCTGAAATCATAAGATTTGTAAAGTACCTACATAAATACCTACCTACTTAACAAACTCGATTCGATGGTCGATCACATTTAAAAAATACTATTTACTGAACCATTAATATGGCCACCATCTTTAACCGGAATGGGGACGTAACAAATTTACAGAAAGACGAACAAATGCTAAAGCTCGAGTAGGTACCTAGTCCAAGTCATAACAATAATTATTTTTAAAATGTTTAATGAAAACATGGAAACGCGTTTTGCAAACCAATTATAGGTATGTATTACAAGTGAACTGAACAGCCTTTTTCATGAACATTTTTTGTAGTGTAACGAATTTACAAATCTTTTTATAGCCTTTATATACCACAAGAAGGACGAGGAATAGCAAAATGGTTTATTACACCAAATTAAATCATAAATTTTTCATTGTCTACGAAATTAAGTATGTTATAGTTTCCAATCAATTTTTTAAAACATTCCCTCGAAAAATTATCAATCAAAAACCGCTTTTTTTAACTTATTTTAACACTTTCAAATTTAGTTAATCTTATCCATAGTAAGATCCATATCTTAATTTGGTAACAATATCTATGGAAATAAAACAGAGTTGGAATTTAGAACATATTGTAATTTTTTAAATTTAAATTCAAATTTTCGAAATGATATTTTTTGTGTTCCACGAGTGCGCTCTGATTGGTCCGCGGAGTGGGCGGGAAAGCTCCCGGCAGGCGCTAGTCGGATTTCCCAAACAGAATCCTCCGTGCTCAACAGGCATACACATTTTCTGTACCGACAAAGTAAGTTTCAACAAAATATTTATTTAAAAAAATCCAGTGCCTACTCGCTTTTTGCAAAGATACAAAATAGAGCAAAACTCTTCGCCGATGAAAGAAAAAATAAATATTATCATTTTTGGAATCCTGGAAAACGTTTTAAATTATATTTTCAACATTTTAATTTTTATTCGTGATAGTGAAATCAGTTCAAAGGACTTGCTAAATTTCAGCATTGTGTGAGGGATTTTTAAAACAATGTATTTAAATACTTTTATTATAAATTTGTTTGTTTGGTTTTTGTGTTCGCTGGGTGCGTAATGCCTTAAATGTGATTTTTTTTTTCAAATTTACAAAGAGTGAAAAAAGTCATTTTAGGAAGAAAAAATGAAGGGAGATTTCGATTTATTTTTAATAATTGTGTACATTAATAATCATTATTAATATAAATAAATATTGTTTGGAGGTCGACCTTCATTTTCCTGCCACAGAATTGGTATTTTCACTCTCCTGTAAAATATTAATATTTTTCACATTACGGATATTACGCGCCCAGTGATGTTATGCTGTATTTCAGTGTGAAGTAGATAAATAAATAAGTACCTACCCACACTCAAATAATTTGAGACATCTGTGTGATATTTCAATAGGTACGTAATAAGTAGTACCTACTTATTCCTCCAAATTGAGGAAAATTTCTGGTTACCTGTTTTCTGTTCATTAATAATGCTTGGTAAGCTTGGTTCGGGTTTTTGTTATTAAAATTGTCTTTTCCTTTGAAGCGTTTGTATTGCGACTGTTTTAATTTTTTTTAATGATTTAAGCTAATGTTTTTGTGTGTAGAAGAAGCAAGAAAGGCGCAAGATGCCAAACGCAGAAACCACGAACTTGGCGGCCACCTACCTCATCCTGGTGTTCCTCTTACTATCGCTGTGGCTGCTTTACTCAGGATTCTCAGGATAAGTAAGTTTACTTTTCTTCTCCTTAACTCTACAATATTTTTATTTTATTCAAGTATTATTCAAGATTATCTTCAACAAGATAAAATTTAACATTTTTTTAAAGAATAAGCCATAAAGATTAAAAAGAATAATTTAATTTGGAACATCCATCTCTTACCCTTTTGTCTTTACATATTTTTCATGTACAAATCTTTATTTACCAAGTATTGTGTTCTACAAAAACATTTTTTGCACCTTATAACCCAAAATTTTCACTTATGGTATTATAGATAATTTTTCGAACAAATGAATATGCATTAATAATAACATCGTTAACACTGTGCATTATAAAGTAGGTAACGATTTTGCTAATTTCCCGTCCGATACTTTTAGAATGAGATGATTCACAGAATTTGAACAATTCATCAAATTGCAAAATTAGTATTCAAGTTCTGTTTAAAGCACTGTGAAACGACCGGTCTATGATGAAATATTAACAAAACTTCAAAAGAACTTTCACAGAACTTGAATTTTTGCCACGAAATTTTTCAAATCCTGTGAAACAACCTGTCCTAATATCGTTGTTGTCTTGCAAAGTTTGAATTTGGTTGAAATTGATGTTTTGAAAACTATAAAGAAAATACCAAAACATTTTCGCTACTCTCTCGTAAAAGCTTAGGATTAGTACCTACCACAGAAGATTGAATTCAATCCTGTACTTAAAATAAAGGATAAACCACGTAAGTCCATATCAATTGCTATGGACTTACGTGGTTTATCCTTATTATGGTACAGAATGGCGAACAATGTAATATATTTATCTAAGGCTACATTTTAATTTCTTGACACGTTTTAACATCTTGAAGATTGCTAGGTATTCAACGCAAACTTTGATATGATCGAATGTTTTCATAATAAAAAAAAATTAAGAGCTATGTTTGACGTTGCCACAAAAACTTTTTGGGATAAATTCAGTATTTTTTTAATAACCCTATATTATTATTGTTTTTTTTTCACAAACCATGCTAACAAATGGTACCAGAGTGTTTAAACAGATTGCATCTTCAAATTGTCTATGCTGTTAATGCCGCTCTAGTCCGATTAGCAACGTTAAATAATGTAGGTCGTAAATTTATTTCACACATAAATCAAGCGAGTACCTACTCGTTCATGCTTTTAAATAACCGCATGCTGAAAGACGGTCCCAGTTGAGCTTTCATCTTAAAAACATCTTATTTTCAGACCCCTAAAAACTCATTTCTTTCACTAAAAATATATATTTTTAGATTTTTTGCTTCTTAAATATTTGCAACGACCTACTTACTTTCTGTTCAATTGTCGTCATCTTTTTTTCTGAGCTTTTTCAAACTGGCGTCCTGATATCTCAAAGCTCCATAGAACTTTGTTTACATTAGTTCCTCATAGCTAACTCATGGGGAGAGGTTTGTCCGGGTCTTAGCGGTGGATGTGTCTGCCCACCAGCTCCATGGCAGGCCGTATCGAGAGATAATGGTTGAGGGAGTCCTTTTGAATTCTCCAGCCTTACTCTCTCGGAATATCACCTTGCGCCACAGTGAGAGGGATGTATTCATACGTCCGTCACTCTTGGACACACTAACCCCCTTCCTACCCACCCCTCACACCCTTTTTCTTCCTAGAACTTCCTCTGCCTCCTTTACTTAAAAGACCCTTCACACAGCATCCCCAAATATGACATAGGCCCTGAGGGGAATTAGTGTGGAGCTAATGTAATAAAAGCTCCACACAGGAGGCCCCGAGGAAAAATTTTCTCTCAGGGTCTCTGTCATCTTTAGGGATGTGTAGGGATTTAGAAAATTGCGAGGAGGGAAATGAATGAGAGGTGGGTAGGAATCTGGAAGTCAGTATGTCCAGGAGTGAAGGACGTGTGAATTCATCCCTCCAACTGCGGTGCAAGGGGGTTTGTCGAGAGAGTTCGGCTGGAAAGATCAAAAGGCCTCCCTCAACTAGTCTCTCTCTATCCGGCCCGTCACGCAGAAGTTGGGCGCTGGACGCTGATGGTGGAAAAGACATTGATGCGCTAATGTAAGAATAGATATTTATAAGCCCCACTGCACACGATTGAAACAGCGTTGTTTACAATGTTCGATGCGAATCAGTGTTGATTTATGGGTCAAATCTGAAACCAGATTTTCAAAGATAAACAAGTCCAAGCTCACATTTTGCAAGTTCACAAACACCCTCATTGTATGCTCCGACCACCGAAATAAATTCCAGATTAACAGATGCAATCCTCCTCTTTGCCAGCTAAAGAGATTAACTGTCTAATTCCAGATTCAAGCCAGAGTTAAATTTACATTTGGCTCCTCCGGAACGCGAATTAAATAGAGCGCAATATGAATTTTCAAATTTCTCGTTCCAGTTGCCCCATAAACTCGCCTCAGCTTTTAAGATAATGTAATGTCTTGGCTGGTCTCCTCGGCTTCTACATTAACATTAACATTTAAGCCGCTGTCTTCTAGCCGCAACTGTCAATCATATCTCTTTTCAAGAGACGTTAAAAAGCTCTAACCTCATCTAACCTCAAATTAATGCTCACCATTAGGAAAAAAACTCTTTGCGCGCCATTTCTTATTTATAAACAGTACGCTCGGCCGAAGCACTAATAGAAGATATTTATGTCGGCATTATTTGACGTTAACAACTAGATGTAAGACGTTGTACGTATTTTTGGTGGATTTTTCATTTTGCATAACAAGCTTAGTCATATAAATATTTGAAGTTTTCGGTAAATAAGTGCTTGGAAATGTTTTTTCTTGGTATTTCGCGTTTTAAAAAGCTCGTAAATATTAGTATTTTTGAAGTTCTTTGTTTTTCGGTTAAAGCGCGGGAATTGAGACGAATCAATGGCATAAGAAAAGAATCATTCAATGGGAGTGGGGGGGGGGGTTCGACTGTAAGCGGGAGTGGGGCAAGAGAGAAAGAGGGGACCTCTACTAGCCAACACTCATTATTTATGTCACATTGATAAAAAAGATAGTGCAAATAATTTGTTTTACGACTTTATGTTCGGGTTAAACCTTCCCACAGGAAAAACTAAACCCTTCCACACACTTTTCCACAAATGATTATCTAGTCTCTAGTCAATCCAAGCTATGTAAGTGCACTATATAAGTATAATAAATACAAAACAATACAACAGCAAGATGTCAACCTACCAGAGACCAAATGGGGAAATAATTCACCGACTCCAGATGTTTTCATATCAGCTCGGTATAACTCCTAACTGGACCTATAAATCCCATTGATCCCTCAATATAAATATTTTTAAAATCTTTCGTAGTCCTACATGTATTTAAATATATTTGTTATTTATTTTCTGTATTTTCCAGAAATGTCATTAGTAATCATATATTTTTTCATAAGGTGGGAGGGGGGGGATTGAACCCCTTAAACCCCTTACACATGCCCTTGAGCCGAATCTATAGGATTTTACAACCGAAGCTCTTTTTAACGAAATGAATGAGGTGTTGTGTTACTACTTACTTAAGTTATAATATTTATTGATGAACATCTCGAAAAGTTGTTATTTTGTATTAGACCAGATTTTCCGTCGTTGAAAAAAGTTTTTATTTTGATAGAAAGTTTTTTTTTGCAGTGAACTTTCAAAAACTTACAGCAACTGAAGAAACTTACCCAAAAACTGGATGGCAGTTACCTTCTTCGATAAGTGGACTTAATAAGCGTAATAGTTATTTCCGCGCGTTATTATTCAATATAATTAGTCGCTCTATGTATTACAATAAATAAACAAATCTAAAATTACAAAGTAAATGCTGAATTTTCCAAAAAATCGCCAAAACAGTAAACAATAAACACATAAAACTAACATATTACAAAAATATACGCGATGTTATTACTTTGCCATATTTTAACTCGCAACCTTCTGTTACCCGGGCGCCTGCTCTTACCACAAAGTAATCAATCTATAAACACTACTGAAAACTTATAATAAAAACCTGTTTACTACTGAAAACTTATAATAAATACGTGTTTATCGTATTTTAATGTATCAATAAACACATTCGTAATAAAATAATTTTTAATTCGTTAGCATATCGTCACTTCATTTTGATAGGGTTCAGGGTTCTACCTTCAGTTCACCTTGTTCTGAGATATGAGGTGTCAAAGTTTGCATTTAAATAGGACGTACATTTACCATTTTAGAACATTCCTTAATATGCAAATAGAACCATACGCAACCAGTTAGGGAATAATAATTGCACAAGGTTCTAATTACATTTCCCTAATACAATTTCAAGCTAGGGCCACGTCCTATTTAAATATTTTCCATTAAAATATTATAAACTAAAATACTCTAAAATTATTAAATACGTTACGAAAATTCGTCTTTCTAAACTTTGAAACCTTAAAACAAAAGGGGAAGCTATAACCCTATCCAACCAAAGTCGCGAACCATAATGCGCCTCGTAATAACGACCAACTGTCAGCTACAAACAAAATAGACGGTGTAAGTGATGTTAGAACCTTGTAAAATAAATTAATTTAAAAAATGCTCGATATTAGAACTTTGTCATACAAATATCTACGAAAATACAACACAGATGGTTCTGAAAATTATTTGGGGTAAAGAAATGATCCAAAGAAATGCTTTGGCATTCAAAGGTAATTTTTGAAAAAAATGCCAGTTAGAACGAAAAGAGGTATAGTAAATATTTAGAACTGTATTATATTTTCTGCGAATTCAAACTGAAGTTTTCAAAATAAGAACAGACGATCTCAGATCTCAGTAGGTACCTACTCGCCATGTTTCGCGCCATTGCACTGCACTAAATCTAGTCACATCTCCGTATACCATTCAAATTCTATTATAATACCCGATTTTTTGCTTGCGTCACCGGTTTTTCGCATTTTTCGCTAGTTTTCCAGCGCAGATTTTATTAGATAACCCAATTTTTATTCCGGTCTCGCCCCATCCATCACAGTTTTTTTGTGTTTTTATCGTGCGTCCCTCACAAGTAACGAGGTGGCGAATGTTTTAGCGTTTGTACATTTTTTGGAATACGAAAGTCATAAAATTATCATCGCTTTTTGATATAATGTTCCATTTTATTACTTAAAAAAAATAATTTATTAATTATAAGACATGGATAATACAGGTTTCATAAAAAATACGCTGCTACAAAGTTGCCAAACCTTTCTTACATTTAACATTTGTCTTAATTAATAAATAAAATTATATACTATTAGCCGAAACTTCGAAAGTCAATGGATGTCACAATTTAAATTTGAAAATTATATAAATACTAGCGAGTTCCCGACATGCGTTGCTATGCCACTAATGAAGAAATTGTTTCTCCATGCGTGTCTTTTCCCATTCGTCCCGTTCCCCTTCCGTCTCCATTTCCCCTCCCATGTCCCCTTCCTCTCACGCGTTCCCCCTCCACCTTCCCCGCCTTCCTTCTTCGCAAACCACCCTGCCGCAATCCCCTCCCCTCTCCCGCGTTCAATATATTCAGTCCTGGTACATTCAGATTTTCAAACAGCTCGCGTGCCACCTATTGCAATTTTTTTTTATAATTTTTTATTTTTAACATATTACATACATTCATTTTTGTATATTATAAGAACAATCACTCAAATTTGGTAACTAACATAGGTACCTATTTAAAAACAGAAATATTTAAAAAATTAATATATAAAAAATACAGACCTTTTATATAATGAATTTGAAATGAAATTGTCACCTCACTTTTTCCTTGTGCATAAAATAAAAAAAATTTCAAAGTTTTTTTTATTGCCAAAAAAATAACCTAAAAATATCTCTGACATTTCAACACATTTCTTGCACCACTAAAGATGTTAATTTCTTTGAGAAGTTTACCACCACATGAATTTGATATTAATATTTACAAAAAACACAACTTTTATGAAATTCTTATAAAATAAATATCATTAAATGTAAATATGAATTTTTATGTATCATATAAAAAACTTTTTGACATTTCAACTTTGAAAGTACAACTATTGTTATTATAACTTAACTAAAACTTATGAAAAACCACAAAAAACACGGTAAATATATCAATTATATGAATATACGAATGAATTAGTTATATTAATAGAAATTACGATCACATTTGTAATATTCCAAAACACATCGCCATCACATCGCCGTAGAGAGTTTTCATTGCGAACAGCGAATGCGTTGGCGCCCCCATCTAGCGACTATGAATGAAAACATCAATTATTTAGAATGAACATTACTAAAAATTGCACTGTTGATAGATTTTAAAACCTGTTTTAGAGTGAAATTCGATATTAGTAGTTTTTCGTGTTTTAGTGTAAATTTGTTTTATTGATGTTGCTGCAAAAACACAGGTTATCGGTCGTGCTGTAGTTTTTTTTAGTAATGCTGAAAGTATTCGATTTTGATTAAGCTACACCATTTGTATTTTTTATTTGTACAATATATATTTTTTGATTTTATTGATTTGATTAGTATCTACCATAATAATAATAATGATAATGACATAGAATTTATATAGCGCAGTTTTGTGATATTTCACTTCAAGTGCGCATAAGTGATGATGATTCGATTAAATTCATTAATTTTAAAAGTTTATTCGAATATTGAATTTTGATTGAACAATCGATACTTTCAAAATGTAATTTTCAAATTGTGACATTTTTGTAATGATTAAAATGTGGTTGTAATAATCCAGAAACCTTCGCGAGGGTTGAAAAAAGGTATTTTGAAAGTTTGAAACATTTCCTAGGCTTAATATAGCAACGCATAACGGACATACATACAAACATTTTTAGATTTTTATATGTATAATATATATAGATACCTATATATTTAACCAAGACACTATCTATACTGCATTTAGTTCGGGAAGAAACTTGCAATCATACATAAATATAGCAGCCAATAGAAATACGCGTGAAAAATGAAGATAATATTGGTAGTTCTTAGTTGAAGTATGATCGAATTAGCACATTAGTTAGAGCAGAGCTTCGGCAAGCGTTAAAGTCCTGGGTTTAATTCCTAGATGCGACCGAATCTTTTTCTATAATACCTACTGTCTACAATGATGAAAAATTTACAATCTTTAAAGCATATGAAAATAGAAAATGCATTATTTTGCATGTGCACAAAAATTAAATTACTAGTTCAAAAATTTTATTTTTACGGAGACGAAACATGTTTTATAGGAATTAAACCCTATTACGGTACAACATATTGATTCAGCATATATCTGACTCTGAATTTAAAAGGAAGGTGGAACATAAAAATAATACTAGGTTCTCAAATAATGAAAATGCATGTTCAAAAATGTAATAATAAATACGGACAGCGAACTCTGGAACATAACGTCCCCAAAATATTCTTCCTTCGTCCCCAAAGTATTATGAAAAATGAGATTCACCAAACTAGATAACTGAATATATTTTTAACCATACTGAAAACATGGTTACTGAGTAGAGATGCTTTAAAATAAGTCATGTGTGTTAAAAGTGACAATCCGTATGTATTATAATTAGAACCCTTTTTACAAACTGCTTAATTGCGGTCTAACGGTATTGTACTTTAAAAAACCACGAAAAAATATTAGTCCCTAATATTAGCAATTTTTTGTTCTAAGCGCATCTAATGTCACATTATTTGAATAAAATCCTTTTGTTTTCCCACCCAAAAACCGCTAATGGATATAATATTTATAGTGTGTTTCCGCAACTTCTCAATTTGAATAAATGCATTGCAGGTAGGTAAGTAAAGTTAAGTGAAAATTAAAAACACCTCAGGGTATTTTTACAATTCGCAATCGTTGCCAAATTCTCATTCTTTTCGAAAAGCGTTTTGTAAACAACAAAATATCACAACATTTTTCGCGACACAACGATTGCCATATCACGAGTTGAGGAATAATTTCAACAGTAACATGGGTTCAACAGATCTTTCATTCCATTTTAAAAGCTTTAAAACATAAACAAATTTGCACAAATACTTGATTGTTGATGTTTTTAGTGAACTTTAATGTTATCAAAACATCTGGCGGCGATAAATCAAGGAAGTCAAATAAAAGCTAAAAGTAGGTACCTAATACAAGGGAACGTCCGCGTAAATACTGTTTTTACGGAATGTCATTTTCTGCAAAGTATACTGAAATTGTTGGGAATTTTAAATGTCATTCCCCGTACATATCCATGCAGTTGTTTCACTTTATTATCATTCAATCTATTGAAGGGACATACACACGTACAATTCGTTTTGAAAGAAAATGAGTGTCACCCAGTGACCGCCTTTTGACTACTAAAACTTTTGACTCTATCTAAATTTCTCTAAATAGACAATAAACAGTGTTAATTTGAAGCGACCTCCCAGGTAAGTATGGTCCTGTATTAATTCATTTTTAGGCAGCATCGCGTTCATTGGTCAAAATATTTAATATATATATTTTCGTATCGGTGATCAATGAACCGGTGTATGCAATTTTTAGCCATAAGCTGTTTTTAATTGTTTGTCTAGCTTGTAGTCTTTCTAGATTTTAGGCATGTATGGTAAGTTTGTACAGCGCCCTTGAGGTGATTTTTCACAAAAACGGCGCTATTTAAATCGTCCAAATATTATTATTATTTAAAAATTCTAAGACAGCCAATGAGCTATGCGCACCCTGCCTCTCTTTAACTGCCTGTCATTTTATATCGCCATTTTTATTTGATTATAATAGTGATAGATATTAAGTTTCCTGAGCAGGTACCTACCTAGTAACTACTTCAAGGGTGATTTTTTTGTAAAAAAACAAAATTAGTTGAATGGAAATAATAAACTTTTTTAATAGATTATTATTATTTTGTATCCTGATTCCTGATGAAGCAACTTTTTGTTCCGAGACATATAGATATATTTTTTTAAATAGTTGGATTGAACAAAGTTAATTATTTTCATTCTATTTAAATGATGCGACAAAATGAATTTTCAAATAGAAGAAGAAATCACAATTAGGGTTGAATGACTGCACATAAATGAATCTTCTTATTTTTTTAATTCTTTTGGCTTTCACCCTTCAATGGTGTTCTTGGCCATCATTTAAAATTTTGGAGAAATAAAAGATGAATGTATTCATTTTATTTAAATGGGAAAATTTCAAAATTGTTTGGAAGGTTGTAGTCGAGTTCAGACTTAGAATAGATGAGATGTTGAATAGAAGGGAGGCAATTTTAGATTACACTTTACAAGAGACAGGATATTCGTTTAGAGAGGGATAACCAAAAAATATGTGATCTAAAGTTCCCACTTCTAGACCACATAATGTACAAACTGGAGAATCGAGGGTGCGAATTTTAAAAAGGTGAGAAGGTACGGAACAATGTCAGATTCTCATTCGAATAAGTGAGGAAATTTTTTTTGTCGAGAAAATTGGGGAATTGTTGAAACCACGTATTTGATGGGATATTGTTTTGAGGTTTAGCAGGGCTCCCTTGGATTGACTAGCAATGTGTCAATACTCTACTCAAACATTGAGGGATGTTGGTGACTTTGATGGTGGAAAAATTTCAGTTAGGGGAATGTGGTTTAAGAGAGTAATAGTTAGGTTGGACGCTCCTTGTTTTGCCAAGGAATCCGAATTATCACAGTTACGGATTTTCCAGAGCTTTTAATTGAGGCTATCAGCACTCGAATAAGGCATAAAAAATACATCAGCATGAAGAAAAGCACTGGATTTAAGTTTTTAGAGGGAACTGAGAGAGTCAGAAAGAATAAGGGACCGTTCAAAATTATTTTTGATTATATATTTGAGATATTCAATTATTGCAAATTGATAGCAAAGAAAATACTTTGCGTTTTTAATCTTACTAATCTTACTAATATTATAAATGCGAAAGTTTGTATGGATGGTCCTACCTCATTTAAAAATTCTTTCACTTATCGAAAGCTACATTATTTGCGAGTAACAAAGGCTATATATATATTGGTAAGCTCTGGCGTTATGAATAAGCTGTGGCGTTATGAAATTATGTATCATACGTTTTCTGTCCCTAACAAAATCGAGTTATTGCAAACGTCAAACAAATGGTTACCTTAGAAACAATGTTTTTTTTTTTAAATTTTAGGCTTAAAAAGAGTGCTTTGTTGTGCTTAAAAAGAGTGAAAAAAAAAGTTGGCGTCGCAGTTAATATCTACTTATCTCTAAAAATGTTTATTGTCATTTTGTTATTTTTTTACGTTACTCTGGATTCAAATATGAATAAAATATTAATAAAGGGAGTAGGTACTTAAAATAAATTTCTATTTCTATAATTTAAATATTTTCTAAAATAGAATTTTTATTTGCGAAATGTCATTCTCAAGAATTTTATTTGTCTTATCGTTATTTGTTGTTTGTATTATGTGTTTTTTTAGGAGGAATTGGAGGAATGGGAAATGACATAGGCTACTTTTTATCACGGAAAAAAATTTCATTACCGTGGAAAAATTCTTTATACAGTAATTTCCCACTAATACCGTGCGAGCGAAGCCGTGGGTAAAAGCTAGTAGTTAATATAATTGATCATTGTGATAATGCGTCAACCTGCTTCCACAACTAAATATTATGTGAAAAGTCAATCAATTTTTTTTTAACATCGTGGAACCTTCAAATCAAAATGTCGGATAGTTTTTTGCACTTTCTGGTAGTCAAGTCGTCGCCTCAGTTCTTAATTGTCCAAACGACCATTTTAGTTTTTGTTCAATCTCGACTTTAAAACTAAAAATAAATCATTTAAAATGATAGTTTATCACTTAACTAAGAATTATTTAAACTAATGAGACCTTTATCTTTAGGTAAAAAGCTTTATCTTAAACACTTATCATAATGTTTAATTGAAATAATGAAAGAAAACCTTCTCCTCCTGCATAATTTTCAAATGGTCGTTTGGACAATTAAGAACTGAGGCGACGAAGTCGCACGCGGTTCTCCGAGAGACCTGGTAATTATTCGGGAAGGTCAATAATACCAAATAGAAAACAATCGGAATTATTAATTAATAAAAATTTTGATCTGAATTAAAAACTGCATAGATAAAATAACTTAATTAGTAGATAAAGTAATTTAATAAAACTATTCGTTTTAGATACAATGCGTTCAGTCATTAATTATTTCGGAAAAGATATAACATTCTAAAATTCAAAATCAATTTTTTTATTATTTTCAACACCTTTGATGAATTTATGTCGCCGTTCTTACAACAGTTGGTTGTGGTGCTTGGAAGGTCAACGATGATCAGCATAGTTAACATTTCAAGCAGTTAATTAAAAAAAATAACAATTAAAACTTTCATCGTTTAAATAAATACACCTATAATTTTTTTGTATATCCTTATTCCATTTTGCCTTTTTTTCTTTTAGATTATTTAGATAAATATATACCTATCTATACACATCCGAAAGTGAGATCCTTACGAAACGTCACTGAGAAACAATTTTTTACCTTGCCTATGCCTACTTATTTTTATTAGACAAAAAGGTGTACACGACAATCATCAAATTCGAATTCTCGAATTCGTCATTAATACACACAGACTGACATTCATCTTTCACGGAGTTCTGTGGATTGTATTCCGAACGCAACCATCTCATTTATTAGTCATTTGTTTGATCTACCCTTTCTACACCTCTTATATGCAGCGAAAAATTATCCGTACTATTAATCTTAGGGTTAAAAAGTTAACGACCCCCGAACTATAATATATGCAGAACTAAAGAATTCGTAATACGTTTTAGCTATTGGGGCGGGTCGTTACAGTTTTCAAATGTATACAGTTTTTCTTCTCTGGGTTGCCGCATTCTTCCAAGAATGTTTTGGGCTATCCTGCCAAACATTTATCGGTCCTCAGCCAACTTGAACACCTCCTCACCTTGATCACCTGTCCACTGATGAATGTTTTTCAAATGTCAAAATTCAAAATTTCCCACTTCCTACGTCAACCTCACACCTCTCCTTCAGGAGCAATTTTGACACGTAGCCGTTTTGGTTCCGTTGATTGGGTCGAAGTTATACCGATTTACCTTTTGAATACTTTTCAGGAGTTAGTTACCTTTTCTTATTCAGATTCTTTAACAATTGTTTCCTGAAAATAATAAATTTAAATACATTACAAACTGTTCATTTATTTTATTAAGTAAGAAAGTTTACAAAATATATGAACTTTGACTGTACAACTAAAAAAATCCCGTCTTAGGAGAGTCAAATTGATAATATTAGTTCACAATATTAGAATATAGGGACATTGCTGACAATTTTCGCAAAATTCTAGAGGTAGGTACACGGTACATCACAATATAAGCAACAAAAATTGCAAATACAATAGCTCAATATTATTTAGAGCAATATTTCGAAAGCGGATCAAAAATGTATAGAGCTCATGTTTACCTTTTTAAAAACATTCTAGTTGTTAACATGGGCGTAGCTACCGCCGTATCAGCCGTTTCAATGATTTTTATTTTATTTTTTTTTATTTTAAATACATAAACGGCTATACTGCCTTTTATAAATAAACATATAATCGAGTACAAAAGTAAGAAAAATAAAATCATTACATAATAGTAGTTTTAAACTTAAAAATAACATACAATCATTTTGTGTATCACAACAAAAAATAACAAAAAAAGAACAATGAGAAATATCATCATTTCATTTCAACATTTAATGAAAAATAATTTTTGAGTGCATGTTTATATTGCGCTAATTTTAAGAAATAAATGTCGCCGATGTTAGCATGTTCATTTCCCAACATGTGTAATCGACTGATTGGTGAGTAATAATGTGATAATGTATGTGTGTTATTATAGTAGAACGGTAGAGTGAGTCTATTGTTAGCGCGACCAGGGCAATGAAATCGTATTAGTTCTATTAAATCAGGGGTATCCAGGACCGAGTGAATTATTTTATATAATATTAATAGATCACAGATTTTTCTGCGATCTGATAAATTTACGAGATTAGTCCAGTTTAATAACAAATTATATTCCACGGATTCTCTTGGAATACCTAATTTAAAATTAATATACCTAAGGAATCTATGCTGGACTTTTTCAATCGCTTGAATATGGATATTGTAATGTGGAGCCCAAATCGTAGAATTATATTCCAAAATGCTTCTCACTAGCGTTATGTATAAAATGCGAATAGTATCAATGTTACAAAATTGTTTGGTTATTCTAATAATAAATCCTAAAATCTTCATTTCTCTATTAATAATATTAGTTATATGGCTAATAAATGTAAGTTTTGAGTTAAAAATAATACCTAGATCATTTATTGTTTCTACTGAGTTTAATATAATTTTGTCAAGATTATATTCATAAATGGTCGGTTTCTTTATTTTATAAAATCTTATTATTTGACATTTACTAATGTTAAGTGCCAGTTTATTGCTTATACACCAATTACACATGTTGTTTAAATTTTTTTGTAAAATTATGCAATCAGAAGTATTTTTAATTTTTTTATATAATTTTAAGTCATCAGGAAATAACAGGATATCAACATCGGAAAAAACATCTACAATGTCATTAATAAATCAAATAAACAGTACTGGTCCTAAATGGGAGCCCTGTGGCACACCACTAGTGGCAGAAAAGGCATCCGATATTACGTCATTTAACTTTACAAACAGTTGTCTATTTGTATAACTCTCTACCCATTTAAGAAAGTTCCCGGTTATACCCATACTCCTTAATTTATTTATCAATATTTTAATGCAAACTTTATCGAATGCCTTGCTGAAGTCAGTATATATCGAGTCTACTTGACATTTATCTGCAAAGGCATTCGCTTTAAAGTTTTCATATATCAGTAGATTTGTCAGAGTTGATCTATTCTTCATGAAACCGTGTTGAAACCTTGTTATAATCCCATTTAATTTAAAACTAATTTTATCCAAAATAATGTTTTCAAATAGTTTTGGAATAGTTGACTGTATACACACAGGTCTATAGTTGCGTATATCGCATTTGTCACCTTTTTAAATATGATACGGGGCCCCTGGGCTACAGGGGCCCCTAACATTAGTCCTAACATTAGCACAGCTAAGCGTGCGCCCAAAAGTTGGCAACATCCTACATCGGTTATTGCGGGTATATCGAGTGTACTACTGGACGGCCGTTTCCGAATACATACCTAGCCGTCCAGGTATTCCCGATATTTAACTCTCTATCACAGGAGGGAAATAAAATCACTTAGTATCAGGCTGTATAAAATTGCATTATATATTTAAGTTTATTTGCGACAATATTTAATTAGGAATTTACAATAATTGAAAGCTACACAGAACGACCACCGGAAGGCGGGTCTCCAGCGGGAATGAACTCATAAATATGGGTGAATGAACTCGGAGCTTGCCGTAAAACGCAAGTCACCCGCGTTTCTCATATTCGGTGTTGCCTTCTCAGAAAATACCTTTTAGGCTGTTCAGTTTATGCCGAATGTAGGTACCACCACACGGGATTCCCCGTTTAAGCGAAAGCTAGTATTTTATTAAGTAATCTTTTGAATAGACTGAGCGAAATAAGAAATCAAAATTCATTCAATGGTTTGCTAAATGAGTCTAGAGAATTAGCAAAAGAGTGGAGGGGAACAAATTTTTTTTAAAAGACAACGGCGAAAGATAACGAAGCGTTTTTTTGATGAGTTATCACAAGATGAGAGAATTTCAGACCCGGAATCATATTTCAGTGTCAATGTATACTATTGCTGTTTAGATATATTAATTTCTCAAACTAAAAAAAGATTTCAAAGCCTTCGTGACCTGAGTTATATGTTCGAAGGATTACAACCGGAGAAACTCCTATCTTCTTCAAACGAAGTGATAAAAAACGCTTCCGGAAAACTGTCGGCTAAATACAGTAAAGACATCTCAGTTAACCTTTATGAACAATAAATTGTTCTGAAAACATGCTTAAAATCAGAAATTCAAAAAATTCATTCCATTAAGGAACTCATGGAATTATTGCTGATAAAATTCAATAGCCTTGCATCCCGTTTTCCGGAGATAACAACAGCATGCTTTCTATTCTTGATCCTTCCAGTTACAACCGCAACAGCTGAAAGAAGTTTTTCAAAATTAAAACTAATAAAAAATCAATTTGGGGAAAAAAGGCTAGAAAAGTGTATATTTAATTTGAATTGTTTGGCTAGCTCAATTTCTTGGAGGAAGTGATAACTTATAATCAAAAAATATTTATACTTTTGAATGTAGCTATAACTTTGTGGTTATCCATTATAGATAAATGAAAAATGTTACTTTCTTTGAACCACTTATATATATATATATGTATACGTTTGCCCTGAGGAAGGAACGGTCGTTCCGAAACCGGTCGGCTTTAAACAAATATACAAGTGGTTCAAACAAAGTAACATTGTTTCATTTATCAATAAATATTTATTTTGATTTAATGCAAGCATTTTTGTTTCTTTTGTGGGAAATCTTTACCCTTCATTTGGGCCCCCAACTAATTTTGATGCAGCCTCCCCCCCCCCCCCCCCCAAGTCACGCTACGCCACTGGTTGTTAACCTATTTGTTCTGAGGGAAAATCCAAAAAACTGGTTTTGATAGGTGAAAAAATACTCAATTTAACTTGAAAAGTAAAGTAAGATGATTTGCTTTCCAACAATATGTGCATATACAATCAAGATATTATTTAATCGATCCATTTTTTTTACATAAGCCCCACCTCCTGTGTGGGAAATAAGAAGACATAGACCCTGAGGAAAATAATTTCCCTCAGGGTCTATGTCATCTTTGGGGATGCTGTGTGGAGGTTTTTAGGAAGTGGATAGTTCTGGGAAGGAAGAGGGTTTAAGGGGTGGGTAGGAATCTGGGGTTCAGTGCGTCCTGGTCATCCGCCTCCAAGACCTAGACAAACTTTACCCCGTGGTCCTGGGCACCCCTGCTAAATCACCAAACGCAGCGAACCACTTGGGTTTTTGTATAATGTGTATTTACCATTTTTTGGAATTTTGATTATGGTGTTAAGAAAATAGTTCCAAAGAACATCAAGATGAACATTTTAATTAATCTTGATAGAGTGATGCTTCTCTCTCATTTCCCCCTAATTCTTGTAGTCAATACCTATAATTTTAATAAATCCAAAACACACGTAAAACAAAACAAGATAAACACTAAACAGTAATAAAAAATCTTATTAATAGCTAAATAAATACATCATTCCCATACACAAAAGCTTATAGCTTTTTATGGAGGTACACCTTTAAATAAAAATATAGATAAGTATCTACCTAATCACGACAATGAAATGTTACTAAATCTATGATATACATGAATTATTACTCTGTGATCATTTATGTTTACATTTTGTATATATAAATTTCCTTAACAAAAATTATAGTAATAATATTCTAGTTTACCAAGAGTTGGAATTTCAGAACCTATACGAGGAAATGTAAGAAAGCTATCATAGTCATCGATTTTATCAACAGTCGCGTATTTTAAACGTTTTTTAACGATCTGATTTACCATTCTGAAATACGAGTATCATAAATATTTATTTTTGTAAACCGCTACAAAATCTATAACATTTTTATTCTGTTATGTTTACATTCAGCGATTCAGCTGGTAATTCTACACACATCTGAACAAATTGATATGTAATATTTATTACACGCATATTCTTACAAGTTCTTAAACTAATATTTACTTTTCTGAAGACAGCCTCTTGAAGTATCTCATCTCTACTACTTAGGTAGGAACTGATGTGTACATTGTAGCTTGGGTGGGTAGGTACTTCTGCTGGGTGGTGTATTTCTGAGCGAAAAGCAGTAAAATTAGCAATTATCTCAATGGCATGACACAGTATGGCGGGAAGATAAAAAATAGGTTTTTATTACATTTCTTTTTGAGTTTTTCGACGGTCAGCTTGGCGGCAACGCAAATTCACTCGTTTAGTTTTATGGGTCGGCGTGGGTCGGCCAGAAAGTCAGGAATTGTGGAAATATTTCAGGAAAAATTGTTGTCTCTGGCCCATCGCCATTTTGTTACACCATTTTCTTTATGCTTAATGTTAGTGTCGGATGTGATCCCCGATATCAAGCACTTAAAAACCGTTGTATATGGACCACTTCAAACTACTACTGTCGAATATAAGACAGGTGACGAGACGGAAATCACCCAATTCATAGAAGATTACGTTTAAATGCATAGTTACCTATTTTTTTTTAAATTGACGACCGGAAAATAGAGTGGTAAGAATCCTTGGCTCAGGGCCCAGAGGTCGCAAGTTCAAATTCGGCGTAATTCTTAATGGACCACTAATAAGTGATGTCCCAATATAAGACAAGTGACGAGACGGAAATCACCCAATTCATAGAAGTTTTATTTTTAAAATACACAATATCTTTTAACATTCATGAAAGTCAAACTAAGTGGTAAGATCCTTTTAGCCCAGAGGTCGCAAGTTCAAATCTCAGATATCAAACACTTATTCCTTTGTACGTGACCACTAATTAGATCTGTTAAGATAAATAAAATAAGGTTTTGAGACATAAATCACTCAGATAAAAGAAGTTTTCTTTTTAAAATATGCAATTATATTATACATCTTTCTGGCTTTGGGCCCAGAGGTCCCAAGTTCAAAACCGTTTTTGCGGAATCAAAAGTATTGTGTAATGGAAATACGAATTATTTTATATCGGTAATTAGGTACACCTAGTTAAATTGAAGACGACATGCGAAAAACAAGAAATGTTAATTTAAGATAATTACAATTCTTAAAACTCTGTATTTTATCACTGACATTGGTAATGCTTCTTTTCCACCATCATCAGTATTTCTGTATACTATTCTTGACAAAAAAATGCTGCCTTTTCGTTTTTTTTCCCCAGCTATAACTTCATTTCTTTCTTTTTAGGACTCATGTTGCAAACTATTATGAAAAAATTATAAGTATCTGTGGAACATAAAGTCTATTTTTTATCCATTTGTGGGCGAAGGCGCATGATTATTGTCTGCTATAAATATTAAATTAACCGCTATAGTTTTTCACAGAGATGGTTGTTGCTAAAACAATTTTGCAATGTGAAAAATACCCAATACTACAATGGCATTGTCACTCCAGTTTGAGTTTTTAACTGACATCCCTGGTTTTTCTTCTGTGGTCTTCAATTATGCTCGAGCAAAAGTGATAGATTCCTTCAATATCGCCTAAATTACATCTCCGTTGATTGTAACGGCTTTCGCTATATTTATTTACATGTTCTGAATAGATAGGTATTTCCTTAGCTTCCAATCCCATCTCCTTCCATTTCGCCTATTTCGTTTGGCATCGTCGAATTTGGATGCCATAGTCCCCCCAGTGATGAAATTGTTTTTCCATTCTATAAGTAGGTATATGATATTCAGTTTCAGTTTTCAGTTTCAGTGCCGGCAACCCGGGCGTTTATTTAGTGTCATGGTTATTTACATTGTTTTCTTTTCTTTTACCCGCCTCACTAGACAAAGTCTGTTCCGAGGCGGGTAAATCACATCTATGTTTGTTCCAAAAGAAATGTGTGGGTTTAAACAAATATATATTTAAACAAATTTAAAAAAGACCGGTGAGTGGTTGAGTGGGCATAGCGCTTGGGTCCCACCCGGGCGTCGCATGTTCAATTCCTCGGCTGGCTAAGTCCTCCATCACAACACAAGCAACATTTTCGGCTTTCTGTGGTGGTAGTAGGAGATTTTCAAACATTGTTGGGTTATTCGTAACCCGGGAATGTTTGTCTTTCTTTTAAAAAAAAAAAAAAAAAAAAAAAATATATATGTATGTGGAAAGATAAAAAAGATAAATTATATGTTGGTATATTAAATATTTACATACATACTTTGATTTTTTTTTTTTTTTTTTTTTTTTTTTTTTTTTTTTTTTTTTTTTTTTTTTTTTTTTAATTATTTTTTTTTTATTAGTTACATTTCCATGAGAAGATTGCATATGTTATATAGATAAAAGTAAATTAAAATTTTGTGACAGTTGAATATAGCGGTTACATAATAATTAATACTAGCTTATGCCTATTGCAAATGCAATTAACGGGTTAAAACTAACTTAAAAAATTCATAGTAAGCGGGTAGGTATCTACTGCCATAAAGGCATGGTAGGCATGCGCACATCAAAACCTAAAGTTTCATCGCAATCCGATGAATGGTTTAGCAACGATTAGCGGTTATACATACAAATGTTTATAAAGCCGCCCGCAGGGCCTAGTAGCAAAAACCTACCATATGTTAGTATATAGACACCGTTGTAGGCATGCACACATCAAATCCCCAAAGTTTCATCGCAATCGGATGAACGGTTGAGCAATGCGTAATTTCGTGTTGCCAGAGCTCACTATTGTATCCAGGAACCAGGAATCCCCCCCCCCTTCCTCACCAGCATCCTCTTCCCCTTTCCACTCCGCCTCCCTCACCTTCCCTCACCCCACTTCACTCCTAGGCTTCTCCGTATCGTAAACCCCCTCCCGAGTTCCCCTCCCCCCTCCCAGGCTCCCCTCCCCCCTTCCTGTTTCCACCCCCCCCCCCACCTGCCGCATTACATACACTAATTCCCGGTACATTTATTTTTCAAACAGCTCGCGCGCCACCTATAATTTTTTTTTACAAATTTCGTTATGCCAGAACTCACCAGTAATTTTATACAAACCTTGTTCTAACAATAACGAACACAACAAAAAAAGAATTTTTCAAATTGTTGCAGTCCTTCGGAAGTTATGAGCGTACGTACATTTTCATACAAATTTTATAATGCCAGAACTCACCAGTAGTATCACTGCTTAAAATAAAGCGCTATATGAATTTAATACTTTTAAAAAATATCCCGTTCAACTTCGAGTAATTTCATTGTAAAATTAGAAAACTAATACGTATGCAATATAGTCGGATGATACCGAGTTGTTATATGCAGATGGGTACCTACCTAAATTTTGAGTGCTGGTACTTGCATACATACGTAAAAAAAAACACATATTTAGGCTGGGTTGTTTAACGAAATTAAAAATTCTTCAATTTTTCAAGTCAATTTTAACGTTCTGTAAAAGTTAGGTTCAAATTCTATTCAAGTTCAGTTATTATTTCAGTTTTATGATGCAACTGGCATGTACTGATAAAATAACAGAACTTGAATAGAACTTACGAAGAACTTGAAAATGAACCTTAAAAAAATGTTGAATTATTCAGTATCGTTGTACAACAACCTAACCTAAGTATTGCATTTAATTGTGTAGCTACGTATTCGGGTAGGTACCTCCGCATTTGTTACTAAAATTCCGGCAATATTTGCTTTTTCATCATATTTGCAATACCACCTAAATAAGTACCTACCCTGAAGGAACATATTTAAACTGGCCAGTAAAAATCTCCACTTCTGAAATCTATGGCACGCGTTTTCCTCATTTTTTTGGAAAATGTTATATGTTTATCATATCCTCATGAACATTTTTTCATGAGACGGACACGTTATATTACTGTTAAAAGTTGCCTTATATTTCAGGGTACCGTATTTTCTAAAAACATCCAAGCCAGAATCGTTTTTCCGGCCGCAATGCCGTTTCCCGAAAAACAACAACCCAAACCGCTGAGAGATCCGTTTTCTTTTGACATTTTAATTTGCTGTTGAAGCGCGGGTAAATGTAGCGCTTTTGTATTAGGTACTTACCTACTATGTATATCATACACAGACAGATAATATTCCATAATTATATTTTTTACACAGGCAAGACCGATGCACAAATTTGCACCAATCCCGCGTAAATTTAGGCCCTGTCGAGCTATGCAATTTGAAATCCGCCATTAAAAAAAAAAATTCTTCATACAAAACCTATTAGGGCGGGGTCTGCTTTTTTTAAGGTGGTAGTGGCTTTTAACGCCATCACGACTCCATCTTCAGTGTTGCAAAGTTCGAGAAAATTTATAAAATTTTAATATACCAGCCGATTTTACAGGCTGCAAACGATTTGCATTTATCGATGAAAGTGAATTTTTCGCTAATGTCAGAAAAATGTCGAATTTGAATGCAATATTGTGAAACATTTTCAAGGGGGAGCTACACATGTTTTGATTTTAAAAGTTTTTAAAACTTGTATTGTTTATGATTATTAAAAAACATCTCCGCCGGAAGGTGTACTTTTAACGTAATCTTTAATTCCGTAATGCCTCTATAAAATGTCAGTTTTTCTCAAGAACTTTCTCGAAGCCGTTTAATTAATTAGAATAAATTCCTAGCAAAATCAGTTTTGTATGGGAAACTAACTTTTTTTTACTTCCCTTCTCGATCCGACGTTTTTAAAGGGGCGAACCTGTCGGCGGGAAATATAACCTAGCCGAATTGAGTGATTTAATCAGAGGTTCCCGTTTTCGCCGTTAATTCGTATGAGAGAATAAATCCCTAGCAGCATTAATTTTGTCGAAAAAAAATAAACTTACAAAATCCAAGTACTGAAACTTGGCTGATCGTGGTTTTTCCTCAAGCGAAAGTGAACCTTGAGGTGGGTGAAATGTAAGGGCGGAAGGGTCGTTTTTCGCGTGCGATTTAGGTCGTGATTTAGGTCATTCTGGTCTTTCCCGCGATTGTCTGAAACTGAATTAACCGAAAGTGAACCTTGACGTGGGTGAAACTTAAGGGGCGGTGCGGTCGTTTTTAGCGTGCCAGAAAAAGTGAGCTTTTTGAAAAACCAAACAATAATATATAGTATTGCAAAATTGCAGTTTCTCGTGTTTGTTTTATTTGAATATTATATAATTTCGTGAGAACTTGTATGAAATGTTATTTATTTAGAATATTTTGAATGTCTGTTCTTTCCTTTTCATTCAACCATATTATAAATCTTTTGAACAGCCAATTCAAATTATTTGGGGTGACGTATTAATATGGAAATTTGAATAACTGAATCGGAAAATGTTTGCATAAAAAAAATATGTCCGTAAATGCCAAAGGAGGTTGAATAATTATCCTATGCATATTGCAAATGCACATTAGATACACATAATCGTTGCATAATATATACGCACCGTGATGCAGTTAATAAAATAAGCAAAGTTTTTAAACAATTATTATAAGCAATAATTGTCAGCCTGAAACACTCATCAATATTGAAAAAATCTTAGATACTTGCCGCCAACGGGTCTTAAACCCGTGTCCTTCTGATTGCCGGTCAGGTGCTTTTGACCACTGAGCTATGGTGGCTTATCTAATACACGCCAAGTAATTCAATATGTACTAGTGTTTCATTCAACAATTACTTCTTGTTAAATTTTTCCACCTGAAAACAACTTTATTTTTTTGAGAGAGGTATTATTAATACTAAATCTCTTGCTAGGTGGCGTCGAGACAAATTATGTCTACATTTTTTGGTGAAATACTTTAACTTGTCAATTATTAATTATTATTTTTAATTGATAAACTAACGTTTTTTTAAAGACAAGGTTTTTATGCATAGCAAAAAGGGTAACAATTATTATTAGCAATAATTATCAGCCTGAAACACTCGTCTATGTATATTGAAAAAATCTTCCGAGAAAAGATCCTTTCAATATAGATGAGTGTTTCAGGCTGATAATTATTGCTTATAATAATTGTTACCCTTTGTGCTATGCATAAAAAATTGTCTTAAAAAAAACGTGAATTTATCAATTCAAAATTATATTTAAAGTTTTTAAATGTCAATTTAAAAATCTCGTAAATTAAATTTAACTAGTTGGCCTACATTCTAAATTCCAATTAATTGGAAGTAATCCTTATCGATTACATATTTAACTGTTAGGTATTTCCATGGAGGAAAGAAGTTTCCTACATGGGTATTTAGCTGCAAAACTTGTTGACGTGTGGTTACCCAGATGGCGAAAATTTGTTTATAAATAGACTTAACTAAACAAATAAACTTAATTAATTAGCCAGCCTATTATCTACAAAATTTCCTGCAAAAAACATGATGAAAAGTTTATTTTTACAACGAATAGATAAAACCTGTAAATCACCGGAAACTCATTATGTAAACAAGGTTGAAATTAATTACCTGGGAAACTAAAGCGGTTCTTGAATTTGAAAAAGATAATTCAAAAGTTTTTTTAGAATCTTAAAGAATTTTTTTGATATTTAACTTTCAAATTTAACGAATGATATACGTAGCCATTGATGCTGGAACATAATATATTTTGATTCTTGGGATCTTACCAATTTTATTTTGGAACAAAAATAGTTAGGCTAGTTTTATATCAACCTGCTGAGATTTTTTTCCAAACATTTGTAACAGAAATATCGGACATTTAACCTTGGTTTTTGAGAAAATTATACTAATCTAATCACCTTGCGGTGACATTGTGTCCAGGCCCGGCCTCGGGTAGGCGTAATTCCATGTAGCGCACGGGGGCTTCGTATTTGTCAAGCCGTAATATATTATGAATCATACTAACTACAACAGAACTCATCTACCGTTCACAGGTCGAGGACAATGAACGTTCATGCAAAACTAGATTAGTAGAAAAACGGCGTGTAAATTAATAAAAGGAAAAAAATTTAACCAAAGTAAAAGTTAAAATATAAGCCTCACGTTCACGTGAGCTACGATAAATGACGATTTTATTTTGTATGAACAAGCGCCCGTTGTTGGCTCAGGGGATTGTTTCTTATAATTTAGTTGTATATAAACACGCCGAAGCAATTAAATAACTGTCAATGTATATTTATAAAACACAACGGACACAATGAAACGCCCACCATTTTCTTCCATTCATAAATCACAGCGACAGTTTTATTTGTGTGAGATGTTTCAGATTTAAACGGGAAGTTATTTCTATTCTAAATTAAATTGAAGCTATTTAGGTGGTATTTTAATTTATTCCGGAAAATATTAATACATACTACACTGTAATTTATTTTGTAGGAATAATAATAGATTTTTGCTTCTTGATGTAGAGTTGACAAAAATGCGTGGAGATTTATTTTCCGGCCTCGCCGTTTTTTTATTAATCAAGCAATATATTTTCATTTTCTATTTTGATTTTTTAATGATCTATTTTTATCAATCGGTAGCTTTATTATCAGTATTTTCGTTGTGCAGAGAACCAATGTCGTTCAATAGGAATCAAATATGTGTAATGCAATCGCAGGTTGTAATAATCCAAGGAAATTTTTATTCCCAATTTCTGATGAAAACCTTTATGAATTGACGATTTTATAATTAACCTGATGATTCACGGTTACGGTGTCGTGACAGCAAAAAAGGCAATAAACATACGTTCCCTATCGTTATAATGCTGCAGTTCTTTCTGATACATTAAATAATGGTGAGACAAAACATGAGATACACAATATACATCTCAGTTTCTTCCAAAGAACTACTTATTTCCTTTGGAAGAAACAGATATTGGTATCTTATTACGGCTCGGCCACGGCTAGAATTGCATTTTTTTTTTCTTTATAGGTACGTGTGAGGGTTAGTTTATTATAATGATAGTACGTTTCCTTTGGAGGAGTGCAGACATACGTTTACCGCTTGTCTCATTTTCGACTGTTGTTATTGAGTGTGTAAGAAAGTAAAGAATTATATGTTTAAGAACAAAAGCAAAACCATCAGCGCATTGAAATTTAACGTGCTTGAATTTTTTTAATTCACACACACTTCAATATTATCTTCCATACCTTTAAAATTATCGTCACGGCAAGTAGTATTGTAGGATCTACGGAGAAGTCACGGTACGGTGTGTGAGAGAGATGCAAGAAAATTATGATTTTTTTCCTTTAGAGGAAACAGACCTACGTACATTTTGTATCTCATCTTTTGAAAGAGCTACAGCATTATTGTGTAAGGAACGTATGTTTATTGCCTTTTTTATGCCGTCACGGTTCCGTTACCGTCGTAACTATAAAAGCGTCTATTATCTTCGAGTATATGTATGTATAATAGTAAAATATGAAGACTTCGTGTAATAATCGTAATCTTATTATTTTTATTGCATAATAGCGATTGTTTTGGTATTCGTCTGAGTAAAAAAATCAAAATGGTTTCACCACTTCTGTTTGTTTAATGATAGTATTACCACTGCCTATTAAGTTGTTCCTCTTTAGTAAACGTATTTTTTTTATTCCAGAATCCTGATGTCTTCTTCCAGAGATCCACGCCCAAGAAGATCAATGGGGTTGGATTATTCTAACATCTAAAATCGATGACAAATGACAATGTCATCAGAGACATGAAGACATAATGTACATCACCCCATCATCATCATCGTCATCTCATCCCATTAAAAAACTATGTCACAAGTGACCTGAACGCTGTTCCCAACATCACAATCATGAAAGTGTCACCTGTCACCGGTGACATAAATACCTCGGTTCTCAACACCGATGTCATACAATGTTCCTGGTGATACGTCTGACAGGATAAAACCATCACCGAGTTAAAATGTCGCTTGGGACATGAAATCACACATAATTTTGAACATCATGATCAACAAATACGATATTGCTTCGTAGAACACAACATGGAAAAACGCAGTTTAAAAAATTGATGTTGTAATGGTTGGCATTATAGAAATTTTGTGCATCATCATCATCTTACAGCAATCATTAAATCATCTCCATAAATCTTTTTCTCTATTACTAATCGATAATCATTGCATTTTTTGCGTGTGTATTTTTTATATTGTAATTGTTTTAAATGTACTGAACAAATTCCAATATCGCAAGGAAATCACTGGATTAAAAAATTTCCACAAATGTATAAAAATAAACCATTAAAAAACAGCTATATTTACGTTTTACAACCTTTATAGAAATAAAAATTTTCGCTAATTTATTATTATTGTAAATAATATTTTTCCTTGCTACGTTAAAAATAATGTTTTCAATATTTTGTTTGTTTTTACTTTTGTAAAAATAGGCTAAGCTTTGCGTATCTTTTTGTATATTGTCTTGCTCCACTCTGATTAGAATACATTTTAAAAATATTTTTAGATATTCTAGATCGCATATTATTCTGAGTAAATCTTCTGTTTTTGTTAATTCATTACTAAGAATAATCTCGTTAATGTTATCACACATTGGTTATGACTGTATGTATGAATTGGTTTAGAATAAAATCTTATACTTAAAAATATAATATTGTCTTATTTTATTTGGGTTACCATGTGCACATCATAATTATTATTGTCTTCATTAAAATCAGATCCGCCACAAGGATTATGTGACCCGGCATCAGTTCCAGGCGCGATACATGAGGGGTGTCAAAATCTATGAGGAAAAAGGAAATAGTTTTAAAAATCTTACGTTGTACTTATCTACAAAGCAGAATTGCAGCGACTGCTCTCAAACGCCGAACTCTGGTGTGATCTAAATTTCATAAGTTTTTTCTGTCTGGAACATCATCCACAATCAACCTTGGGGCTTTGAAACATTATGCTATATTTAACTCTTTAAAATAAGATGCCATATTGTTTATGTAATAGGTATTTATTTTTAATGACATCAACAAAACATAATTGGATGGTTCTAGAGCACGCATAGCCCGAAGTGTTTTTTTACGGATTTGACATCATATTATATTATTGAATGGTAAAGGAAACTTTTTGAGAAAACTTTGCAAATGCTGGTAGATACAACACGAACAATTTGATGTCCATGGCATTTTTAAAAAAGTGCGAGTTATGGTTGTAGAATGGTTTTTCCAAAATTAGGTGTTTTGTTACTATTTTTAGTAACTGAAGGACATTTTAGAGAGAAAATGAAGAATTACAGGCATATTGTCAGTAAGAGCACTTTAATAATAAGAATGTCTGTACAGTAAGTAGTAATATGACACATTTTTTACATTTTATACAAAAGTTCAATCAACTATCCATCACGTTACCAAAATAGAGCTATATTTCAATTTACATTATGTAGTTAATAAGGAATTGAATCACTACAATAATTCTAATTTTAAATACATCTATTTGAATTTAGATTTAGTTTTCGTTAATGAATTAATGCAAATCTTGGAAGTGAAAATGAACCCATTTCCCGACTCGTTGTCGATGACAATGCATTTTTTCAACTTTTGATGGCACTCAACTACACACCATGATGGATGACAGTACATTTAAAAATTTACAGCAGTTATTATACTAAATAAATGTCGTTACCATCCAATTAGTATTTGGCTTAGGTGTTAGCAGTGTTCAATAATTTTAGTCAGTCCCTGGGGAAGAAGGCTCAATATATTTAAACAAAAAAAGAACTCTTTGAAATTGGCTAGATACTAGTCGGCCCAGGAGATGGCGCAACTAGGTTGAAAAATAGATGTAGGTATTACAGTAAAAAAAACTTTTTGTTTTTATTATTGCGATTATTTTATTTTCCCTCCCACGCAAAACATGTTAAAAATAAAATAAAATAGTACTATTTTTTTAACTTTATTTTTCCATGAATCAGTTTTCATGTCAAAACATAAACAATGTTGGTAGAAGACTAAAAATTTAATATATAAATCAATAAGACGAAATGAAACTAAATCATCGTATTTAAGTCGATTAAACTAAAATGATGTTTAAATTTATTTTAGCTTAATGCGACTAAAAAACTCCATTTGATTAGTTGAAACATGCTTTTTTTAAATATATAATTTTTTAACTGCCTTTTAACAGACAATTATTATTAAAAATCATACAGTGTGAATTCGGCATTAAATATTTGTACTTTTTCTTTTATTTTAATAAGGAAATAAATATTTAAAAAACAAAAAACATTTTCTATGTAATTGTGTAATAATATGATGACATCCGATTTGAGCTCATAAAATGAAGTTCACACACTAGTTGTGACAATAAAGGCCTTAGTTCATGGAGCACTGATGGCAGCCGCGGCAGCCGCTTGTCAGTTGCCTTGTTGACAGGTTGCCATGGTAGCGGCTCACGAATTGTCAATATTTCGAGTAATCTATACATCAGATCAGGAAAAAAATTGATTTTCAGAAGATTGATTGCGATTGCGTCGACAACTGTTTTTTTCAGTTTCTACATGAGCGAAGGCCCTAAACCTATTTTACAAAAAAAATCACTTGGGTGAGTGCAACATCCTTTCGAATAAATGGATGTGAGGTGACAGGAATCTTAGCGATATGAAATAATTATATTTATTATTACGTAAGTACGGAGTATTTATAATATGTAGAATAGGGATGAAGGTGAAGAATCATTTGCTCTTGACTTTGCTGTTGAAGTACTCTTCCCGGAAACTTTCGTTCATATTGCCGCCGATCAGGATTCTCACCCACACCGGAGGAAGGGCGATGAAGAAGTACTGAAACAAAAACAATACAAATTAATAAGTAATTCATCATCGTAATTACGGCCCTACATCCCAGGGAGGGATTTGGCTTCATCCACAGTAATTTTTCTCCACTGACTGCAGTCCATTTTCACCAGTCCTCCGTCCTTTCCCACCTGCCAAAATCCTCCTCCATGCAGTTTGGACACCTCTTCTCCGTTCTGATTTTGAATTATTTCTTTGATTCGACACTTAAGTTTTTTTTTCTTTTACCTTCTAGTGTGCCAAGAAATCGACGAAGGATTTGCTAGTAGCTAACCGCATTTGCCTCGATTTTATGGTATAAAATATAATATAATATAAAACCTTAAAACAGGCTTCTAGCGTACTAAAATATTTTGTATTCACTTGGCAAGCAAATAATATAACTTAATATTATTACAGCTTGCTTCATCACTTACAGATATATATATTTTATTTGTAAAAATGCAAAATAGTCAAAGTACCAACTACAAAGAATAAGGAAGACTTTAGCGGCCGTAATTAAATAAAATCAATCCACGATTTTCTTCTTGAACACAAATGAGACTTTATTGGGTGGGTACAAGCCATTAACACAAGTAAACAGTTCAATAATCGTAAAAACAGTAGTAACTTAAATGTACAAGCTTTAACAATAGCTTTATGGTTATTATCACAATAATAAACCCAAAGGACACCAATTATCCTTTTAATCACTCGTCACTTTATACAAAAGATTCACGAGTATGCTCCCTCAATAGAGCCCGGAAGTTACCCCAGAAAACTTGGCAAGTAAACTTAAATTCTAAGGGTACGCTTGTCTTTATATAGGTACCTATTGGCCTGCTGCCCCTAACGGCAGCGGTAGTAAGAGACAACCAATGCCAGACAGAGAAAGTATTCGAGCGTGAACACTTCTCAAATACGCTCAAAATAATTAGATTTGTTACAGACTCCCCCTGAAATTAATTACATCGTCTCGATAATTAATTTCCATAAATAAATTTCATTTTCTTCTTAAAATTATACATTAAAATTATTAGTAAAAGGGGGTTTCTCGGTCAGCGGCGTGTCGATCACTGCTGGCGCTATTATGCACGTGGGGTCATCAGAAATGGTCCCATCATGGTCAACAGAAATGTGCAGCTATCAGTGATTTATGGTGGTCCCCCTCGTCTCCTAGGGGCCATGTTATTCCAGTTGCAGTGGTTGGGGTCGTCCTTCTCGAAAAATGGTCCGGTGTCAATGATTTGTGACTATTTATATTGTCTCTCTCTGCTTCCTGGTATGTGTCGTAAATAACTTTTGGTCTGTACAAATTAGTAGGTCATAATTACTTTTAAGAACCTATTTAGATTTATGGTTTTCTTGTCGTTCGCTTTGACTTTTGAAGACTGGATAAAAATCTGCAGCATGTGGGGCGGTGATGGTCACACGTGGCCAGTTGACTCCGGTTGCAAGGATTGGAGTCGTCTTTCTTGAAAAATGGTCCGGTGGCAATGATTTACCACTGTTTATCTTAGTTGTGCCTGTTCCTTTGTTTGTGTCGTAAGTAGTTTTTGGTTTGTACAAATTAGGTCGTATTACTTCCAGAGTCTCTCTGCCATTATACTCTGATTTATGGGTTTTTAGGATTTGGCTCTTCGGTTGCTTGTAAAATCGGGTCATTTGATATTGTACCTTTGGTGTTTTTCTTTTGGAGCCCATCTCTCCGACGTCAGTGCGGTTTTTTTTTACATTTTGCACTTGCTGAATAGAAGAGATATTGACTGCGGAATTCATATATAATGGTCTTTGAGGGGTCAGTTGACAATCTTTTTCCTTTTCGTATAATGTATCCACGTGTTCAGCGGAATATTCCATCGGGTAGGTAGAAGGGTCTTCGAAGTTCGTCGTTTTCTCGGAAGCTTCGTTTATTGGGCCCCTGGCCCCAATCACCGTGGGAGGTCCATAACCTCTCACAGAGCTTTCTACGTCTATGTCGGTGGTCTCGGATTCTTGATACTCATTCTCTGCGAAACTTATGACCACCTTGCGCGTTCTTCTTGGCGCCTCATCGATTAAGAAGGTATGGGGTGATTTCATATCATCCCTGAAGTACCATGTTTGATTGGCGATGTCTAAAACCAGCGATGCAGCGTGCATAAAATCAACCCCCAAGAGAATTTCGTTAGCGTCGGGCAGCACGACAAACGAAGTATTGATGATTTTGTGTTCTAATTTCACCGGTATCGTAACACAAAGTATTTCTTGCACTCGCGGTACGCCGTCAGCTAGAATGACTCGGCTGCGTACCTGCTTAAATTTATGGCCGCGTTTCAAGAGGATTTCGTACAGGTGTTTACTAGCAACGCTCACCCGAGCGCCCGTATCCAAAATTGCGGTTTCCAATACATTTTCCACCGTTATGTTTATTTTCGGACGGTCTATAATTAGTGGTTCTGTATCAAAAGAAGAAAATTTTACTTCTTCATGCTCGTCCTTGTAAGGATTACAGGTAGGACATTTTGATCGTATTACGTTGGGACGATTGCACCCGTAACACGCAATCTTAGCGCGCTCTCTGTTGTCTGCGTAATCCCGTACATTTCGACGGGTCGATTGTTCTCGTATTTTGTTATAACATTGGTCTTGAGTGTGACCGGTCTTTTTGCAATGTTCGCAAAATTCATGACTCCTAGGCCCCGATCGCGGTCTGGTAAAGTTCTCTTTGGCTTTAACTGATTTCAAGTATTGAGCCTTTTCCGCAGCGCTCTCCTCAATTAATCTCGCCCTTCGTAGGAGTTCATCGAATGATTTAACAGAGTCCCGAGGTATTTTTTCCCTTAGAACTGGTCTGAGACTAACATATACCAAATCGAGCTGTATGATTGGATTATGGTATATTTCTTGAGGTAATTCGGCCAACAATGCCCTTTTTGTCGCAACGAACAAGTCCGTCGGCATTTGCTCGTCTTGTTTGTCTGTTTGAATATCGCTCAATACGCGATATGCTGCTCTTTTGGGCGCAAAGGCATCTCTAATCATCGTCATGGCAACGTCCCATGACGAGGCTTCACCTTTGACTCCTTCCCACCAGATACTGCCGTCTTCTTCCAAAAGCAAGGGGAAACCTTCCAATGCTCGCGCATCCGATATCCCCTCATATTGTTTGAATATTGTCGCGGTTCTGATAAATTCTTCCACTTTCTGCGGATTCCGCGAACCATTAAACCGCGACGTACAATATCGAAAATTTTTCCGGTCGTCCATTGTTGCTTGGGGAGTGGAATATTTCGCCAATATCAACTCAAGCTGTTCCGGAGTAAACGACATGTTTGCCGTTTTAAACCTTGGACTACAGCGAGGATAGAAAATTTCTCCTGACTCCTGTTTTGTGGACGCCACTTTGTACTCGTCGACAAATTTCACTTTCTACCGGTGCGTCTTTAGGCACTGAATTTACTTTAGTACACACACTGTACCTACACAACAAAACACTTTTATAGTGAGAGCTTTTTCTCCCCCTAAACCAAACTTATCTCGAAATTTTCACAACTTTCGCGACTTTATTTCACTAGTTTTCACAACTCTTACGGATTCTTTAAAACTTTCCGTAATTTCACAATTTTCACAACTTTCACTGAATTTACTGATTCTATAAACTACAATACTCGCGAATTGACTTGCCTCTAGTTGGGCGACAGTTTTAGCGGCCGTAATTAAATAAAATCAATCCACGATTTTCTTCTTGAACACAAATGAGACTTTATTGGGTGGGTACAAGCCATTAACACAAGTAAACAGTTCAATAATCGTAAAAACAGTAGTAACTTAAATGTACAAGCTTTAACAATAGCTTTATGGTTATTATCACAATAATAAACCCAAAGGACACCAATTATCCTTTTAATCACTCGTCACTTTATACAAAAGATTCACGAGTATGCTCCCTCAATAGAGCCCGGAAGTTACCCCAGAAAACTTGGCAAGTAAACTTAAATTCTAAGGGTACGCTTGTCTTTATATAGGTACCTATTGGCCTGCTGCCCCTAACGGCAGCGGTAGTAAGAGACAACCAATGCCAGACAGAGAAAGTATTCGAGCGTGAACACTTCTCAAATACGCTCAAAATAATTAGATTTGTTACAAGACTGTATTTTTATAACATTAGAAAGAAAAAATCTTTCTGTGAAAATAAATAGCTATACAGGGAAAACCACACAGATATATAACATATGTACAACTTTTATAAATTAATACGAATACCATCAGTATCACGGTACAATTTACGAAAAAATAATTTTGCAAAAAACAAATAAGTTATTACGAAAATTGTGTCAGCCGGCGCTTACGATTGGTATTTCACCCCTGACTTTTCAAAGGCCAATCAAAAAATCGCTGGCGCTTTTAACGCTAGGTGTGACAAATGTACAAATTTCGTCAAAATCTGACGACGGGTATTTGTAGCAGCAAAATATAGGAAAATCTTGATAAAACATCGTGAAAAATGTGACAACCCTGGATGAATCAAACCTCGATTATCTCGAAAAGAATGCATCGGACCCACAGATTTTTTTAAAGCTTTTATGGAAATGCTTGGAAGAAAGCTTACACAGCCGATTAGATGATAGATAATCGAATGTCTGTTTATTGGATTATCGATACCAAAGAATGCGTGATACCTGATGTCTGACAATAACCAAATGGCGACCTACCAGGAAACAATTTACAAGGTCAATTAAATCAATGGATGTTTTATTTGTTTGTGAACGTGCTGATCATTAATTTTATGGATAGTCATTTGACGACCTTGTCGTTAAATCTCGATTAAATGCACACCTACTGCACATCGTCAGACAAGATAGTTCTCTAATTAAACTATTACATAATTGCAATTCAATCAATCCATCGTTTATTTAGTAAATAATTATATAATTCCAGCCTGATGCCAGCCATTATAAGCGTAAATACTGTGACGGATCAATGTTTAAAATCTTCGACAGGCGTTTTTATTACGTTTCTTTTCTGAACTGCGGAACTTATTACGTAGGTTAGGAAATTAAATAAAAAAAAACACTTATCAACAAACATTTGTATAAGATGCTTACGAATAGAAAATAAGAAATAGTTGCTTACGTATACAGGTAATAATAATTGTATTAAGTAATCATTGTAAAAAAGTGTATCGAACTGATAAATACTAAAAGTATTACAAATCGTACATCGTAAAAACCATACGTAAAATACAAAACTGGAAAAACATTTTTAAATTTTGTTTCTAGACTCCGTTTGCCACGTATTTTTTATGCCCATATTCGTGGTGATATAGGGCACATTAACGGCCGTTGTTCCCAACTTTTCGATCGATCAATCTGAGCCTCCGATCAACTAGGTGTTTTGTTTAGTAACGCTCGATAGGCCTGTTGGTCGTTGAGTTGCGTTGGGAAGAGCGTATTTGTGAATTTGATGAGTACTGAGCCATAATTTCGGCCCAACAGTTGATCAGTGGGATTGGAAACGGCCGTTAGAATATACGCATTTTTTGCTTGTGGCTTCCAAGATTGATCGTCGAATCATCGTGTTTAAGTATGTAGGTATTTAAGTACCTACTTACAAATCGTATGATGTGTGAGGAAATTTCGGTTTTGATTTATTAAATAAGAGAAAATTTAGAAATCTACTTTTTGGACGAGAGGTCTACTGTTAACAGAACTACCAGTACAGCGCTCGTAATCAGCTATGGAAGCGGCGCATTGTACTGGTGTCTGTGTCGTGGCCGTCATGTTACGTTCCTGTTACGTTGCGTTAGGTTAGGTTTTGGGCTATTTTTTTTTTCATAGTTTTTTAATGACTTTTTTTTTTTTTTTTTTTTTTTTTTTTTTTTTTTTTTTTTTCCCATTGTATCTACATACATACAAAAGTAATTTTACATAATTTCTAAATACTAATTATAATTTTACATAATTTCTAAATACAGTAAGAGTAAATATAAGGTACAAGTAATGTAAAAGTTAGCAATAAGTAAAATATATAATAGAAAAGAGTAGGTAATGGGAACCCACTAAGGCACAGCCTGTGTGTGGGTAATATAAACAAGATTGCTATATATACATCAATAAGTATATGTAAAAAATGTAAATTTTAAACTAAAGGTTTAGAAATATAGTAATCTGTGAAAACATTATAGTAAAATAAAATAAAATAGTGAAACATAAATTTTGTTGATTTTTTGTTAAGTAAAGAAAGTAAATAAAGTTAGAATTGTATTGAAAAGTGAAACATGAAGGTTTTCAAATAATTTATAGAAAAAATGTTCCAACATCTGCATCATTCAACCATAATTTTAATTCTTTTACGTAAAGTGATATTTTATCTGCCATTTGAATGTGTTTTGGTAGAAGATTAAAAGTACGAGGTAAAGTAAGTAATGAGGTGTTTAGTTGACTTGACTCTGAGTTGGCATGGAATTGTTTGTTTACCTGTATGCCATGGGCCCAGTAGCCCGTGGTGCAGTCCGTCTTGCCGAGGGTGGCCACGGCGTGCCGGGAGTAGGTCTCCGCGTCGGGCACGAACAGGTTAGAGGCCATCAGCCGCTCGGAGAAGGCGTTCATCTTGGTGGACACGAACAGCGGGGACAGATGCTGCACCGTGATACCGAAGCGGCTGTACTCGTGCCTGATGGCGGCCGTGAAAGACTTCACGTAGGTCTAAGGAAGAATATTCAAAAATTACATTTTGGATGTTTACACAAACGCAAGTGGGACTTTGATTCTACATATTAGCGACTAAAATTAATTAATAAATAAACTTTAATTAGCAACAAATCAATAATGCACTTCTGAGATGTGTACCTAAATTATTAGATATCAATTTAAATATTATAAAATACATTTCCTGGTTACCAAAGCTTTCTGAGACTCTTCTTTGACTAAAAACCTCGTAGAATTTATTCTAAGATTTTTTTAGGACCAGTTGTTCTATTGAACGTTTTTTTTATATATCTATGAATACCCCACAAGTGTCGCTACTGCCACCAAACTGTCTGGAGCCAGTGAGACTATGGCATCCCAATCGGGGTATGTTAAGAGGCTGCAGGTAGTACCTAAGGAGGGGAAGGAGATGGAGGAGAGTAAGGTAGGGAAGTACCTGGCTATTCAGATCTGTCACCAAACACGACTATAGACATTTCAAGCAGCGTTTGAATTCTGAATGGTGGTCTTACCAGGGCGATACCGAAAGTATCCTTCCACTATGTGCCGCAATTATAGCTTATTTTATATAAAATGTTTAAATTGTAAAATAATACAAAATTAATCAAATAAAATTTGCCTGGATTTGATCCCCCGACCTACGATTGCTAGTTGAAAACCTTACCCTTGACCACGGAGGCCGACTAGAACAATTCATCAAATATCAGACTTAATATTAATTTAAGTTCTATAAAAATTCTATTCAAGAATTTATTCCATTATCAGCCAGTTATTACTCAGAACTGAATTGATAACAGGAAGTGAATAGAGTATTCAAAGATTTTAAATATTAACTTTAAAATCTGAAGAATTGTTCAAATTCTTTGAAATTACTGAATCTTGGCTTTCACAAGAATTTGGTGACTGGTAAGAAGGGCGAATGGCTGTAAGATATAAACCCGCTCCGAGGGTTTATGCTTCTAGGCCCTGCGGACGGCGGGCGATGCGACAGTAGCTTTGTTACAAACATCACGTATGACAATGGTTTTGCACAAGGCACGGCGCCAAAGATGTACTAGAAGTTGGGTTTTTAAATTCCAACCGTACAGACGCTAGAGTATGAATACTATCAGATGATAGAAATACTACATAACAGTAAAGCTTCCCGTGACTGGGAGAGCTTTCGATCTTCGTTCCCTTATTTGGTGAAAACATTACAAATATACCGTTATATGTACCAAAAGGTCGTTTGCGGATTACTTAAAATGTATGCATTTCTTCATTTCTAGTACCTATCAAACGGTATTCTAGTATAAACAAAGTATTATGATTTCAACGTCAATAGGAAAGAGCAAAATTTACCGGAAATTCCCCGCTGTATAAAAAGATATCGATACTCAACTTCCAAAAATAATGATATTTTTAACTCATTCGAAAAGTAAAAAATTGAATACACCTGAATTTTAACCCAAGTAGAAAAAATTGTAATGTTTGTCGGACTTTATTTAACGTATCGTGATAATTGAGCACATATTTCCTCTTCATATCATTGAATGTCATCACGCACAAGTGACAAGGAATACGAGACATTAATTTTCGGATTATTAAAAACTGAAAATTCCTGAAAGTCGAATATGTGGAATTACCGGAAAAATCAGAATACCTTCATGCGATTTTCAAGGAAAAGTTAGATGAGATTAAATTCAGTCATTAAGTCAGATACTTAAAAACGATGTTAAACAGTCGGAGTCGGAAAACATTTATTTTCACCTCAAAGCATCATAAATAGGAAAGTAACATCAACAATCACTATTGATTTATAACTTCAGGATAATGCAGACGATGAACGTAAAATGTTGATTACGAAATATAAACAAATTGTCAAACATAAAATTAACTCATTAGATTTTTTTTGGGCTTAGATCTTTTCATTTTACATAACACGCCCGTTTACGGGACCTAAAACGATAGAAAACTATCAAAAAATGTCTTCTGCGTTCGTCATCTCTTGAGTAGGGTAAATAAGTAACTAAGGGTGGTCTAAAGTGAGTTAAACTGAAGAATTATCGTAGAAAAAATTTTAAATTTGAAAAAAAAAATTGTTTTGTCCACATCATCAATGATGTCGTATTTTTCAATCACGAAAAGTCTAGAACGTGGAACCCCTGGCCTTTTCTATTCAATAATTCTCATCTAAAACATGCGAACACCTCAGCACAGGGTTTCCTAGTGAGGTATTCACAAACATACTACTTAACAATTAGTATGCCTACAGTTAGTGACCATATTACACTCTGCTACTGAGTTTTACATCAGGAACATTTTTTGTGTTATATATTTATTTATTTACAAAAACACAGTAGGTACATTATGACACAAGTGAAAAAGTATTTTAAATTATTATACGTGGTATATGTAGTGTAGTATTTTTTTCGCAGTGGACTGTGATCGAGCGAGTAATTGGTGAGTTATTTGCTGCATTAATGTTATTGACTTCTATATGAAGAAGCGTAGTGTGCGTGGTACGCCTTGTTGGAACATTTAAACCAATGAAGAACAGAAATTCGGGACGATTTATATTTACTGAAATGTACCTACTTCTTTTTCGTAAAGTTAACATATTATTTGTAGTTTTGTTGTATTTTTTATTACGTAAATGTTTAAAAAATTCATTCTGTGTGTAACTACTTTTTACTAAATCTAAGTATGCCTTATATTCAGGATTCCATATTGCGTAATCATACTCCAGTGAACTTCTGACCAATGAACATTTCTTGCAAGTATCATCAAATTTACCTGTAAACTGTATGTAGGAGCATTGAAATAAATAAAAATAATTGTATAGTAGTTACCTTGGTAGCACCATAAACCGTCATGAGCGGCAAGGGCTGCAACTCAGCTCCCGAAGAGACATTGACTATGGCGCCCTTCCCTCTGCTCTTCATCTGCGGCAGCACCATCTTGGTCATCATGGTGACGGCTCCGACGTTGATATTGATGATGTCCCACAACTCTTGGTCCGGCACCTCGTTCAGGTACATGGGGTAGGAGTACTGCTTGCCAACATTGTTTACTGGAATAGAAGATAAGTTAACGTAAACTTAGACAAAACTGTCATCTAATGAGATTTTCTATACATATTCATCGTGTCCGGGGGAAAAGTGCACTAACTTATAGGTGATTCTACTTGATGGTAGGAGTAAAAAGGAAAATTAAGTTTTTTCGAAATTTCATTGTTTTTTAAAATATTTTTTCCATTAAAGATGTTTTTTCTTAAAAACATTTCATTCATTTACCTTAAAACGTATGAATTTCGAAAAAGGTTATTTATCTTTTTTACATGTATTATAATTTACAATTCCTTGCATACAGGTTGTAACAATACATTGTAATTGAAAAAAAACATCGGACAGCAAAATAACATTTACTTTTTGATTCAAATATGATCAGGAATCGCTCGATAAAATCCGTAAAATGTACATATAAAGATGAATGTCTGTGGGGGTCTGTTTTTTAAACAAACTTACGGTTTTATTAAGATTCATGAAATTTTCATTTCACCTTCAATAAAAGAGAAAGGTCACGGTCTACACGAGATTTCCATAAACCAGCTCATCCCCGTTTCCCACCCCACGCAGAATTTTTAAACATCTTATGAAAATTTGCACAGTTGATTTCTGATTTCTGTGGGGATTTTATCTAGTTCTTGGATAAACATTATGTAGAGTTAGCCAATCATAGTTTTAAAAAATCTGTTTTTCTCAGCATAAACTGTTGGAACAAGACCTCTGGCTTCATCACATTCACGCTTATTATATTTCTGTCAAAATTTCTTCAAATATAAATATTCTGAGTCAGTAATCTCGAAGATATTTCCATCATAAGCCGCGAGGAGACGACTTTTCTGTTTATTTTTACAATGAAGAAAGAAAAAGAGGAAACCAGGAAGTGATACTCTTATACTTATAGCAATATTTTCTGTATGTTTACATAGAGTCTATGCCACCATTAAAACCATGAAAAAACGTGATGAGTATATTGCATGTCTTAGTCAAAAAAAGGTTTGCTTAACAAATTTCGAAAAATTTGTCTCCTGAAATTTAACATTTTTATTTACCCAAAATGCCAACTGGTACATCCTGGAGCAGTTCTTCAATATTCTTGTAGACGGATGGTCCTTCACTGAAGTCAGCCTGGATTACTTTAGTCTTAACCGAATAATCCTTTTCTGTGGAAGAAAAAAGATCAGGTTTTGAAATGTGTGCAAGTAAAATAGGATATTTAATAATATACGGTTTACAGTGGTTAGAAAAAGTTGATGTTTAATGTATATATGGGTAAGAGTTTTGTCTCTGGCCTGATGGTATCTATTTCAGAATGGAAGATACTCTCAGTATCGCCCTGGTATAAGACCACTATTCAGAATTGAAACGTTGCTTTAAATGGCTTTAGATGTGTTTGGTGACCAGATCTGAAGAGGTAGGCACTTCCCCACCTACATTTTCCCTATCTCCTTCCCCTCGCCACTATCTTCAGCCTCACATCATACCCCAATTGGGAATGCCATAGTATAACCTGCTCCAGACTGGAGTAGCTGGGACTTTTGGAAGAGATTCAAATAAAAAAAGGAGACCAAAGTTTCATTTACATTTTTACTCCAAATGATGTCAGAAATCACAGGTTAAAGTCAAGTACGTCCCTTAACTTCACACCTGTATAATATTTTGAAGTCATTAAAAAATGAGGTACATAGTGTGATTTTCATATATATGTACACCAGAGCCTAGACACCTTGATGCGTCATGTTCAATGTTTATATTTATATCACCATAGCAAGGAAGACGGACGAAACTTCAAGAAGACTTCATGTGGCAGTATCAGAACTGGTTATTAGTTATTACTTGTTAAGTCAACCTTACAATATTTTTTTATTTTCATTATGTTTACTTTATTACTTCGTGTTCTTGTAGATTTAATTAGCAAAAATATAATATAATAAAACAAACCATGTTATTATATTACTACGCACTCAACTGAATTTCCTTCTCATAATATTGCATTATTGTATCTTGTAAGGTTAACTTATTACTTACGTTGATTTAAATAAAAGTAAAATTATTACCTACATATAATTAATAGTAATAATAATTACTGCTATAAACTACAATATAGAGGAATGTTGTAAATAATAATAGTGCGATCGGTACTGGTTTCAGTAAACTGATTAATATTGAAGGGATCAAGGGTTGGTAGTTAATCAATTTCAATTTGTGGGGCGGGCGAGGCAGGTATGTTCCTTTCCCTAAGAAGACCCTCCACACAGTATCCCCAAATATGAAATTGGTCGTGAGGGAATTGTTGTTTCTCAGGACCTCCTACGTGAAGATAATATTTAAAAAAATCTTATAATCGTAACGGGTTTTCATTCCAGAATTTCATCTTTTCAAATTCAATTTTTTTACAAAATAAAAAATTTGCAGCGCACTTCCTGATCCACTAAAAAATAACTCATATTTTATATGTCAAGGCGATTGGAAATTAATTTATTGACCTAATAACTTTATTAAAGATCGTTAAAAGATTTGCGAAGAGTTTGTTTGGATTCAAATAATTGGCCATCCGCCAGCTAATTGATTGAGTGCCTACAATTTAATAGAATACATCTCGCCAGCATAACTCTGTAATTATTATTACGAGATGCTGGACATTTCGGGGTAAGATGCTTCTCACCATAAACTATTAGGTAATGGATAAGATCTCTGTACTTCCGGCTGCATGAGCAATATTGGGACGTGTGCATTAGCTTGTGTCGCTCTCCAGAGAGAGAAAAAAAACCCTATTTTTAAACGCCTGGGTCTCAAAAGTTGCGAATGATCTGTAACTATTCGAAAACGCTAAAATAAATGAAATTGGTGTTCACTATTGGCTCGCTAAAATTATTTGAATTAATTATTTATTTATTTTATTTAGTACAAGATTATACATAAATGTCTTGACTGCCCAACTAGTAGGATTCCCGTTTAAAGTCAATGGCCGGAAGTTTTGAAAAAAAAAGATTTCGTGATTTGGGAAAAAAATAAAAGAAAAGGTCCATTTTTTATATTTTATAGCAAACTTTATTTTTATTCCACAACTGCAGTACAAAAAACTCAATTTTTTTTTTGAAACGTAAGTGATGTGTTTGTTAAAAATATAAAAGAGGAACATAACACTTTTGCTGGATAAAATCAGTATTCTTATAGACTTACTTGTATTCATAAATTTGAATTTCTTTTTATCATTTTTGTCAGCTATACGCCGTTTTTAATAACAAACAAACGTTAAAAGGTTAAATTATTGAAAAAAAATTACCATAATTTAAAAATACATGTTTTAGGACTTTTTTCTGATTTTCAATTCATTTTAGCGAGCCAATAATCATTTAAAAAAAAATTTAAAGCAGTTCTCATTTTCTTTGTAAAGCCTTGATAACATTGAGCGAGTTTACAAGCTGCTAAGCGGGTGAATCGCCGAGTGAGATTGTCACGATGACATACAGAACTGTCTACTCGCTCGGTAGCGACAGTAGCAGCTAAAATAACGACTCCAGCCCGAACCAATTCGGTCGACAATTTGTAAAAAAACTTTAGGTCGCCGCTATCGGCAAACGCTAGCCAGTAGCAAGAATAACGGTTCCGGCGCGAACTAATTCTGACAATTACGAAATCAGCTGTTGGTAGGCCATCATCTTGAGCGTGTAGCGACTAAAGTTGACCACCTTTCAACTTTTTTCGTAGATTGTCCACAAGCTGCTAGTTAGATTAAGATAGTAATACGATTAAACTGAGCGAATTTACTAACAGTAGTGAATTTCCCAGATAGTAGCTTGTAAATTCGCTCAATGTCATCGAGGCTTAAGACGCCACTTTTGAGATATCAGGCGTTTCTGAATTCAAAATTTGAAATCATTGACACACCCTAGTGTGTATTGACAAGGAAATGTCAGTATTTCATCAATTATAGATTTACTCATCGCTCACCGATGTGGAAAATGGCGCTGGTTAATTTGCCCCGTGTCGACCAATCACTCCTAAACAAAAGTATTTCCCCATTTCCTGTCTGGATTGTTACTAAAATAAAAAATATTAAATAAATTTAAAAAATAAATTAAATTTAAAAAATAAGAATATTAAAAATTTAAATTTAAAAAAAAGTAAAAGTCTCAGCGCGAAAAAATAACTCAATTTGTAACTTAACTTCATTAATTTACATTTCGGCTTTATTATTCAAAGACTAAGTAGTCATTATCGTTCGGCTTAATTGGGGATAATTTTAATAGGCGTAATCGCCCAAATAATAATACTTAATATTTACATATTTGTTTCAGGTTTACTATTGGTTGACTATTATGTAAAAACATTTAGGTGCCACTAATATCAATCTTTCACATTGAAGTAGGCATCCTGATTTTTACGTAATAATAGTTAACACATAAAATTAATTGCCCATTCATAGCATAAAGGACACAATCAAAATTTATTATAAGACGACTCTCGACAAAATACTCGCATATTGAAATTAATTGTTACGTAACTAAGGCATTATTTGAAATAATAGCGCCCTTGGCACTTATTATGCTAGGAAACTTAAATAAAATAACATTATTAATATATCCTAGAAACGGGTTATATTAAGTCTTAAGTTTACACGTAATTGTTGAATGTTGGTTATATGTAAATTCTATCTTACTGACGTAAGACAGGGGGGTTCACAATCACCATCCTCTTGATAGCTTATCCGCAAGATAACATACATTTTCGATTTACGATTGATTTATTTATAAAGTCAGAGTTTACTATTCAGAACTCCGAACCTATGAAATGACTGTACAGGGTGTTAAAGAACGTACTTGACTTTCTTTATTTAACTAGTGATTCCTGACATTACTTGTAGTAAAAAATGAAAATGATTTTGATTTTTTTTTTTTTCAAAATTATATTTTTTTAAACAAAAAAAACTCTGGCCACTTAGCCGACTAATCGCAAAACCCCACACCCCGACTCTAAATGTCCAATACCTTCAGAATTTTTAATTGTTTTTGTTGACAAAAAAAACATCGTAATGTCAGTTTTTGTTAAAAAAATATATCAAAAATGTCATCGGAGACCAAAATTTCATGTAAGTACATTTTTTACTCCAAATAACTTCAGGAATCACGTAAGCAAGCAAGAGTAAGCGTAAGCAAAACGGCCTTCAAGCACCCTGTATACTTATTTATAGTTTAATATGTTATCCCGTGGATAAGCTATCAAGAGGAGAGTGAAATTTGGTTTGGATTTTAGAGTTTTTCTTACTAATAATTATTATTGTAAAGATTTTTGAGGATGTTTTTAAAGATTAAAAAAATTCGCTATAAAAATTATCATCAAAGTCAGAACTTTCGTATGTTTTAAGGCATATTTCTATTTTTTATGTGAATAACTCACAAGAGTCCCAGCTGCTCCCGTCTAGGCAGAGAGAGACTATGGCATCCCCTATTGTGGTATGTTATGAGCCTGAAGTTAAGTGGGAAGGGGGATGGGGAAGTGGAAGGTGGGGAAATACCTGGCTATTCAAACACGGCTAAAGACATTTCAAGCGACGTTTCAATTCTGAATGGTGGTCTTACACCAGGGCGATACTAAGAGTATCTTCCACTACTACCTATATAATATTTTCAATGAATTAATTGTAAAACAAAACAATGAATCAATCAAATTTATTTGCCAACGCCGGGATTCAATCACGCGACCTTCGGATTGCGAGTCAAGAGACGTCGACCACGGAGGCGTATCTGCTCTTCCTTCTAAATAAAAATCTTGCAGGCTTATAAGTAGGTACCTGGTGTATTTCGAATTAAATAAACAATTTAATTAAAGCGTGTGCAATGTGCATTACCCAAGCCACAATATTACAACACATTTCCATTAATGCAGGATGAGTTTAGCCCCACAAAGTACCCAATTAAGAAATCTTACTAATTTAAAATGTAAATGTAAATGTTTTATACTGAATTCAACTAAACAAGCACTTATTATCTTGTTCTTCGAATAGGCTCTTGAAACGCAATGCCCGACCGATCAAATATTATGAAAGCACTTTAAAGATTTAGAAGAAGAGGATTTTTCACTGTTTTTTTTTAAACAAGCCAATATTACGCCATTTGATTATATTAATTAAATTTTGTACGCAAGGTGAGGACTTTTTCAAGTGAATACTGCCCGAAGCCATTCGAAACTTGACATCCCCAATTGGGTTATGTTATGGAGCTAAAAGAAATGAGAAGGGGAATTAGAATGGAAATGGAAAGATTAACGAGTACCTGGTTACTTAGATATGATCATTAAACACGGCAAAGCCATTTGAAGCAACGTTTCGGTTTTAAATAGTAATCTTTCATCAGGGCCATATGATGAAAACATACAACTTTTGCGTACCTAAGTGTGAATTTAAATGGATTGGCGAAGTGACCTTGCAATGGTAAGATAGAGCCGCTAACAATAACACTCCATATGTAGATGGTAATAAAGTTTAAATTCCCGTTTAACAACAGACTTATTCAAGAATAAAAACGTCACTAAAAACCGTGTTTTATTCTATTTTGCGAAGCTCGGGCTAAATCATTTAATTTTTTTACGATCATTTTCTAAATAATTAAATTTCCCATATTATAAAATAAAACTATAACCGAAAAGGAGGTTCGTAAATAGTTGATTTGAATTTTAAAGCAGTTTTTATACGCCTGATACTTAATTTTTTCTTGGCTTATAAAAAGTCCAATAAAAAAACATTCGATTATTTAATAGGCAAGTATGTGTTAAACTCGCAACATTTAATTAAAGCATCTAAAATATTTCTAAGCCATCCAATTTTCAAAGCAAAATCACATGATTTTACATTACTTAGTAGTGCATCACCTTAAATAGAAATAGAAATCTGTGTCTGTAGTTAGGTTAGGTTAGGTTAGGTTAGGTTAGGTTAGGTTAGGTTATTGATAAACAAAATTTTAAGCAAAATTATTATCCTCCTACATTACTAGTAGAAATCACCTACAAGCTTTTGATGTCGACAAATACAACAAATTAATAGCAGCTTAATTCTTGTTTATTTCACAAAATTACATTTCCGTACGATGAAAACTGCCCAAAATTTTGAACGCAGTTGGAAAATTATCAATAATTTGGAAACTATTTTAGTTTCCAGCTGCGGAAAAAGCTTTTCTCTTCATATTAAGCGTATACATGTACGAACCAAGACTCAAGTATGTGTATACGCAGTCAAACAAATTGTTATTTGGCATTCGTAATATATTATACCTATATTATGCGGCACTACAGAGAACAAATGCAGCTATTTCCACACAATAGTTCCAGCGGAAAAATGAACGTAGCTCAGTTTGTTGAAATGTAAAAGTAGTATTCACCAACCTATTTCGGAAGCGGTCTGAATGAGCTTCTCCCTGGATCGGCTGATGAGGACGATGTTAACTCCTTGCCTCGCCAGCTCTCTCGCGTAGTATTTTCCGATCCCATCAGTTGAGCCAGTAACCACTAAAAAAATAAAACATAAGAAACATTTATAAAAATACTTCATAATAATCATAATTTATTATTGATCAGCTTACAACTATATTTCGGTCGGGCAAGGCTGGGAAAACACGAACTGCGTCAAGCAGTCCATATCGACACGATAAGAACACATTGGGACTGGGCCCACGTACGCAACGTTGGCAATGCATTAATACATCTAGACAACTTACTTACAATTTATACAATATATTTTCTATGAAAATAGATGCTTTAGAAACACACTTGACACATGCAACGCAATCCCACGCTCCCCATGTAACGTCGATCTGCCTTGTCCAGATCGGCGTGGGATGTGTGAAAGAAAGATGGTGATATTTTTATTCCTCGTTTTGTTGTTAAATTTGGATATGAACAACTAATTAAGACATTAGATTTAGTAAGATGTTGATTTATAAAGTTAAATCCATTGAATATTGCGATACTACGAGTCAAATTTAATAGACAAGTGTGCACGTCAGTCTGGGAACGTAGTATTGCATACGTTGCGTACGTGGGCCCAATGTGCCTTACGTTAATGCAGTGGCTGCATATTATTTAACATTATGTAGTTCACATACGAAAAATATCAGAGTGTGCAATTCGCACGCGGTAGAAGTAAAACCTTCAAAAAACTAAAGTAGACAAAGGGGGGGAGGCTGCGAAGCATCGCACAAAGAGGAATCCGATAATTTACGAAGCACCACACAAAGAGGAGACCGATTATTCTATCTCAATCTCTCGCAGGCTAAATCCTATAGATGTATGTATTTGTCTATTTTTAGTGTCGCTATTTTTCGTTTCATCGAGTTTTAAATCACAACGGCGCGCGGCGCTAAAGAAGATTTCACTATAAAAAAATATTACGAAACAACATAGAAGTTCTTGTATTATGCTTGTATTCCCAGCCTATCGGTTTTCCTCACCGTCATAAAAAAATAATGTTGTACGTAGACGCTTAATTGACGAAATCAGAAACATTGACATTCAGAGTTATTATTTTTTATTGATAATTTGCGGTTGAAGTGCATCGGAATTGCAATCATTGCATCAATACTTTCAATATTAATGCCTAGAAGTTTTAGAAATTATACTCTAGAAATTGGAAGATAAGCAGTAAAATATTTTGATTTCAAAACGAATGCATTATTTTGATGTTTATTGATCGATAAATATGATTCATCTCATGGGTAACCACATTATTACATCACAGACATTTTGAAAGTATGGGCACTTATTGCTTTTGTAATAATTGGGTGTGTGTATGGAGGAAATAATCTTGGGCGTGTTAGTAAAGCCGTGAACAAAAGCAGTACGTTCTTTGAAAAAGTTTTCTTCCTAGGCTTCCCTAGTAACGAACAGCAAATGATTTTGTTTTTAGAATATAACTGAATAAACATTAATACCCTTCTAATTAAACCTGGTGACCTTATACGTATTATAAGCGTAATCACACTTAGTAGGCATTACTATTTACCAGTGGCGATTCTTCCTTCAAGTCAATTGGTCAAATACCTCCCAAAATTATAAGATGACTGTAAAACATTGTGAAATATTATGCTAATCAAACAAAACAACTTATATTATTCTAATGTATTTGAAATGGTGACCGGCCAACTCAGAATGAAACTAACTCAGAACCACCTCAGAAAAGTCATTAAGAGTGATGATAAAAAAAATTGGTTAAATAGGTTAAGTTAGGTTAGGGTTACCGGCTAAAAATTATTTTTTCATTGCTTTTAATGACCTTTCTGAGGTGGTTCTGAGTTGGTTTCATTCTGAGTTAACATGGAACCATTTGAAATGCACCGCGAGATAGCCGGCAGCGGCAAGCAGTGACATCTAACGTTTTCGATGGAAGCTTCCTTTCCCACGCACTATGATTGAATGGTCCATTTTTTTAAATGTCCCAATATCATGTCTTCTGTCTCTTTACACGCCATACAATAAATGAGATGGCACTATACCGCCTCGAAGAATTTCGGATTCTGAAGACAGTTTGGGTCATGGCCATGAGCGAGAGAAAGCGTGATGAATATTATGTGTCTGAAAGAGATGGTTTGATAAACAGAGGTTGATTTGGTATATTATAGACTTATCACATGAAATTATTTACTATATTAAATTTACTTTCACTCTCAAACTCGTGAGGTAATTACAAATGAATATTAGTGTATTTAATTTTATATTGTATCATAATATCATTTTTTTTTAAATGACCTTCTATTTCTGGACCCCTAGAGCCGCCTCTGCTATTTACCACGAACGCCATCATATCACTACTTACAACCGATTGTTAATACCATCTCTACGTGGTGGAGTTACCTTACCAGGGTGATCACACTGATCACCATGAGGTATATAAATAACGTGTTAATGGCAAACAACATTCTCTCTTCTATATATGTTAGTGTCTAGGTGTAATGAAGTGTATTCTGATTTTACAGAGCAATAAAAATTGCGCATAAAGCCTATACACGATATCTTTTTTCAGCCCAATCCCAATTAGAGACCAAAGTCAACATTTTTCGCTTTACGCGATCGCTATTTTCATCTCTATTTTCATATCTACGATTTCAGTTGGCATCACAGCAAACAACACATGAACAATGCTGTTTGCTGTGATGCCAACTGAACTCGTAGATATGAAAATAGAGATGAAAATAGCGATCGCGTAAAGCGAAAAATGTTGAATTTGGTCGCTAATTGGAATCGGGCTGAAAAAAGATGTCGTGTATTGTAGGCATAAGACAATGCACATAGATGTAAAAGATGAATTACGGGCGTTTTACACGGTGCTTTTTTTCATGCCGATCCACGTATGGAAACCCATCTCCCATCTTAAAAGACGGATTGCAATCTTTAGAGCACAGGCGTCGGGTGGGAATGCTATCCCTGTTCTACCGGTATTTCAATGGAATATGCTCCGAGGAACTAGCGTCATTGATCCCTTCGGTACCGGTTCATAGTCGGGAAACACGCCAAACGCGTGCTCAACACGGTTGACATTTGTCACATGAGAACGGGTCGCTTTTTCGACTCGTTCTTGTGTTCAACAGCTCGGCTGATTTGCCTGCCTCTGTGCTTCCTCCTTACTGACATGAGTCTCTCCAAGACCAATGTTCATTCCTTCCTCTCCTCACAAAGACCCTCCACATAGAATCTCAGATGACATAGGCCCTGAGGGAAATTACTTTCCTCAGGGCTTCCGGTGCGGAGTTAGTGTAAAAAAAAATAACCGCACATATCATAAAAGAAGATATCCTTTTTTTAAATTATTTAAAAAAGACTCCCGTCTGGAGCCCACTGTCTCCAGACGGGAGTAGTTGGGACTCTAGTGAGGAATTTACATAACATTAAAAAACTTTAAAAAATCTTATTGCACAATATGAAAGTGGGTTATCACATTTCCAGTGTGACAGTTAACTAAAATAATATTTCAAAGCTCCGCAGCTCACGATGAAAATAACAATATTTAGTCCTGAAAATATGTTCACAAATTGCAATATTTCAAACATTGCATTAAAAGTTTATCTGCTGTGTAAATAAAGATATCCTTCGATTGACCGGTCAGTGGTTGAGTGGGTATAGCGCTTGGTTCCCACCCGGGCGTCGCATGTTCGATTCCTCGGCTGGCTAAGTCCTCCATCACAACACAAGCAACATTTTCGGCTTTCTGTGGTGGTAGTAGGAGATTTTCAAACATTGTTGGGTTATTCGTAACCTGGGAATGTTAGTCTTTCTTTTTTTTTAAATAAAATTTAATTAACTATAGATAAATTAAAATTTAAATGAAAATGTTTTACATATATGTGAGAAAAGAAACCTTGCCTTAGACCTTAGAAACAAAGGTCAAATAGTTACTCTCGCGCAGCAGCCGTCTAATAAAAATGCAACTAAATATTGACATCAGTTATCAGTTTTACAACTTCGGTAAAATAAGTGTTTTATTGATTTATTCATAGAACGAATGCAAAAGAATATGCACCGCAAAAAAAAAGTTATCTTACGAGAAGTTTACATAAAGTAAGTACAATCCAGTAATGTTGGCCTCACTGGATGGCTTACCCGTGCTGAGGTCCCCATTTTATAATATAAGAGTTTATACATAATACATTTAAAAAATATATATAATGTTGGAAAGGAAAAAACACAATTTAAATTAAAAATTAAAGTGAAGGTAAAAAAAATATATATGAAAATCGGCATATATTATGATTTGTGTGTTTGTGAGTGTTGCTTATTTTATATTGGTTTTGTGTGTTGCGTGTATATGTTTCATTCTTTTATGTTATAAAATTTTGGTAAAATTGTCTTTTTTATTCTTTAATCCATTTTTTATTTATTTTGTGTCTGAATTTATTTTTGTTTTCCTCAATTTTTGTTTCAAGTGAAAGAATGTTGAATGCTTTTATAGCATGGTATTTATAGTGTCTTTGTCCAAAGGTAGTGTTCACCGTCGGAGTTTTTATGTTTTCTTTGTAAGCTTGCCTATCCGGTCTGTTAGTGATATTTTGTGTTTGTTTGAGTTTATTTTGTTGGTCAAAAATGTAGTTTAGTAATGTTTTAACATATAATTGGTGTATATGTAGTAGGTCACAACTGTTGAATATTTGGTCTGCATCGGTCAGTCTATGTTTTTTGTATAACCTTTAAGATCGTTTTCTGCGCGATTTCTATTTGATCGATAGCTGCGTTTGTTGCTCCTCCCCAAGCAACACGACAATTTGTAATTTTATCTTTCGTATTTTTTTCTATTTTCGAAGAGACACACAATAATCTAAAACACGCGTAGCTTCAAATGTACGAGTAGGCAAAAAATCGGTATGATATTATGACGTGCTTTATTTAACTGCATAGATTTGCTAAAATCTGTACGCGGCGTAATACGTTTTATTGCACTTGTAGTTTAGGGCGTTTAATAATTATTTTCATAAAAAAATAAAGCTGTGTTATTGCACTTGTAGTTTAGGGCGTTTAATAATTATTTTCATAAAAAAATAAAGCTGTGTTATTCATCCAAAAGAGTATTACAGATTGATAGAATTTTATTTAAAAAAAAAATTTAAGTTTTCAAATTATAACAATATGCGAAATTATACATATATTGTTTTTTTCCTAATTATTCTACTACTCCATAAGTTGAACTCAAGTAGCTCGTAGTTACGGAAGGGGGCATGCATTAATTACGTGAGCACAAACGGAAGGGGGGGTCCAGCAAAATCTCCCGTTACTTGAAAAAAATATACGAATTGGCCCAAATTTATCTCACCGAGGAGGGGGGGGGGGGGTCTAGATTGGAAGAAAAACTGCTCATGTAATTAATGGATGCCCCCGAAGTAGTATTTACGTACATAAAGAAAATAATTCAAAGGCAATATGCAAACAATATTCAAAGACTTATCTCTATATAATAATATTATAAATTAAAGTCCTCCACCGTGGCGGTCTGCCTGTCTGTTCGCGATAAACTCAAAAACTACAGAACGGATTTTCATACGGTTTTCACCAATAGCTAGAGTGATTCACGAGGAAGGATTAGGTGTGTAATTTGTCAAGGTTGTGTGTAAATTGATTGAAATATATAATATATAAAGGAGAATGTCTGTATGGACGAGCGGGCTGGCAAGCGGGCGGTGTGAATTTGATTTTTTTTTTTTTTTTTTTTTTTTTTTTTTTTTTTTTTTTTTTTTTTTTTTTTTTTTTTTTTTTTTTTTTTTTTTTTTTTTTTAAAGAAAGACAAACATTCCCGGGTTACGAATAACCCAACAATATTTGAAAATCTCCTACTACCACCACAGAAAGCCGAAAATGTTGCTTGTGTTGTGATGGAGGACTTAGCCAGCCGAGGAATCGAACATGCGACGCCCGGGTGGGACCCAAGCGCTATGCCCACTCAACCACTGACCGGTCATATTCAAATCTACAGTTTTATGCCGAGGTTTAAGAGAAATTTTGCACATATTTGATTTATAAAACTCTGTATAAATCCCGGGCATCGCCGGGGACTTCAGCTAGTTAAGTATAAAATTACAAACGTAATTCAACTTACATAATTTTGGAAAAGCTTTTTTCTTGCAAACTGTAGATAACATAAAAATATTCTATAACACAAAAAATTTTGAATTTCATTTTTCAGGCGCAGTTCCCGTTCGATTCGAGCTAAAATTTTCAAAATTGGAACTGATTGTTGAGAATTCACACTATCCCGTGATTTTTCATGAGTCCGCGCAAGCATAATTTATTTATTTATTAAAAAAATAAGAAATACATAAAAACATAAGCTGCACATCTCACTAGAGCATTCCTGTATCGAGATATGCAGTTTTACAATAATGTAATTAAAAAAAAGAAACATACCTACATATACCTAAACATAAAAGAAATATAATAATAAACCTACAAAAGAAGCACTGAGTACAGTTATTCAAACATTACTAATTAATAATTATTACAGCTGGGCAGTATGCTCATTGTTGGCAAAATAATACCGCTTTTATTATTATCGTGACGATACACGATCACGGCACAAAAAAGCTTGAAACGTACGTTCTTTATCCTAATAATGCTGCAGCTCTTTCTAACACATTAAATAATGGTGAGACAAAAGATTAAACACACAATATACGTGTGTTTCATATAAAGTACTCCTTTTTCCTTTGGAGGAATCAGATATATCTTATTACGGCTCAGCCACGTCGACGGGAATTGCGTTTTAGTTCGATTTGGTCAGACCCTTCATTAAAGAAAAACAATAACACAAGCAGGTTTTTTTAGTGCTAGATAGTACGAGTATATATATATATACATAGATATCCAATTTCAGGGAGTTAATTTGCTTTTTTAATTGTTCATATTTCAAAGTTTCGGTTTTTTTTGGCCAATAATATATTGTACCAGCTCACACCTAAATACAAATAGTGGTGCTGGGCCATAATCGTTTGTAGCATTGGGATGGCTATTATGCCATTTATTTTGAAATATTGCTTATGCTGTCTGAAGGGTGAATCTTATTTATGAAATATTCTTTATAAATTTTGATATAATAATTTATTTAATCCCTGTAACAGATGGTACATTAAATTCCGAAATACCTCTAAAGTAGGGAAATCGTATGGTTTCCTAAGGATAATTTAATAATTATTTTTGAATTATGGTTATAGGCTGTAAGAAGCTTTAAAGGCCCCTCCCCACCCAATAATGCCGCACTGCAATAGGGACTAGATTAATGCATAATAGATAATTCTGACAGTTTTCTTGTTTAATATGTTGCGTATATTATAGAAGACACATATAATAAATAATAAATCGTGTAACGTAATACAAATAGCTGTGACGAATAAAACGTACAACGTAAGAATTCTAATAATAATATTTTCATCGGTCCATTATATCGCTTTCACATCGTTAATGTTCGATTTTATTTAGCTATCAAAATAGACAAGCGCTGAATAGGCGATGAGTCTTCTATGGCTGATGTTGTGTAACGAAATAATGTGTGTTTTGGAATGGCAATAATAATAATGTACTCGTAACTTCTTAAATTCCTCAGCCTTGATAAAATGACTAAAAGAATTTATTTTAAGTTGTAACAAGTAATGATATTATTTATTTTATTTATTTCTATATACATATAACGGTTTTTACCTTATTATTAACATTTTTGCATAATATATTTTGAAAAATTTTTTATATTAATATTACATTTTATTATGTTGGGTGTAAGGTAGGTTTGAGAAGGTAAAACTGTTGGTTGATAATGTTGTATGTTTCGTGAACGCCTCACTAGGAGAACCTGTGCTGAGGTGTTTACGTATTTATGATTTAGTGTGACAAGTACAGGTATTTATGTGTTGTAGATGAAAGTTAGTTTTTTTTTATTTTTTTTTACATTTTAATGGTTATTGTACATGGATTATTTAGAAGAAAAAAATATGTAAAGTATATATGAATAGTTGGTAAATTCTTGAAAGACATGTTTATTTATTTTACATTTTTTATAGTTTGGTTATGCTTGGTTAGGGATTTTACATACATACATATTATTTACATACAAAGTTTAATTAATCTTAGGAGATACCTTTTCACACTTAATTTTACCGAATTGCTACAATGAGTTATGGAGTTGTGATTTTTTTTAAGTGAAAACTTCTTTAGCACCGTTGTGACTTACAACTCGATGAAACGAAAAAGCGATACCAGAAAGATACAAACACATACATCTATAGGATTTAGCCTGCGAGAGATTGAGATATAATTGATTGAGATTGAGATAGATGCGCTTGAACAGCGCGGGTGTAAACCGCGCGACCTAAAGTTTAAGTTTAGACTTACGGATTTCAATACTTCGTTTGTGTGAAAGCACTATGAAACCAATACATGATTTTACTTCAATGGCAAGCCAGAATAATCGGTTTCCTCTTTGTGTGGTGCTTCGTAAATTATCGGACTCCTCTTAGTGCGGTGCTTCGTAGCCTCCCCATTTTCGTCTAATATTTATATAATAAGGTTATTCGTAATCCGGGAATGTTTGTTTTCCTTTAAAAATATATATATTTATTATGATTTATTTTGGGGTATTATACCGTGTTGCGCTACCTCCTTCTTTAGTCAATGTTTCGGACAGCATTACAATGTGCATTATCAGGGCAGATTTGCAATCGAAGATTGTGGTGAAGTGAATGCTAATGTACGTAGATGCGATACCAAGTTGCCAGCTCCAATTCTCTATGAGCTGGTATTACAGTGAATTTAAAAAAATTGTTTTCTACGTTTAGTATTGGTGTAGCTATTAATTATCGTATACAAAGAATTATGGAGCTGAGTATATTATAATAGAACAATTATAAAACTTTTTTCCACTATAATTTTTATTGGCTGTAACCAGTTTCAGCTCGTTAAAGCCATCTTCAGACTGGTACAAATTAATCGTAGCCTACGGTTTATATGTATCTATACATAACATATGGGGAGGGGAGAGAGGGGTTGTCTACAAAGATTTTAATAAAACCACGTCGCCTTTGTTTATATTAATGGGGGTTTTGTGAGTTTCAATTGCCTCGGTAATTTTTTTATTTTTATTTATTTATCTAAAAAAAAGTATATTTACATTGGGTTTTTTTATGCCTATATCACTAAGATATATCTGTGTCGAGACAGGCGTTATTACATTTTAATGGGGTGAATCTGATGCGAATAAACTCCTAAAGACTGCACCCGGGCCCTCGGACCTTCTGGTGCCCAAACTCCGAACTAAACTAACTGCCATCTAGCGGACTTTCGGGAAAGCTTTTAGCACTGCCCTCTATGTGACAAACTCGGAAGCTTTCAGATATACCACAGATAATAATTTATTTATTATGATAATATGCTGTCGTAAGATCATATATTTTATATATACTTGTACCCGGTACCTCTGTTTACAAATAGAAAAAACGAACTTAGGTGGACTTGAAGTGAATGAACTGGGTCAAGACCAACTTGTCATAACGAATAAATGTTGATTTTATAATTATTACTGCAAAAGGAATTGGATTGTGCTGTTCTGTAGACAAAAGAAATCAGAAGCGAGCTCGCACATGTTTTAGGTTGCCTAATAAAACGTAGATTACATCGGTTTTATTTACGTTTGCGTGGAAATGAACAGTAGAAATCGTTTAACCCTGGCATTGAGTTATGGCTTTTTACTGACGGCCATTATTATCGAACATTATTATTACCCAGTCCATATTCAGAACTCAGTTTCGAGTGCATGTTGACGCCACGCCACACGCGTTGCGCCACAAATAACATCTGTGTACGTGGAATTTCAAACAAAACTACCGTTGTAATTCGGTTTTTAATACAATTTTTTTTTTAGAAACCCTATATTTATTATTTTTTACATTTTTATAAGAAACATTTTAGGTATATATATAAAATAGAGATTATATTCGTAGTCATCCTCACTAGGAGATCCTGTGCTGAGGGGGACTATGCTTTAAATAAGTTTTCAGTGACTTCTATGGTTTAACTTCATGGTTTGAATAAAGTTTTCCAGAAACTTCTACGACGATGTTTTAAGTATACTAGTAAGTTCATTTTCCGATAGTTCCTTCAGCCAACATTTAATATATTTTGTTTTAATTTGTTTTATTCTATATCGTAACAAGATATCGCCACTTAAGTCAGAACCTCACATGTGGACGTTTCTCCCCTAGGTATAAGTACTACAGATTAGTAGTATTTAAGTATCTTTCCGGAGATGGATACATTACATTACATTGGCGTTCTTGCCTGTCATGGTTACTTTAACTCGGTGATTAGCTGTTACTGGATCACAGCAGATCTGAGGAACTGGCTATTTTTGGAACCAGTTCTTCAGCACACGAAAACTGGGCGAAAACGAACTAAAAGCCGCCCGCAGGGCCTAGCAGCAAAAATCTGCGGAGCGGGTTTTTAACTGCTAGTTCTTATTATTACAACTAGTTAACTCCGAAATCAGCGATTTTGAGTTACACAATAAAAGCGTAACTTTATTTCCTCGTCTATGAATGCCTCAAACAGAATAGTCGTAACGCATTGGAATCATCAATTATTTGAATATGTTTTTAGTGGGTATCTCCAAAAAACGGTATCGTTTAATTCTATAATAATTAGGTATCTCTAGTTACCACAAGTGTTTTTTTTTCATGTTTCAATTAGGCAACTAGACTTAGCAAGTTGTAGCACTAAAATTTGTGAAATTATGTTGCTTTCGAGGCATTTTTTAATGTACCTAACTACTAGGTAAGTCATGCCATTACTGTCAATAAATACATAAGAAATGATTAACCATTTTTTTATTTCCAAAATATAAGTATTACAGTTCTCATCACGGTTTTATGCCAGCTCTCTCCAGTTTACAATCTCCAAGGTGGATAAATCTTTGAGGACGTTGTCGCTTCATCTTAAATATGGTCTTCCCAGGCTCCTTCGCCCTGTCGGTCTTGAGTTCAGTTTCAGTAGGGACTTTGGTGCTTGATGCTCAGTCATTCTCTCTACATGACCCAGCCACCGAAGTCTTCCCAGTTTTATACATTTTGTGACGTTTAGCTCCTTAAACAGAGTATATAGCTCAATTTAGAGTTATCAGATTACCATCTTATAATTAAATTTCCCCAAAAAGCTGATTTCAGAGTTACCTACTTTGTAGAAATTACCCCACGATGTAATGCACCTACTTCTTTTTAACATTTTCCTTGAAAACAATTTCCCTCATGGCCCATGTCATCTTTGAGTATTATGTTTAAATCTTTTTAAGAAGAGGTAAGAGAGAAATTTCTGGGAAGGAAAAGGGCATGAGGGGTGGGTAGGAATCTGGAGGAAAATTTTTCGAAAAGTTACGGATGTATGAATCCATCCCATTGCGGTGAAAGGCGATGGGTCGAGAGATCCCGGCTGAAGAGTTAAAAGGGTCTCCCTCAACCGGCCTCTGCCAATACGGTCCGCCACTAATACCCGGACAAACGTCACCTCATGAACCTGGGCTCCCCTACTATGTCACCAAACATAGCGAACCACTTGGGGTGACCTATAGCAGAGGTGTTAATTATTCAATAAATTGCTCCCCAGTCCCCAACGGTACCCATATCCGCCTCTATTGAAATTATAATCCTATCCTATAATACTTACTAAAATCCTCCCAAAATACTAGAAGTTATGAGAGGTATAAAAAATACCTACGTTGCACGTCATCTCGTGCGTATTGTATGTCGCAGCTGCTTACAGGTCGACATACTTAACTTTGCAGTTGGAGGCATTGCCACAACGATTTAAAAGAAATGTTTGTCGGCACTTATTTTAGCCATCTGCAAAATGAAGCATGTCATGCTGCACTAATCGATCTATTGGTACTATATAAATAAATAAAAATCTATATTAAATCTACTATGCCTTAGTTTAATTAACTTTACAATACGCTATTATTATTTTTATTTTTATTTTAAACTTTATGAGTAAAATCTCAAGCAATAAAATGGATAAATATTTATCCAGACACTATACCTTTACATAGCATTTAGTTCGGGTTGAATCTTGCAATCATATGTAAAGATAGCAGCCAATAATATGTGCGAAGAAAATGAAGATAATGTTGGTAGTTCTTAGTCGAAGTATGATACAGTTAAAAGTGACCGAATAAGATATGGGTTCCATAGCTCAATCGGTAGAGCACTGGCCATGTAAGCTTAGGGACCTAGGTTGGAGTCCCAGTGGAATTAATATCTTTTTCTGATTTTTCTGTCTCCAGATTTTGATTGAGTTTCGCTAATATTGTCTTCATTTAATTAAACGCTTTATTAGTTGGTGATACGCGTATAAATGTAACCTTCTTCCAATAGAAATTGTACAAAGAACAATTATTAAAATTATATTAAAAAAATCCTTGGACGACCCAACAGAACGCCTGTGTGAAGAATTTCAAGTACCTACATTTAAAGATTTATAATATTAAAAATTCATTAATTCAAATTATAAAAGAAAACGATAAATATCAAATTTTAAATGCAGGACATACATGTTTTTCTATTCCCAAAACTAAATACCTACGTCTTTTGCACAACATCATTACACTTACCAGGGAAGAACTTTTTTCAATCGTCTACCAGAAGAAATCAGAAGCAACCCGAATACTGCTCTCTGTCAAGAGACCTTTTAAAAATATTCTTAAGAAAAAAACCACTGCCATAATTAATCTTACAAATATCCTTTGTTTTCCATAACATTCTATCTTTTTTTTAAATACATACTGTTATCAAAATAAATACTACAGCACATATACTACATAAAAAACAACATTTACAATATATACACTCCCCTTCCATACACAAGCAAATGCTTTCAATGGAAGAGTAATAAAAAACCTAAGATGTAAAATTATCAGTATGTACCATGTAAAGCATATTATTGAAAATAAAAAATAATAAAAAAGTAATATATTTATAAATATAAATGAGATATATTCAGAAACAACGAACGTTCTTTATTTTCCATGGAAATTTGAGGAAACATTCGACATCTTGGAATACCTACTTCGTTTTCATGGAAGACGTGCGAAAAAGAAAATATTGGATGGCTTAAGTATTTGTTGATGACCTGCTAAGGTGGACTACATCTTGGGGTATTCTGATGTATTCACTTATTCATAACAGGTTACTAACACTTATTCCGCAGGTTTTTGCTGCTAGGCCTTGCGGACGGTTTTGGTTCGGCATCACCCAGTTTGAGTGTTGGTGACCATTTTATAAATCCGGCATTGCTTTAATTCGGTTCTATTACGAAAGTAGATTTGTATACAAACTCCACGTACGAAAACGGTTTTGCTTAAGGCGCGGCATCAGAGTTGCATTTTTAGCCGGATTCTTAAATTAGTATCTAGACTATTAATACTGTTTGATGATGATGATGATTCCCGACATCTACATCTACACATTCGCAGATTCGCTTACAATTAAAATAATCTATGCACGTGAATAATGCCACAATTTTATTTGCAAGTATTTACAGTATTACGTATGTCTGTGAACCGTTATGCCTTTTTTTATTTGGTGGATTAATACATATGTGTCTTTGAACCTAACCCAACCTTCACCTTCATACCACACATTATGCAGTTGAACTTTGAGTAGAATTAATGTAGGCAAAGCTTTTGTTAACCGGTGTCTCGTTTTTTTAACAACTTATTTGAACACACAACGCCCAGGCAGAGCATTTTACATAGTAACAATCTATAATTTGAAACGCAATTGCTTCGATAAAAGTATTAATATTATCATAAAAAATGGGTTTTTCGATACAGAGTTGGTACAAAAAATCCATAAGACGGCAAACATCTACCTTGCCGTGTTAAAACGAATTACGTTTTTTAGATATTATTTTTTATAATCTACCACCATCGAAATAACAAACAACATTATGTATTATGATTGACTGGGCGTAGAGAAGTCTTTGGTGCGTTTTGCATTTTATCTATTTGTAAACAGAAGCGACAATTCTGTCGTGAGCCGCATTAGTTGATAGGCACTAGGCACGGTAAAAAAATCATTTTTCTGTATCTATATAAGTAGCTATTCTGGGGGAAATATGGTAGATTATTTACTACGCTTAAAATAAAAAAAAACTTTGAACCACGTTATATGGTAAGACAGTACAATTAACAAAAACATCCTTTTGTGAAAAACAATAATATTATTACGAAAATAAAATCAACTGACGCACAGAGAAAATATAGCGTCAGGACACAAACAGAACACTGTTTATTAATTAGGTACCTGCCTATGTGTTTAAGGTACTTTAAGTTTTCTTAGGTACCTACTAACTAAAACATCTTATATATTAGAGAAAATTTTGTTTTTGATTTTCTTAGGTACCTACATGGTACCTACTAACTAAAACTATGATATCAGAGAAAATTTTGTTTTTGATTTTTGAAATAAGTTAAAATTAGAAATAATATACTTGTTTTGATGCGAGGTCTTCTGTTTACATAACTGCTGGTTAAGTTATTATGATGATTATTGCCCTTGGCAAAATACTTAACCATGAATTTATTTTTATATCCATACAAATTTAGAAAGGCAGAGCTTTTCATGGACGATAACTTAATTTACTTAAAAATTAACAAGAATAATATTTTTATTTTAAAGAAAGACAAACATTCCCGGGTTACGAATAACCCGACAATATTTGAAAATCTCCTGCTACCACCACACTAAGCCGAAAATGTTGCACGACTCGTGATGAAGGACTTAGCCAGCCGAGGATGCCCACTCGACCACTGACCGGTCAATTATTAATTAATAGCGAGGAAAAAAATACTCGAAAATGTTATCTGTTTACATACAACACCTGTTTAATTTTTTCAAAATGTGGAAGAGATTTAATGTTAACTGCATTGCTTATGTAAATAAACAATCGTTGCATATATTGCACATAACGTAACAAAATAAATAATATTTTACAAATTCATTCAGTTTATTTGAATTGCATTCTTTAAACCCGTATTGTATATTATTTTATTTATTTTTGCATAACTTTCATCAGTATTATTTAAATAAACTGAATGACCTAGTTTGTCATAATATTGAAATATTACGCCATCGTAACACTAATCTGAACGGCTTTAATGGGGCTAAGTCACTGCGGGGCATTCTTTAATTAATCTTTTTTTTTATAGTTACTGCAAGCGATTAATTTTATGTATATTTTTTAAGAAAGACAGAAAAACGTGCGTTAACATGCATAACGTGCGAAACATGTATTAATTATAAGAAGCTCAAAGCTTGTGGGTCAAGGTGATCTGAATTACATTTTTTAAGAATTCTTAGGTTAAAGTAGAAATAATGTATAGGCAAACTGGAGAAACTTCCATTGTAACCTCTCCATCTCGTTACATATAAGTCGCCTGTGACAGAGAGAGAGGGAGAGATAGAAAGAGAGAGACGGGGAGAAAGTTTACATCAGATCTTGCAGTGATAGGACTATAACGAAAATAGAGTATGTAGTATGCACAGTGAACACGATTTTTCAGAAAGAGGAGAACAATGAGGCATCTATCCTAAAAAAATATTTTTTTAACTCATCGAGTAAAACCTCAAATTAAAATATTTAATCATTGAAGACAATATTAGCGATTCTCAAACGAAAAATTGAATTTGAAACAGAAAAAGATGCAACCGAATGTTCTATAAGATTTCTGTTTCAAATTTTCCTTTATTGTCTTCAAAGGTTAAATATAAAACATACATTTAGATTAACACGTTTCAAAGCTCAATGACCCACGATGGAAATTGCATTGCCTTAAAAATTCGGAAAAATAATGCTGAGAATTTTCATTCAACGAGATTTCCTGAAAACTTTACATATTTCTATTATTTGTTTTAAAAAATGAACGCCTAAGCAGAAATAGCAGAATTCGTAATGTAATCATGAATTAGCATAGAATTTCTAATTTGACATATTATTATGCAGAATTATAATAATACAGAATAATACAATGATAATACAATCATGAATTCGGAGATAATTTCTAATTTGACATGTTATTGCGTAGAATTCTGAGTTGCATACCTGCCGCATAATAGAATAATAATATAAATATATAATACTAAAATAAATGTATACGGCAATAATACAATCATGAATTCGGAGAAAATTTCTAATTTGACGTTATTATTGCGTAGAATTCTGCGATGCATATCAGCCGTATAGCAGAATAATACTATATAATCAATATATATTATAAAAGAAAGTCCAAAAAACGTGCATCCCGCAAAAACTCAGAAACAAGTCCCGTTACGATGAAGGGATTTATATGGTGTGATAGACCTCTATTCCCCCTTCCAGGATAACGGTTCCCGCTTTTACCTAAAGGGCGTGCTTATGAAGATATAAGGGCTGGAAGTTTCGCCCTCTTTAAATTGCTAGAACAGTCTTCCGGAAAGTTTTAGAAGGTTCGATAGAGCTCTAGAAAGTTCTGGAAGGAGTGACGGAGTATGGCGTGGAATGTTCGGGAATAGAGAATCGGGAACATTATTGTGGAACATTTCAGAACACTCTCGAACGTTGTCCTGAGCGAAGCCGGGTAACCCAGCTAGTAATATTTATAAAAAAAATAAAATACAATAATAATATACATACATATATGAAATAATAATACAATCATGAATACGGAGAGAATTTCTATGTTGATATATTATTGCGTAGAATTTTGAGTTGCATTTGTGCCACATAACAGAATAATACTAGAAAAGATCTGCATATAGAATGTAGATGAATAAGAATATTGTGCAGATTGAACAAAAAACTTGACATTAAAACAATTTTATTCTATTTTGTTATTCGCCATTAGAAGCCAAATAAAACAGGTAGGATTGATTAATGACCGGTAAAAAACTTCACACATCCCGATCCTGAACCAGCGAAAAGAAATTCTCTAGTAGCGTAGGTAATCCTTACGGATTTGAAATAAGCTAAGTCACCAACTAACAAAAGCTCTTGGGTCCCAGATAGGCCGATGCAATCGATTATCTATCTGAGAAATAATTTGGATATTTTGTCAAAGATTGATCGATTTCACCCGAAGTAAGAAAGAATTGACCCTACTTCGGGTACACAGTCACAACACATTTCTAAAGATTTACCTCTTCAGTGCCCTGAACAAACAACCTCGTGGCCGACCTTGTGGTTTGATAATATAATATGTAGTTTAACTATTATAAAAAATATATTTTTTAAATTTCATTTACTGCCATCATTCACCTATGATATCACTGCCATACAACAAAAAATTACAATGGATGTCCAAATGTCGCCAATAATTAAAAAAGTGTTCACAGTATAAAACTCTTGTTAAATAAAATAAAACTCTCGATCGATGAGTTATGGCGTTTTGAAATTTGCACAGCCTTTCTTTCTGGAATTTATAGTTCATCGCAACTATAGCTCTCAAGTTAATTTACATCATGAGCTGTGGAGCTTTGAAACATCAAGATAAATTGCAAAATAAGGAAAATGTACAAGACAACATAGTTTAGTCAATTGTTTTTCAATTATCATTAATGAGATAAAAGATTTTATGTACAAATTGTACGCAGGCAAAAACATATTCAATAATGTTTAGATAGATTTTCATACAATACTATAAAAGACAATTTAAAAAAACAGAGTATGCCATTCACATGCGGTGGACGTGAAACCTTCAGAAAACTCAAGAAGACAAGAGTGGGGAGGCTACGAAACACCACAGGAGACCGATTAAACTACCTCATTCTCTCACAGGCTAAATCCTATAAATATATGTGTTTATCTCTTTTTAGTGTCGCTATTTTTCGTTTCATTGAGTTTCAAATCATAACGATGCTGAAGAAGTTTTCGCTTTAAAAAAACATTAGCTTGACTACTGAATTGGTAAAAAAACGAAACAACATGTATTTTAAACATACATGAACATAATCCCGATACTCGTCCCTCTTCTAATCACAAGCGTCTGCTTCTATAGAAGAGAAATATCATACAAAAAAAAATAAAAAAATCAGTGAAAATTTATTATATAGTTTATTTGTATAAAAAAAAGATTATTTTGAAATATAAATATTATATTTTATATGTTATTTGTGCTGTATAAATAATGCATCTTCTGTAATAAATAAATGGAAAAAAAAAATATATATATATCAAAAGTAAGAATATGTACATATTTTTTTCACTTTGACTGGAATCGATCCCAAGACAACTGGTCGATTGCATATATTATACCATTATTATACGGAGTTTACCACACGCCGTAACAACTTGTTTTTTCATGATTATGGCTGTCGAAAATCATTGTTTTTTTGTAAGCACAACTCAAATAATAATAATAAAAAACCATTGATTTTTAGCAATAAGACTTCTCACTCACCGTGAACCCAATAGTTTTTTGGATATACGTTCTAAAACATTGCAAAATCATTAAATTATGGCAGAATTCCTAGGCTTTAGTTCAATTAGTCATCATGAAAATATTTCATTTTGTACTGGAGTCGGATCAAGTCAAGAGTCAGAATAACAACAGATGTTTGAGAATGTGAATGAAACAAGGAGTGTGTGTCGATACATAAATGTGTGTCGGTCTATTCTCTCTGCCTACCTTACTAGGAAAATTAAGTAATGATAGGTTATTTAGTTTTTTTTATCTCTTTTGAATCACCAGATGAGTCACTGTGAGAATAAAAAAGCATTTTCTTGAATTAGGTTAGTACGAAATTCAACTAAAAGTTTTTTTTTATAAATAAATACAATCATTTAGACCTTTCACTACTTAACGTATAAATTATGCACTTCTTATATACTTATCTTAAAAAGAAAACATTTTTCTGCGTAAAATAATTTTCTAGAACGATATAACGTAATCTAATCTTGATCGAGAAATTGAATTAGTAACAGTATAGGTATACAAAAAAGTTTTGTGTCGCTTTCATGAAGCATATCATGCACCTGTATTATTATATTGTGATTTTAGGGAGAAATGATAAATTTGTAATCGTGATTAGATTAGTTATACAAAACAGAGCCATGAGATGTGTTCTGGAAAAAGTCAAGTACGCAAGGGATTATCAAATGAGAGAGGAGCTGAATTGGATTTCAATAAAAAAAAAGCCTACTACTAAACATTTTTGTGCATAAAGTTATGAAAAATCAAAGCCAAAATATTTTGAAGTTGAAATTGTTTTTAATAGAGACGTACTACAATAGAAATACAAAAATTAAAGGTAAAATAATGATCAAATATATTTTATGATTATAATGAACAAATATTTAATTATCATGTTAAAATGTTGAACTTCATTTAAATGCTTTTAAAAATAATATGCTCGTAATCATATATTGGTAGATAAAAAAAAAATATATATCTATCTATTAAAAACTGTGCAAAAGTTTTTGGGTTAAGTTTTTTCGAGTCCATGACAGTTGTTTAGGAAAGTACGTTTTACCTACTTACACAAAATATAACTAAATGTTCCCGTTGAGGTGTGCACTGTGTGCAGAGAGGACGTACCATCGAATAACAAAAGCGTATTTTCATTCAAATGCATCAACGTACTGTACGGGCGTACTGTACAGGGCCCGCAGATACTTTAATAGTACTCAACTGCTAACCCTGTACAAATCGCAAGTGCGCCCCACGGTTGAATTTGGCAGCCACCTCTGGTCTGGAGCTCCAAAATACCTAAAAAAAACCTTTGACTCTGTGCAGAAACGGGCGGTCCGTTTGATAGATTCTCCCATCTTAACAGACGAATTGCAATCTTTAGAGCATAGGCGTCAGGTGGGAATGCTTTCCTTGTTCTACCGGTATTACAATGGAAGATGCTCCGAGGAACTAGCGTCATTGATCCCCTCGGCACCGGTGCATAGTCGGGAAACACGCCAAACACGCGCCCAACATTTGTACACAGTTGATATTAGTCACATGAGAACGGGTCGTTTTTACGATTCGTTCTTGAGTTCAACAGCTCGGCTGTGGAACGATTTACCGGCCTCTGTGTTTCCTCCCTCCTACAACATGAGTCTCTTCAAGACCCATGTTAACTCCTTCCTTTCCTCAAAAAGACCCTCCACACAGCATCCTCAAAGATGACATAGGCCCTGAGGGAAATTATTTTCCTCAGGGCCTCCTGTGTGGAGTTAATGTAAAAAAAAAAAAAAAAAATCAACGATAAAACTTCTTGTATTTAATATGTATGTTACTGTAAAAGCCCGTAAATTAGTAAATCTTTGGTTTTACTAGTAGATTTACCGTAGTACGGACTTTTACAGTAACATACCGATACACCTGCGTATTTTAGTACAAAAATCGACATTGAAAACCAATTCATTTGATATCAATACCAACTTATTATTAAACGTATTTTTGAAATCGATTTTAGGTTTGAAATTTATAGATAATGCATATAAAATTATAATTTTATAATATTTATAATTTAGGTGGGCCAACTGACGGGTAACCGTTTTTTTTATAATTCACAGAGTTGTGGGTTGTGGACATTCAAGAGAAAAATAATGCGTGCTGTGCGTCTGTGCTTCTAATATTTTATGTTTGGTATCGTTGGTATCCCAAAATATCATCGTTTATAATATCCAACATTCCAAAGGATGTGTTGTATCAAAATATTTATATTCCAAGCTTTGTACTTCGTGGAGAGCTCCCTCTATAGAACAGTCACGAGGTGAAGTTAGTGAAGATGTTCTGTGAAACGCAATTCAATGATTATTGATTTATAAATTCATCACGAGCTTTAACCACCAAGCCGCAAAACAAAGTAACGACTTTGAGATATTTCTTGGAGAATTTTAATGTTATATTCAATATCGTGTTGAGTTGGTTGCTGAAGAATATTAGGTGCAGCTTGATGGTGGTGAATTCAGGAAATAATATGTGAATTCAAGTGATAACATCTTTAGTTAAATTATCTTATGTACGTTGACATCTGTTAAATGCAGTGGAAATGGAATCCCAGATTCATGCTAATTTGTGGTAAAATCAAGTAAATATATTCGTAATGTCAACATCCGAAAATAATGCAAGGCCAATGCAAGCATAATAAACACGGTGTCCAATAATATTACATTTTGAGTCGATCGTTTTGGAGTGAATCGAATCCTAAGTCGCAACTTATTAGTCAAATTTAATAAAAAATCTATGGCTAGGGAGTTAATACCAGCAGCGTTATGTCTTTTAAAATGCGTCAAAGTGTTTAGTTATTTAGTTACCGAAAGAATTTTTGAAAAAAAATCGACATCATCAGGTCGAAAAACTAAAAAAAAATTCTTGGGTTCTCCATGTTATTCATCAGTTTCACGCTTAAACTACGAGTTTCACCTTGTATAAAAATACAAAGAAAAGTATCCTATGGTGGTGCAGACAGATGGAGAAAGGTTGAATCTGGGTAATTAATGAATTGCATGCATATTAATGTCAAACAATTTATTGAATCGTGTCTTGTCAAGAGGCAAAATAACAGAAGAGAAGATATAGGTACATATTTAGGAGTCGATGGAGAGAGGTGAAGCAATTAGTGTATTCCAGTACGGGGTTGCGTGACTTTTGACAGTCAATCCTCTAGCTCACCCACATGGGAAAATGCTGTGACATTAGTATACCATTCCCAGTGAGAGATAGTGCGTGACGTCATCATTGTAGTATCTTCTGCCTACTTTTGTTTTTGAACAAGAGAACGTCGATGTCATCCGTACGAGCTCTCGCTGGGACTAGTTTAAGTTAGTTATCTATAGTTCATGATTTCACCACGCGCAATTTCTTCGAGGTGGGAGTTTTATCTGTAATATATATTCATTCTGCGAACGTAAACTTTGCTGCCTGTGTACCTACACCTAATTATGATGCAAGAAGAGGTTTTAAATACATTCGTATTATTTTTAGCTCTATACACTCGTTGTTTGAAATGATACGAAGTTTTTATTTGTACACTGCGTTTTAATATTCTAAAAAAATGTGCTATTAAAATAACAAATAACTATGTACATAATTGCTTTGAAATTAGTCCCATGGTCAAATGCGCCATGATCTTTACCAAGCACCCAAGGCAATTAAACATTTCCAAAACCACTATTCCAGCCAAGGCTATTTTTGACAGCGGATTCACATTTTAACAAAGCAATAATAATTAAGTTTTTTTCATGTTAACCTCCTTGAATCTTCTATTAGATTTCAATAACAACAAAAAACGCCGGTCGATAATAAGGACCTAATCGAATTGATGATTAATTTTCATGTTAAATTATGAGTAGCGCAACTATCTGTATCTGTTGAAATTACTAAATTTCAACATAAAATAATACACTTTAACAAATCTTTGATTAAATTACGTAGGTATGTACTAATTATTTTCCAAAATAACTATGCACATTGAGACCTAGCGACTTTCTAATTAAGATTATCCAAGGAGCAAGGGCCAATATTTCAGTCCACTCGGGAACAGGGTCCGGGTTCCGATAAGAGAGCAACTTGAACGTAAATATCTCTCAAGCCGAGCTTATAAATCAATTGAAGTACAGACCCCAAGGATGGGTTTTTCCAAAAAATTTGACGGATTCACCAAATATTTGAAGTTAATTTTCACGTTCTGTGTAAGTTCTATTCAAGTTCTGTGATTATTTCAGTTTTATGTGGCAACTCGCCTTCTAAAGATATATTAACAAAACTTAAATAGAAATATTTGATGAATTCGTCAAATGTTTTGAAATAACCCGTCCTTAGATTATTAAATTATTAATCGAGCACCCTACCATCAGTGTTATTTACCACTTCTGGAATCCTAACTAATAATATCTATTATTAAAAAATATATATATTAGCTCCACACAGGAGGCTCGAAGGAAAACCATTTCCTTCGGGGCCCATGTCATCTTTGGGGATGCTGTGTGGAGGGTATTTTTAGGGGAAAGAAGGAGAGGAAGTTATGGGAAAAAAAAGGGTATGAGGGGTGGGTAGGAATCTAGGGGTCAGTGTGTCCAGGAATGACGGACGTATGACTCCATCCTTCCCACTGCGGTGTAAGCTTAGGATCGATAGAATCCGGCTGGAGAGATCTATTTGGTTATCCAGTAAATGGTTTCTGGGGCAGCGATACCTATACCCGCCTCTTTGTTTGTTTTGTTTGTTTACCCTTAGGGATAGTTGGAGGACTGAGAAATAGGCTACTATTCATCCCGGAAAACATTTTATAACCTATGGGAAAATTCTTTGTAAGTAGAAGTAATAATGTCTTCCGAAATACCAAGCGAGCGAAGCCGGGGATAAAAGCTAGTGAAACACATGTTCAGGAACATACATTTCCGCCCCAAGGAAATCTTACAGGGGGACTAAAAACAACTATTTTTCTTATGGTGCTCTCTCAGGATTGGTTGATTTCTTTCATAACATGACCCTACGTCCAGTTTTGAAAGAGACCGTCACGTTTTTAGAGAACTTGCCCCGTTGCCAAATCACATTGGGGCAAAATATTATTTCAAATATTAGTAGATCTCGTCACAAACAAACGAATTGTGTTAGACGTATGATGTACACTGATTTAAAAAGAACTGATGTTGCCAATCAAGCTGGAATATATATTTCAAAGAATCTGAAGATCAGTGAGAACAGGCTTTCTATGCGATAGAACTTTATTTCCATGAAATAGACCAGCGGTCGTCAACCTTTTTGAGCCTGCGTACCCCTTGACTCTTACTACAAATTTGTTGCACCCCTCCGAGGACTCTGAGGGTCCCGTACCCTCTATCTATCCTGTGTACAGGAGTAATGAAATACATGTTTCATTTGTAATTTTTTAATGTACTCTCATTATTACATGGATTTAAAATCAAGTCACACAAATACAATTAAAGAAATTTTATACAGAGTGTAACATGACATCGGGCATTTTTGTTGTTCTACATGTGGAATAGAACAAATTTTGTTCCACGTCTTTTTATTTCGACGAAAAAAAATTCATGTTCTCTATATACAACTTCAAACTTATAAAGTGTATTGAGAGAGGATGAAAATTTTTATCCTACCAAAATTTAGTAGAAAAAGAGTTTCTCATGTATCAGTAGTTAAAATAAAAGCCCAATTTCTTGTTACACCCTGTATAATCAATCCCTGAACTTGCTTTGCAGAAGAGCAAAGTTTTACAAAGTTTGGCTCAATTTCAAATAGGTGAGCTGAGTTTTAAAACCTGCCTTCGTTCCACGATATTGCGTACCTACCCCCATTTTTGCTTCGCGTACCACAGGTTGAAAACCACCGAAATAGACCATAGAATTGATAAGGTCGGAACCCATCCCTAGATAAGCCATAAGACTTTTTGACTCCTAGGTCCCAGGCAGACGACGAAATTTGCATTTCTGTTCAATAGAGAACTTCGATATTTGTGAAAATGTTAGATTAATTTTTACCTTATTTTGGGCACACAACTTACTTCCAGCGTTTTTCTCTTCGGTGGTATCGTAGATCCAATGGATAGAGATGGTCCCGGTGACATTAGGGGGGGGGAGGGTCAAGCCCAAATTTCCCTTTACAAGTGACCCGTTTCAAGGTCAAAAACATTAGTCTTCCATCATTCTTTAACTGAATCATTAGGTAGTCTTGTATTTATCACTCCCGTCGCTCCTCATAATTTACTAAACGGACCGAGATATTAACTTTCTCATTCTTTAAATTCTTTTATGATGTTAAAAAAAAAACAAATAAAATACGATTATTATATTTTGATGCCACGGATTCGTTCGTTAGCCGTTAATTATTTTTAAATGTAGAAAAAAAATCTAAATGTATGGTTTCCTTTAGTATTAAAATAAAATATCTGCGCTGAATTATGAAAGTATGGAAAAATAAAATTAAATTTAAAATACTGCAGTCAACGTCAAATAGCCTAGTGTTTTCACACGAACACGAGAGCAAGAAAACAGTTCAATATCCATTAAAATGAACTTAAAATAAAGTATACATATTTTTAGAATTATTATACAACATTTTTATTAGACTCTTTTTCAGGAAAATTTAAATAGTGTAAATGGTTTAAGACAAATATATGGAGATATCAAATATACCTACTACAGTAGTTTTTTTGATCTTTAAGACGGAGACTGTTGCATTGAAAATCCTGATAAATAAATCAATAAGGATATATCGGATTTTATTACATTAATCGAGGTTGGTTTTACGATTTAAAACAACAACTAGTAGAAACAATAAGTCATTTGTAGGGTAAATAGAGGTAAACCAGATAATTTATATTTTTCAAACAAATTTAGCCATCAAAATATCAATCAGAAATATGGGAGTGTCCCTTAAGGTTAAATAATTAAAGCTTAAAGAATTCATAATCAAATATTGTGAATTCAATCCAATATTGCATTTCTTAGCCTTTTGTGAAAGATTTGAGTTTTTTCATGGACAAAACTATTTATTCGTATTCATATTGCGTGCATACGGGCGCACACAATTAATTCATTAAATATTTTAAAACATAACCTGCAAAAAGCGTTTGTTCCTAAAATAATTGATCCCGCGCCATCGACAAAAGAATACATTATGAGTTATTTTAAGATTCATCTTATATTAAACGTTTTGCCAAAAAATATCATGTTAGCAGTGTAATTAATACCCGTAATTACCACAATTAACTTAAAACTCTTTCCCAATCGTAATTAGCAACTTTGTTGTTGAGCTGAAATTTTGCCTAAACCATGCTCAAATTAACAATTCTTTTGCTCTTTCCATCGCAATTCTACTGAAATTATGTCGAGCCGGGCAATTAGATTAGATTAGAATTATATTATATTGTGCCATTAAAAAAACTCATTACACCGTGTTTCGCATAACACGACATTTATGCAGATTGTTAATCTGTGCGTAAGGTTAATTAGGTTTGTACACGCATGCGCCTCTGCTCCCTCTACTGGTACAATGCCTCTTGCACATGTCAAAATAAGTGCATTTGTTGATACCTTATTCACTTTCTAGTTCTTGCGACTACATAACAATAATATGAAGTATGATGCCTCCATTAGGTCTACCACAAAGACTAACGACTCACGATGTTGTTATTTATTTCACAAGGTTTCCGATTTCACGAATCTAGCAGATTGATCAAAGGAACTTGCATCTTGTTGCCAGTTATTATAATACAATATACAACCTTCATACTTCAACAAAATGAACATTCTCCAATGCCTTCCGATTAAAAAAAGGTGCACAAAAAAAACACCTGAATTGCTTCTTATGTAATAAGTAATAAAGATTATCTCAGATTTTTAATGTGACTTGTCACTTCAACACGTGTCAAGGTTTTCTAAAAATGGAAATACGTTTTGTACTTCCGCAGTGTTTAATTCTCATTGCACGTGAGGTCCAATATATAGACTTCCGTTTTTCGGAGTCTTGCAGAGAATTTTTAATTTGCAATTTATTCTTACAAAAAAAAGCATTACGTATTATTTATCAAAAATTATTATTTAATTGCTGGTCTAGCCAACATATGAAAATACGTAATTTTCTTTATTTATTTAATTTTTGGGTACTTAACAGCAAGTACCCAAAGGCTTTTAACCAGCGATTCCTGAGCGTATTTGGAGTACCAAAGGGACGGGATCACGTGTTTGGTGTATTACCGTGCTGCTGGAATGAGACGTAGTGCTTCTTAGGTGACCTGCTAGGCTATACCCGACTCCTCAGTTTCCTCGTGTGATGGAAAAATATTTTAAATATTTTTTAATTGTTAAAAATATCATCGGACAACAAAATGACATCTACATTTCTTATTCCAAGTGTGCTCAGGAATCGCTGGTAAAAAAAACTTCGCGTTCGTTCTGTTATACCCTGTATAATATGGTTTACACGTTTTTACTGTATCTGTCTCACTAATAGGGGATATCCTGTAGCGAGACAGGCTTATTTATGAATATTTTATATTAACAATAAGTACCTACATTTTTTTAAAAACTTAATTTCGAAAGATACATTTTTTGATAAATTGGAAGTCCAAAAGCGCTTGCTACTTTATAGCCTAATCTGACAGTATCTTAAACCAACTTCATTGCAGGTTGTATAAAATGCCCACGTTTATAATGCTTATATTTACTAATTTATTTATTAACTGAAGTAAATAATAGCCACAATCACAAAAAGATTAATAAATAATATCTGTATCCAAAACATATATGGAATGAATTTACATTTATAACGCAAGAAAAATTTCAATTCGAATTATTTTTTGTTGTTAATAAATACAACGGATTTTTACGATGAAAAAACGACCATGTCAATTTTTTTATTAGATTTGGAGGACATCGAAATCGAAATCGACATGCTACTTTAGTTTTTAGCGATCAATAATTGTTTGGTCATCGAAGCGTTTAAATCATTTCTATTGTGTATAGAATTTTTAATTCCAATGAATTGTAAATTTAATTAGACTAGGTACATTTTATAAAATTATTTGAAAATATCGATTACTCACATCATTAGGTACTTTAAAATTCTCAAAGTTTAAATTATATTCTAAAACACAGCTCTCATTTAAAAAAAAACTTCAGGTAAATTATTAAACAGTTTACAAAATTGGAGCGGAAAAGTTGTCAGATTTAGACTGGTATAACACAGTGACCTAAAAAATATCAAAATCTCAATTTATGTGTTATATTCCAGGATGCGAGTGAATACAGCAATAGACAGCATAAATTGTCGCGATATAAGAAAAGTTAATAAATTACACGAACTCAAGAAGTAGGAAACTACCCAATATTTTATTTAAAAAAAACTTAAAGAAAGTGCTTTTTTCTTTGTACAGCACACTTTATAGAGAGACTTATAGGACAGGTTGACAATCTTAATACAAAATTTCAAACGAATTGAAAACTAGCTGTAAAGAAGTTTTAATATCGCGCGCCTGTCACATTTATTATATCATTTCGGTTCATTTACTGGGAAACTTAAAGTGTGACCACATTACTCAGGGGTAAAATTAGACTCGTATCCAAGAATATCAGAACTGTACTCAAATAATGTTCTTACAGTCGTGCGAAAATACAACGCAATTCAACGCATTTATCATCTGGAAATGGCTTCTAGATCGCTCCAAGATTGCTTCTGGATTGCTTCTGGGTCGCTTCAAATAAAAACATAATGTATTCTTCTGGTGCCCTGTCCTTTTGGAGATTGGCTATCACCAGAACCAACTTCACTTTCCAGACTACGGAATGCACTTGTCGGTACCAATGTAGGTTTCGTAGTTTTGAAGTTGAGGTTATCATATAAGTTTCTACATTAATAAATAAGTTATTATGTAAGTTTCATTATCAATCATGAGATTATCACGTAAGTAAAAAAAATAAATCATAAATCATGAGGTTATCATGTAAGTTTCATCAACAGTCACGAGGTTGTCATGGTTTCATCGACAATCATGAGGTTATAGTGTAAGTTTCATCATCAATCATAAGATAATCATGTAAGGTTCATCAACAAACATGAGGTTATCATGTAAGTTTTATCACCAATCATGAGGTTATCATATTACTTTTATCATCAATCATGAGGTTTTAAGTTTCATCAACAATCGTAAGTTTCATGAGCTAGTCGTGGTTTACGAACAATTTATAGCATTCCAGGAGGTATGGGGCATCTTCCGGACCCCTTCATACCTTCGTAAGGACCCCATTCCTCCTAGATTGCCGACTTTCGTAGCACGTTTCAGAGAGCAAATTCATGTGATGCATAAATCGCGGGTATTCACCAAGCATTCTCATATAAAGATACCTTATTATATATATTTTTAATTGTTCGGGAAATTCTATGTATTTTTGCTGCGTATGGGGCCCAAACAGCAGACGCGTTTAATAGTTTTTTTATCGTATAATGCAGTTGAACATCAATTTCATTGTCATTGTCAATGTTATTTTTTATTTAACAACAAAATGTGGGCTTGGGATATGTCAGCATGTCGCTCGGCGTATATTCCTATAGGGACAATTTATTTATTTATTTACAGCCTTGTAGGTCTTTTACAAATTCTTGCGATGATAGCGCGGAATACGGTGTACAGAAGCATTCGTTTCATGTGTTACGACATCAAGAGACTGTTGCGTGTTTAAGTTTTAAAAGCACCTATCGACATACATCTGTAAATTCGTTCCTGCCTACTTTATCCCTGAAAATAAAAGCTGTTTGTCTGCTTTCAAAATTTATAAAAAAAAACAAACGGTTAACACACATTTTATTTAGATAATCGTCAATATTAAGGTCTATTTAAAGTCTATGGATGATAATCAGTGACGTAGCGACCATAGTGGCGAATTGGGATGCCAAATTGGGGCCCCGATGTTTCCGGGCCTGAAAGGATATAAAATGAAAATAAAAACATTAAATAACCCAACCCCTGCCCCATTTCATTTGTACGAGAACGGTGGCTTTAAATTTATGTCGATTAACGTTTATTTTTTTACAGAAGACAATAAATATTGCGTGACTACAAATAACCTGATTATATTTAAACTTTTACTTCCAAGGGTTAACGTCAAAGAACGCAGAGTGGCGGCTAAAAGCGTACCCCTGATCTATGCGCTGTAACCTCTCCCAATTTTTCTTTACAAACAGTATTTTGAATATACCGGAGGCCCAGTATTAAACGGAAACAGGTCCGAAAACGATAAAATACAATATGCATGTCAAAAGATTTGGCTAAAAGGGCTCTTCCCAGTTTTAAACAACATCAAAAATTTATTAAAATGTTTGACCCTTTCATTTTTATATCAACTATTTCGAATTTTTTCCATTTAAAACTGACGAGTTTTAAACACAAAGGTTTGCATTTGCGGTAATGTAGAAATTTCAGAGAAACTATTGAAATTTAACATATTTTGCATACGTGCGAACGTAAAAACAAAATATTGATTATCTCAAAACAACATATTTTAGCTTGTTGCAGTTTAATACTGTGCCATCGATATGTTTAACATAACTGCATGTCGTTAAGGTGAAGTTATACGTGAAATCATATTTAGATTAATCTTTACGACGAATTGGCTTACAGTATGAACATAAAAAATATGCTACGGATAAATTGAAGCTTTAACTAGGTCTTCTATGTAACGGAATTACAATAAAATTATTATTTAGATAACAAAAAAAATAAGCGTAAACCACGAAAAAAAAAGTTTTTTCATGACTTAACTAATACTAAGTAATACTAGAAACATTTTTATAAAAATACCTCTTTATGGCTAAGACCATTTTTGAGGTTTTCTATGTTCTAACTTTTTTCACTCTTATAAAATTATGGACAAAATAATTAATATCCACTTTTTCGCTTACTTGCCTCGCGCAAATAAGGCGCTCGATTGCAAATTTCGCAGGCACGAGAATCGAAATATTTCTAGAGTTTATATTCCTCTTAATGAAAAATAAGAAGAGTTTACAGCGGTTGGATCCGCGATATGCATTTAGCCGTCGCACTGCGTTCTTTGACATGGACGCTTTATTTGCTAGGCAAAAATAACGCCTAAGATGTTCGTATACTTGTTAACATAATTCCCGGGGGCATAAGAACCAGTTGCAAAGCCACTGGCAATAATTACATATTTCCATAAGGTGTTAAGCAACCTGCCAACGCGCTAATAGATTTAACTCTAAGCCTCATTGCGCAATAGATTTCATCTGGAATATTGCAAGATTATAACGGATAGACTTACCTAGAAATTAACACGCAACTATTGAGATTATTGACACATAAGCAAGCCTAAATACCAAATTAACAAATCTACGTATTATTTATCTTTGTTAGATATTGACACTACTTCGTATGCTAAATTCAGGTAATGTTGACACAACAAAAGCCGTTTAGCATACTGTTTATAAAAGCTTTTCCAATTGAAAAAGCTACGACGTGTGAAAAGAATATTTTTACGTAATTTTTTTTAATCTAATGTAAATAATTGAGATGTCATTGAGTGATTGGGTTTTCACGTTTAAAAAATCTGTATAAATTCAAGTGCAGTGCGATGTCCTTCCCACTTATCTCAGGAGAGGTAAGCGGTGTAAATTATAAACTAATATTAAAAGGATAAAATAATATAAGAAATCTTTAAGGCGGTCCACAATCCACAACCCTAATAATTTTTGCTTGCTCAAAACACACATTTTAATAATTTCCGGCGAATTTGTAACTAAAATAACTTTTTTATTCCAACAGAACACTGGGGATGTAAGTTCTTTGTATTTAAGAAATAAAAACAATACCTACCTTACCCTTAATATATTTTACGTACAACGATTTTAAAACTTTATAACCCGTTTTTCAAATATAAAGTTAGCGGTAAGCACCAGATTTAATTTTTCTAGACGATGAATTAATTACTTCGGGAGTGCGACATGGAGACACATTTTAAATATTTGTAACACGTTCTTCAGGATTAATTAAAATGAACGCGGCGGAAAGGTCGAATCTCCAGGCCAGCTAGGGTGAATTCGACCGTGCGTTCGTCCAATACGGCATGCCGCGGGCGCATATTTGTTTTCACGCTTTCTTCACTTACATCGTTAAGATTCCCATATTATTTTTTTCTTTTCTTCTTTTCTTTGATAGAGCAAATTCGACAGTATGTCCGTCCAATATACGGGTCGCGAGTCGCAATTTGTATACAGGGCTGCTTTACTTACGTCGTCTTTACATTCTGAATATATTTTGAGTATATTGTGGTCTTGAGTTTGCCAAACATTTGTTGGAGACTATAAGTCACACTTTTGACTTCAAGTAGAATCGAATTATTAGATACATTGTAATTTTAATGACATTCAGTTGGATAAATTGGAAATTAGAAAGAGCGTAAATTCAAATCTAAATATTATAAATAATCAAAAAATATTTTTTTATTATCAACTATTGAACCTGCTCCCTTTGTAAATTGTGCCTTCAATTACCTCCCTTCCCACTCCTACATTCCCATTAACACCATTAGTTTATTTATAATTAGTTTTTAGTAAACCCTGAGGAAGAGAGCATCGCTCTCGAAACATGTCGGTTTTATAGACATTAAAAGTGGTTAAAACCAAAAAAACCTCATTAATAATTAATCATAATTTTGAATTAAAATGGTGCCACCAAATAAATTTGCTGTATTTGAAGAAGGAATATTTAATAACCTAAAAGATTGTTGTGGCATAGGTGTATTTGGGAGGCGGGTATGGGTACCGCCGCCTCGGGAACCATTTATTGGATAACCAAAAACCTCTGCCATAGGTCACCCCAAGTGGTGCGCTACGTTTGGTGACTTAGCAGGGGTGCCCGGGTTCATGGGGTTAGGTTTGTCCGGGTCTTGGTGGCGGATGCGTCTGCCCACCAGCTGCACGGCATGCCGGATCGGGAGTGGTTGAGGGAGCCCCTTTGACCTCTCCAGCCATACTCTCTCGGAACATCGTCTTGCACCGCAGTGGGAGGGATGGATTCATACGCCTGTCACTCCTGGACACACTTACCCCCAGATTTCTACCCACTCCTAATACCCTTTTCCTTCCCAGAACTTCCTCTCCTTCCTTTCCGAAAAAGACCCTCCATACAACATCCTCAAAAATGACATAGGCATACATTTTATCATGTAGAACTAATGTAAAAAAATTTTTTTTTAAAATAAGACTCTGGGCCGATGTATCTGAATTTTAGGAATGGCTATGTATTCAAGCCCCTGGGAGTATTTTCTAGCCAATTGCAGACATAAAGTGTCGTCAATAAGATTGAAGATTGTCCTGATGATAGCCAACCTCCAATATGAACAATAATAAGAAGAAGGTAGATTTATTTTCTGCAATATATTTGTATCATCCCTTAAGCATTGAGTACATCCTACATATTTGATTTCCTCTCCGATTGTAGAAACCCTAGATTCCGTATTCAGAATCCGGAGCTTGCTGCTGAGTGCTCTTGCGCAAGACGACAAGCTGACCGCTGGTCAGTGGCCAATGCCGTACCGTAATGTAGAGTACTCGCTCCTCACGCAGCCTACATCAGGGGTCACCAATTAATTTCATTAGGGGTCCGTTTTTTAAAATAACAAAACCAAACCTACCCTCCATCCCTCCGGCTTAATTATTGAAATGATAAACTGTACTACTATATGTAGATACAATATCAATAAACAAATCAAATTAATGGGTTACGGAACATTCTTTTATTAAATAATAAATGGTTTTTGGTGTTTTAAAACTGTATTTTCTTGGAAATCGATCATTACCATCTGGAGAGCAGCTTTAATGCTCCCGAAAATATTTGCAGCTTCATCACTTCATTCATCATCAGGATGGCGAGAGTAAATGTTACGACATACTGAGGATGTGGACGACATTATCAATTTTCTTAAAATCTGTGAATCTGTTTTCAAATTCCGATTTAAGATCCTTAATGTAGTCTTGTATTGGCCGACGTCAAGCTCCGCGTCACTGCTGATTTTTTTTTTTTTAATTAGGGAAGTGTTAGTTAGTTACAATACAATACAAGCTTTCCTTTTTTGCCTTGAAGTTTAAGGTTAATATCTGATAAAAAAAAAAAGCAATGGAAGTTACATTTTATCTATCGCTAAGACGGCAGCAAAGACAAAGCGCTGGAAAAATTATCAAATAAGAAAGAAGAAAGCGAAATATTATATTTCTTTTAACATAATATTAATTTTTAAAAAATATTACGAGCTCAAGTTACATTTGTTAAAAATTTTGTATTGTTAACACAATGTTGGTGGTGATATTTGTTGGTGAACCCTGGCCTACAGCCTGCAGCTTACAACCTCCTCAGCCGCAGTATCGCTTTACTGGGTCAAGCCGTAGAAAGGCAACAGCCCGAACTTAGCTTAGGCATACGAGCTGTCAATGAAGTATCTATATTTGGCAATGATTTTTTTGTCTTGTACATCTTGTCGTTAATTTGCATAGGTATAATGTATTTATTGTTTCTGGTAGGCATTATTATTTACAATAATTATTTAACCTCACCAGGACAAGCCTGTGTTGAGGTTAATAATTTTATTAAAACAAATAGGTACCTATTACACAAAATAATATAGGTTTTAAAAGAAAAATATTGTTATGTGTATTAATGTTTCTTACAGATAATGGGTAAGATGAAGGAGGTTAGTAAAATATAATGTAAACATGTAGGGTGACCATGTGTTGAAATTTGATTTGAAATAAAATATGCTATTGATTTAAAAAGGACTAAGCTGAAAAGAAAAAATGTATGTACATCATCATTATAAAATGAAGTCGCTCAAAATGTTTCTGCGCTTAGATCTTTTAAACGGATTTTCACACGGTTTTCACCAATAGATAGATAAATTCAACAGGAAGGAGTATATGCATAATACATGCTTATTATAGTAGAGAAAATCCGAGAAATACAAATATTCGAAGTCGCTTAAAATGTTTGTGCGCTTAGATCTTTTAATCTATACAGCGAATTTTCATGCGGTTTTCGCCAATAGATAGATTAATTCAAGAGGAAGGTTTATATGTATAAAGTGTGCTTATTTTAGTAGAGAAAAGCCAAGAAATTCAAATATTCCTCATTACATAGTACAAAAGGAAGTCGCTCAAAATGTTTGTGCGCTTAGATCTTTTAAACTACGCAACGGATTTTCATGCGGTTTTCACCAATAGATAGAGTGAGTCAAGAGGAAGTTTTATATGTACAAAAAATTCTAGTATAGAAAAGCCGATAAATTCAAATATTCAGTTCAGGCAGCGGGCATCCGGCAAGCGGGTGGTGTGGATTTTATAAAGGTTGGGTAATGGTGTTGTGTTTCGTTAGCCACGGCAACGTGTGGCCGGGTCTGCTAGTAATATATAAGGCTTTGATGAATTTAGAAGGACAAAAATGAAACAAAAAATTATGCAATATAATATTATGTTATAGTTTAGAAAGGACAAAGATGAAAAATATGTTAGAAATCCTTGCCTAATTTACTAATTAATCATTTACCAATATTATTAAAAGTGTACCAGGAATTAGATGGATTAAGTGTTCTGGAAATTTATTAGAAAGTTATATATATTCTGGAAGTCTATTAAATATAAGCGGTGCCTGATATAAATAATTTATTTGACCAAAAGAAGATTTTGTTTGAATTAGTACAAAATACAAACTAGAACCAATTCTAGTAATTCGTTCACTGTTTAGCTAAGACGTCGGAAAGCTTGAAACCATTGCAAGATCAATATCATGTAGTTCTCAAAGGCTGCAATTGCAATGGGCTGGTCAATTTGAAAGAATCCGAGATGACAGGGAACCAATGGCCACAAACTTGGAGGGGAACCTTAGCGACAATAATATTCTGATTCCGAGCGGTGGGTTTAGCTTGGAGTGCGTAGAAGATGGTTGGAACATGATAGATAGACCACGTAATTCTAAAAAATCTTCTCAATTTTTTGGTTTTTCCATTATGCTCCGGTCTTCTTCCAAGCACTCCATTTCCCGCTTTTGAGAGCGTGAGAACTTGAATTTCAAAACAATTATTTTTAAATTTCAAATTGAGAATTTAGAGGTTTCGTTACTTTGAGAAAAACAAAATTCACACCATATTTTCTCACGAGATTTCATCTAGTTGCTTATTTCAAATTTAATAAAGTTTGTTTTTATTGTGGCTTATTCTTTGTGTGATTTTAAACCTTCCGCAACTACTGCGTGCGAATCATAAAGTCACGATAATATGATTCTTATAATTAATATCAATGTGTGCAAATGTCAACTAATAAATTAATATCAACTTGTGTTTAACCATAATTAATTCAATCATTCCCAAGAAGAAGAGCTGTGCTCAACCTTATGAATATGAATTCTGTATTCTAGGAAGAATAGAGTTGGGTAGGTAAAGGTCTAACGCTGTATGATGTTGTCAAGCCTACAAGCATCCCACGAGTTGAAGTGGAACGCAGATTTCACAATAAATCTGACTTCATTATGCCTTTCTGACGCAGGAGAAGGGAAAGGAGAAGGCTACTGACACACGACACTGTGCCCTTTACTTTACTTTAAGGCAAAGCAAGATTCTTGAATTCGCAAGACGAATAAATTACTCCACTCAATAAAATATTAGTGTTTAGTTTCCGAAGCTCTGCTTGTATGGCAGTGGATGGTCTGACGACAGAATTTCATTTCCAGGGACTTTTAACCAAGCCGAACCGTACAGACTTGGGCGAGCGACCGATTTTGAAGTGTCACGTGATCAAATCAGTTCCATCGAGCAACGAAAGTTTGCAAATGGCGGCGATTCTTGTTGATACTCGTTGTTTAGTAGCATATTAAATAAACAGAGTGATTAGACAATTTTAAACAGTGAATTTTTCTTACCGACAGCACCCAGGCTTGTAATCTAGCCGGTCTTTCATTCATTCCATCGAGCTACGACAGTTTGTAAATGGCGGCGATTATTGTTATTGCTGATTTGTAGTTTTATCGAGAGCATGTCAAATAAACAGAGTGATTAGACTGTTTTAAAAAGTGAAATTTACTTGGCGACATTATTGACTTCCATAGACGTAGGCACGGTAAGGCATATTGGGGTATTTGCCCCACCCTGGCTGGCCGATACTAGACCTCCGGGATTTTCAACCGAGTCGAGTTTTCAAATTTGCAGCTCTTCGTAGGATGATATTTCCTTCTTCCGGTCATATTCTTTGTATTCATAGAGCCTAAAGCACGAACATGTTGTAGAAGCCTATTGTTTCGGTTTCTACGTGAAATTTTATTTTTGCTCCAATCTAAATGAAAACCTGGCTATGCCCTTGTTGACTTCATATTTTGGTAGACGGGCGCCCAGGCCTGTAATCTAGTCGATCTCGCCGTTAACCGGACTGCTTCAATAATTTCATGAAGGAATGTTGAAGAAAAATGTTTAACTTTTAACGATATGATATGATTTGTACGAATTTGGTTTTTGGTTGGACTTTTCTATTTATAAACTACATTTATGTAGTTAAATGAAAATGAGTCACACGACGGCCTTCGTAGTCGAGGGGTAAGGCTCTCGACTAGCGATCTGGAGGTGGCGGTTTTAAATGCCGGCTTACGCAAGTAAATTGTATTTGTTTAATTTGTGTTAAATAAAATAAGGTACATTTGCGGAACGTTTCAGAGTGGAAGATACTCTCAAAATCGCTCTGGTGTAAAACCACCATTCAGAAGTAAAACTTTAAATTTGAAATGAAACTGAAGATTTGAAATTTAGTAAAAAAATATGATTCCATGCCAACTCAGAATCAAGTCAACTCGACACTTTTTTGAAAAGTCATTAAAAGCTATGAAAAAAATTGCCCATAACCCTAACCTTAGGTAACCTACTTAGCCAATTTTTTAAATAAATATTTTTATATGGAGAAAAATAATTAGTTGATAATAATGTAATTCTAAAATATGAAAATATAAGATTGACAAATATGACGTTTTGACAGAAGGTGGCAATAGCGAAATTGGTTAACGCGCTCGTCCCGGTTAGACGGAGAGGTCTGGGTTCGAGTCCCAGTTGCGACCATTGTCTTTTTCTGTTTTTCTGTGTCTTGTTCTCTTTCATATTTTCGTTCAGATTATTATTGTTAACTTATTCTAATAAAATATTTTTTCATCACTTTTAATGACTTTTCAAAGGAGGTTCTGAGTTGGTTTCATTCTCAGTTGTCCGGTCACCAAAAATATATACGAGTATGTATCAACGCTGGAAAGGAAAAATTGCTAAAGCGCCATACAGGCCATACAGCTGCGACATAAAAGGTGAACCTACACAATAAGCTGTACGAGGTTTGTGTTTGTGTTCATCAAATCAAGTTTTCTAGAGTTATATACCTACATATACTATTAAATACTATTTTTGTTACTCTAACCTAACTTAAACTATTTAACCATTTTTTTATCATCCCTCTTAATGACCTTTCTGTGGTGGTTCTAAGTTGGTTTCATTCTGATTTGTCTGGTCACCATTATATATCCAGTGTTTTTTAACCATTTTTGTAGGTGCATGCATTTTCATGTTTGAAATTATAAATAAATAACTTATTCAATAATAAGACAAGAACATTTTAAAAATATACACATGTTAAATTATGAATTATAATTTTTTTTACAAAAAAGTTTGTAAAAAAAACTCATACTTTATATAGATAAATAAAAAAAATAAAAATAAATACAAGAGTGTTATATTGCAAAAAATACGAACCATGGGAAACGACCAGATGTATAGTTAGTTGGTGTGATAATTGGTCAGTTTGTTAGCAGGTTCAAACGCATAATTACATTTATTACTTCATTACTATTGCGCTATTGTGTAAACACTGAAACTCAACGCAGTAGAAATCGCAGCGATCTATATGCTTTTTCAATTACATAGATCCGCCATAAGCAAGTCTTTACCATTACCAGTACTTAATTTAATTACGAATAATCAAGATACCGCTGTAGTCGTTTTAACGTTGGGCAATGTGCTGCAATATCCGAACGTGATAATAGGTGGGAGCATTGAACTGGTGCTGATGCCGGGTTTACACCAACTTACTGTCTCTTGAATCTAATCGAGTTTATCAATAGAAAGAGAGTATGATAAACTTTAACAATAAGTTTATTGGTACACTCCCGAAGGAAACTCAATTCTTCCCTTAACCATTCGTCTAACCTTTTACCAAAGGGGTTTTAACGAGTATAATAACTCTGGGTTAGCCGAAATCATTTCAGTCCTGCTAGAGTTTTATCTGAAAATGCACAATAAAAACCGGAAAGCAACTTATTGTTTAGTGCTAACACATGACATTTATCGTTTATCACAGTTGTGACATCTCATTTTTTTAACAAATTTAGTCATTGTTCAAATGTTATTATTTCAACAATTGTAACAAACAAAATGTTTGCAATTACTGCAAACATTTTAAAAAAATTATCACGATAACAAAACGAATTTCATTTCATATTTTTGTGATTTTTTTACTTATTCATTTTTAGGTTTCATACATTTATTAAATCTAAACCTTTTATACGCTTTCAATGCAATTTCTTTTGTGTAATAAAGCAAAGAAGCAGAAAGAAGCAAGAAAAATTATGTGGTTTTAACGAGGCTTCGATTTGATCACCATTTACCTCTCGCAACCACAATCACCTATCAACAATAATAATAAAACTTCAGCATTCCTCGAGAAAAAAGCAGAAGCATAATGGCAAACATAACAGGTAACTTACATAACAGAGATTGAACCCAAGGCGGAAGGCGAAAGTGGAAATGATTGGCGCGTAGTCAGACCTGCTTATGTTATATATACCGCATACTGTATTGCCCTGCTGTGTGGCTCATCTCCAGCATCTGTGCTCCATAAATCATCAGATCATTTTTTATTTATGAGTTTAACCGATTTAACCTACCTAGACAAATTTGGCGAGACTATTTTTTTTTCACCACGAACCACGCTGTAATAAATCTGTATGATAAAAATGTGAAGATTTGTAATGAAGAATGCAAGACTGATGTAAGTGTTTGACGACCTCCGTAGTCCAGTGGGTAATACTCTTGACTCACAATCCGGAGGTCGCGGGTTCGAACCCGGCGTGCGCAAATAAATTTTATTTGATTAATTTGTATTATTTCACATTATTTCATTAAAAAAAATATGTAGTATATTTGCGGAACTATCAGTATCGAGATATCAAGATACTATCAGTATCGCCCTGGTGTAAGACCACCATTCAGAATTGAAACGTTGCTTGAAAATGGCTTTAGCCGTGTTTGGTGACCAGATCTAACTAGCCAGGTACTTTCCAACCTTCCTCTCCCCATCTCCTTCCCCTCCCCACTACCTTCAGCCTCACAACGTACCCCAATTGGGGATGCCATAGTCTCACTGGCTCCAGACTGGAGCAGTTGAGATTCTTGTGCGGTATTCACTGTAAAAAAAGGGGGTTGGATCGCTCAGATGGTTTGGGCATGTAAAGCGAATGAACAAAGAAAGGAGTGTAAAAAGAATATATGACGCAAATGTGAATGGTAGAAGAAGTCAGGGACGCCCGAGATATTCAAATACTTGAGTCGGGCCATATCAAGAGTCTGAACAATAGAATAGTATGTATGAGACGATGTTTGAATGTGAATGAGGCAAAGAGTTTGTGCCAAAACCGAGTTTGGCGGTCCGTGTCTCTGCCTACTCCTGCGGGAAATGGCGTGATTTTTTTTTTAATTAGCTCTACACAGGAGGCTCCGAGTAAAATAATTCCCCTCAGGGTCTATTTCATCTTTGGTGATGCTGTGTGGAGGGTCTCTTTAGGAAAGGAAGAAGAGGAAGTTCTGGGAAGGAAAATGGTAATAGGGGTGGGTAGTAATCTAAGGGTCAGTGTCCAGGAGTGACGGACGTACGAATCCATCCCTCCCACTGTGTCAAGGCGATCTTTCGAGAGAGTACGGCTGAAGAAGTCAAAAGGACTCTCTCAACCATTATCTCCCTATCCGGCCTGCCATGCAGCTGGTGGGCACACGCATCCGCTGCCAAGACCCGGACAAACCTCACCCCATGTACCCGGGCACCACTGATAAGTCACAAAACGTAGCGAACCACTTGTGGTGACCTATTACATAGGTGTTGGTTATCCAAAAAATGGTTCCCTGGGCGGCGGTACCCATTCCCACCTCTCAAATTATTCTTAATTAGTTTGTTAGGATATCTCTAAAGTTTTGATCTAAATAGTAAAACAGCGGTGGTAAAACGTAGAATTGCGATCATTTGTAATTCTTTATATCGTAAATATACAGAATACATATTTGTTTTAATACTTTTTTCTTATAAATAGAATTTGTTAAGCGCCGTAATTAAATGTAATATGATATTTCTAATTTTAATATTTGCATTATTTTTAGAGCACTTTTTTGTAGAAAATAATTTTATGAGCACTGTGAATAAATAATGCTCTCAGGTTTGCCTCCTAAACATACATATTACTTTTTTAAGTGAGACAAACATTCTTGGGTTATAAATGATTATAATAATTAATGAAAACTTTCAAATATTTACTGCGCAATAAATTTCATATGCGAACTTGAAAACTGCACACAGTCCACCTTTGGACATAGAGGAATGCACGCCACTGTAATAGTTATTACCCGGCTGACCACTATATCAACGTGGAAGATACTCTCAGTATCGCTCTAGTGGAAGACCACCATTCAGAATTGAAACGTTGCTTGAAATGCGTGCTTGATGACTAGACATGAATAGCCAGGTACTTCCTTTTCCCTATCTCCTTTCACTCCCCACTATCTTCAGCCTCACAACTAGGGATTAGGGTTGGCTCCAGGGACTCTTTTGAGGCAACATTTATGCAAATTTGTCGGTTTTCGTTCTAAAGCTAAAGGGATATTAAGGTACAATTAATCAAATGTTATTAATATTACAAAATATTTTTCAGGAATCCAAATTGGTGGGTACCTAAAAATCTTTATGCAATATTCGAAAACATTGGATTATTTTAATCATTTATTTTGATTTTATTTTGCAGAAACAAACAATCAACAATAGAAGAAAATATTTACAAAGTTATAGAAGTTAGTACAATAATTGGTACCAATGACATGTCGCTGTTATATATATGTTTTTGTGTGATAACTTGTACATATTACCTAAATTAAGTTAGTTAGTATATTATGGAAGGAGAGAGGTGTGAGGGTGTGTTGATGTGTGTGTTATGTGTGCGAATTCAGTGTGCTAGAAAAAAATTCTTAAGTAGAGATGATGAATCAAAAAATTTATGGATATTTGTGTTTATTTGAATTGAGTTGAATCTTTAAAGGATGCGGGATAAGGGGGTTTGTTTTATTACTGGTTGTGTAAAAAAGGTTGGTGTGGCGAGTTCTTTTTAATGAAATTTATTTGGGATTGAGCATTATTTTATGGAGAAATGTCATGTCAGCTACCATGAGTTACAAAATAAAACATATTACATTTACATGAGTAACAACATAAATAACAACTTTTTTATCACTCTGTGTCAATATCACGAAGATGTTACCATTTTTTGTATTTATTGGGCATTAATTATGTAACAATTTCTAGACATTTTGTTTTGAAGAGTTTTACTTTTCATGTACATTCGTTACTTAAATTTTATTTTTTCTGCTACCGGTTTCCACACATCCGTGTTATTAGTTAGCAAACTTAAAACTAAATTTTTAGTAAATTTATACAAGTACAGAAATGAATAGATTTTATTAGGTGGGGGTAGTGGGAGGGGTGAATTAGGGGGAGGGGTAAAACGGTGGGAGGTGTTAACGTAACATGGGAACATTGACATTTAACAATAATAGCACCCTCTAAATCACCCTTATAGACAATGTTTCCATGTTATGTTGACTCCTTCTCCCCCTCCCGTAAATCATCCCTCCCACTACCCCCACCTAATAAAATCTAGTAAATTCTGTGCTTTTAAGTTAGTTTTAAGTTTGCTAGTGAATGACACGCATGTGTCGAAATCAATAGCAGAAAAATTAAAATTTATGTAACAAATGTACATGGAAAGTAAAACTCTTCAAAACAAAAAAGTTGCCGTTCCGCCACTGCTAAACTACAGGTCATAAATGATAATTACAATATTTCATTACGTCTTTAAAATCGATTATAAGGGAAATATTGTTTTTTTTTGCGGAGATATTTTATGTATTCGAAAAGGTTCATTATTTTTCGAGAACGCCCTCGAAAATATTAATATTGCTCTACGACAGCTTTAACCAAAACAATAACTTAATAAAGGCGAATTTATTGCGGTTTAAATACAATAAAACGCATTTATTTTAATTATGTAGGTCATGGATGTAACATTATTTAAAATAATATACACACATACTACTACCTAAGTACCGTAATGTGCGCAAAAATGGCCCATGTACTTCTACGTGTGTAGGTATTACATAGTACATTTGCGGTACATTCCAGAATGGTAGCATCGCCCTGATAATGGACCACCAAAGAATCGAAACATTCGAACATTTATCAAGACATGAATTGCTTTTGAGAAATTCTACCACCATATCAAAATTATGGTTATTTACATGAGTGATCTTTGGTTTTACGTGTTAAACGCAAGGAAAAAAATGTTTATTTTTTAATTTTATATATATTTTTTTACATTAGCTCCATACAGGAGCCCTGAGAGAAATAATTTTCTTCAGGGCCTATGTCATCTTAGGGGGTGCTGTGTGGAGGGTTTTTTAAGGAAAGGAAGAAGATGAAGTTCTGAGAAGGAAATAGGTATGTGGGGTGGGTTGGAATCTGCGGGTCAGTGAGTCCAGAAGTGACGGACGTACGAATCCATCCCTTTAACTGCGATGCGAGGCAATGGGTCGAGGAATTCTGGCTGGAAAGGTCAAAATACCTCTCAAATAGTCTCTCTCGTTCCGGCCCGCCGCGCAGCATGTTGGCAGATGCATCGGCCGCCAAGACCTTGACAAACCTTACCCCATGAACGGGCACCCCTGCTAATTCACCAAACGTAGCGAACCACAGCGTGTTGATTATCCAAAAAATGGTTCCCGGGGCGGTAGTACCCATACCCGCCTCCCAAATTGATGAAAGCATAATCGAGATATTAATGTTGACATCGATTAAACTAAATCTAAAGTGTTCGGTTACCTATGTCGTTGTTATTTTTAGATAAATCTAACATGAATAATTTTAATGTAAAATGCTAAATTTTAACATTATTTTTTAAGAAGACACCCAATTAGGAGAATAACATGAATCGATTATTAAAATGTTCCAATTAAATATTACATATTTAGAGAAAACATTCAAATAATTTGACAATGCCATAACTACACGAGGGCAATCATAATCATTTATGTGTACATTGATCATGTAAAATCAAAGAGATTGGATTATATGCGTACAAGACATGTTCACAACCGAACGCGCGTCCATAGGACAGACTATCAATTTACGAAACCCAGCAATCCAGAGCTAGCCAATTGCCGTTTGTAACTGTCACAAAAACTTCCGTTATTGTGTCATACAGAACTGAACTTTACAATTTGTCAATAAGTATAAATGTATGTATGTATGTAGATGAAATCTAATCGTTTATTTATATTTCACCACCAAAGCAGCGCCTAGACAATAGGCAATTTAACTAGCAGGTCAGCAAGCTTTTAATTATTATTATTATTTGAAAACAAATCATAAAGTGCACCAGCAACTTGAAGTTTTCAAATATCTTTTTAAAACAATAATCATTCCATTGTTATTTTTGTTGTGTTTACAGAGCAGTACAAACATTTCGTTTATCTGCGCTTTGTAAATAAATAAGACAGATAACATTTTTATCCGATAACCTCTAATCAATGACCATGACTGTTTTAATATAACTAAACACGCTTATTGTCATGTGGGTAAGAACTTTAAATAACTGCATTTTCTTAGTTATGTTAAATTTTGTAAGATTTATTCAATCGTAAACACGAAAAAGCCATGTCGGTGTATTTTTTGCTCTGCTTTGGAATCGAGCCCACAACCTCGCGATTCAAACCCATTTTTTTATGCCACTCACCAAACAGGTTGTTATCCAATAAATAATGCATGTAGGTGCTTATAGATTACATAGTCAAAGACAATTATGCACCTAAGACAAACGGGGCCTCAAATTGGTCAGTTGACCTTGCTTTACTGGCCTCCAAATATCCAATATGAGAATTACTTATAGGTACGTAATTGTACTTGATAAAGCAGTCAAAAGAGAATGCATATTAATATATATTTTTTAGATACAGACATTTCATTGCCGTACTAAACTATCGGTTGAAAAAAAAACTATTATTTTTTACTGGTTTTAATACTCTGCTTCGCTTGAGGTTTCAACAACATGTTTTTCTTAATTAACAATACCTACATTAATGAAACAAATACACAATACAGTGCTTTTCTTATTTTTGGCCAGTTAATTAATACTTCAAAGTTCACGGTGAAAATTACTTTGTAATAGAAAGAAATCACTTTATCGTTTGACATATTTAATAAAAATAAAACCCTTATTTTCTGTAGAACCGCGAGTCTTAATTAATTTATTTATCGGCCGGTGTAATAATGCTTACAAATTAACACTGGCCATAATAGTATTAATTGTACCCTGATGATGCTTGAGCAAAGCGAAACCGGTTTTTCGCTTTGCTCAAGCATGTTATTTTTAATAAAATTACTTTGATTTTCATGACGCCGGACCTCTCCGTTTCGGAGTGTTGCTGCTTTGCGTTTAGGAGTGTTTATAGTAAAAAGGGTTTATCGGTGTTATTTTCGAAAACTGCTGAGACTTTTTTTGTAGGATTCGTGCTGTAATTGGCGTAATATTACAATTGGCATAATAATGCAATCGGCATAACATTAAAGTTGATATAATATTACAATTGACATAATATTAAAATCAGCATAATATTATAGATGGCATAATATTACAATTGGCATTATACTACAATTGGCATAATAATACAATTGGCATAATATTACAATAGGCACAATATAACAATTATCTTAAGAATACAATTAGCATAATATTACAGTTGGCATTATAGTTTGATTGACATAATATTACAATTGGCATAATTATCAATTCCAAAAAAAAACTGCAGAAATACGGCTGGATCCGCAATCGAACCAGCAAACTAACAAATTTTAGCCTACCTCGTATACCATTATGCCACGGAGGTTACCATCTAACGTAGGTACTTACTCCAGTTAAATCAATAATTAGAATCTACAAAACTAACCGGCCGAGAGTTCTGCCAAATATGGCATATAAACATTATTCTAGATTATTTAATCCCAATCTGCGATCCCGCTATACATTCAAATATATAATATTTTTAGTACCTATCAAACATAATAATAATTCAGTAAGTAGGAACCACTTATATGCATTGCATTGGTGGCATATTGTGAGATATTCAAATTTGGATATAAAATGATGTTTTCCTTACCAGCCCACGGTCCAAATTTCGTCGTCAGGCTCTGGTCGGCTCCCGGTTGGAAAAACGGAGTCAGAACTGAAGTCAACACTTGAACTACCGACCTGAGGGAATCTCCTAACTTCCACAGCACTGCCAAAAAGCCCGCAAGGGCTAACAACCCCACAATAATCATTAAAAACATTTTCCCGCCTTAAACAAACCTTTCAATAAAACCACTCAATTAATACTTTAAATGGATATTAGCAGATTTAGTATTATAACTTTTAACCCTAATCGAAACGATTCATCGTCCACTTCAAATCATAACAAGTCAGAAATTTAAACAAGTCCGAATTTGACGTTCAGTTGTTGTTATGATTGGGAAGAAATAATCATACTCTATACGGCAACCGCCAGTGCGCACTCGGCGAGCGCGAATCACATACTATTTATGAGCCTATACGTTTATTGGTGGCACACGAATTATTGCAGTTAACATTTACTGAGGGAAAATGACCACTTTCACTAGCAGACGGAAAACGCCGATGTTTGTGGAGAATTTGTACTTATTAACCGCTCCACAGGAAGCGATTCGGAGAGCGGAATTAATAATAGATAATTGTTTTGATTAATTTATTTTGTTACAATAATATATTAATTATTAGGTCGGTGAGTATTTTGTAACTAGATCCTTATCAGTAGTATCGGTAGACCCATTGGGAGGTAAATACCGAGTTGATTATATTTGGAATGTCTAACTCAGTGATTTTGAACGGGGGCGCCGGCGCCCCCTTGTGGGCGTTATTGGGGGGCGTTTTTAATTTTTTAGCATTTAGGGGCGCTGCAGAAGTTCGAGTGGACGTTGTGTCAAATAAGCTCAAAATAAGCTCATGCACGAGCTATGTATATTGATACACTTTTACACTTTCTTTAGGCGCTTTGATTTTTCAAGTTCTGCTAAATAAATTACACTTTCGCACGCACAAAATTTAAACATAGGCATAATACTCAATGTCAATGTAATATTAATGTGCTTTATTTATACTTCTCATCCATTATTACTTTTTAATTCTTTTTCTTTCTTTCATTTTCTTGTAATTTTTTTTCTTCCAAAAATATATGTTTTTATACATATATGTATAATGTAATGAGGTAATATGTATGGTAAATATGAATGTTTTATGTACCCATCTCAATTTAAAAAAATATATATATGTATGGTAAATATGTATGTTTTATGTACCTATCTCAATTTTTAAAAAAAAAGTTAATGTCAAAAGAACCCGTTGTCAAAGGGTTGGTAAAGGGGGGAGATTCTTTCAATACGGTTAAGAAACACTGGTCTAACTTATCCAATTTAATAGTATAAGTTTTATAATTTATATCTTTTCACACAAACTTTACACTTATTATTACACTGTTTCACTATTGTATCGATTTTTGTAGAAACTAGTTAGATAAAGTTAAATTATTTTTTTTGCTTAACATATACTGTTCTATTTTTCCTAGGTACAACAAAATATATTTAACTATATTACCCACGCACAGGCTGCGCCTTAGTGGGTCCCATAACTCTTACGATTTTCAAAATATGTATATTTAAAATGTAAAATTGGGAAAATAAAGGATTTTAAAAAAATATTTAAAAAATTGTGGTTAGGTAGGCACCTACATAAGTTAATCGTAATATCCGTTATTCGCTCAAATAAGGTTGGATGTCGATTTGGATGACGATAAAAACGATGACACTAAAATTTCGACCACAGCGACTGTGTGGTTTGGTTTATGTAAACTTTTTAAAATAAAAAAAAATTCTAGTGTGCAGTTCTCACGCAGTAGAATTGATACCTTCAGAAAACTAAAGCAGACAGAGTGGGGAGGCTACGAAGTATTGCACAAAGAGGAGACAGATTATTCTATCTCATTCTCTCGCAGGCTAAATCCTATAGATGTATGTGTTTTTCTCATTGTGTCGCAATTTTTCGTTTCATCGAGTTTCAAATCACAACAGTGCAAAAAGAGTTTTCACTTTAAAAATCAGAGTGTACAATTCACACGCGGTAGACGTGAAACCTTCAGAAAACTAAAGTAGGAAAAATGGGGGGACTACGAAGCAATTATTTTATAAATGTGACGAATGATTTTCTCCATATTTCGTCGCTGAGGTTTGACAGACACTTTATACCACGAGACCAAATGAGACTTGCGTGGGACCGTGGATTTATCGTATTATATTGGAACCGAGTACCCGTGAAATAATTAAATATTTTATTGCTATCCCATTCTCTCGCAGGATTAATTATAAATATATGTGTTTGTCTCTTTTTAGTATCGTTCGTTTCAATTTCATCGAGTTTCAAATCACAACGGTAGGTAGGTACTAAATAATTTTTCACTACAAAAATTTTACATGATTTTCGACCTTCAAAAATGTCATTGTTTGTCGTTTGAATATTATGGACTATTATTATTTCTGATGTAGGTAACTGCACTGGTTATTATAGTGACCTAGGTAGGAGAACCAGGAGCGGAAAGGGAAATTCACCGAAATTAATCATAGACTAGACCAGAACATGCCATGAGGTAGGTACTTTCCTGACATTTTATCAACAACAGTTTCTGGATTTTCTCGTTCAACATACTTCTCTCATGTTGATGATGACACTTCATACCGATTAGATGCCACCACGTACAGTATGTCTCCATTAATTAAGTAATTACCTTGGTGTCACAGAGCAAAACTATAATTTGGAAAAATTAGAACCCCGGGGGGTGAGGCTGTATGGGAAAATTCCCTATTTTTCAATGAAAACATTATATGAGTCAGAAGCCTCGATAATACACATGTTGTTTTTTTTATATTTTGTATACATCCCAGTGGGTTCAGACGATTCAATTTTAGTTGATCAACTTTGACTGAACGTCAAAAATTGTATGAAAAAACTTGTTAAACTTTGTTGAAAGAAGGTTCACACGTGTCAATATGCTTTCAAGTGTCGAATCGATCAACTGCTATACAAATTTTGTCCTTATAAGAAAATATTTATATTTTCTATAAAAATGGAAACCAATATTTTTTTTGACATCGTTCTACATGTTTTTCTGTGGGAAAAACACCGTCGTTTTTCGGAAATCTAAATTTAAAGTTAATTTTAAAATAGAAACAGTGTTACTATATGATTACCATAGGTATGATACACAACTACATCATTCAAATATCACTGTATCAGTGATTTATGTTAGGTACTTACAATAATTGTCTATTGCTACTTTAGGTTAATGTGTAGGTACTATAAACACATTATTATTTTATATTCCACTAATGTAATCGTAGGTTAGTATTTGGTAATCGAAGTAGAAAATTCCAGCATTGTATTGTTAAAACTCTTACGACACAAAAGATGATAAGCTATTCGATATTATTTTGTAAATGCCAGTCTCTAAAAAAACTTAAACCGAGTGATCGAATAGATCGCCATTTTATTGGCAAATCAACTTCTAAGATTTCAATTATTACAAATTTACAAATGATAGTGGCGGGTTCAAATCCCAACGTGCGAAAGTAAATTTTATTTCGTTGATTTGTGTTATTTCACAATGCCGACGAATTTGACGGCCGGCGTAATCCAGCGGTAAGGCTTTTGTCTCGCAATCCGAAGGTCGCGGGATCGAATCCCGAAGTGGCAAATAATTTTTTGAAATGGAATCAGCCGTGTTTGGTAACCATATCTGAATAGCTAGGTAAGTAGTCCCCACCTTCCTATTCCCCATCTCCTTCCCCTCCTCACTATCTTCAGCTTCACAATATTCCTTAGAGGAAACCCGGTCCTAGAGAAATTTGAACAATATGTAGGTATTTTACCAGACTGTTGCCATCACTATCGCTCTTACTCCCACAAATACTGAGCGAAAGGGACAACTGCACCCCTTTGATAACAAATAAAATCATCAAAATCGAGGTTTTGAATTTCCCATTTTTCACCTCTAAAACTGGACCAATTTTTTAACTAACCGTATTAGAAGAAAATGCTCTGTCTTTAAGTTTTGCTTTAAAAAAATACATTGTCTATAATTAATAGTCGTCTAGTGTGTATACTGACGGTCTGTTAATGACGTTCAAACCAGGTAATTTTAACTGTTGTTACACGCTAGTGTAATCTATAGGTATTATATTAAAAAATATTTGCAGTAGTGTCAAAATCCAGAGAGGAAATTGGGGAATGCGTTTGTATGGACAAAGCGCCGCACGGTTTTCTCTTGATGCCATAGTATCACTGGCTCCACGCGGTTGGAAGCAGCTGGAACTCTTGTGCTGTATTAAAAAAAATCGTTTTGTGCACAGGGGCGTCGCATCACCTGCTTCGAAGCTAGTGGGGACAGCTTAAATTTTGATTGGATTTGGTGGGGCCGACAGATTTGGCTATAAAAGATAAAATATCATTTTGGCTTGGCGTATTTCGGCACATCGCTCGCCGTACATTCCCAATGGGAATATATGGCGAGCGATATGGTGAAATAGGCCAAGCCAAATGATCTTTTATGGCTAAGTGCGTTAAAAGGGAACAAAAAAATAGTCAGAAAAATGCATACTTACCTGTATAACGTGTAAACTATAATAAGTATACATTTTTGTTTTATTAATATAATGATACAATTAAATGCATTACTTGATAACACCAAGTAAAGTCTTTAATTTAAAAGATACATTGAATAAATTCGTTTTACACATTTTTAAGAGCAAAGCTAGAGTTAAAAAGACGGAAAAAACGCATGTAAACCGCAGTTTTTTCTTTTTTTATTTTTAGAACAAATAATTAAAAAATTACAACAAAGAAGAAAAAAGAATAATAATAATAATAAAAAAGAATAATAATAATAAAATGTTTTCTTTTTTTTACATATACACGTGATATTTTTTGTTTTTTTTTTAAATCTGTTTTCAAGCACAAAAACAATAATCAAAAAAAAAATTATAAAACAAATAATATAATAAAGTAATGTAACATAAAGAAGAAGAGGATTTTTTTTACATTAACTCCACACAGGAGGCTCTGAGGAAAATAATTTCCCTCAGGGCCTATGTCATCTGAGATGCTGTGTGGAGGGTCTTTTTGAGGAAAGGAAGGAGTGAACATGGGTCTTGAAGATACCCATGTTGTAGGAGGGAGGAAACACAGAGGCTGGCAAATCGTTCCACAGCCGAGCTGTTGAACTCAAGAACGAGTCGTAGAAACTATCCGTTCTCATGTTACTAATGTCGACCGTGTACAAATGTTGGGCGCGTGTTTGGCGTGTTTCCCGACTATGCACCGGTGCCGAGGGGATCAATGGTGCTAGTTCCTAGGAGCATCTTCCATTATAATACCGGTAGAACAAGGACAGCATTCCCACCTGACGGCTGTGCTCTAAAGATTGCAATCCGTCTGTTAAGATGGGAGAATCTATCAAAGGGACCGCCCGTTTCTGCACAGAGTCAAGGGTTTTTTAGGTATTTTGGAGCTCCAGACGAGAGTTGACTGCCAAATTCAACCGTGGGGCGCACTTGCGATTTGTACAGGGTTTGCAGTTGTGTACTATTAAAGTATCCGCGGGCCCTGTACAAGGAAACTTGGAGGGGAACCTTACCCAGTACCGGATTATCCTTTAGGCAGAGTAGACAACTGCCTAGGGGCCCCGCATCGGCTGGGGGCCCCGCGCCCCGAGAAAAAATGACTTGCGTCAATGGTGAGGAAGTACTTACTGTCAATTAGTGAGCATTGTGAGCAACTCCGGCACCGCTTTTGAAAAAAGTCAGCTTTCAAGATGTTTTAATTTTTTATATTAGGAACATTTACAGGTTAATAACATTACATGCATTAAAGAACCCAACAAATTATAATAATTAGGTTATAACCCAATAACTAATGTCACATCATGCACAAATAATAAATAAAAGTCAATAATTAAAATAAATATTTAAACGCAGTTGTATTTTACTTTCCTTCTATTCATTAAACAGCATTACTTAGTAGGTATCAATGGGGATGTGATTGTAGGTGCCGTGTGTGGTATGTTTCGGCATTTGTTTTATTTCAGTTTTTTTTGCCTTTATTTCTAATTATATGTTTAAAATATAAATGTTGTACCTACCAGCTTTAGTGTGCACTACCTATCTGCTCGCTAAAATTGTTTGTTTCTCTTCGTACCAAGGTTGTCTAGAAGAGATCACATTAGTGATAAGACCGCTCATTGTACCTACTGTTTTTTTTTTTTAACATGTTTTTGATTTTATTTATGTATCCTCAGGAAAACATTTGAGAGTGTTATGGAATGTTTCACAATGATGATCCCGATTCCCTATTCACGAACATTCCACGACATACACCGCCACCCCTCCCAGAACTTTTTAGAGTTCTATAGAACCTTCTTGAACTTTTCGAAATTTCAAGAGGGCGAAACTTCCAGCCCTTATATCTTCAAAAGCACGCCCTTTAGGTAAAAACGGGTACCTTTTTTCCCGATAGGGGACAGAGATCTACCATACCTTATAACTCCCTTAATCGTACCGGGACTCGTTTCTGAGTTTTTGCGGTCCGCGCGTTTTTTGGATTTTCTTTTATAATATATAGCTGTTTCCCTGCATGCGTTGCAATGCCATATTAAAATATATAAAATGTCACTCCTTGCATGTCCTTTCCCGTGCGTTCCCCTCCAGCGTTCCACTTCCACCTTCCCCGCCACCGCTCTCCCGCTCCCCCGTCCCGCCAACCCCCCTGGCACTTCATTTCTTGACTCCTCTCCCGCCCGGCCCGTAGCCGAAACTTTTTTCTAATACTAACATTATTAAACTCGTGATATCTTTCTAATTAAATATCCGAATTGAAAAATTCAAAAAGTTAAATAAAGGTATTGAAGCTGTCTTGAATATGAAGTAATTTATTTTGATAAGGATTAACACCAAGATACAAATAAAGAGCCTTTTCAAGCGGCGACATATTAATTAATTTTTTTAAATAAAAGAATACTTATTGTGGCATAACCATAATAGTTAGACATATGCTGTCGCGACCTTTTTTGTAAATAATGATGTGTTCTACAAAGTCGTAGTACATTATTTTATTCTATCATCAATAGTTTTCGCAGCGCACGCGATGTAAATAATATTTTAGGTAATTTTTTACACCTTGGGTTGCATTATTGGAGTTTTAGTAAGGATCCCTAATTTTTTGAAAATATAATATAGCCTATGTCACTCGGGGATAGTGTAGCTTCCCAACAGCGAAAGAATTTTTCAAATCGGTTGAGTAGTTTCGGAGCCTATTCGATGCAAACAAACAAATCTTACCTCTTTATACATGTATATATAGTGTAGTAGAAGTCACGGACGTACAAAATATATGGACATGCCCTTACGTGTTAAAAAACGTGTTATTTCCCCCTCCCATTGGAACCATTTTTCGGAACCGGCTGGGCGTGTCCGGACCAATGTCGTGCTCTCGTCGTACATTTTACGCGCGGACGCTGTATGTCTATGAAACACATACTTAGACAATGAAGAAGACTTGGCGAATCACAAGTCTCTTTCCTCTCTTCGCCCCGCCATAGTTGGTTTTTACCCCTCATCTGTAAGTTCTCGTCTAGTTATTTGTATGTCTATGAGTAGAAGTAGATAAAAAGTTATTGTATTGTATTCGTTTATTTTTTTTTATTGAATGGGGTGATGGCATTCCTTCGTGATGTACAAAAACAGATTAATTATGAATAAAATTACGTTGTGGTAGAAAAATAATAATTTTGGAAGTTAGAAAAGGGTAAAGAGCAGTGGCGGACTAAGCCCGTCAGAGGCCCGGGGCGGCAAAGCAGAATTATTAAAAAGTTTTTCTTATTAAAATAGAATTAATTTTATTTTATTGGAATAACTTTAGAAGGTTATGCCCATCAACGTAAAAAAAAAACTTCAATGATTAATAAAAATAGGTGTTTAAAAGAATAAAACATTAATGTAAGTTAAATTTGTATAAAATACATTTTATTCAATATGTATAACGTATAAATAAATATTACATCTTCTTCAATGATTGCAAATTCACTGTGCGGCCTCATTTTAATTAAGGTTAAACGTCACGTACGTTTCACTACGCACTCTCAGATGGCGCCAATCAAATTATTTTAGGTTTTTAATGCTTTTTGCATGTTACGCTTTAAAATATTAAGGTTAATTAATTGTTCGCGACCGTATATATTTAATTAGAATATAAATATATAGTTTTGTCCATAAACAAACCCAAATCTTTCAAGAAAGGCTGAAAAATTCAATTTTGTATCGGTGACTCAATCCAATATTGTATTTTTCAGCCTTTCTTGAAAGATTTGGGTTTGTTTATGGACAAAACTATTTATTTATATTCTAATTAAATATGTACGGTCGCGAAAATTAATTTACCTTAATATTATAAAGCGTAACGTGCAAAAAGCATTAAAAACCTAAAATAATTTGATTGGCGCCATCTGTGAATGCGTAAATTATAACGTACGTGACGTTTAACCTTAAATGAAAATAACACCCTTTGTTTAGATCATTATTTAATAAAAATTATCAACATGTTTCTAAACCAATAGATTCTTCATCAGGATACACAGACATTGTATCCTTATAAAGAAACCATTGGTTTTAAAACATGTTGATAATTTTTATTAAATAACGGTGTAAATAAAATTTCATTTTTATTTAAATATTGAATTGGTTGTTTTTCACAAAGTTTAGATGTATTGCACTTTTTTCCTATTTGAATGAAAATTTTGGACTGTTTTTTGAAAAAGGAAAAGGAATTACGACAAGGCACAACACCCAAAAAACACACCAATGAAGTTTTTTGGAAGTGATAATCTTCAAACATACAAACATAATAGATATATAGGTATATTAAAGAGGATCCACAAGGTTCAGAACATTGAATCTATTATTGACATCATATAAATCATCACCATCTTCAGACACATTGTCAACTGAATCAGTAGGTTCTTCCGGCACAATATCCTCAGTATTTTTTTTAGGTTTTTTGCCAACTTTAGGTTTACTAATTTGCTGAGCAGTCCGAGGAGGGCAGCAATTATCAAACCCTAAGAACTTGGAAAGCACCACGAAGCAATTAAGCACACTCGGAGAATACTGCAGAAGTTGATAAATATATGAACCAGGATTATCTCTTCGTTTCAAGTTTACATACATATTGTACAAAAATGTTCCATTATAAGTTTCATGTATAATGCAGGGAGTAAAAGGTTCGGAAGTTAAAGCATTTAAATAAGACAGTTGCTGGAAACAACACTGAAATTGTGCAAAGAAATGTAAATATTTACTTTTGTAAACCTTAGGAAACTCCACAACTTTAGGATCTATCTCAAAGTATTTCAACATTTTGCTGGCAGCGGTCATGCAGTCTTCATAACAAATATTTTTTTCATTTATTCCTTCGAAACCATCAACAACATTCACCTGTCGATCTTTACTTGTTTCATTCCAGCCCTGTAGTTCCTCAGCGTATTTTGAATTAAATTCATAGCTACTGTAATCTCCATCAATTTTACTTTTCACTAGGGACAAGTTTAAGCAACTTAGAATGAGGGAATATATCTGAGATTCATTCGGAACGGGGATATATTCGCTCGAAGACTTGGTCATCCATAATATTGTAAGTGCGAGCATCTGTAGATTGGCTGGTACTCTTTGTATTTCTTCTAGTATTTCTTTTTCCATTGTTCTCTCCAGGAAGCCGTAAAACATGGTGGGCCCCGGAGATTCGCATCTGTCAATCCAGCTTTCGATTAGTTCATCAGGCACATACGCGGTGTAGGGAATACTCCTCGATCTCTGCTTAATACCATTGCGACACTCCACAGTCATATCTTTTTTGTTAAAGCCCATAATTATATCAAATGAAAATCTTAAAATGGGCAAAGAAGCTAAATTAGAATCACTCATTGTGAAGTCTTCTACCTGTGGCATAGCTATGTAAAGAGACTTGTGTATCACATCATAAAATCGAGGTGATATTTTACCTGTTTTAAGAATATTTAATATCCATTGAAGATTTTTATTCCCTTTATCTTTTGCCTCTTTCTGACCTTCAAGAGATTCTATTTCTATTATAGAGTTCTCAGTTAAAAGTCCAAGTTCTTTCAAGGAGTTGCAGTAAGTACTAGTATAATTTGCGCAGGACCCAGTGATCATTCTTTGAATTTTATTACGTTCAGTTAACTTATAATGGCTGAGCACTTTTTCTATGGCAGAGTCAAATGATTCATTTTGCAGCCATTCAATAACAGCAACAATTCGACGTTGACCTTCATTCATCTTTTTGGACTTGGATTGTTTCAAGTTATCATAGAACTTAGAAAACACACTTCTTTTGACATAGTCATTTCCTAACAAAGTTGCAATCAAGGGAAGCATATTATTGTCCACTCCCGGAAACAATGTTAAGAAATTCTCTACTCTGTATAATTTGCATTTCATAACAAAATGTGAGCCCTCATTTGTTTTTAGAATAAATGGTTTTAAAGTCAGCGATGGGAATGGGATGTAAGTAACGTTGAAGACGAAAAAATCTGAATCATAACTCAGAACGGGACACCCCAAAAATCTTGCAACAGCGGCTATTTCAGAATCTGCTTCCAATTCACAAAATGTATATGACACGTTGCAGGATTTTAAGACTTCAATGAAGACGTCCTTCATCAGCAAAGGAAATACCAGGAATTGTGATTGATTTTTAGGATTCAACCGTGAAGCATCAATAATCCTTCCGGTAAACCTTTTCAAAACAGTTTTCATCTTCTTGTCTTCGTAGCCTCCATCAAATATGACGTATGGAGTGATCTTACATTTTGTTAGAGCATTGAAGAACTTCTTGATGGTGCGGGCATACACATCATAGTCTCCCCCGAATGAAGAATTACATTTGGTAGTATTCTGAAAAAGCTGCGCCGCCAAACTATTCCCATCAATAACCAAGTATTGATCATGCAGGTGAAATGCTTCCAGTGAACGATCTGCATTTCTGGCAATGAACGTTGTTAGACCTTGTATTCCCATAATGTTAATTTCTCATAAGAAATCCTTTTGGTATATTTATGAAGTCCGAGAGGTTAACTTTGGATAAATAAAGTTTAAACGTCAAAATCAAGCGTGTTTTTGACATTTAGGTGTACATAAATATGTTGCTAGATGTAAATAAAAACACTTTGTTTACCCGACTCGGTTTATTATGTCGGTTCCCGGGGAACCGCCTAAAGGTGTATACACACGTCTGGTCATCGTCTGGTTTGGCCAATTACCACTGACCACTGTTAACAGTACCATAAATATACTAATCCCAGTACCAACTGAGTATAGCATTGAAAGACCCGGTCATCCCATCGTAATTTCCAAGCTATAAAAGAGTCTATTATTCGATCCCTTTCCACATGTTTTCAAAAATCTAATGCTAGGTCCACACCGAAGCCAACCTTCCAACTCCGAACTTAGTTCGGAGTTGGAAGATTGGTCGATCGTGTGGTGGCTGCGGCCAACCCTCCAACCCCGAATTCCGAACTCCAAAATGGCGGACATGGAACAGCTGTAGCTAAGTTGTATCTTATCAGGTTGCCTATAATTATTACGTACGTATTATTATGTACTTATATACACGACATGTTTTTAAACAATTCTTATACCACTCTCCGTTATAATATCGTCATTTTAATAGTACGCGGCACTCGCGTCTTGATCGCCTGCCGTTCGCAGACGGATGTGTGGACAGCTGCGGCAGGCGGGTTCGTGTGAGTTGGCCGTCGGGATCGCCTCGAAGGCGATCCCGGGCCAACTCGAACTCCAACCTTCCAACTCGAACTTCCAACGCACGAACTCCCCTCCACACGATCGTCCAAACGTTTGAAGTTGGAACGTTGGCCGCAGTGTGGGCTTACCAATAAATTGTGAACAAACCACTTGCCTGTAAGTAGAGCACTTTACAATCAAGCATTCTGACGTCACTTGTGTATATTTTATGTTGACTCAATTCTTGAAATACTTACTACTAGTAACTTAACTCCGTATGAAAATATGACTTTTATCTCTGAAAACATGTTTTTCGGTTATTTATTGTCTCTGATCGATCACAAACTTGAAACTTGTCAAATCGTCACAAATCGTCTCGCACGTGGTATAAAATATTTCCAAAAAGTTCTAACCGGTATGTGAAATAACCTAACTCAAATCAAATCAATAAGACAACAAATCTGCCCTGTGAAATATTATGTCTAAAATAAGTTTTTTAACGTGTCCTAGAAGTATTGCAGTAAATACTTTTTTTGAGAGCCATTTATAAAATTGTATTATTTCCTAAGGTTAAAATTAATTAAAATCTTGGGTATAAGTATGAATAACGCCTTTCGAATTAGACTATTTTTAAGTTGCAAATTACCGTCTTTCAGTCGTCTTTCTGCACGTTGATTTGTCAGTTTTTAGGCTATAACCCCACGACCGCTGCGCCGGCGCGAAACACGATTCCTTCAAAATTAATATTTTATCATTTGTTTTCAAGCATTCTCCGGTTTGAAGAATTTACACTTATGTTCATAAATTCTAATTGGAAATTCAGACTATCTCAACGTCCGTTGAGATAGTCTGATCAAAAAAACGTTGATAAAAAAAATTTGAACTTTTCAGAAAAATAATCAATATGGCAGGAGACGCAGCAGTCGAGGAAACAAAAGTTGAAGCAACTGGGGAAGAGGTTGTGGCTGAAGTTCCAAAGAAAGAAGTAGCCACTGAAAATGGCGCCAAATCTCAAGGAAAGGAGATTCCTGAAACGGTTTCAACGGAAGATAATGGTATCTCTGCTCTGGAAGAAAATATCATCCGCCAAATTGAGTATTACTTTGGTATGAACCCACATTCTTACTATGTGGAATAATTTTGATGTAATGGCTATATGCCGACCTATTACTTGTTTTATGTGGATTTAACTCTTTTTTTTTTCAGGTGACATGAATCTCCCCAGAGACAAATTCTTGAAGGAACAGATACAGTTGGACGAGGGCTGGATTCCTCTGGCTACAATGTTCAACTTCAAGAGGCTTTCCAACCTCACCAAAGATCCCGAGGTGGTCATTGCCGCCCTCGCTAAATCTGTCAGCCAGTTGATGGAGGTAAACCCACACAGCTTCTTTATAACAAATTAATAAAATCAATATTCATTAAATGGTGGCTGCCAAGCGAGACACAGTTAAGACTACTTTTTTGCTACTTTTAAAAATTATTTTTTAATTAACCTTTAGACGCCAAGAGGTCCATACGGGACTGTGGATTTGCGTCGTTCAATGCCCAACGGTCTGTTATGGGACCGGTGATTATGGTGCGAATATTTCACAAAAAATGCTTGGGCAGTGGGCAACCTTTATTGCACGTGGTGCACAAGCATTTATAGGTTAAATACAAACTAAACCTATTTTAGTATCATACATAGGTTCATATTTTGGATTAATTAAGAGGAAAAAAACTAACCTTAAACTTTCACATCAATAACAATGGCCGCCATGTGAACAATCGATTTAAATTTTTACTAAATAGCTGTTGAAATGCTAATTTTTCAATTTCCACAATTATTAGCAACGCTGCAGTAGGATTCAACAACTATATCCAACGCTACTAGCTGGTTGATCGTGATATTTCAAAACATGTAACGATTACGTAGAATTTTTTTTTGCTTTTTTCTGTATGTGCCGTACAAATAATTTCAGAATGTTGAAAATCCACCAACCTCTGTGGAAAAATAAGTTGAAAATTTGGCTTCTGCAATAATGGAGGACTAGTAGAGAATCGAACCGGCAACGTCCAAGTGGGAACCAATAACTACCACTACCAGTCGGTCGTGATATTTCAAAGCAAGAAATTTTCCCTTAATTTTTTCTCACCGGTGGTGCTTTCCCATGTTTTTTCTGTCTTCATTTTTCTTATGCAGAGGGGGGGAGGAGCGTTAAAGAAAAATATACTTAAGGGAACCTTTGCACTATGCAATGCTGCTAACTGTTAGGCATGACAAGAAGCACATTGACGATGGGTGAGCAGACGGACGGTCACAAGCGCACTGCTTAAACAGGCCCGCCACCAAAACTATTTTCCGACTGCTGATCTAACCGATACTAAATTTATTTTTTTAAGTGTTTATTAACCATGTCCCCCATTTGTCTGTATATTGGCATAAATTCAACATTATACATATTTATAAAATTATGCTTTATTTTGAAAATTACTAAAACATATTTCTTTATTTTAGATAAGTGAAGACAAGACAAAATTGAGGCGTTCACTCGAATATCCGCTTCCGGAATTAAATGAAGAAAGAAGAAAGGAATTAATGACACGCACAGTTTATGTCAAAGGTTTTCCAAAGGATGATCTTTCCATCGATATTTGCTTAGAATTCTTCAAAAAGTACAGCACTTCCCCCGAAGACATTATTCTAAGGCGCTACTTAGACAAAGTCAACAAGAAGTGGTTGTTCAAGGGATCTATTTTCGCCACATTCAAGACTGTGGACCAGGCAGCCGAATTCCTCAAGGTAGCATCTGCAAAGATTGGGGAAGTAGAGGCTGTGAGGAAGTGGCAAGCTAAATATTTGGAGGAGAAGCGGGCCGAGACTGATGAGAGGCAGAAGAAGAATGCTGCTAAAAAAGAGAAAAAACAACAGAAAGAAGTAAGATTTTCCTGTCATAATCATGAACTTAGAGAATGCATTTTAAAACATTTCTGTAGTAGCTTCCATTTAAAAACATTTCTTGCTTATAATATGACTTGTAACACTTCATTGAGAATGCTGGGTTTTGTTCTACTCACGGCAATGAATTTTAGAGATAACCAGGCCAACTCCTTAATAATGAGTAAGAAATATCTGAGATTTCTCTACCTGGAGTATGGCTTTTTATTTGGCCACTACCCGTGGCTCTATCCTAATGACTTTCTTTTGGGTATGCTAGGAATGAACCATTTACGGGTAAGAAGGGATGTGCACATTTCTTCAGACTTATTCATAGATGGTTTGAAAACTCGACTATCGTGGAAAGACTTGCCATTGTGCAAGTTTTTTGTCTTAAACAAATTGTCAGATTATAAAAGCTTTGTGTTATTTCCGCTTCACAATTAAAGCTGTATAAATGAAACATTTCTGAACATAGCCGAATACTAAAAACTGTTTTTGAAAGGTTATGAAATAAACTTTCAAATTGTATTATTGCAAATAAATAATAACATTTGTAAATATTAAAAATTAGAATGCAAACATAAAAAAATGTAAAAATGACCCACGTGATGTTTTATGTGAAAAAAAAAGCACTTACTCTATCGTATAAATGTTTAATAAACAATTTTTTCACCTCACTTTTTTACCATTTCATACGAAAATATTTTAATAAAAAACTAACAATGTCTTAAACAAATGACAATCGAACAAGATGGAGGTTCCATTTTGCTCAGATAATTAATCTCTACGTTCCATAGATATTTTTGAATACAGACGCGTAGCGTTGTTCATTATCGATATTCCGTTTTTTATTTCATGGTAATCCGTATACTAGTGATGGAAATAAATCAATTTTGGTAAAATCTCGCGTGTTTATGTCAAAAGACGCTCTAATGTCTTGACCTCTATTATTATATTCGCGTCTTTTGACGCTCTAATGTTCCGAGTGGTTAAACAACTGGTTATTATAGGGCGCAACCACTCTTTGTATCGATTCATACCCACCGGGTTATGGAACACCTCATGATGATTACTGACTTTTATAATTGTTTCAGGACTACGAGAAGACACCCATCAAATTGCCCACAGGAACAGTATTATTGCTGGCTGAAGTTCCAGAAGGAGTGACGAGAGACACCATTAAGGAAGCAGTGACCGTCTTAGGTACATTTTCAAAACATCCAACAAACATATCGTCGCATTAATTCGTAGAATGCGTAACCACCAAATGTCAAATTTTACAGGAGGCGCAAAAAACCTCATAGTGAAAAAAAATGAAAGACGGGTCATTGTTTTTATTTATGTTCCAAACATATAATATATTTCGAAATTTATTTTCAAATTAAGGCTTTCTATTTCAAATCGGAGTTAGGAAGTTTAAATGAAAACCGAGAATGGACATACGTATTTTACAAAGATACCGACGTACTTTTCTGCGAACAGTTTTATGAACAACTAGCTGAAGACTTGGGAGATAGGAATTTTACATTAAAAAAATAAAACAACAATACAGAACTGCAATATTTATTTTATAAATTACTCAATAACATCGTAATTGACTTTTGTATTTAGTCTCAGTATGTAAGGATAACAGGATAAATATAATAGTACTTAGTACACAAGGCATAACATCACTAATACTACGAATAATTTTGAAGTTAAATAATAAGACCTGAAATGGTAAATAAAATAAAGTATGTGGGGTTAAGGAGTTTCGAAGTATTCGCGAGTAAAAATAGCTCCATGGTGTTACGCAGTTTTCTAATTTGTGTTTATCTAAAAAGATTTTTTTTTTTTAAATTTGCGAATTTTACTAGTCGATGCGGGACTAATTTTAACACCAGATTTGGAGTTACGCAGTCTACGAATTAATGCGACGATATTTGGTTTATATGTACATATTTCAAATCTTTTGTTGTAATATTATGTGTTTATTATTTTTTTCATTCCAGGTGGAAATGTGGCCTTCATCAAAATTGAAGACGGTAAAGCTTGGATCAGGCTTCAAGTAGAAAACACAGCAAAGGAAGTATTCGAAAAATGCACAGACTCCAAATTGAAAGTGGAGGACAACAACTTGGAAGTTTCCCTATTGCAAGGAGAGGAGGAGCAGAAGTTCCTCGATGAAATGGCTGGAGAATTAATGAAGAGAAGGCAGAAGCAGAACAGGAGCGGGGGCCCCAAGAGCGGGGGGCGCGGGGGCAAGCAACATTTCAACAGGAAACGAAGGGGGGGCGGAGGCGGAGAAGGTGGTCCTCCTTCCAAGAGGAGATAATTTCTCCTAATTATGTATAATTATTATAAGTAATGGTCAATAATTTTTAATAAAATATGTTGTTCGATAAAATATATTTTTTTATTATCTTCCAATTCACTGAAATATATTCCTGCTTGAGTTACCAATATACAACAACGTCCTACATTTTGAGACTCGCAAGCAATGACTTTTTGCATTAACCACACACAGGAGGCCCTGAGGAAAGGCCCCATTATTATCTTTGGGGATGCTGTGTGGAGGTGGTTCTTTTTTAGTTAAGTTCTGAGAAGGAAAAGGTGTGGGGTTAGTATGAATCTGGGGTCAGTGTGTCCAGGAGTGACTAATGTATGAATTATGAATCCATCCTTGACGGATGCCATTGCAGTGCAAGGCAATGGGTCGAAGGTCCGGCTGGAGAGGTCAAAGGGTTTCCCTCAAGCAGTCTCTTCCAATCCGGCCTGCCATGCAGCTGGTGGGCAGACTCATCTGCCAAGAACTGGACAAACCTCACCCTGTGAACCTAGATACCTCTGCAAAGTCACCGAACACAGCAAACCACTAGGGATGACCTATCGTCGCCTAAGTTCGTATTTGTCCAACAGACCATTATGGTTTTTGTTCAATCTCCGCTTTAAACATAAAAATAAAGTTTAAAAAATGATAGTTAAACACTTAACTAAGAACTATTTAGACTAAGGAGACCTTTAGGGAAATAGCTTTATCTTGCACATGTTATCATAATGTTTCATTGAAATAATGCAAGAAAACCTTCTCCTCATGTAAAATTTTCTAATGGTCTGTTGGACAAATATGAACTATGGCAGAGGTGTTGGTTTTCAAATAAGTGGTTCACGGGGCAGTAGTACCCATACCTGCCTCCCAAAGTGTGACTTGTGAGATTATAGCACAAGAACCTGGAACTATGGTGTCCACAATAATTGAATGCTTGCCCGGAATAAGTTATATCCAACATAACTATCAATGTTGAGTAATTGATGGAATAATGTTGTATCCAACGAAACTATCAATGTTGAGTAATTGATGGAAAAACGTTGTATCCAACAAAACTATCAACGTTGAGTTATTGAAGGAATAATGTTGGCCATATTGATACGCTTATTTTAAGGTAGGGATTATGGTAATAAATTTAAAAAATTGCCAGTTATAGCATTTTAAAGGTTGGTTGGCGTGAATAAATAGAGAAAATTAATGTCTTCAACTAGAAACACTTCAAAGCCAAGAAGCTGAAGGATGTGGGAAAATAATTTTTGACCAGAAAAAAATATTATGTTAGAATAATGTTGTAAGTTGATCTCATGACAATATCTCGAATGTAAATGGTTTGATTTAATCATATCGTTTTAAGCTCAAATATATCAATGACATGTGTAAATTTATGGTTAGAAGAGCATCTCGCTTTCTGTAAGGTACGAAAAATAAAACATTTTGTGGAATAACGTGTGAAATTTTTATATACAACATTTTTCCACTAATTCAGAATAAATTCTATTTTAATTGCCTTTCTTTGCGACTTTTCATTTAAAATTCTTAAGAATTGTATGTTTATTGTATTTTAAATGTTATGAAACATAACTGATTTCATTTTTTCCATTTTTCTCAGAACTAGAATATTGTTCCATTGTTTATTGCAAGGGCGCCATTGTGTAAGTTGTGAGGCTGAAGGAAAGGGGGGGGGGGGGAAGGAGGAAGTTGAAACAAAAAGTCATTAAAATAATTACAAGGATGTGTTTAATATAGATAAAAGAGTCCAATGCATAACATTATAAAGAATTAATTAACGAATTAGCAAGTAATATACAATGTAGTAGTAAAGATGATACGAAATAATGCGGTGTTTTGAAAATAAATATGGTGTACTACATACAATAATTGCAAATTGTATAATATTCGTAAACAAATGCAGTACAACTGCTCATTCAAAAGTTTCTCGCGATGAATACATCACTTCACCGGTAACTGGATTATTATTTATTACAGATATAAAATACAGTAATACCCCACAAAGCGGGTGTTCTAAATGTGATTATACAACAGGAATCCCCAAGAGCCTGCACACGTTATAAAAAATATCAATAATTTTTTACTTTTGGACTATAATTCATTAGTTTCAAATACCACAATCACACACACATATCTTATATAATAATTTAATTTTACGATAATCAAAAAGCTATTCGATACATTCTTTTAACAATGACAACTTTATGTTATGCATTCAAACAAAATATTATCAAACGCACAGTACTGAAATCCTTGTTTCATTTATTAATAGTGCATTCATTGAGATTAACATCTTTGGCACTCTTGCTAATTTTTCCAATATTAATAATATTGTATTATTAAATCTATGAACATAGTTGGTAACAAACACTTTTTTCCTTATAATAAAAACTGCTAACCAAATAATAATGAACAGAAAAAAATTAAGCAGCGTTGGTTGATTGTTATTTACATAATTTTAATTAACATTATTTATAAGTAACACATGGCCAACCAATAATCAGTAAAAGACATAATTTATGATTGAAACAGCAAAAAAGGCTAGTTTGTATATTATTTGTAAAAGATATAAGAATAAAATATTTAATACAAAGATATAACTACATTAATTTAACATCTCTTTAAAAAATTCATAATATTTTTAACATACATATTCCTTATAATTTATTGTAAAGAAGGTACCAGTATCAATATCAACTATAATTAAATCAAGCTTAGTTCAATAACACATTGTGTAATACAAAGTATGTAAAGCGTTATTACTTTTCTTAGCGCCATGTAATTTTTATCCCCAGATTTAGTAAGGAATCTGACTGAAAAGACTAAATGGAATTCATAGCCCGAAGATTTTGCTTACGTGAAAACTAAAAAACTCTACAGGCTTAAGTCAGCTATAGAGTAATGCAGCTAACTTCAGCTTTAATAACTGTTTTTATTCCACATTCATCTTCGATCGACGGTCTGTTTCAACGATTGCTAGAGTAAAAGAAATTGCTACAGTTAAATATCACTTTTAATTTTTGCTTTTACTTTCCGAAAACCGATAGTTACTCCAGAGCAGCTCACCATTGCGCCCCCCCCCCCCCCCCCCCCCCCCCCCCCCCGTTGTGGTAAATTCACGACGCATCCTATCCCATTACGCCCCTACTTTGTGGTAATCCGTCGCCACTAATTTCACGCCCGCTTTCCAATTAAAAAGGGTTCGGTGAATGCGCATATGAAACTGGTGGGGTTGAGTACCTCCAAAAAGGTTAAGAACCACTGCTTTAGAGTTACTCCGCCATTTTGACATATTTGACAGTTCTGTTGATGTTAAGGTACAAAATTGCGCTCTTCAACATTGATTAATCATGATTAATATTAACCAAAAACATTTCGACCCCGTATTAATAATATGTTTATTTAAAGTTATCCTGAATTTTTGGCATATCGTAGGTCGGCATTTATTTTTAAATACTCACACAAATATCTTTATGGGAACAAAGCTGTCAGTTCCTACAACGACTTGGAACAAAATACAACCGGATATTTTAACAGTTTAACCGGTTTTCAATTTAATTTATGGTGTAGCCGCACCAAAAAAAAATGCAGTGCGTTTTTTCACATAAATTCAACATAACATTAGTGCGTGGTCCTGTCTTAATACTTTAACTGACGGTTAAAATTTAAATTTAGTTAACAATTTAGCTTTTTTGTTGAAACAGATGGCCGTAAGTTTGAAAAGAAAAATATAGAATTTGATTCTGGCGCAATAAAAGATAATACATATTTAGTATGCTCAAAATAATTAAACTGACAACAAAATATCACTATGAAATTCAACTCTACCATCTCTGTTGAAGCTTTAAGTGACAAATAATGACACAATACACCAAAGATTATAAAAATCCCACCATTGTGCATCATTCCGAAGGTCAGTAAAGATGATAAAATTAGACATACAAATTATATAATGCACGTTTTATTGTTTGTAGGCAAAAAATAGGTAACTACATAAGCGCAAGAAAAAATTATACTTTAGATTTATTTATAATATTAAATATTCCATTAAAATGAACTGGTCCCTAAAGTAAATCTAAATTATTAGAAGAATGAATTCGTTTCGTTATTAATTCAACAGCAGGTTTAGATTCAATTTAATTTATTTAACATATTATAATATATATGTACTAATTTTTCTTCAGAGTAGGTCAGTTTTATGTTATCATTTCTTGCCATTGGGCAATAAACTTTTAAAGTAGCATATTAATAAAATGTATACCCATAGAAAATATAAATCAGGTGTTTTAAATAATGAAAGCCATATTTTTAAAGTTCATTACTATTTTCAATATGAAATCCAAAGAGAGAAAAAAAAAGAGATCAAAATACAATACGTATTATTTATCTTCAGAAATAATGTTATTTTATTATAATTCAGACTAAAAGATTGAGATTCATAAAATCTTTAAAAAGACATCTTATTAAATATACTTCAAAAAATAATTAATAATTTAAATACTGAAGATGTGTATATTTTTATGGTGTAAAATATTTTGATAAGCTTATAAAAATTACAAAAATATCCTTGATACATAGATAGGTATGATATTATAATATATTATTTGCATAAATGGCTAAAGCGCCATTTAGCAGTATGCAGTAGCATTTATCCTTACCCGCGTCGATATGTATATTAATACATTTTAGATATTATGTTTTGAGCCGTGATTCGACTTGCAAACTTTTACTAAAGATTGAGTAATGATATCAAAGTTTACTTAGAAGTTATTAGATCAGTTCATATTTTTTTTATACTGTTTAAAAAACTTTTCAAAATACAAGTAGAATACATACACATTCAAAAATTCAAGAATGAATACTTAAGGTGATACACTATTAAGCAATGCAAAATCATGTGATTTTGGTTTGGAAATTATATCACACAGAAATATTTTGGATGCTTTAATTAAATACTGCAAGTAGAACATATTTGCCTTTGAAATAATTGGGTTTTTTTTAATGGGTCTTTTTATAAGTCCAGAAAAAACGTAGTATCGGGCCTATAAAAAGTTCAAAATCTCCTACTTACGAATCCCTTTTCCATTATGGTTTTATTGTGTAATGTGGAATTGAATTCTTTACAAAATAATCATAAAACATTTAAATACATGTGCCTGAGCTTCGCAAAATAAAATAAAACACGCTTTTGGCTATGTTTTTTTTGTGAATAAATCAAAATAGGCGGCTGGTATTTAACGGGAATTTAAATCTTAACGCCATCTACATAAGGTATGTTATTGTTAGCGGCCTAATCCCTAATTTTACAAGCATGGTGCATTACCTTAAAAAGATAATATGAAGATATGCAAATGAGATGTTTATATGTACAGTAGTAATACAATCATAAAAAACATTTTACTTAAATTTATGAGCATTTTTTGTGAGCTTGAAAACAGATGAAAGTGTTACAAAAAATTGTTACATGCCAAAAAGACATTTATTTGATGAGGAAAAAATAATTATTATATAATTATTAAAGAATAATATTATTTATACATTTTTACATTATTTAAGGCTAATTCAGATTGCGGCATATTTTTAGTAACACCAGCCAACTGTATGTACAAATGGAATGTAAAATGAAAAGACAATATATAATAGATTAAGCCAGAGGTTCCCAAAGTGGGTGCCGCGAGATCTACTAAAAATCAATATTGACATGAACGAATACAAACATTTTATGGAATGGAAAATCACCCGCGTGGCCGGTCCGCGCTCTGGGAATGGATTGGGTGGGAGGCACAGGAGTGGGGATACGGTTGTGGTGCTGCGCTTGCAGCGGCCGCGTGCCGCATTCACTTGTAGTTTTTTCATTTAAGATTTCATTATTCAGGAAAAAACTACAAGTGTGGAAGAGAAAAATGGGTGATAATGGAGGCAAAGATTGTTTTCCAATATGGCAACAGTACATGGCCCATAGCGGAGTTAAGGTTTCAAATAACTTGCTGACCCTTTTCACAGAGCACCTATCACAGTTAACTGCCAAGTACTTCGCGGAAGACCAAGTGGAGAAGTTTGTATGGATCCAAGATCCATTCCGTGCTCAAGCCCCCAAGATTTTACTACGCAGGAAGAAGACAATTTAATTGACCTCTCGACCGACAGCAGCCTAAAAACGAAATACGCTTGTTCGGATTTGACGGAGTTTTGGATATCAGAAATCAGTATCCGATTCTAAGTGGAAAAGCTGTAAGGGTCCTCATCCCCTTTGCTACTTCATATCTGTGTGAAGCTGGATTTTCAGCGGTTGCGGTTATAAAGAGCAAATATCGCTCAAAAATAAATGTGGAAAAAGAAATGAGGAGCACTAAACGGTTTTTGTACTTGTATTATATTTGCATTTTCTTTGCAAGTTTTCCTATCAATAAATGCACTTATTCATTTTACGAGTTGTATTATTCAGTGGAGTAGGTAAAAAAAAGGTGGGGGGTGGCGGTGGCTAGATAGATCCCGAGGCTAACACAGATAGACATTATTATTATTTTTTTATTTTTTTTAATGATATTTCTCTTCTATAGAAGCAGACGCTTGTGATTAGAAGAGGGACGAGTATCGGGATGAGAAAATATTTAAAATATATTAAAAAAACATATTTTGTATCTTTTAATTTAATTGTGGTAGATACTTAAAAAAAAAATTATATGACAGGGGTGCCGTGAGAAAATTCAAATTATCTAAGGGTGCCGCGTCTTGGAAAATTTTGGGAACCCCTGGATTAAGCAATGTTGGATGACTAATTTTTGAATCAGGATGACTAAGGTATTAAGTCACTTGCAATGCAAATGATTCAATAGTTAAATCATAACTTACATTCTCATACAAATCGTAAGTCCTTTTACAGGTTGACCTGACTGTTTTTTCCAAAACTTGAAAATGGTCTTTTTTGTAAGGAATTGTTTTTCAGTCCGGTAAGCCTAAGATATTTTTCAAGCTGAGAATCAGGTGATTAGTAAAATGTGGATACTTAAGCCCAGGAGAGTTAAAATATTTTTACTGTAGTAAAACCCCGTTAATTTGAAAAAAAATTGAGAACATTAAGTAAATCTATATTTAAAAAAACATGTATCTTATTACTCATTCATCAAGACAAATAAATGTAGAAAAATAATTGAAAAACAGGAAATAGATACCGCAAAAATACTAAAGTGTTTCCAAAAATGTTAAAAAAAGCTGCAACACTACTTTTTGGTTGTTTAACTTAATTTTTTTTAAATCCATTTATCAGTTGATGTTGGTACTTATATGGTTTACAAGTAACAAGATTCTACAGCAGTGAAAACTTTTTCCTTTCGGAAAGTTGAACCTAAAATTCTGGTTAACTCATAAACAAAAAAACAATTCAATAGAATCAAGCTGCATAAATAAAGCTTAAACATACAATTACATTTATTTATACATTCAGTGCAAAGAAATCATTATCCAATTCATTAGTTGATATGACTCTATTCACCACTGAAAGAGGGTCATTTCACAAGATAACAATTTGGACAAGGAGTCAATAATCTTACATAAAACAAGCTGGTCTCTAGTATCCCTGAGATTCAACTGGACTAGTGGTCTCGCGACTGACTACCTTGACTCCTTGCTCCAGTCTTCCAGCCCGGACGGCTTGGAACTTCAGGAATGCGTCGTAACCGTATGCGATCATGGCGCAGAATCCAAAGAACTGTAAAAAATATTAAACATTATTTACATGCCTTTTGCTAGTTATTATATATATACAGTGGGACAACGTAATTATGAACACTCATTTAATTATAATAATATCAATGAAAAAACTTGTTTACTTCCACTTTATTATATTTTTAAAACCAACTGGTTTCGGTTCGACCTGAACCTTCCTCAGGATGAATAAAATATATTAAATAAAATACAGGATTACAGAGTATTTAAATGAAAAGTAGAAGAGGGAGAGATTTTGATTTATTTTATTTCAGTGATTTAATTATTGTATATTAAAATCTCACGAATCCCGCATTTTAGAGGACCAGCACCTTCAGTAATCTGGGACTAATTGAGATAGAGCTAGAGTTTTTAAACAAGGTTTGAGTACGAGAAAGCAGTTGCATATTGTCAATAAGAAATTATTTTGGTAAACAAAAGAAAAACGATTTTTTGCTAATAAACTTAAAACTTGATTAAAAAAATTCATAATATGTTTTATTCATTATTAAAAATAATATTTCGTGAAGTTCAAGGGTTCAGTGCTGGGACCCCTACTTTCCATTTTGTTCATCAACGATGTTGCCAAAATAATAGAATCATTCCGACTTCTTTCCCATTGCTAAGCTGACGATCAGCAAATCTATTTCTACTGTGCACCGAATGAGAGAGATAGATTAAAAGATATCATTGTTAAATGCATCGCTGCCATAACAGACTGGATGTCTTCTAACAATCTAAAACTAAATCCAACCAAAACAAAATTTCTTTGTACAGCAACAAAAAAACGTCATTCAATATTAGACAAATCTCCTCTCATTACTTCTGGCTGTAACATCATCCCTAAAAATGGTGTTAAACTCCTAGGTGTAAATCTAGACCAAGATCTTTCCCTCAAATTCCAGATTAATAAAACAGTAAGCACAGGATTCTTTCACCTGCGCCAAATCAAATCTATAAGGAAAAATATTCCGACTAAGGCCACAAAGATGCTGGTAAACTCTTACGTTGTATCACAACTTGACTATTGCAATGGCATACACGCAAATCTCCCTAAAATATACACTGGCAGACTTCAGTCAGTTTTCAATGCTGCAGCAAGACTGATAACCGGCGTTTCCAAATATTCCCACATTTCCCAACATCTGCGGAACCTTCATTGGCTTAAGTGTCCTGAGAGAATCCAATTCAAACTGCTGGATGGTTTTTAAAGCAACACACGACATGACGCCACTCTACCAAGCAACCCTTCGATCAGCATCTTCAACAGCCATAAGTAGACTCTCAGTACCTATGCGCTATCCCAATACCAATTTCAGAGACCGGGCTTTTGCAGTGGCAGGCCCAACAGCTTGGAACAAACTCCCTTCACATTTGCGAAAGATCGGCAGCACATCTTAGTTCAGAGCAAAGCTAAAAACTCATCTTTTCACATTATCATATTCAGAAAAATAACCGCATTTCTTCAGCAGTATTTCATTACTCAGTCCATGGGATTTACCTAGATTGATGTATCTTCACTACTAGCTTTTACGTTATTATTACGCAATTTTTGATATTTATTTTACAATTTATTATGTGTAAACTTTTTTTTGTAATATTTTTCATGACTTACACTGACAGCACGGGCAGTAATCATACCAAGAGTAATCATTAATCATAATCATACCAATCAAATGTAAATAAGTATGTTTGTCGTAAATAACGGCCGGCGTAGTCCAGCGGTAAGGCACTCCGAAGGTCACGGGATCGAATCCCTGCGTGGCAAATAAATTTTATTTGATTAATTTGTGTTATATCACAATTTATTCATTTAAAATAATATATAGTATATTTGCGGCACGTTCCAGAGTGGAAGATACTCTCAGTATCGCCCTGGTGTAAGAGCACCATTCAGAATTGAAACGTTGCTTGAAATGGCTTTAGCCGTGTTTGGTGACCAGATCTAAATAGCCAGGTACTTCCCCACCTTCCTCTTCCCTATCTCCTTCCCCCTCCCCACTACCTTCAGTCTCACAACATACCCCAATTGGGGATGCCATAGTCTCACTGGCTCCAGACAGGAGCAGTTGGGACTCTGGTGCAGTATTCATGTAAAAAAATAAAATTAAAATAACTAATTTTAAGACAGTTGACAGTAGACAGTCATAATACGAATAGAGCAGTAACAATACTGACTTGCAAGTACAAACTCAGTTATAAAAATAAGTATAGTTCTAAGTCACTAGTTATATAAGTCTTAGTTGTAAGTCATCAGTTATCAATCTTAGTTATAAGGCACTTGCAGTATATAGGTATAGATTAAATGTATAAATGAATTTGTAAAGCGCCCTTGAGGTGATTTTCTCACGAAAAAGGCGCTCTAAAAATCATCCAATAATAATAATAATTTCGGCGGTGTATCTATGTGTAACTTTTAGTCCAATGAACTCTGGAACTCGGATTCGCTTTGATTTTTCGAATTCAAAACGATTCATTGATAAAATATGCATCAAAATTATTTCATTAATTTTAATTAATTAATAATTCTATAATTATTGAAATGTTTATTTCTTTTGTTTACATTTTAAACAGTTGTCATAATAATTTTTCATGTTTGCTAACAGTGTTCATTCGAAAATTTAATTTCTGATTGTCTTTTGAAAGGAAATGATGGCAAATATTATTTTTATAAATACTTTCCTGTGATTTTTCCCAGCCTTAAATAAAACCACATTTAAATTACACATTTTCCTGTTTTATAATTTTCAGTTTTCCATACATAACAATAATCTAGCAGTTTAAATAATTCAGCAAATCAGGTGCCGGATTAGTCAGATATTACTGTAAACGTTAACTATGTATACACCAAATCAGTCAAAGCCATCTCTAGATCTATCTGTACTATAATAAAATGAAGAGGAGGCAAATTTTCACATACCGAAGCTGCAGAGAAAGCCTCCACTCCGAAGGAAGCCGCCAGAGAAGCAGCCAGCAGATAGAAGAAGGTCCAGAGCGTGCAGAAGCCAAACTCGATCTTCAGCCATGGCACCTTGTAGAACTTCTCCACCACGTGGAAGAGGTACAGGGCCAGCATGATGCCGGTGAACCAGAACCCGCCCATAGACACAGTGTTGAACCACGATCCCCGAGAATGGTAGCTGAACGAAGACACCTCGATGCAGATGAAGCCCAGAAGATTCAGAACCTGGAGAGGAACTTTAATTTAAGTTCAAAATTTCAACACTTTTTTGGATTGAATTACTGAAAAATGTAGAATAGCCATGAAATGACAGAAAACCTGTTATATTTCTTTTGTGATGCCAGATGTCACTATTTAAATTTTTTTCTGATTCAGACATCAGACAAAACATATCATCTGCCTCACAGTTAAAATATAAAAAAAGAAAACATTTATACACGCATGGCAAAAAGGGAAAGTTTATTACTTATAACTCTGTAATTTTGCAAAATAAAGACATTGATCAATATAATATTGACATAACATATTATTTATGATTGAAGTGTTAAATACACACATCCAACAAAGTGGTTTATTTGAACAAAAATTCTCTACGAAGAAAATTTGTAGTGCTAAATAAACAAGATGAGATATGGTATTTTTTTAAATAAAACTCATGCACTATTATGAAAGAGATAATATCTTTGAAAACTTACAATTTGCACAATCTTCAAAATTCCAGGAATTGTCCTCACATAGCCGGGGTCAAAGCGAACTGTGGTCACCACAGAGGCACTGGTGGATGTGGTGGTGGTATGCTGGGCGGGAAACCCCTGGTCAGCCATCTACAATACAAGCAAAGATACTTGATCACCAAACATAGCTTCTATTCAACACCTTTCCACACAAAACATCATTGCTATGTAACTATACAGTCCTACACCTCATATGTGCACTTTTTTGCCAGCAGTCTATACCTCATTTTAGTACTTTTGCCAGCAGTCTACACCTTATCGAAGTATTGACAGCAGTCACCTCATAGTCTACACCATCGAAGTATTTTTGACAGTAGTCTACGCCTTATCGAAAAACTTTTTCCAGCATTCTACACTTCTTCGAAGTACTTTTGCCAGCAGTCTACACCTCATCCAAATACGTTTGCCAGCAGTCTACACCTCACCTAAGTTCTTTTTCCAGCAGCCTACACCTCAACAAACTACTTTGGAAGCGACCAGGGTCCCACTTTATTCCTAATTTACATAAATGAACTGTGTAATCTGCCAATAGATGCCAAAATCTTAAGTTTCGCTGATGATACGATTCTCCTCTTCAAATCAAGTAACTGGTATGATGTTTACATAAAAGCAAACAGGGGCATAGCTATTTTAAAAGATGGTTAGACAATAATACACTAACAATGAATGTGTCAAAAACCAAATACATTGAGTTTAGTATTAGTCAGTCCCTAAGTAACCCAGAAAATAATATTCAAATATGTGCTTGCCCCCTGGTAAATGCTAATACATGTGATTGCCCCTATATAGAATGTGTTACAAAAATCAAATACCTGGGTATTATTTTTGACAGTAATTTAAAGTGGAAAGAACATATATTATTATCACTACGGCAAACAAACTTAGAAAATCTATATATATATACTTCTTTAGACAAACTCGCAACTTTCTTAACTTGAACCAACTCAAAACAATTTACTATGCACTATGTCAATCTCTAATCGAGTACGGTATCATAGCCTGGGAAGGAGCTAACGCTGCTACCATTGATCCAATCTCTAAAGCCCAGAAACTAATTATTATAAATATTATTCTAAAACTACCGATCACAAGCAGTTCGGATGAAATCTTTAATTAATAAATCGGTGTTTTGGACATTAGGCAAATTTATGCCAAAAATATACTAACTTATCTATTCAAACATAGAACTGTTTTTGACAATATCCAAACTGTTCGTGGGAAAAAATATCTTACTTATCCCTTTCGCCAAAACAACGTTTGGTCAAAGAAACTTCAGGTACTTTGCAACAAAACTTTATAATACACTTCCACTGACCATTAGACAGCAAACTAATTATGTAAAATACAAATCAGATACCAAGTCTTGGATCACAATATTTTTAGAACCTCCTAAAGCATGCTTTCCCATTGACACGATACTGATTGTCCTTGTACTTTTACTTTAAATGTAAATAACATGGTTGATGTTATAATTATTTTTGTGTTAAACTACTTATGCTAAAATGTGCCTGCTCTCAACACAGGAATTCCTAGTGAGACTGGCACAGCACAATCACTTGTGTAACTTAATAAATAAAGATTATAATAAATAAAAAGGTAAATTTTCGATCGCACCGGCCACGCTTATTACGAATAATTTTTAGAAAAACCTTTAGATTCGCCTTAATTACTATAAAAGGAAAGTTTTTGCATTCGGGGTGGCAGAAAATGATACATTATAAATTTATACTGCGTAAAATCAAAATTCACTTCACGAACCGATACGGCGTCAATCCGCGGCCATTCTGTCACTGTTATGTTGGCATCACTGATACATAAAGGGGCGTACATTAATTACGTGAGCTCAAAAGGGGGGGAGGTCCTGCAAAATCTCACTTTACTTGAAAAGAATATACGAAGTGGTTCAAATTTATCTCACCAAGGGGGGGGGGGGGGGGGGGGTCTAGACTGGAAAGAGCTAGATACGATCGTAGCCGACTTCATGGGATACATGAAATATCGCATAATTATGAAAACACAATAGAATTATAATGTTAACAAACCTCTATTCGTATATATTTATAATTACCATAAAATAATGACTATGAAGTTAGAAGTTACGTTACTACCACGTAATTTATGCGTATTAGGTAAGCACTTCTTTGGCAAAATTCTAGAAATAAAATAAAATGAATAAAGGCTTTTAGGCAAATTTTTTCAATGTCAAATTTTATTTTTAAAGTTATAAATCTTGCCTAAAAACATATTCTACACTTGGGGTCTTGACTGCTTTTATTTTATTGTAATCATATTAAAACACAAAAGGTTTCAGAGTCATTTTTTTATTCAATTATATCAATTTAACTTTAGTAATTTCATTTTATTCCTTCCGGGTGTTTCTTTCCGGTTCCAATTACGAATGAATTGGTTCCGAATTTTTGTTCTACCTCTGAAGTGATTCTGATTAGAGGTTTGTTTACTTTATATTATTAAATCTGTTGTGTGTTCATAATTTTGCAGTATTTCATGTATCCCATGAAGTTGGCTATGATCGTATCTAGCTCTTCGTAATGTATCAGGGATACCAACATAACAGTGATAGAATGGCTGCGGATTTACGACGTATCGGTTCACGAAGTGAATTTTGATTTTACGCAATTTAAATGTAAAATGCATCATTTTCCGCCGCCCCGAATGCAAAAGGTTTCCGTTTATAGTAATTAAGGTGAATCTAAAGGTTTTTTCTAAAAGTTATTTGTAATAAGCGTGGCCAGTGCGATCGAAAATTTACCCACATGGGACAAACTTTTATTAAAAAAATACAATATGATTGGCTTGGGCTTGGTGTCTAACTATGTATGTGCTTACCTCGCCATCAAATGGATTGGGTTTAATCCCTATAATACGCATCAGCAGCGAATCATACTTTCTCTGCACAATATGATAAGGCTTAGCGTGAAAAGAAAGCACAATATTATTAGGCTTGGAGTTTAAATAACAAAATACTTTAACTTTCATTTACATATGGTCCATATGGAAGTGATTTTCAGTCAATTAATAACATTTTATTGAGAAAGAAATACTTCATATTATTGCAACTCTATGTTTGAGCTTGCAGCATAACAACAAACGTCAATAAATCTAAAACAAAATGTAAACACTGTTTCGTAATATGTACAAAAGACAAAGGGAGGAATGCAGAATACGCCAATGTCTGGGAATTTAATAAAAATGCACTTTCTAGATGAGAAAAGTGTGTAGAAACTCATTAAAAAAAGAATTAATGTGCGGAAAGCAAAATTGAGGGAGATACAGCCGATCAAAGTTTAATAAAATTTCACTTCGCGAACCAATACTATGACAGCCCGCCCGCCATCTTTTGTCACTGTTATGTTGGTATCCCGGATATAACCTTTCTAGCGGGCTTGTGTATGTTAACCCAGCGCCGGATCTGCCCGCCCCCCCCCCATAACCTAACCTAACCGTACCTAACCTAACCTTTCTAGCGGGCTTGTGTATGTTAACCCAGCGCCGGATCTGCCCGCCCCCCCCCCCCCATAACCTAACCTAACCTAACCGAACCTTACTAGCGGGCTTGTGTATGTTATCTTTACATTAAAAAACAGCCTACGTTTTTAAATGGTTTGTCTGGCGGGATTCTCCATTCCAGTGCCTATTTACATTATATTATTAATTCTGTTTTTCATAATTACGCGCCTTATAATTTACCCCACGAAGTCGGCTACAATCGTATCTAGGCTCTTGTTTGTATCAGGTCTGGGATACCAACATAACAGTGACAACGATGGCGGGCGGGCTGTCATAGTATCAGTTCGCGAAGTGAAATTTTATAAAACTTTGATCGGCTGTATCTCCCTCAATTTTGCTTTCCGCACATTAATTCTTTTTTTAATGAGTTTCTACACACTTTTCTCATCTAGAAAGTGCATTTTTATTGAATTCCCTGACATTGGCGTATTCTGCATTTCACCCAAGACAAATATAATATGAAAACCGATAGGAATTGTACCCGGGAACTTTAGCAATCAGTTGCATTTTATTAATGGTCAGATAAACTATATTCAATGGGCGTACCCTGCAGGACATTGGTGCCTGGGTTTCAATTGTATAATTTATTAACTGCCGTATTTAGGAAAACTCTTAATATTAACGTGGAATAATTTATGAAGAATTAGCAATAAAAAGGGTTGACAATTGAATATTTTCGTCAAAAATGCAATCATCACCTGAAATAGCTAAGCTATGCATAGGGGAGTGGTCTATTGATTATTCATTCAATCAATCGCAAAATAATATTATTGCAAATGCATTTTAATCACAATCTGTTTATAAATACATACCATAATTTTCGTTTAGTAGAAGCGTTCAACACACGAAACACAAATCGTACCCTGTATCCGGATTTTCAGCGAAAGCCAATAGCAACAAGAACTAGGAATAAACGAAAACTTGCGAAAACTGAATGTGGGATGATGACAGTTACGCGACCACAGACAACAACATACCGACAACAATCTAGATCTAGTCATAGATAAATAGCATAAGTAAACCAATCGCATAAAATATAAATAGTAATCTAGAATTCTAGATCTAGACTCTAGTCTCTGAGTTCGCCCAGTGATGAGCATAGGTAATCGAGATATCCATTTCGACAAGATCGATTATTTCTCGAAATCCATCGATTAGCGTTTCACTTTCATTATAGCATTTCATATAGATTAGCGTTACACATTCATTATAGCGTTTCATATAGATTAGCGTTACACATTTTACTTTAATAAGCGTTCGCATATGGTTCTTTTTCGTGACATATTCATCATTTTACCCCCAAGTTTTACTTCAAGAAGCTTAGCAATGAATGTATTTATGGGAATATTAACAAGTAATAGTTAAGATTTAGAATTTTTTCTTGTATTAAAAACTTTTGATACCGAAAATTTAAATTTTTCTCAGAAATTTTCTTCGGAAAATAGGTGGGAAAATTATTGAAGTAAAATTTCTTTACGCACGCTCGACACTTGGGGGTAAAACGATGAATACGTTATGAAACGTTTCGAAAAAATATGAAACGTTATGAAACATTACGAAAAAATATGAAACGTTACGAAAAAATATGAAACGTTACAAAAAAATATGAAACGTTACGAAAAAATGTGAGACGCTTTTTTTATTTTTTATTATATAAATACCGCACAAGAATCCCAACTGCTCCCGTCTGAAGCCAGTGAGACTATAGCATCCCCAATTGGGGTATGTTGTGAGGCTGAAGGTAGTGGGGATGGGAAGGAGATAGGGAAGAGGAAAGTGGGGAAGTACCTGGCTATTCAGCTCTGGTCACCAAACACGGCTAATGCCATTACAAGCGACGTTTCAATTCTGAATGGTGGTCTTACACCAGGGCGATACTGAGAGTATCTTCCACTCTGGAACGTGCCGCTAATCAATATTAAACGTTATCAATATGAAACGCTAATCAATGATATGAGTTGAGTTGAATTGAGTTGAGTTGAGTTGATTTGAGTTTAGTTGAGTTGATTTGAGTTTAGTTGAGAGCTGAGAGCTGAGAGCTGAGAGCTTAGTTCTGAGAGCTGAGAGCTGGGAGCTGAGAGCTGAGAGATCTGAGAGCTGAGAGCTGAGAGCTGAGAGCTGAGAGAGCTGAGAGAGCTGAGAGAGCTGAGAGCTGAGAATGAGAGCTTAGAGCTGAGAGCTGAGAGCTGAGAGTGAGATCTGAGAGCTGAGAGCTGAGAGCCGAGAGCTGAGAGTTGAGAGCTGAGAGCTGAGAGCTGAGAGCTGAGAGCTGAGAGCTGAGAGCTGAGAACTGAGAGCTGAGAGTGAAAGCTGAGAGCTGAGAGTTGAGAGTTGAGTTGAGTTGATGGGGATGTTGAGGGGATGGGGATATTTTTATTCCTGTTGTTGTTATATTGTTAATGGACGGCATAAGTTAGTGAAGTTTTATTTCAGTCGTGTGGTCGCACAATCTTTTTTTAGTGCAACTAATAATCTATTCATATCAGTTTCGATATTAACCCGCACGAATCTACATTATTGTTATTTTTTTTATTTTACAGGAACCTTATTTGTGCGACGTATTACATTTTGACCGTAATTTTAGCAATTTATTACACTCAAAATACTTTTTTTTTTACTTTTTACATATAATTGTTTTATTATAAACCTCAAACACTCTTTTAACACATTATTTAAAAATTAAATCATTTATAACACTAATTTTCATAAAATTAGTGTTGACTACACCTCAATTGAGGGTTAAAAATAATTTAATCATGTGTAAGAGTTTTTAGCGTGTATCACAGAGGTTCCCAAACTCTTTTTTTCTCGTGGACCCCTTTCAAAATGTGACTGGTTTCGGTGGACCCCTTGCTGCTACATTTCAACCGTATTCCCAAAACTCGTCAAAAAATGTGAAGATTCGATCTTACGATGGAAATTTGTGACGCGGCTGAGTTCCAACCCTAAATTCGGAGTGGTATAAATAAAAAGAAAAATAGTATATTTCTTGTGTTCTATTTATTAAAATTATATGATTTTTTTGCGTTAACTCCACACAGGTGGCCCTGAGGAAAATAATTTCCCTCAGGAGATACTGTGTGGAGAGTCTTTTTGAGGAGAGGAAGGAATAAACATTGGCCTTGAAGAGACCCATGTTGTAGGAAGGAGGAAACACAAAGGCCGCCAAATCGTTCCACAGTCGAGCTGTTGAACACAAGAATGAGTCGAAGAAGCGACCCGATCTCATGTGACAAATGTCAACCATGTACAAATGTTGGGCGCGTGTTTGGCGTGTTTCACCGGTGCCGAAGGGATCAATGATGTTAGTTCCTCGGAGCATCTTCCATTGAAATACTAAGGAGAGAAGTTATGGGAAGGAAAAAGGTATGGGGAGTGGTAGGAATCTGGGGGTCGGTGTGCCCAGGAGTTACAGACATATGAATCCATCTCTCCAACTGCGGTGCAAGGCGATGGGTTGAGAGATGGAAAGGTGAAAAGCTCAACCAGTCTCTCTAAATCCGTGGGCAGACGCATTCGCTGCCAAGACCTGGACAAACCTCACCTCATGAACCCGGGCACCCCTGCTAAGTCACCAAACGTAGCGAACCACTGGAGGTGACCTATGGCAGAGGTGTTGGTTATCCAATAAATGGTTCCCGGGGCGGCGGCACCCATACCCGCCTCCCAAATTGAGTTTCTGCACAGAGTCGAGGGTTTTTTCAGGAATTTTGGGGCTGAGATCATTCTTTGCTTCAAAGCCCTCCGAGCCGTTGGAATTTGTGAGCCCTTTGCGGGCTTATCAAACAAAAAGCTATCATGGACTATACTGTCATCCGCGTAACAATGAATTGGTGCACATATCAAAAGGTCATTGATGTGCAAGAAAAACAATGTCAAGGGTGCCACACCTGGTCAAAAGCCTTTGAAATGTCAGTGCAACCGTTTGGGTCTCACCGAAACGTTCCAGATACCGCCCCCAAACATGCGTCACATACGCAAAAAGATCGCCGCATGAGCGGTTCTGCCGAAATCTGTATTTACAGTCGTTAATAATTTTGTTCTTCTCGAGCAGTTTGTGGTTGATCACACGTTCCATCAGCTTGGACGGAATGTGATCGCTATGGGGCGGTAATTGGCCGGGTTGGAGCGGTCACCCTTCTTTGGAATAGGATGGATAACCGCTTTTTTCCAACCAGAAGGCACAGAGCCAGACTTCAGAGACATTTTAAAAAGCTTCGTCAAAATTGGAGCTTTTTCTGCAGCGCACCTCTGCAGTACCAGGGCAGGTATTCCGTCAGGCCCACTGGCTTTATTAACATCAAGGCCTCGTAAAACATGGAGTACTTCTTGATGCCGGATCCTCAGCTTTTTCATATGAAAACCGCAGTGAGGAAAAGACGTCGGGACAGCACCTTGGTCAACGAGGGTTGAGTTTTCCTAATAGGTTAGCCTTTTCGGTGGCAGTGTTTTCCAGCGAGCCGTCAGGTCTGGTAAGAGGTGGCAGACTGGATTTGCATAAATTGCGACCTATCGAGCCCGCAAGTGACCAGAATGCTCTGCTGCCATGCGGGCATGCAGCCAGCTTTTTGCTGATCTGCAGGTCGTGCTCGAATTTTGACCTATTTATGATTTTCTTGATTTCCTTTGCCATTTTGTTGTATGCTGTTCTGTCTTCGGATGTTCAAGATGTGTTGTAGGCTCGGTAAGCCCCTTTTTTCATCGCACTGCTTCAGAGCATTGTCGACTGAACCACGGATTTGAGCCCACACCAGTTTCTTTAACAGTGGATGATTACAGACTCAATGGAATTAAATATCAAATATGTACGTTTTTATAAGTAACAGTCGCTGACCTTCTTAAAATACAATACTTACTCAAAAAAATTAAAGGAGGTTTAAAAAAAAATATGCTAAATAAACAGGCTATCTGATCCATAAGCCGGCCAAACTGAAAAAATAAAATTTCAAGCCCGTGGACCAAAAAATTTGCAAAAAATATTTTTTCGCGCTATCTGTTAGGATTACATGAGAACCGTAGATCCTAAAATAAATGCCAAAAAACTGAAAATTTGAATCTTAAAGCTTCAAAATGTTTTTTTAAAGTCTCAGTACGACCATTTTTCACCGAAATACAGCCTGTTACCGAAAAATTGATTTTGTTTTGCTCCCTTAATTTTTTTGAGTAGTTTATTATCTGCCTACATAGATAGATACATTGATAAGTTTTGTTAACGTTTTGTTCTTTACTATCGAAACCAGATAAATTTTCGTGGATCCCCATTTTTTTATCACGCCAGCGTAGACCCCGTCGAGCCTCCCATGGACCCCTGGGGGTCCACCTGGACCACTTTGGGAATCACTGATCTAGCATGTATGAAACGAATCACTGTGCGCCGCGACGACGCGGAATGGTCTCCCTTACACGTAGAGTTCCTGAGCGGGACGTCACTTCAGGCCGCCGCGCAGATAAGTCTCACAGTGAACTGCAGTGTAAACTGTTATCTTACTTTCGGTCTTTACTTTTCTGCGCGGCGCGGCGGCCTGAAGTGGCGCGGGGCACGTCCCGCACCGAACTCTACGTGTGGGGGGTACTAATGAATTCTTGCTCCTTGCCCTTGTGTGACCTTGGTGAATTGAGTGGTGCCTGGTGCTCTATATTAATAATGTTGCCACTATTCTGAAATTCAGCGACTTTGTTCGTAAATGATTTCAATATATAAAAGGGAAAAATTGCTCTAAAAAAAAAACGTAAATTTAATATTTCTGTACATGAAAAACATTTAATTTTCTTAATTAAAATAAAATTATCTAATTTAGGTGTCTTTAATAATAAACACTGAATGGAAAACGAACTCGCTTGCTGTTAGTTTACATTTCCCGCAATTAATGTTTCGCTACTTCTTCCACTTTTTGGCGACTTATCTCTGACATTGACGTTTTTCGTGGATTGCTTTGACTTGACGTGTTCTGTTCGTCGTCGTGTTTCTTTATTAGATTTTGCCGGTAAGGCTGTTTTTAGCCAGTTGACTGATTTTTGAGCTAAAATGGCACATTCCATGAAGAGTTTCTCCAAATTGGCCACCAAGGCTATTAACAGCAACAGCGGTGTTATTAGCCGAGCCAGGCAAGTAAAAGTTTCCATAAATAAACTTTTAAAAAATCTTACTATAATTATGGTAGTTTTATGGTGCACACTATTTACGTTTACGTAATAGATAGATTTTCACTTTTATTGTGGAAATATTATGATACATTACAAATAGGGTATAGTTAGATTTAATGTAACTTAAACCAATAAACTGGGCGTAACTTAATTTTTTTTCTATAAGTATGAATAAAAACTTTTTTGAAATACACACATTTTCTCTTATAAGTCAACCACAGACGACTGCCTCCATCAACTAAATAAACAAAAACGCGCAAATCATTCAAGTCAAATTTACAATGATTTTTATTAGCACATTTTCATTTTATTACATTACAAAACATACTCTGTAATTTTTCTTCGCAAGTGGTGGGTGTTGTATTTTTTATGTAAAAGAAGAACAGAATGAAAATAAAAGTATGTTAGCAGCTCATGGTGGAGCCAAGTGGAGATGGGTCCCCCGGACGCCATCTTGGGAGTCACCGAGGCCTTTAAGAGGGACTCCAACCCCAAGAAGATGAACCTTGGAGCTGGCGCCTACAGGGACGACAACGGAAAGCCATACATCCTCCCCAGTGTCAGCAAGGTTTGGACTATTCAAATACTTTCACTAATGGATTGTTAATCTCTTTGCCATACGACCAAAATCAATATATTTAAACATGTCTCGCATTACATTCTCTATGCCTATTTCTATGAAAATAGAAAAATATGATGTTAATTTATGTTTTTAATAATATTTCATTTAATTTTAAGTCTTGTTTATAGACCTCCGTGGATGACTCTGGTCTCTTATATGTATATGTCACAGTAATATTAGTTAAATTATACTTTTACTAGAAATATTATAATCGTTTGTTTTATTGTAATTCAAAATTGAAATTCACAATCTTGCTGGTAAATTTTAGCACAATTATAACTTTACAGAGATGCTACGATTTCTCACAATTTTCCTCTTCTTCACATTGACATCTAGTAAAATTGTAATTTGGTTAGTAAGATTGTACTTCTGCGGAAGTGTGGGGGGAGTTAACGCTTGCGGTGATTAGCTGATTTTGTGTTGCGCTAAATCGCTAAATTAATCTACCAGCCAATCAGCGCACACTATTCATTTGGCTATAAAAATTGTAATTTTACTAGGTATGGACAAGAAAATCCAGAAAACCTTTCTAACTCAGCCCAGTAAAATTATAATGAGCAAAAATGAGCCAGCCAGATTGTGAATTTCAAGTTTGAATTATTATACTAATAATAACAATTTACATAATATTTCTAGTCAAATTATAATTTTACTAATCTTGCAATATTACTGTGACATATAAATCACTAGCGAGTTTTCGGCATGCTTTGTAATGCCATTCAAAGAAGGAAAGTGTTTATGTTTTAATTCTGTTTATTGAAGTGCTTTTGAATACACAAATAAATCAGAAGGTTTTCTGACTCGTGAATAGGTCACATACAGCTGTCTGTGTGAGAAGCATAGATTTTCCAAATTTACCCATGCTACCCCCTACCGCTACTTTGTCTCCTGTGCAATCCCTCACTCTGCCTCTCCCTCGTCCGCCACCCCTCCGTCACCCCTCCCTTGAAGGTCCTTTTCCATGGGAAATTCCGCCCCCATTCCTCCCCTGCATCCCCTCCCCCTCTCGCGTTCCCCTTTCACCTTCCCCACCCGCAAATCCCCTCTCTCCTTCATTTTCCTCGCTCTCCCGGAATCTCCTTCCCCCTTCCCCCCCGCCTTCCCTTCCTGCTGCTAAACTACATGAAATACACTCCTTTTTCAAGCAACTTGCTCGCCACGTATTGTATTTTTTATAGATTATGGAACAACAAAATGGAGAAGCCTCTTCACACATTACAAATACAAAAATAAAATACACACAAATACAAAAGCACCTACCTCTATGCTTTATTACCATTATTTGACTGGCTGATTATTGTTTTAGGCTGAAGAAAACATCCTCAAGAGAAAGATGGACCATGAATATGCCGCCATTGCAGGAATTCCTGAATTCTGCAAACACAGCATTAACCTTGCCCTTGGAGAGGATAGTCCCCAGATTGCCGCCGGAGTCACGGCCACCACCCAGGTAAATAAGACCAATCTACCCAATAAACCCCAATAACAAGAAAATTTAATAACATTCTATCATGAACCTATATCATGAAGCACATATGAAGAATGATTTAAGAGGGAATAACCAGACAAAACCAATGACGTTATATTATAAATAGACTCGCCATAGTCTCACATACTCACAATATAATGTGGAAAGCAAGCAACACTCTTTTGTTTTCAGCGGTTTTCAGTATAATTTCTAAATTCAAAAGTTCATTCCTGTGTGATAAAGACAGACAATCAAAGAATGTACGTGAGAGAATGACATAGATTCATAGTAGGGCGGCTTATTAGTTTCTTCGCCGAATACTACTGTCACATCACGGGTGTGACTGAGATAACAAGATACTCTCACTCGGTTACACAATATGACAGGGATGGGTAAAGGCGGGTAAAACGTGACACACGGGCAAATATTTTTATATTTATTATATGAGTTTTCATTAGTAATACAATATTGGTACTATTATAGTAGTATTGTTAAGTACATATTTTATTATACAGTACAGGTTATAGGTTCAAATGATTATACAAATCTATACAGATTAATAACACCTAGGACCGTTACTATTTACAATTTTCATCAACGACATTATTAAATTAATGAACGCGTTACCCTTTGTACGTTTTACCCCATCTTTCCCAATGGAATAAAACGAATGCGGGACGCTGTGTGAACCGACTTACTGTTAGTAGGTTGTCCCTGTTATGCTTATGTCACTTTGTGATGCAATTTTCGCTGTCTCCTTTTCGACTATTTGCCGTTTAATTGAAGCATTTTCTCATCACGCAGGAGCGCTTTGCAATACAATTTACTTACTGGTAAGACACGACCTCACTCGACGCCTAGCAGTTTAGTACTAAAGTATTAGGAATAGAGACAGCTACAATCGTATTGTGTTTGGCTTCCCACTTTTAGATTTCTACCCCGCGTCCAGTATTAATGTCTTTGGACAAAACTGGAAATATGTCATTTTAGACATATTGACTCTTCCACAAAAATAGTATATTAAAATATAAGTGGATAAACAGGTCTTTAAAACACGCGCGATTTTTCGAGCACGACGGCGTAGCCGAGTGCTCGAAATAAAGCAAGTGTTTTAAAGACCAGTTATCCACGAATATTTTACGCTATTTTTTTTTATTGGTACACTTTGAAAACATAAATATTGATATTATTATTAAAAATTTGGAAATAAAACTATTAATGAATTCGTGATGTGACATCACAATATCTTGTTGTTATGGAAATGAAAAACACAAAAATTAATTTGCAATCTATCACATTTGACGTTTAAAATATTCCTGTCAGATTTATAGTTAAAAGTTGACATTTAGACTTCACATTTTGTTGATTTGTTGATGTTGCCATGGTAACTTTAAAAAACGCGCGTTCCATAAAGTGCGATTTAAACACGCTAGAGCGTACTTTAAATGAGTAAAAAAGGGCACCAATAAAAAAAATATAATTTGATTTTGAAAGGCTGTTCTTTTATCAAGTAAAGCTATGTTTTAAATTTTGGAAAATATGTTTATTTTTAGTACAATAAGGTTTTAATGTAGTTCGTTGGCAGATTTGTTAAATTTTCAAACAAAATTTTGTATTATACAACACACATTTCAAATCATATGATATGCAGTAAAATAAATCTATAAATTATCTAAGAAAGCTATGTTTCAGAATTTTATTTTTAGTTTAAATAAAATCATTTAAAAAAAGATCCGCACACGTGTTTTGTGACGAAAATACTTCAGTTTGTCTATTTATTTACGGTCTTACAAACTAATGTATTTAAGATTTTTTAACATTCTTATTTTGCTTAGACATTATTGAATAATTATAAATACTTATGATCAAAAAAATAATTACAAAAATTACATCATTTTAATAGTTTTATCATCACGCCTTTCAGCATTTTTGAATGTAGGTATAAATTAAAGCAAATTTTGAATGAAATGAAATCGATATTGAGTTATTATTTAAAAAAACTGGTATAGAGAATAATTAATCTTTCTCATAGGAACTGCCCTGTAAGATCGTAAGAACATCTTTCAATGAAATATGAATTCTCGGCTGCTGGCCGGTTAATGACCCTTAATGATGAATGTAAGTAAGTCTAAAGTCATAATGTTTGAAAGAGAGAGTACGAAAACATATTGTTGTGAATGATGAATACTTTGAGCAGGTGTATGAGTTTGTATTGAGATATTGAAAGAAGGGTAAAGGCAGGTAACGGCATTAATGGAGGACTGAATGCCGTTGGCACTAACCAAAAAATGTCTAAAATAGCTAGCAGTCCCCAATTGAAGTAAGGGGTCGTCCATTAATCACATGATGTTTTTTAGCAACTTTTTGACCCCCTCCCCCCCCCTGGTGATATGTGGTGAGGTTTTAGGCTAACTCCCCCCCTCCCCCCAAATCACGTTTATTTTTTTAGTACAAAGTATAGGACGTTCACCTTTAGAAATTGTGCGTTCAATGAAAAATAAATACACGTGATATCTCATTTTACCCCCCCCCCCCTGGTGATGTTTCGTGATTTTTTTTTCGACCCCCCCCCCCCCCCCCTAATGGTACCTACCCTGATGTATGGCAGTAAAGCATTAAGCTGGCAGAGGAAGGATGAAATGAATGAATGCTGTAACAATGAGATACCTGAGGCGTTTCAGTAGTAAAACCATTATTGATCATGTGAGAAATGTAGAGATGCGCAAAGAATACAAGGCTGATGTAAGCGTAATGAGTGAAATTAAGAAAGGGACCCTCAGATGATTTGGACACGCAGAATGAACTAATGAAAAAAGGAGTGTAAGGAGAATATATGAGGCAAAAGTGAATGGTAGAAGAAGTCGGGGACAGCCGAGGAAGACATTGCACGATCAAGTGAATTAGATACTTGAGTCGGGCCATGTCAAGAGTCAGAATAATTATAATAACAAAGAGTAGGTAGGAATGTGGCACAGATTGTGCCAAGACCGAGTTGTTTGCCAGTCCGTTCTCTCTGCCCACCCCTACGGGAAACGCCGTGATGGTTAGTTAGTTGTAAACATGTTTATTATTATTTTATATTTAACATGCAAAATATTTTGATGTGTTTAATAATTATTATCATTTTTCTGTTTGTATAAATATTTGTTTTGTGATTGCCCTTAATAATATGACGTATGAGTGAATTACTTTTTATTAATTACTACAGATTATCTGTTTGTAAAAAATTGTAATTAGCTATCATTGATCTTGCGTAATATCTGCACCTGATGATATTTAATGAATGATTTATTGAACTTGTGAAAACGAGTGGTATTATTTTATCTCTTTATTAATATTGCACTGGAATTCTTATTTTAATGCAGTTTCATGTCAGGAAAGTGGGTTATCCATTAATGTAAGAAGTATATCGTTCAATAATAATTGCTGCAAACATTCTTAGATATGTAGTCACGGGGCAAGTTGAGATGTATATTGTTAAATTTTTCACTAAAAGCTGCTCGTAAAGCTGCAAGTGGGGCCAGACTTTATTTACCATGTTCTATTCTGGAATGAGCATAGAAAAATGCATTAAATTCACAAAACTTGATAGAAAATTTTTGAATATTACTAAATTAATTTATTTATTACGTCATTTTTTTGTTTAGTAAGGTTTCGTTGTATATAAGAAAAAAATTGTTTTATATATTTTTTTTTATATAATTTTTGGATTCGTATTGCTTTTTTATAAAATTAATTTACTTATTCTTATTATGCTGTCTCAGTAGAAGTAAAGTCACAAGGAGGAAATCCATAATTGGTTTTATTTTGGCTATTTAATATTATGTACAAACTGAAATAAATTTAAACTGTCGATTTCTTGAAAAATTAATATATTAATAAATAAAATAAAATATGTGTAAGTATATTATCTTAATGGCTGGGCCTGCAATAAGAGCCTTGCCTGTGCGATTTCCCCAAGGATCTGCCACTGTTGCTGACTCAACATAAATTAGTTTGAACAGTTTGTGAGCAAGTGATCCATAGTTATCATCTAGACATCGCCGATTCAATGCTCTGTAAGCTAATTTCCCCATTTTGTAGGAGTAAAAAGTTGTAGAGAATTGAAACGTCTGACCCCAGATTCATCATACTATCCCAAAAAAGATATATAGTAACATGCACATCACTATGTGAGTTTGAAAATGGAAAGAAAATGGCAGGCCTAGGAGGTTTTCCAACTGCTAGCATAGAAATCTGTTGCCGAGCGGGCAACTATCAAATTCCCATATAGAGCAAGAGCCCGTGAAGATCAGATCTTCGTTATTTTATAAAACCTGAAAGTTTCTATGTGAATGTCACTAATACAGGTAAAGACGATCCCTGACTATGAAGTTTGGATCATGGTGGCCTTGAAAGATAGCAGGTAGCAAAGGTGAAAAAAATTGCACCTCAATTTCAAGAGCATTTTGTTCGCACTTTTACAAGGTAGTAGTCGGCTAGCGTCGAAATTGCGCAATATTTCACTCCCACCAGCTTGCATGTATATATCGCACTCGCACCTACTGTAGAATTTTAATGTGTCTGACAAGGTGAAGGAACCATCGATGTCTGATAACTGAGAAAACATATGTTGATAGTTCCTCAAGTAACATATTTATATAAAATTCAGCTTTTATACTTTAACGTAAGTTCAATTATAATTAATTAATATAATATCTTTCAAAGCCATCGTGATCCAAACTTCATAGTCGGGGATCGTCTTTGCCTGTATTAGTGATATACACAGAGAAACTTTCATGTTTTATAAAATAACGAAGGTCTGATCGTCACAGGCTCTTGGACTAATAGTGATGTACAAGTTACTGTGAATCTTTTCTGGGATAGTACCACGAATCCGGGGTCAAATGTTTTAATTCATAACAAAGTACATATTCATATATTGTCAGGTTATTTGTAACTCGGGAGCGTTTTTCTAAAAACAAAAGCTTGTTGGAAACAGAACAGACATTGTCTAGTGATGCGGGTAGCATACTTGCATTTTTACCTATATTAAATATCAATAAATGCCTGGGTTGTCGGCAATGAAGTGAAACATGTAGCACAAAGAAATAGAAGAAACTAGGGAGGTTTATATTCGGCTGTCTAAATTATAATTTTCCTTTCAGGCTATCTCCGGAACCGGAGCTCTCCGTGTTGGATTCGCCTTCCTCTCTGCCTTCCACAAACTGGATCGCTCAGTATACCTGCCGACCCCTACTTGGGGAAACCACACCCCTATCATCAAGCACTCCGGGCTTGTACCTAAGGCTTACAGATATTACGACCCTAAGACTTGCGGCTTCGATTTCAAAGGTGCCTGCGAAGACATCAATGTGAGTAATTGCCCAAAAATACAATTTTAAAGAATGAAATTTTTTGATTATGTTAATGTGGATAAAACTGATTGATAGCATTGTATTTGAATATAATACTTTAACGATTGAAATTCTTTTATCTATCACTGCCAAAATACATGTTCTTTATCATTTTAACCACTTTTATCAGGTTAACCAGTTATATCTAGCATTATGGTTATACCAAACTGAAAATGGTTCCTTTATCACTTACAATAAGCGTGTCTTTAATCAAAGTTACGTTTTTTTAAATGATGAATGTTTTTATTTTTAAGCTGATAACAATCAAATCGAACCATAAAATTATTATTCATGACACTTTAATGCTGTCATAACTCAAGATTTTGCTACGATTTAATGGTAATGAAGTTCAGTATTTAGAAAGGGTGTTTATGTTTTTAGAATATGCCAGCCGGTACCATCATCCTTCTCCACGCCTGCGCACACAACCCTACCGGAGTAGATCCCACACCCGAGCAATGGGCTGAACTCTCACAGGTTTGTTTCATTTTCCCATTAAATAAAACAACAATACCTCACAATAGTCCCAGCTGCTCCCAACTGGAGTCAGTGAGACGATGGCATCCCCAATTGGAGTATGTTGTGAAGCTGAAGGTAGCGGGGAGGGGAAGAGGAATGTGGGAAATTACCTGACTATTCAGATCTAGTCATTAAACATGGCTAAAGCCATTTCAAGCAAAGTTTCAATTGAACTGAATAGTTGTCTTACACCAGGGTAATTCCGAGACTATCTTCCACTCTGGAACGTGTCGCAAATATACTATATATTATTTTTAATTAATTAATTGTGACATAACAAAAATTAATCAAATAAAATTTATTTATCGCCGGGATTTGATTGCGAGTCAAGAGCCTTACCCCTCGACCACGGAGGCCGTCAATTAAGTGAGACTTCTTTGGAGATGATCTTCAAGTAGAAAAATAGAACTTGTAGAATTGGTTTTATTTACACAAAAACTCGAACTTGTGCTTTTTAGAATGAGCCCATTAATAAGAACTATTGAATTGTTGACATTTTCAACTCTACATACAAGCATTTTAGCAACTATATTTTTGATGCAAGTCAGAAAATACCGCTAACCTCTCTCCATGACTCCTTCCTTGTTCTTTTAAAATTATTGTTCATTTTATATTGTTTACATTAAAGTCTTGAAATAATATAAATAAAGAAATATAAAGATCCTTTAATTAATCTTGTTCAAATAGTACAATGATTAAAATAAATATAAAATAAAAACTGCCCTGCAATATTGTTTTATCTATTTCACAATAATATTGTTTGAACACGCTTTGAAAGCGTGTAATTTTTAATTAAATTTACTTTGTGGCTTGTTTATTTAGAGATAGTACGACGTCAAGCATGTACATTTTTTCCAGCTCATCAAGAAGAAGAATATCTTCCCGTACTTCGACATGGCGTACCAGGGATTCGCCAGCGGAGACGTGGCCGGAGATGCCCGCGCCGTTCGCTTGTTCCTGAAAGATGGACATCAAATTGCTCTGGCTCAGAGTTATGCCAAGAATATGGGTGAGCTTAGTTCTTTCGAAGACTTAATAACAATAGTTGAGATGCCTGGAATGGTTCCGTGATAAAACAGGACATCGTCGGTGTAAGTCCAATAATGCGGAAGAACCATTTGTAAAAATGTTCAGGAGGGACAAAAAAATATTTTGCGATATACGCGCACTTGCTTGCTTATGTTCTGGGGATGGTTCATTCACAGTATTGACTTTAACTGAGTTTCTTTTTTATGTGAAAACTTCACAAGAGTCCAAGCTACTCCCGTCTGGAGTCAGTGAGACTATGGCATCCCCAACAGGGGTATGTAGTGGGGAGGGGAAGGACATGGGGAAGAGAAAGGTGGGGAAGTACCTGGCTATTCAGATATGATCACCAAACACGGCTAAAGCTATTTCAAGCAACATTTAAATTTTGAATGGTGCACCAGGGCGACATTGAGAGTATCTTGCTCTCTGGAACGTGCCTTAATTATACTATTTATTATTTTAAATGAATTAATTGTGAAATAACACAAATTAATTAAATAACATTTATTTGCGCATACCAGGATTCGATCCCGCGACCTTCGGATTGCGAATCAAGAGCCTTACCCCTCGACCACGGAGGCTGTCAAGCCGAGTACAAGCAGTAAATTGGTAAAATTCACAATTTGAAAGCGCCAATCAATGACGCTAGTGCTGTTCGACTGAAAGCGGAAAAAAAATGTATTTTGAAATTATTAGCTCATACACGGTAATTAATTTTCATAGACAATATATAGAAACAATATGAAGAAAAAGTTAAGGAAAACTGAAACGCCTAACTTTAACTCATTTAACCTATAATTTTATCATATGTTATTTTTTATCCTGTTCCCGCTGGAATAATAACTAACTATTTTCAATTATATTTTAGTAGAGGAATGTAGTAGGTGTGATTGTGCAACATTTCTTAAACAATTTGCTTTTAACTTAGTGACTCAGTGTTGTCGAGTGATTAATGTACTTTTCGGTATTTTCTGGGCAAAATTTAAGTTTTCTGCAAAAAAGTCGACTATTTGTACAATACGTAATAAAAAACAACAACAGGGGTCAGAAGTGTCAATGGTGCTAACAAAAGATTTCGATAAGTATTTTGAGATTGAATGGGTCTAAAAATATGTCTTTTCCTATCAAATGTCTCTATGAATGTTCTGATGTTGGCATGGAGCCAAATCTAAACAGATTATATCACATTATCTGGTGACTACTGGTCACACGGCACGCGATGGGACTAAACTAAAATAGTTTGTTTTTAATTTGACCGGTCAGTGGTTGAGTGGGCATAGCGCTTGGGTCCCACCCGGGCGTCGCATGTTCGATTCCTCGGCTGGCTAAGTCCTCCATCACAACACAAGCAACATTTTCGGCTTTCTGTGGTGGTAGTAGGAGATTTTCAAACATTGTTGGGTTATTCGTAACCCGGGAATGTTTGTCTTTCTTTTTAAAAAAAAAAAAAAAAAAGTTTATCGTGTAGGTATCAAAGAAATATTAAACAAAAATTTGGTGTGGAAGATACAAGGACTTTGGTTGGTACAATGTTTTGTATCCTTTGACTTCTTTCAGATTTTAAAGTAGGTGTACCCCATTTCTTCTATTTCATTTTTATTTTTCTTAATACGGTGGCACAATAAGTTAAATTACCTTAAAACTGTTTTTTACACCTGTCACCTTAATTTTGAATTTAATAAAATTTTTTGAACTGTAGATGGATGATTAAGCCCTGTTCAGACACGGCTATAACCCGCTAGCAGATATCTGTTGAACCGCGAGCGCTTATGTTTTGTACCATTTACACAACGCTATCAAATATTTCTTCCTATGGTAGGAGAGGGGGTCAGATGAATTAGCGAGCGGCAACAGAATGCACATTTTTTGTACTGAATCTGTCAACTTGACATCTGTCATCCACCGGTCTAGGCAGCTCCGTAATTAAAATGACCCCCTCTCCTGTTTTCGTCGGAGAGGGGGGTTCATAAATTTTCGTATATCGCGTCAGGAGCGGTTACGGAGTAAGATGTGTATTGTCTATGGTCGATCTGCGCTTAAACCGCTTAGGTGTGAACGGTCTGAAGGGATTGTATGGAGTGCGATATTTGGCCTGCTATGATATTTTATAGTTTATAGCTGTGTTTTAACAGGGTTTTAATGTGCCATTCAATAATTAAAAATATATCCGCATCGTATAGAATAAAGTCGTAAATCAAAAAAGTTAATATTAAAGGAGTGCCAAAATGAAGGATGAACAAGCGGTCACGCCGAAAAGGGACACTAGTGACATCTCACATTAATACAGTTTTCATGGGGTATAAATAATCACAATCACTTTACTATTCAGAGATAAAAATAACAGAAAATTTTGACTTACAACTCTTTTCTAGGGGATGTGTAAGCGCAATTTTTTTTAATTACTTTTGTTTTTATAATGTACTTTTAATTTTTAATAAAAGTTAAAAATTATATAAAAACAATAATATTTATTTTAAAAATATAGGGTCATTATTTTCCTTTAATATGTACTAGTTTTCAATTTCCTGTCAAGAGTGGTTGAATCAGAAAGAAAATCAATATTATCACCACTTGGAAATACGTCATACTATGTATATTGTGTATAGCGCCTCATACGTAATATAATGCACAATAGCCTGTTTATTAGTTAGCCTACTCGATTCAATTGCGTCAATTCATCTTTTATCAGCTGTTTCAACAACTCCTTATCTCGCTCTCTCGTACAAGGTTATTCCAGTTCTGCTGACATTTTACTGTTATTTTTGCAATATAATAATAATATGACGTTTATATTTTATGTCAATACCATAAGAGCCTCTAAATGCATTTTATTTATTTACTATCAACTAGCACTACGTAGCCAGTTCTTAGTTTCATGACAATTATTTTTATAAATCTTTTTTATTATTGAATGATTGAAAAATTAAAATAAATAATGTGTATTGTCTTTTTATTACAGTTAAATGGACATTCCATAGCTTCCATAGCATTAAAAAAATGGCTACAAATTTCATGATGCCAGAGCTCACTATCTGGGAGTTTCTACTATTTCGGCAAGCAACCTATTGCAATTTTTTTATACAAATTTCATAACTTTCACTTCGCGGGCCTGCTCACAACAACTCACCAAAGTTTCCTCGCAATTGGATGAACAGTTTAGCAATGCATTTTCATGATGCCAGAGCTCAATATTATACATATAGAAACCATCGCGGGCATGCACACATTAAATCCCCAAAGTTTCATCGTAATCGGATAAACGGTTAGCAACGCGTAGACATCTCATATGTTTATACAAACCCAGAAGCATACATATTTTGATTTTTATATATAGACATGTGACAATGTTTACGTCAAAATCTTGAAGGACTTGAAGCTGTTTCACTGAATTTTAACAATTCATAAAATTTCACGTTCTGTCTAATTTCTATTTAAGTTTTGTTATTATTTCACCATGGACCCGTTGCTTCGCAGTAATAAAAGAACTGGGATAGAAGTTGAATGTTAACTTTGCAATTTGATGAATAATTTTTTAAATTCGGTGAAACAACAGTACTGCCGCCCCAGGAACCTTTATTGGATAACCAACATGTCTGCCATGGGTTACCCCAAGTGGTTTGCTACATTTGGTGATTTAGCAGGGGTGCCCGGGTTCATGGGGTGAGGTTTGTCAAGGTCTTGGAGGCGAATGACCAGGACACACTGAACTCCAGATTCCTACCCACGCCTTAAACCCTTTTCCTTCCCAGAACTCTCCTCTCCTTCCTTTCCTTAAAAAAACCTCAACACAGCATCCCCAAAGATGACATACCTAGGCCCTGAGGGAAATTATTTTCCTCAAGGCCTCCTGTGTGGAGCTCATGTAAAAAAAAAAGACAGGTTGGTTACGCCAATACACATACCTACACATACACATACCTACATAGCACGCTTACATACTGTTACTGCTTGGATTGGTATTAATAATGTTGCAAATTCCTGTCCTACCTTGCTCCAAAATCCGCACCTTTAACTACTATCAGCACGTGCTCCAGTCTGTAATTAACCGCCCGCGCCGCAACATACCATATAGCCATTGTGCTCCCGCTATCTGTGAATCGTTATTAACATAATTCCGCCGTGTCTATCAAAATAAACGAAACCCACGCATATTGCTGTTTGTGCCTGTTGGATGGGGGGAGAAAGCAGACAAGTGAATTGCCAGCATACAAGTTCTTTATCCTTTTCGGTGAGTCCTTTCCTTTCTATGCAGCATATGTTTTTCTCATTTCAAGCAGTGACAGTAATACAAAATCAAGGTCCTTCGTCAGTCATTCTTTACACAAAACATCAATCCACTCTACACACACACAATCTCATTCACAGGTTATCATCCTTTTTTTACATTAGCTCCACACAGGAGGTCCTGAGGAAAATAATTCCCATCAGGGTCATCTTTGGTAATGTTGTGTGGGGGGTCTTTTTAGGGAAAGGAAGTAGAGGTAGTTCTGGTAAGGAAAAAAGTATGAGGAGTGGGTAGGAATTTGGGGGTCAATGTGTCCAGGAGTCATCCATCACTGTGGTGCAAGGAGATGGTCGAGAGTCCAGCTGGAGTCTTCCTAAACTAGTCTCTCCCGATTCATTCAGCCACGCAGTAGGAAGGCAAACGCATCCACAATCAAGCCCTAGACAAACATTAAACCCATGCCCCCCTGCTAAGTCACCAAACATGGCAAACCACTTGGGGTGACCTATGGCAGGAGTCCTTAGTGTAGATTGATAATTATTTTGATGATGTTATCAATAGCTAGTCAAAAAAAAAAATTTTTTTTTTTACATCAAACCCAATGATTTGAAAATTCTTTTTCCAGAATTTGCTTGGTACAAAATTATCATTTTCCTATGACAATATAAACATAATATAAGTATGCAGCTTGCTTACAATAGAATTTTCATTGCAGGACTTTATGGAGAGAGGGCCGGAGCCTTCTCCCTGGTGACCGGGTCCCCCGATGAGGCCCAGAAGACCATGTCCCAGATCAAGATCCTGATCAGGCCCATGTACTCCAACCCGCCCATCCACGGAGCCCGCATAGTCTCTGAAATCCTGGGAGACGCCGACCTCAAGAAACAATGGTACTTGATGCACACATACATCATCAGCGCTATAACCATAGATAATAGAAACATGAGAAATATGACATGATAGTGTGCCGACTGTCGCCGAGCTACAATCAAACTGCACGACTATCAAAGCGGCAGTCAGTGACAGTTACGCGATTGGTGTATAGGTATACGGCCGCTGTGTGTGTGAATACTTTTTCATACTAATAATGTTTCATGATCCATCTTCCTTATTTCTATTATCTGTGACTGCTTGTTAATTATTAACAAGTATTGTTAACCTCGCTCTCGCCGTTCGGCCACTGGTGGCCGCGGTAGGAATTTAAAAAAAAAAACTTTTTTGGATGCGATTTTGACCCTTATGCATAAAGAAATTGTATGAAGAACAAGGACTGAATGGTTTGGGCCATTCTCGTTCTTGACGTAACAAAAAGCCGCATAGCGCCTAGCCTCTCGGAATAAATTACAAAAATTATCTTTGGTTGACTTGGCGACCTCGGCGTCACTTCAACTGTCATTTTGTATGTGTAAACTTTGAAAATGTAAATATTTTACATTTTCAAAGACGTACCAATGTCATAACTTGTTCGAAAACATCCTTGGATTGTTTTTTTTCACATAGGGTGTCTATTCAGGTTTGTGTAGAAATAAAAAAATCAGTTCATTTTCATATAAATATATTTTTTTACGATTTGTTTCCGGAGTGGGAAAAAGCTAATTTTTTTTTGGTTTTTTCCAAATACCCCCGGCTTTAGCCAGGTTAAGTAGCAAAAATCAGCATAGAAATCAGCGTTTTTGAGTTACACATAAAATGTCGACCTCCGTGGTCGAGGGATTAGGCTCTTCACAAGCAATCGGGTTCAAATCCCGGCTGGCGCAAATCAATTTTATTTGCTTAATTTGTGTTATTTCACAATTAATTCATTTTAAATAATATACGGTATATTTACCAGACATTCCAGAGTGGAAGATACCCTCAGTATCGCCCTGGTGTAAGACCACTATTCAGAATTGAAACGTCGCTTTAAATAGCTTTAGCCGTGTTTGGTGACCAGATCTGAATAGGCAGGTACTTCCCCATCTTCGTCTCCCCAATCTCCTTCCACTTCCTTCAGCCTCATTAAATATCCCAACTGGGGATGCCATAGCCTTGTAACTGGCGCCGAGATGACTGGCCACTAGATAACTATCTAGTTGGGATTCTTGTGCGGTATACACATAAAAAAATCAGTCAATATAGATGTGTCTTTGTCTCTTCTTAGTATAGCTTTTTCATTTCACCGAGTTTGAAATCACAACGGTGCTAAAGAAGTTTTCACTTCAAAAAACAACTTTATTTCATCACCCATGTTTGTTGTAAACACGGGAGATGACATTGATTCTTTAATTATTTCGATGTAGTATCACTATCATTACCCCATTATCACTATTATTTCTTTAATAATTTATTAAAATAATTTTTTAACGTTATACACATCAATGTAATATTTAATCCCGAAGACGAAGATAACATTTTACCTTCTTATTTTCTGTTTCATGTTATGTTTTGTTTTATTCAAATTTATTTGGATTATTACTTCTATGTATGTATTATGTGGAATTTTAGGATGGCATCGATCTCTGATTTCCTTACCACTTTGTCTGCACCTTTCTGTTATCGGTCAACTGATGTGGCATGATTTATTATTATTTCGCTCTTTTAACTCAATTTATTTCTTGACGGATACCACCTTGATGTGAAAAATTTACTGCTTGGGTAATCAAATTATTCTTTAGACTTATCAGTGTGAGGCATTCTATCTTTAATAATTCTAATAAAATTATTACTCTTGTTCCATTTTATTAGAACCATCACAAAAAAAAATTAATGTAACTGAATGAATGAATGTAACTTCTTAGGACTTTAAGATGAAGCCATACTAAATAATGCAAAATCATACAAAAACATACATTTTTGTTTTGAAAATTTGATCGCTTAGAAGTATTATAGATGCTTCAATTAAATACTGCGTGTAGAACCTATCTTGGCCCTTAAAAATATCAGTCATTTTTTTTATAAATCTTTTAATAAGCCTAGAAAAAAATAAATTACAAGGCCTATAAAAAACACTTTAAAGTCCAAACTCTCCTATTTATAAACCTCTTTTCGGATATAATTTTATTATTTAATGTGGCAAATTTAGTTTATTTTATGATAATCGCAAAATAAATTGAAATTTACGCCCGAACCTCACAAAATAAAATATAATATGCATTTTTGCATTGTTATTTTTGACATCACGGTGACAATACGGCAGTCGACGAATTTGGAATATAAAAGTAAACATTATACCACCCGCCGAAGAACGACTGGTAGCCACTCCTGTTTTCTGTCAGTACTCCTCCGGAGATGGAGCGGAGATTAGACGTGTTAGCCTCCGCGTCGCTTGTTTTCGTGAAAATAAACAATGCGTAAAAAAGGAATTAATGTTTTTTACAGGCCTTTATGAAATCAACATGTAAAAAAAATTCTCAAATATATTTTCCAACCTTTCTAAAAGCTTTTTCTCAAGTATTTTGAATCTCCTCCCATAAAGGGGCGTGAATTCCGATTTAGATTTTTTCCTGTACTATTGGATCGCCTTAAAAATGAATATAACTGCTCTAAGGCTAGCTTTTCACTCATAAGTTTTTTCCCATAAATTGCTCAGGAAAGCGATTTATGGCCAAATTACCAATGTAAACGACACCAAAAGTCACTTCATGTGACTTATAGCAAGTTACAGAAGCTGTTCTTTCGCGAGTTTTTTGACAGGTCTAATCGCGTCCGCGCGAACTTCCAGTCTTCTCACAGCTTATAAAATCAGTTTGATAAGCTAAGAGACTTCCCGCAAGAAATGGTACCAAAATGCGCCGTTTTGCTAGATGTCAAAAATTAAAAGCATCCTTCTATTCAATTATCGGTCCAATTCTTTCTATTTTCAATGTTTCTGTTTTTAACATTACGTGTTTGAATACGAAGTAGGTTGCTGTCATTCAGATAAAATGAAAGACGTCCATTAATTTCCGCCTTTGACAGCACAAAAGCATGTGGATAATTGTTTAATCAAAGCCAAATTCTATTTCAACACTTTATTTGGGTCTTTTCATCTTTATCAACAAAATTGCGTAAATTTGACTGTAGCAGATCGTTGTCGACAGGAATCCATCTTACTGCAAATAAATTTACAGATCTAAACGGTCGCTTGGGCATTTACACAGGCCGAACTTCCGAACAACTTCCATTAGCATTAATTACCACAAGTGCATGCATATGTAAACGCTCCTGTGAGTAACTTGTCAAAAACTTCCGTTAAGTCGTAAATTTTACTTACGAGTGTAAAGCTAGCCCTACAAAAATTTGAGCAATTATTCTTCAAATTTTTTAAGTTCATTTTCACGTTCTGTGTAAGTTCTATCCAAGTTCTGTTATTATATATTATATCATTATAGGCCAGTTGTTTCATAAAACTGAAATAATCATAGAACGTGAATAGAATTTTCACAGGTTGTGAAAATTAACTTTGATAATTAGTTTAATTTTTTTGAAACAACCCAGAGTTGTTTTGTTACTGTTATTTCCGGAGTTCAGTTCAACTTACACATTATATTTCATACTTTATAAATCATTTTAATGCACTGTATGTAAAATCGACCACCAAGTCGAGTGTCTAGCATGGTGGTCGAAAAATTATTAACTTTTGCACTAAACAATGCAAAAGAAAAATTAAAAAAAAAAAAAAAACAAAAGATAAGGTCGACATATCGATCGTCCAGTTGACTAGTCGTAGTCAACAGGATAGTTGTAGTTTACTATCATTCATATATTTAAAAATCTAAATTTGAGTGAGTGTCCAATTATATGTAAAAGTGTACCCTCTATCTGGTACAATACTCAAATTACTCATAAACACTACCAAGTCAATTATAATGCACAAAAACTTGTAGTGAAATAAAAAAAAAAAATACCTATAGTTTTCTGGGTTACTAGTAGGAAATTTCGGTTAAGGCGATCCACTAGTTCAGGAAAAAATCGAAATCGGAATTCACGCCCTTTTATGGGAGGAGTTTAAAAATACTTGAGAAAAAGATTTTGGAAAGGTTGGAAAAGATTTTTGAGAAATTTTTTTTACATGTTGATTTCATAAAAGCCTGTAAAAAACATTAATTCCTATTTTATGCATTGTTTATTGTAATAAAACGGAATTTTAAATTGATTTCACGAAAACAAGCAGCGCGGACCCTAACACGTTGTTTCTCCGCTCCGTCCGGAGGAGTAATGACGGAAGAATGGGGCGGCTGCCAGTCGTTCTTCGGTGGACGGTATAAGGTTCACTTTGATATAACAAATTCGTCGACTGCCGTATTGTCGCCGTGATGTCAAAAATACCAACGCGAAAATGCATATTATATTTTATTTTGTGAGGTTCGGGCGTAAATTTCAATTTTTTTTGCGATAATTATATAAGAAACTGAATTTGCCACATTATGCAATAAAACTATATCCGAAAAAGTGTTTATAAGTAGGAGAGTTTACACTTAAACATGTTTTTTATAGACCTTATACTTTATTTTTTTCTAAGCTTATTAAAAGACTTTACTTTTTAAAGAAATTACCGATATTTTTAAGGGCCAAGGTATGTTCTACACGCAGTATTTAATTGAAGCATCTATAATACTTCTAAGCGGTCAAATTTTCAAAACAAAAACATACGATTTTGTATGATTTTGCATTATTTAGTATGGCTTCATCTTAAGCTTAAGTTAAATTAACGTTTTAAGCCGCCGCACTTTTAATAGGCACAGATTATGGAAAATACACTACTTTTAACCCCTCAGGCCTCGACCATATCTTATCAGGGGGTCAAAATATTTCCATTTTGCAATAAAATAAAAATAAATGGGATTTTTCTGAATGGGATAAATCTGAAAACTAAAACTATTTTGGAAAGGTGATGGAAAATGCTTTCAAATTTTTTTATTTGAAATAAACAAATCATTTATTAATTATAAAAATTTTGGATGCAAACATAAAAAGTTTTTAAAATGGCTCACATTACATTTTTTCTAACTAAAATTACTGATAACGATAAAAAAATAAAAACACATACATAATTTAGTAGGCAAATGTATTATAAACGATGATGTCAACTCACTTTTTTGTCGTTTCATGTGAAAATAAATAGGATTAAATGCATATTTTTTTCATTTATCCAGGACTGAAATCGATGTTTCTGGTGGTAAATGAGTTAAAAAATAGTGTAATTTTCAAAATCTGTGCCCATTAAAAGTATGTCAGTTTATGGAATATTTACCGAAATTTCAAAATGTCATACTAATATACTGGACCGTTATGCCTCCCAGTGTTATTTTCTAACATATTTAATATGTAGAACACAGACATGTGTAAATAATATTTAATTTATGGTGAGCATTCGAATATTACTTTCCTCATTATCTCAAAATTTAGTATTTGGTGATCTCTGACTAATTAACTGGACGATCGATATATTAACCCTGGAGTGGTCGCTGGATTACATATGTAATCCACTCATGCCAAGTTAAAGATTCCTTAAAAACGGGTGGCGCAAATAATTTTATCTTCCTTGTACTTTAAGTTGGATAACTCACGGACACGTTCAGCTCAGTGCTGGTGTCAGGCACGCATTGGTTGTGTTACAGGAGCTCCGCAAAGTCCATGGTCTACACCTGTAATCCGCGTGACCAATTACGTAACACATTTTGCTTACACGAAAAGTGTATGCAAAATAATCATTTTTCCTGATCATTCTATAATTTTATGTTTATCCTGATCAGAAATCAGCAATTAAATTAGTACATGTTATTTTTTCTTCTTTATTTTTTTGTTATATGAATAAAAGTGAAAGGTGTAATTTTTAGTTTAAAAAAAGAAGTCATTTAGGTTTTGGTTAATTGTCTAAAACATAGAAATTATGTTTAACCTCTCAGAAATAGACTTCTGTTTATTATGTGTCCCTTAGAAAACTGTCAAAACGTGATAATATTTGTGTTATTTACGATTTTTACTAAAAGCTTCATAAATCACGTTTTGGGAAACGTAGCCTCATTCTAAAAACTGCTTTGAATAGGTTATGAAATAAAATTTCAAATTGTATTATTACAAATAAATAATAACATTTGTAAATATTAAAATTTAGAATACAAACATAAAAAAATTGTAAAAATGACCCACGTGATGTTTTATGTGAAAACGGTACTAAAATCACAGATTATGTAAAAAAAAATACTTATTTTATCGAACAAATGTATAATAAACAATTTTGTCACCTCACTTTTTTACCATTTCATACAAAAATATTTTAATAAAAAACTAACAATGTCTTGAACAAATGACAATCAAACAAGATAAAGGTTCCATTCGGCTCAAATAATTAATCTCTATGTTCCATAGATATTTTTGAATACTGCGTTATCTATATTCCGTTTTTTATTTCGTGGTAATCCGTATACTAGTGATGGAAATAAATCAATTTTTGTAAAATCTCGCGCGTTGACGTCAAAAGACGCTCTAATGTCTTGACCGCTATTATTATATTTGCGTCTTTTGACGCTCTAATGTTCCGAGTGGTTAATATATGTTGCTTATTTCTAATAAACAATGCTTAGATTATAAGATTTAAACATAAATAAACAATAATTGTGAAATGATTTCACTTATTTTTTTTGTTGTTTAAAAATAGCCTACCTATATAATCCACGCGACCACTGGCGTTACTTTTAAGACCGCGACCACTGTAGGGTTAACACAACAATCTATTTATTGTCAATGATCAAGAATACAAAAAAATGTGGTTTTAAAAGAATGTCTTTGTCTTTTGTACTCAGGTTATTGGACGTCAAGGGAATGGCTGACAGAATCATCTCCATGAGGGTGTCCCTCCGCGACAACCTGAAGAAGGAAGGAAGCCAAAAGGACTGGACCCACATCACCGACCAAATCGGCATGTTCTGCTTCACCGGGCTTAACAAGGACCAGGTAACATTTAAATTGCAATATTTGCGTATCATGTCCTTATTAATCAAACTGTAAATTTATCTATGCAGTAAAGCCGGGATCACACCTGACAAGCTATTCTCTATCTTTTGTGGGAACGAGATAGTTCTCGGCTGAGATCTGCTATCAGATTTGTGTTATTTTCTAATACTGTTAAATGAATAAATCATCATGCATACTTGCATGAAATTATGTTTAAAACAACCTTAACTAAAATATGTGACAGCTCACAGCTGAAATTCTGACATCGGCCCATATAAAAAGCAAATAACAGCCATATAAAAATCACAAATCTGACAGCAGATCTCGGCCGAGAACTATCTCGTTCCCACAAAAGATATAGAATAGCTCGTCTGATCTGTGAAATTAGTGAGAACAGGCTTTTCAGTAGGAACCCAAGGTTGAATTAACTTCAACTTTCGTTCTAAAAATTGACCATAGATTCTCATAGAATTTATCAGGTGAGAACGAAGCATTAGTAAAAATTTAATTTTGTAGAATTTTTTTTGTCTATGGCATAATATTTGAATTATTAGAAAAAGTATTGGTTAAATTTCATATTATGCAGTTTTTATTAGCATGATTTAATGTAGTATTTTGGTTATTCTGAGTTTGTAGCACTTTGGTTATTAGTCTGAATGTAAACTGAAATTGATAGTCAACCAAACTGTAAGAGCCCGTTCACACTTCCGTCGGAATAACGGAGGTGGGTTCCGTCGTTATGACGGAAGCCCTAGGCCCCTGTTCACACTTCCGTTTTCAAGACGGATCCTACTCTACGAAAACAACGACCAAAACATTTTATCATTCTTCAGTAGACGGTCGTGCGCACTGCGCAATGCGCACTGCGCAATGCGCAATGCGCAATGCAAATATTGCAAATTTTACTATTATAAAAGTTCCTCTTAGTTTGGGCCGTAAAAGGCCGACAGCAAAAACTTTCCCTTGGGGCTGCCATAAACAGTTATAGGTGCTATTTGAAATGTACACATACCTACTTAAAAATAAAACAATTTAAATAATAAACTTTTTCTTCAAATCGGGAATGTATTGATGTAATACCAGCTATAAAATTACTTCAGGGGTCGGACCTTATTTGTTCAAACCGTGGGAGAATATTTTGTTTGCATACTTGAAAAGGAGAAAGTACGCGAAAATCATCCAGCAATTATTATAACTAAAATGACTAAAAAACATGAATGATATGACTAAATATTTTCTTGAGATTAAATAGAAAAAATCGCATTCTGGAACGAACATGTATATTATATAATAGTATTATAAACGCCAAACGCGCGCCCCATAAAAACACAATTTGCCTGCTCGCTTGCGTCTGGGAGCGGGCGGTGGTGAAGTGTGAAGCGGGGTGTGGCGGGTTCAAAACGGATCCGTCGTCCCGCCGTATAGTGTGAACAGCTCCATTGAAATGTATGAGCCAGCGCGTTCCTTTCCGGCTTCACGACGGACGCTCTGCGTAGGCGAACTCTCCGGCAAAAAATGACGGATCCGTCTTCACGCCGGATCCGGCAAGTGTGAACAGCTCCATAGAGCCACTACAGCGGCTAGGGCCTCCGTCGTAATGACGGAACCCACCTCCGTTATTACGACGGAAGTGTGAACGGGCTCTAATAGGTTTATTTTTTGGTATATATTTTGAAATGTAAACTATATTGACAATAATTATTATTAAGTGGTTGTGTAACACTTTTTTGTTGGTAGAGTAAAGAGAAAGTGCTAAATTAATATAATGATTTACAATTTTTATTAGAAAAATTCTCTTTTTACAACTTTTGAAGGTTATTCCCGTCAATGCAATACATCATTGAAAAAGAAGATAACTTTAATAATCTAAATAAAAATATGAAAGAGAAAGACAGAAAAATAAAAAAATTAAGTGTGCAGTTCACACGCGGTAGAAGTGAAACCTTCAGAAAATTAAAATAGTCAAGAAGAGTGGGGAGGCTACGAAGCACCACACAAAGAGGAGACCAATTATTCCTTCAGCTTTTTCATTTCATCGAGTTTCAAATCACAATGGTGCTAAAGAAGTTTTCACATCAAAAAGATAACAGTCGCAATTGGGACTCGAACCCAGAACCTCTCGGGACAAACGCCTTACCAATTCGGCAAATAAACCAGTTCTTAGAACATTTGTTTCCAAAGAAAAAGGTAGTTGCCAATAATATGGAAAAAAATTAGTCAAAGGTAATATTGTTAATTCTAAAATTTTAAATATGAGATTGACAAATATAACGTTCAAATAAGAGGTGGCAGTTGCCGAATTGGTAAGGCGTTTGTCCCGGTAAGATGAGAGATTTTGGGCTCGAGTCCCAGTTGCGACAGTTATCTTTTTATTTTTCTATGTCTTTTACTCTTTCATATTTTCATTTAGATTATTATTAGTGTTATCTTCTTCAATAATAATTTACACCCAGTGGGGGGTAAACGGAGTTTCACGTATTCCTAAATGTAAAAATAACTAAGAACACTTTTGTTGTCACTGATTTAATGCACATTTATTTTTATCCCACATTATTTAGACGTTCACTCCCTATGGGGTCTCAATTACATCATTGTGGCAGTTGTTAATGAACACATCCTCTTTTAGAAATTAGGTCAATTACTGCGCCATCGTGATATAGTCGGAAGTAACTTTAATATCTTCAAAGCATCAATTTGTAACCTTTGTCGTTTGATTTCAGGTTGAGCGAATCACCAAGGAGTTCAGCGTTTACCTGACAAAGGACGGCCGCATCTCAGTGGCCGGAGTCACCAGCAAGAACGTGGAGTACTTGGCACACGCCATGCATGCCGTTACTAAGTAATGCCGTGCCTTCAGATTAAGTTAAACACCTCGCCTAAGTTACACATAGCATTTCTTCTACAGAAGTTGAACCGTACTGTATTGTAGTATTTAAGAGTACAATGGTTGACACATCTGCTGCAGTAGAACTGCGCAGATTAGTTCACCAGTGATATTACCCCTTGAATATCTGTTATATATCAAGGGCCCTGCTTTAGAAGTTGATATTTTTTTAATTTTATTTATATCAATCATTATTTTATTTAAAAGGCAAGCACATATTTTAATTTAAAGATTTATTTTTGCTAAACATACAATATTGAAATGAGCATTTGTACACAGCATTTAATAATGTCTAATCTTGTATTGAGCACAGGTTTTTACAACATATTTATGCTTTTTTCCAGATTTATATAATATTTTTGATATATTTACTCAGTTACACCATAAAAATAAATATTTTCTTCTCATGTATTTGTTTCATTTTATTAAATATTATATCGGATGGTTTGATTTATAATAGAATATCCTCCTCCCAACGAAACTTCACAAAACAAATATAATCGAGTAACAGATAACTTTATTTCCTGATTAGATCATCTTATATACACAAAGTCCTTAACATGCGGAACCTATCGAATAGTACTCACTCCGAGACCGACAGAATGTGAATTCAACTCTTCCGTCCTCCATATTACCTCCCTTAACATAAATATAATACTTCTAAATGCGTTCTTGTCAGCGTGATAACATTATTCTTTTTACAATTATAAAAAATTCATAAAAAAATGTTTATCGATAAAATAAGTAGTTAAAAACAAGTGATGATTGACCCATCTGCCATTAGTTAAATTAACAGTGTTTATTCATTTATACAAACATTAGGGCGAAATAAACCATATTAACAAGTGTTGCTCATGCTGTCATCTGTATTATTTCATGATTTAGTATTGTGAATCAATGTCTCTATTTATATTTGGATAAGAAAACACAACACAAGTCATTTATACTACTATATACAAGACACGCAAATTCTATTACTAAAACTGATTTTGTAACAAACAGAAATGTCTATGTGTATGTACTGATTTGTGTCTTAATCCCACTTGCTCTCCGCTTTACTATTTACACTCATTATAAGATAGGTGAGTATCTTCACTCCATGGCACCACTTCTTGGGCAGGTTTCTAGTTCTTGAAGCTTTTCTGCATCATCTGGAACACAATTCACATCAACATTATTAGATTAACTTGCTATTTTATGGGTAGCAAACTCATTTAGAATAGGAAAAAAATAAATTATTATGGAATTACAGGCAAATGGCTGCCAGTTCAGTGTATGAATGGGTAGGGTCTTCACTTAAATCGTGTGAATAGATGCTTACATATCGAAAGAGTTAGGTTACTGATTGCCTGTGTCAGACTACACTGTTTGTGCACTATACTTTCATAGCTTGCACTATTTTCAGGTATGCTGAAATAGGCTAAGTCCAAAAACATTTGCTACTTTATAGCTTAGTCTGACAGTACCTTAATGCTCGGGTCGGAATGCTTGCTCTAACAGAAATTTAAAGGACATAAATAGGTACTGACTTAGGTAGTGTTTTAGAAATTGACAGTTCAATAAATTATGTTGCACATCAATTATCTTATTGCACATAAATTTTGTTCAGTAAAAAAGCACTTGTAACAAAAAAAAAAAAAAAAAATTTAAGGTCTATCCCATAAAATATATAGGGATCAGGTGCGGTCCGACCATACAGACGGTGGAAGAGGGCGCTTTATCCTTTGTTCTCTAGAATAAAAGCTTGGGATTTATTTTTTCTAGCCGTAAGCAGCAATACTGCAATTTACCAAAAGAGAACACATACAAAGAAAAAGAGCGACGCATGAAGCGAGTCGAAATGCATATACATTCTCAATGCTAGTAAACGTACAACAAGTAAACACACACATACCCGCAATAGCATACTCGCTGCGTTCAACACACACAAAGAAGCGGCACGCACCCGGCCGTTTGGATGCAATATCTTATTCAGTATTCTAAAATTACAAAACACTGGTAAGATTTCTGATTTCGCGCATGCGTATTCACTCTGGCCTGCATAGTTCTTTGGAAGATTAATACGTTTCTGCGGAGATCATCCAGAATACTACTTTAATGCATAAAGGAATAGGGCTCAGAATAGCATATTACTTTATTACGAATCGGGTAGATTGTTTTTAATACATGTTTTCTTGGTGCATTTTTGACAGTTTTGTTTGAATAATATTGAAACATTGATATTTAATTGATGTTTAATCTTTCGATTATTATCTATTTAATTCGTAATTTCTTTATCTTTATTGAGAAATTACTACTACATACTGGCTAGAGAAGACAACATTTCTCGACCGTGTAATTGACGATTTGAATGAAAGCCCAGGCGCGTCAAGGATTTTTCATTAATTTTTCAACGACAAAATAAGAAATTTTGGATCTGTAATAATTCATGTTTCGGAAAGCTAAGGATTTACAGAGCTAATTATATATATTTTTGTCGAGAATTGCATCTTGTTCGTGGTGCTAATCTATAGATTTGTACTTTTTATAGTTGTAGGTGAGTATATACCTATATAATTTATTGATAGTCCAGCATCCCTCCTACAAAAAGTCACCGACCGCCACTGTTAGGGATGTGTCAAAAAATATTTGCCTTAGGTACAGTTACTATTTACTGAGTCCGCCACTGTTTTGTGAACTAAGAAAGATATTAATCTATTGCCAGTATTGGACGCAGCAATATACAACCTGAAGTTTAATATTATATAGAAATAACAACGATTTCATTGTTATTATTATCTGTCATAGAATAAAGAATAACACATGAAGTGCCTTGTTTGTGGGCGTGTTTTGTGATTCAATTATAGGCCTAATTTCAGCCTAAATTTCCATACAAAACTGTGTTGATTGTACCATGATTACGAAATTAAAATAGGATGGCGATATGCAATTTCAGACAAGTGTGAGAGAGACAGACCGCATGCTAAATGATCTAGAACCTAAGGGTATTAAGTCACTGGCACATTTGTTTCCATTCAAATTTTTACCTTACATATCTAGTTCAAGCCACAGTTGAAGTCAAATTATAGCAATACTGTGTAGTTGTTATGCGCATGACCGTGAAGGTTTTATATATAATGGTGAGCTCTGGCATAATGAAATTATTTCATAAACATTTCTTACGATTGTGATGAAACTTTGGTGTTAAAATATGTATAGCTTTAAGTCACTAGTTTAAGTCTTAACTGTACAAGTCACTAGTTATTAATCTTAGATACAAGCCACTGTAATAGCTGTATTAGTATTGGCTTAATCGCTCTGATCTGTCGCGAATATGCACGTTTTTCATCTTAAACGAAATGTCAGATTTACAAAAACTTTGTGTTATTTCCGCTTCACAATTAAAGCTCTATAAATTGAACATTTCTGAACGTAGCCGAATACTAAAAACTGTTTTTGAAAGGTTACAGAAGGACCATGGAGGGAGGGGGGATGGGGGAGTGGAGTGGGGAGAGAGACGGTGGAGGGGAACTAGGAAGGGGGAAGGGGAGGGATGGTGGGAGAAAACTGAATGTATCGGGAATGAATGTATGGAATGCAGGAGGGGGAAGGGAAACCCGGGAGGGCAAAGGGAGAATTCGGGAGGGGGGAGGGGATCCGCGGGAGGGGGAAGGTGAATACGGGAGGGGGAGGGGTACTCGGGAGGGGGGTTCGCGGGAAGGGGGGGAGTGAGGAGAGGGAAGGTGGAGTAGGAGAAGTGGGAACGCGAGAGGGGAAGGGGATGCGGAGGAGGACGGGGAGAAGGACTGTGAATGGGACGAATGGGAAAGCACGCGCGGGGAGAAACAATTTCTTTATTAAATGGCATAGCAACGCATGCCGGGTACCAGCTAGTTACAAATAAATATTAACATTTGTAAATATTAAAATTTAGAATGCAAACGTAAAAAAATCATGGATTATGTTAAAAAACAATACTTATTCTATCGTATAAATGTATAATAAACAATTTGGTCACCTCACTTTTTTATCATTTCATATAAGAATATTTAATAAAAAAAATAACAATGTGTAGTGGCGCATAGGCGATTTGGCGGGTAAAATCTGTTCTACCATATATCTGACAGAATAGGCCTTTTTGTGTATTTCTATGGACAACTTAAATAAGGTTGTATAGCTTGATTTATTATGTACCATCTGCTTTTTGTTTTAGGGATGTCACTAGAACAATAATGGAGTTATAACGATTTCTGTGGAATACACGTGTTGACGCGAAAACACGCTTATTGTCCTTGACTGCTATTGTTATATTATCGTGTATATCCGCTTTCGTATCGGAGTGGTTAAGTGATAGTTTGTACTCAATGGCGAAGTGATGGAAATTTTTTTCTTTCGTTTTTAATTGAAAACAGTATGTCTGTCATCAGACAGCAAAATGAAATCTATATTTTTTAATCCAAACTTAATCAGGAATCGCAGGTTAAAACCTTTCTGATTGATAAACCATGTGAAATACATATACGATTTTTGCATATGTGTGTCAAATCTTTGATAAAGGTGGGGACAAAATGTGTATTTCAAAGAAATCGCCACTGATCAACTGAGGAATTTAAAAGACAAAAGTAGTAGTTCAATTTACCTCTATTTTACCATTAAATTAAATGGATTCATAGAGGAACAGAAAGGCGTTGGAAGTTACTAAATTAACATTATTGTGTTACTGCAATTTACATACAATACTGATTGTTGTTTAAATTAACATGATAATGAATGTTTCGGAAATAAGAGCAACTACGGATACAGAACCAACGTTATCCTTTCACTTTGTAATAAAGCGTGGGTCATCTCCCCATGTCACGTTTGTTTGAAATAAATATTTTCGGATGAAATTAGCTATAAATAATAATTTAAAATTAGCCAAAGAACTATTTATGTATTAACTAATTTGATAATTAATATTGGAATTTAGAAAATAGGGAAATGGATTTCAATAGCACTACTGGTTTAGTGTTGGGTAGGATACGATTCCATAATGACTTTTTATGAGGTACTCAAAAGTAGTGGGTTTAGAGAATTTCATAGAAAAAAAAATCAGAGTGCAATTCACACGTGGTAGAAGTGAAACCTTCAGAAAACTAAAGTAGACAAGAATGGAAAGGCTACGAAGCACCGCATAAAGAGGAGACCGATTATACTATCTCATTCTTTCGCAGGCTAAATCCTACAGATGTATGTGTTTGTCTCTTTTTAGTGTTGCTATTTTTCATTTCACTACTGGTTGCGCCAATTGATATTTAATTATCAAATTGTCTGGTGCTCAAAACGCTTTGTTCCCTTTATACATCCCGCCCCACTTATCCATTTCTTTTTTGCCAAAGACCTGTAAGGTTGCCAGAACTGCATATAGTTGTGTTACCAGAAGAACGTTGCAGTTCGTTATTAAGTATATGGCTCGCCATTGTATTTTGATCCGCCGCTGTGTAAGCAACGTGCTCGCACAACGTATTGTATTTTGTTCCCGCCACGCGCAAGTGTATTGGATCGCCCGCTGTGAAACATCGTGATTTGCCGTGTATTAATTATACTGTTTTGTGTTCATTGTGAATAAAGACATTTGATCTCGAGGAACCAGCAGCCAAAAAGAAGAAAGAACGAGAAAGGCAAGGTAGGTCTTTGGCATTCTTTCTTGAAACCTACCCCTTCCTCAAGGCATTTTGAGCAGTTTAGTAAATTAATTATTTGTTAATGAGACGCATCCGTAAACGAATGGATTTAAATTAATTCACCCTACCAACTATGAAGTAATGCAAAAACATGTGTTTTTTCAGTTTGAAAATTTGGACGCTTATGCCTACAATACACGACATCTTTTTTCAGCCCGATTCCAATTAGAGACCAAAGTCAACATTTTTCACTTTACGCGATTGCTATTTTCATCTCTATTTTCATAACTACAATTTCAATTGTCATCACTTCAAACAACACATGAACCATACTGTTTGCTGTGATTCCAACTGAAATCGTAGATATGAAAATAGAGATGAAAATAGCGATTGTGTAAAGCGAATTCTAATTGGAATCGGGCTGAAAAAAGATGTGGTAAATGATCCGCTATTGAGTCCACGCTCAAAACACACTTTAAAAAATTAAAATAAATTGTACTAGGTAGATAATAGTTAGCAATAAGTAATTCAGTAAGCGGAATTGAAAAATTTGCGTTTTAATGGTTATGTTGTTAACCTTAAAAATGCGAAATGTCATTTTTCAAGGACCGCCATGTTATTAATTACGACGATGAAATACGCACTTTTAAAAGGAAAAATCACTCTCTGTCAGTAACACAATAATAAGTACGAATTGCAATCTTCGAAAATGATAAATAAAGCGTATTAATCATTATTTTTTTTTGGTTTCGTAAACACGAAAAATCATCACTTATTACGCGTGCATGACGCGAGATGCGAGCATGTGCGAAACATGTTTTACATGCAATTTGCAAATGAGCCAACCTAAAAATAAAAAAAGCATTCACGAAACGAGTAGGTAGAAACGATACATAGATGATATTATTACGAAAGTACCTGATTTGCCAAATTACGTTACCTAGGACAAAAATAAATTAAAGAATACGCACGCGTTTTTTTTTTAACAAGATATACATCCCAGGTTTTGAATGGTTTGTTTTGCAAGCAGGGTTTGTCTAGCGGGTTTGTGTAATTTTTACGTTTTATAATAATTACATAAACATACCCGTTAGACAAGCCCTGCTTGCCAAACAAACGGCGGCTTTTCAATTCGGCGGCTGGTGTTGAGAGCAAGGGCGGCTGGTCGCACAGTGCGCTCGTGTGCAGCACTGGCAAAATATAATGCCTAAATTTACTTTATTTACTTACTAAAGACTAAAAAATCTCTAATTTAATTTATCTAATTTAAATCTATCAAATCTCTAATTTAATCATTTCAAAATATTAGTTACCAATATACAATATAATGCTACGAATATTATCAGAGAGAACGGTTTTAATCTCCCATAGCGCGGCCGCCGAGCGCCCTCGTATCGGCCCGGTGCATGGCTTTGCAAACGAACAGAATCATGTTTTTGTACGGGATATTTAAAACATCGAAAGCCCGTCGATTTCGCTTCTTGCACCAGAATTTGGCTTGGATTCGCGTGCCACCGGCCCAACATAATCCGATCCTTGCCGAAGTTTACCGATTGACCATGAACAATGTACCCGAGGTGACACGAATACAATCGATTTTCGGCGAAGATCGTAGATCGTTCGCGTCTTGCGGCGCGCGTTATATTGACCCGTCACGTGATAATTGTCATTGTTTTGTTTTTTTTTTTGTATTGATTATGTTAAATACTAATAACATAATTTGTTAATATATAATTTTATTACCAAAATGAGTGCAACCAGTGTTGAATATACATATAAGAGGGAATATCAGTTTGTTTGAAAATAAATTAAAAATTCCTAATTTAATTTTTTTGTCATAAGTAGGTACGGATTGTCAGTGAACCACCACATTCTCAGGGCAGAGGCCGCCACTGGTTGAGAGGGGCTTGGTTGGACTCAACCGGAAATTTGTCATTTTCAAATCAAATTCTGGACGTATCGACTCTTTTCTACAAAAAACATAAATTGAATTCGAAAGATTGTTATTTTATCTAGTAAATTTACGTTTTAAATTTTGGTCGTTGCACCAATTTTTTAAATTTTACAATGAAATGTTGTATTATACAACAAATATGTATGTCAAATTATACAGTATTATAAATCAATAAATTTCTAGTAAAGCTACTTTTCAGAATTTTACTTTTACTTAAAAAATTATGACCTATGATTAATTTTTAAAGGCATTTATTTTTATTTTGATGAATTTTTTAAAATTTTAATCAATTTACCATCTCGCGTTTGAGCATTTATATCGCAGTCCGAAACCTAAGTTCCCGAGCATCCCATTAAGCGCCAAACCTAGGCAACGAGTGCACATGTTCGCGGCGCTCTCAATAACATTTTTATGCAATTTGAAAATATGTTTATATATACAAATATGTACATACCTTGTTTCATTGTTTGTGACATATAACCTATATGGTTAACTGAACCTATCAATAATATTCACTGAATATTTTTATTCTACATGTACTTATACTTTTACATTAAATTTTTTTTCTTTTTTTGTTCCTAATGCGTTCCTAAGCTATTGACTGCGATGAAACTTTGGTGAGTTGTGTGCACGCCTGCGAAGATTTATAATGGCGAGCTCTGGCTTTATTTTTTATTATTTCCTATACCTTTCATACGATCGCGGTGAAACTTTGGTGATATTTGTTGTGCGCACGCGCACACTAGCAAAGGTTTCATATATATCGACCCTTTGGAATAATAAGGTTCCATCTGTTGTGGTAACGTCATGCAACAATGGGATCTATAGTAAGCTACTTTAGAGTTTGTTATCGCATGATGTTACCGCGACAGATGGAACCTTGTTATTACAAAGGGTTGATATAATGGTAAGCTCTGGCATTATGAAATTATTCCCTATACTGTTTATCCAATTGCGATGAAACTTTGGTGGTTTGTTGTGCGCACGCCTGCGAAGGTTTCGATACAGTTGGTTTATATCGCAGTTGTGAGCGATGGTATTCGACAACAATCGTACGGCCGCTAAAAGTATTCTTCTGACAAAATCAGAATTCTAATTCGCTGGTAATTGGGCCTTACGCATTCTAAAGATAGTTTTGGTAATTTACCTTGCCACACCTACGTAAGGATCATACATATTGTTGACAGCCCGATTTCGAATTTTACATGACATGGTGCATTGCCTTAATACAAAACATTTTGTAGTACAAAGAAGAAACAGACAAATATATTTTGTGAGGTGACAGAACATTTTACTATTTAATTAAGGCGATCCACTAGTAAAGGAAAAAATCGAAATCGGAATTCACGCCCTTTTATGGGAGGAGTTTAAAAATACTTGAGAAAAAGCTTTTGGAAAGGTTGGAAAAGATATTTGAGAATTTTATTTTACATGTTGATTTCGTAAAGGCCTGTAAAAAACATTAATTCCTTTTTTATGCATTGTTTATTGTAATAAAATAGAATTTTTAAATTGATTTAACGAAAACAAGCAGCGCGGACCGTAACACGTTGTTTCTCCGCTCCGTTCGGAGGAATAATGACGGATGAATGGGGCGGCTGCCAGTCGTTCTTCGGTGGACGGTATAAGGTTCACTTTGATATAACAAATTCGTCGACTGCCGTATTGTCGCCGTGATGCCAAAATACCAATGCCAAAATGCATATTATATTTTATTTTGTGAGGTTCGGGCGTAAATATCATTTTTTTTCGCGATAATTATATAAGAAACTGAATTTGCCACATTATGCAATAAAACCATATCCGAAAAAGTGTTTATAAGTAGGAGAGTTTTCAGTTGAAAATGTTTTTTATAGACCTAATACTTTATTTTTTTCTAAGCTTATTAAAAGACTTATTAAAAAAAATGACCGATATTTTTAAGGACCAAGGTATGTTGTACACGCAGTATTTAATTGAAGCATCAACAATACTTCTAAGCAGTCAAATTTTCAAAAAAAAAACATACGATTTTGTATGATTTTGCATTATTTAGTATGGCTTCATCTTAATAAAGACAATATTAGTGATGCTCGATCGAAAATCTGAAACGAAAAATCAGAAAAAGATACGCTCGATCTAGGGTTCGATTTCTAGATATGACCGTATCTTTTTTTATTTCAGATTTTCAATTGAGTTTTGCTTATATTGATTTCATTCATTAAATATTCCAATTTGAGGTTTTACTCATTAAGTTAAAAATAAAAATAACTTTTTACATTTTCATATCAGACATTTGTAGTCCATCTTGTATGAGGTACTCAAAGCATCCTCCTGGGAAATCCAAGACTCCGAGTTTAAGTATCGGTTTGCAATCTTTTTTATTTTATGCATGCCTTCCTAATTCACATTGTTACTAACCCCTCAGGCCTTGACCGTATTTTGTCAGAGAGTCAAAATATTTCCGTTTTGCAACAAAATCAAGATAAAAGGAATATTTCTGAATGTATCCGATAACTAAAAACTGTTTTGGAAAGGTGATGAAATGCACTTTCAAATTTTACAATTCGAAATAAACATATAGTTTTTTAAATATAAAATTTTAAATATAAAATATTAAATTTTAAATATAAAATATAAAATTTTTGCATACACACAATTTTTTTTTTAAATGGCTCACATTACGTTTTTTCTAACTAAAATTACTGTTAACGAAAAAAAAATTAAACCACATACATATTTTATTAGGCTGATGTATTACACATATCAACTCACTTTTTTGTCATTTCGTGTAAAAATAATTTAAATAAAATACCCAAAGTTTCATTTTTTTTTTCAAATTGCGGTCTTTGGACTCATAAAGATGTATGTACATTTTAGTTATTTTGGGGATAGCAAGATATTTTCTCTTTCTAACACCATTTAGATCATATTTCTAACTATGATAGTAAGGGAGACAACGATTTCTATGAGACCCATATGAGTTTCTCCGAAAACTGAACAAATAGACCTGCCGAGCAATTCCGTATTTTTTGATAGCGGACGTAATCTCCTGTCAGATTTGTTTGAGTTTTATGACTGTTATTTGCTTTTTCTATGTACAATGTAAATTAAATGAATAAATAATAATGCGTACTTGCAGGAATTTGTGTTTAAATCGATCTAAACTAAAATATGTGACAGTAAATATGTAAAAAATCACACAAATCTGACAGGAGATAACGTCCGTTATACAATAACGATCCCACAAAAGATACGGAATCGCTCGGCTGACAGGTTAATAAATAATGCCTCTTTTCAGCCTCTTTAGACCAAATAAGGTAATTCTTCGGAACAAACGTCAACGGTTAATACGGAATATTTATTTCATAACAATCAATCATAATTACACAAACCCGCTAGGATAAACCCTGCCTTGCCCTCAAATCATTCAAAACCTGGGATGTTTTTTAAAATTATGATGACATGAAGCTAAAGGTTTTATCAAAAAAAGTGCGTATTAACCGTTGACGTTTGTTCCGAATATTTACCCCAAATAAAAAGGGTTATCATTAAGGTTTTTACTGAACATCAATAGCGGTGCTATATGACCTGTTTTTGACATTCAATGGCTAGAAAGTCACTATGTCTGTAGTATTGAACCCAGATCTACAGGAGCCCTCCTGACAATGGTATTTGAATGAACAGTTAGTGAAGAAATGTATTTATTAGTTAATTAGATAGTGTTTGATAATTACCTATGTGGTCATCTCCAAGTAATTGGTGTAATTGTTGCTCGAGTGAGGGGAGCTTGTTGTCCTTGAGGGCCGTGGCGGGAGGAGCCCCCGCAGCCTCCCCCTTGCTCACCTCGGCCCCCGGCAGAGTGAACATGTCGTCGGCAGAGATCATCCCGTCCTCGAGGTACTCGAAGGTGTCCAGGTTGATGTCGGCCGACGCTATGGCCGTGCTGAAGATGTCCATGCGCGCGCGACTCTGGCTCTTCTGCTCTGCCAGTATCTGTTGGCATTCCTTGGGCGACCGTTCCCGCTCCTCCTTGGGTGAAGACTCTTTAGCGGATTGTGCGCTCTTGTCAGATTGTACAATGAATTTTTTTCCTATATTTTTTGTCAATACAAAAGAAGAATCATTACTAGATGAACCCTCGTCTTGGAGCTGACTTAGTAGAGTTCTACTGGTTGGAATTCTAGAGCTATGTTGTAGAAATATTGCATTACTTTCATCTACAACAAAAGTATTAGTATAACAAAGGTAGGAATAATACAAGTTAGTTTTCTACTGTCATATGTACACGGTTGCAAGCATGCTACTTTCTAGGATTTAAATATTCAAATATTGATTATCAATTTATCACAAAGTTAAATGATTACAACACTAAACTAAGCGTTGGAACGGGAAATATTAATTTTGTTACAGAATATGATTTGATTAACACCAACCTGTATTTCTTTGAATCGATTCATTTTCTCTTAATTGGTTTTTATCTTTCTTAGATTCATCCTGCGATGAATCCAGGTAACCGTCCGTCTCACTGTCGCTGGACATTTCCAACTCTAACGCCAACTTATTTATTTCCAAAGACTTTTCTTTGTCTGATGTTGGTTCTATGTCCATGTCCCAGTCCGTGACGATGGAAGAGGCGGTGTTTTCTAGAGATAGTTTAGCAGGGTCTATGTGTAATTTGGGCAAGGACTGCTCTTCACTAAACGAGTTGGCGGGCTCGTTGGCATTGTCAATACTAACTACACTCAGCAAGGTGTCGGGAACAGACTCCATGGAGTCAGTATTACACGCCTGCTCCCCTATCTGAGAGTCAAACAGGACGGGGGTGTCTTGCGTGATTATCGAGTTCTCGGCTTTTAAACTGAGATTACAGTTCATTCCCTGACCGCTTTGGTCTCCCTCCAGGAACTCTAAACTACCCGCTTGTTCTAGCTGCTCACTGCTCAATTGCAGAACGATCACATTCCCAGTGTTTTTACTAATGTCTTCCGCACTATTCACTTCACTTTCTGTAACTATATTTGTAGGCGGTGCGACTACGGGATTAATTTTATTTGTCATCATAAGTTTTGTAAGGTCATTTCCATTTTTGGTAAAAGTGATGGCTCCTTTGTTTAGAGGGCTGCACTTTTGCACTAAGACCAAGTTGCTTTTGGCGTTGGCGGGGCGGATGATGGCTTGTCCCTTGGGCTTGGGGGCGATTTGAACATGGGAAGTCTGGTGAAGTTTAGTCGGTGATGAATCATTGGTCGACATGTTGATATGTGTCAGAGAGTCTTTGGATACAATTTTAGTTGTTAAAATATTTGAGTTAGCTTTGGATACAATAGTTAAATTAGTAGTTTTGTTTTGGCTATTTAACATTTGATTTCCGGCAGGAACCAACTTCATGGTGGTCTGCCTCCCGGTGATCCCCTTCACCTGCAGCTGCGGCACCGACTGCCCCATCAGAGAGCCCTTGCTGCCCTTGGCGGGTACTATTACCATCTTCTGGCAGCTTTTGGGAGTCAGAACAAATGTCTTAGTTGGCAATTTCATTTCAGAACTATTCATGGGTATAATTTTGGAAATCATTCCTTCACTTTCAATATTTTTATTAATTAGGTTAGTTTCTCCGTCCTTTGTGATGTGAGTGATGGGGTGGCTAGGATGGCTGGAAATTATTATGTTTTTAGACGGGGCATTGCTTAGACTTCTTTGCAAAATACTGGGTGGCGTGGAAGACATGGATTTTGACACTATAATAACCTTATCCATGAGTGTGTTGGGGGCGCTGGATTTGGGGGTGAGATTAGGGTTGAGATGTGTTTGAGACTTTTGCGGTATTTGCTGAACAAACTTTGTAGTCATCAACTTCCCACTGGAATTGATCATTTTCTGCGGAGTATTCTGGGAAGGAGCCACGACCACTTGTCGATTCTGTAACACTTTAATGCCGCCCATGTCCGAAGGTTTGGATATGATCTGCATATTGGTGACGTGAATTTTGGGAGATGACGGGATGTTTTCTCCCAGGGAGTCTCCTTTCTTCTTGATGATGAGGTGGCAAGCTTTCCCCGAGACAGTCTGGGGGCCCTTCAGGGACGGGGAGCCGGTGGGGACATTGCTGTTGACGATGTTAGGGACATTGGACATCTCGTCGGGTGAAGGAAGGGCCACCGATGTTTCCTGAGGAACAGGGGGTTGAGTCAAAAGCTGCATGGCAGGAGATTCTTGCACATGGGTAGTTCCACTGATTTGCTTGGCGTCGATTGAATCTTCAGTGGTAATACTCTTGGCTATGGATTGTGCGAAGTTGGCTTGGAAACCGGAAGTCTGTGACTTTAGATTGTTGGCGTCCACAGCGTTCTGTATGCCTGTGCTGAGTGCCTGTGAGCCGGCTATGTGGGGGTCGGTGGGGGACTTGATCCCGCTGCGGACCTGCTGGTGCGGGATGGCCACCTGGCCGCTGGCCGAGTGTTTGCCGCTGTTGCTGTTGCCGTGTTTCCCGTGAACAGATCTATGTTTCCATACAGATTTGGGGACGTGCCCGTGATTTGCCTTTCCTTGCATTTTACCTTGGTTATAATTCTTTCCTCCTGGTTGGTTGGATTGTTTGGCTGCAATAAACAAATCGTATTATTAAAAAACATCTTAAATTGCACAGCAAACGCTAGAGCTAAACTTAAGTTCTATAAATTAATAAATCCATTTGTGTTATAAAAACTCCTGATAACAGTTGTTATAAAACGGACATGGAATAAGAAATGCAAATATAGATACGAATTGAATAATAAATATACACAAAAAATATTCAATTGTATTGTACAATTCATTTTCCAACTATCAACAATTGCGTGATAATTTTATCACAAATTAAAATAAATAATGTCATTTTACAGACCGTCAAAACAGGTATGGAAATGAATAAATAGAGGTTGTGATAAAAAATTATCTTTTTTGATTTCATTGAGATTCTCTTCTCTGTGACAGATGATAGTTTTACACACTGAAGAATGAAACCGTTAGAAATGTACTATGAGCGTGTCTGTGTGCCTGAACTTAAGCCAGTTTTATCTTGCTTTAGGTGGTTTTTTTTTTCTAAGCAGATAATCAATTTCATTGGCCTGTCTTTTTTTTAATACTTCACAACAGTCCCAGCTGCTCCTGTCTGGAACCAGTGAGACTATGGCATCCCCAATTGGGGTATGTTGTGACGCTGAAGGTAGTGAGGAGGGGAAGGAAAAAATAGGAAGATGGGGAATTATCTGGCTATTCAGATCTAGTTACCAAACATGGCTAAAGCCGTTTCAAGCAACGTTTCAATTCTGAATGGTGGTCTTACACCAGGGAGATACGGAAAGTATCTTCCATTCTGGAAATGCCGGGATTCGGTCCCGCGATCTTCGGAGTGCTAGTCAAAAGCCTTACCCCTCGACCACGGAGGCCATCAAAGGTCTAGGAGTCGATAATTGTAAAAAAGGCAACAACAATTTGCTTTCAAAACGGTATAGATGACACTTCTGAAACTATATGTTAATATATGAATGAACTTACCAGGAGGTGCTTTAGAATAACTGGAATATATTTGCGATATGTTAAGGTATCTTTGGTGGTTGGCACGGCTGACGGGAGGGGTGGAGGTGGGGGCTGCGGAGGGGGGACCGGGGGGCGCAGGCCGGCTGCGCTTGCGGGGGGGACCCTCTTCAGCTGCCACCTGAAAACACAAAACAACATTGAACAGCCATAAAAAAATAAAAATATAATGACCTCGTCTATTGTGCAAGGTCATCACAGTGCCCTTGAGATGTACAAAAATGGCAAAGTATGAAATTTCCAGATGTTATTATGGGCATACAACACTACGAAGGTAATCCTCTCTCAGTAAAACATTATTTACGATTGTCTTTGTTTATATTATATTAATATGTTTATCATGCAGTGGCGAAGCATTTATGAAGAAAGATATAATTTCATTTTAAAGTTTTATTTCAAAATTAATGGAACCCATTATTTTCATTGACAGACAGCATTCGTGAAATGATTATGTAAATGAAAATAAGTAATGCTTTTATTGAATGGCTGCACACATCAATGAAATACAGTTTATATTCATTTAGTATGCATAAACATACTATTTGTGTATTGTAACAATGCTAATTATTACCATCCTATGAACACAAAATGTATACTGTCAAAGTACGAATAATATTATGCAACTCGTAATATAGATAAAATTTAATTGATAATTTTTCAGAGGCTTAAATATATACATTAATTATAAACCAAGGGTCAATTTGAATGCATTATTAATTTTCAACTTAATAAAAAAAATCACATGTAACTAAAATTGATATCATTTGTATCATTGCATAAACAATGGCGTAACAAAAAATAAAATAAAGAATGAAAATAGTAAAAAATAAAGTTATTATTTTCTCGGAAACCATGCTCCCTGATATGTATACTGAAATGACAGTAATATTGTACCTTCAATGATTGATCCCACATGACGACAGGTGGATATGTTATTTGCGCAACATTCTTAATGTCAGGTTTACTCTCCGCGGTTGCTGCTGCAGTTTCATCGACTTCCATATCCTGATCCCCTTGCTCAATGGGGCTCTTGGGAGATACGGGAGCAGATTTGGGTTCTAATGCTAGAATTTGTGCCATTCTTTCATTTTCTTCGGCAGCCATATTGGCTGCTCTATCAGCTATCTCTGTGTACATGGTTTGAGGAATACCTCGGGGAAGAATGGGTATTTTTCTTCGACCCTCACATACCCAACCCAAACCTGTATTAGGCCCTGAAAGCCTAGAAAAAAAGAATTAATCAAAATATATTCATTTCAAAGTGACAGTAAAATATAACCAATAATTAACCACAAAATTGTTCATTAAAATCTCAGTCAAATGATAATATTTACAAATAAAGTTATGTTATTCTTACTGGTCAGCAATCGTTGAAAGTAATTCATCATTCGAAACGCGCCGTGCTTCAGCTGTATGGCGGTCATTAGTAATGTTTAGTGCGCCCCTTAGATCTTCTAGCAATTTTTTTCTGTCATCTACCAAGGCTCCCTGCGCTCTAAATACACTAATCATACTTGAATATGCCTCTAATTCTGTAGGAAAACATACAAAAGACATTTTTATAAATAAAACACATCGCAAAAACGCATAATTTAACAATTTTAAGACATAAATATACCACTGGCATTTCAATAGTAAAGGAGGGAAAAATGAATATGAAGAATTGTACAAAGAATGTATATTTACCCAGTCGCCGTAGCGTCCGTCTACAATCATCCCGAGTCATGTCAAGTAACATGGGCCACATTATTGAATTTTTACTTCAGAACATCTACTTATCACAATTTCCATAAGGATAAGGCTTATTTTAGGAGAGAGAATTGGCAAGCCTCCATACTGTTTACTTCAAACTCAATCCGATCATCTTTGACACTTCGGCTTTGGATGCGAAATAATAAAGGGATGCGTCCACTTCGTAAAATTTAACGTATATTGTACACGCAGCCAGTCGATTCTAAGGTAGGTACCTACAAATTTTAAATTATGGGCAGTAAAGTATTGTTCTCACTAATAATAAACAATACATATTGCATTATTTGCAAGTCGATCACAGTCGTGTTAGCGTTTAATGTTTTGACAACAACAAAAAATTAGAGAATTTTGGTAAGTGAATTGTTTTATAAAATATGAGAAATGAAAATAAAGATTTCTAATACTTCTCCTATAAAATATATGAAAGTGTAATTTTTGTTACAGTTAAATTAAGTAAATATTTTTTTTCTCACTGTTCTATAACTAACTTATACACTATAACTATTTAGATAATTGCGCTATTTTGGTAAATAAAAAATGCCAAAATATTGATATGTTTTTCGACAATTTTATTGTTTAAGCGTTTACTTTTTCCCAATTTGATATCGGCACTAACAAAAGTGTATTGGTATGAGACAAAATTTATTTTTAAAAAACCAGCGTGTGTTGAGCATCACGCCTGTTGGCTTGTTTTATGTACTTAAATAATAAAATTAGAAGTTTCACGTCGACTAAATGAACTAATTTAGGAAAAATGTTAACATCGCATTGCAAATGTTAAATTCACAATATACCACAGCACAATAACATATTACTTTTTTTCTTTTAGGAGGGGCAATTCTACAATCCAGATAATTAATGATGAATGAAAATTTTTTTAATAAGGAACCCAAGTCCACTTTAATTTATTATTTTACTAAGAATAACAGAATAGTTTTTTTTTTAAAATAGTGGTTAACACACAGTTCATTATTTTAATTTAATGAAAATGATGCCACCAAAGTGAATTTATAATATTATTGAAGAAAAAAATATTTGAATTACATTAAGTATCATAGTATTGGTGGTCAGTTCTCGGATTACCCACGAATATATCTTATCTTCGTCATTAAAAATAGTTTTTTTTAATATTTAACAAACAATTTTATTTTTAATGGAGCTTAGTCGCTCTCTCTCTCTCTCTCTTTCCGATGACGCTACAGCCCGCCAATACAGTGATTTAATTCTACGTACAAAATTATTCAGAATCTACCATCTATTTTTCAATTGAGTTCTTTATGACCATACCAAGAACTACAGAAAATTTGTTTAAATGAAAAATTTTCAATATGATTTTAATTTGACAAATGCCATATATATTTTTTATTAAATATGAATAAAATTCAATCTTCTGTCTTTATTTTAAGGTATATTTTATTATTTTATTATTGCATTTTTGTTATTTTTACTTATACTTCTGCGTACTTGTAGTACGAATACACCTTTATCCCTCTGACCTCGCGTTTCTTTGGATTGGTACCTACTTAGATATTTTGTATGCTGTGCCTGGCTGCATATACTGCGCTTCAATAGCATGGCGATTTGAATAAAAAGAAACAGATTTGAATTTTTCTTGACAAACAAACGTTTGGGATTGGTTTATTTTGTGAATGTTTGTTTTGGGATTTTTCAAGTAATTCGCGTTGTGAGTGGATAAAAGCAGATAAAAGTTTCGTTTGTTGTTGAAAGTTGAGCGTGAATTAAAGTATTGTGTATACGGTATTTCAACAACGGCTTTCCCATGGCGCAAATTGACAGTGCCCTGGAATATTTTAATGATTTGGGCAGGGGGGCTAAGTTTTCGCCCGTTAAATTTGAAGATGCTTTTAATTGTTTACAAGTGTGTGCTATTCGAAAAGGATTTCCGGATGAAGTTCTGAATGAGTTAGTCACTTTGTGGCTCAAGATTAAAATTCGTAAGTTCCCATCCAGTAAGTTGTAGGTTGTTCATTCATCAAAACTTGAAATATCTTTAAAATTTCATTTTTCTGCAGCCGTCACCAAGTGGTCTGCATTGGGGTATTGCATGATACCCGAGGGGAAAGCGTCTGATAAAACAGTACTAGCAGTGGTGCACTGGATTTTGAGCAACCATTTCTTGGAGGATAATTCGTTTAAAGTGGTTTCTGCCCTGAATTGGCTAATTGGTGAGTTAACTTTTCCCGTTTTGTATATCTGATGTTGATTTTTTTTTCTAAAGTTTGTTTGAACAACAAGTAAATAAATAAATGATGAAAAATAGTAAAAAAAAATGAAACGTTCACTTTATCCAATGTAATCTCCATCATGGGTCGGTAAGGAATCCACCTAAACCGGGTGCTGTAAGAATGCGTGATACCGAGAGTGCTCCGTTTCATAATTGTGGTGTTGCTTACTTCCAGTACACAGGCAAGAAGTATGCGGTTTAACCCTAGAAAGATAACGTGCGCCTCAGAGGCGCCCGCGAAACCGATATATTGATGTCTTTTTTTAACCGACCCGAATACAAGCATGTGTTTCCTAGCCAACTCAGTAGTCAGTCAACACTGCCGAAGGAAGACCGCCGCTGTTTGGTAAGTACCACAGTTTTGATGCAATGACAACTCGTTGCGCTCGAGAGGCACATGTTTATTTTCTGTGTAACTTTTGCAACTGTTCAACAACTGTTTATAACTTTTGATTTTTCAGTATTTTTTTAAATTTGAGACTGATTATATCGTAATTAATTAATTAGTAAGGCAAATTACTCAAAATATGTACTATTTAAAAAAAATATTATCCTTATACTTAGTTACTTCTATAAATACCAATAATTTTTGTCCGTTTTTGTAAAACCTTACATATTTCCTTAAAATTAAAAAAATTATAATATGTATTTGTGTTTTATTTACTTATTGAAAATGTAACACTTGATTGAAGTTATAATAAAAAAAGAGTAAAATTGTTTCATTTTGTTAATAAATCAGTTTTTAAAACCGTGCGCCACTCAGGCGCGTGTTTATCTTTTCAGGACTAAAAAATAAGGTTATCTTTCTACGGTTAAGTAATTTCTCAATATTATCCCATCGCCGCTGAGATACTTTAAAAAAAATTTACTTTTCTTTTATAAAAATGTCTTTAAAATATTTTTATGATATTATTTAGGCACATAATATTCGTAGGCACATAATATAAATAAGCATTGCGAATAAATATGAATCTTAACAGCCTCGTCATCATCCTAAATGCAGGATGGTAATACAATGTCGATATCTGCAATATCGACAGTTTACTGACTACAAATATACTGACAACTGCAGGCCTGTATGTGAGTTCAAGCAGCTCTACATCGCGCAACACTACCCACATTTTTGCTGTGCACAGGCGCTGTTGATTTCATACCAACCCATGAAAAATAACTGATATGCTTCGGTAGAATACACATGGAAAATTTTATCTATGGAATCATAAAATTCCTGAGAATATAAGAAAGTACTAATGATTTACTCCGTGCTGTTAAAACATGTCTGGTAGGTACCGTAATCTAAATTCAGCCTATAATAATAATAATATTTGGATGACTTGCCTTTTTTTTAGAAAAATCACCAGTGTTGCCAACTTAGTGGATTTTCCACTAAAACTGGTGGTTTTCATACTTCATTTAGTGGCGAAATATTTCTTTTAGTGGCTGGTGGATTTTTTAGTGGTTTCCAAAATTTTTGTTTAATTACTAAAACACAATCACTCAGCCACTAATCCACTTCTATTTTTAATTTTATTCATCCTTTTTCGTTCTACTTTCTTTAATTTTAAATGGGATTTACGTTTACTGTGTAGGCAACACCAGTGAGATGAGACGAAAAGCACAAAAAAAATTTGGAACGAAGCATAGAACGAAGTATTCAATTTTAAAGATGCTCAAGGAGGGCTGAGGTTTAAGGAATTAGCGACTTTTGCGATTAGTCTCCTAATACTGCCTCATTCTAATGCCGATGTTGAGAGCTGAGAGACTATTTAGCAGCATGAATATAATAAAAAACAAACATGGGAATAGAATGAAGTTAGGTAAATCATTTAACTGCTATATTGAGAGTACCTACGCTGTGGTTTGAGGTTGGAAAGAAAATGCTGCAATGATTATAACATTCCAGTAGCCATTGTAAATCAAATCGGTACTATATATCGGTCATATCAATCTGAAACCGACTATTTTGGTGCAGGTAAAAATGGTTCGTCTGAAGAAGACGAATTAATTTAGAATTAGTCTTAATTGAATAATTTTAAAATGTTAATTTACCTACAAATGGTGTGTTGGTTACTAATTATTATTTTTGTAATAATAAAGAAAACAAATAATTTCTAAACTTATTTTCTTTCGTCAATGTCTTTCATTAAACTTTATTTTAGGGGAAAATTTTGCGAGTGTGAGTGTAGTACTATATTTTTTAGTGGTTTTCTGGTGGATTTAAAGGTAGAATCTGGTCAATCTGGCGGAAAGCTGGTATAACCGTTGGCAACACTGAAAATCACCTCAAGGGTGCTGTGTTGTGCTATCCATGGTCATTAAAGCTAAAACAATTTTAATTGTGATTTTGAGACTAGTGCCGAGGAAGCAAACCATGTGTAATAACTAAATTGATTGTAAACCGATTGCATTAAATTTGTTTTGACTGCTCTGCACAATCTATCAATCAATCTAATGGTAAATTAATGATTTTATTTTCTTTAAGGTTTACACGAACTAAATCTGATGAACGTCGATGTTTTGGAACCATACTATGATTTTTTTTTCTTCTATATGAATAATGACAAATATGTAAGTATACGTACATACTACACAGTTCGTATTTTTATATTTTATATTTATATATCGTCATTGCACGTACAAAATATCCTATGTGGATTTTAGATCATTAGGAAATAAAAAAAAATGGTTTAAAAAATTAGGGACCTATGGTTTTATTTATTTTTAATACATGTAGAGTTACATTTGACACCTTGTTTATTAAAAAAAGTGGACTTCGTATAAAATTTTCATTAAACAGCACATTAACTTATGCAATGCATACAAAAAACTTTTAATTTTAATTTTTTTTTAAATTTTTCATATTTATATATAAATGAGCAAAATTTTTTTTTAAAAATAATTTCCTCTCAAATAATTGCAAAGTTGCCTCGAAAAATTAAATTGTAAAAAGAGATTCATTTTATGTTGGATTATTTAGGAAACAAAAAAAATATTGATGTGGGAAATAAACCGAATAAAATATTTTGTTGAATTATTAACCCATTGGCCACAAACCCTGACAGCCTGCCGGGTGTGCAACTCAGGTACTTAACCACAAACCTCGGCGCGCTGACGGGCTAGAGTAGGTCCGCCAAAAAACGGACAACGAGCACGACAGTGGCACTTTTTAATAAAATTTTGAATGCCCAACGCTCTGTAGATAATTAATCATACATTTAATTGAATTGGCAATAATATGTTTCCTACGTTTTTCCCTGATATTTGTCTTCCAAGTTTTATATGCAGCCAGCCGCCATTTAATTTCTTCAAAATTGCGAGCGGTTCTAGGCTTTTCGTAGTGACCCTGAACATCCCTAATTGCTTTGAGGACTATCATACCAGATTATTTTATTAGGTATTAGTATACAAGTACATAAAAAACAAAAGTTATTAACATTAGATTTATGAATGTTATGTTTTTTTCTAACTTTTCGAATAAAAATATGGAAAAAATCTTACGAAAAAAAGAAGGTTATATTTGTATCCTTATTTACATATATTATAATTTTTTTAAAATTTTAATTTTTATGTTTTTCTTCACCTTAATCCAATATGTAAACAAATTTAATGAAATTAATTCATTTGAATATACGGTTCAAAAATTACAATATATTTAGTACACCAATGCAGGTTTCAATTTTTGGTACAAAATTAATTCAGTGGGGAAGGCCAATTTTTTAGCTCATTAATTCTGTGGCCAATGGGTTAAAGAAACCGAATAAAATATTGATATGGAAAATAAACCGAATAAAATATTTGGTTGGATTATAATTATTAAAGAAACCGAATAAAATATTGATATGGGATATATTGTACATGATGGAGAAAAAAAATCCGAATCGAATGGTGTTAATAAATCATTTTGGCCAAAAACTTCACAAGGGATATATTATGCATGCAACAACGGTACATTACCTATGTTGTTATTTCCTAGTGTAATTTATTGATGAATATTATATTATTACTCTATCTTTTCAGTTAGTATCAGCAAGCAAATTTGTCTACAGTTACACCAAGTCACGGGATGTTACCAGAAACAAAGTTCTGAGCATTTTAAATCTCATTGAAACCAAGAAGTCCCCCAAGGTAATTCATTTAATTTGTATTCTGTCTTCTACATAAAAATAAAATATATTTTTTTGATTAAACCAAGTCTTCTCAGGAAATCTTCACTTTGGAGATTTTATAATAATTTCTTTAATTCTTTCAGCAATACAACTGTTTACTGGTATTGTTGAGCCTTTTTAAATCGTACCGCCCGGAGTGTGTCCCTGAAGATGTCCCTATGATCTCATCAAATGTAGCCTTCTCCAAACCCAACAAACTGCTGATGGAAAGATTGGAAGGTGCTCAGGTATGCATTCATTATTAAATCTTTCCCTTTCTTTATCCTTAGCTAAGGAATATCGCTAAATCATCGCCTTAGTTCGTATTTGTCCAACAGACCGTTAGAAAATTTTACAGGAGGAGAAGGTTTTATTTCATTATTTCAGTAAAATTTTATGATAGGTGTTTAACCACTCAGCAACGTTAGCAGATATACACATTAATATGACAATAGCAGTCAAGTACAATAAGCGTGTTTTCACATCAACGCGTGTGTTTCCACAGAAATCGTTATAACTCCGTTATTGTTCTAGGTGACACCCCTAAAACAAAAAGTAGAAGCTCCATAATAAATCAAGCTACCCATCACTATTCAAGTTGTCCATAGAAATACATAAAAAAGACCTATTCTGTCAGATACGTGGTAGACCGCAAAATCGCCTACCAGCCGTTAGACATTGTTATTTTTTCATTAAATATTATTGTATGAAATGATAAAAAAGTGAAGTGATTAAATTGCTTATTATACATTTATACAATAGAATAAGTATTGTTTTTTTTTTTTTTTTTTTTTAAATAATCCGTGATTTTAGTACCGTTTTCACATAAAAACATCATTTGAGTCATTTTTACATTTTTTTTAAGTTTGCATTCTAAATTTTAATATTTACAAATGTTAATATTTATTTGTAATATAACAATTTGAAAGCTTATTTCGCACCCTTTCAAAAACAGTTTTTAGTATTCAGCTACGTTCAGAAATGTTTATTTTATAGAGCTTTAATTGTGAAGCGGAAATAACACAAAATTTTCTTAAATCTGACATTTCGTTTATGATATAAAAAGTGCATATTCGCGATACATCGGAGTGGTTAAGATAAAGCTATTTCCTTAAAGGTAAAGGTCTCATTAGTTAAAATAATTCTTAGTTAGGTGATTAACCATAATGTTTTATACTTTATTTTGTATTTTAAAGTGGAGATTGAACAAAAACTAAAATGGTCTGTTGGACAAATAAGAACTGAGGCGATGAAATAGCTATATAACTCGCTCTATTTTATGCCAAAGCTAAAATTAGGGGACGAGTATTTCCCTTAACTAAGGATAAAGAATGGGAATCTGCTGGGTAATGTGCACTAACTTCCTGAGATTACAACATGTTAGTTCAAGAATATGAGAAGAAAAACTTTTTCGATTTTTCAATATTTTAAGGTAGTTTTCAGGTAAAAAGGTTGAATGGAATGTTTGTATGGAAAAAAAAAATCTTCTAACCTGGAAAAATATTTATGTATGAAAAAAATCGAGTGCAGTTCACACGCGGTTGAAGTGAAACCTTCGCCCACACATTCTCAACCAATAGGAGCTTTGAAAAGTGAGGTCATAATCAAAGCGGCCAATGAGCGCAGTTTTACGCTTCCTAGGTACTGTAATGCGTCGTTTCCGTTTCATCCGAATTTTAAATCGCAACGGGGCTAAAGAAGTTGTTATGAGTTGCCCATAAATCTTACGAACGGACTATACAAGCGGCAGGCAGCTGTGTGTCACGTGCACAGTACATGTACATTCTCGCATGATTATTGCTGTCCCTCTCAGGCTGGCAGAAGACATTACCATATATGGCCACACGGCGCGAATTCCAGCCAATGGCAGAAGACATTACCTTATAGGGCACGCGTTCGAGTCTTCCGTCTCGCTCATCACGGGCAGAGAGATCCAGCCACCGATCGCCAAAGGAACAGACATATTTCAGACAACGGCGCGAGCGGTCGTACGCACTACTACGTACTGTCGGGCAGTATGCCACCCTTCGACGCGGCTAATTAAGTCTTCACCTACGAACCAAGTATGGCGCTATCACCACAGCCGCCTGTATAATCCTACTGCCGCCTACCATGGCAGCCCAGACGCGCCCGGCTTTTAATCCGCCTACATTGCCGATAGCCGCTTAATTCACCGTTATCACCCACCGGTTCGGTAAGCTGACCGAATCCGCCCACCATGACGCCGAGAAGCCGCCCTCTCCCGCCGAGCCGCCCAGTTTCTGCACACAGTCTATGAGCTTTGCTCTAGACCTCTCCACTTCGTAGGGAAGCTGCCTGCATCCGTACGACGCCACGTGAGATTCTAACCCTCTTATAGTCTTTCCGAGCCTAAATTCCGTAGTATTTCTAGTGCCTCACTCTCTCTAATGCTAGGCCTTAAACAGCTTACCTGGTTGCCTGTACTGTTCACCCTTGCATTATTGAATACATTTGAATTGTGCCCAAACCTTGTTTCATTGGAGTCAACCATCGACAGCCTCGGAGGAGCCCTACGACCCTGAGCTGAGCCTTCCAAGCCGAGGCATATGGCCCCCGGGGGGCCTGCTTAACCCTTGTCCCCCCCCGGGAGGGACATATTTCTGGAGACCAGAAGTATAACACTGGACCCTACGTGGCTTCAGTATCACCCTGGCCCCAGGAAGTATGACACTGGCGCGCCAACTGGGCCGAAGTCTTGTCGATTGTTGTCTCCCTAGAAACATAATTATGTAATCTTAGCTATAAATATTTTATATTTGTGCTCCCATCAACAACGTTGTAGCTCTGTGTGAATTATTTCAAACATCGCTTACTACAGTAGCATTCTCACGCTATTACGTTTCTATCGCGGCAGTCAGAGTTGTTCGTCATTCGCGCGGAATTTTTTTTAATTGAGTAATGAATCTCGTTATTTTAAAATCTCCACCTGGGGCTGTGTTAGTTGTATTATTTCTTCCTTGAAGAGCAGTGGTTGTTTCCAATAAAAGGTAGTAACTACTGTCGGATTGTGCTCGTCCACATCCGTTTCCCTGTAATAGGAGGATATAATGTCGACTGCCAGCAACTGCTCTCGTCTTCTATAATCGTCCGAAATTTTTTTTTTGCTTTGTTCATTATAATAACGCATAATCATGGAGGCCACCATACCAATAATGGATAGAATATTAAATTTCGAGAAAGCAAACGCGTCGGTAATAAGAAAAATGTTGATGGATAGAGGCATAGTCCCCAAAAGGGCTTTGTTGTCTTTACGGAAACAATGTGTCGAGTTTAATGAATCCCTTAGTGGGCGGGTTGAGTCTCCTGCTATTTTATTAAATTCTCCAAGTGTAGCAACCACCCCAAAAACTAGTAATTCGGGAAACCTCGTTAACATAGTATCCTCGCCTACGCAAAATCACTATGGAAGGACTACCACAAGGTACGTTGAAAGAAAAATAGTTAATTTAACAAATTGGAAAATTTCTTTTGACGGGAATTCGGATGTCCGCGCTTTTTTAGACAGAATCGCCGAATTACAATACGCGAGGGGCGTTGATTGTCAAGATTTGGCTAGGGGTTTTGTCGAACTTCTCACTGGTTCAGCACTATTATTCTATAGGAAAATTTTCAAAACTAATCTAAAGTGGGAAGAAATTAAAACAGCCTTTTTGAAGAGATTCGAGGACCCGACGTTTCAAATGACTGAGAAGTCGAAGTTATTTAACTTGTGTCAGAAAAATAACGAAAGAGCTGCGGATTTTATTTTGGAAGCTTTAGCTATCAATTCCAAGCTGAATTTGCCGTTAGAGGAATCGGAACTTTTATCGTTAGTCACAAAAGGTCTCACGCCAGATTACGCACAACTGAAGATCGGTAAAAATATCACCAACGTTTCGGAGTTACAAGCATTATGTGAGGAGATGGATAAAATCAAATTCAGTCGCGCATCAAGTAAAAAGGCAGTCGAGCCGGAGGTCGTCTCAAATTATAAGGAGGTTGACAGTGATTTGGGAATTAAATCTAAAATTCACCGTTACAAGCAAATGTATAACGTACCGGTTCGGCAGTATGTAAATCTAATATCATCCCTGAATGATAAGTTATCATCACCATTGTCTGAATTAGACTTGGTTCTTATAATTAAAAATGGGTTGTTGCACAAATATAGTAAACTATTCTCGTACGATGTGCCCCGTACTTGCGCGGAGGTAATACAAAGATGCGAGATCTTAGAAGATACTCATTTCGATAATTCCCAACAGAATCACAGGGTTAGAACTTTCGGCCGTAATAAAAACTCACAGCTCGCGGCGATTTCACAAAGAACCACGGATATCGCTAATCGTGCTTGTTTTAAATGCAATCAAAACGGTCACTTTGCAAAAAATTGCAATAAAATTAACAGCAACAGCGTCCCGCGCCGTAGCCCACGATGGAAAAAGCCTGATTACAGCAGAGCAAACGATTTTCCTGATCTCTCTAAACCACCCCCGACTCATTGTAATTCGAATCAAAAAAACTTCTAGGCGGTCATTGCAGTCCAAAGCCATCAGCAGAGACAATCGAAAAGGAATGGAATGACTGGTTAGGTTACGTGAAGGTTTTTCTGAATACCGATCCACTCGAGGCAGTGAATGTGAAGTGTAGCGGAGATGGCCGGCCACATGTCACATTCAAAGTTAAAAATCGTGTTTTATCAGGTTTACTAGACTCGGGTGCGTCACTATCTTGTATAGGTGGGAATTTGCACAAACAATTCACGTCTCGTGCGCTGTCCCCTTGTGATCTGGTAATTACTACAGCAGATAACAAGAGACAGGAAGTTTCTGGCAAGCTGTCACTTCCAGTAGTTTATAACGATAAGTTGCAGACCATAGACTTTGTAGTGATACCTTCGCTCGGCCGGAAAATTATTTTAGGCGTGGATTTTTGGAAAAAATTCAACATAGCTCCAAATTTATTTACAGCAAATCAAAGCATTACGTATACTTCCATCTCAGAAGTTAACGTAGTAAGGTCAAAAAACGATCTCACACCCGCGCAACTAAAAACACTTAGTGATGTGATAGAGGAATTTCAATCCATATCTTTTGCTAAACGCGGTTTAGGTAAAACTAATTTGATCGAACATGTTATCGAAACCGAAGGAACCCCAATAAAACAACGTTATTACCCCCTGTCACCAGTAAGGTTGAAACAGCTAGAATGTGAGGTGGATAAAATGTTGGAATTAGGCGTAATCGTTAAAAGTAAATCTCCTTGGTCAAACCCGGTTATTTTAGTTCCCAAAAAGGACGGAACAGCTAGGTTCTGTTTGGACAGTAGAAGACTCAATGCTGTTACAAGGGCACAAATTTATCCGTTGCCAAACGTTCATCGTATTCTTGATAACTTACGGCATGCAAACTTTATTACTTCCTTAGACTTGCTTAAAGCTTTCTGGCAGATACCCTTGCACCCTTCGTCTTGTGAGAAAACTAGTTTCGTAGTTCCAGGTAGGGGTACCTTCATGTTCGTAAGACTACCCTTCGGGCTACGTAATGCTCCTAGCGAACTGCAACGCCTCGTGGACACCTTATTTGGTCCAGAATTCGAACCCAACCTTTTTGCATATCTAGATGATCTAATAATTATCTCACGTACCTTTGAAGAACATATTGAACTCCTTAAAAAGGTTTGTAATATTTTAAAGGCCGCCGGATTAACATTAAATATAGAAAAGTCGGAATTCTGTAAATCAAGACTCAAATATTTAGGTTTCGTAGTGGACAAGGAAGGTCTCCGAACAGACCCGGCAAAGATAGATACTATCAAAAATTTCCCCCGACCTCAGAATACAAAACAGGTAAAATCATTCCTTGGATTATGCAGTTATTATAGACGTTTTATCAACAACTTTTCAAATATTGCAGCCCCTTTAACTCACATAACTGGTGGTAAAAAGAACCTACCTAATTTTACGTGGAATGAGGAGATAGAAAAATCATTTTCCGCCTTAAAGAACGCCTTAATTTCAGCGCCGGTACTAAGCTGCCCTGATTTTAAGTTACCCTTTATAATACAATGTGACAGTTCCAATTTCGCCATCGGAGCGTGCCTTTCACAACAATTTGAGGACGCAGAACACCCCGTCGCGTATTACTCCAGAGTACTCTCTAAAACGGAGAGAAACTATAGTACAACTGAACGCGAATTATTGGCCATTCTCGACGCCGTATACAACTTTCGCTCGTACGTCGAAGGGTCAAAATTCACAGTGGTCACGGACCATTCAAGTTTAAAATGGCTTATGTCACTCGAGAATCCAACAGGTAGACTTGCCAGGTGGGGGACACGCTTGTCTCAGTTCGATTTTGACATAATTCACCGTAAAGGCTCCCTTCATGTAGTTCCAGACGTACTATCTCGTATTGAAATTACCCAATTAAATTCATTACTTGGCACGCCTGGCTCTAAAGACAAGTGGTACTCAGAGCTGTATAATAAGTGCGCCAATAACCCACAAGCTAGTCCTAATTTCTTAATACAAGGTAATAGGTTGTATAAGCATTGTAAAGCTGATTTTTCCTTACATACAGACTACGAATGGAAATTAGTATCCCCGGTAGAGGATAGACAGGCCTTAATCTCGGAATGTCATAATTCACCCACAGCAATACACCCAGGTGTGTTTAAAACCTTTAAAAAATTGTCGTTAAGGAATTTCTGGCCCGGAATGTATAATGATGTAAAAAAATTAGTGTCCAATTGCAATATTTGCAAGGCTTATAAACATTCAACTAAGCCAGCCTTAGGTCATATGTCCCACCCCAAAAACGTAGATCGCCCAATGCAAAGTCTTAGCGTAGATTTGATAGGTCCCTTTCCGAAAGGTTATGACGGAAACTTTCATATTCTGAGCGTGGTAGACGTTTTTACTAAGTACTGCTGGTTATTCCCATTACGCCACGCGACGGCAAAAACCATAATAGAAGCCTTGGAATACAATATATTTTTACCAATCTCTGTACCTAGAACACTCATAGTTGATAACGGTCGCCAGTTCACTTCAGGTGCTTTTAAAGCCTTCTTGTCTCAATACGGCGTTCCTGATGTATTTTATAATTCTTTCTATACTCCTATGAACAACACGGTAGAGCGCTATAACCAAACCATCGGAACCTCGTTGGCTATTTTGGTGGGCAACGATCACCGTCAGTGGTCAAAGCACGTCAGAACGGTACAAGCAGCAATTAATAATACGGTCAACCTTACTACTGGATACACCCCGTTTTTCCTCATGCACGGCTTTGAACAGACAGTGCATGGCACGTCACATTGGCGTATCTCCCCGGGTGCTAGTCAAAATAACACACAACCAGATACGGTAGTGGATTATGCAAATAAACTACAAGAACTTGTAGCCGTGTATGACAAGGTGAGCGATTCACTCGCCGCCGCGTATAAACAAAGTGCTTTTCGTTATAACACTAGACACAAGTTGGAATCCTATAAAATCGGAGACAGAGTTTGGAGAAGAAACTTCCCTCAATCTAAGGCAGGCGTATATTTTTCAGCCAAACTGGCACCCCGTTTTGTAGAAAACAGAATAAAGGAAAAAATCTCTAGCACGGTATATGTACTAGAGAATTTAAATGGAAAAATTGTCGGTAAATTCCACATTAAAGACATAGTAAAAAAGGGTAGTGACACCCCGGTCGTTGCAACCTTATAAGTGTTTTTATTTATGTTTTTGTTGTTATTTTCTCTGATTAGTCCGGTTATTAGTTGAGATATAATTATTACCCCTTAGGTACAACCCTAGGACGTCATGAACCCTAGTGGTTAGTACGAGGTTATAACGCATATAACTTAACCTTTGTTATTAGAGAAGTATACAATTCCTTTCTTAATGGATCGTCATCACAAGTGTTGACAATCCGGGACGCCGGTATGTCTGCACGTGAAGACTTGTGTTATTATTGTTATTATTATAAAAAAAAGAGGTAACTCACCTTACACTAGTGAAATTACTGATGCGATATTTAGTTCATTTATTGTAATGACTATTATTGGTAGTAATAATTTATTACTTTCTCCTAGTGCGTAGCCACTTAGGTTGTTTTTTTTAAAAAAAAAAATGTTTTTTAAATTTATATATGAATATGGTTACATAAGTATATAAATTCGTCTAAGAAACACGACACGTTACACTGATTGAGGGCGTAGTTCAAGGAACCCTAAATTAGGCTAGGTTTTTCATTAGAAAAAACTGCGTTAGGTATTCAGTATCCTGCCCGGGACCGAAGTAGAGACCTAATTTCTATTTTCGTGGAACAATTTGCATTCTAAAAAGTACTTAATTTTAGATGCAATGAAAGAATATGCAAGCATATTCTTTTCTTTTCGTTGGCAAGAGACGGCATAAGAAAATTCTTGTACAAGTGGTAGGTATAAAGGCACCTAGTTCTCATCATACTGGGGTAGGTCATTGGGTAGTAAGAAACTTAGGAACCTTATGGTTGTAAATAACCTTGTGTATATATTAATATAAGGTCATGTATAAATGAAAATATCATTTCAATTATAATTTTTTTTATTTTTTGTCCTTTTTTTTTTTTTTTTCGGGTTTTTCAATCTCTTTCATTGTCGAATTATTCTCACATGTAGGTTAAATCGTTATAGTATTGGACATCTCACACGTTGCGATATAGGAGAAATTGGGGCGGTAAAACGTTCACAATCGGGTAGTTACCCACTCCTTAACGGGGTATGTCTCAATTCTAGCGTATGTTGGAGTGAATTCACGATGAAAAGGCAATGTAATAATTATATTACCACATTTTTGTTATCAGAATAGGCCCAATAGACAACACTATTCGGTTCACATAGGTTGTGGTGGTATCGAATTTTAACCTTCTTCCGCGATCATATAACAACGGTTACTCGTTGTGTGGTATTATAGAGCTGTTACAAGTCCGATAGGATGGAACTTGGGTATCGACCTAACGTGTCATTCGGCTGTTAGCTATAATCCAAAGCGTGATAGGATGGCTAAACTCCTTAGAATTAGAGCAGGAGGATTGTTGGAAACGCGAATTTCCGAACAAGGGAAGTATATATGATTCCGGTGTTAGGAAGAAATTCGTTACTCAATTAAGAAAAATTTTTTTCCTCTTCTAATAACATTGTCGGTAGTATTAAATTTTCGTATTTTTTGGTAAAAATACGTGGCGTTGTTGTTATTTATTTTAATTTTTTTTTTTTTCCTTCTTCTCTCCTTACGTAGTCAAACCCTGAGAGTTTAAGTTGAGTTGAAACAAACTCGAATTGAAAGTTATTTAACAAATTGTACACACACACATAGAGTTTTTGGTGGGTAAACAAATGTATATTCAAGTGTTTTAATTATGATAAATGTAATTAATTAAATTACTATATAAATATTTTGTAAACACGTAATTGATTAATTCGGTATCAATATGGTAAGCCAGCGTGTAAAGTCCTTGCCATATCAGGACGCAATTGTACGGTGTTTTGTAACTTACTATATCACTGTATTCAAACAAGGAGTAGTACTTCTCGTAGTAAGAAGATTTAAGAGTATGCACCCAGTTGAGTAAATTAGCTCGGTAATGTCATAAAGTTATGTCATTCGGGTCGTATTGTTCTTATTAGAGAATAATGTAATTGCACTTATGGTCATTACGGTTCGTCTGGTTATTTTGGTGGGAACACCTAGAGGGTGTCCTATGTGGTTTCGTCGAACGCAAGTTCACCGTGAGGATTCCAAGGGATCTATCCGGTTGTCTATGTCGTTGCGGCAAGGGTATATTTCTAGTATACCAAGTACAGCGCTGTACGGGTCACCGAGGGTGAGTCGAGAAAACATGAGAGGATTCATATTATGCCTGAAAATTAATATTCATGATAGGTTTTGTAGCATTACCTTACAATTATATGCGAACATGAGAGGATGGTCGTTTATGCCTGATAATTAAATGCAAACCAGACAAACCATGACAAGCTGAGAGTGCGGGAAACTAACATTTGGGTTAGAATTGAATTGTGAAAATAGCATATTATATAAAAACAAAGTTGTATAATTTAAAAAAAAATTCTATTGTAAGACGCGAATATGAGTGATTTCGATCATTTCATGACATTGGTCAGCGTACAATATTCCATAACAGGAATAAAGTGTATAAAAACAAAGTTGTATAATTTTAAGAATTCTATTGTAAGACGCGAATATGAGTTGGTTTCGATCATTTCATGACATTGGTCAGCGTACAATATTCCATAACAGGAATAGGGTTGGAAATTTTTTGTCTAATTTTAAGATTTTTACATGGTAGTAATCCTTCTCGGAAGGGTCATGTTTTCTTTATTTCTTCATGCACCTTCGTTAGCGTGTCTTGTATCGCACTAGGTACGTCACATTTTTTTAATTTCTTGAGAGAGTTGGCAACCTTTGTTCAGTTATTGCTAGTTTTTTTTAGCTTGGCTCACAGGTAGTTAAAATTTTGTTGGCTCTTAGGTAGGGAGTGTTTAAATCCTGGTGAAGAGGTAGCTCTGTACCTCACATTGTGGCAACCATTGCATCACATGCTGTATGGAAGGTCGTGGTCCCCTGCATCAGCCTCGCTGCCTTTTCCCTTCATTTTTCAGGGGGAGGAGGGTAGTGTTATGAGTTGCCCATAAATCTTACGAACGGACTATACAAGCGGCAGGCAGCTGTGTGTCACGTGCACAGTACATGTACATTCTCGCATGATTATTGCTGTCCCTCTCAGGCTGGCAGAAGACATTACCATATATGGCCACACGGCGCGAATTCCAGCCAATGGCAGAAGACATTACCTTATAGGGCACGCGTTCGAGTCTTCCGTCTCGCTCATCACGGGCAGAGAGATCCAGCCACCGATCGCCAAAGGAACAGACATATTTCAGACAACGGCGCGAGCGGTCGTACGCACTACTACGTACTGTCGGGCAGTATGCCACCCTTCGACGCGGCTAATTAAGTCTTCACCTACGAACCAAGTATGGCGCTATCACCACAGCCGCCTGTATAATCCTACTGCCGCCTACCATGGCAGCCCAGACGCGCCCGGCTTTTAATCCGCCTACATTGCCGATAGCCGCTTAATTCACCGTTATCACCCACCGGTTCGGTAAGCTGACCGAATCCGCCCACCATGACGCCGAGAAGCCGCCCTCTCCCGCCGAGCCGCCCAGTTTCTGCACACAGTCTATGAGCTTTGCTCTAGACCTCTCCACTTCGTAGGGAAGCTGCCTGCATCCGTACGACGCCACGTGAGATTCTAACCCTCTTATAGTCTTTCCGAGCCTAAATTCCGTAGTATTTCTAGTGCCTCACTCTCTCTAATGCTAGGCCTTAAACAGCTTACCTGGTTGCCTGTACTGTTCACCCTTGCATTATTGAATACATTTGAATTGTGCCCAAACCTTGTTTCATTGGAGTCAACCATCGACAGCCTCGGAGGAGCCCTACGACCCTGAGCTGAGCCTTCCAAGCCGAGGCATATGGCCCCCGGGGGGCCTGCTTAACCCTTGTCCCCCCCCGGGAGGGACATATTTCTGGAGACCAGAAGTATAACACTGGACCCTACGTGGCTTCAGTATCACCCTGGCCCCAGGAAGTATGACAAAGTTTCACTTCAAAAAAACAATGGAATTTCGAAAAAGTTTATATATTTTTTACTTCTATCATCAATCATCACGTAGAATCACCTCCTGATGTTAGTGCACTTAAAGCCTGGACATCTTGTATACTAAGTGTTAAGGGGCGTATCTGGTTGGGGTGGGGGATCAGTGTTTATTCTGTTGTGTGATCAGTGAGTACATGTTTACGTATGGGTACCGCCGCCCCGGGAACCATTTATTGGATAACCAATGCCTCTGTCATAGGTCACCCCAAGTCGTTCGCTACGTTTGGTGACTTAGCAGCATCCTCACAGCATCTTTGGTTAGTTTTTGAAAAACAACAATCAAAAATGTCCCCGTTGACCAAAATTTCATTTACATTTTTTACTCCAAATAATGTCGAGTACATCCCTTAGAGGCCGTTCAAGTATTACGTAACGCACTTGGGGGGGAGGGGGGTCTTGTAAAACGTTACTGTGCCTTTCCCGGGGGGGGTTCCGAACAACGTGTTACATAACATGTATTTTTTTATTTAAATAAAAAATAGGGAATTAGAAACTCAATGCACTTTCTTAAGGCTATGTCAATGTTTGGGTAAATTGTTTTATGTTCTTTATTTCTTAGAACCTAAAATGTAAAATTGCTTTGGTTTTTCGGGGCAGTCCTCCATCTCAAGCTATTGTTGTTAAATAAGATTTAAGATGGATACATTCATCCAAAAAGCGCTTGTCGTGTGAAAACGTGTGAATTTTTAGATACCGTTTTGTAGCGCATGAATAGTCGCAGTCGGGACATGAAAAAGGTTTTTCAACGATGTGAGTCAGCAAGTGCCATTTTAGTTTTTTTTTCGAGAAAAAGAATAGTTGCAGTCAGGACATGAAATAGGTTTTTCTCTACTGTGAGTAAACATGTGATTTTTTGATTTTCGTTTACTTCGTAGTACATGAATAGTTGTAATTACTTCGTAGTACATGAATAGTTGCAGTCGGAACTTTAAGAAGATTTTTCTTTACTATGAGTCATCAAGTGACTTCTTAGGTATCCCTTTTTAGAACACGAATAGTTGCAGTCAGGACATGAAAAAGGTTTTTCTCTTCTGTGAATCATACTGTGGATTTTTAAATCGTCCTTTTGAGAACTTGTATAACTGCATTCGGAACATGAGGAAAGACAGTGTTAAATTGTAGAGATCCGGAAGGAATACAAGGCCCATAAAAATAATAATAATTTTCAATTTTTTTATAAATAGCAAAATGAATAAATAAAATAAGCAACATACGCATGTATCGCGAGTTAGAAATCCCTTGTTTTATTTATTAAAACTAGAAAAAAGGTATTTAAGCGACTTTCCAGTACTTTGCGCAACTTAATTGTGACTTTCAGGTAAAAATTGTCACTTGTGTGTTACGTAACGTTTAAGGGGGGGGGGGGGGGTGTACAGGAAAACGTTACGGCGCGTTACATGGGGGGGGGGGGGGAGGGGGTCAAAAATCTTCAAAAATTGCGTTACGTAATACTTGAACGCCCCCTTAACACCTGTATATACAATCCTTTTGGTTCCTGCAAAATTTCTTGAAGAAAAGTACCTCGCATAGTGCCACAAATTGACTTTTTGACTATCATTGGTATTTTTCAGATTCGCAGTAATGTCCGACTAAATCTGATGTCAGAAAACAGACTGACTTGGTGGACAGGAGAATCTGCAACGGTATGTAATCTAAATTTTAAATTAAATTAAACTATACACTTAACATTAAAAAAGATTGAAGTTATATTGATTATTATTATTAGTTCTATTGATATGAGAATTTTAAAAAATTTGTTCCCTTTTAAATTTCAGAAAAACTTCAGGAATCAAAATATCATTCACCTTTTACCTGATGTCGACTACCTCCAGTTGGGATCAGTAATTTATATGAAGGATGGTGAGACAAAAAAATGCCTAGATTTTACCAGGTACAACCATTTATGACAACAATTCTGTTTACTCAACCACTCCAGGTCTTCTTCAATAATCGCAAATTCACTTTATGGCGTCATTTTAATTAAATAAAAAGAAATTGCTTTCTATACACCACTTATTTTATCAAAATTATCGATATTTTAAGGTTAATTTTCATTTTATCCTAACGAAGAAACCATTGGTTTTGAACCATGTTGATAATTTTAATTAAATAAATGGTGTAAACAAAGTGATTTGTTTTCATTTAACCCCTCAGGCTAATTTGTTCAGTTTTCGGAACAACTCATACCGGTCTCATAGAAATCGTTGTATCTCCCTTACTATCATGGTTAGAACTATAATAATAATTGGCTAATTTATATAGCGCCGTTTTCGTGGAAAATCACCTCAAGGGCGCTGTACAAATAAATATATAAAATAATTTATATTACTGGCTTATAACTAAGATTTACAATTATAACCAGTGACTTTCATCTAAGACTTATAGCTAGTGACTTATGACTAAGACATAAATTAATTATGACCTAAAACTAGTGATAACATACATATTTACAATTACGATTAGCGCCAGAAGAAGTAGGACGTTTATTCATAATATTACAATTCAAGAACATGGAGTGCAAAAATGATCTTAATGGGTTAACTAGATTTACAGGAAGTTATAGATGTCTGATCTAATAAACAATGTTAGAAAGAGAAAACACCATGCTTTTATATTCAAATCTAAAAATTAATCGCGAAATAATTAAAATGTACCTTTATGAATGCAAAGTTTCAGAACGCAATTTGAAAAAAGTTATGAAACTTTGGGAATTTATAATTATTTTTACTTGAAACAACAAAAAAGTGTGTTAACTTTTACAATACATTTGTCTAATGAAAAAATGTGTTTTTATTTTTTTTCATTAACATTAATTTTAGTTAGAAAAGACGTTAGGTGAGCCATTTTTAAAACTTCTCGTGTTTTGCATTAAAAAAATTTATAAAAAAAAATTATGTATATGTTTATTTTGATTTATAAAATTTTAATGTGTATTTCATCACCTTTCAAAAACAATTTTTAGTTTTCGGATGCTTTCAGAAATATTCTATTTATTTGGATTTTTTTGCAAAGCGAAATAATTTTGATCTTCCGACAAAATAGGCCCTAGGCCTGAGGGGTTAATGAATACATCCCTCGGGAGATCGTCTAAACTCTAAATGAAATTTAAAAAGTTCATGTCAATTTATTTTTATTTTTCAATCGCAATTTTTTTTTGTAGCACCCACGATTTGTTGGTCTATCATTGCGGGAATCGCATAATGACACCGGCCAACATCCTCTCGCTTCTGGTGAATGACGCTGGACTCCACATCCTGCAGTTCTCCGAGTCTGAGTCACAGGCCCGCCTGTCTCAAACCCTCTACCATACCTTGTACAACAGTGAGTACTACCTATCATTGTGTTAAGGAATCTGTTGATTGATTGGTTGGTCTCTTGGTTTTCGGAACAACTCGCATAGGTCTCAAGGAAATCGTTGTATCATGCTTAGAAATATGATCTAATCAGTTTTAGAAAAAGAAAATACCAAGCTTTATATTTAAATCTAAAAGTTAACCGCAAAATATTTAAAATGTACACCTTTGTAAATCAAAGTTTCCTGCCTCAATTTGTAAAAAAATTATAAACTTTATAAGAAATATTTTTACATGAAACAACCAAAAAGTGACTAACATTTAAAATACATTTGCCCAGTAAATTAGATACATGTTTTTATTTTTTTTTCATTATCAGTAATTTTAGTTAGAAAAAACAGTTCCATGCCAACTGAGGATAAAAGTCAACTCAACACCTCTTTTAAAAGTCATTAAAAGCTATGAATTTTTTTTTTTTAAATAGCCCATAACCCTAACTTAACGTAACCCAATTTTTTTTCATCACTTCTAATGACTTTTCTGAGGTGGTTCTGAGTTGGTTTCATTCTGACTTGTCCAGTTACCGAAAAAAAGTAAGGCGAGCCATTTTTAAAACTTCTCATGTTTTCATAAAAAATTTATGTATTACAAAAATTATATGTTTATTTCAAATTTAAAAAATTTGTACGCGTATTTCATCACCTTTCAAAAACAGTTTTTAGTTTTCGGATACTTTCAGAAATATTCTATTTATTTGGAATTTATTGCAAAGCTGAAATATTTTGACCTTCCGAAAAAATAGGCTCGAGGGCTGAGGGGTTAAACTTCATTGATCATATTGACATACGCATACCGTGATAGCCGCCGATGGATATGTAGATAAGGTATAGAATTAATTGAACTGCTGATTCTTTTTTCTTGTCTTTGCAGATTTCCTCAAAACCACCAAAAATAATCTGAACCTCGTTGAAAAGACTCACTTCCTAAAGAGAATATCTGCATTAGAAGTCCGTTTGCAAGAAGGCATTCCCGTTGTGTCACGTTTCCTGTCCCAGTTCATATCCACTTGGAACGGGATCGACTACTTGAATGAGGTAAATGCTTTATTTGTTTGTTTTATCCCATACACTACTTGAAACCCGTAATAACATCAGGGTTTTTATTATTTTTGGCATGGCAAACCTTTCTATATACAGGGTGTCCGGGGGTAAAGTGCATTAACTTCGGGGGGTGATTCTACATGATGGTAGGAGTAAAAAAGATTAACAACTTTTTCTGAAATTCCAACTTGTTTTTTCCCATACAAAAAGATGTACCTACTAAAAATCCTTAGTGTGCGGTACGATCTCACCTGCTGAGAGCCTGCCGGGCGCGACTGTCGCAACATAGCATGGTTGTGACAGTCTGGTATCGTAACGGCAAAAAATAATAAGCTGGCCGCACACGCTGGTCTAATTTTATCTTTTTACCACAAAACTACCCCTAAAAGTTGGAAATTCGAAAAAAGTTATTCATCTTTTTTACTTATAATAATTGTGTAGAATCATCTCCCGAAGTTAATGCACTTTACCCCCGGACACCCTGTATATATATATCGCACATCCTGTAGAAAAAGGTTGTAACTCAAAATTTTGTGTTTTATAAAAAAAAAATTGATTTTATCTCTGAATAGTAAAATGATTATCTATGTCCCATGAAAATCGTATTTAGTTAGATAACTCTATCTCCCGAGATGTGGCTAGTGACTCTCTTCGACGGGACTGCTTGTTTCATTAATCATATTTTTATTTTGGGAGATGTGTGTGGGTACCGCCACCCTGGGAACTATTTATTGGATCACCAACACCTGCCGTAGGTCACCGCAAGTGGTTCTCTATGTTTGGTGACTTGGCAAGGGATCATGGGGTGAGGTATGTCAAGGTCTTGGCGGCTGATGTGTCTGCTTGGCGGGCCGGATCGAGAGAGACTGGTTGAGGAGGACTTTTAACATCGCCAGCCAGAAACCCTTGACCCATCACCTTGCATCCAGTTGAAATAATACTGGTTCCTAAAATAGCCAGTTCCTCGGATCTACTCATCTACTGTGATCAAGTGACCATTGACAGGCGACAGGTAGACACCGTCGGTGATTCACCGAGACAAAGTAACAGTGACAAAATAATCGAGACACGCATTGATGTTAAATGTAATTTATAACAACTTCGTCATTGCCGACAATCTTTCTAAATCCAGAAGAATACTTGAAGAATTAAAATCCGTAGCTCTGATACCTAGGTGGGAATTAATCACACGCGATTGTTGACGGAAGTCGTGACATCTCGTGACGAATTCTTGAATTTAAAACCAAAGTACAACAGTAGCTTTGTGTGAAATTCCATGTACACAAATGTTATTTGTGGCGCGGCGTATAAGGCGTGACTTCGGACATGCATTGGAAGTCGGGTTCTGGAATTCAACCACACACAGACGATAATCTATAAATACTGTTCGATAGTATTTGAATGATTTATATAGCGCCATTTTTATGAAAAATCACCTCAAGGGCGCTGTACAATTTTTTGTTTTCTTTTTTAAAAAGAAAGACAAACATTTCCGGGTTACGAATAACCCAACAATGTTTGAAAATCTCCTACTACCACCACAGAAAGCCGAAAATGTTGCTTGTGTTGTGATGGAGGACTCAGTCAGCAGAGGAATCGAACATGCGACGCCCGGGTGGGACCCAAGCGCTATGCCCACTCAACCACTGACCGGTCTTACAATATATAATAAACTAAATAAAACTTACAATATATTTCTAAAATCTAGAAAAACTACAACCTAGACAAACAATTAAAAACAACTTATGGCTAAGGGATGGATTCATACGTCCGTCACTCCTGGACACACTGACCCCCAGATTCCTACCCACCCATCATACCTATTTACTTCCCAGACTTCCTCTTCTTCCTTTCCTTAAAAAAACCTCCACACAACATCCCTTGATGACATCGGCCCTGCGGGAAATTATTTTCCCCTAAGGGGAAAATAATTCCTGTGGAGCTAATGTAAAAAAAAAACATTTGATTATGCTACGCTCCTGTAAAATTTACTTTTTTTGACTTATGACCCTTTCCTGCGGGATGTGTGATGTTTGTAATTAAGAAAACTTGTCCAGTTTTTTACTATTTTTATAATGTTTTTTTTGTTTTTCTAGATTCTTGAACTCTTGGAGTGGATAACTTTCGAGACCTTTGATGAGTTGTATGACCTCGTGTTAGAACATATCGATACCCTCTTTTTGACGAACGATGTTTTGTACCGATGCACACTGCTTGACATGTTGAAAAAAATGTACATAAATATCGTGAGTACTGCTTTAATTTTTTAATTAATATTGCAAAAAAACACTTGAATGATTTTATTTCTAAATTATTTTTTTTTGTTAATTATTTACAGCATAGAATGATGTCACCGAATAGAAAGTTTATGTTCCTGAGCCGGCCACGTATTAATGATATAGAAATTTTAAGTAATTTCTCAGATTATATCAATGAACTTTGTGAAAAATCTCTCAATACTTTACCAGGTAAATTTTTCCTCCCACAATGCTCTTAAATTTTTATTTTATTAAAACCACTATAAATACTGCAAAGGGATTTAAAAAAATAAATTTATTGTTAATATGTTTGTAGTTCTACCTTTATGTTTTCTAATATGTCATATTTATGTAGTTCTACCTTTTGCCGTCCCTATATTATTCGGGGAACACCACCAACTTGACAGTTCCTATTGTTTTGAAGGTCAAATGTGAAAAATTTCATCAACCTTTGAATAAAACTGTAGACTTATACATTTACAACTCAAATCCACACCGCTCGGGACGGGACAATGAATTTTATATATTAGAATATTAGATAAACATTATTCCTATTTCGATTTTTTTTCTTTTCTGAAGTTACTTTTATATTATTGGAATATGTATGTTATCTAATCAATATGTTATCTAATGCCCAAAAATACCAATAAAACATTTGTTACAATTTCTATTTTTTATAATAATTAAATATTTAAATTCCCCGGATTGAAAGCCCTAGTTGAATCTCCTTTTTCTTAATAGTAGGGGAGGAAATAACGCTAAATGGGTAGTTACTCGAGCGTTGTGGGGACCTATTGGATTGCAAAGATTAGATGCTAAAAAGAAAAAAAGTTTATGTGATGTATCCCCTTTCAGTGGGGGGGGGGAGCGAGTATAAATGTTCAAACATGTAAAAAAAAATCGTCACAATGACTTACTCGAGCGCGTCAGATATTAATAGCGAATACGCCCTACGTGTTTCTGGTAACGGAGAGATATTAATCTGACGAGTTGAGTGGTGGGGGTGGCCGTATGAAGAGGTAGAAAATTGAAAAAAAAATGGATTTATTCGAGCGTGTCAGATTAAGGTAATGTGAGTTAATTACATGCAGAAAAGTTTAAATTTCAATAATCTGACAATTTGGACGTAACCTAAACTCGTGGCAGATTTTTGAAAATGTAAAAAAAATCGTGACCTTGACATACTCGAGCGCGTTAGATTTTTATACAGACTGTTCAGTTGATGTCCTTGTTGTGCTGACCTATAATCTGACAATTATGTGGGGGGGTTTTCTTAATCTGACAGTTTTATATTTTTTATTTTATTTTTTATTACTGAATAGAATTACAATGAACAAAAAATAATATATACCTATTATAATGATAAAAAGAATATCGCTTAATTAAACTTCTTAAAAATTTCATTTATTAAATTTATTTACACAATGAATAAACCAAAGCGTTGTACACGAACGCGCGGCCTAAGGGTCTCCGGCTCTGCGACAGAATATAAAACAAGCAAGCGCCTATCAACGTACGACTCGACCATAGACATATGAATATTACTAGACCTGCCCTAAGTGATAAAAGCGGTCTGCCTATATTTATAGAGGAAAGATTTGATTGTTTGTTTGTTTTCATTGAATAGTCTCCGAAACTACTGAACCGATTTGAAAAATTCTTTCACTGTTATGAAGCTACACTATCCCCGTGTGACAAGGGCTATATTATATTTTCAAAAAATTAGGTCTCCTTACTAAAACTCCAATAATGTTACTCAAGGTGTAAACAAATTACCTAAAATATTCTTTACATCGCGTGCGCTGCGAAAACTATTGATGATAGAATTAAATATTGTACTACGACTTTGCAGAACACATCATTAATTACAAAAAGTGTCGCGACAGCATATGTCTAACTATTATAGTTATGCCACAATAAGTGTTATTTTATTTTTCAAATTTAATTAAAATGTCGCCGCTTGAGTCGTAGTAATTTTTCAAATGTTCAGTACTTTCGGAGCCTATTCAATGCAAACAAACAAACAATCACATCTTTCCTCTTTAAATATAGGCAGACCACTTTTATCACTTAGGGCAGGTCTAGTAATATTCCTATGCCTATGGACTCGACAGTTAGTGGGCAGTTCTCATTGCCGTCAGCCGCTGTACGCTCCACACTCAGTGATGATTTTAGCTTCTTCGGCATGTTGAAATCGTCAGATTATATTATTTCTGTGATACTTACATTATTTTGTTCAAAAAAAAAAAAAAATTAACCACGTTCGAGTAAATCCACGTGACGTTTTTTTTTTGCAACTTTGTGACTCGCTAATTTTCTTACGTCACGTTCAAATCGTCAGATTATTGAAATGTAAACTTTTCTGCATGTAATTAACTCACAATATCTTAATCTGACACGCTCTAGTAACTACAGGGATCGATTTTTTTTTACTAATCTGATCGGTTGCCCTAGCCGCACCCACCAATATTATTGGTTCATAAATGGTGGTAGTCCATAACAGGGTCGGGAGGTATCTCCCCTTAGTTAATCTGACGCGCTTGAGTAAATCCCAAAATCCCCGCTTCGCCTCCCGTACTATAAATGACACTTGTATCAAAAAGAGGGATTATAAAAGAGCTCTCAGCGGCAGGACCATAAGACTTTTAATATTTCCAGACAGCATTGCGTTGAAGCATTGTTTCCTGGACATTTACGAGGTCATCGCCGACCTGGAGCTGCAATGCGAGAAACCGATATGGAGCGTTATGCCCATGAGCCTGGCCTATGGGATCCTCTGCTCATATAACCCCTTCTCAATCAACAGGATATTGGGTCTGTTCCTAAAGTAAGTTACTTGCAAATATACTTTTCTGATCAAACATTTTTTACAGAATTATGTTTGTATCTGGTGCGGTTTTCTCTAAAGTTTGTGTATTTTGCTATATGCATTGCAGATTATGTAATGCATCGATATTGTGTATTTTAGATCATGTTTGGCAGTGTTTTTTGCATTGATTTTTACATTTTTTGTGCAAGGTGCGTGATGCACATGGAGTGAGAATTTTAACTCACACAAACACAAATAAGTGCCACAATCAATTTTTTTTGCATGGTATTCTCAATTGGGGTACCTTTTTGGTGTGTGAAGGAAGTTGAAAAAGCATTTGCGGAAATGCTAACCATTAAATCGGCCGCTGGCTGTGATGTGGTTCTTTTAGATGTTGGGAAATATATACAGTAGAATCCGGATATAATGACCCTCAAGGGGCCGGCGATACTTTGTCGTACTAACCGGACGACTCACAAAACGCACGGATATTTTAAGCTTGTTTTTACATGAGACATGCCGAACTCCTTCGCGAGGGTTACATTTGATTCACGGAACTCGTTGTATCGAGCTTTTAACCTGGTCACAACAGATGATAAACACTGTCTGTGATTTACGCGTGCTAATAATAATAAGGAAAAGTGTTAGCACGCGGGGAGTAGGAGGCGGCGAGGTATTGGTGTGTAGGTTTTGTAAATAGAACACTGCGCGTCGTTTAAACCGGACGAATTATCATTAAAATAGGTCGCTTTAAGCGGTTGGCGGCTTAAAACGGAGTTGTACTAAACTAGGGTTGCCATCTCCAAACTTTGAAATCCAGGATTTGAAGGTAGAAAAACCGGTTTAAAGCCAGGATTATATATGTATAAGAGCAGTACCTAATTTTTATAGTTATATTACACTGAAAAAAGAGTCAAGGCGCGGCGCGAGCCCAGTGACAAAACGATTGGAGAGAGTAGTGGCGTGCGAATTTTATAACATAGGTCCTTAACAGGACTCTTTAAAAACTCAGGACGACGCTTAAAAACTATCCAGGACAGTCCGGTACACCCCAAAAAACAGGACATGTCCCGGGAAAACAGAACCATTGGCAACCCTATACTAAACGGATATGTTTTCCTAGTACCTAACTATGAAACCTACTTGAGTTTACACTGCTGTCACCATAAACGGTAAGCCGTTATAAGCAAAGTCGTTATATCCGAATTCTACTGTATTATTATTTTTTTCATATATGCGAGGAAATTTTTTCTTCCTTTTTAATCTTTGATTGAACTCCCACTGACATAGGCCACGGAGTAGCATTGGTTTGTATCCTTATACATATATATGAGGACTTCGTCATAACCTTCTGTATTGTTAAACAAATCGCACAAATCTTCACTCAGTTTTAATCCAATACAAAATATATATGTAGTTCTTTGCAAAGTGTTAAGTATTATGTAGTCAGTCCTCTTCGAGTCTGATGATTGTTCACCAAAATTAAATCTTTTTGAATCATCCGCACGCACACTGTAACCATCTGCAATTTATTGTTTTTGTAAAAATAGAAAAAGTTTTCCAAGGGACCGGAAAAAATTAACTTCTTTAAGCAGGAAAACCTTATATGTGGGACAAATTGGTCCAATTTTGGGCCGAGGGACCGAAAAAACCAAACTTCTTAAGCCACGAAACGTCTTAAGAGAGAACTTCTTAAGAGGGTTTCACTGTATTAATTTAACAACTTTTCAGATACCGAGAGATCTACAACAAAATCAAGCAGAACCACGGCAAAGAAACCATCAAATACCAGATAAACCTGACGGAGAGCTACAGCACTGATTATGTGAACTGCCTCTGGTACGGTCGTGCAATCAGCTGGGGCAACCAGGGTCTCATGATGAGCAAGCTGCCCCAGAAGCTGAAGGAGCAGATTGGCAGCCACCTGGCCCATTACGACCAGCTCCTGGACATCAAGCACCACATTGCCTTTGCCCCGTTCATGACGGAAGACATGGACGATATTGATAAAGAGTTTTGGCTCAAGACGGTGATTGCGCCCACCTTTGAAAATATTCCAAAGTTTATCGAGACTGTGGTTTTAAATCGTAAACACTAGCAAAGAAAATAATAGTTAAATATTAGTGATGCAACGATTGCGATTTCGATGCATTATTACGTAATATATTTTGTGCCTGCTGTACCACATCATTGGCGAAATGTCTCACCGAGACAGATATACCTCTTCACTCTCTTATTGTGATATTGTGGATTGGTTTATTATCGTTTGTGTAAAAAAAAAAAATTAAAATTGAAATTATGTGTGCCTGTCCTTTGATTTGCGTCAATTGTGACAAGTGCCAATGAGACGACGAGAGTAGAGCTTGTCTACTTCGCTCTTGCTATGGGGCCATCCATAAATTACGTCACAGGAACTTCATGGCTCAAGACCCCCCCCCATACCCCCTGTTACACAATGTCACACTTCTCTAAATCCCCTCCCCCCCCCTTAAGGTGTGTGACGTAATTTATGGATGGCTCCCTCGTGTTTGTCTCTTCAAGAGTGTAAAACGGGTGATCATAAATAATAATTTTTCCCACTGCGATTTTGATTTCATCAAAGAGGTAGAGTACTGATATTATTTTACATTTTCACATTCAAAAGTATTATTATTTTATTTTCATGGTTAATGTGCCGTTTTTCGGTACCTCCTTATACAGCCAACGTTACGGACACATCTGCCCTAATGTGTGACACATCTGTCCTGATGATAGACACTTTGCTGTCTGAAACTTTGGCTATAATAATAATTTTATATTTTGTAAACCTTATCCAACCCTTCATAAATATAATTTTGAAAAACCTTATTTTTTGGAGTAAATTTTTTCTTGTATTAAGTATGTAGGTTCTGACTTCTTTTGTGTTGAAAAAATACCCTGTTAAATGGTACGAATATCAAACAAATTTATACAGAGTGTTGATTTTTTTGTACTTATGCGCTGATACAGTATATAGAGAAGCAGATTTTTCCTTGATGCATTTGAATGAAAATATGTTTTATACTTTTGTTATTCGGCAGTACATACTCTCTGCACTCCCTGTCGGGGACACTTAGTTATATTTTGTGTAAGTAGGTATACCATATTTTTTCTAAACCTACTGCATAAGTATGTCGGGGGACCAATTGCCGTGGAATCATTTTATAGCTAACTGACTTTTTTTATTCTTTTTTTATTTCTTTATTCTTCTTTTGTAATTGATACCTCATTTTTTTAGTAGTTTTTTCTTATTCAGAAGATTATCTTGAAGCTCTTCCAATTCTGTAATTTGGTTGAAAAGTAGTTACAGGTAAATCAGAATAAATGGATTTTTGCTTATGTAGAGGTGTACTGTATTTATTTAGACATGCGCTCTTTAAAATGATTTGCCTGTACACTATTGTGTAAATAGTTACAGTATAAGGGTTATAAATAATAATAAAAGAGGTGTTTCATTTTCTGTTATAAACATTTTATTGAGAATTATTACATTGATAATGTGGCAGGCTACATTTACTCACTTGTTGCAAATAACATTGAATACGTGGGATGATTGCTAACACATTACTATTAATAATATGCCTGGGTAGGTACTAAGGAATTTACATTTGCCAAAATGTTCTGTGTCTTAGTAATGGTAAACAGTTGTTGAACATAATACAGTGTTTCTCAATCACAACATACATTTTCATTTAGGGTAACTATATTCAGTGTTCAGTACAAAACGCCTTGCCTTGTAACATATCTATCTAGGTATAAATAATTGTTATAATGTTTATACAAACTAAAATTAAATCACAGCCTTATTAAAATTTCAATAAATAGGTCATTTATCAACATGTTCACGTTGGTTATACACTAGTGTATTTTTCTCTTATTTACAAATTGCATCATTTGCTAATAAATATTTTTATCACGAAATAATTGTGTTTATTAATTTTTATACAAATTTTGAGAATCCTCGCTACTATGGACATGGACACTACACACCAATAATTATTAGGCTCATAATGTTTATAAAATGAACAGTTAAGCCGGGACTCCTGCGCACAAAATGTGTTGAAAACGTTGAAACATACCCATAAGGGCCTTGCCATGCACATTTGTGTATGCAATATGCATACACAATGTTTCTATAAACATTTCTTTTGTGTAAATGTTTCAAGTTTTGAAAAAATGTTGTTGCAGGAGGCCCGCCTTTAGCTAATCATTTCCAAAACAACTTACATTAAACATGGAAATTTCTGGTTTTATTGAAGTACCTATGTATTATCTTTTAAACATCAATATTATAAAAATATTGTGATATGAATTTGGGACTGGATTACGCACCTACCTACTTAGTTTACCATTTTCAGTTGAGAAAAATATGAAAAATTATTAACTTCAGACCTATAAACAAATCCCTGAGGAAAAGTATTATTTTATAATAATTTATCATGTGGTCCAGTAAAAGTTTTCCAGTTGCGATTTTTCAATGCAAACATAATTAATCTAAATATCTCAATGTCTCGCCGAGTCTTTTTGAAATGGTTTATTTTGAATTCCTGAGGTGGATATCTGTCATGGTCTGTGCTGCGCAGCTTCAGGATTACGAAAAACACGTTTTTCGTAAGATTTTTCCTTTATTTATTTTGAGGGTGACTAAATCTGCATATTATGCACAAAGTGCAATAACACCTTTGTAAATTGAATGAATTACTTAGCCAGGTAGGTAGGTTTATAAATCAACTTTTTTATGATGCGGTTGATATTTTTACATCTTCACACAAACATGATTAAATCTTCTTCCAGATTGGTCTAAACTTATTAGCTAAATTTCTTACACATATTCGTAAAAAAATCTCATAGCATTATTTATCGAGTCCACAATAATTTATCATAACGAGTTTTTCCTTATCGCATTTTATCTGAGGGGGGGGGGGCCGTATGCAAAGGAAACACTGTGGTAAACTAATTTTACCTTCGTCGCGTTCATTAAAGCTTCTCTTCTGTCTTCTATTCTATACATCCGTAGCCTTTCAGTTTATCTATCACCTCGCTATTATAGCCTCTAGAGATCCCTTCAATATGACGGGATCGGAGGCGCATTCTTTCTCAAACATGTCCTTATTTGCCTACGAAATCCGCGCTTCAACGACGGATACAACATCTAAATATTATTCGTAGACGCAAATAATAAAATCAATATTTGAGCAAAGCCAGAATCTGAACTGTACAGCGGAATGCAAATCTTTTGTAGATTTGTTTAGCCGACATTCGAGCCCAAACGTTTCGGGAACGGCAGGGAGCCGCTCGCGCGAACAGAACCGGATCAGTGTTGGAAGAAACCACTTCAAGGAACAGGAGTGGCGCAGTTCTCGTTATGGGCCCCCGCTGGTAGTCACAGAGAAGCGGTGGCTGTGAAGTTCTGGCGCCTCTTGAGAACCCGGTTGCGGTGCAGATCGGACTTGTGGCAGACCACCACGGTGCCGCCTTGCTGGACGCCGTTGGTGGCCGCCTTGCCTGTGGAGTTGCCCCCGATGAGGGTGCCGATCATCTTGGATACGGAGAACTTTCTGGACTTAGTGGAGGCTTGCTGGGTGCGGCATTCAGTCACGAGGAACTCGAAGGCCTGGTAGAGATCGGAGCTGTTTTCCGCTACACTCACTTCGTAGAAGGGGCAGCCATTTTGGATAGCCGCGGTGCGACCTTCAATCTCATCAACCTGAAACAAAAGTAAAACATTGTTATTGCAAATTGTTTGTAAGTAAATTATATAGATTTATGTAACAACCTATTTGGAAATGTCTGGAATATAAATTTATTTTCAAATATTTAGGTACTTTGACCGGATATCTAATTCTATGGATTCTAATTCTAATCCATTATGGATTCTAATCTATTATGTCAATCATGAACTGCGAAAAAAAAAAAAAAAATTTTTTTTCGAAAAGTTAACATTTTTATTAAGTCGAATAGGTTACGCGTTGTAGGTGGTAAAAGCCCTGAGCAGAAACTCCATTGATATTTTTCATTCAAGTTCTCGAAGTCTAGAAAATAATACAATACTGAGAAAGCAAAGGGAGTGTCTTAGTTCTAAGACTATATTTAATACCGCCAAGTCATTGTGTTGGCGAGTTTGAGTTAGAAGTGAATTTTCGTCATCATTGTACCACATAAGATAGGATCTCCCTCTGGCAGCCTTGAAACGTCTGAATCTCGAAAAGCTCGTAAATCCGGCTCTACAAATCCGTTGACAAACCGAGACTGCTCTGCTCTTAAAACTACAACAGCGGTTGCAACATTGTTATACATTATGTTTACATTAATAATACAGACGATTGTGTAAAAGATAGAAGTAGTTGGAGCCAAGGATGGCGACCCAATAATAGAACTAAACCATCGTTAAAATTGATCAGCAATTTACTATTGCTTCTGTTCCAGACAACTGCGACTGGGAATGCCCGATAACAACTGAATCTGAATCGGACAGCCAGCTACCTATTTTATACAAGCTACTCGTAACACACAACACAGCTATATTATCATTAATCGTTATTGATTAAGTAATAAAATTCTACCTAACCTGATAGTATTTTGCTAAATAATACCTATTACTTTCCGTCGAATACGTAAATCATACGTTTAGGTATTATATAATATACACATGAACCGAAAAAAACTGTTAATTTCACTCACCGTTTGTGAGTTTTTCTACGTTACACAGCAGACAAAGAAACACTTATTTTCCTTTATAATAAGTTTCGTTTTAGATCGTATATTGCAATAATAACAAATTGATTGTAACGAATAATAATTCCAATGAAAACCGATGCAAATTTGAAGTGCGTTTATATAAATAGTGCGGTGTGCACTTGTGATTTTCCGCGGTATTTTCTCAGAACTTTGATTGGTTTTAATTAGGCGAATAGGTAAGTTATTGATAATTTCGTGATAAAGTATTCGAAAGCGTACACAATTCTACGAGTTTCCTATCTTGCAGCGGTCTCAAATTGAAATCGTAAATTACCAAAGTAATTATACCCACCATAAATAACAATTTTTTAAATTTCTTCATAAATACCTAGAATTCTTCAAATCACCCGCAAAACGAACTTTTAATTTTTAAAAATTTCTGGGTACTTTGTTGAAAAGTTCATTGTAAACGTAACAACAATGAAGAAAAGGTTAATGCTCCCTTCTGTTTATCGAAGTGAAGTAACCGAAGAAATATTGATAGAATTAATGGAATATTGGACCTTCCCTTTTATATAACTCTGACCTCATAGGGGAGGTCATTTAATCAAGTCGCCATTCTAAATTAAAATTCAGAAGCACAACAATATTTAAACAAATCTTTTAAGCCACATTAAAAATATCAACTATTTATGACTGCAAAATAAAAAAGAAAGTTTATTTAGTTTGAATTTTTTTGCGTAATCCAAAGATAAGTAGATATATTTTAATGCTTAATAAACAAACTCTGTTCAAATATTTATGATCTCCTGTCTATTTCAAAACCGTAGGTTTTTTAATGCCCATAAAAAAAGATTGGAATGTATGGATTTTAGGATCACTCTTTCACTTTAACGATGCTTATAAATGAAAGAAATGAATGTTATTACCCTTTTAGCTGGTTATGAAAATTGGACGCAAATACTTTAAGTACGTGGGATATAAAATACTTTTATGATATAATGTGGCTTTAAAATTATCAGTTAAATTCAAGCAACCCATAGTTAAGTACACAACATGCGAAGGTTTTCTTTCACATTTTTACGTGTAGGTACGACCTAGAAATGGTAAGCTACTTAAGTATGAATTTCCGATTGTTTTCGAGAAAACAATTTTTATTTTTTGTTAAATATACGCTTTGTGCTTTATACAGCCTTATGAATATTAAATGAAATCTTTTAAGCACTTTGCAGTCTTCGATAGGATGGATATAATGCGGTGTTAATATTCAACGTTAGCCGGAAATATGTTGCGTGACTATTCCCTTATTCTTTATAGTACGAATGAGGCTTTGATTATGGTTTCCTAGAATCAAACAGTGGCCACGTTAATTAATTTAATAAGTCTGTAAGGCGTAATTATTTTCGACCGTAATACGTAATAATTTACTACGCAACAAGTTTGTCGCTTTCATCACCCTATTTAACACAAAGTTTTGTTTCACTTTCGAATTCAGGGTCACGGGTTACTTTACACCACTGAAATGAGTATCTACATCTATATAATGTACTAGTAAAAATATCGCAACTCCCCCGTTAAGTTAATTAAAGTGATACGAATTTCCGGAAAACTTGTGAAACTGTTTGCTTCGTTTTCAGTGGAAATAGGTTTGTGATAAGCATTTGACATTATTTGCGACGGAAAAAAAATGTTTCGTTTAATTAGACTATATTACCGTTTCCGTGAAACGCGTAACATAGTAGGTTTCAGCTTTTAACGTTTTCCATTGATTAAAATTCCACGAAAATGAGCTTACATAATGTATGTGAGTCTGTGAGTTTTGACCTTTGTTATACGTTCATATGTAGACCTTGTCACAGTTCAGTGGGGTGGGTTGGTGTTGCATGAAATTTGCATTATAAATTTTCTAGGAAAATTTAACAGAATGCTTTTATATTAACGATTTTAAGGAACACTTTTTTATGACCGTTTTCCGCCTGTCACGGCCATGTTCAGGCCGGCACAATTCTTCCTTAAACTTTGGAATTCACATAATATTTGGGGAGGGGGCATCAGGGATGTAAAAAATGAGTTTATTAAAATTATATGGTTTTCCTCTCTTAGTTGCTATTCCGTGTTTCAAAACTGAATGCCCAATTAGTGGGTTATTACCAACATTAAGACTTATTTACAACGGTTTTTATCGATTAATTTACCATTTATTTAGGAAATACTTTACTACTTGTATAATTAGATCTCTCCAAATGTATAGCCGTGATAGACTGAAACCGGTAACAATCAGAAATAAAAAAAAGCTTTATTACGAAAAAACTAATTATTTTCAGTATCAAAAATTGAAATATGGACCTAGTAATCGCTCTGCGTAAATTGCAATAGAAATAATTGAAGACACGATTAAAAGGAATTCTTTAAATAGCGATTATATCGGTTGATTATAACATTTCTGTTGAAAAACTAGTGAGGGTTCGTTTCCGTTAATTAATTAAATAATCTAGTAAAGTGCTCTCATTATCGTTTTATTTTATACGATTCTACATGCTGTTAAGGCGAATAGAGGGCGAACGTGACAAATGCACGATTCCCGCAGCCGTTTTGAGGAACTATCGTTATAAACGACTTCCTGTTTTCTATGCAGAGCAGACTCTAGGAATGTGGCCCTTCAAGTTCCCATTATAGTCTATCTCACCCGTTATTGCGTAACTTTACCATCGTTAAGACAACAGAATTACAGAATACACATTATTATAATACATTACAATAATGTAAGCCATGCATAAGGCTAATTAGACTAGGAAAATGATTTTTTTCATACCCAAAATAGAGAGTCATAGATTTTCTAAATGTGCTTCCTATATTTAATTTTTTTGTGAAATACGTTCCCTTTTATTAATTTATTGTTAAATCCGTCTTTTTAGGAAAATAACTGCGAAGAATGGATCAATGAGCTCAGTTCCTCAGAGTATCTTCTATCAAAATAACAGTGAAATGGACACAGTAACTTAAACTATTTAGAAATTTACTCAGTCTTAAATATTCCAAACAATGTTCCAAACGTAGATTTACAACGTACGTTCAACAAGCTCTACATTTTTACGTCTATTTTGAACAACTTATGTATTTAGGCGTATCGCTGAAATGTTCATTGTAATTTATTTATTGTAACCTGAACATTTTTATAAATGAACACCGGAAAGAGAAAATACAACGGAGTTCTCAGCGGCAGGACTTTCAGCATTTCGCTGAAACCTCTTTCACTTTCTCTTCGAGAGAGACAGAGAAGGTCATGATCAAATTCATCGCTTACAGAGGCAGTTGAAGCGATCGGCGGATGGATTTTTTCACAGAATTTGAACAATTATTCATCAAATTTAAAAGTGTGAACGTCCTATTCAAGTTCCATTATTGTTGCAAGAACTGTGAAACAATCTCCCAATGATAAAATAATAGCAGAACTTTAATTTGTACTCTGAAATTTAATGAATTTTTCAGATTTTGTGAAATAAACCGTCCATAGAATATTGATCGAAGCTTTATTGACCGTTTCCAAAGCGTTTGATACTGAAGAAACTGCTACAACAGAGTTTTCAGCAGCAGAACCGTATGAGCCAGTACCTAATTACTAAGTTGCGAAAATGAATTCCAGGTAATAGCGCCAGTAATGAGAACAGGTAGTAATTATTACCTGTCGGAGATGTTCCAGATCGGCCTTGTTAGCCAGCAGGGCGAGAGGACCCGCCCCTTGGCGGACCTTGTGCAGAGCCGCGAGGGTCTCGGCGGCGTGCTGGAAGCTGCGTCTGTCTGTGATGGCGTACACCACAAGGCAAGCGTCGGCCCATTGCACCTGATAAACAAAAAAAACATCGTTATAATTTTAAAAAAAAAATCATGTGTCATAAGATCGCCCTCTGACCACAGTTTAAAGACAGGGGAATTACACAAAAATGAGTGTTATAGATTTCGTCATTTAAGTTGTCTATAATATTTTGTTGATGTTTTTAACTACGCCGTGAGTATGCACGAGAAATAATAATAATGAATAAGTACAATATTTTCAGAAATAAAATGAAAACAATAAATACTTTCTCCAAAGACCTTGGAAAGAAAGAATTTCGTTCTACATTTAATTCAAAGGAATGTTCTTAATTTAAAATCATGTTCGAAAGATATGTTATTCAGAGAATGCGTTTGTATACATAAAATCTTATGAAATTTTCCTGCATATTTTCGTAGACTCGACTTTGGTACATTTTATTAAGAAAGTATTTATTTTATAATGATTTTTACCTGTTCTACTGGGAAACCATCTTCCCCTTCTCCCGATACATCGATGATTTCCACTTCCAGTTGACTGTTGTTGATGGTGATCGTCTGTCTGTATAGAAGATCTGAGAAAAAAAGAAAAACAATATTATTAATTAAATAATAATTATTTTACAAAGAAAAATTTTCAACCAAGTTCATCCACACTTAATTCAAGAGTTTTTCATCTAAATAAAGATTTCTTAGGTGAAGTATGTCAGCGGTGCTGAAAATCGTCAGCAAAACATTTAAAAATAATATGACGTCTTTAAAAAAAAGTTTTGCGAAGACGACTTGGCAGTAAGGTACATTTTTTCGTCGGGTTATTTTTGTTGTTTTACTCATAAGGTGGACCGGACCTTTCACCGGTGCACTTAGCATGATTTGAATGAAATCTCTCAAAGCATGTAAGCACATCGAGTACCTACATGTTTTGTACTATTTGAAGAACGCTGTTATTCTTTAACCGATTTGTTATTCAATCCGCGGTAACTGTCGGCCGAAGGAATTTAAGCAGCGAACGGAAACTGTCTTCCCGGAGTTAAAAGAAACGTCAGTTTTCTTGCTTTCTTTCGAATTCCATTATGATTAATTCACTAAGTTATTTGTATACCGCCAGTCATAAAGCATGTTTTATTTCAACGAAAATGGTTAGAGAAAATTCCACAACTTAAGCGTCTACAAAATAATTACATATTCAAAAGCTATGAAGTGTTCTAATGAATAGGTACCGTCCTCACAAAACTAAGTACATTTACTGAGAATTATTGTAGCGGGTTACAATCTAACTATAATTGTAATTAAATTAAGGCAAGGCGGCAACAGACTTTTCACCCTCTCATTCAACCCTCAATAAAAGAACCTCTTTAATAATGTTAAAAGGAAATCGGCATAAAATATAGTCAGTTTTCTCCTCAACTTAAATTTTTCGCAGAAGTCAACGAACCCAACGAATTTAGTAATTTATTGCACTGTGAAGTTGGCCTCAATGTGAAGGCATAAGTTAGATTTTCTCGGAATCCGTCGCTCCTCTTAGGGGGAAATATTCCGAATGAAGATTAGCGTACTGCACGCTAAGTAGCGGGTAGTTTTTCCAACTTTTCACACCCTTAAATGTTGTAAGATAGCGCTCTGCCGGCGCTGTCACGCCTTCCCCTAATAAAACCATAAATTCTCCCCAAAGTTCAGTGACTTCCCACGGAATAATTTATGAGTTTAAGTAACCAACAAAGAAGTTTAACTTTGCCTTACAACGAAGCAAAAGTAGCTCACATTGAATTGTTATTTATCATGATCAAGATATGACTGATAAGTTAATTAAGTATTATAATAACTTAATTAGGGCTTCGCATAATCGCATTATCTTATTAAAAGATGATTTATTGTTAAAAAGATATTCGAGGTCAGAGAAGCGGTCTATTTATATGTAATTTGATACAAAAAACATTAAGTTATGTCATTGATGAACGATTTCAGAATTAATTCATTAAATTAGTTTTGCTTAGCGACTGTTTTGTTTCCCATTATTTTACGTATTAAAATAGAGTCTTAAATAAACCTTCAATATTTGAAGCGAAAGTTACCCCGCCTTCTAGGATTTATTTTCCTTTGAAGTACTAAGTACCTTGCTGTTTAATTAAATGGTTTTACATTAATAATGTTTCCGAGTCGGCACCACTCAGCATAACTAAAAATTTCCTGGAAACGAAGTTTATTAATAAAAACATCATTGTTATAGGGTAATTAAATGGCGTACAACTTACCCGATAGTCACAAAATACCATTTTGCGGATTACTGAACCAGAAAAATACTCGGAATCGATTGGAATAATAACACAATAATCTAAGCAATCTTCATTTGATATTTTATAAAACGGGTAGAATTTATTTTCTTAAGGCCCGGTAGCAAGCTCTCAGAAAGAAGAAGGGGAGATATGTAAATACGAATGTTAGAGGGAGCGCGCTAATATTAAAAACGATAATATTTAAGCAAAAAATGTGTAAATGTTTAAAACACGACTCATTTAAAATAGAGTAAAATCTCGTAGGAAATGTCTTAAATAGCATTTAAAGAAACACTATGAATTTTTTCATACATATAACTTGTAAAATATCAGAAAAAGTAGGTACTTAAAATAATTTTCGGATCATAATTTGCGATTTTTTCTATCGAGGGAATTTCATATAATTTCCTTTTCGGCGTGGCAATACAGATAGTATCTTCAAAAATAACATATATTTTTATAAACATAAAATGTTCAAGAGAAATATGTTATAAATCGGTAGAAATTCGGAATGCCTTAAGGTATATTCACAAAAATGTATCTTTCTCCTTTTTACTTCTGACTTTTAGGAGTTTGTACCTATTAAATACACTAGAAAATTGTTACCTCGTCGTTTTCCATTGAAATCGATGTTTTCTTTGACTTTCATCGACCAAAATACATTATTCACGTTGCTAGATAGTAACATGTTCAATGATAAATGCCAAACAAACATTTATATAACCTTTTATATTTGCATTTAAACTGGAGTTAACGAGCGAATTATAATTTGGCGTTGTAGATAATATACATATACATATGAACGTATAATGTATAATATGTACAAAAGCTTTTGCTTTGAACTAATCTGCTCGTTTATAGGAGACAATTTAAATATTTTAGACAAACCCTTTTTTGCAAGTAATGCTTTAAAATATTTAGATGAATTATTTGTTTTCATCTGTAAATAAGCAATATAAATATGAAAAATTGGTTTTCTTAGTATAAAATCCAATTTCTAGAGAGATATACAACTGAAATTTTTTCTGCGTCGTCTGTTCAATTCCTCGGTTGGCTAAGTCCTCTATCACGACACAACCAACATTTTCTGCTTATCGTGTAATAGTAGATTTTCAAATATTGTTAAGTTATTCGTAACTCGGGAATGTTTGTCTTTCTAGTAAAAAATAATATTACAATATTGTATCGAAGATTCGATTCAATATTGTACGTGTATGTCTTTTTGGGAAGATTTGAGTTTTTATAAGGACAAAACTATTTATCCATATTCATATTGATTACATACGGGCGCAAACAAGCAATATTCATCTTATTATTTTAGCACAACTTGAAAAAAGAGTTTTTTTTCCTAAAATAATTAAAGTAAGTCAATTATGAATTATTTTTACATTAAATAAGCTATGAAGATTGTTGACAACTGACCATTAGTTCTATTCCAACTCACAACATTATCAAACATAGAGAATATTCGTACTTAAAACAATTTGTATCTCAAATTCACAATTACTTATCGTAAAATTTATTGTTATTAGAAAAATTCGTCGCCCATTCAAAAAATTTCCCACGTAAAAAATTCCATCGTGGGCCAATCAGCTGCTTCCCAGTAAATCAACAAGACACCCATTATTTATTTCCCTCATGGCGTAGGTACTAACAATTTACACAAATGTTAACTGATTAATATGCTTAAATGTAACTAGTTCATCCGGTCCGCAGAAACCCGTCGCCCAGAGATAAAATTGAACCGAAGTTTTATTGCTTTCCACGAATAAAATTGATGTACGGGTCACATTGTCGTGGTATTTACAGGAAAAGCAAACATTCACTTAGCTACCATATTTTCTTTGAGAAAGCGAGGGTGTCTCTTGGGAATATTTACCCAAGAAATCATTCGAAATACGACATTGTACGGTTTATCTATTAATACCTATGATCAGAAGAAGGCGATTCTTTATAATCAAGCGTAAGTTCATGTATACATTTCTTCACCCACTTGTTTTTGTAGATCCAGTTTGTAGAATTTTAGACATGCGAGAGTGGTTTCTTGTAACTCAGAATTAATAACAATTTTTAAATATAAACTGAAAAGTATTGAAGAACGAAAGCTGGTGATGGATATTTTAGTGTTCGCCATTATAAAGTTATTAATCTGACAGGAAACGAAATCTATCGCAAATCAAGACAAAAGTCAGTAGTTTTATAGGTGAAGGCACACGGCGCCGGACGCCGACGGGAGAAGCGTCGCGGCGCTTAATCCATCAACGAATGTCTCACTCGGGGTCACCAGGAGACACCTTGCTGAAAATATTGCTCTTTCATATTCATAGTTAGGTACAGGTAACCTCCTGTAGAAATTGAGATGTCCGTTTTATAAAGTATCCAAATGATTGATTGAAATTTAAGAAAAAAAGTATTAATTCGTGGTTGAAATCCTTCTTAAATCCTTGAAGTAAAAACATTAATAATTACGTGCGAGATAATAAATTACGTATCCTTGGGCCGGCAGATATAAAATTTGATTTCTCATTAGCTTTAATAAGGTTCCGAATCAATCAAGGCAAGTGATATCGCATGTAAGAAGAAAGTCGTAAATCAATTTGGCTTTCCCCTGATCTTAGCGGAGAATTTAGAGCAAATCATAAAACACCTTCGGGTAAATTACCTTGGGCTACTTCCCCTACTTACCCGTGTGTTAAAAAAGTAACTAAGGGCAGCTGGCGAGTGTTTCCTCTCTAGAGAAAAGAAAAATAAACCAATACACTTACTGTAACCGACTCGCTTGACGTATTACTCGAAGGAGATAACAAACATGATACAGCAGGGACATCTAGTGGACGTTTACTTGTCGCTTCTTTCTTATAGGCGGATGAAAATAAACTCGTCTAGGTACTTGTATCATTTTCACGCCTCACATGCCAATCACTTATGCTTAGGTAGGTTTTATACGAGCCAAGTTATTAGCATTATATTAGCTACCAGTGTTTTATATGTATCTTTTGTGATAAGAAAATATATAACAATGGAGTACTAAGGGATTTCCTGTAGGTACTGTAGCTATCATAGCTATTAAACAAATGATTTTTTTTTTAATAAACCCGGAAAGAAAGAAACTGATGTACTAAAAAACTAATTATATCGACCGACATTATGATTGATTTTATTGGTCAAATCACAGCTTAAAAACATGTAAAAAAATCATCTCTCCGTTTTTTGCTTGATTCAGTTTGATCTCAAAAGGCATTTCTATAGGTAGGTTTATATATATCTTAACTTATAGGTAGGTGTATAGGCGGCACAATAAAGTCTGCCGTTGGGGGTTTTAACGTTGTTGCTATGCTAGACGCCCTTGTAAATATTCATCCAGCGTTTACGCTTCTGTAAGCACTATATTACGTAAACTTCAAATTTTTGCATAATGCTAACCCCCGTCTTGTGGGGGTAACTTCTCGCAGGTTTTTTCAAAGCTTTGTTGCTTTGTCAGAGAAAGAGAGCGAACGTATACATGTAGGTACTCACTTTACATCGAAAGTAAACAATCTTTGAATTCATAAATTCGAATTTCAGATATATTGAGATCAATATTCAGTTCGCTGATCATACAAAAAATACCTTGGGCTCGTCTCGTTGAAAACGGTTCAAGATTTTCAGTTCTACTTTTACAAGCCAAGCTTTACCTGAAGTAGGTACTTGACCAAAACGGATTTTAATTTTTACCCGCTATTAAAAGAGCAGCTCCTTTGATTTATCTTCGAGTGTATTTCCATCTCATTATAAAATTTTGAAGAGTGTTCGATTTTATTAAAAATTATGCTGTTATATGCAAAATTCATCTGGAGTATTTTCATTAATTCAGTATTGAGAAATTTATAAAAGTGTCTTAACCCTCTAAATTTTTATGTCTACGAATAAACTTAGTTATATAATAAAACTATTTTTCATTGCGGGGTAATTTACACTTGAAAATATTTCAAAGGATAAAAAAACGAAAGCCGTGTAAAGATGTCAAAACCACGTTACTGTAAAACTTAAATTCGGATATTTATAATTCTCAGATGATGCCATCGTAACACATTTACAATAATATTGTTGAGTTAACTTTGGGTGACTTTGAAACTAAAATAATAACTTCATATGTAGTTGTTAACCCAGTGTTTCTATTGTGAATACGAATGAGATTTAATATAATCTTAAGATACACCGAGACCTTTTATATATATATTTCATTTCGTTTTCACAAGACTTTAGATTTAAATAGAATGATTTCTTTTATTTTAATGAAAAGAAATAAAATTCTACACACCACTATTCAATCAAAATATAATTAAATTAATTATTGTTTTTATGTGTATATTAAAAACCTTCATAAATTAGCGTAAAATAATCAAGGAGTAACCAAGATAAATAACAAAAAAATAAATTATTATCAATATAAGTATTAAATGTGAAAATAAATTTAAGAGGTGACCATTTAAAACAGTATTTGGTTATTAATAATATAATTAATTTCTAAAAGTTATCTAACTTTAAACTCATTGTATTTGTACGCACATTTTTATGATTTGTTTCCAAAATGTGGTTGACAAATTCAGAATAATAATTATTAACAATTCACAATAATTAATGATATTAACACCTTAGGCTAGTATTAAGATTTCTAGAAGTCTTATCTATATAAAACAGTTACAAGTCGATTTATAAACATATCATCCCTGTCAATATTATTTAAAATATATATTTTATTAAATTCATTATTAGGTAAAAAGCTGGTTGAATTACTTGGGATGCTTTTATTATTAAATTTGTTTTAGTGTTTAAAAATACAATTTTTCTCAAATTCTCTACACTATCAACTATACTACTTACATTACAATGACGCTAATTTGCGATTTTTGTTTATTTGTTTGTAACATCCATCAATCAATGTGACAACACCCAGACCTGGCAGCGCGTGTGTCGAGGGTAATAATAATAAATTAAAAGTAATCCGCAACCTCCGAACTCAAAGTCAAATGCTTGAACCACTGCACCACGGAGGTCGGTCAAAGCCAAGTCAAAGCCAAATTGGATAATAGGCCTTCAATGGCACCAATGATATTTTAATAAAACCTGAAAATCTCACAGACCCTATAAAATTTGCTCACAGACCATAAATTTGATAAGATTTAAATGCGTTGATGGTTTTATGGCTCCTATTTGTAATAATTCTAAAATAATTTATACGAAACTAAATGTGTCCTATAATTTAATTCCAAATTGCCGATTTATTGCTGACGTTAATCATCACAGAGAGATTTGGAAAGTAAAAATAATTTTTCACTTCTATTCAAATTTATCGTAGTCCTACCTGTCCGAATTGCCGTAAAAATAAACTAAATAGTCTAACAACTCACTTCTGTACAGGGTCTGACTCGGTGTTCATATTATTTAGGTCATCTTAGACTAAGTTGTCAACATATTTTGCTAATGATTTACTGAAATCATTATTTTCACCGTATTGTCATATTTTGTTATTCTTGATAATTCTGTATTTTTAAGAAAGCGACTATATTCAATTTTACGACGTAATTTTTTTTCTTGTAAACAAGCGTGATATTTTATACTTGAGAAAGAAAAACACGAAATCAACGTTTTTTTTCGCTGTAGACACGTAAGCTGTGATAAATGATGGTATGGTATATTTGTGCTTGTGAACGTACTTATTTTTAGGTTTACTGAAAAAAACCGTACCTACTGTCAAAAGCATAGTAAAACAGGATGATTTTTGCACAGAAATTCAAATGTCACATTGTTATCAAATTTACATTCAAGGCCTTTTTTTAACAATTGAAAGGTCCCTTTCTTATGTTCCTTACAGACAGTTGAGTGTTAACCTTAACGCACCTCCGCAGGGTTCAGATTTATGTTCAACTCTACCTGATTGATAATAATCACTCAACCAAATTAAGATTGCGGCACGTTCCAGAGTGGAAGATACTTTCTGTATCGCCCTGGTGTAAGACCACCATTCAGAATTGAAACGTTGCTTGAAACGGCATTAGCCGTGTTTGGTGACCAGATCTGAATAGCCAGGTACTTCCCCACCTTCCTCTTCCCTATCTCCTTCCCCTCCCCACTACCCTCAGCCTCACAACATACCCCAATTGGGGATGCCATAGTCTCACTGGCTTCAGACGGGAGCAGTTGGAACTCTTGTGAGGTATTCATGTAAAAAAAAAAAAAAAAAAAAAAAAGATGTCTAAGGCCCAAGTCCGTTTCAGCTTTTGAACAACTTATGTTGTCAAGATTGTCAGCTTATTACAATTGATAGAAAGCGGAAATGTACCTAGAATCTGCGTTTAACAGGGACCTTTCGAATGTCAAAAAAACAAAGTGGCGCTGAGTGGGGCCATTTGATGACACTGTTACATTTGAATTTGAAATAACTGGCCCAACTAATTTAAGGATCAATGCGAAACCGCTTTTTAATAATCGTAGTGTTATGTACAAAATAATGTTCTAGTTTTAAAAGGACTCGTGTTAACTCCCTCTCATAAGTATAAACGCACAAGTTTAATTATTAATTTGGATCTAAGTACCTACTATTCCTACTTAAACATTGATATGTAGTATATCTCTATGTACTTTAATAACTTTTTATTCCTATCTTCCTACGTATATTATACTCCTGTTAGAATAATACCGGCGTAGAGTGTTTGTTTTGGAAAGTATTGACAGGAGTTGTGGAGATCTACCTACAGAATTCAGTGAACTAGATGGGCAGTGGGCATAATGAGTATTATAATAGGTGTTTTGCCATCTGGGAGTTGCCCAGTCTGTGCCTGCTTGTTAGTGATTCATTTATCTGACCTCATTTCGAAGTGCGGCTTGTATTAGTACCGGCCTGAGAGGATAGAGAACTACAGGAAATGTGAGGGAACCTTGTTACAGTGAGGGCTGGACCAGTTTTAACTCACCAACAACAATGTTTATAAATACTACAAGCGCCTACCGGAACATATTTGCGGTAAACATAATTCGTTTTGTGCGAGTAAAATATATTCGCGTAACACAATAAATGTGTAATTTTCATGAAAAAACAAGTCTTTTTCAATGTACCTACAGACAGGGGCGTGCACAGAGTTTTTGATCAGGGTAGGCAGTAAGAAAATACAACAAGTTTCACAGATTAAAATTTCCATATTCTATCAGATAATTTCAGAATTAAAGTACGACAAATGTTTTTGAACCGACAATTAGCATTTATGAAAGACAACTATTTGATAGAAGTACATAACAACAGATATTTTTGTCGTCACTGATTGCCATTTGCTAATTTTGTTCTAGAAAGCACTGCTTAATACTAACAAAAAAACCTCATAGAAACAAATCCAAATCGACAGTTCTACTCTATGCTTTGTGCATTTCGTAAACATTAAATTATGTCTTGTATGAAGTTAGCTCAAGTCAGAAATAATTCCTGCTTAGACCGCATTTTAGTGAGCCAATTGGAGGGCGCGCGTGTGGTTTCTAGTTACAGTTTATACCGCGTTTGTAGTATGCCGTTTGATGTGTTGCTCGCGTAGTTTCGGTTGCTCAGCTTTTTCGCTTTTATTTTTGAAAGTGTGTATTTATTTTTAGCAATAATTTTATAAATAATAATATTATTTAAATGCTTATAATTTACAAAAACGGGAGGGTAGGCAGTGCTTATGTGCCTATATGGAGTGCACGCCCCTGCCTACAGAACTGTGGAATTTAGAAATCATTTTTATTTAATAAACAAATTAATCCTTAGTCTCGTAGCAATAACAAAATGAAACCTTTTAAAATCAGGGAGAAATTTTATTTTGTTAGTGCTTTGGTTGCTATGACCATTTTAAGTATCTTGGGTATATTCTCCTCTAGGATGAAGACTAGAAGCTTCTCTTCATTCAATTTATCTCAAGTAAGTCGAGACAATTTTTTTACATTTTACTCAGCTAATGTTCAAATGGCTCGGAAACTTCCGAGTAACAATTTTCCAAGAAAACTACCAACATTATTTATGATCATAAAAGTAGTGTGTTCGTAAAGGAACTATTAATTATTTGAAAACCTTTCAAATTGAAACAAAGTTTTCTCTTTAAAAGTATTCAAGTTACCTTCCTACCTATTAAAATGGTATAAAAATCAATCTGAATTTGCAATACTTAAAGTTTTTACACATTGAAATTTCAGGCAGGTTTTCGAGAATCGTGAGGTGATTTTCAGTAATCCTTCTTGAGCTTGTATTCTTGTGTGATCTTCATTTTAAAAAGTGCTCTCCAGCGCTCCGGGTGAATGACATACTGAGTCCTAAGTGTTGCGAGAGAAACTTTGTCATATATACCAACAAGCATGCGTGAATTGACGCTTTCGATCCAACAAACAACATTTCAGTAAAAAGCGATTTTTAGAGATGGTTGAACTGTTACTTTCACCAAGTGAAATGTCATTCACATTTTGAAACGTCTACCAATATACGACAGCATTTATCTTTTAACCAGAGAAAACCGCAAGTTCAGAGAAAGGTTCATTCACTCCTGTGTACGAATATTCAACAAGCTTCAGGTCCGAACGCTGAAAGAAGTTATAACGTTCGAGACGAGAGCTATGTAGTTTGTTTGGAAAATTAATACATTTTCCATAGTTCGGACTCGCAGTTCAGCGCGCGGCGACGTTGTTCTGATAAGGCGGTCCTACATTTCTCGCTACGGTCTGTTAGCCTCGTATCTGCCGCTACTAAAATGGGTTTTTTATCGTCCATTAATAAAAATCTCTGCAAAGTAACCTGCCATGAACTTTTTATATTCAAAATATTTAGATTACTGAAATATTTTTCGTCAATACGATGACTCTTAGAGCTTTTTTATTCAAGGTTGATTGGATTAAGTTAATACACTAGATATTTTATGAAGAACATTTGTTTGTATAATAACGCTTGTAAAATTACTGAAAGCTGCATAATGAATTGAATACGTCGATTAATTTGCTATAATAAATTGTTTTGTCGCCATTATTTGTCGCTCATTTCACCCTCGCAGTATTTGTGGAACATGGCGCCCATTTATCTTGCGCGGGAAATTCAAATTAGATGTGTCATCTGCTGCCCTTTACCGCAACCGAGATGGGATAGCCCGCAGAGGGAGATGCACAGGTACAGTCATGCACGTGCTAGAGAGGGACGCACTGACGAATTCCAAGCTCGTCTTGGTCAACTCAGCTCTAATCAGGGCTCGGTGATTCAAGGATTTTCTTTTAATTTTAGCTGTTTCATTTTTTGTCAAATTTCTCAAAATATCACGCAATCGCAAATGTGAATAAAAAATGCATTTTGATGTACAAGTAGGCATGTGAAGGATTAAAAATGAAATAATAATTCAACCAAAATCTTTAAACTTATATTTGTAACATAATTTATTTTTCAATTAGTTACTGTCTATTTAGATAAATAAGAAATTTATATGATTTATTAAACTCATAACAAACCTCAGTGAAGCCGCACAATTAAATGTGCAAAGTTTGCTGGCAGCTCGTTGTGCCCTGGCGGCCATCTTATTATTTATATTAGGAGCCCACGACGATTACGAAACGGGCCGAGGAAAATGCCGTCTGCGACATGCATTCCATCGTAGGACTATGGCGGACTCATCCAGCTTCTGAGAACTGATTCCGAGCCAATGTCATCCAGAATGTTTATACTTTCTAGCCGCCGCGCTATTACAGCATTCATTTCCACGTGCTTTCATTCACTAACTATTTCACGATAAGCATCATTCCTAGAATATGTTTTCCTAGGATAGAACATTTCAAATCCCCGAACTATTCGAATCCATTCAATCAACTGGTGTGGAGCGAGAGTATTAAACGATTGTTTTAGGTAGGTACCAACTCCCCAAAGGGAAGTACTTTTCTAAAGAGACACCCACACGATAGGATGCTGTTGAAGTAGGCACCCAGCTAACTTTATTACAAAATGTATTTTATTCATTCTAAATTTGGAGAGGCGCACAGTGGTCGAATCGTTTAACTATTTTCTGAGCTGGGTTATATAATAATTTTGTTATCATAATATCATATATATTTTATCATTTCCCAAGGCTGCTTTAGTAAAAAATGTGAACAATATTAAAGAAAAACAAGAATCTGAATTATTTGGCCCAACATATAAATTTTTGTTTTGTTTTTATGGCCCAAATCATTAAGACTGATGCGACGAATAAACATATGTTTGGATATTCTCCAACACGAATATAAATAAATGTATTCAACTGATTGTTTTATAAACAAACGGCATCGGGAGAAAGAAAACCCTTTACGCTATTGCCCAATTTCCGGATAGTATACATGTAAAAAAGTAGTGATACATCTACCTAAAGTTAGTTTACGCAAGAGCTGCAGATTAGTGCTTTCGAAGTGGTGCATAGAGCTGCAAAGGTTTCGCTGTTAATGTCGAGGTTTATCTGATTTATTGTTTTTTTCAACATGGGCGCCAAAGCAAAGAAGAAAGATCGTTGACTGCGCCGGGAGCGCGGCTGAAAAATGCGGAAACTCCACTTACAGACTCAGCAGAATGCGTTTTTGTTTTGAATATGAAAAAATAAATTAAATATATCCACACTGGAACAAAAATATCACCAGAAAACTATCTCTTCGTTCGTACATGCCTCACGCTGAAAAATCTTCAGGAATTCTGTTTGTATTCTTTTTGAAAAATTAATTTATGAGTTGTTTGGAAAATTTGCGTGGTTCAAGTTGTCAGAGCAAAGAGTTTCATAATAATTACATTTGGCATTTTATCGACATGATGAGGTGAGAAATATGCGGAATTGAAAAGTGAAATTAGGTTCCCGCATACTAAAGCGATGATATATTTATGGACAACATTTTAAAATCATAAACAAATCGGTCAGATTCAGAGAAAAGCTTTTAACAGTAATTATACCAGAGGTCAAGACTATATGATGCCTTTGATGAGGAATGTGATTGCATCAGCACTACATGTTTGATATTCAGGCGTCTCAATCTCAAATCGATATCCACATATCTGGACAATCCTGTCAGAAGAAAAAATCTGACAGAATATTTTAATGTAAATCCGACGCCACGAGAATATATTTATGTGTCTCGGAAAAATTGATGCTTCCATTGATGTTAGAAATGGTGATAAACCTATATTACGAACGCACCAATTATGTTAATCATTCAAGAAATTTCTCTTATTCTTTCGTCTACGAATGCTTTTCAGAATTATACTCGTATTACTAGAAAGTACCAAATCCAATTTACATTTTCGGCGCCGCGCCATTCCGATCGAGTCAATTTTATATAAAAGCTTCAAAAGAACTAAGCAAATAAAAATCAGTCGATTTGTGCAGAAGAAAAACGGTTGGTAAAGATTTTCACCGTTTTACAAAAGGAGCTTTTGTGTTTCGCTATTTGAGAAAAGCTTTGAGTTTGAGGAGTATAGCCCAACTTGGCGCCAGTCATGATTTGGGTTCACACGTATCGTGAATCTACTGGGCACTTGTTCAAAATATCAATATTGTGAAATGCTTCTCTCAACGAGATGAAGTAAGTACCAAGACCCCTTTTCAACGCGATGGCAAAACAATACAGCAGTATGGGGAAGACTCACGATGCTGCTATATTGTATTATTTTTCGGGAGTTCCGGATATTATGTAGCTCGATTTCAGGCTCTCCGCTTGATTGAAACATACCTACCTTGCTTTGTCTGAGATTTTTCGCCTTTGTCTCTTTGAAGTGTTACATGATATCTTCTGCCAATTTTGATATGAAAGAATTGAAAAATGACGAGAAAAAATCACGCGCATAGATGGCCCCAATTGACTAAAATGGTTTTTTTTTGTTCATATGAAGCAGTTACTTTGTGATGTGACATTATAATTTAAAATAAAACAATAACTTTGTAAACACCACTTTTATTTTTATACTTTATGCCGACCGGGTTTCGCTACAACCGTAGCTTCTTCAGGGCAGTACAATCTCTACAAGTCTCTATCTCTACAAGTCTACAAGTCTCTACAATCTCTACAAGTCTCTACAATCTCTGGCAGTACAATCTCTTCAGGGCAGTACAATCAGTAGAGATTGTACTGCCCTGAAGAAGCTACGGTTGTAGCGAAACCCGGTCGGCATAAAGTATAAAAATAAAAGTGGTGTTTACAAAGTTATTGTTTTATTTTAAATTAAAATGGTTTTTGATGTCTAAATTACACAATTTATTAGTACCAAAATTTTTGATACACAAATTGTGAAATTTGTATTGCCTTATTAGGACATTTGGAAAATAGGTCACGGTAAGAATAATAAATATACCTAATACATTTTTCACCGATGAATTTTATTCGTTGTTTGGTTTATTAGATTGTTTTCAGGAATGATGTATTTTTTCAGCTGCCTCGCTGAAATGTGAATATGATTGTACAGAAATATTGACATCTCACGTGTTGTTTTAAACGGTAGCCCCCATTCATGCGTTATGCGTTATGGTGCCAAGGTTCCCGCTGTAACGAAATCTTCGATCCATTTTGCGAAGGTAAAAGTTAATTGAATGCATCATTATATTAGTATCAATCATCTCGTCCGTTTCACAGCTTCATCATAAACAGTTGGCAGCATGTAATAATCTGTTGATTCTGTAGCGGAATCCACCATTCATAGGCTTTATTCCACGATATTCATTAAAAGTGCTCAATGGTGATGATATTTTTAGATTTATATTGAATCTTGTGGTCTCTAAGCGTGGGTAAAATCCCACACAAGATCCCACACATCCCTAGTTCCCAACCCTTGCTAAATCCTTATGCAACAATAACCCACACTGTAATTAATAAATGTCACGTGCTTACTTGAAAAAATATGACATCTTTTATATTCCAGTTTTAATCCATGTTTAATTAAAGGTATAAGAAATGCTATAAATTATATCAACATTAATAACATATTGTAAAGGTATATTTTTCTGGAAACCTCATATCTTTTACGATTAAAGGTCAGTTTGCGAAATCTCTGTTATGTATTGGATACGGGCATAAACTTGTTAAGGAGTAACTCATACAAAATGCGCATACACAATCTTAATTCATTTTCAGGAAAATAATAAAACCTATTGGTTTTGTACTGGCGATTATAAGAAAATGATATTGATAGCTCTCAAGTTAATTAAAGTGTAATAAGCGGTGTATTACAGATTGTAAATGTCAGAATTTACGAGTTAAACAAAACCAGATAATTAAGCTTTTGGCAAACTGCTTGAATGAAAATCTCTATAGAAATGTTTAATTGGTATACGTTTACAACAGATAGGCATATTGTATTGTTGTATGGTATTTATTTGGAAGGGCGGACGCTTTGGCCTACATTTCGGTTCAATGAAATGAAAACAATTACCTCCGATTTCCGTAGAAATGTTTCGAGACAATGTCGACCAGCAAGCTGGAGGTCGCGGGTTCAAATCCCGGTGTGCGCACGTTCATTTTATTTGATTACTTTTTGTTATTTCACGATTTACTCATTTAAAATAATACATATTCAATTTGCTTCACGTTCCAGAGTGGAATATACTGTCATTATTGCCCTGGTGTATAACCACCATTCAGAATTGAAACGTAGGTTGAAATGAATTTAGCCATTTTGTTTGGTGATCAGATCGGGATAGCCAGGTATTTTTAAACCTTACCCTTCCCCATCTCCTTCTCCTCCCCACTACTTTTAACCTCACAACACACCCCAATTGTGGCTGCCGTAATCTCACTGGCTCCAGGCGTTACTGGCTCCTTATCATTTATTGAACCAGTATCTGTGCTCGGTAGATCGACCCCAAATTAGCGACTTTGTAAGAGACATAAATTATTATTTTTAAAGAATGTTTTTGAATGTTGTTTATTTGTGATGAAGTTAAGTGAATGCGTGTCGTAGTGAGTGTATTCCGAGACTTTGTGCGACGAATGAAGGAGATTCCAACAGATTGAGTGTTCCAACAGGGCAAGTCTATCTGTCTGCATGTGAACATGTGTCGCTGATTTTCGCAGCAATTCTTTGTGATGGGCTTGCCTAGGCCAGGCAGAGTGCCAAGCAAATAACTGATCCCTCCTCCCAAACTCAATGCTCCCAAGTCGCTCAATACATACCACAATTCGTAAACGATCGGCTTATGTGTCATTTTGTCTCGAAATCAGATCAAATTATTATTCTGGCCATGTTGTTATAATAAGCAGCGAAATCTATAGATTTCTACGAATGATGACATGATGGAAGAATTTATACATTATTAGCAAGTTCCCGGTATGCGTTGCATTGCTACTCAAAGAAATACATTGTTTCTCCCTGCGTGTCCTTTCCCATTCATCCCTGTTCCCCTTCCCCTCCCGCATCCCTTCACCTCCCGCTTTCCCCTCTCCCCTCCCGGATTCCTCTCCCCCCGCCCGCTAAACTACGCGAAATACACACTTCAATCTTCTTCAGTTCTTCAATCTACAAGACGCCTCTATGAAAAATTTATAACACCAGAGCTCACCATTATGTATAGAAACATTATGTATAAAAATCACAAAGTTTCATCGCAATCGGATCAATGGTATACGAAATAATTTCATAACATCACAGCTCATCATTCTATGTAGAAAACTTTGCAGACGTGCCCACAACCAATCACCAAAGTTTCATCGCAATCGGATGGACGGTTTATGAACGTATAAAAGACAAACAAAGAAACATTCATTTTTATGTATTAAGATTATTGGGGAGTCAAGGAAAAATAATAGTTTGGCCTTCGTATCTGCCTTGTATTGATCTTTTATATCTTTTTTATGATATACAAATAGAATTCCTAATTTGAAATATCAAATAAAAAAGCTTGTCCACTTCATAGCAATAAAATAAAATACGCAGTTTCTCTTTTCGTATTATATTTTCAGGTACCTAGACACCCAAATATTTTAGTAAGCAGTCACAAGCAAATGTTTTAGTGAATTCTGTATGTTTGTACATCGCTCGACTACTTTCTAGCATTCCGGCTCATTTGATTGGAAGTTATCCAAAGATTTTTTTATATGAATTTACATTATTTAAAAAATTGCAATTAAAATTTTTAGTCTGCAAATAGTTCAAACAAACAACGCATTTTTAATTATAGGTTAATGAAAGAAAAACTCATCATTATTTATTTGTAAACATCTGCTGCAATTATATTAGGAATACTTATGATATGTTATGATACGTATTACCTTGATGTACAAAAAAAGATAATTTGGCTTTTAAGTTTCCTTCGACGTAACAATCATTTAACACATTTCTGCAGAATGTTTAAATTAACATTAAAAAAGTTCTCATAGATACAGCAAACTGGATGCCAAAAACATCTGAAATATTTGGCCGCTGTGGATAAAATTGATGGCAGTAATAAAAGCGCCATCGTTTGATTGCTTAATCTGTATCTAACCAGATCGCTTGGTTCTTATTAAAAGTTGAATTTAGTTGAGAAGTTATAATAATGCATTTCAGCAGGTTGCTCACAGTTCCCGATGAACTATACGACCTATTTCCCATTACGCTCACTTCTACAAGCGGGAAACTGTGACACATTTGGTACAGGAGGAGGATTGCTCCGTGTGTTAATGCTAGGCTTTCCCCGCAGTCGTGTGCGTGTGTATATCGCTTTACTGATGTGTGCTCTATGCACTTGTGCAGTAAACATAATATGCAAGCGCCTGGGCTACTTTAAAACTTAAGTAATAAACCTGCTTAGGAAGCTGGAGAAGTGGACTGAATAATTTTCCGTAAATAAACTTAGTTTAGGTGTAGTAGGTAATTTGTTAATAAACTGACGACGCTTTCGTAAAAAGGCATTGAAAATTTTAGAGCTTACACAATGATTATCACAGAGCGTTTTTTAATTTTCTAACTGTGCATCTAAAAATTATAACATGACAGGTAAGGAGTGCAAATATATGGCGTATAAATCGCGCTAGTTTAAAACTTTCAACCCCTATTTTGCAAATTGGTTTTCAAAGTTATAATTTGATAATGGAAACTCGAAGCAATACTCACTAAAGTAGGTCGCGGCAATGCACTCGCAATATTATGATTATTGTGGTGAGCGAATTTTAAGATCGAGTGCAAAGTTTATTGACATGTGATTCAGTATTGCCGTTGAAACATTTTATCACCTTTAAACTATTGTTGGATTTATTTTATTGGTTTCACGATCAAGATCGTCCGAAGAACCGACCTTAAAGGCAATATTGATTTCCTAATTAAGAATTCTTTAAATATGATGCTTCTAGCTTGGCAAGGCTTAAATATAACATGAGCTTTATGTGTGTAAAAACAGATTCATTGTGATAATGAATCACGTATATTTGAAGCACAAAAATATAGAAGGCGGTTCTATTTACATTAGCAAACCTTTTAAATTCTTATTCAGTTTATAAACATTTCCGCGAAACAGTCTAATGAATAAGCACGAATACACTGAGCCCAACGGTAAATTCAAGTCTTATAAACTAATTTAATGACTTGATCATCTTTTAAACCCTAATTCATTGAATTCATTCAGTCATTCAACCTTCATTCCTTTATTCATTGTTTCAATGCAATATTCTAAAAAATAATACCTACTAAATAATCTGTACGAAATAAGAAAAAGAAAAAATACACAGAAAAACAAAAAGGTAACGGTCGCAACTGGGAATCGAATCCAGGATCTATTATATGTATTACCGTGGCAAAAACTAGTAAGACAAGAGATCCTGGGTACGATACCCAGTTCCAAACGTAATCCTTATATTTTTCTTATTCATATTTCGTTTAGATTTATTAGTGTTATCTTCTTATTCAATGATATATTTCATTGATCGGTATAATATTCAAACGCTATTATAACAAGTTATTCTAATAAAACAGAATATCAATTTTAGCCTAAAATTATTCAAACAAGGTTTTTTTTTAAATTTCCATGTGAATAATTTTTTCAGACACACCGCCTTTTGAGCTGTTGATTATTCGCCAAATGAAAAACTTTATCTTGAAATAAAATACAAACCACCATTTCTCAGTATTTATTTTGAAATGGTTTCAGACGTTATAAGCCCATTCAAAATTTATAAAGCCCGATGTGCGCCGTGAACTTCAAACTCGACTTGTTAGTTTGGGTGCTGTTACAAGTAAACAACGCCATTGTTGTGGATTCGCATGAAACACTTGAATATTGTGCGTAAATTTTTTATTTGTGAAAACAACTTTTTTAGCGAATTTATCAAGAAAACAATACAGGAATAAGGTCTATTGTATTAAACCGTGTTTACATTCTGTTGTTATGATTGACTCGTGAGAGTCTGCAAATGTCGTTAACAATGTTGATATTGGCAAATAAAAGTTGAAACGTGATGCTTATAAAACAAACACAGTTGTTAAATTGTCGCTAAGATATTTAATAAAGTATTGTATAAGAATTTTCGCAATAACCAGGGTTTTAACTGCACATAAATCGGTACCTATTTTTCTTATTATTTTTATCCCACTATTCATTTCTAAAATTAAAAACTATCGAATTCAGAGTTGGGGTACTTATTTTTAAAATTTAGCTGCTGAAAGCTTCGTGTTTCTGAAATAGTAACATAGGTAAGCATTACTTGTCGGAACCCACTTCTTATTATATTATATTCTCTGTCATACAAACTGTCACACTAAAATTCTGGGTCACATAGCTTTCACTTTGTGCCACGAACATTATTTGGCATTGGTAGTACCGAAGCACTGAAAGATCCAATTGTTCAGGCGCCGTGTAAAGAGTGTGTTATACTTTCATGATTATAAATTTTCCAAGTGCACTCAGCTTTGGGCCAGTTTAACGCGCAATTTCAGGTATAAACTTCGAGATTTGTTATCTGTTTGCTCTAAAAGTGTTTCCCGAAAATGTGCTTGAATGCCATGAAAACAGATTTGGCCGATTAATAAAATTTGAACGTTGATTGTTCATGCAATACTTTCGTAATTGATTTAGGAAACTTACTGATGTTCGTAGCACTGAACCATAAATAATTTATGAAGCATCGTCACTTTCAAACTGCGTATGTAATTTTCCGAACGTATGCACATGTTTCGGTTATAACACCAGATTTTCTTAAAAAAACATCTTACCAAAAACATTAAAATGACGTAGGAACTCGTTGAAGCTCGTTGTGGACTCTCAACTATCCAGGGCCTGCAAACATTTCAATTCCTAGAATTTTCTGTTCATTTTTTAGGCTAACGTTCAATCACGTTTTTAAAAGTGTCCACGTGAGAATTTATCACACAGATGGGTCAGAAAATTAGAAATAAATCAGTACTTTTCCCCTCTGTTTGTGACCATACAAGTTGGTTGGTAGTTGGAAGAGTGTTGGGTGAGTATGCAAGATTCACGCGAGAGCATTCCCCGGTTTATTTTCAATGTCGCGTAGGAAGAGGATTCTTGTAGAAAGCCAAGCAACGAGCCATAGGCAAGTGACTGTCCAGATGTGGCTTGTAAACTTTAATGTTTTACGACCGATAGTATAAACTTCAAATAGATTTGATTTAAACAATGCCTCGAGTGACGGGAGATCAGATGAAGAAATTTTGAAAAAACGCACTTTCTTATTGATTGATCGAGACTGAAAAGTTTTTAAAGTTTTTCAATAGGAAGATGTTCTGTAATGGGTGCATGAAAGATATAGCGTGCATTAGAGAGGGATTAATGAAGATATTGTAAAAGTTTATGCATGCATGTATCTGTCTCTTTTCATCAGTTGGTTCCTTACAATCTGGCTAAACACTCCTTTTTTGAAATATCACAATTGACGCAGCTGGTAGGAATATAAAACATTTGGAAGAAATATTGAATTTGATGATAGATGAAAAAATCTTTTTTGGCATAAATTGCAAATAATTGTTTGACGCGAGTTGTTCTTTTGTCAGATTTTTTTTATCTTCGCTTTTAATTCGAATGGGTTTTTTAATTTTCACATTTTCGGAAGCGCTGTTTTAGAAACCGGTGCTGCTGGCAGTCATACTAGTTGAGTCCAAAATAATAAAATATTGTAAAAGCAAAAAACAAACGGAAGCAGTATTATACTGGTGACACTGTCTGACCAGAAGACGATGACGTCAATGGGATGTGTTGAAGGGGATCTTAGTACACATAGTCCAATCTATCTGTTGTGTATTTTCATATTGCACCCGAATCGTTATCTAAGCGTCATACTTTGGTGTATTTTAACACGTAAATAACTCCACATTGTACCAAATATATACGAGTGTAAATTTCTTTGTGAATAGCAAAGTTCAGATTTGTCATATTGTGTTAATGTATTTAGATGGTCCAAATGTTTCCGCTTTACAGTAAAATGCAATTAAATGGAATATATATGAAAATATCTGAAAACTAAAAACAATTTTGAAAGGTGATAAAAAACGCTTTCAAATTTTATAATTCAAAAGTAACACATAATTTTTGAAATATAAAAATTTTGCATGCAAACATAAAAAAGTTTGAAAAATGGCTCACCTCACTTTTTTTCTAACTAAAATTACTGATAAAGAAAAAAAAATTATTAGACAAATTAATGTATTATAAAAGTTATTTTTACCTCTCTTTTTTTGTTGCTCTGTGTGGAAATAATTTTTTTAAAATCACAAAGTTACATTTTTTTTTCAAATTAACTTTAGTTTCATAAAGGTGTATATTTAACTTTTTGGTGATTATTTCTTAGATTTGAATAAAAACGTAATGTTTTATAACACCGTTTAGAACACACTTCTCACTGTAATAATTAGGGAGTTACAACGATTTATATGAGACCTATGTGAGCTGGAACCAGTTTGGGTTCCTGTGATTAAACGGGTTTTAAACATTTATGTAGAACACCATTGTTTAATTAATTCGCAAAGCATTTGAAAGTGCTAGACTGTCAGTAGAACAATTATACAAACGTTCCCATTAGATTAATTAAAACTGTCTACAGAATTTGTGGTGAATATCCACTACCCACTGAAAACTTCTTTTGAAGTACTTGAAGCTTTTAAATATTAAATTTATTAATATTCTCAACTTCAAAATGCGTGGGTGAAAACATTCCTTTTAAATAGGAATTATCACCTTTTTTTTCTCTTCGTGAACATGATAAAAGCTAATTCAATATTTTCCGCTGTAACCTTATAAAGGAAAGATCACAGTTCAGAATAACATTTTTAGTATGATAATATCGAGGGAACGTAATATATTATTTTAATGTTAACATTGTTTTTTTTACATAAATTCGTTACTATTTTAGATGATTGATGTTTGTATTCAAACATTTCGATGAAAGCGAAAACGTTGAAGGTACCTACGTAAAATCAAAATTTGATAATGATTTGATTTTAGATTTCCACGGCCAAAAATATTATAGTGATCGGTTTTTAATAATACATGCAAAATAAAAATTATTGTAGTGATTTCTTTTTGGTGTATTATGCCGTTTTGCGCCACCTTCTACTATATCATTTCGGACAGCGTTACAGTGCCCATCATCAGGGCAGATGCGTAATCGATAGTGGTAAAGTGTGTGCTTATGTGTGTTGATTTGATACAGTGTTGCCAGCTCAAATCCTCCAAGCTGTTATGTTGCTAACAAGCTGTTATTGCAGTATAATTATACACCTGCCCTGATGATGGATACTGAAACGCTGTTCGAAAAGGTGGCTAAAGAAGGTGGTAGCGCAACAAAGCATAACACCACAAAAATAAATCACTGTAATAATTTGTCATACAAAATTGTTTATATTGGTTGTCCCTCTCTAAATAAATATCCTCTCTTTTATCAAGCGTTATCTAAAATGCCTCCCCTCCATTCAACATCTCATCTCTTCTAAGTCTGAATCTTCCATATGGTTCAGAAATTTGCACATTTAAATAAAATTAAAATATAAAATCACCTTTCCTTTCTCTGCAATTTTAAATGATGGCCTAGAACACCCTTGAAGAGTGAAAGCCAGAAATAATTGAAAAAAAAATGTTTATCCACTCGAGCGATTGGTGTTCAGTTTTTGATTTGGCTATTCGATTTAATTAATATAATTCCTCAAAATATTAATTAGAAACCTTATAAACTGCTTACTGCGGTTTAAAGCTAATGAATCCACATAGATTTCACCGTTAATCTCATATTTGTAGGTTCGTTAAATGTGGTCCAATTTTGGACCGATATCAATCGCTGAAAAATAAAAGCTGTCCAAATTTGGACCTAAATCGCTCCAGTATTGCATATTTGTTAATGTTAAAAGTACAAAACAATGTATATACATTAAAATCTAAATATAATAATGTGTTATTTTAAAAGATTCACCTAATCAAACTGGGAATATTTAAGATTCTAAATATAGTTTGTCGTGCTGGCAGAAACTGCATTTGAAATGTCTATATTTGGTGTTGATACGGGTCGCAAACGTGACGAGGCTTGCAGTTTTCCAATATTGCATTATTTCGCCGCATTAGGCTTCCGGCGCATTCGCGTTACGGGAATAGCGACAATTAGAGACTGCGTTCAATGCCACCATCGTCAGCCAAGGCAGATGACAGCCGACAGCCTGACAATAATTGTATAACACTAGTCAGTTCGGTGCTAATCCGGAAATGGAATGATCTGAAGAATATTTACGTGACGTTGGTTTGAAGATTCGACGTCATGGCGGCTAGAATGCGCTATCATTGTCAACGTCACATGCTGATTTCGCGGATGATAAAATTAACGTTTTAAATTTGACGGTTTTAGAGGAAACCGGGCGGAGTTTTTTCCATACTCCTCGATTATTCCTCGATTATTCCTCGATTTCCTCTTTGGATTTTGATACTGTTGCAAATATTTTGTTTAATATAGTATAGATATCGACTAGTAGCGTGTCGATACGTTTTGATTTTTTTTATAAGTTGCTTCTTGTAGGAGTTAGGACCATCCGAAAGTCGTTAAAATTGCCTGGTTCGAACGCCATCAACGGACGTTCATCATACAACTAGACAATGTATTAAAACAAACAAAAATCCCGTACAGACATAGATTATTTTCTTCTATTACCTAGTAGAATTGAAACCTTCAGAAAACTAAAGTAGACAAGAGTGGGAGACTACGACGCACGGCACAAAGAGGAGACCGATTATTCTATCTCATTCTCTCGCAGGCTAAATCCTATAGATGTTTTTTTTTAGAGTCGATTGTGTTTGTCTCTTTTTAGAGTCGATTTTTCATTTCATCGAGTTTAAAATCACGGTGGTAAAAAGTAAAAAAATATATAAATCGGTCCGGTTTTGGAGGAGAATGGGGAATACAAAACCTCGATTTTGACGTTTTTATTTACTTATTATCAGCCTGAGGTGAAGTTGTTCCTTCAGCTCAATATTCAGGGGGATAACAACGAGTAACAGCAACAGTTTGGTAAAACACCTATTATTAAAATTTGTCAGTAACCGTGTTTCCTCTTAATGGAAACACTGAAATAATGTCGAGTATTTGCACGTTTCTTGTATTCGACTTTACGACTTTTGCGGCCGTTGGTCAAAATGCATTGAGTTACGTAAATTGTGATTCATCGCATTTACACGCGTTAAATCGTCCACAAGAATTATATACCTACGACTTTTTGAATATAACTAATGAATTTAATTTAAAGGCCTTGAAATCATTTTTTAGCGAATTTAGTTTACCTCTCCTTTAATGAATGAAATACTAAGTAGTTCTATACCCGAGGGTGAGGAAGTTAAACAACAAAGTTTTTGTACTAAATAATTTTAAGACCGAGTAATAATTAATTTGGTAGGTACCTACTGCGTTGTTCCAGATACGATGTAACTTTTATTTCAAGTCTATTTCCGACTACGAAGTTTCAGCTTTTATTTGTAATCCTTTCAATCCAAGGACAACATTTTAAGAGCTTTGCGTAAGTTCAATTACAAATAAATCTTGAACGTTTGTTCAAGGAAAGTTTAAAATTTCAATATGACAAGCAGGAAGTAAGAAATTTTCAATCAAAATTGGGGCACAAGTATCGATTTCTTTTTGGCGCCATTCGTTTTGCCCGCCCACGAAATGCACGAGCTTTTGTATTTCTGTAGAACTTATCTAATTTCAAAAGATTTGAATGTTTCCATCACTAAGATCAAGTTCATCTGTTTATCTGATTTATCATCATCAGATAATCGAGTCGGCATTAATGTCTTTTCCGGAAAATGCTTTTAAATTCTGTGTAAGAAAATTTTCAGGAAAAACACTAATGCTTGGAAGAATGTCAATAATGTGTGGAATGACGACTTATTCCACAACGTAGATGACTAATTGCCCGAGTGAACTTAAAATCAAGAGCATTGTTTTGCCTCAAAAGCACGAAACTTTTAAAATCAACAGCGGGAACGGTTTCATTGGATTATGAGCACAATAATATTGGTAGTGCCAATTCAGAAAACGGCAGCTGGGTTTTATGTCATTAAACCACACAAGGCTTCTTCGCAGTTAAAGAAATAATCAACATCTCATATATTAACATGATAGTGATAAATTGTATAATATATTTGACTGCAGTAATTTTTTTGAAAAATTCTCACGAAATATTAAATCTGGTTCGAACGTGATTAATTGAATAAATTGATTTTCATCCGAGCAAGCTGTTCTAAGAATCTCACTGGTTTAATTGGCTCATTTTTGAATAGTGCGCACTTAGGCTGTAGACATTTTAATATCATACTTATACATACAAGTACATTCTTAATTGGATTCGTAAATTTTCTTGATGAAGCAAATATTGTAAAAAACCAGAGAAAAAAAAACATGTGAGTTGTAGTGCAAGCAAAGAATAATAAACACCTTTATTTAATTTACTGGTTGTTTTTCAGCTAATTTTACTTCTAGAAAAAACATGCATTTCCGTTCATCCGAACACATTTAACGTTTAATTTCCTGATGTTGTATTATTATAATGTATTAAATTGAAACACTTTCTTGTCTTAACATCTACACGTTAACATTTAATCAACACCATCCCTTTAAAGTCTTTAAGGCTTATGTTTAATTGCCATGTAAAGCCCATATTACGTTATCATTAGAGGTCTTGGCTTTTAACAAGTAAAGACATGATGTCATCCTGATAACCATTAAATACTCAGAGCTTTTCTGTGTCGAGGATTATGTCCTTGGCCCTTTGATCTTAAGCCCTTACATGCAAAAAGACGTAATTCAAATAATCCTTGGAATTTTTTAATTAAGGCAAGCAAGCAGACATACTCGAGGGATGAAATCATAAGACGGAGGATGTTGTGTTTGTTTATTATTTCAGTCTATGAATTGGTTAGATCCGGACATGCCGATAAATTGAATGAGTAACATTCAACAGATGGCGGGCACATAACCTTGGCCTCAGGAAAACAAACAGTTTTACATACAAAAGCAAAGGTAGCCCTGCCGACCGTTAATCAAATAATGTTATTTTTTCTTCAGCTGAATATTCAGGCCTTAACACGTTTTCGACTAAACAAATTTTTACGAGCAGAACTTTCATGTCTTTTCTTTATTTCAGATTAGACTGTTGCCAATACGAGATATAATGAGATGTAAAAACGCGTAAATGACCCTGTAAAGTAGTATTTTAAAAACACAGGGTTATTTTTAATAATATGATGAATTAAACATTAGCTGAAGTGTGAAATGAATTACTAAAAGTAAAGGCTCCACGAGTAGATTATTTATGCCTCCCATGATGAATTCTTTGTAGGTATCGATACACGTGTGAAAAATAGTCGTTAAATGTCATAATCACAATGTTTTGGCTAACTCTATATTGAAAAATAAACTTCATAACAAAAACAAAACTTTGGCAGAATAAAATCAAACAACGATAAAATAAATCTCACCAAGCCACAATTGTTTACCACTTAGAAAATTGAGATGCATGAGACATAAATTATTGCAGATAGATAAGAATCTACTAAACACATTTGTTCAATATGATTTTGGCTCCTTTTATAAAATTGTAACACTAAAAAGATTTTGCAAAAAAACTTACCAGTATTTGATCTGTATTCTCCTATAAACCGTCTTGTCAAATATCGGACTGTTAAGGCTGAAAAAAAAAAATAGCTTTAGTACAGACAAAAAACCCACGGGAATCTTTATTATCGTTATGAAAAAAAAAACAGTGCGGCTAATATGTTGATTTAAATACACTGTTAAATAGGGCGTAATTTTTTCAATGATAATGCTATTTTGTAAGACATCCTTGTTTTCCTATTATTTCGCTAAATTAGCACTGTCTTATATCTAATTAAAATGTATAAATTCAGATGATTATTGTCAAATTATTCAAAATTTATCAAGTAATATCTTTTTCAACCTCCGCTGAGCAAGTGGGTCTCTAATCAACGCCTTGGGACGCCATAATTGAACCGCCCCAGATTTCTGATTGTCAAAGTTTATTTATCTGAATAAACACCGGAAGGAATAAAGCTTTTGAAAGCCCACATCGCACTTGTTCAGTGCGTAACTAGGGTAGCACTTGGTCAATTAATTTAAAATTACTATTTTATCCCAAAAAGCTACAATATCAGCTAGTTTCAGCAATTTTTTTATGTTTTAATATTAGGTATTATTAAAGAAATACATCAAAGAATGTATTTTGTTACAAAAAGAGAGTAAAACATGTAACAGCTTAAATATTTACAATATAGTAAGGGGGAAAATTTACCTGATTTTCCGACATTGATGTTTCCTAGCACCGCTATCCGCACGCGGGGGATATTTGTATTCTTCTCTTCAGTCTTCATCATCTGTAAAAAAATATATAAAATACAATCATTTAAATTATAAATTATTTACATACGAAGTTGGAATAACATAATGCAATTTTTTCATATAATGTTGCTGTGAAAAATAAAATAACATCCTATTATTTTATAAGCAATACAAAATGCTAATCCGGAGCGCATAATACTGAAGAGATATTTGCTTCCAAAATTATCGTTTGTTATTTTTATCAACGAACAGCGATAATTTCCAGGTATCTGTTTTTGCAGTGTCTCATTTACACGCGTGTGTTTTTTGTCCGTAAGAGTCATCGTTCCATTTATTTGTAGTGGAGTGCATTTTCGCGTTCATGCAGCGTGTAAAGACGCTTGTCGCCGAGATATGTTATTTTTCAGCTTTGTGGGTAGTTGGAGGGTGGTTGAAGGCCGGTCAAGCAGATTGAGTACAGTCGGCGTTATCATAAAACCTTCAATGCTCGAATAACACGTGGCGGGGCGCCACCGAGGGGCAGCTTTCAGATGAATTCAGCAGATGGCGTTTCATTCCTTTTGCTCTCTTTTAAATTGCGCAAAATACTTGCTTTGAGAATGTTACCGAAAGAGTAATGACAACGGATTTTTTTAATACATATTTTATAAATTGGATAATTTTCCAAAATGTATTTATTTCTATTCTTTACATTCACTTTACAAATTATTAGATTGGTTTACACAGATTATAAGTTCAGTAATAAGAAAAAAAAGTTCGTCATCCGTAACTGTATGTAAAGTGGTTTGTACCTAGTAGTATTTTGTGATATCACTAGGCGAACCGGTGCTGAGGTGTTACCATGTTTGGGATTAAGTGTTATTCTGTCGACATAAGTAGAAACACCGTATCCTCCTTGATATTGTCAAGAAGGGCACTGTGGGTCGACCCATGGCGGCAGTATCGTACAAGTAAATAAAAGATTAGTTGCAGTAGGATCTATATACCTATGTTCAAATGTAAAGTTTGTTCACATTTATTCAAAATCTCTTTGTTTAAAGCAGCAAACTGTTGTGTTTTCAGACTAAAATATTTGCTCCGAAAAATAAGGAGATTAGCAAAAAACTTTATACCGTGGGAAACAGATCAGTTTATTGAAACAAAATTGCTGAAAAAAGGTTAAAATGTTATTGAACCAGTTTTCCTTATAAAATGAAGATATTAACCATACACACGCGTAAAAAGGAACGGCCGCGAGTTATTACACGGATTTATCGCATTCCTCGCTGAGTTGTCTCAAGAATGGAGTGTTTGTTTGGCTGGAAGTATTAAATATGGAATCAGGAATGTCATTAATTATATCTGGAATAATATGGCTGAACTTGTTTTGGCATGGGCCCCTGGTGCCCCCGCCTGCTGACAGAACACTCCTGAAGATGTCGCTTAAGTGACAGTCTGGCAATGTTGATTCTATGGCGGTGGATGACATTCACAATACATACAAGGACTAGCTCTTTTATTTATTATACACGTGTATGATCCAATAATCGTGTAGTAGTTAAGTCTATCATATGAATCAGTTGTCATATTATTACCTAAGTCTAAACATGTCATCGATAACAGAAGAGAGAAAAGTCAACGCATTGCGCCAATAATGAATCAATCCAGTTCTTTTTTGGCATAGATACATTAGATATACGAGCATAAACACATTAACGATATTATTTTATTGTATTTTAATTTAATTTCAAATTTACTCTTTTAACTCTCCGGTCTTTACTGTTTTTTGTATTTACGTGCCATAAAATACGTTAATGGTATTTATATTTGAATTTAAATGCTTTGGAGTTATTGTCCTTCCCGGAATGAATTTATTGCAACTAGACTAGAGTTATAGCCATGAAGAATGATTTTTTGGGTTACACCATGCGTAAGTAATAAAATATTTAGTTTGTGTGACAATAGATGTTATTGATTCTGCGAAGTCACCAAAATTTATTATGTCATTTTGAATGCAATAATGCACCTAAATAGAAAATGAGTTACTTTCAACTAAATTTAAACCAGGAGCTGAAAATAGGCAGGTCTGGTTAATAAACAAATCTGACTCAAGTGATCGCTCGTAGTTGATTTTACGAAAATAGCAGAAGATTCTAATTTTACATCTTCTGACAAATAATGGAAAACTAATGATTATTTTTGTCCTGATGGGAATGTACGTGGGCAAATGAATGATTTTTATTACATTTGTTGCTTTTTTATTATATTGCATATTTAGGTGATTCCTAATAACTTTCTAAAGTATGCCATAATCTACAAATATAAATAAAACAATATTAATTGATTCAATTGAAAGTGATTTTTCAAAGTAATTCTTTCATGGTCATGACTCTTTTAACTCTTTGAAATATGACCGAGGTTGTATTTGGTTATACGACCAGATAAATAAACCAGTTCTCCGTACTCTTCCTGCCCCGATGAGAAATTTTATTTCGGCTTGTGAATCATTCCGAATTTTAAAAATTAATTATAGTTTATGGCAAAACAAAATATTTCTTATCGTGTTATGAAACCTTGCATTATGGAAAGAATACAATGAAATTTTGAAATAGATTTCGTAGTAGCTGAAACGATACCTACCTGGCTATTTGTGGATTGTATCAATCAGTAAAACATTTTCTTCTTAGTTTTTTGTTGTTTTTAAACCACGTAGGTGTGTGCTGGGACTATTTATAAGCCTAGCTTCCAATAACAGAAACACGAACGAAAATTTAGATTTTAATTGATTTTTTTGTGGTATTTTTATTTAAAAATAGTATTCAGTTTTTTTTTAGAATTCATAATAAACGTGACTAATATTCTAAAGATTCTTCAACGGTTTAGACAAGACATTTCACACATAACAAGCGTCAGTCGTTCCCAAATAGCAATCCAAAATATTAATCTCGGAACTAATAATATTAATTAACTCTAAGAAATATGGATTATAAAAAATATATACCCAATTAAGGAGTTAAAAGGGAAATATGAAGTGTTTGTGACAAAATCAATTGTGACTATAATATTCGCATTCGGGCCTTCCCATTAATGTTCAAGTATTTATTAACTTACTTGTAGTTGGGTACGACTCACTTGCTTTGTATGGTGTGTCTGGACGAAGAATGGCCAAAAATGTGTAATTGCACCTACAGACATAAAAAATAAAACACCAATATTTTGGTAACATTTTGAGAGGTGATAAATACGATAATCCAGGATATGAAGGAAGGAAGATAGACTACGCGGTGATGATTGATAACTATCCGTCGTTGGAGAGGATGCCCGAAGTAAAAGGTATTTTAAAATTACGTTATTATAATTTGCAATGATTATTTCTGCAGATTAAGTATAGCAATTTTTAAGTTTAAATTTATTCGACAAATCTGGTATGTCCTGTCGCTTGAAGTACCAAAAGCCTATTTTCAAACAAAGAAAAAACGGTGTTGGCGCCATTCAGATTAATTCTGCCGCGAATGTCGTGTCGCCTTATAATGTTATTTTAAGTTTTATTTGCTCTTCGATATGTTTATTCCGTGAATTTGTCACCATCCGGGCATGTGAGGATATTTCATTCATTTACCAGCGTCGCCGTCGTGACGCGCACTCTGTCATAGCGACGCCACTCTAACTTACGGCCTATTCAACCAAATAGTTGGGATGCACAGCACTGTTTCATAATAATAACCCACACTTTTCATAATGTTTAGTGGAATTTTGTGCGTGGCGAAGAATGCAGCCAACCAAATCTATCTAAGCAAGTCTATCAAAATTATTTTTAAAATTTGCGTACGTGCATTTCTGTTAGTCAATAGTTTAATAAAAATCACAAAAAATGCTTCCACTACTCTACTGATTTCAGGAGAAGATAGATTGAAGTCATCATAGAGATGCCGCTTCTCATTGCTTTGAAACTCATATGGCTGATGGTACGAGTTATTGGGGCAAGCCTTGATATCAAAGGGCACCAGAAAAATAACATTAATAGTTAGAATCTGTTTTCCGGAAGCTCAGAACTGTCTTATTTTGCGCCTGAAAAGTTTAACCCGTTTTTGTAAGCAAACATCATAAAGAAACCATTACCTTCTGATTCACTTTGACCTGCCATTGAGCTGTACATCGGACAGTTTAACGCATTGCTTCTATCAACTCACCAATGAATCATGAATGCCGAATAGGTTTATTGATTATTGATATTCAATATTAAAAACAAAAATATTTATTCAGAGTTTCACGATTTTGTAGTTATTATGTTATTCAAGATTTTGACCGTTTGAAGTATTTTATAGACTGCTTGTTGTTGTCAGACGAGATACTTCAGATTATTTTCAACAGATTTCAGCTTGTTTGTTTCAAAGATATTCCATATCAAAATGTTAATAATTCATTGTACACATTAAGTCGCGCAAATTCCGACGCATCTTTCTGACCTCGGGGAGAGCATTTGCGCGGATTTGTTATAGTGGACATAAAGCGATGGTCTGTCAAGTTGGATCTCATTTGGACCGAGTAATTCCTAATGGGCAATTTGTAATCACAGATTTATGATTTCCATCATTCAAACCAACCGAAAAATGTTAAAAAAGTGCAACCGATTTCAACAGAAATCATGAATTTAGTTGATGAAGAACAATAAATGGTTTTTTGTTGTGAATTTAAAGAGTAAATCTTAGAGGATCATCATGTTTACGAGGTCAACACATATTACGACGATGTTGAATAGTCTAGCATAATATGATAAAACAACATCGAATCCTAAATGGATATTATTAGTTGCGTAAACAGGTGCGTTTATAAAAAGACAGCGCAGGAATCCAATAACAGGATGCCTCCATAGCGCTGGGCTTAATTAACGAGCGCCACAAGTCTGTAGCGGAGCAACTGTTATATTTTTGTGCCTGACAAAAGCTCATTTCTCTATTCTCACACCAGTATTACAGGGAACACAAAAACTGTGCTTAATAATAGCGACGAAAGATACAATAGAAGAAAGTTGGAGTAAGCTCAAATTATTCATTCATGAGGCAAGAGATTTCAGACGGGTTGTGTAAAAAAATTTGGACAATTCATAAAAACATTTGAAGTTAATTTTCACGTTATGTGTAAGTTCTATTCAAGTTCTGTTTTTACGACATTGTTGACTGGTTGCTTCATAAAACTGAGATAATCACAGAACTTGAATAGAAGGTGAAAATGATTAAAATATTTGATGAATTGTTCAAATTTTTTGAAACAGCCCATCCTTAGAGACCTTCGCTAGCGCATTCTAATGGGAAACTAATTACGTGAAAAATAGAACGGTTGTTTTTTTTAAATGAGCTCCACACAGGAGGCCCTGAGGAAAATAATTTCCCTCAGAGGGTTTTTGTTAAAGGAAAGGAAGGAGAGGAGAGTTCTGGGAAGGAAGAGGGTTTAAGGGGTGGGTAGGAATCTGGGGTTCAGTGTGTCCTGGTCATCCGCCTCCAAGACCTAGACAAACCTCACCCCATGAACCCGGCCCCCCTGCTAAATCACCAAACGTAGCGAACCACTTGGGGTGACCTATGGCAGAGGTGTTTTTTATCCAATAAATGTTGTATTCTTGATTTAAAAAATACTGGTAACTTAAAGATGATGCTTTCTCTTTACAAGTGTTAAAATGAAAAGGAAATAGAAACTGTATGTACCTGTGATGCTGAAGTATTTTTCGGAATAGTGCATCACTTATTGGCTAACTTTTATAAGGTTATCTACCTGTTCTCCTGAGTTTTTGTTTCTGCCTTAATTTTATGAGACGCTTTTCTACCAGGTGGAAACCTCCTTTCTTCTCATCTCCCTGAGGACGTGACCAAGATTAGCCCGTGTACAAATACGCTCCTGAGGAATGCATTCGTCTCGTCTACAAATGAGACTTCCCTTTTGCTCCAGCCCGGCCCAGCGCAGGTATGCGGCTGTGCATTGTTAGCGAGCCTGCCGCGAGTGTCACGGGACACTGGGAACGGGTAAAAGGGAGAGACGGACGATCCTCAAAACTCCGGCTAATAAACGCGGCCCGGAATGCGACGCCCTAGGACCGGGCGTCCCGTCACTGGTCGGCGCCGAAAATCATGATTTACACCCAAATTATTTATCTTCACAGGTATGTTGATTCTAATTTTTTTGTTTTTATGGTGCCAGGAAAAAAGCTTCAAACGATTAAGTCGATGTTTATTGGGCCAAGCTAAAGTGAATATTATGCTGCCTATAATTTATTATCACTCAAATTGTTTATTCAGGAGATGTTATTTAGATTATTATACAAGGTTTCTCAATTTTGCTAATAGCTTCATAAAATTTGAGCACTTTTCGTGTTGATTGATATTGATTTTTTTCGCTCGATAAATTGATGAAGTGTTTCACGTACTAAACAAAGTGCGAAGAATTTTCAAGGATATATGATGAGAAATAAATCTTTCCATCACGTTTTGACAGAGTTACGACATTTTGAAGGGCGCTCAGATGATGAATTATTAATACGATTAGTCATTTTTTTCGTGAAGTACGTACCAATTGAAGGTTACCCGATCTTTCTTCCCAAATGACATTTTTTGAAAAGAATCACGAACGGCAAATACAAATTTAAAAAATGAAGGATAGTATATATACACAACAACATTTACGAGGGACCCAACAAATATATTCATATAAATACAAATATTCACAGAAAAACCTTGTGAAGAATTATCTATTAAGATGTCAGGCAACCATAGAAAATATCACAGAACTTTGCAATGTTGATTACTTAATCATTTTCGGCCTAAGATTTTTTAAAATTTTTCGTAAAATTTTTTTGAATTTTACTTATTACCAATATTTTTTTCAATATGTTATTGATTGGTTTAAATTTTCTGAAAAAAAATTCCCGCCTAACTTTCGGACATTTTTCTATTAAATTTAAGTAATTTAAAATACTATCAATTTAAAAGCTCTGCAATTCGCTATGATTCAATTGAAAAACATATTTAAAATAAATCACATCAAATTCCATGCAATAGAAACTAAATATTATATTTATTTAAATTTTATTTCATAATTTTTATCAAATGACAAATAAAGTACTTCATCCCATTATGTAAATTAATAAAACCTTGGAAGTTTTCTTTGTAAGTCATTGTAATGTCGTAATAACAACGAAATAAAGCTAAAACCTAAAGTGAAAAATAATAAGTTTACAAACAAGCAGAAAGTTTTAAGATGATCCTCCTAGCATACAAGTAGACATTAGAACTTTACCTTGTTGCCAGGCAAAAAAAAACATTCTAAAGAAATTCACGAGCCTTATCAAATAAAAGGAAAAAGAACTCATTACAGAACAGACTCCTGTAATATGTAGCTTCAAAGATGTTCAATCATTTATACTTTTGCGATTTTTATATAATATTAGCACAAATACCCTTTATCACCTGCAGCTCATTATAATTAATTGTTAAAAAATATTAATGTTAAATGTTACGATGTTTATTTGTGTTTGAATAAATATGTATGTTAGATTTATCAGTCAAACAACCAAATCAAATTACATCATTGGGAAATCTTAAATTGGTGGTTGGCCAATGTTATTTTATCAAATTCCTACCAGTGATTCATCTCTCTGAGACTGACAGGAAAGCTTCAGGAAGAAAAACATGATACCTACAGATGATGAAGTCCCGAATCTGAGAATGTTTGACAATGTCATTCACAAACCAGTTTCCACGGAAACATTCGTCAAATGTCAGGATTCATGAATGAGATGTTATATGAAATGTTTGGACGTTTATTGAAATAGACTTACCAATTATTTAAGATCCAGTAAACAGTAGAAATGGTCTCCAAATTGCAGTGAAATAAAACTTCTTAACCAACACAATTGTTCCAACTGTTCATCACTAAAATATTTTCAACAATCACAAATGTCAATGTTCACTGTCAGTTTGTTTATATTATGTCAAAAACATAATTTTATTCACAAATAAACAGAATTCCGCCCTCGGGCAAGATGCGCTGAAATATGTTTTCCGATTGGTATAAAGCACGTTTTATCAATACGAGATTGGTGTGAGCTAATCAGTTTGCTGAAACAACCTTTCAGATCGCGACTAAAGCTTGCACTAGCCGATGTTAGCTGCTTTCAGTCATATTTATAAAGACGTCGGGACGTCCTGGCCGAGAGGCGCATGCGCGACGCCGGCGCCGATTCGCCATAATTTGTTCGCGGTACCACAGCTACAGACTCCAACTGGTCGAAACAAATTATCTTGAAACGAAATGCCAATTGATATATCCTCTACACTTCACACTTACAATCTCTACACGATAATTACTTTATTTACAGTGTGTCAGATTTTGTAGAAATTTGGTAAAATGGTGTCTGTCTTTTGTTTCTTTGTTGAAATTTAGAAACTAAATAAGACTTAACACACCAAATAGTTGTGGGGCTTAACAACCGTGAAATAAAATCAACTAAAGTTATGTTTTGTAACAGAAAAGAAATATTTTTGTCGTTTAGGTATTTATTTATTTTTGTAGGTACCTGCTTTCAGACATTAGACATTTCGTACATTTTGTAGGTACCTGCTTTCAGACATTAGACAAGTCTGCAAAATAAGTAAGTAAGTTCTAATATTTGTACTTATTTGAGTATTTTGCCTATAAAATTGTTTCTTTATTTTACACTTTTTTAAATTAACTTCAATATTACTTTCCATTACCTACCCCTCTTTTTATTTTTTATTTCATTTCATATTCTAATTTTATATGAAAGTTGCAAATTAATTGGATAATTTTTTTACAATTTTTTTGTTTTTGTTTTTTAATCCTAGAAGTTAAATATTGAAAATAAAATATCATTTAGCCATAAAAATAGAAACCAATAGTCATGGTACGATTATACGAGTATAATAACTTTTTGCTTCTTCGAGCGCCTTCTTAAAACAACAACTTTGGTTCATCCTGACTAGTTGAAATGGAATTTCAAAGGGCCTTTATTAGAGTAAATCAAATTTGATGTATTATGTCTCACAGCATGATGCTTCCTCGATCAGGAATTTATTGAATTCGAAAGAAAGTCTGTTTCGTGTCTGTTCGAATAATCCAATTCACGGCGCATGCACCCGACCAATTTGGCGTTACTAAGTGAAGGTACTCTATAGTCTGTAGCAAGTTCGGTGCCTCTACTCTATTGAAATGCTGTATCTACATAACGTAACGGAGGTATAGCAAGAAAATGCACGTCTCAGGAATGCAGCGCCTAAGAGCGCCGCGACGCTCCCCGCTCCCGCAGTTTTCCGACGGACGCCGCCGCGAGAGGGCGTCTGCCGGAAACGATAAGCTGCCGCAGGATTCACGATCAATGGAATTGGAATTCGGAACACGGATAAGATTGTACTAACAATTATGTTTCTTGGTAGCGTATGTTAATATTCTACAAAGGAAATGACTCGATGTTAACAATGAAATGCGGACAGAAGCAATAAAATTGTACACAATTGAGTCATTCATTTCCACTCATTTAGAGCGGTTTGTTTCATTGAACATTGGACTGGTAATAGTTGTAAATAAAATAGCACATTTACAACCATCGTTTAATTTTTCTAGGTAATATGATGCATGGATTGTAATGGTCAAATTTATTGAGGAAATTCGTCTCCTCATGAAGTCTGACACATAAAATACTAAATCGGATTCCTTCCACTAATGATATACCTTCATTATTGCAGTATTTGGTCGATTATTTTATTTTATTTTTTTGAATAATAATATGAATAGATTATCTAAATCTTTGAATAACATTAATAGATTAGTTTTATATCTATGCGTGTTGAGAATATACAGCTTTAATACTACCTTAACCGCTTAACCAAAGGCGATAATTTTTATTGGCCGGAAAAATATGTATTTTAATTACTCCGCTCGTGACTGTATACGTAAAAATGACCTAGAGAGAGGTAATTTTGCACGCATTTAGTGACTACAAAGTAGATAAAAAGCTTTAAGAAGACTTTTTTGACATCGCACAAAAGCCCCATCTGAGCAATCTAACCAAAGGAATCCGTGGTCGAGGGGTAAGGCTCTTGACTCACAATCAATAATAATTTGATTGTGAGTCAAAAACCTTACCCTACACAAAAATAAATTTTATTGATTAATTTGTGTTATTTCACAATTAATTCATCTAAAATAATATATACTTAGCAATTTACTAATTTAAAATAATATAAAGTATTTCTGCGACACGTTCCAGAGTGGAAGATACTCTCATTATCACACTAGTGTAAGACCACCATTCAGAATTGAAACTTTGCCTGAAATGGCATTAACTGTGTTTGTTGACCAGATCTGAATAGCCAGGTACATTCCGCACCTTCCTCTTTCACATATCCTTCTCCCCACTACCTTCAGCCTCACAACATACCCCACAATTGGGGATGCCATAGTCTCACTGGCTCCAGACAGGAAAAGCTGGCTCTTGCGAGGTGTTCACATAAAAAAAACGAGTGTGCTTTAGGCCACACGACTGAAGAAAAACTACACTGAAGAGAGAAAGAAAATATGCTCTCTTTTGCTCCTACAGTGATACAGACAATAGACCTGCAATGTGTCGATATACGAAACGTAACTGGCTATGAGAGAAATAGAGAAAGAAAATGTGTGCTCGCAGCTCTCTCTCTCTCTTGCCCCTACAGTAATATACGAAACGTAACTCTCTCTCTTTATATCTTCACTAACTTATATCTCCCTCTCAACTTCCGTTCGTCCGATCACACTTTTCGTAACGCTCTCGTCACGCATTCACCAGCTTACTCCCCAAGTCAAGCGTGCGTAAAGAAGTTTTACTTCAAAAATGGAATGTTATATCTCATTCTAAAGTGGAAATTCTGCCTTGTGATCTTTCACCTTTGTGAGAGATCACAGGGCAGACTTGTTAAAGAAGTATGTTTAATGACGAGATCTGATAGCCATATACTTTCCAACCATTCTCGTCCCTTTAGTCTCACCCCCTTTCGTTAATCATAGCATTCCATAAATTGATTTAACATGAAATTTAAGAGATGTTTAATCATCATTATATTGATCAACTTGTTGCCGTATTCTCTGAAACCCCTGCGGAGTGTAACTAGGCCATCCTGTTCTCTGAAATCCAAATCCATTATTTCTGAAAGCAAAAGGCTTGCGTCCCCTGAGAGTGAACATTGTTCCCCCGGATACAAAAATTCTGATGAAATATTCTACCTGATTGCTAACAGAATACTTGGAGCTTTTTAGTTATAATAATACCTCATTCGCGCACAATATTCGCTCAAAGATTATAAATTGATTTGATATATAATAGAAAAAGACAACAATATAAAATAAACAAATTAATTAAAAACGATGTGTTAAACACTGGAGCGATTTAGGTCCAATTTGGACCGCTTTTATTTTTCAGCGATTGATATCAGTCTAAAATTGGACCACATTTAACGAACCTACAAATATGAGATAAACGGTAAAATCTAGATGGATTCATTAGCTTTAAACCGCAGTAAGCAGTTTATATGTTTCCAGGGTAATATTTTGAGGAATGATATTAATTAAATCGAATGGCCAAATCAAAAACTTAACACCAACCGCTAGAGTAATTAAATAAGTCAATATTTTGTACACTTACTTTTATAGGTTTAATAAGTAGTTTTATTTATTGCTTCTCACTGTAACATAAATCATAATTTTTTACCTAAAAATCAAACAAATGCTACTAATGGTCTGTCTCTGTAGGTATCGAATAGTAACCGGCTTCGTCGAAGTTTCAAAATTTTATTATTATTTTATATTAAATATATATAAATATTTTTCTCACTGAACAATGTTGAACAAACATGGCAGTTTTTTTTTTTTTAAATGAAATTTAGAAGCTTTGCAGCCCACGATGCAAATAACACTGTTGCGTGAAAATGGTTACTTTGGTCTGGAATCAGTTTCATGTAGTCATTTTTTCCTAAAGTATCTTGAATTTCTTTAAAAAAATAAATAAAATGAAGAACGAAATTTGAGAACGCATAATAAGATATGAGGCTCGTGACTTAGAATATATATTTTTTTAAATTCTATTCTTTGTTTGAAGATTCAGGGTTATCTTAAGCCACCTCAAAAAATTAAAAATTTTCAACAGTAGGTACTATCACTTCACCAATCTAGCTCACTGAAAAGTCATGAACCGCAACTATGGTGATATAGTGAAAGTCCGGAAAATATACAAAATATCGCCAGACGGAGACAAGGATATAATTTTATGAAGGACGAATAAAATAATGCCATTTTAAAATATTTACTTCATAAAAGTTAATATTTTAAAATGGCATATATATGTTATATCATACATCATTTCGTTAAAACAAACATGTTCAGCAGAAAATTCCGCCTTTGCAGTACCGCTGTAAAAAGGACGCTCTTCCTTTCCTTCTGTGCAACGTTGTATACGTGCGAACTTTGGGAAAACTTCAAGAAGAGTAGTATAGAGACTCCGGGTTCAGTACAACAACGCCTTCTGCATGATGTTTGGTCTCCCAAGATATTGCAGCGCTTCCCGGATGTTCATGGAGGGGCGAGTTCCCGGCTATGCAGCCCAGATCCAGGGTGGCAGGAATGAGGGAAGGATAAGCAGCTCTGGAAATATCCTCGTCATGGAAGCCCGCCTCCGTCCATCATCCAGCATTGATGAAAACTGGAGAAAAATACTGGCTCCTAATGCGGTCACAGAATCGTAAAAGTCTATTATTATTATTATTTTATTTTCTTTTGTTATTACCCTTTCTTTCACGTACAATCATATTCACCTGCTTTTCTTTTTTTCTCTTTAAAATATTTTGTGCATGTATTATAACCCTTATGGAATGTGTGGGATTGCACTATTCTCCCCACATACTGGAAAAAAACATTTATTATTATTATGTACAGCGAGTTATCTGAATATTAAGCTTTCCCAAGTATTTCCTGTGATCGCCGTTCACACCTTTGCAAAAAAAGTTCAACTCAATCAGCGTTTTTCTATTTCGTCCGTAAAATCAAATTCTGGCCAAATATCCTAACCGTCTCTATCCAACATAATAATTAATTGATTGATAGAATACATCTAATCTAATTACATTAAAAATACACTCACATTAGAAAACTGCTATACAAAACTCATTTATATTATTCAATTTTCTCGTACCTGAAAAAATACACAAGCAAAACTTTATTCCCTAAGCATAAATGTATACGTGCAGTAATATAATAATTTGTAATCATCATGCTATTAATGAGCATGTCACTCCGTACCATAAGGAATGAAGATTTTCCGAAAAAATAAACACACTATAACGTATTTACAATTTCATTAGTAAGAAGATTCCTACCATCTACAGCCTGTGATTATGAACATTTTCTTACGCTTGTATTTTCAATAGTAAAAATTCAGTGTTTTACTTTACCATGCTTTAATAAATAATGAAATTAATGAACAACATGTTGATAATGATTTATATAACGTCATTGCAGTTTGTGGTCTATTTTGTAATGACATGTGTTACATGACCAGATAAATCGAATTTGATGATGGAACATTTTTCGATTGTGGATAAAGTGGATTGGTATTTTATTATGGAAAAGAGTACAATGAAATTTTACAGAACATGAAATTATGATTTATATATCCAATCATTAAATCGACGCCGTAGCCTGAAAACAAAAAGGACATAATAGTAAAAATTACGTGGCGTTAATTTTTACGTGATTATTTTCAGTAGCGACCGTCACCTTTTTATTTTCACTAACTATCTCTTTCACATTCATTGAGATGTGATTCTTCAATAAAAATACAATGTGGTTTAAAAGCGACAAAAAATAATCATAATAAATTGAATAATTATACCGCGTTCTTCAAAATTGAAAATTCCATTTGTGGAGTCATTTTAATTAATGTACTATGTATTCTGATAAGGAAACAATTGGTTTTAAAACGTGTTGATTTTTAAAACATTTTTTTTATTAAATAGTGGGGTAAACAAAGTTTGATATTTTATTTTAATTATTTATTGATTTATTTTTATTTATTTAAGTTCTAGTGGGATTTTACATGATTTTTTTTACAAATCGATTACAGTAATTAAGTGTACAAAGGTAAATACAGTTGTGGTAATTTTAAGAAAATAACACACATGTATGTAATAAAATTTAGTACAAATTAGCAAAATATTAATAAGATGATTCAGTATGATATAACCACTGGAGCGCTTTTTGCCACAATATGGCATTATTTAAAATGCCTCGGATTGCTTTGCTGCCAATTTTGGCAAATTAACCCTTAAGTAATTAAGTAGCAGTTTACGATTTTATTATTTTTTTATATATAAATCCTACGAATATATGATAATCGACAAAAGATAGGTGAAATCGTTGGCTAAATAGAACTACAATCAGTTTATACGTCTCTATAATAAAATTCGAAGGAATGATTTCTTTAATGTGGGCATTAAAAAAAATCTCGAGCAATCGGTAAAAAGTTTTAAATTGGTTTTAAAAAAGTTTTAAGTTTTAATTTTAGTTTTAAGTTTGAAATAGTATCTAAAAGAAAGTATAACATGAAAAAAGTAAATTTATACCCACGATATTAATCATGTGTGTTACAAAACCAATAAAACAATAAATAAGAATGTAATTAACTCGAAAGGCATATAATATTAAATTATAGTTTATGATGCCATTTCGGAACCGATCAGTGCAGAAGGTTCTTTCTAGATCTGTTCAGTGTAAAAGGTCGATTCTAGAACAGTTTAGTGCAGAAGGTCCGTTCTAGAAACATTCATTGCAGAAGGTCTATTCTAGAAGCGTTCAGTACAGTAGGTACCCGTGACATCTGAACCCTCTACTTTGCAGAAACATTCTTTAAACTGTCCTGTTATATAGTTTTTAGAATACCTACCACAGAATTTTTTTTACATTTACTGCAAAACTTTTTAGAAACCTTCAGCAACTTTGAGCACCTTTAGCTGCTTTTGTCATATTGCATTTCAGTACAGTTATACCTATTACCAGCGTAATATTTGTAAGTATAATCTGTAAAGGACTATCGTTCATCATTAAGAGGAACGGTTGAGCGTCCTTTTTAATATAAAACTTTAATTTGGATTTAAGGCGAACATACTAAATTAAACTTTAAATTATTTTTTTCAATCAAAGGTTTCGCAATTATCGAGTGCTACCGTGTGCTACTTTATTTATTAACGTTTTGTAGGTCATTTATGAATTTGATTTTCATGATTTTGGGTGTAACTTCGTCAATTTTTGGGATTAAATTACTTTTATTAAAAAAATATTTTATCCAACCTACCATGTCAATATAATGAAATACAAAATAAAAAAAAATAATCACGGAAAAGGCGTTTTTTTTGGGTTAATATTTTTAATTTATTTTCGACAAATTTGTGGTTTGATTTAGTTCGTCAAATTGGTCATTTATAAGTTACGTATAAGCCCATCAAAAGGCTTTTGAAAATCATTTAAATTTTTTATTTCAATATATTTACAAAGAAAGAAGGGAAATATTATTATATTAATATTTTCAAATAACTATGATTAACACACAATAAATAAACAAAAGTTTAATTAAAATAATATAGAATAGATTTAATAGCCGATATTTTATAATTTTAAACCAAAATAAATATGGTAGTTCATATATATACCAGATATTTGCTACATTTGGAGGGCTCCACCACTTTCTCGCCCTGGTTGAAACCCAGGTTGAAAATATTTATACTCAATCTTTAGGTTCTCCCATTTTCGTTGCTTCATGAAATTGTCGTCGATATTCTCCAATGCCTGTTTGATAAGCCGCGCCGCCCGTAGTCTCCGGGGTTTTGTGGATTGTTGAGTGTTGTGAGTTGTGGTGAGTTGTTGTGAGTTGTTGATAGTTGTTATGAGTTGTTATGAGTTGTTATGAGTTGATATGAGTTGTTGTGAGTTGTTGTGAGTTGTTGTGAGTTGTTGTGAGTTGAGTTGAGTTGAGTTGAGTTGAGTTGAGTTGAGTTGATGGGGATGTTGAGGGGATGAGGATATTTTTCTTCCTGTTATTGTTATATTGTTAATGGATGGCATAAGTTAGTGAAGCTTTACTTCAGTCGTGTGGTCTAAAGCAAGGGTGGACAACCCGCGGCCCGCGGGCCGCATGCGTCCCGCCGGTTGTTCACTTGTGGCCCGCGGAGAATATGCACACATTTTTTTCTTTTACCGTGTATAAAACCGGATTTTTCAAAAATAAACCTGTCTTGACAGACTATTACTAGTCTTTCGACAACATTAGAAAACATATTGATGATAGTTAGAAAAATTGAGCATCTAAGTTCATATTTTTTGCTCTAGTATTGGATGAAAGCACTGACCAAACAGATTCCGCCCAAGTGGCGATATTTATCAGGGGTGTTGATGTCCATTTTAACAAGATAGAAGAATTAGCGGCACTGTATCTACTCAAGGACACTACTTGCTCACGATATTTGTTAGGAGCTGTTGCATCTACATTGTATCGCTTTTAGTTACGACTCAACAACACATCGGGATTAACAACAGATGGTGCTCCAACAATGGTTGGGAAACTCGAAGTTTTAGTAATGTTGATTGAAAATGAGGCGTACAGAGTTGGTAATACTGCGATGCTAAATTTTCGTTACATCAAGAGGATTTATGTTCCAAGTCCCTTAAAATTGATCATGTCATGAAGGTGGTCATCAAAACAGTAAACTTTATTAATTCGTAGGGGTTGAATCACCGTCAGTTCCAAGAGTTTCTCAAGTCTTTGGATTCAACGACGTTAAATTTTATGCAGAAGTAAGATCAAAAGTACCGAAGTCAAAAAGTATCCCAGAATTTGAAGACAAGGAGTGAATTAGCTGCTTTTCATTTGAGGTCGATATAGTTAATACTCGTCTACAAGGGAAAGATAAAAACATATTTGGACAGAGAAATATCCTGCATTTTACAAACATCCTCTATCGATGATTTCGCTATTTAGAAACACTTACACGTGTTAACAACTTTTTAGTCAAATGAAGCATATTAAATTTCAAATGAGAACAATAATCACTGATGAACATTTGGAAAACTGTTTGTGTGTAGCAACAACATCAATCGTTATCAACATTGATGCACTTAGTTCTGACAAACAAATCAGACGTCTCAATAATATTTATTATATTTTGTTTATTTTTTATTATTATTTCTTGTATTTCCTAACTCTAATCTAATTGTTTGATTCTCATTTTTGTTATATCTTCTTAAAAAACCGATATATTTCTTGTTTGCTTTGAATAATAAAATAAATTTTGTTGTGCGGCCCGGTAAGCAATCTCATTTCTAAAATTTGGCCCGGCTGCTAAAAAGGTTGGCTACCCATGGTCTAAAGCACACTCGTTATTGGTTTAAATTTGTACCCTGATGATGCTTGTGTCAAGCGAAACTGGTCGGTATTAATAAATAATAACATTTAGTGGTAATAACAACAAAGAAAATGATTTTATTTCATTGGTAGCTTTCCATTTAAAGGGAACGTGTATGTAATAGTTGAAAAATTTCTGAAATTCGGCTTACACATCTATCTTCCATGACAAATTATATAATTAACAAATATCAGAATAAAAATATTTTGATGTCTTTATCACAAGACATTTGGCCCTTGTTTGACCATCGAGTAAAATGATTTCAAGAGGATTTATTTAAACATCTGCACGGAAAGCAGCAAGAATAAGAAGACTATAATAACGTACCTCAATAAAAATAAATATTAGCATAATACTATTCTTCTTCGGTGACCGCCAAACTCAGAATGAAACCAACTCAGAACCACCCCAGAAAGGTCATTAGAGTGATGATAAAAAAATATAAAAAATTGGTTAAATAGTGTAAGTTAGGTTAGGGTTACCGGCTATTTAAAAAAAAATTCTTAGCTTTTAATGACCTTTCTTAGGTGTTTCTGAGTTGGCACGGAACCTTCTTCATCATAGGTTCTGTATAATTTAAATATGATGTTTTACTTCACGAATACTGTTCCACAAAATTATTACATACATCACATGTTTTTTAAGAGCCAGTCATGCGTATAACAATATTTAAAAAAAAGTGAAATGAAACTAAAAAATATCGGAGTGTGCAGTTCACACGCGGTAGAAGTGAAACCTTCAGAAAACCAGTGGCGGTTCGTGGTCTTTTTAACAGGGGGTTCAGAAATCAAAGAGAAGATTTATCTAATCAAAATTTACTTTCAGAGGAATTAAATTGTTTAATGTTTTTTTACAGCAATGCACGTTGCTAATTATTATTGTTTTTACAACAAGAATTATTACGTAAAATATATAAGTGGACGTGGAGGCCTTTTAATTTTTATTTTTCAACCCTTTTTTCATGAGTATTAGCATTACTTTGTTATGTACCCAACACTGCACTCAGCGATTGTGTAAAAAAATTATGACAGAATATTAGCGACAACGTGGGTGGGTGGTTGGTTTGGTATATTTATGGCCAAAACAATACTGAAGTAAGTTCAACACAGAATTACATAACTAGCGACTTGACAATGCGGCGTTCGGCGAAAATAATCTAAAAAAAAGGAATATAAACACTAGAAATATTTTGATTCTCCCGCCTTCAAAATTTAAAATTGACATTCTTTTTTGGATGAGGCAAGTAAGCGCCAAAGTGTTTTTTTTATTATTTATTTTGTGCATAATTTTATAAGGTTGAAACAAGTTAGATCATACAAAACGTCAAAAACAGTCTAAGCCATAAAGGGGTATTTTTAAAAAAATATTTCTCGTATTACTTCATAGTTAAAAACATTGTTTTAGTAGTTTACACTTATATTTTTTGTAACGTAAATAATAATTTTATTGTAATTCCAGTCCATTCAAAAGGTAGTAAAAGCTTCAATTTATCCCAAGCATATTTTTTGATGTTCATAATGTAAACCCATTCGTAGTACAGATTAATCTAAGTAGTATCTAAATGGGAGTTCACGTATAGTTTCATCGTATAGTTGCATCCGTGCAAAGGCAACTTGTCACTCTCCGACGCGACGGACTCGATCGGTAATATTCGTGAAAGATCGGAGATCACGTGATATCCATCACACGAATCGCTGCGCACCAAGCGGGAATGAATTTGGCAAAGAAATGGATAGTTTCGTTCAAATCACTGTCAGAGGGATCTGTATGGGCCAGGATGTTTTTGTAAGGAGAATTTTGCGCGTAACCACATCAAACACCAAATGGGCATAGGTACCGATTTCGACGCGGTGCGCGGTGGCGCGAGATTAAAATACGGATTTTAATGGAGCCCTATTTATAATGTGATTATAACCTTGTTTTATAATGATTCCAAACTTGTTTTATAATATTATTATAAAACGAGTTTGTTTTATGTCATCATCTTTTAAAGGGGGTTCACTGCACAAACGCACTTTAGAGAAAACCGCCACTGCAGAAAACTAAAGTAGACAAGAGTGGTGAGGCTACGAAACACCGCACAAAGAGAAGACGATTAGTCTATCTCATTCTCTCGCATGCTAAATCTTATAGATGTATGTGTTAATGTGTTTGTCTCTTTTTAGTGTTGCTATTTTTATTGATCGAGTTTTAAATCACAACGGTGCTAAAGAAATTTTCACTTCAATAAATTGTTTTTTGGGGATCGTATAATAAATATCGGTGTCACCAGCCCTTAAATAAATTAGCATCCGTCACGGAAAGGTCACAGAGTTCCCCGTACTGTAATTGAGGTTAAATGTTATTTTGCTGCCCAACAATGCCTTCAGAGACCGATAATAGTTATTAACCCAATTGTATTTCTCGGAGCTATGTATATTTGTCTTTTAAATAATTGCGTAAACGGTACCCCCAAGTTTTGTGACCTGTACTCTGGCTCAATCACAACCTTTCCTTTATGTACTCGTACTTGCGCGGACTCGTGAAAAATTTCACACACGCAGATCTCTAATGTTTCTTGATTTATGAGTAAAACCTCAAATTATAATATTTAATTAAATGAAGACAATATTAGCGAAACTCAATCGAAAATCTGGAGACAAAAAAATCAGAAAAAGATATTGGCACTTCTGGGACTGGAACCCAGGACCTTTTGCTTACATAGCAAAACTCCGGGGTTCGAGTCCCAGAGGTGCCAATATATTTTGCTTATTTTTATATCTCCAGATTTTCGCTAATATTGTCTTCATTTAATTAAATGTTTCTTGATTGTTTATTCCTCGACTATGCAAAATATTCACCCCCGAAAGTATAGAAATGTTTTGTTGTTGATGCACTGTTTTTCCATCTCACCTATCGATCGTCCAGTTGATTAGTCAGACATATCCGAAAAATTGAAATTTGAGTTGAGTATGCAGATGTATGTAAAAGTATACCCTCTATCTGTCAGTCATAAACACCACTTAATCAATTATAAAGCAGAAAAAACTTGTAGTGAAAAAAAACAACGTTTTCTGGGTTGCTAGTTGCTATTTCAAAATGTTATACTAATTGCGGGCCGTTATGCTTCCGGTGCTATTTTGTAGCATATTTAAAATGCTGTAAAACACACACGTAAACGACGCAAATAATATTTGGTTTATGGTGAGCACTCGAATATTGCTTTCCTCGTTATCTCAAAACTTAGTATTTGGAGATGTCTGCTTAATCGACTGGATGACCGCTAGATCTTTAAAAGTGCATTGGTTGGTTTAAATATATATTGAAGTTGATAAAATTCGTGAGAAAAACGACATTTTCCTGCTGACCGAGATACGGGCGACTTCTCTGAATATTGAACATGAAGGAATTCAGATCAGATTCAAAGGATAGTGCAACCCCAGTCTGCCATATTACATATATATCTACCAATCGTCTGAAGCCAGTGAAACTAAGGCATCCCCAATTGAGGTATGTTGTGAGGCTAGAGGCTATTTATAAGGCCCCTAGCATCTCAGCACATATGAGACTCCTCAGACTGAGATGGGCTGGGCATGTACAGAGAATGCCGGATACACGCGTCCCAAAAAGAATTTTGACTGGACACCCAGGTGGAAAGAGAAAAGTGGGAAGACCCAGACTGAGGTGGGAAGACGAGGTAAGAGGGGATGCAGCACAGCTTCTCCAGGTACGAAATTGGAAGTCAGCCGCTGAGGACAGGAGGAGTTGGAGGCGACTGTTGCAGGAGGCCAAAGCTCGATATGGGCTGTAGCGCCATCGAAGAAGAAGTGAGGCTAGAGGTGGTGGGAAGGGGAAGAAGATGTAAAAGAAGAAGGTGGGGGAAGTACCTGGCTATTCAGATCTGGTAAACCAAAACTGATAAAGCCATTTCAAGCAATGTTTCAATTTTGAATGGTGATCTTTCATCAGGCCTAAACAGAGTTTCTTCCACCCTGGAACGTGTCACCAATGTACTATATGTTATTTTATTTATTTCTATCTTTCTTACTGAAAGAACTTCACACAAAAAGTGAATTTTTAAATTTAAAAAGATCATTTTGAGCTGCAACAACATAAAAACGTCGTATTTTTCCAATCTTCGCACTAAAGAAGGTTGAGTACAACCGAAACCGGTCGACGAATATAAATTACAATTAAAGTGGTTTTCAATAAAATAACTTGTTTCATTTTGTATAACGTCAAACCACAAAGTGTTTGCTTTCTTCGACAATTAAATAAAATCAAGCCGGGATTCGATCCCGCGATCTTGGGATTGCGAGTCAAGAGTCTTACCCCTCGACCACGGAGGAGGTTTGGCACCAATGAATCGACGCTAAGCAGTATATACAAAGAATATAGAATATGATTCCATTTATCTGGGTGTACGGGATAGATATATAGTTTGCCTCTCTTACACATGAAGGACCAATACGTTGAGTTTAAATGCTTGTTATGTTATTTATTCATATTTTTCCTACTATCTTTCCCGTAACCTCATTTCCATTTTTCCGCATTACAACATTCTCCAAAGTGCACATTTTGTTTATTATAATAACCTAATATTATGTTAATTCTTGTAAAACTTGCAAAACGTGACAACATTAATAATTACTAGGGGCAGTCAAAAAGTAATGCCTTCTATTTTTTTGTACTTAAACAAAGTTAATTAAGGGAAAATTTTGAATTTGGTGCAATTCCTCAAACCTTCTTCTACAATCTACTGCAGTAGTAACTTTTTTGCGTCAACAGGTGGCAGCACTGTAGTCGCTTACAAAATGGCCGACATCGATGTTCGTATTAGACAGCGTTCTGTGATTGATTCTTCACTGTAGAAGGTGAAACGCCTGTTCGCATTCACGAAAGACTGAAAAATGTGTACCATGATGCAACAGTGGACGTCAGCACTGCTAGACGAAGGGTTCATCACTGTAATAGAGCTGAAGGACAAACACCGCTGGTTGACGAAAAAGTGACTGCACGCAACATTGAGCGAGTTGAGGACATCATTCGTGGTGACCCCAGATAACTACAGATGTCGCATTCTTTCCCTTTGTAAAGGCCGTGTGATGACGATTATTCGACAACTGATTTTTCAACAAAAGTTTGTGCAAGGTGGATACCAAGAAATTTAACGGGCCGGAGTAAAGAAACAAGAAAAGAGCCTCACAACACTTGCAGCACTTAGTTTATGGAAAAAATTGTGACCGGAGACGAAATATGGATTCATTTTTTGATCCTGAATCAAAGAGGCAGTCAATGGAATTGTTCACAAGGGCAAAAAAAAATCAAAACTGTGTGATCGACCGGGAAAGTTATGGCGATGGTGTTCTGGATGTGACCTTCCTTTTAACAACATGTCAATGTTAAAGCTGTGGAAATGGACGGAGATTATATTGAAAAGTAACAAATTAATCGTCAATAGTGTAGTTTTTGACCCGTGCAATTGTATTTTTATATCTCGACAATTAAAGAAGAAAAAAATAGGAGGCATTACTTTTTGACTGCCCTTACAAGAAATGTATAAGAAGTCTTGTTTGGTAGAAAGAGTTTGAAATTTTACAATCTTCTTACACGTGTCTCGCTAGCTGTTCCATCACAAAACGGTAAAACCAATAATGAATAATACATAAAGTTTATGCGTTAATAATATAATGCTCGCTGAGACAGAATGGAAATATATTGGAAAACGCCAATAAAGTAGGGCAAATGCATATAGGAGTTGAACTCTGACTGTATGCGCATGTGATATTAAAATATGGATGGCTATTGCCGATAGATGATTGACTGATCGCCCTATCACAAACACGTAAAGGTTTCAAATCCTCCACTACATTTTAATATATATTTTTATAATTGATTTTTGTTTCAGTAATAAACAATACATGGACGCCAATATGTTAATGTCAGGGCATATTCGGAAGTGAACCAAACATGTATATTTAGTCATAATCTTGATAAATGGATATCTAGTAGTATGTGGAGTTGATGGACGAAGAAAGGAATATCGAATAAAGGATTTTACTGATTTTTTTTTGATACTCAATATATGACAAATGATTTTTTTTTATATTTTTTTTATATACGTAACTTTTTTATATACGTCACTTTATTTGTTCTATTTTTTTAAGAGAAAAAAAAACTAGAACAAATTAAGTTACGATGGAAATAAAAGCATATAAATGAAATAAAGATATGAGCAAAAAATAATATTTTAAGTACAGTTAGATATGTGTTATCAATAAGTTACGATAAGAAAGAATACAAACATAATATAAAAATATATACAACAAAAATTTAAAGTAAGGTGATCATAGGTTTGCAAAATTGCAATAATAACGTCTAATAACACCTTAATATGTTTCGAGTGCCAATGCGCCGCAGCGCGCTGTTTCGATGGTACGAGTACCTCCCACTCTCACTCTGAGCTCCCACTGCAAGTTGCAGGAGTTCGGAACTGTGGATTTTTATATTTTAGATATTTTATTTTAGATATAATATTTTAAATTTACTACATTTCCTTACATCAATAATTGCATTCAGAATAGGTGAATAGCTTCTTTCGGGCGATCACAATTTTGAAATTCTTTCGAGGTCTTTTTGGAGAACATTAACAATTGCATTTTAGAATTTACACATTTATATTTATAATTTACCAAAATAATTTACCAATTAGTTCCCAATGTATTTATGACTCTTTAATTTTAATAAGTACCATAAGTAAGTAATAGAAATAACCCATTTATAAACCAGAAATTATGACATGACATTTGAATTTCCAATGTATTTATGTAGAGAATTTCAGGTCTTATTTTTGAAACGAACTTTTGAAATTTTGGAAATGAACTAAAAATGCATATTTCGTCGTACTCAATTATTCAATTTGGGAGTCAGGTATCCCATACCCATACCCGGGCGGTATCCAGTACCGCCGCCCCAGAAACCATTTTTTGGATAACCAACACCTCTGCCATACCACCCCAAGTGGTCCGCTACGTTTGGTGAGCTAGCAGGGGTGCCCGGATTCATGGGGTGAGGATTATCCGGATCTTAGCGGCAGATACGTCTGCCCACCAACTGCGTGACTGTCCGCATCGGGAGATACTAGTTGAGGGAGGCCTCTTGACCTTTCCAGCTGGACTCTCTCGACCCATCGCATCGCCTTGCACCACGATCGAAGGGATGGATTCATACGTCTGTCACTCTTGGATATACTAAACTCCAGGTTCCTATCCACCTTATACCTTTTTCTTTCACAAAACTTCATCTCCTTCCTTTTCTAATAAGACTATCTAAACAGCATCCCCAAAAATGACATAGGCCCTGAGGGGAATCATTTTTCTCAGGGGCTCCTGTGTGGAGCTTACGTAAAAAAAACTCTATAAATACATATCTGGTAGTACTTATGTAGAGTGGATGGACGAAGAAAGGGTTATCAAGCGCATGGAAAAATACGTCAGAGTTGTCGTGGAAAGACATGGCACATTGCCACAAAATAATTAAGTACTTGAGTTATGTAATGTTAAATCACTTTTTCGATTAATCTTTACTACAAATCAGTTTACATTATGAAAACCAAGAAATATGTTTTTAGATAAATTGAAGCCTGGTCTATCGTTTCGCTTGAAGAGCATTAAAATAAAATGGTCAATTACTCTATGAAAAATATTAGCATGAACTACTAAATTTTGTATTTTATCATTAGAAAATTATGATGCTCAGTTTTTTTTTTTTTTTTTTCTTTATTTTTCCCAATTTTTACATTTGATAAATACAATATAATGAAAATCAGTAATGGTGTCAAGAGTAATGGGAACCGACTAAGGCGCAGCCTGTGCGTGAGATTTATAGTTATATTCATTTTATTTTTGTTCCCATAAAGAACAAAAAGTGGGCTTATAAAGCAAAAACATAATTAAAAGTTGTCTAAACAGTTTGTAAAAAAATACACAATAGTGTAAAAATGAATATACAAAAGTGTAATAATAAGTGTGTACTTTGTGAGAAACACATAGTAAATTAAATAAAATAAATTAATAAAGTTTCTTCATCTATATTGTTAAGCCATAATTTTAACTCTCCTAAGTATTGAGGTAGTTTAGTTGTCACTTGAATTTTTTTCACTAAAAGATTGAAAGTACGAGGTCCAATAAAACTGCTATGTGTTTGCATTTGTTTGATCTTCGTTTGGGGGGTATAAATACATTATTATTTCTAATGTCTCTGTTTTAATTTTTTTTTCGAATTTATTTTTATTTTCATAGTTTGCAGTATAAATAGTTTTCGGAGACTAAATAGTTTAGATTCTTTGCTTCCCTTGATCAACTTTTTTCTTTCTTATAAAATTATTCAATCAATAAATAAAAACCACTTTACCGCTAATATCGACTATTTCTAGACTTCGTTTGCCAATTTGCGATTTTTATGCCTATCGTATATACCTATTCGTGGTATTATAACGCATACAAAGAATAAACACAATTATATATTTATGAATGGCGTATGCTCTCCATCAAACTAACTACCCCTGAGTAGGAAAGGTGCCCCTGAGTCGTTTCTATTATTACATATCTGCATTATTATATCAATTTTTATATTAATTATAAAATTTCTTGACTTTTAGGAAAAAAAACTAGGGTAGACCCGTGAAAAATCACAAAAAAAGTGAGTAAAATAGTTAGGTAAAATAAATAATCTCGAAAATGGAAAAACTCAGATTCTCGGAAAAATCACGAAATTTTTCTTGACAAGAATATCAAGATTAACCGTAAGAAATTTTTTTCCAAAGAAATACACATTTCAAACGTAGCATTTATGATAAAAATATAATAATGAAAAATTTTTTTTTTTTGGCAGACATCATAAGTAGGTACTTAAAAGTGCCAAAGAATTTACATAAAAAACTAGTGAAAAACATAATATTATGGGTAGGTAGAAACTTTATCGATTTATTACAATCGGTTGCAATTCAGTTCCAAAAAATGACATTTAAATTGAAAACAAATTAGCATTCTTGAGTTCATTGAACTAGAGTTACAGACAGACGCACAACCGGTATGATTATGTTTAATGATACATTAAAGACTTTGGTAGAATGGATTGACTCTTTGTTTTATTTTTTAATTTTACTAGCTGGTTCCCGGCATGCGTTGCACCGCCATATTCAAAGAAATAGACTGTTTCTCCCTGCATGTCCTTTCCCGTGCGTCCCTGTTCCCTTCCTGCATCCTCTACCCTCCCGCGTTCCCCTTCCACCGTCCCCGCCCACCCTCTCCCCTCTCCGGCTCCCCCGTCCCGCAAACCCCCCTCCCGCGTTCCACATATTCAGTCTCGGTACATTCAGTTTTAAAACAGCTCGTGTGCCACCTATTACAATTTTTTTATTCAAATTTTATTTTTTCATATATTACAAATATTCATTTTTTATATTATAAGAACAATCAATCAAATTTGTTACCTCCTACCTACCTATTAAAAATATCGATTAATTTAAAAAAACCATAGACAATTCTTTTAATATAAAAAAATAGCTGCCTTTTAAAATCAATTTCATCAAACGCGTGAACTGTCAAACGTATGAAGTTAAAATACTCGTTTTCTGAAATTTTTCAATTTTCTGTGCAATTTTCTTAATTTTTCTTTCCGTGAGAACTTTCTACAAAGTATTAGAAAAGTTTAAAAAATGAATGAAATAGGTAAAGTCGTTCTGAAGTTATGGCGTGACCAAGGAAAACAGGGATTAATTTTTTTAAATATATATTATATATAGATTTATTTTTTATGTGAGTACTTTCCGCCCAAGAGTACCAAGTCATAACTGCTCCCTACCATCTGGAGCCAGTGAGATTGCGGTATGTTGCGAGGCAAAGAGGAAAGTGAGGGAGTACTTGGCTATTCAGATCTGATCACCAAAAGGCCATTTAAATCAACATTTCAATTGTTCACAGGATTTGATTATGAATTAAATTTTACAAGCTCTTTAGTGTTATTAGATATATAACGTCATTGGAACAGTTTCTGCGTCACAACCGCTCAGGGAGACAAAATTTAATCCCTAACAAATGACTGTATATCACGTGCAAGTTAATCTATCGTCAATCAGGACACGGGTCATCCCGGCTCCAATGTGGGGTGGCCACGGGACGGAAGGGGGAGTGATGGGGAGGACGACAGAGGGATGGGAGACAGATGAGGGAATAATGGGGGAGGATGGGAGGGGAATAAGATAGGATGAGATGGGGGTTTATAATATCTGGAGCGAACAGCCGAGGGCAGTCTCCTGTTGAGGACATTTTATTGTTACGCGTTACGGAATCCGATGTCTTTGTTATGTGTACTCAGAAAATATTATGAAATTTTTATATTGTTTCGAACATTTCAAAGGTGTGCATGGTATATAGGTAATATAACACTAGCATTATAAAGATACGAAAGGATAACATATTTATATACATAATATATGTATATTGAATGAGATTGTGTGTGTGTAGAGTGGATTTGATATTTGCGAAGATTGACTGACGAAGGACCTTGAATTTTGTGTTACTGTTTACTGCTTGGAATGAGGAAAAAACATATGCTGCATATAAAGGAAAGGACTCACCGAAACAGGATAAAGAACTTGTATGCTGGCAATTTTGTCTTCTTTCTCCCCGTCCAATTGGCACTGAAAACAGCAATAAGCGTGCGTTTCGTTTACACGGCGGACACGGCGGAATTACGTCAATGTTGCAGGTAGCGGGAGCACGGTGGCTATAGGTATGTTGCGGCGCGGGCTGTTGATTGCAGACTGACGTGGTGAAGGTAGTTATAGGTGCGGATTTTGGGAACAAGGTAGGACAGGATTTGCAACAATATTAATACCAATCCCAAGCAGCAACAGTATGTATGTGTGCTATGTAGGTGTGTGTATGTGTATGTATATGTATTGGCGTAACCATGCCCCCCGCCTGGAAGGGGATGAAAGAATCCACTTCCATAAACCAAAAGAGTGCCAATACGTTTCAATGCGCAAACAAAAAATTATAATGACACGCGGTAGAATGTAATAAATTATGTAAAAGTTACGAAAATATTATGTAAGTTATATAAATGCTTTACCAAATGGTCAAAATGACTGATATAGCAAGGAAATAAAATGAATAAAAAACATTGAAACGAAAATTATGACTTGAAAGGATTCAATAAATAATACTGAACCTGCGGTAGATAAAACTAGTAGGGTTTGGTACCTATTTAACAATGAAACTAATTTAATTGATTTTTAAAAATTAAAGTATTATGAACTAACTTCTAAGATGTCGTTAAATCTATTGTGACGGTAAGGGACAGAGTTTAACGACGGCCCTGCGGTATGTTCTTTATATGATAGTAGTCTATTATTAAATTGACTACATTATCCCGAGCGGGCAATAGAATGGGATGACGACTGTCAAATTCTGTTTCAGCGTTACTCAATCTGCCTCCTACCCTTAGAATTCCGTCATGAAGAAACGGATTTAATTTCGCAATCGCTCGCCGAACCTTCTTCCCATCTTTGACTGCCTTTATATCTTCGGAGAAATGTTCTTGCTGTATAGAATTTATAACAGCGATTTCTGCAACTAAGATATGGCTTAATTCGAATGCTCGTGGTAATTTCTTAATGAAACGAAAAACATAAATTACTATTCGAATTAATTTCGGCCATGAACTAACACGAGAAGCTAGTGCACACAATAACGGTGGAGCAATTGTTTTGGGGCGGTTATTGTCTTGAACGGACATCAAAATTTTTGTTTTTAATTCGGGTGGATCAGATATCGATTTCGTATCAAAACGTTGTAAAGGCCAATCACTTTTAGGTAATTGGGCAAATACGGGACCGTTAAACCATAACGGATGGTCTATTAGCTGAGCGGGAGTAAGACCCCGCGATAAGCAGTCGGCGGGATTGTCTTGACCTCTTATATAATGGAAGCATTCAGCCCCAAGATGGTTTTGTATTTGTGAGACGCGGTTGGCAACGAAGGTCTGCCATCTTGCAGGCGGTGAATTTATCCAAGCTAGAGCAACCGTGCTGTCGCAAAAAGCTAAAGTCGTATGAGCTTTTGAATTTGATGTGTAGGTATTACTGACCGTATGCATTAATCGTGCAAGTACTAGCGCTCCACATAGTTCTAATCGCGCAAGTGAAATCGTCTTAGCCGGAGCGACCTTGGATTTAGCGCATAATAAATTAATTGTGGTTTTATCGGTATTCGGACAGTAAACATGTAAGTAAATAACACCTCCATATGCGCGTTCGCTTGCGTCTGAAAACCCGATAAGCGTTAATACACATTGGGGTTCGATTCCTAAAAAACGAGGAATTTTAATAGATTGCAGTAATGGCAATTCCTTTTTAAACTGTCGCCAAAGTGTGACAACTGTTTCAGGAGGAGTATCGTCCCAATTCAGGTTATACTCCCATAGAGATTTAATTATCAGCTTAGCCAATAATACAACTGGTGCGGCGAAACCCATCAAATCCCAAAGACGAGCAATCGTCGAGAGAATATTTCGTTTAGTACACGTTCTTTCGTCGGTGTGTACGACAAATACAAAATGATCAGAAGCGGGTATCCAATGAAGCCCTAGTATTTTTAGGTTTTCATCGGGATTAAATTCCACATGTTCCTTAACACGACGAGCTGTAGGAATCGTGGATAAAAACTTTGGAGAATTAGAAGAGAATTTTACAAGGTCGAATCCTCCGGCAGCGAATAACTGAATTAATTCCGTCGACAACTCGGTAGCTTCCTCGACTGATGAGCAACTGGTGACGAAATCATCCATGTAGAATGAGCCATTTTCCACCAAGTTTGCCGCGAGTGGGAAACGAGGTTTTTCATGCGTTGCGAGTTGACGCAGTGAACGCATAGCCAAAAATGGGCTACAAGACATGCCGAAAGTGACGCGATTAAATTCGAACAATTGTAAAGGGTCACTATTGTTAAATCTATACAGCATGCGCTGATAACGACGGCATTCTTCTTGCACTACGATTTGTAGGTACATTTGTTTTATGTCAGCGGTTATAGCTATTGCGAACAATCTGAAATTGAGGATAATGCGAAACAAATCACCTTGTAAATTCTTTCCGGTATGTAGGATGTCATTAAGCGAATAACCCGAATCGGATTTCATACTCGCATCTAGCACCATGCGAATTTTAGTAGTAAGTTTATCTTCACGAACTACAATATGATGCGGTATAACGTAATGAGGTAAGTCAGAATTGTCGACCGGCGAAATGTACCCTTTCTGTAGGTATTCGCGTAATATTTTGTCATATTCTAACTTTATTGCGGGTTGAGATATCAAGCGGCGTTCGAGAGATCGAAACCTGCGTTCGGCGGCGGGTAACGATTCACCGAGAACAGAGGGACTGTTTCGAAACGGCAACGCGACGATATAACGACCTGCCGTGTCACGAGAGGTAGTGAGTTTAAAAATGTCCTCACACTCTTGTTCATCAGGCGTTAAAAACTTCTCATCTGGAATGTCTTCCAATTCGAAGAAGCGCGACAGGCAAAAATCATTATTTTGCGTGAACGTACAAAATGATTGCGTGGCGTTTATACTTGGGTTTTCAATCATCGTTGGGGCAGTACCCAAGATGAGATATCCCAAAGTGGTTTCAATAGCAAATGGCTGGCCGAGAGAACCTGATATTTTGTTTGCCTTTAGAATGCGAGCAAATATGTCACATCCTAAGATAATATCAATCTCACCGGGCGTACAGAATGTTGTGTCTGCTAAGGGCAAATTGTCAAGATACGACAAAGAGGAACGGTTAATGTTAACAGTAGGCAACTCACTGGTTATAGTTTCTACTACATATGGTTTAATCGTATACGACTGAGTGACATCATAGCGGGAATGTAATTTTAAGCAAGTTATGCCATTTGTCACATTTCTTACGTCACCTATTCCCGTGACGTAAGTACTTGGAGATGACCGCACCGTAAGATTCAAGCGTGAACAGCATTTGCGCGTAATTATGTCCCTTTGGGAGCCGCTATCTATTAGAGCCCGTAACGTCTGTACCTGGCCCTTAGCGTCTCTGGTAGTGCAAACAGCCGTTCCTAAGAGTGCAGTAGTATTTGCACTAGGGCATGAATTTGTTACACATAGCGAAACCGGATTCAAAGAATTTAAGTTATCATTATCGGCATCTGCTTGTAACGCGGGAGATGGTATTGGGTCTGTTTGTGACTTTCGCCCATCAGTTTGTTTGAAATGCAATAAACTATGATGGTTGAGCGCGCATGTTTTGCATGTACTCTTTGATTTACAAGCTTTCGTGATGTGCCTAGTACTGAGGCAGTTCACACAAACTCGAATATTCGATGACTTAATAAAGTTAAATCGATCGCGTGGTTCTAGACTTGTGAATTTAGTACATTGGTATAAAGGGTGCGATCCCTTTTGACAATAAAAACAAATTTCGATGGAGTGATTATCGATTTTTTCGACATTAATAAATGCCTTTGCGGAATTAGTTTTTAGCGGTTTAGCGGTATAATTAATATTTGAGCCAAGGCGGTTCGAGGTCGGTTGCGTGAATTGCGCGCGGTTGAGAATTCGTTGCTGTTGTCTTACAAAGTCGATTAGTTCCGCGCTGGAAGGTAAATTTTCATTATTTTTAATAGAAGATTCGAAAGCCTTTACAGTCTCTATGTCAAGCCGTTTAAGACCCAGTTGTAGCAATATGAATTCTGCGAGGTCTTTTATTTTTAATTGCTTCAGCGCGACGATGTTAGCGGAGTATGCATCTGCGAAATTCTCTAAAGAAGCGGGCGTGGCCGAGTTAACTGGAGGCAATTTCAGCAATCGGTCAAAGTATGATTCAGCAAGAACGCGTTGATCATTATACTTAGTACACAATGCGTCCCAAATAACTTGATAATTTGTACCAGTAGGCGTAATAGTTTTGCAAATATTCAATGCTTTTCCGGTCAATTTAGACATCAGATACTGCATCTTTTCAGTATTATCCAGAGAATCATTCAAATGTATAACCGAATTATATGTTTCATAGAAAAGAGGCCAATTATCTAATTTTCCGTCGAAGCACGCTATTTCCAAAGGCGGTAACTTAATTTGACGGCGAGGTTTCGCAACTGGATTGGACAGCATATTTGCTTCGGTATATTTAATAACCCCGAAGAGTTCTTCAAATGCATTTAATTGAGAGTATTCAGCAATTGCTTCCGGATTCAATTCCAGTTCGCAATCCACTTTTTCATCTAAAATTGTTATAAATTCAGAACGAATTTTTTCAACAGTAGTTGCGCCTGACAAAAAAGATTGGCGATTGCTAATGCTTTCCGAAGCTTTCCTTATCTTGTCATACACCGACTGTAAGCTTGCAAAGCTAGCTGATAGTTTAGCATTTAAACGTTTGAGACGTCTTTCGTCCCGAGACGACCCGGATGACGCGCTTGTAGCCATTTTATTTATTCCGGTTATATTTTACAAAATATGAGACGATGAACAACTAAAACTGCGGTTAAAATAATGTGTCTGTATTATTTATGCGGAATTAATTAATTAATATTTAATAAATATTTAATTACTTCACAGTGATAACCGCACGGGGTTAAATTGACTGGTGAGCTGTGAAAGGTTAACAGATGCGCCGTGCACTACGTCGGTAAATCATTAACAAATTATACATATTACGATCGTATTATTCTATTTGTAATGTAATCCAATAATATAAACAATACGAACATTAAGAAATAATCGTATTATTTATAAGGTAGGTAATGCGATTTGATTAGCAAGATATAATTACATGAGTTATCAGAAATAAATATCAAAGCAGTGTCTTGTATCTATTTATTCTAATAGCGGGTAAATATGTTATTTCCAACCATAATACGATAGGTATAAAGAAACAAAATTACTCATGTAGGTATATCAAACTGCGGGTATGCGGGTAATTATTTATATGCGGCATTGTAAAACGTATTCACACTCTGCTGGATTATTATCTACTAATATTATGGTTCAAAAATATCCGGCTCGAAGGACCAAGATGAATGAGATTGTGTGTGTGTAGAGTGGATTTGATATTTGCGAAGATTGACTGACGAAGGACCTTGAATTTTGTGTTACTGTTTACTGCTTGGAATGAGGAAAAAACATATGCTGCATATAAAGGAAAGGACTCACCGAAACAGGATAAAGAACTTGTATGCTGGCAATTTTGTCTTCTTTCTCCCCGTCCAATTGGCACTGAAAACAGCAATAAGCGTGCGTTTCGTTTACACGGCGGACACGGCGGAATTACGTCAATGTTGCAGGTAGCGGGAGCACGGTGGCTATAGGTATGTTGCGGCGCGGGCTGTTGATTGCAGACTGACGTGGTGAAGGTAGTTATAGGTGCGGATTTTGGGAACAAGGTAGGACAGGATTTGCAACAATATTAATACCAATCCCAAGCAGCAACAGTATGTATGTGTGCTATGTAGGTGTGTGTATGTGTATGTATATGTATTGGCGTAACCATATATACATAATATATATCTACATTACGTAGGTACAGAAGTAAAACAAAGACATTTATATTCGTAAAATTACGAATAAAAATCAAAGATGACACGCAATACAATAGATATTGAGGTAATTATTGTAATACCTGTATATATATTTTTTTTTTACAAAAGCTCTACGCAGGAGGCCCTGAAGAAATAAATCACTTAGGGCCTTTGTCATCATTGGGGATGCTGTGTGGAGGGTCTTTTTAGGGAAAGGAAAGAGAGGAAGTTCTGGGAAGGAAAATGTATGAGGGGTCGGTAGGAATCCCTCCCACTGCGATGCAAGGCGATGTGTCGATGAGTCCGGCTGGTGAGGTCTAGGTTAGGTCTCCCTCAACCAGTGTCTCCCGATGGGTTGGTTATTCAAAAAATGGTTCACGGAGCCTAAAAATGGTTACCCAATCCAATGTACAAATATATACACACACATGTACATATACATATATACACACAAACATATACGCACACGTACACATGCATATACACACTTACATATACTTTACATTCATACACACATACGTACACAAAGCTTTGATATATAGGTTAGCGGAAAAAAATTTCAAGTTTTTATTTTATTTTATTTTATTATTTTTTTTTTTTTTATTGGGTTTGTCAACAGTGATTTACATCAAAGCTTTCACAGACACAATTACACTGAACATGGTTGATGCTATCACTAATTAAAGACAAACACAACATTGATAACATAATACTCACATATATATATACAATCATTCACACACATTTTTGTTAGACGTTAGTTAAATATGCGAGTAATATTGTATCAATTTCTTAATTTTTATGATTATTACGACATTGTGTTAATTTTATAGCTATGCAGCATTATAAACACTTTTTCCAAATATTAAGTTTTAAGGTAACCAACACGACTAAAAAAGCACTTATAACATTTTTAAGGTTTTTTCTTCTGAAAATAGTTACATTTTACATAGTTTGGAATCGTGTGAGACTAGTTTTAGTTTATATTAGAGTTTATTTTACAGTTTATATAACATATAGTACAGGCATAGACTAGTCACAGTTTGTAAAATACCTATTAAAATTGGGCTCTCTGATAGTTTTGGGTTGGTTTGATATTAATTATTATAAGTAATAATTATTAGCCTGAAACACTCATCTACATTGAAAAAAATCTTCCGAGAAAAGATACATGCCACCGACGGGACTCGAACCCGCGACCTTCTGATTTCCGGTCAAATGCTCTGTCCACTGAGTTAATATATATTATACTAGTGTTTCATTCAACAATTACCGCTTATTACATTTTTCTCGAGAGATTTTTTCAATGTAGATGAGTGTTTCACGCTATTAAATATTACTTATAATAATTATTACCTTTTGTGCTATGCATAAAAATCTTGTCTTAAACGTTAGTTTACCAATTGAAAATAATAATTGATTTGATATTGTTATCGGAAGCTAATACTGATGTTTTTCAATATTTATCCATAAATTAACCTTTTTGAAGATGCGTTGGCAATGAAAACACAGTGATATAATAAGAAAACTTGATTATTGTTCAAATTTCCACAATAACTTAATACATAAGTATCGATTATCATTTATATAAGAGATTCCTACACAAACAACAAAGGTAAAATGAAAACGCGACAAGCATCAAATTTCACTGCCCTTTTTAAAGATATTAACGCGTTTTTCTATTGAAAATTCCTTTTCAATGACGCGATTTGAAAAGAAAAGCGCCCATGGGGATTAAAAAAACAATACTCAGGAGTGATTTCTGTCCGTCAGCATTCAGGCTAACTTGATGACGTCGGCATGACGTAGAAACAGGTGGGGAACGGAATTACTCGGAAACCATTCCCACATTCCTCGTTAGTCGCTAATACTGGGAATATCGGTAGTTCTATTTATCAATGAAGAATGGGGAGTTCATTAGAAAATGTATTTTCTTTGAACTCGGTAGACACGAATATAAAATTTATTTTACCAGCAACTTAAAATCAATTTTACGTAATGCGCTAGATTTTCTAAGCATTCTCCTATATTGCTAGCATGATTAAGCGATTTTTGAAGTAAAACTTCTTTACGCACGCGCGACTTGGGGGGTAAGCTGATGAATGCGTTATGAAAAGTGTGATGCGAACGGTGATTGATGCGAACGGTGATCTACGCGAACAGTGATCAGGCGAGGCGTACATACTCCACAACTAAGGTAAGGCGTACATACTAACCCAAGGTAGTAGGTCACTCCAAGGTCGCAGGTCACCCCAGGGTCATATGTCACCCCAATGTCATATGTTCTTTTATAAGTTAGTGAAGTCTTACTTCAGTCGTTTGGTCTAAAGCACAGTCGTTTTTTATTCAGATTAGACGATCAACAATTACGGTACCGTGACGGCGTAAAAAAGGCAACAGACATTATCACAATAATACAGCAGCTCTTTCAAAAGATGAGATACACAATGTACGTAGGTCTGTTTCCTCAAAAAGAAAAAAAAGTGACCGTGACGTTTCCGTAGACCTCTACATTACTAGTAATGTAGGGGTCTACGGTGTAGTCGTGTACAGCAGCCGTGACGATAATTTTGAAATCATGGAATATAGTTACAAGGATAATATTAAAAATTGGAAAAACAAACGTCAATGCGCTGATGGTTTTGCTTTTATTCTTAAACATATAATGCTGCAGCTCTTTCTTACACACAAAATTACAACAGACAAAAATGAGACAAACGGTGAACGTATGTCTGCACCCCCCAAAGGAAACATACAATCATTTTCATACGTCTCTTTCACACGTATAAAGAAAATGAAATGCAATTCCCGTTGCCGGCTGAGCCGTAATGAGATATATCTGTGTCCTCCAAACAAAAAAGTAATACTTTGGAGGAAACCGACACGCGTATATTGTGTGTCTCATCTTTTGTCTTACCATTATTGAATATTATTATTATTTAGCTGTTGTACGAACTTTGCTAACCAACTTAAGATGATCTTTGTAATTCAAATTTGATTGGATAATGTCCAAGATTTGGAAGAAGTAATAAATGATATGGACTGACTATGTTAAGTCTTGCAGGCCCAAAAATATTTTATGTTGACAAAAGTCATTTGAGGTAGGCCTACGTTCAAAGCTTGAAGCCAGAAAGCTCTTCAAGAAGAATTTTCGATTGATTTTATTTATGAAAAAAAATTATGCATCCTCGAGGAAAAAGATCCTGAAAAGATTGGGTAACTTAATGTAGATGCTATTTATGTAAATAGATTGGTTTGGATACGAAATTGTTCTATTAATAAAAAATAACATTTCTTAGTCACGTACGAAATTACTGAACAGGTAATCCTGGGGAAGACGCTGCTTATCATGACTTCAAAACAAACCTTGAATATTATGAGTGGTAAGACCTGCAGGCAAGATTGCCCCGCTTTTTTTATTTTTTAAGTTAATATCACACAAGAGTCCCAACTGCTCCCGTCTGGAGCCAGTGAAACTATGGCATCCCCAATTGGGGTATGTTGTGAGGCTGAAGGAAAGTGGGGAGGAGATAAATGGCTAACCTCCGATAAAGGGGTCATCAAAAAATTTATAACTGAGCTTGTTGTCTACCTCTCTTCCCTTTTGCATTTCGTCCGTCTTTAATTTTGTTTGTATATTTTGTTTCAAGGTGGTGACCGTTAATAGTTCAGTAGAGATTTTTTTTGAAGGTGAAATCGTGTTTATTTGAAATTTTTGAAATAAAACTTCCTTACGCACGCTTGAATTTGGGGGGTAAGTTGGTGAATGCGTTACGAAATGTGTGTGTGTTTACATACCAACCTAAGGTCGTAGGTCACCCCACTTTCGTAAGTCACACTACGGCCGTAGGTCACACCAGTTTCATAGGTCACCCCATGGTCGTATGTCTCCCCAATGTCATATGTCACCCCAATGTCATATGTCACCCCAATGTCATATGTTCTTTTATAAGTTAGTGAAGTTTTACTTCAGTTGTGTGGTCTAAAGCACACTCGTTTTTTGTTTATTGGCATTTCTTCAATATTCTGATATTCTACCTGCATTAAAAATGTTTGAAAAAAGATTTTTCTTTGGACAAATTAAAAAAAAATGGACCCAAGGTCCACTGTTCACAGATCTAATACTAATATTACGTGGTTCGAGTCTTTGGATGATTGTATTACATACCTTTAAGTAGTTTAGAAGCTGGAAATGCAAAACAGAAAAGAATTCTTAGAAGTAGCAATAATCTAAAAAAAATTCATAGGTCAATTTTCCAAGTCAGTGAAACCAAGATTTCCTGGGAATGATAGTCAGGTCTTAGCATTTTAATCGATGAAATCATAATAGGAGTGTAACCATCCGGAAAGGTAAGGACACGAGAAAAATAGCGGAGACCCAACCCTCATCACGTGACCACCAGTGCAGGAAGACGACGCCATCTATGAACGCGGGGATGACCGTTGCCCTTTAAAAATCCCCGGCATTTTCACTGCGGAAATGACCACCACATTTTCTTTAAATCTGTCGCGTGTGCTGGACAGATCGGTGACATGATAAAAATATAACAAAATACAATCTGTCTTTCTCACGAGACTCTGTTTAAAATGTACCCAACAACCTGAAAAATATTACAACAAGCCTCTCACGAGTTTTCGCATAGCGACTGTTGTAATGGGGTGCCACTCTTGGCTTTTGACTCCAATTGTGATGAACCCTTCCTAGCTGATTTACTTTTCTAAGCTTCTACCTCGTAGTTTAAATCTCGTAGCTCCTGTCTCGTAGCCACGCTCATAATTCTACCCTTATGTCCTACTGATCACACCACTAGGTATGATGGCCTGACTCAACCCTCCTTTCGGTTTATTTCTACCTCAGGCTCGTGATTTCTAAACCCCTATACCTTATAATCTAGCTGAACCTACCCTATCTTCTTAAATCCCTGCGATTTTCTCACAGTAATCAAGATTTAAGATTTTTGTTCACATTATTTCTATAATCTGCGTTGTGTAATTTTTTTTGTTTTAGATTTTACATCTGTTTGCATACTTAATATGCACACATATGTAGAGAAGATAATGTATTACGTGTGGTAACCCATAGATTCTTTTAGAGAAAGGGTGAGAATTTTCCGATCAATTTATTTATTATTATTTTAGAATATTTAACCGAGTTTGATAAACTACCCCCGCCCTAAACCTTGTGTCTATTTGATTTCCATAGGAATTTAGTGTGTTTATTTAATTCTTCCTATCACCGCTGATACATCGGTAACCTAAACAACAGTTAATAAATTATACATTTCAAGAAGCAAACCTTACCTTAGGATGATCGAACTCGAAGGTCCAGTTTTCTCAATTGAAGTCCTTGTCTGCAACTTCTCCTAACATAATGTGTTTGTAGTCATAGTTAGTGCTATTGGTTAGTATTCGCAGAATTGTTGAAAGAGCAGGAATGGAGGGATATGGGGAGGGGATAATATGTTTGCTTAAAAAGTCGGCACCTCCGCTAACCAAGTGAAAACCGATGAACAACAATTTCAAACCGGATTCTCCCAAGTACGTTTGCTAAGCTTATCCTTAAGTCCGAGTTTTACTCTCTTCGACGAGCGTCTCTTGTTACGAAAGGGACTCTTCACGCCAGATGGGGGAATACCAAGTCTTCATGCCGTTTTTCTGCCTCACTCCGACTTCCATCTCCGCCGGATTGAATTTAACTCTACTGAGTCTAGAAGGGGTATTTCATGTCTTCCCTTATCATGCCTCTATCCGTTAAATGTGGCGTAAGCTTGTGACGGGCAGATCCTTCCTCCCACGTAACCGACCCAGCGTTACATTCCACCTCTGACTAGCTGACATAAAACTCACCTCGTGAACCTTATGTTTGCTTTCAGGTTCGACAAGACTCACGGTATGCAAATAACCTGTGGCTTTAATGCCGCGTCAGCGTACTGTCCGCATACGTCCTTCCTCTTCCCCGCATGCCCACCTCGACAATACCGCCACAAGATCAAAGCCGTCCGTTCGAGAAAGGTTGACACTTACATTTCCAGATGGCTCATACCTACATACAGAAGCCTTGAAGTTTACGTTCGAAGACAAGTTAGGATTCAGGACTGTATGAGTATTTGAACACCAGTGTTGTTTAAATGAGGTCACTAGCTCCTCGTGTGTTAGGTATTTAGGATAATGGGTAATTATGGGTTCTTGGATACCTACTTCCTATAAGAAAGATTTAAAAATGAGATAAATCAAGTCGACATTGAATCAATGACCTCCTGAATAATTGTGATGTGCTCTCTTAGAGTTTGAAGCTAGTCGCAGTACTTTACTTTGCGAAATTTTTGCATGCTGAATCAATGCTACCTATTGGCGATCGCTCTAGTAAAATCAAGTCGTTTAGAATTGAGTGAATTTAACGTCAATGTCGCCTTCACATATTGACCGCAGATTTCATCTCAAGCTATAATTGATAAACTTGTCCCTGACGTTAAGCTTTGTTTTGTTTATTCGTTAATGAATTTAGGTGACTGGGTCAATGGATGGCCTTGAACTCAAATCGAAATTTTGGTACACTATCGAAGGTCATATAACCATACCCTAATCGTGCTAGTGAAAAGAAACGATAGGTATTTATCTTACAAATACGCTAAGATACCAAAATTGATTTAGTGATGCGTTTCTATCTAATTATGTGTTAAGTATTTGTTTAGCAACATTTCATTCCGTATGGGAGGTGTGACATGCGATTGCTAATAAATTGGTTAGTTATTTATTTACCCTTACTTGGCGTTACGTCCATCAGTGTCAGGATATCCACAGGAACCTGTAAAAGCTTAAATATTGTAAGGACTCACCAAGCTCTAATGTCTTAATTTCAGCTCCACCGGGTTACTATCATCGGCGAGAAACTTATTAGAGCATCCAGACTACCTGTGTAAATTTTCGCACTTTTATTTCGACTTCCCACTTTTAACGATTTAATCCTACAAGATCCGGAACTCATCTCCTTCCTTCCTCCTTTGAATAGATCTCTGATGTAAAAAATCCTCACGTTTTCCTTTAATATCTGCCGTTGTTATTGAAGAAGAACGATCCTATCTAATTATGTGTTAAGTATTTTCCAGATTTCGGATCAATTATTATTATTGCGTTGTCACCTAACGATAATTAATATCTCGTAAATAAATTTCCAACTTTCGACCTAAACGTAAATTTTTTATTTAATGAAACTTATTAGACTGTAATTTTCTTTATATAACCTCGGACTAAATAACTCTATTTTAACCTTCATAGAACAAATTTAAAGCAATTCAAACACACTATATTAAACTCCTCCCGCATTGAATTTGTAATTAATTAATTAATTATTAGATTTTATTGAATCGGAAATTATTGCAAACACTGATTTTTGATTTATTATAAGATCATACACTCCGTTAAATTGCACGATTAACCCTATCCGGGCACTTCACTCCCTGTTTTATCAAAATATAAAACTGATTGTAGACTCTATTTTTCCACTGAATTTTTTAAGTATAAAAACTGATTCTAGATTCTATTAATTAATTACCAGGGTAATTCTCACAACATGCGCGACGTTTTAATCAACCTTGCCAGTTGTCGAAGGACCCCTTTTTTATTTTAATGATAAGTTGAATTTATAAATAGATATATTATTATTCAATGCTGTTATAAAATTCTTTAAACACTGTTGTTTCTTTTTAAATTAGCTACACTATATAACTTTTTATTTTAATGACAAGTTGAATTTATAAATAAATATATTATTATTCACTGCTGTTATAAAATTCTTTAAACACTGTTGATTTTCTTTAAATTCGCTACACTATATAAACTTTTTATTTTAATGACAAGTTGAATTTATAAATAAATATATTATTATTCACTGCTGTTATAAAATTCTTTAAACACTGTTGTTTCTTTTTAAATTCGCTACACTATATAAACTTTTTATTTTAATGACAAGTTGAATTTATAAATAAATATATTATTATTCACTGCTGTTATAAAATTCTTTAAACACTGTTGTTTCTTTTTAAATTCGCTACACTATATAACTTTTTTTTTTTAATGACAAGTTGAATTTATAAATAGATATATTATTATTCAATGCTGTTATAAAATTCTTTAAACACTGTTGTTTCTTTTTAAATTCGCTACACTATATAAACTTTTTATTTTAATGACAAGTTGAATTTATAAATAAATATATTATTATTCACTGCTGTTATAAAATTCTTTAAACACTGTTGATTTTCTTTAAATTCGCTACACTATATAAACTTTTTATTTTAATGACAAGTTGAATTTATTGTAAAACTATATAAAACACTTTATTTAATTTTCAACACTCCACAGATTTAATCACGACCGTAATTTTTATAAGTCCCAGAATTCCCACTCCAAATTTTTCTAAGTCTCAAAATTTTACAACACTTAAGAAATTTTCAACTAATAACCGTTTTAGACGCTACGTCACGTAACTTCCACGTTTTAACCCGACGATTGGTCCCCGACGACTCCTTCACGACAACTAACACCGAAAACTGATCTCGATTCTTCTAAGTCCTAGGTTTTATATGTACCTCCAGGATTAGAACATCTTAATTACGCGTTCATTGATTTTCTAATTCAAACTCTAACAACTCGAGATTTCATATATCAATTCTGTTATTTTCGTATCAACGTGTTAAGTCCAGCCCCCTCGATTTTAGAAATCTTCCGTCTCTTACGTAAATTGTTCCAGTGTCGAACCTACCATTATGTCAAATTTTGCCCCGTCGTTCCTTTGTCTTCAGGTCTTACAAATTTAACTAAAATATCATGATTTTCGTGTCCTTTTTTCTCTCAATATATAATAGGTACGTCTTCAATAAACTGTATGTAATTCTCAATTTGGTTTATCGCTACCAGAACACGAACAAACTCATGTCGAAATCTTCATTACGCATTTTCCAATTTTCATTTCCCTAAATTTCCCCACATTTTCATGTTTCCTATATGAATCAATTCAATTTTAAGCTGTATCGTCTCTACTTATGTCGTAGACTTGAATTTTCTTATTTTCTTCAATTATATTTTATATACGACGTTATTTTTATGATTTCTCTGCTTCATTCTTATGTCATTGTCCATAACTATATGATTAGTTATATTCCAAGCCAAATTTACTGTTTTCATCAATACTTCTGAATTTTCATGAGTTTTCCTTACGGAATCGTCTTTAAACTGTCTTTACTTCATTCTTTACCATCATTTGCATAATTTCCAATGCTTATCTTCTCTTAGAAAACTTCACCTTCTAGTCATAAATATTCAATCTGCTATTTTTTCATAATTTTCATAGAAGAAAATTCCAATTTGACTCTGGGATATGTGTCCGGTTAATTGCTTCGTATAAAAACGTATAAAATTGTGTCTCGTTTCATCCCAAAACCCCATAAAGTATCATCGCTGACATATGTTGATGTTTTCGATTTCTACGTACTTGGTCGTAAATAATAAATTAATATTAACTCGTTAAATTTAATCTCTTTTATCTTATCCAAATATTGCATAAGTTCCATGTTAACTTTTATTGCCCCAAAAGCAATAAAGACTATCATAATCACCCAAAACCATGTCGGAAATATTATTGTTTAAACAACAAAATCGTGTGTGAGCTCGACAACCTTTTTTTACATCAATTGCCTCAGCAATTTGTTCTATCGTCTATAGTATTTTCTCATAGCAAATGACGTAAAAACGATCCCTTCCTTTGAATTAATCTAACGTAATATAACTAGAATAACCATCCTATTTCAAATATATAACGATATCTATTTAAACTCGTCTGAAAACGCAAAATTAAGTCGAAATCTTATATTGTTCAATAAATACTTCCGTTTAAATGTCCGTTTTTTTTATTAGATTTTGTTTTCAAATCGTTTTCCCTGACCGTATTGCTTCATTTAAAAGTGACATTCCTAATTTCCATCGTTTTTCTTTCTTTTAAATATCAAACGTACGTTTTCCTCTGAATCTGGCCTCCTTTTGTTCTTCACGTTCTCGTTATGTAATTGAGTATCCCTACAGTAGCTTTTCCCACGTTTTCCAGGTCTTTTCTTTAATCTTCCGTTCATTATATTTCCTTGCTATTTTATTGCATCATTTTTTCAACATAATATGGATTTATTTGTTCGTTAACTGCGGTTGTCGATTCCTCTGTTGCACTCAATATTTACCTTTAAAATTAGGGTCATTGTACCAAATGCACCGAACGTGGGATTGTGTTTATCTTAAAGCGTATTGATCTCTCGGGTTGATGATGATTTTTACCCCATAAATCTCAGACTAATGGTCTAGTCCAAAGTCCATCTCTTTGTCTTGAAAAAAGGTAACCTCCCCCTTCTCTGATTGGTAGATCAATCTTAAGTGTTTATAATTGGATCCCTCTGTGTTCTATTTATCAAAACTTGACATTAATTTAATAATTATAGATCTCTGCAGTCTCCATGGCCCAATCAAACTTAATCAGCTAGGTGTCGCTAGTGTGTTGATTTCGTTATAATTCTGAATTATTATTTATTCATTCGTAAGGTGGAAGCTACTATATTTTCGTATCCACTGCGATTCATCACACTGTATATCACAAAAAACGTGACTTTGGGAAAGATACAGAATACAATTTAATAAGGAAAGCAGGTAAGAAATCGTGAAACAATGTAATCTTTTAAATATATGGTGGGGGTCTAATAAAAATCACAATTAGATGAAACTGACTTTTTTAAAATAACTAAATAACTAAGCATAAAGGACAGACCGCCAAACAACTCGGTCTTGGCACACACTATTTGCCTTAATCACATTCATACGTCATCTCATCTGACTCTTGACATGGCCCATCTCAAGTATCTTTTTTTTTTAAACTTTATTTATTCCCATTTTATTGTACATATAATGTATAACAGCAAAAAGTATATAATAACATAATATATAATAACAAATAGTATGAACAAAAATGAAAACCCACTAAGGCACTGCCTGAGTATGGGTAATATTAAAACAAAATACTATATTTCCAAGTACTCAAAGTATAAAATAGACTTAAAAAAACATATGAAATATAAAGTTAATATAAAAAGTTTGTATTACATAAGTAGAATAAGTGAAAAAGGTTTTTTCAGCTATTATAAAAATAAAATAAAAATATGGAGAAAAACATACTGATTTTAATTTTTTTTTATTTAAATTTTCTTTTTGTTATTATAAAAAATAAATAAACAGAATACATATTGTACTACAGTTTAGAAAGTTACAGAAAGTGAGTTGTAGAAGGATAGATAAATTATAGAAAAAGCGTTTCAATATCTACATTATTCAACCATAATTTTACCTCTTTTACATTTTTATCATTTTATTTATATCTGATTCACTTGATCATGCCTTGTCTTCCCCGGGCGTCCCCGACTTCTTCTACCATTCACATTTGTGTCATATATTCTCCTTACACTCCTTTCCTCGTTAATTCGCTCTACATGCCCAAAACACCTAAGGGCCCTTTTTTTAATCTTACTCATTACGCTTATATCAGCCTTGTATTCTTTGCGGATCTCCAAATTTCTCACATGATCATACATGGTTTTACCACATATACGCCTCAGGGATCTCATTTCAACAGCATTCAGTCTGCTTTCATCCTTCCTCTGCCAGTTCCATGCCTCACTGCCATACATCAGGGTAGGTACCAGAACTCCATTGTGGACTGCTAGCTTCGTTTCTTTTGACAATTTTTTATTAGCACCAACGGCATTTACCCTTCTTTCAATATCTCTATCAGCCTTCCCATCTCTCGTAAACATACTACCCAGATACACAAACTCATTCACCTGCTCCAAGTTGTCATCATTCACAACATTTTTAAAATACCTTAGTAAAAAAAAAAAAAAAATGGAGAGCGGTAGATACTCACAATCGTCACAAATACCACCATTCAGAAGCGAAACGTTGCTTGAAATGGCTTTAGTTAAGTTTTTATACCCGATCTGAGTAGCCAGGTACTTCCCAACCTCCCTCTTTACAATCTCTTCCCTTGTCCTCAGTTCTTTTTTCAGACCTGTAATAATAATAAAAACATTTAATATATATAAGAAAAACTTTCTTTTTATACTTTTTTGAAGGTTATTCCCATCAGTGAAATATATCATATTAGAATAAGTTAACAATAATAATCAAAACGAAAATATGAAAGAGAATAAGACACAGAAAAACAGAAAAAGACAATAGTCGCAACTGGGACTCGAACCCAGACCTCTCCGTCTAACCGGGACGAGCGCGTTAACCAATTTCGCTATTGCCACCTTCTGTCAAAGCCGTCATATTTGTCAATCTCATATTTTCAAATTTTAGAATTACATTATTATCAACTAATTATTTTTCTCCATATAACGGGCAAATACCCTTTTTATTGGAAACAATCATTTTACTTGGTTTGTGACCTGGATAGCGTCTCGGATAGATATATCCGAATTTATTTAAAAATAAAAAAAAATAATAAAAATTAATCAAATAATAATTTACTTAAAATTTATTTTAATTTAATTTATTTATTTTTATTTTTTTATGCGCTCGTCCCGGTTAGACGGAGAGATCTGGGTTCGAGTCCCAGTTGCGACCATTGTCTTTTTCTGTTTTTCTGTGTCTTGTTCTCTTTCACATTTTCGTTTAGATTATTATTGTTAACTTATTCTAATATAAAAACATTTATTTATCAATAGATTTATACAATTAGGTATACCGTATATTCCCTAAACCGACTGCACATGGCCAGCTATCGGCGGATCAACTGTCATGGAACCCACTCCAAGTGTGAGCATCGGTAATGGGTACCCATTTATCGAAAGTACTGAAGTATCTTTTTGCTTTTGAGAATGTGAATAAAGTTGGTCGTTCTCAATTTTATTTTCTCCCTTCCTGGTTAAGAAAATTGACTCGATTATTTATATATTTCCGATTAATGTGACAAGTGGCAGAATATCTTCTTCGCCCATCCCTTCGGGGAAACGGTGCGAGAATTAATAATAATTAGTGTTAGTTAGTTAGGAACTTTGTGCTAACAGTGTGTGCGTATAAGTAAAGCGACGTCCACAAGACTAAGTATTCCATTTAATTTATGTCTCCCCCAAAATTCATTTGATTCTTAAGATTAATATTGCTAGGCAGTTGTTCAAGATCTTTCAGCTTTTTAGATCTTCTCTGTTGTCACTAATTAGTAGAAAAAATATATTCTCAGACATTTACAAAATCTATGAAATAAATTTAACGAACTGTCTTTTTAAAAAAAATTACTTAACACATAATCTAGACTCTAGACATATGAACGTTATATATTTTTCTATCAATGGCTAAATAAGGAACTCCAGTGAAAAATATTATGGCTTTAAAAAAATATTTTCATATAGACCAATAAACGCTGATTCTGAATATATAAGTCTTTTTTAATAATATTAAACGTACAGTTTTTAAAAAAATATTAAAAAGTGCATTTTTAATATTCTCGTTAAAACACAGCGTCAGGTTGGTATGCTGTGTAATGCTGTTATGGTGACGTCACGATGGTAATCACTGTAATGACAGGTTTATTTATGCTGTACGTCATTTGTATGGGAATTTAGGTATGACGCAAACGAATGTTCTATATATTTCTTATTTTTGAAGATGTCGTAAAAGCATATACCTTTATAGAAACTAAATAGAATTGCCTTTTAGATTTTTCTTATCTCACATACACGATCGTGTTTGAAAATTGCAGTATTTTAAGTTTCAAAATGAAAAAATTTAAAAAAAACAGCTGACTCTAAACATAATCCATTAAATGGTCGAAAAATTTAGTCCTCTTACTTTATGAATTTGGAATAAAACTGTCACTTCACTTTTTATCTCGTTCATACAATTAAAAAGGATAAAAAAATATTTTGATGATTCCGAAAAAATAACTTTAAAAATATGACACCTTGGATTCGGTGTTAATGCGTTGATTTCTGTATTTTGTATTTATTTACACATGCATTAGTCTTTTAAATTATTAAATAATATTACTTTTATGGAAGTTTTATTAAATTCACGCGGAAAAGTAATTAAAAAAACTTTTTTTCAGACGTAACCTTAAACCTATCGTACAACGAAAATAAATCACCAACAAAACACTATTTAAAGCACTAAAACTGAAAAAAAAGTTACGGAGCATTGGTACTTATGATGAATTACACTGATATCACAGTGAATTGATCATTTAAACGTAAATTATCTTCAAAAACGTAAAACTGCAAGTAAAATTCATCATGTCATTTTTGCGAAGCTTTTGGTCGCCATAGACGCCATTGCCCATACACCATAAATAGACCAATCAACGCGTTAAGATGGCCGGCGGCGCCTGCGCAAATCTATGTGAGATTCAAGGAGACCAACATAAAAATGATAAAATACGTTTTTTCGTATTTAGTAGATGACGTCATAAAATTCATAATAGATATGGTGTTTTTAGAGGGACCTTGAAAAATTAAAACTTTGAAAATTATTTTAACTATTAAATCTAACTAAAAAAAAAATGCAGTTATTTAATTTAGAAGGTCATTATTCATTAAAAAAAATTAAAAAATTGGACTGGACTTCTCTATTCTTTCATGCTAGTTTGAAAATTAGTTATTCAATTTAGAGCAAGAAGTAAAACTAAATTAAGCTATGGTAATATTTTTGTTCTTGTTGATATTGTGTATAATATAATAAACGTACTCTTTATGGAACAGAAATTTTAAAGTTTTATGTACCCGATAATCATAGAAAAACATTAAAAGCCCTAAAAATAAGATTATTTCTCTAACTTTCAAATGTCGGCGAAGGATAAGCGACTTATGTTTTTTGCTTAAAATTGTAAATTCGGAGCTCTAATGTTACGAACTCCTGAGTATAGTCAATTTAAGAATACTTACTTGACTCACTAGGCATAAAGACATAGTAATAACATTGCAAAATAACTATTGACTGGCGTTTGGCGGGGTGCACACCCTACCTGCATTAAGTTGCTCTACAATGCACTTATTCGAAGTTATCTCGACTATGCCTGCCCATTTTTTAGTACTGCATCCAAAAATGCACTCAGTAAATTAGACAAAATTCAATCGAAGTCATTGCGAATAATAACTGGAGCGATGCAGTCGTCGCCCATCAATTCCCTTCAAGTGGAATGTTCTGATCCCCCACTTTATTTAAGGCGTCAACTGTTTGCTGAAAAATTTGTTCTTAAATGTATAAATTCTAAATGTCATCAGGTTATTCCCAGAGTTTCGTTTTTCAAAGACTCAACACATTCATCTACAATCAGAGCTCGAACTAAACCTCTTTCTGCCATCTGTAAAAATTTTCGCTCTCTCTCAGAGCTTCAAATTATCCAAAATGATCTTCTTCCACTATACAAATTACAATATAGTCACGTCACCCTATCCCCAACAATTTTAGAAGGGATCGGCATCCTTAAAAATCATTCCAATCTCCCAGCCCATACTGTTAATAATATGTTCAATAACATTATTTCTTCTAAATGGCCCAACTCTTCTCTTTTATTTACTGACGGCTCATTAACCGTTTACCACAACAATTCTAATGATAGAATATTTTATTCAATTTCAAACCAATTTTTAATATTTTCTGCTGAGTGCATTGCAATAATTGAAGCACTCAAATATATAATCAAAAATAATTGTGAACATTCCCTTGTTCTCTCTGAATCTCTCAGTTCCCTCCAAAAACTTAAATCCTGTCTTCTTCTTCATCCTGATGATCACTTTGTATGCCTTATTAGAGTGCTGATAGCCTCCATTCAAAGCATTGGAAAACCGTAATTCTTATTTGGATCCCTGGACATGTTGGCATAGTGGGTAACGATATTGCGGATTCTTTGGCAAAACCAACCTCCTTACCCTCCTAAACCATATTCCCCTATCTGATATTTTTTCCATCATCAAAGATAGATCCCGCAATGTTTGGACTGAGTATTGGAACATTGCTAGTCAATCCAAGGGAGCCCGCTACGCCTCAATACAAAGGACTATCCCATCAAAACCGTGGTTTCAAAAATTCCCTCATTTTTCCAAAAAAGAAATTTCCTCACTTATTCGAATGAGAATTGTGAGGAAATTCATTGTTCCGTTCCTTCTCACCTTTTTAAAATTGATCCCTCCCCCGATTGTACATTGTGGTCTAGATGTGGGCACTTTAGATTTTTGGTTGTCCCTCTCTAAATAAATATCCTCTCTTCTATCAAGCGTTATCTAAAATTGCCTCCCCTCCATTCAACATTTCATCTCTTCTAATTCTGAACTGGACTCCAATCTTCCATATAATTCTGAAATTCGTACATTTAAATAAAATTAATATATAAATTCACCTTTCCTTTCTCTGTAATTTTAAATGATGGCCTAGAACACCCTTGAAGGGTGAAAGCCAGAAATGATAAAAAAAAACTATAGACATTAAAATTTGTACAAGTGTTATTATGTCTTGTGGGTCTATATTAGTTCCTAGCTAGGCAGATTGCCCGTTCTAAGGAACCAAATGCTGGTGAAAATGCAAAAAAATTATTCTGTAACAAATTTTTTTTTTTTTTTTTTAAATTAAATATTTATTAATAAAAATGCCAAAATTTTATTCTGTAACAAAATCAAAAAAAAAGAAAAGAAAAATAAACCTAATAAATTTTTACTAAATATGCCGTTAATGGGCCATGTAAAATTTTAAGTGATATTATTTAATAGTTTTCAGATTCCACCCTACCCAAGCCAATCTACCATTTGGTTATTATTGAACCAATGTGGGACATTTTGCAAGCTTTAATATTTAATTCTAGGGGAATTTTAATATGTATTTTTGGTCCAAGATATGTATATGTCCTTTGATAAATAATGCCTCTAAGTATGTGATTTTGTTTTATATATAAATTCACTGTTTTTATATATAAATTAATTGTTTTATATATAATTCAAGTTTTATTCCTAAATTGGTTAAATGTTGGTTACTTGACCTCCAAATTAAGAGGAGGTCCGTTTCATGAGATTCCAAAAAACACCTTTATTCTTATTTCCCACCTCTTAAAGCAGAATTTTGATACTTCCTGATGAAATTTTGCACACTTGACATTCAAAACAAGAGGAAAATTATCACTGTGTACCTACATCTGGTTAAAATCTGCACAAATCCCGGGCAACACCGAGTACTTCAAATACTATGATTATAAAAAAGACAGTCTGAAAGATGCGCGGGTACAAAGAAAACAGGCTCAAAAATGAATGGTAAATTTAAATAAAAAAATGGAATCTTGCCCGAAAGAAAGTAAAAGGCAGTATTAATAACGTTTCGTAGGTGGGCGTGGATTTGAATAAATAATAAAAATAAATTCACCTTGCTGTGACAAAATAACGGTAGGATACTTTCAACATTGACGTTTGAACTTGTGGTAAAGTCTTACGATCTATAAAACCACTTTAGCGCCTACCCACGCGAATCTAGTTATTCATATAATTATCTCAAAGTATGTGACTCACATAAAAGACGTAAAACTTAGATTTCTAAGTGTTTTTAGTTCGCGTGCCCAGACATTGTGTGATTATTTCATTCAAAACTTAAAATAGTTACGATCGTAAAACTTCAAACTATTACATATATATAACTTAAAACTCGTGCGCCACCTTTATGACTTCAATTAATGTTTATGGTACAGTTATTATTACGGTAAAACTGTAAAACACATTTTATACGTGTTTCATATCTCAATAATTTCTGGGTGAAATACCTAAATTAATGCCCCAGTTTTACGGTCTATGACTAAAATGTCGATAGCTTATTAATCGGCAGAAATGAAATACAAGTAAGTCGACACTTATTTCGAAAGATTATTCTTTTCTGCGGAAAAATTAAATTTATGCTCATCGTAGTTTTTACAGTCGTTTGACTGATTATATTTAGTTCTTAAGAGGAAACCGGACGGCATTTTTTTTCATAGATACGTATTCCCCAATTTACTCTCTAGATATTGACACTACTGCAAATATTTTTAAAGATAATATAAATATTGACCACTACCGTGTCGGTGTGTTGTGCTCTTTTTGATAAGTTACTTCTTTTTCCATCAACAATAGTTAAAATTGCCTGGTTTCAACGCCATCAACAGCAGTTGAGTATAAAAACTAGACAACGAATTTTAAAAAAAGCATATCATACAGACACAGAGTAAAAAAAAATACAGCGAGTAAAAAAAATCGGTTTAGTTTTGAAGGCGAGAAATGGAGAATACAAAACCTCGATTTTGATAATTTTATCAGCCTGAGTTGCAGTTGTCCCTTTCGCTCAGTGTTCGGGGGAGTAAGAGGGACAGTGACAGAAACAGTTTGGTAATATACCTATTTTTCAATTTTACTCGATGAGCGGGTAAACATAATATTAAATTGTACATATTTTTTTAAGTTAGCTCCATACAGGAGGCTTCGAGAAAAATAATTCCCCCCAGAGCCAATGTCATCTTTGGGGATGCCTTGTGGAGATTATTTGTAGAAAAGTAAGGAGAGGAAGGTTTGCGAAGGAAATATATATTAGGGGTGGGTAAGAATCTGAGGATCAGTGGGTCCAGGAGTGATGGAAGTTATTAATTTTTTATTTATTTATTTATTCTTAGTATATTTACATTATAAAGATATAGTATATTGTCCTCCACACTACGAGTTCACCTATGTTGTAGAGGACATTTTTCAGTTGTAAATTATAAATTGTGAGTAGTAAAACAAAACGAACAGTGGTCTTAGGTTATATATATATATATATAAAAATCAAAATATGCTTATTATGTATGATTGTGAGTTGTTCATGTATTGCTATATTATTAAGCATAGGAAATGTTTGAAACTTTCAAAATACCTTCTTTCCGCCATCGCAAAGGTTTCTGGACTATTAAAACTACATGACAATACATTTGAAAAGATTTTTAATCATTACAAAAACTCTTACGAAACTGACAAAATGTAAATACGATCTTCAACACCTTCAACGTTATGGACATTAAACAGCTCTACGCAAGATCCATCTTAGTTAATTTACATAAAAACAACATAACCCTATACAAAGCAACACAATCGATACACAATACCCGAGCCAAAAACAAAGAACTACTCCAAACTCCCTTTTCTAAAACCACCTTTGGACAAAGACACATTAAATATATAGCTTGCAAACTACACAATACACTACCAGCTAAGATTAGGCAAACCGAATCAATGACCAAATTCAAACAAGTTGTAAAGAAATGGATTATAAGTACTGGTCGTCACACTATTGCAAACATCTGTAAAATAAAAAAAAATAAAAAAATCGTAATGAATTTACTTGAAGTGTTATAGTAAGAATTATAGGTATTTTAAATAGGTACCTTTTTTAGATACCAAATTTTATTGATTTATTCTTATAATATACAAAAATGATTGTTTCTAATATATAAAAATTAAAATTTGAATAAAAAAATTGTAATAATAAATAAAACTGAATGTACTGGGACTGAATATATGGAACGCGGGAAGGGAGTTGGTGGGACAGGGGAGCGGGAGAGGGGAGAGGGAAGGCGGGGAAGGTGGAGGGAGAACGCGTGAGGGGAAGGGGACATGGGTGGGGAAGGGGCGGCGGAATGGGAACGGGATGAATGGGAAAGGACACGTAGGGAGAAAAAATTTCTTTATTAAGTAGCATTGCAACGCATGCCGGGAAATCACTAGTTTATATTAAATATGCTCTACCACTTAAAACAGTGGCGTGCATTTCTGCATGCCCAAAGGTAGTTTTAAATATATTTTTTAATATATCACTGAAGAAGAAGATAACAATAATAATATAAACGAAAATATGAAAGAGAACAAGACATAGAAAAACCGAAAAAGACAATGGTCGTAACTGGGACTCGAACCCAGACCTCTCGTCTAACCGGGACGTGCACGTTAACAAATTTCGCTATTGCCACCTTATGTCAAACCGTCATATTTGAAATATAAGATTGACAAATATGAAGGTTTGACAGAAGGTGGCAATAGCGAAATTTGTTAACGCGCACGTCCCGGTTACGCGAGAGGTCTAGATTCGAGTCCCAGTTCCGACCATTGTCTTTTTCTGTTTTTCTGTGTCTTGTTCTCTTTCATAATTTCGTTTAGATTATTATTGTTATCTTCTTCTTCAATAATATATTAGATACATTGATGGGAATAACCATAGATTTGTACGTCCGTGGGAATAACCTTCAAAAGTCATAAAAAGAGAGTTTCTCTTATAAAAAATTAAACAGGCCGTTTTCTTAAAAGTAGTTTTTCAAGTTCGGAAAGAATTGTGCCCTGAAAGTTCGAAAATGGCGTTATATTATCATCTTCCGCTGATTATTTTTTCCTTGCCTGTACATTTTTTTCAAGGTATTTTAATAACCTTCAAGAACCCTAAAGACCGGTAAGCTAGTGGAACTTTATATCAACAAGGGATGGGGGAAAAAAGAGTAAATGGAATATAGAACCTAGATGTTCAGATCGGATCACTAAGCATAGTTACATTCAAGTGACGTATCGAATCGAATTTACCACTAAACATATTTTTAGTGAACATTTAGAAGTCTGGACTTATTAATCTGACAAGAGTAAAGTTTTTTGCTTTTACAATAATATCACAAAAATGCCCATAACTCCTCTTCGAGTTTTGCTTTTATTCATTCTATTGACCGCTTTAAAATATCCTATAAATAGTCGCTTCAATATTTATTCTGACCAGTAGGAAACATACTTACATTCCTACCTACTTTAATAATATTATGTGTGGGATAAAATAAAAATAAAATATTTCTATTAAATTCATCGTACCAGGTTTCCTGCCGATTCGTGGAACAATTTTATTAGAATTAGATGCCATCATCTTCCCACATGTCCTACTTAAAATTGTTCCTCATGCCCTCAAGCCATTTTGCATTTTCATAAAATATTATAATAAATTCAGTATTCATTCTTTATCTTACATCTTTCATATTCCGCCATGAAGTATTTTTTTTAAATCACGTTTCTAAGTCTGTATACTTTTCAGGAAATCTGTCTGTGTTTTGATTTTACTTCCTCTACTTAAATTAACAATAAACATTCGTGTACTGAAACCCTAACACAAGTAGATTTATGTATTACTACTAGTGATAGTGAAATTTTCGTGGAAAAAATTTAAACAACCGGTTTGCTAAAATAATGCAAAGTAAACAAAAATGATAAATATCTTTACGTTCCTGATATAGATTTGTAGTTAGTGCGAAATCTAAAAAGAGTTTTCCACACTTCAACAAAAATACGCACGGTGTGAAAATGTAAAAATAGAAATTACTGAAAAATTATAAAATCTTCTGGTTTATTGAGGATATCCGACCAAATCTTGCTTGTGATATATCAATTTAAGAGGTGGATACGGGTACCGCCCCCCCGGGAACTATTTATTGGATAACAAACGGCCTGCCTTAGGTGACCCAAAGTGCTTCCGCAGAGGTGCCCGGATTCATGAGGTGAGATTTGCGTAATTTTTTTGCTAGAAGAGATATTTTTGATCCGAAGAGACTAGTTTCTCGGAAACCTTTTAACCTCTCCAATCGGACCCTCTCGACCCATGCATCGCCTTGAATCGCAGTTGGAGAAATAGATTCATACGTCCGTCACTCCTAGACACATTGAGCCACACATTCCCACCCACCCCTCATACCTTTCTCCTTTCCAGAACTTCCTCTCCCTCCTTTCCTTGAAAATACCCTCAACACAGCATCCCCTAAGATTACAGGCCATGATGGAGTTTATTTTCCTCAGGGATTCCTGTATGGAACTAATGTAAAAATAGTGATTTTTTAGAATGACGAAATTACTTCGTTAAAATAAAGAGTTATTGGCAATTTTAAATCAATACACAAACATCTGTTTTGTTATTAACTGAAATAACTACCTACACTTGAACGATAGCTTTAGCATTGTCAAATTAATGATTATCGGAATTACTAAGTTAATAAAATAATTCATTAAGTAATCTCTGTCGCTATGAACTTTTAAAATATTCAAACTGTGAAGAAATAAGATATTGTTCGGAAATTATCGCTAGGTAAGTAGTTTAAAAAATCAGATAAAAGCCGGGTAGTAACTGCTTTAATACTGTTTTAAATAAGTGTTTTTTTTTTCATTAAACAAATTTGAAGGTATTCTGAATTCTGAACAAACAAAAAAGAATTGAAGATTGACAAAATCAATTCAAAGAAGTTTACGGGAAGAAAAACAATGAAAATATCATTTTATCTTCAAAAAGTTTTCTCGAAAACTCCTGTTTCTATGCAGTTAATACATTATTTATATCTCTTTGCTCGATTCCGGGAAATACGACGAAAAATCCTAGACCTTTTCTGATTTTACCTACTTCTCGGTTATGGCTAAATATATTTTGTCGAATTTTTCCTTTTTGAAGATTAAATCTTTTAATTGATTTCAGGAAGAGCGGTATACTACTCTTATTTATTCCATAACTACTCACATGAAAAATGGTTTCTTGCAAAGATCTTAAAGGAGAGATAAGCATAAAAATGGGTAAGTATAAAATACCTCATAGAAAAGCGTATCCATTGATGAAATATATTTATAAAATATTTCCAAAGTTTGAAGAATATTTTCAAGGATTTAAGAATTTCTCAAATATTTAAATGACAATACTGAAATATAGCAGGATGAAAACATAAATAATTTTATTAAGATGAAGCCATATCAAATAATGCAAAATTATACGAAATCATATGTTTTTGTTTTGAAAATTTAATCGCTTAGAAGTATTATACATGCTTCAATTAAATACTGCGTGTTGAAGATATCTTGGCCCTTAAAAATATCAGTCTTAAATACAAGTCTTTTAATAAGCCTAGAAAACAATAAAGTTTAAGGTCTATGAAAAACACTTTCAAGTCCTAACTCTCTTATTTATAAACCACTTTTCGGAAATGGTTTTATTGTGTAATGTGGAAAAATCAGTTTCTTTTATAATAATCGCTAAAAAAAAATTTTACGCCCAAACTTCACAAAATAAAATACAATATGCATTTACGCGTTGTTATTTTTAACATCACGGCGGGAAAACGGCAATCGACGAATGTGAATTATCAAATTGAACAAGTGAACCTCATACCGTCCACTGAAGAACTACCGACCAGCCACACCCATTTTCTGTCAGTCCTCCCCCGGCCGCAGCGGGGAACAGACGTTAGGCTCCGCGTCGCTTGGTTTCGTGAAATCAATTTTAAATTTCCGTTTTATTACAATAAACAATGCGTAAAAAAGGAAATAATGTTTTTTACAGGCCTTTACGAAATCAACCTGCAATTTTTTTTTCTCAAATACCTTTCCAACCTTTCCAAGTTTTTTCGGGACTCTTGTGAAGTATTCACTGAAAAATAAAAAAAAATAGGTTTTAAAAATGGCTCACCTTATGTTTTTCCAACTAAAATTACTTATAACGAAAAAAAAGATAAACACACATATTTTATTAGGCAAATGTATTATAAAGTTATCGTCAATTCACTTTTTTGTCGTTTCATTTAATGTTTAATTATTTTTTTTCAAATTGCGGTGGGAAACTTTGTAATCATAAAGGTGTATATTTTAATTATTTTGCGGTTAACTTTCAGGTTTGAATATACAGCGTGGTGTTTTCTCTTTCTAACACCGTGTATATCATATTTCTAACCGTGCAAGATTTCCAGGAGACCTATATGAGTTGTTCCGAAACCGAACAAATTAGCCTGAGGGGCTTAATCAAGAGCAAATCCGTAGAACAAATTATCTTATTTTCAATTTTCATCATTGGCAATCTATAAAGATACAAGATGCAATTTATTTCAAAAATGAGTTTCTTGCTACTAGTATATTTTTAAGTAACACATGTACATTACATAGATTCAGCTATAACATGATACCAAAGGTATTTCACTAACATGCATGCCAAAAATGTTAATCATTCTGCCACTCGTTAATTTTAAGAAATATTGCCAAAACACATTCTTTATTGAAATCACTTAAATATATTTAACTACGTGCTCATAATTAAAGAGAATTATTTATTGAAGCCATTATTCAGGTACTAAACAATATCCGCAACTATTAATAACTTTCAACAACTGCTAATCCCGTATAAATCGCAAGTGCTCCCCACGGTTGAATTTCGCAGCCACCTCTGGTCTGGGACCCCAAAATACCTGAAAAAACCCTTAATAAAATAAAATACTCTGTGCAAAAACGGGTGGTTCGTTTGATAAATTCTCCTATCTTATCAAAAGTCTTTAACGCACATGCGTCGGGTGGGAATGCTGTCCTTGTTCTAATGGCATTTCAATGGAAGATGCTCCGAGGAACGTTGCACACCCGGTAAACACGCCAACCGCGCGCTTAACATTTGTACACAGTTGACATCTGTCACATAAGAACGGGTCGTTTGTACCACTCAACAGCTGTGGATCGATTTTCCGGCCTCTGTATTTCCTTCTTCTTACAACATGGGTTTCTTAAAGATCCAGGTTAACTCCGTCCTTCAAAAAAACACCCTCCACACAGCATTCACAAAGATGGCATAGGCCCTGATGGAAGTTATTTTCCTCAGGGCCTCCAAATCGGAGTGAATGCAAAATAAGTATCAGGTGAAAATTTCCAAAAATTGTTCGTAGGTAAAATGTATGTAATCGTTGGAAGTATAAATGTAAATTTATTATGGAAAATGTTTGTAAAAATAGGTTGGAATATAGGTTGATCCAAAAATAAAAGAAAGCATTTTTCAAGTAAGATCTGGGAGTTTTGCGATTTTGCCAGAATTAAGAAAATTGTAAAAGGTGCATAATTTTTGGTGTCGGTCTCTGAAGTGCTTTTAAAACGGGTGTAACACCGCGGATTTAAACTGTTGACGTTTTTATATTATATTAGCTTTCATTTACTTTTATTGCAACTGTTGTAAGATTTGTATTTTTTGAAAAACCTGAATAATTGTTGTACACGTACACTCGGTGTGAAGGAAATACTAATATTTTTATAAAATATAAATAAAATCTGATGGATTAAAATTTATTGTCAAGTACCTATCTACTTAACAACCCTTCGAGTAACACTGCATAGAGTGTGTCGAAACTCTTTGTAGGGTTTCTGTTTAGTGTTTTTCTTAACAACATTCATAAAAATAAGAAAAGTTTCTTGATTCGTAGATCAGGGGCACGGACGTATATAAGGGGGGGGGGGGGGTCCAGACTCTCCCATTCATATCCATCTTACTTGTCCAACAGAAAAAAAATTACAAACACCGCGTCGATTGCAGAAATCGCTATCGATAACTGCGATGATCAGTTTTTTTCTTTAATAAAAAAGATTGTCATTAATTTAGCCACACTCCCAGTATCCACGGCAACCCCTGAAAGATCTTTCTCTACCTTAAAGAGGTTAAAAACTTACCTAAGAAATAAAAGACTTACTGGTCTGGCTTTAATGAGCATACACCGAGATCTGGCGGTGCAACTTGATTCCGAAGAAATTATTAATCAGTTTCAGAAATAATTAATCAGAGACTAAATTTATTACTTTAAAGTTTCAACTTTGTTACTTTTAAATAAATATTGCAATACATACCTTACATAAAACTTTTTATTTAAAGGCGCCTACTTGGAGTAACCTAACTTATATATTATAGATTACCTGCGACTATACTTGCGTGTTATAGTGTTATAGTAAATGATAGATTTAATTGGCGTTAGGGCTCTGTTTTTTACTTTGGGGACCCCCCCTTGTCAAAGCTATAGCTACGTCCGTGATCAGGGGTGACACAAAGGTGTTATTTCGTATCTTTCGTTAGGTGTTTTTAAAAAGCCGTTGAAAATTATGAAAATAAACGTTAAGAATATTGGTAACAATTGTTAAAATCTCAGTATTTGTCACGTAAAACGTAAAATGTTTTTATTCTTCTGTTAAATTCCCCTTTGTCTTACCTTTACAACTTCTGGTCAGGAAAAAGAATATAGAAAATGTGTTTTCCACCCTTTCAAAAACGGTGAAAAATACATTGAATATTTAAAAAAAAATATATACATAGTTATGCATGTATTTTAGTTTTTTTTATTTTTAAAAATATACTTGCAGAACTAATAATAATCATTATTAAATTTGATTTTATTAAATTTAAAAAAGGCGTTCTTCAAATTAAACAAAAAACAATAAATAAAGATAATCATATATCACATGGCCAATTATTTCTTCAACAGGGTAGAAAGTATACGTTATCAGTTTAACATTCTTACAAAAACTTACAACAACATACTTACCAATTTTTTAAAATCTTATTTATAACAAATACACAAAACCACTTATAATGTGACATCAGAACGGGGTACGTACCCCAGTAAGAACACATTCTTTTAAAATTTTGTAAAAAAAAAAAAAAATACACATAACCATTATCAAAATTCTTAATCCATACATAAGATTCACCATTTTCCTGCTCGTACTACAATTTTTTGGACATAAATAAAAAGCTTTTTTCCTATATTGCACAACTGCGTTCTTTCTGATTCCTTGACGATCTTTTAAAAGGATTTAAAAATAAGTCAAATTCGTTTCTAGGTGAAAAGGTAGTTATTATTATACCAATATGGTGAAGAATGGTTTATCCGGAGAATATCGCTTTTTTATGACAGGTGCTAAGGATATTTCAGATGTTTAATATTTACATCAAAGAAGTATCGATATTTTCGTTATTTAACGAAGGTTAACATAAAAACTTCTGAATACGAACTTGTCGCTAACAGTAAGGAATTTTCTTAAGAACTGTTCTTAATTATCCCCAGCATTCAAGGCTTAATAACCCCCTAAGGCTAAAAGTTTCCGCAGAACTTGGGTTAATCAAAAGTCATGGAACTTCTCAATAGATCAATCCTTGTTTCTAAGAACTATTATCATTATTTCATTAAAAGAACCAGTATCGATATCAGCTGAGAATATTGGCGTAGCAACACTGAAAGAGATATCTATTTAAAGGAATAGAATATTAGGACTGACGAAGTAAAGAGATATCTATTCGCAAAATAAATTTATTGTCAAATTATTAAATGACTATTGTAGATCCGTGAAAAATTACGCTACACTTTTATTGTAGGATTTGTTAAGCTGAAAGTATTTATAACTAAGTATTGCCTGAAGCTAAAAATATAAAAAAAATCAAACAGAATTATTAATAAAACATATTTTTGTTAAATATGTTGAAGCCTGGAGACCAGGCGTAATGCCGGACTCATGGTATTTGAATTAAAGTTACTAAAAACGTTATCGATTGTTCATATCTCCTGTCATGCTGTGGCTTATTCACTCCTGATAAATACTGCCGAACTTGTAGCCACGCCCTATTCTGCATACCCCATGGTCGGACAGATGTCATGGTGCAACATAGCATGACAAGAGGTATGACATAGCTTAATGCCCTACCAGCAGATATAGATGTGTTTAATATCACTATACCATGTTTAAAAAAAATTATGTACATGTATTGTTAGTTGTAAGAAAATTGTACCATAATTGGACTTACCTGTCAATCGTACAAAAAAAAAATAAAACATGTTTTATCGCTTGGCTGAATTGTTCCCACAATCAGTTTCAATTTTGAAGCAAATCCAAGATCTCGAGTTCATTGAACCAGAGTTACAGACAGAGGCGCAACCGAAATTTATTTTCATAAATTACTTTTCCTGTCCTGTAAAGATTATTTTTTTAACCACTCAAAAGATAAATAATAGGTTAGTAAACACAAATATGAATTAAACAAAGCAAAAGAAAAACTCAATCCTGAAGCTCCATGAGGCGGCATTGCATCGTGTAAAAAACCTGCAAGCACCCGTATAACATAGAGAACATAAAAAAAATAATAAATCTCAAATCAATTGGCAAGTACCAACAAAAATTGTGAATGGTATTCGGTCATTTTCCTCCATCTACAATTTTCTTACATCTATAATTTTCTTACAACTACAATTTTCCTCTAACTGTTATTTTTCTCCAACTGTAATTTGCCTCCATCTATAATTTTCCTACAACTGTTATTTTTCTACAACTGAAATTTCCCTCCATCTGTAATTTTCCTCCATCTACAATTTTCATCCAACTATAATTTCCCTCCATCTGTAATTTTTCTACAACTTTAATTATCTTCTAACTGTTATTTTTCTCCAATTGTAATTTTCCTCCAAATGTAATATTCCTCCAATTATAATTTTTTGACTATATTTAATCCCATCCATCTATTTTGATACAGGTTAGCTTTTGTGTGCCTAACAGATACGCTCATGAAGATCCCATGCATTTTTGATGCTTCGAAAACGAGAACTTCGGCCTACCATTGTGGCACCTTACATGACTAAACTGCTTCAACGATTCTGGATTGACTGTCGACATTTACAACGTCGCCTTAAGCTGTGTACACACACAGCTATAATATACGTGGCTTGGCGTATTTCGGCATATCGCTCGCCGTACATTACCAATTGGAATATACGCCATAGCCACTTGGGGTGACCTACGGCAGAGATGTTAGTTATCCAATAAATGGTTTCCAGGGTGGCGGTACCCATAACCACCCTCCAAAATGTAAAATAGTTAGTAACAAGATTACAGAAATATATTTTATATTTAATTGAATGAAGATTCAGTTGGTAGAGTTGCGGCCCGGAAAGCCGAATATCTTGGGTTAGAGTCCCAGATGTGCCCATATCTTTTTATGATTTTTCTGTTTGCAGATTTTTAATTGAGTTTCGCTAATATTTTTTCATTTAATTAAACATTACAATTTGAGGTTTTACTCATAAAGTTAAAAATAAATATTTAATATTTGTACATTGAGGTAATTTTTATCAAAAACTATATAAAACAAAAACTATACAAATTATATTATTAATGACTACACGTACTTGAAATTTGTGACGTTCTCTGAAATAATATTGGTGTGTAATAACCGTTTTATGGTTATCACGAATAGATAATAAAAATGAATTAATTACTTTTTGCGCTTTCAGATGACACGTTGTGAGCCATTAAACATAATTTTTCATTTATTTTGGTACATTCACCCAAATATTTTCTGCATACAAAATAGAAAAACGTTGACCCTATATCAAGAATGCTAACGGACAGCCACTTAGTAAATACAGTCACACCGCTGAGGTCATCTTTCATTGCGAGTATTTGACCTATAGAGGCACTACTGACTGGTCGATCCTAATAACCTTGAGGGCTTATAACATTATATTTGTGGTGTTTGAACTGCTGTCAATCAAAGTAGAAACTTTAATGGCTGTTTATCTTTTTTTAAAGATCACACGACAGTCCGGAGCCAGTGGGCCCAGGAGGTTGGGAGAATCTGACTGATCTGGCAAATGTTAATTTGGATTCGTAACACGTTAAATTATATTTGCAATTATTACAGGGGTTATTACTCTGGTATTGGCAGACACTGAACACAACAGATAATATATGGGGCTAGGTGAATTATATATCTGTGTAAAAATGCATTAAAAAAAGTCTTCTGAAAAATGTCGCCAACAGCATAATCTAAGAAATCGAGATCGGTTTATCAACACGTACCCGAAGGATTTTAACCATCGATTCCCGAGAATAGTTCGAGTACAAAAAGTAAATGATATTTTTTTCAAAAAAAAAAAATACCCTTCAATCACATGTCGCCATTGATTACATTCCAATAAATCGCGACGGGATCACGTGATGCGCTCACGAGATGATTTGTGTGTTACCATGCTACTGGAATTAGATGGAGTACTTTGGATATACCCAACTAATCAGTTGCGATGTAATTTTCTTTTGATGGAAAACTGAAAACGTCTTTAGCACCGTTGTGTTTTGAAACTCGGTGAAAACAAAAAAACCGACACTAAAAATACACAAACACATATGTACATCTATAGGATTTAGCCTGAGAGAGAATGAGATAGAATAATCGGTCTCCTCTTTGTGCGATGCTTCGTAGCCTCCTCACACTTGTCTCATTTAGTTTTGTGAAGGTTTCACTACTACTACTTGCATTTATTTATTGTAGTTAATTGAAAAAAAAAATCACGGACCCCAAATGATTAAATTAAATGTAAATGTTTTTCTCAAAATATGCTCAGAAATCGCTGGTTAAAATCCTTCGGGTACATGCTCTTACACCTCTTATTAGATATAAATTTCTTAGATTGCGCTATCGCTCACAGTTTTTCAGAAAACGTTTTTTACGTCTTTTTACTGAGTGATACAGCAGATACGTTAGCTTTTTCACCCAACCACATACGAAATTATATTATTTGATGATGTTTTCGGTATCCTTCGGGAACGTGCTGTTACCTCCCTTATAATTCATTAAAAAAACACTGGATGACGACAATGACGACAATTACTTGTCCATGGCCATATTATTATAAAATACCCAAATCACAAGTTAGTCTCTGAAAAGCACTTACCTAGGTACTGAATATATGTTAGAAAAGCAATTATTTCGTTGAAATAATTTTTTTTTAATTATTACTTTTTACTTAAAATACCGACCAGGACATTTAAAACTTTCTAGTTTTCCGGTGGGTAGTCTTTTAAATTCCTTATTTTTTTTCACAAAATCGAAGTAGAAAGTTATCGAATTCATCTCTTTCATTACTTTTTTGATTCCATTTGAAGAATAGATTTTTAATTAAATTAGTCCTTTTAATAAAAACTAGCAACTAGATATTAGTATTTTTGAAACTAGTTTCGGTTGTGTGTTTGTCAATCCGGCTCAAGGAACTCTAAAACTCGGATTTGCTTTGAATTGAAGTGTCATTTATAAAATTGGAACCGTTTGTGTGAACAAATTCAAACAATAATTAAATTATTATTTTAATTGGCTTTTTGAAGGTTGGAATTACGATATCCCGTGGTTTTGACGGGTCTGCGATAGTCATAAATAAGTACGGTCCAAGTAGAAGGCGAGGAAATAAATAAGAATCACAATGAGGATATTTTTAATAAATAAATAAGCATACCACAATGAGGATATTTTTCACAAAAACGGCGCTCTTCAAATTATCCATTTATTATTATTTATTTGTATATTCTGTCTATTTATACACAATGTAAAAAGTTGGTCTCTCTCTTTTCTTTTTCTGTATCATGCACTAAGTCATGTATTATTCACCTATAAATTATGTACTCTTACCATACACTATATTATTATTTTTATGCCATTTGCAACTTTAAAAAAAGTTTATAATTTTTTTCTTTCTGTTTACATATCTATATATATTTTGGAGGCGGGAATGGGTACCGCCGCCCCGGGAACCTTTATTGTATAACCAACACCTCTGCCGTAGGTCACCCCAAGTGGTTCGCTACGTTTGGTGATTTAGCAGGGGTGCCCGGGTTCATGGGGTGAGGTTTGTCTAGGTCTTGGAGTCGGATGACCAGGACACACTGAACCCCAGATTCCTACCCACCCCTAAACCTTTTCCTTCCCAGAACTCTCCTCTCCTTCCATACCTTAAAAAACCCTCCACACAGCATCCCCAAAGATGACATAGGCCCTGAGGGAAATTATTTTCCTCAGGGTCTCCTGTGTGAAGCTCATGTAAAAAAAAAAAAAAATATATATATATATATATTAAAAAAAAAAAATGCTAGATTGGGTGTAGGTATATTTATGAGTAGATTTGTATATGAGATGTCTATGCGTTGCTAAACCATTCATCCGATTGCGATTAAACTTTGGGGATTTGTTGTGTGCATGCCCACGCTGATTTATATAAATAATAGTGAGTTCTGGTATCATGAAATTATGCGTTGCTAACCATTCATCCGATTGCAATGAAACTTTGGGGAGTTATTGTGGGCTCGCTTGCTAAGGTTTCTATATATGCTGGTAATCTCTGGCGTTATGAAATTTGTACAAAAAATTGCAATAGGTACCACGCGAACTGTTTGAAAACTGAATGTACTGAACTGAGGGAGGAAACTCGGGAAGGGGGTTCGTGGGAGGGGGGAAGCGTGAGAGGGGAGTGGGAAGTGGGAATTTATATGCGTAGGTATATAAGATGTCTATGTATTGCTATAATAAGCATATATAATGTTTGGAACTTTCAAACTTTAAATCTCCGCTAATATATGTGAAAAGATTTTTTAATCATTAAAAAACTCTTCCGAAACTGTCAAAAATGTCAAAATTGAGAATGACATTAAACAATGATTGTTAAATCAAAATTCGATTTTCGAAACTCTTTAAATTAATGAATTTACTTGAAGTACTCGCCTAATACTTTGAAACAAATCAAGAATTATAGATATTTTAAATAGGTACCAAATTTGATAGATTGTTCTTATAATATACAAAAATAAATATTGTAATATTTGAAAAATTGAAATCTGAATAAAAAATTGTAATAGGTGGAACGCTAGCTGGAAACTGAATGTACTGGGACTGAACATAGGGAACGCGGAAGGGGGGTTGGCGGGACGGGGGAGAGGGAGAGAGGAGAGGGAAGGCGAGGAAGGTGGAAGGAGAACGCGGGAGAACATTGTCTCTCTATTATGCACAAATCATATAAAAGCCCATCATGGAGTTGAAAATAAATAAATAAACAGTAAGTAACATTATGCATTCGTTCTTGTTGATTATTTCTGCTTTATCTTACTTAACTACAACGCTTTTAGGTGTTTATTTCGGGGTGACTCACTAGGAGCAATATTCGACGAAGTATTTCAAGTCCCACTAACCCAAATATTTATATAATTAGACCACCATGATGGCTCCCGTTCCCTTGTGTTGATCGTTAGTTGTAATACTAGCCAACTACCTACTGGAGAGTGGACTTAACATAACATTGAACCGATGCGATGTAGGGAGGTCGGTAACATGGCCTCTACATTGACTCTTTACATACACAAAAATAATCTTCTTTTGTTTCATTTTTTTAAAGTGAAAACTTCCTTAGCACCGTTGTGATTTGAAACTCGATAAAACGGAAACGAGCGACACTAAAAAGAGACAAACACATACATCTACAGGATTTAGCTTACGGGAGAATGAGATAACAATAAAATATTTATCTAATTCACGGGTACACGGTTCCAATAAAATACTATAAATCTCCGGTCCTACGCAGGTCCCTTTTAGTGTAGTGGTATAAAGTGCCTGACGAACTTTTGCAGACATTCAGCCAGCCAGGGATCAAATCGGATGATTTATTACATATTTTTGTTGTCGAATTCCAGCGAACCTTTTCCTATACACAGGTACCATAATCGTGAAAAAATGCAATTAAGGGTGTTCAAATAAACACGCGAAATCACGTTTAAAAAAAAAAAGTTTTACTGATCCATTGAATTGGCCACTGGAAACGGAAGGTACAAACGAAATGCAAAACGTTCGATTAGGTAGTCGGAGTTAAAACAGGATCTTGTCAAATATAATTCAAAAACAGTAAAATGAAGTTTTTGAAGCTACACGGAAACAACACTGCATGCAAAGACCAAGAATTAAATGACGAAAAACCTTATTAAGAGGATATTCTTAATGTGCCTTATATTGCCACTTATATAGGTAATATAGATAAATTTGTCCAATTTCAAGTGCAAAATTGGTTTTTATATATTCTGTGAATAATTTTATAAGAAAAAAAGTTAATTAAAGTAAACTATTACAGATAATCTAAACCATCATATTGTATTTTTTTGGGTTATTTCTTATAATCGTTCACACATTTCTAACGGAAGAATACATTTTTTAGTGGTTCACGCTTATATTTTTAATACCGATGTGTGGTAAAGATTAATCTCAGCAGTGCTTTCACGTTGAGCTGAACAAAATATAAAGTCAAGCTACGGGTAGATACGCGGATTGCTATAAACAGTAGATATAAATTCTTACGCGGACTGCTATAAACAGTAGATATAATTGTTTAATCCTGACTTTTTTTTGACCAGGGACCATTATGACATTTATTTGTTCTCAAAGGGACCACAAGGTACAATAATCATAAACTGTTAATCGCGTAATTAAACGCGTCCTTGCAATTATTATCATTTTGTAATTCAATGTGCTCTTCTTGGACTTCTTCAGCTACCTCTCCATCATTAATATCAAAAGGGTTACAAATCAGCTTTTGGATATTCGATTCGGTTTTTGTGGTAAATGATGTTTCGTGGACCACATTTTAGATCTCGCGGACGACCTGTGGTCCACGGACCACCGGTTTAGAACCACTGATATAAAGGGGTAGGCAGGGCGAAAGGAAGGGGATGGGGTAAATGGAGCGGTATGGAAAAAGGAAGAGAGAAAATACAATAAAACCATCCGAACAAAAATAGTTCAAAATTTTCATTTATTACAATTACGTAAAACACCTACACATTTATTATTATCAGCATCACACTTGAAATCTGTAAAAACTGGTGGAAAGTTCATCAAGTTCGTATTCTCGCCCCGTGGGCTGAGCGAATAGTCGTGAGGGTGTGCTCTTAAATTTAATAATTTCACAACCAACAATAATAATTTATAAGGAACTCTAATGAAAAATATTATGACCTAAATAAATTATACTTGAAAAGTGGGCGTTGAGCCTAATAAGGTTGAGAACCTCTGATGTAGATCAACAAACTCCGAACCTGAATATATAAGTTAAATTAAATTTACAAATCGTTATTATAAACGGTGGCTTTGTGATTTCTTTCCGGTTTTGATTAAATATGGTGGTTATTTTAAATATTTGCCCCGGGAGCCGATAGGCACGATCAAAAAATAATTTCTCTAAATACAGATAGCTGTTCCGGGAAAAGTGTTTACGTTAGATAATAATATAAAGTATATAAAAACATTTTCTGGTTCTTAACATAAAATTTACAAAAACACCATTTTGCAAAAAAAAACAAGTAAGTTATAACGGAAATAGAATCAGCTGGCTCGGGGCGGAAATTTAGCCTAAAACAGCAACGTTTACTTTTTTAAATGTGAAATCGTCGTGTTTATATTAATTAAGTAGGAATTTAAATACCTATTTAAAAATCTTATGAAATCAGAGAAAATTTGAGTTTTGGTTTAAAATAAGGGAAAATTAGAAATCGATTTTTTGTTTCACTGTTCACAGAACTTATTGTTTAAAACTGTCTGCAGGTTCACAAATCAAAAAGTTTCACATCCCTTTCACTTAATAATACCTGTATTCATCATTGTCAAAACTGAACATTTTCCGGTGACCGGACAACTTAATAATTTGCAACTTCATCACTCTTTTTAAAAGTCATTAAAAGTAATGAAAGGTTAGGTTATGAGCTATGAATTAAAAAAAAATCATTTCTGTTAATGATTTTTCAAAGGGGTGTTGAAATACCGTTATGTTGAGTTGTCATGGAACCACTTTTTCCAGTGTTACCTAAACAGTTCAAGGTACCTAGTATGTATAATTTCAAGTACAAAATTTATGTAAAATTTTTTGGTTCACATTTTACGCGCTACCATACTGTTCATCCGATTGCGATGAAACTTTGATGATTTGTTTTGCGCACGCCCGTGAAGGTTGCAATTTATAATGATTAGTTCTGGCGTCATTAAATTTATATTAAAAACAGGTGATGCGCGAGTAGTTTGAAAATGTGTGTTTTTTCATATATTTTAGCGGCAGGGAGGGAAGGCAGGATGGGGAGGGTAACGTAATAGGTGTGGTACGCGGGAGGGATGACGAGGGAGGGGGAAGGGCGGAAAAGGCGAAAGGTAAACGGGGGAGTGGAAGGGGACACGGGAGGGGAAAGGGGAATGGCATTGCAACGCATGCCGGGTACCAGCTAGTTATTAATATTTTTACGTAATTGATAGGCGTTTGATATTTAGAAATCTGAATTCGTGGTCAGATTCGATGGTGTTGCCAGCGTATATCGATTTCTTATTTATTCCCTATCAATTGGAGAAAAAAGCCGATGAACTAGTAGGACATCTGAAAACAGTAGTAAACGAGCTAATGCCTATAACTAATATTATATTAAAAGATACAAATAATTGGAATACGAAATCTCTACATCTTCTACAAAAACAAAGGGATACAGCTTATAAAGCTTGTAAAATACAATTTACTGAAGAAAAATGGGAAACCTATAAGAAACCTAGAAACATGTATAGCACAGAAATAAAACAAACTAAAAATTTGTATATTAGACAAAAAATAATTATCTCTCAAAGTGATTCAAGAAAAATGTGGACTACCCTCAAAGAAATTATAAGCGGTAAATAGAAGGGAGACACTAAGGAAGTTCGGTTCCCCGATGGAGTTGAAGATGATAAAACTAAAATCGCCCAAAAATTTAATACAAATTTTACACTCAGTGTCGAAAACATAAATAAGAGCATTCCATTAGTCACAGACACATTTTCTCAATCAATGGAAAGAAGAGAGAATAATAATATTTTCAGGTTTAATAAAATTAACATTGAGTATTTAATGAAAATTCTTAATGCAATGAAACTAAAATCGTCCACGGATGGAATTACGATAGGCCTAATCAAAGATGCACTGCCAGCTATAGGAGACAGATTAGTTGCACTAATAAATAAATCTCTGTTAAGGGGAATTTTTCCACAGTCATGGAAAACTTCCATAATAACACCAGTGCCCAAAATAATAAATGCTAAACATTTCGAAGACTTCAGACCAATAAATGGATTACCAAAATATGAACAATTACTAGAATCGATAGTTAAAGAACAGATAAACAATTTTATTGAAAAAAATAACATTCTTGTAAAACAACAATCTGGATTTAGAAACAAATATTCCTGTGAAACAGCAATAAATTATGTGATAAATGAATGGAAAACAAGTATGGATCAGAAGAAAATCATCATAGCAGTATTCTTAGACTTTAGACGTGCTTTTGAAACGATAGACAGAGAAAGACTAATAATGAAATTGAAAGACATGGGAATTCATGGTAAAGAATTGCAGTGGTTTGCTGATTACCTAAAAAATAGAAAACAAAGAATCACATTTGGAGATGCTATCTCTGAAGAGCAACAAGTAAACCTTGGAGTTCCTCAAGGATCGGTCTTGGGACCACTACTTTTTATTATATATATTAATGATATAGTGAAGTGCCTAAAGTACTGTTCCATCAAACTGTTTGCTGATGACACACTTTTATATATTACAGCAAATAATATTGAAGATGCATTGTCAAAAATACAAAGTGAACTTAATGAAATATCTAAATGGTTAAGCATAAATAAACTCAAGTTAAATGTAACTAAAAGTAAATTCATGGTATTAGGGAAAAAACAAAATGATCTTATTACCCTAAATATAGACAATCAAAATATTGAAGAGGTAGAAAAAATTAAATATTTGGGAATCATTATCGATAATAAGTTAAAACTTAACTCTAACTTTGAAATGCTAACTAAAAAAATTGCCAAAAAGATTAATTTCTTAAGTAGAATAAAGGGAAAATTAGACATTAAAACTAGGAAATTGGTCTATAACACAACTGTAGCATCCCATCTGAATTATTGCTCAAGTGTAATCTTTCTGAGCAATAAAACACAAATTAAAAGAATGGAAATAATTCAGAACAGAGGCATGAGGTCTATATTGTGCTGTAGCAGATATACCAGGATAAAAACCATGCAACGCCAACTCAATATATTAAGTGTGTGGCAAAGATTAGTTTTCAATACCCTAGTTTTTATTTATAAGTTAAAAAATAAAATGTTACCAGATTATATGTCGAATAATGTTAGAATCAACAGTACAGTTCATTGTTATCCTACGAGAAACTGCAACGATTTTAGGCTTCCTAAAACAAATTTATCGGGAACACAAAATAATATTTATCATAAATGTTCAATGAACTCCCTGTAAATGTTAAGGAGGCTAAAAGTCTAGCAGTTTTTCGTGGATTATGTCTTAATGTTGTAAAGTCCAAATTTTAGTCAGTAGCTAGTAAATAATATTTTAGTAGTCATAGAAAAGAAAACATTAGATATAAGATGTCAAATTTTATATCTAAATAAAATACACAATAAAAAAAAAAAAAATATATACTATACAATATACAATACACTATCAGCTACGATCAGACAAACTGACTCCTTGACAAAATTCAATCAAGATATAAAAAAATGGAGTATAAGTATTGGACGCCACACTGTTACAAACATCTGTAAAATAAATCACACATAGACAGAAATAATTATTCACATACGACCTAACCCATATAAAATAAATGAAAATAAGAGAATCCTATCAAATTTAACTCCATAAATAGATTAGACAAAATTACTTCTTTACTTCATCTCCTTCAACATTTACGAGATGACTCTCTTTAAAAGATTTACCCACCCTTCCAATTTCTATTCAAATCAATATGTATTTAACATTAAATACTCTTGTAAATACGATATTCATTTATATACTTGTACGTCTGTCTCGAAACAGGAATATCCTAGTGAGACAGGCATCAAATAACCCAATGTAAATATGCTTGTTTATAGATAAATATCAACCGTCAAACTGTGATCATTGGGATTTACGCCAATCGATCCGATATTGTAATGTTATCGATTTCATCATGCCAGAACTCCAGGGCGTGAAGAAGTGTGAATTCATCAGGCGTCGTGACCTTGCGCGTCATCGGGACGCGACTACTCATAGCAGTGGCTCGACCGTGTCGACACATTAGCACTTGCGGCCAGTTGCTGTAAACAGCGGTCCGGTTACGAGGCTGGGAGTTCTATCACCTCGTGGCATTGTTCTTTAGAGCAGCTGATGCCGGGGAGCAGTGGCACGTGAATTCACGTGGTATAAAATCATCAATTTGGCTTACAGTCAGTTAAGTAGTCATTACCTACTCTGTGACATTCAAAGTGAGCACGTGAGATAACTAGATATCATTTGAGATTTTTTAAACTGTTAAAAAAACATAATTTTTAACATTCCTGCGTAATGCTTAAAATTATTCAAGTTTTGAGGACTTTTAAGTTACAAAAGATGACGGTCGGAAAATTAATTCTAAATATAAATCATCACATAACGTTATTTTTACCATTTTACCCAAAGATATTAAAATATAAGAGATGTGCTATCGGCAGCTTTAACTGTGTGGGACTGTGCTTCTTGCTATCGCCGATAATGTTAACCAGTACTACTGCACACCTTAAAAAAATCAACTTACTTTTTCTACTCATCAATATGTAGGCACGATTGTTATTTTTGGAGTCGGTGTCAGCCATGGTAGGTTTGTCGCGCGTGCGACACAAGCACATCTCACCTATAACTATGTATGCAGTTGTATACCTTGGCTGACACCGACTCCAAAAATAACAATCGTACCTACATATTGATGAGTAGAAAAAGTAAGTTAATTATTAACTTGTAGAAGAACACGAAATAATATTTTTTATTTTTAGTGCATTTTTTGAAGTAGTTTTTTGTTTTGTTAAATTTTTTTGTTTATTTTTATATTTTTGGTGACGAGCGTGCGTAAAGAAGTTTTACTTCAAAAACAGAATCATCGAAATCTCTTGGCGTAATATTGAGTTATTCGTCCATTTGTCACGCACATACTTATTGCAAATTTAAGACTTATATGGTTTTTTCTGGACGCCATTGTCAGAACTGGACCAAATTAATATGGAACTACACGGAAAGCACCAGCTTTCAAATAAAAAAAGAATCATCAATATCGGTTCACCCAATAGAAAGTTCTGAGGTAACAAACATAAAAAAAAGTCGAATTGAGAACCTCCTTCTTTTCGAAGTCATTTAAAAAAGGCCCGTATGAGCGCTAACCTTGTTAAACGCATTTTCTACGAACCTTGCGCTTTACCATTATTTCTTTAAATTTTCATTTCCCTAAAAACTGAAGAAATTTAAATAAGTTAAGTATATATTTTATCTTTTATTTCAGGTAGTCACCACCTGAGATAAGACTATACCAATCACAATCACCAACACCATCGTAAAAAAAAATATTGTTAATTCTGAATTTGATATATTATGAGATCGACAAATATGACGTAAAAAAATTAGGTCGCAATGGCCGAGTGGATAGAGTCGTTGTTTTAGAGCTATTTATTGTATTCGCCTTGCACTGCAGTTGGAGGGGTGGATTCATACGCCCGTCACTCCTGGGAGACACTGACCCCCAGTTTCTACCCATATCTCATACTTTTTTCCTTCTCAGATATGCCTCTCCTTCCTTTCCTCAAAATACCCTCCACACAGCTTTCTCAAAGACTACATAGGCTCTGATGGAAATTATTTTCCAAAGGGCCTCCTGAATGGAGCTAATGTAAAAAAAATAGTAAATAATGCCCCACAGGAGTTCCCAAATCCAGTGGAACAATTTATTTATTTATTAATTATAATGTATTACAAAAATATGACAAGTAACACATTATTCCCAATGAGTTGAGAGAAAACTCATTACGGGAAGGACAGATAGATATAAGTACATTTTACACAGATATTACACGTTTAAAAAATACAATATATTGAAAAGGGAAAAAAATAAAAAAATATATATAAATAAATAAAAAATGCATTGTCAAGAATAGAGATTTTAGGAATACTGAGAGACATCCATACACATAAAACATAAAAAACAAACGTATGAAGGCGAGCCAATATTCACTGGTTTAAATACATTTTCAGGAAATATTCTTTAAGCGTTTTAACAAATATTTTTTTGTTAGCTACTGAATGCTTTATTTCATTAGGTAATGCATTGTATTGTCTATATGCGATATATTGTAACGAGTTAATACCAAATTTAGTTGTGTGGGTAGATGATGCTAAGTGTATTTGATTTTGGGATCGTGTTTTGTGCTGGTGTATGTCTGAATTAAAGGCTGGTCTGATGTTAGTGTGTGCGGATCTATGTATGATTTGTAATATTGCACTAGTGATATTGTATTTAGGTAGAACCGTAAAAGGAAGTATGTTTGTCTTTGAATATATATGTTTGATATGTGTATCCCACGGTAGATGGTAGATATTCCTTATAGCTCGATTTTGAATCACCTGTATTTCTGATATTTGTTTTTTAGTAATAGTGCCCCAGATACTAACTAAATAACTCAGATGGGAGTGAATCATTGCATAGTAAGTGGCCCGTAGTAGAGATATGGAGAGAAGACCTTGGAGTCGGTACAGTACACCGGTAATTGGGGAAATTTTTGATTTCACATGCTCAACATGGGAATTCCACGTAAGTTTAGAGTCTATTAATAGCCCTAAATATTTCGTAACTTCCATATTTTGGAGTTTATCAGTTCCAAGTGAAATATTCATGGACCCATGAATGACTTTTAGATTTATTTATTTTATTATTGGGAAATGTTGTGGAATTGGGGAATGGGAAGAAAAGGGGAAGGGGAAGATTGGATAGATATTAAAATCTGCTCATTAAACATAGGCACAGGAATTTAAATCAACGCAACGCCTAGATTTCAAAACTGAATGGTATTTTTATCATCCTGCTTCGGTATTTGAATCCGCGATCTCTTGGAACAGAGCCAAAAAGGCTTACTGCTCTATCACAGAGTTCGTAAAGACCTTGATTTTTTATATTAAGGTTTATTTATTATGAAAAAACAGTGAATGATGTAATGTTACATTTATTACATTAGATGATCATGTAATAGAGGCGCAGACTTGTGTTAAAAAAAATAAAAATTTTGCAATTTTAAAGTCGCTGAAGACTTAAATATATGTACCTCAGACAAAAGGCGGTTTGAGAGCATAGTCAACTCCAGGACATTTGCTTTGAATTTAAAAATTGTTTGGAGAATTCAATAAAGTACCTACCTCTAATTTAAAAGTTTTGTTTCCTACCTATTATATAAAAGTAATATTTTAATAGATTTTAATTACAATTTTCAAAATTGGAAGGAATTATCCCATTTAGGTGAGAAACGAATCGAAAATTTTGGTTCCACATATTTACCTCCAATTAACCATTTTTATCAATTAACCTCCAACGCCCTAACGCCGAACGACCGGAAACTACCAAATACGGTCCCGTAAACTGCTATTCGTGTGATAATAGTAGAAAACGACTCGATGAGATGTTTTTCTCCTCAGTGACCACAATATATATGTATTTGTACATATTTATATAGGTAGGTACGAGTTGTTTTTCATGAAGTTGATATATTTTTCCATTCTCTTTAAACTTCTGAGATATTTCAGTTGAATTTGTTTGTACTGTGCATAATTGTCAAATGCATTAAGTAATTATTGAAGGAAAAATATATCACCGTTGTGATTTGAAACTCTATGAAACGAAAAATAGCAACACTAAAAAGAGACAAACACATACCTCAGTAGGATTTAGCCTGCGAGGAAATGAGATAGTTTAATCGGTCTCCTCTTTGTACGGTGATTTGTAGTCTCCCCACTGTTGTATAAAAAAATGATGGTTAAATATATGAAGAGGAATTAAAATATACACTATTTTAGAATTTTCTTTAAATTGTAACATTCCTCTTGTCACGTCATGATGTGCTAGAACATCTATTCTGCCGTGTGGTAACTTGAACAAGTCGTGGCTACGACTACGGCTGGTTTTCCAAGAGAAATGGGATTTCAGTAGAGTTATGAATCATATTCAAGCAAAGTATTGTGGAAACTACTATTTACCTTGGAAAGCATTTTTTCTCGCATATTTCTCTCGCGCAAGCTGTGAAGTGGGTTTTCAAGGTCCTAACAAGGTCATATTATTATGTTGAGCACACGGGTAGTGTTTATTAGACGATTGCAATATTTTCGTTGATAAAAGCATAAATAAGAAGTGTTTTCAACAATCGTTTCCGAACATAAACATCCGCGGTAATGCGGAAGTTTATCTGAATATTTTTACTATCAAACGGATGGAATTTAAAAAAAAGTGCTCGTCCTTACTTTAAGTTGTCATCGGGAGCATTCTGTGTAAATATTAGTATTAACCTCCAATTCTGTCGATTGATTTTTAAATAATCGACAAAACAAAAGGAAACAATTGTAATTTTCGATGGTGTAATTATCTATTTTCTTCTTTTTTCCAAGGTAAATTTTGAAACAATGTTCATGTTCAATTCAATTTGTAAGTCAAATTGTTGAGATTAGTTGTTACATGGGTTTGGTTGTGGTCTCTCTCTAGTGGATATACATTTTTTTACATTAGCTCAACACTGGAGGCCATGAATAAAAAAAATCCCTTAATCCTGAAGAAATGTCTTTAGTCGTATTTGGTAACTAGATCTGAATAGCCAGGTACAATTTCCACATCTCCTTCCCCTCCCCACTACCTTCAGCCTCACAACATACCAATATTGCAGTTGGGAATCTTGTGTGGTATTATTTATTAATTTTCAACGCCCTGATGGACTTTTACATTACAAGTTTATAATACAGAGACAGTTTTTTTTAAAGACAAAATATAAACTTAAAAAAAAAAACTAGTACACGTCATATGAGTATACAGATAAATTAAGGAAAGATTATACATTACAATAAAACAGAAAGTTTCTAAGTTGTAAATAGCATAGAAAATAAAGTAGTAGATACTCGTAAGTTAGTAATTAGGTACAAAATTTACAGGTGACTGATTAATTGTGATGTGTAAATAGGTACATGACTAAATGCAAGATACATAAAAATAAAACGTTTTAAAAGTTTTTACATTGCGGATTAATATAGAAATACACAAATATATGCATTAGCCCCTATGTGATGCTCCTTAAATGTCAAAATATTCTACATAAAAATATCGTTCAGGTATTTCTTAAATAATGGTAAACTTGGGTTAAATACATCGATATTAGAGGTGAATTTGTTTCCTAGTGTGTGAATTCGAGAAATAGGTGCATGTATGTAATAGTTCGTTCCAGAATTGTTGTTGCAGAATAATATGTTTTGACTTCACATAAAATGTGCAAGTAGGCACATGTAGCGGTTTTTGCTAAGGTGACTGTCGTGTTTTGTTATTACCGCATGCTTCTTCGGGGAGTCGGAATTATTGTTAGTAAAAATATTTGATTTTTCACTCAAGACGCCTGCAGACATACAGGGTGTCCCAAAAGAAAGTTTTATATTATGTATGTAAGTCCATCGATTATGTATAGAAAGAGGAACTAGAGCAAAAAGACAAGCCTACGAACAAGCACGAAGAGATGCTAACCATTTAATTAAAAGAAAGAAGAGATTGTATTTTAACAACATATTGTTGAAAATGGAAAATGACTTTGCAAATAATAATCCACGTGAGGCATATAAAGGCGTCAATGTATTTAAAAAGGGTTTCAAACCCAACAAATCTCTCTGCAGAGATAGTAATGGAGACATAATAGGAGATAAGGAAAAGATCAAGACTAGGTGGAAAGAATATTTCCAACAGCTCTTAAATCCCAATAACAACCTGACAGTCGAACAAACTCACATTCCGGACGAGCTAAATAGTGATGAAACAACGAGAGCACCAACAATGGCAGAATTAAGGGCTGCACTAAAGAAACTGAAAAACAATAAAACTCCGGGAGGAGATAATATCCCTGCAGAGCTCTATAAATATGGAAATGAACAACTGAAGAACCTGCTACACAATCTCATTGTGAAAATATGGACCGCCGAAAGAGTACCAGAAGAATGGCAAACTAGCATAATATGCCCCATACATAAAAAGGGAGACAAATTGAAGTGTGAAAATCACAGAGGAATATCGTTACTTTGCACAGCGTATAAAATTTTCACAATGATTTTGAAAGAAAGACTAGAATATTACTCAGAGAACTTACTAGGAGAATATCAGGCAGGTTTCAGGAGGGGGAGATCCACCACTGATCAACTCTTCATTACTCGACAAATCCTGACAAAATGCTGGGAATTCGATATAGATATATATCAACTATTTGTTGATTTCAAACAGGCGTATGACAGCATAGATAGGGAGAAGATTTATGAAATACTCCTAAATTTTGGAATACCGCCCAAAATAGTCAAGCTCGTAAAAGCAACAATGGTCGGCTCTCGGTGTCGAGTAAGGATAGGAGGTGAAACAACGGAGGATTTTAACGTCTCCCAGGGGCTGAAACAAGGTGATGGCTTAGCACCTACTCTTTTCAATATTGTACTGGAGCACGTCGTTAGGAAGACAATGATCAGTACCGACTCAAACATCTGCTACAGAAGCAATCAAATAGTTGGCTACGCAGATGACCTTAACATTGTCGGAAGATCCCTACAGGCTGTAAGAGATGTGTTTGACCCTTTGGAGACTGCGGCAAAAGAGGTGGGGTTGCAAATCAATGAAAATAAAACAAAAATCATGATGCAAACCAGAACCCCTCACCGCAGAATAAAAGATAAAGTGAAATTTAAAGACAATTATAATTTCAAAGTGGTCGAAGAGTTTACCTACCTGGGCTCCATCATAACGCAGGACAATGAAGACCCAGTAGAAGTAAGAAAGCGCATCACAGCCGCTAACAACACTTACTTCGCGTTGCTGCCAGTGTTCAAATCACGAAACGTCCATAGGAAAACCAAAATAACCTTATATAAAACAATTATCAGAACGGTCTTGGCCTATGGATGTGAGGCGGGAACACTGACAGCAAAGTCAGCAGAACAGCTGGACATCTTCGAAAGAAAGGTACTGCGAAGAATCTTAGGAGCGGTGCGAGAGGGAGAGGCATGGAGAATCCGCCACAACAATGAGCTCTATGAAATTTATCAAGCTCCCAGACTCTCCACCCATTTAAGGCTCCAAAGATTAAGATGGGCCGGACATGTGCACCGAATGCCAAGCATACGAGTACCGAAGAAGGTTCTGACAGGACACCCGGGAGGTAAACGAAAGGCGGGCAGACCTAGACTGAGATGGGAGGATGATGTCAGGAAGGATGCAAGAGGATTACTCCATGTTGCAGATTGGAAGACGACGGCCGAGGACAGAGGGCGGTGGAGGCTTATTTTGAAGGAGGCCAAGGCTCGAAATGGGCTGTAGCGCCATTGAAGAAGAAGAAGTCCATCGATTTTGGTTGTACGGCCGTATAATCCTCTGTGCATACTTACTTGAAGAAATAATCTTTTAGGAGATCAACTGTCCGAGGGATCAATTGTCCGGTGGGTCAACTGTCCGCAGGATCAACTGTCGGGTGATCAAATGCCAGTGGGCTTACTGCCGGGGTCCAATTGTCACCTGATCAATTGTCGGGTCACCGTAGTAGCGTGGTTTTGTCTTTTATACAAAACTACAACTTTATTCCGAGATTGATGAAATTTGCTCCCTTGACCTTCAAAACAAGAGAAAGGTCACTGTTTACGTGAGATTTCGAAAAATACCCCCATCCCTTTTCCCACTACTCAAATACCGACCAGAAAAAAACAGGGCAATGCTGCGTACTTCAGCCATTAAAATAAAGTTTTAAAAATGAATCGTAGTGATTGCATAAAAATAACTGATAAAAGATATACGAGTACCTGCACATCACATATATCATTTTACCTCTTATAGTTAAAAAATTGGTGGTGTATTTTTTATTTTATGTATAATTTGATTCAATCACTTGCATTTATTATAATAAGATTTGACTGAAGCTTTTCCGACAGAGAAGTCTGCGTTTAATCTTATCAACCCCTAAGGCCTGTGCGATTTTCCAAATGTACTTCTCTTTGGAAAACTGTCAGAATGCAGATTCCCCGGAAAATATTTTCGCTTTATATTTGAGTCTGGATAATTTTCTTTGTTTTTGAATTATTTCAAAATAAAATACTATTCGTGAAAGAAAGGCGGTTTCAGATTGTTGATTGATTTCAGAAATGTAATATAGTATATTAAAATATAAGTGGATAAACAGGTCTTTAAAACAGGTGCGATTTTTCGAGCACGACGGCGTAGCCGAGTGCTCGAAATAAAGCAAGTGTTTTAAAGAGCAGTTATCCACGAATACTTTACGCTATTTTTTTTTTATTGGTACACTTTGAAAACATAAATATTGATATTATTATTAAAAATTTGGAAATAAGAACTATTAATGAATTCGTGATGTGACATCACAATATCTTGTTGTCATGGAAATGAAAAACACAAACATTAATTTGCAATCTGTCACATAAGATTAATAGTTGATTTGACGTTTAAAATATTCCTGTCAGATTTATAGTTAAAAGTTGACATGACTTCACATTTTGTTGATTTGTTGATGTTGCCATGGTAACTTTAAAAAACGCGCGTTCCATAAAGTGCGATTTAAACACGCTAGAGCGTACTTTAAATGAGTAAAAAAGGGCACCAATAAAAAAAAATATATTTTGTATTCGGAGAATCATTTTTTTTACATTAGCTCCACACAGGAGGCCCTGAGGAAAATAATTTCCCTCGGGGCCTATGTCATCTTTGGGCATGCTGTATGTAGAATCTTTATAAGAAAATGAAGGAGAGGAAGTTCCGGGATGAAAAAAGGTACGAGGGGTAGGCAGGAATCCGGAGTTCGGTGTGTCCAGAACATCCACCTCCAAGACATAGATAAATCTCAACCCATGAACCCGAGCACCCCTACTAAATCACCAAACGTAGCGTACCACTTGGGGTGACCTATGGCAGAGGTGTTGGTTATCCGATAAATGGTTCCCGGGCGGCCATACCCATTCCCGCCTTCCAAATTGGGGAAAATCTTCAAACATTTCCAGAAAGAATGTCCTAAACAGTCCTGAATGTGATACGACATTAAAGATGGTTGGTTCTATGGCAGTTGATCCCTCGACAGTTGGCCCCCCTGCATAATTATATACAATATGCCAGTTGGTTTAGGGAAAATACGGTATACCTAATTACACAAAATATAACTAAGTGACTCCGAAGGGATGTGCAGAGAGGGTGTACCGCTGAATAACACAAGTATAAAACATATTTTTATTCAAATGCATCAAGGATAAAAATTACTTGTAGATACACTACTGTATACACCAGCGTATGAGTACAAACAATCGACACTGTAAAGAAATTCGTTTGATATCTACACCAACGTATTATCTTCTTAATATATAAAACAAAGTAGGGTTAGTTACACCATTTATAACTCAAGAACGGCTGGACCGATTTTTATGATCTTTGATTTGTTTGGATCTGTCTCTGCCCCGAATACCAGAATATCTATTAAAACATCGCAAAAACTCACGGAAAAAAATATTATGAGGTAATTTTTTTCTTCATACATTTTGTATGGAACGAATTCTCATCTATTGAAAGAGCTGCAGCAAATATTGTGATAAATATAATATTGAATAATGAGTGAATTCTAAAAATTCAAAAACGTCAAATGTCAATGCGCTGATTGTTTTGCTTTATTCTTAAACATATAATGCTGCCCCTCTTTCTTACACACTAAATGTCAATAGTCGAAAATGAGACAAACAGTGAATGTGTGTCTGCAGCACTTCAAAGGAAAAATACAATAATTATAATAAATCTCCCTCACACGTATAAACAAAATAAAACGTAATTCCAGTAAGTGGAAGAGTAAAAAAATCATAAAAAATCCGTAAACAACGCGATCTCTGATAATGACAAAAATAAAACACGAACAGTTGCGCATCGATAATTGCTTCATTGTGTAATTTTTAACTTAATTAAAAAAACTAAATTTAATTCAGTTAATATTTAATTCAGTTAATATTTAATTCAGTTATAAATTTTTGGCTTTTGATACAATAGACCATGAAATATTACTATCAAAGCTTAAAAAAATATGATTGGCCGAAACAACGATGAACTAATTGAAGTCTTATATAACAGGGCTTGAACAACAAGTACAGATTGGCAAACAAAAGAGCAAACTACTACCTTCCCTCAAGGAAGTGTTCTGGGACCGATTCTATTTATTATCTACATACATGATTTAACAAACCTTAAGATTAAAGGAAACATAATCAGTTTTGCTGATGATACTGTATTATTATTTCAAGAAGGAAATTGGACGGACACATTTAATGTGGCTGAACAAGGGCTTAGTGCACTTCAAAATTGGCTTAAAATCAACTCGCTTACCCTTAACATAAGCAAAACTAAATATATAACTTTTTCAATGAATTCCAGGAGCCAACCAGCAAAATCACTAGAGTTAAAATTACGTATGAAAATAAATGTGTTAAAATAATGTTCAATGTCACTGCCCAGTCATAGAAAAAACACAAAACATAAAATATCTCGCAGTAATAATTGATGAAAATCTTAGATGGGACCTACACATTAAATGTATTACTGAAAAACTCACAAGCCTTATATATTTCTTCAAAAATCTAAGAAATGTTGTAAATAAAAAGGATTTGAAAAAGGTTTACTACACGTTATGTCATTCTCGAATTGAATATGGAATTATAGGATGGGAATCTACTACACATAAATACATAAAAAACCTGAATACAGTTCAAAAAGGAATCATAAAGACCATACTGAAAGTACCAATTAGAACACCTTCAATTGAAATATTCAAAAGCTTTGACGTACCAAATGTACAAAAAATATATGTCAAAAATATATTATTAAAGCTATTCAAAAATACTGAATCCTCTACTAGACAGCGTATTCATCACACTAGATCAAATAAAAATGACATAAAAAACATTCCAAGTTGTAAAACCACATTCAAAGACAAAGAAACTACACTTATTTTGCAACTAAACTCCATAACATTCTTCCCCAAGACATAAAACTAATAAAAAAAATTTATGAGTACAAATCAAGAATAAAAATACCTATGGCTTGTGATGAACCTGTTTCACTCCGGTATAGGTGGGTAAATTTTTTTTTTAAATAGAGAATATGATCACACTATCGACATCTTTCGGGTGGTTTTAAAATCAATATTAAAGGAATCTTTTTTAACTTTGGGGTTTCCTTGCCACGAAGGGGTGTAAGCAGTTAGGAAAAAAAACGACTATCCAATCAGAATAGAGATGAGGACAGTAGGTGCGTCTTAAACCAATCACAGGCTGAGGGCGTGGGATGAGGGATTTGAAAAATTAAGATTCCAAGATTATCTCCCGGTTTGGTCGGGCAGATATTTTAAGGGGATAGAACCACTTCTAACTTGGTCATAAATCGCATTTTTATGGGAGCAGGAGGGAATCGACAACAGTTGATTTCACGTCTGGAATCGGGAAGTTTTGCGGGGATCTCGGTGGCGGAAAATTCAAAAGGACAAAGATCATGCACTGATTAACTAAAGTAGCAAGCGATCTCGATTACTTAGTAATCGTGAAACGGGAGTGGACATTGACGGTCTTAACCGCTTTTTCCAGACAAATATCTAGCAGATTCTGCAGGTAGACGGTGGGGGAAAGTGTTAGACGTGGAAAACCCACAGGAGCCGATCTCTTCGAGGTAGTCGAGGGAAATCAATTCATGTTAGTGACCATATGAAATCTAAGATTTTGTATTGGATTTTTGTCCGTTAGTTTAGAGGGGAGGGAAGGTTTACGATCTCTTGTTCTTTAAGTGGGTCTCGAGTGCGAAACATCTGACATGATTTTGGGTCTCTAAGGTACGCATTAAGCTGAAATCACCACTTGATTTTACATACAGATGATAGGAGAAAGAAATTAGTGAAAAGGCATAAAATTTAACGACCTGTCAGGATTTTAAATTATTTGAAAACTCAAGTATTTTCTTGATCACTAGGCGAGTAATTACGGGAGATTTATCGGTTTTGGTGCCAGAGAGGGATGTAATATGTAGGAGGAACTAGGAAAAAGGGAAAAAAACGTTCGAAGGCAGGATTGGAATGGGATCTTGGCAGTGGTTATAGCCCATAGGAAAGGAGAATCGAGGTTATAAAAATTTAGATTGTTATAAAATAAGGTCCTACGAGCATCACGACTTTGCTGGGAAGTGGGTCAAGTGATTGTAGAGTTTGCACATGAGAAAAGAAATATCAAAATTGTATACGAACACAATAAATGCGACATATAGCCAAATCCGGACATAGCTGAGTGTGCACACTAGCGGTACGTTCGATAAAGGATATTCAGTCACAAATTTATTAGAAAATCCATAGCCAAATGTTAAAACGTCGGAATATCTAGGCAGTGACGTGTTGGGAGAATTTTATAATAATGAATGCTTAATAGATAACTGTCGGGATATGTTGTAGGTTAAAGAGTTGAAATTGGATTTGGGTTAAGCCAAGAAAGTAGGGCAGTTATATCGAATATTCAGGATACACCGTATTTGGAAGCAAATTAAAAAGGAGTAGAACGGACACTATAGATTTTAGAGAAAAGTTGAATTAATTAGTCACATGATAAAAGGTAGATTATATTAACTAATCATGCGGAGATTCGTGTGGGAATCAGATGTTTAGACCCAAATACGCCCCTGATCGATGGCAACAGAGTAGTGTCGTCGGTAGAAGGCGGTTCGGTTGGAACAGGACGTGAGAAGAAAAAGGGAATAACCGGCGGGATAGGATATTGGTATGGGACAAAGAAGATTTTACGCTTTGATTAGGTTGTAAGTTGCAAAATTTAAATTTGATTGATGGGAGAAACGGGGTATAAAAGACGTAGTTTGGTCGGGAGGGGGGAGTTCGGTGCTAGATTTCGGGAAAGGAAGGGCTGAAAAATATCGTGCGCGAATCCGAAAGTGTTGGAAAGTGATTGTTGGACTTAGCAAAATCGAGACTGTGCAGTGTTGGATTAACTTTGTAGATTATGCTTTGCAAGTATTAGTGAATTAGATTCAGTGGAAAATACATGACTTAGTTCACGAGTCAGTGGTGAAAAGTGTTAATCGATTAAAAGGGGTTATAAATTAAATCAATAAATTCTAATAATAATAATTAACCAATCCATCGGACGAAATAAAAGTCGGTAAATACGTATTATGAGAATGACGGCCTTATATCTTATCCGGTGTTGTGTTAATTATTCACAAAAATAATCGTCGGTAAAAGTTCGCGATTGTTATCGTTTATTATGTAGAGAGAGTAAAGATATCTATAAATATTTACCCTAAATAAAAATATCGGCCTTGAATTTTAATAATAATAATAAATGGTGCTAATTCGGATGGGGAGGGACTTAACTAACTTAATTTAAAGTAAATAACGAATAAACAGTTGTTCTAGGTTTACAATAATGGCCCCAGTTTTGCAAAAATAAATTTCATTCCTTTTATAAAAATGTCGTGATAGACCTCGAAAGAACAAAATTAATAATAAACTTAACTAGATTTAAATAATCTCAGCAAGGGTTCGGGAGTCAGGAATGATATCGAATTTGGTATATTTAAATTTCAATAGTTAGAACATTGTAATCTACGAAAACGTTCAATTTGTGAAAGCTCACACCAACGGCGTCGAGCGGTGATTTACCGTCTTTAGTTTACAAATAAAAGCATGATTAGTTGCAAATTGAAATGAAAGTGAGTTTAAAAATAAAATATACAACGATTCGGGTTCCTAGATAAAGATACAGCAAGCACAAACTTAACCACTAATTTAATTTTAGGTCAGACAATTGAGAGTGTAGAGTTATGAAATTCGTAGGAAATTTTGTTTTCTCCACAGGTCTACGGCATACGTAATTAAGACAATTGGTCGTGTATATCTCCGACCGGGATTTTTATCAATTACGTACTCGGTAAGTTGTTATACCTAATTTAAATTCCCAGGCCACCCCGGAACGTGACGCAGAGATGACAGAACCGAAGCTGTCTCGGGAAACTGAAGATTTAAATAAATGACAAAATTTTATAATATTATTTCAGGATATGTTCAACGGTGTTATCACCAAGGACAGTGACCTTTTCTTTCAGACAGCTGATGGCACGGGCGGGGGGAGCAAAAAATGAACGAGCGTTGTACCCTCAACCAAATGGAGAGTCCATCGGGGTATACGACATACCAAATGGAAAGCAGCTGTCTACAAACTAAATACTTCGAGAGTGAGACGTAAATTTAAAACTAACAGGTACTCCTTTGAATTCCTATTTGTTGAATTGCGCCTTTTAAACTTTATGGTTGAACAATGTGACGATGACACCGAGGCTATACATATGAGTCAATGTGTGGTCCATCGGTAAGGGTCTTCCCACATTGTCCTGTTAGGAGAGGATGCTCACCATAGACTGATCGGGTCACGCGAGATGCTGGAAGCAATTCCTTTTCGCGGAACCGTGTCGAGAGAATGGGCGTGACGAGACGGAATGAAATGAGTTGCCAAACGGTATGTAAGGACGTGGTTCGCTGACGGAGGCGTCTTGGCCAAAAGCATCTCGGGTTGCCGGCAAGGTAGTGTGGGAGGAGCATAAGCAGTTCATTTTGTGGAAACAACCCTGCAGCGCCTGCACATTTTTTAATCCTATCGACCTAGAAGCAAACATAGCGCTTAGACAATACTTAACTTCTATGTTCGCTACTAGAGGTGGTTTTACACGCTGGCCCGGTCACGCAGGAGGAAGGATCTGTCTATCACAAGCTGTAGCCACATGTTCGCGAGTAGAGCCGTGACAAGGGACGAATTGGATTACCCCTTCTAGAGCCAGTAACGTAGTCCCGGAGGTGTTCGATACTGGGGTTGATCGGGAAAGGTTTGAAGGCATGCCGTCCTTCCTTGGTTATGGAAGGGTCCGGGTATCTGGTTGGTCGTCAAGAGATCTTCTGGGTGCCATGAATATAGCCTTGACATGCTTTGGTCGGGAGGTCGTGTCCGGAGAGCCGACCACCTGGTCAATTTGGTCAAGTGGAGGAGCCAGTACTAGATTGCAAAAAATGCATGATCCATTCTATCCATCCCTCCCTTATCCCTTCCATCTTAGGTACGAATTTTGCGTTTACTAACAATAGAATATTATCACAATTATGTATAGGGTCCAGCCATGGAGAGCGATGCAAAGGAGCAGCCAAATAACTAAATGAAACATCCTAGGTATGTATTTTAAAATCTATTAGGACCAGGCGCGGCTGGTGCATTAGTGCACTCGTGCAATGAACCGCCAACAAAATTGAACAACAATTTACAGCTCATCGTAATCTTACTTAATGTTTTTAATTATAAAATTAAGCAAAAATTTTTAAAAATCTTAAAAATTGCAATTAATAACATACTAAATGTTACTAAAACGTGACTAACGATGAAATATTGTAGATAAATACAGCAAAAACGTTGCACCCGCGCGCCGTTTACACTGGCTAGGAACGAGAAACCGAGGTACATACCAAACCGCGCGCTTTAGCTATGCGCCTTGTTTGACTAATAATATTTTATATGCTGCCCATACGAAACATCTCTGGACCGTGGTTTTGACAAAACGTATCAAGAAAAATACCGCTGACCGTACGCCGCACGGTCAGCGAAGATATCCGAACGAAGAATCGAAGAATTCCGAACGAAGGGCTCGAGCGATGTAGGGTTTGGACAGTATGAAGTAAAATCATAACATTTCTCTTGTAAAATGCAACCTCGGGTCAACGGGTCACGGGTCAGCTATGCGTGCGATATTATCTTGTGAAACTCCTGCGGATTTACATACTTGGCATTGACTTTATTATTTGCTTTTTTTGGCAGAAAGTAACCTTTTATTTGTGTGCGTTTTTTTTTTAATTATTGCTAACTTCACACCGACGACCGACGCTTAGTGGGTCAGTAAACACACGCCACCGTTCGCAATGTTTGCATCCTATGCTGCAAATTAAAACATTATTGTGATATTAATTCATATCCGAAAGTTGAGTCTTTTAAATAAATACCTTCCGTTCTTTGCCACTAATCCTCTAATACAAATAGATGTAATATCAAAAGAAATGAACCATAGTGTAAAATAGCAAACAATTTATGATTTCTGAAGTTTTTTTAATGCAGTGTCACCGCTTGCAAAGTCGTATCTTCCAAGCATAAACTTTAATATAAATGTGTTTATCGGATAACGAGTTTATCAGGTGAGTATATCTGTATCTGTTTGCAAATAGTAAAATTGTAATGCCCATGAGGTGATTTCACACAAAAACATCGCTCTATAAAATATCCCTTTATTATCATTATTGTTGAATTATTCTGGTATCAATATTTTTAGGTACAATTGATTTCTTTACCCTTTTGAAAATGAGTGATGCAATAATAAATGTGGACTTTATCAAAAAGAACCGCATGAACTCGGCAAAGGGATCGAATAATTGATCTTCTCTATAAATAAGTACGATACGTACATTTATATAAATTACATACATTTAGTATATCTCTATGCATACATTACGTTTTTTATGAAATCGGTGAACCACCAAATATTTAAGGCACCGGCCGCGCCTGATTAGGACGTCTATTAGGATCAAAAATCAACCTTATAGACTCCCAAGAACTACAGGGGGTACTGTGAGAGTATTAAAGCAGCGTACATTATTAGGGACGTAATGGGGACATATTTAGGATAGATTTAGACAGTAAGTATCCTTCATACGTTCAAGAGATACAGAGAAATTCTTCCACACTTTACCTAAAAGAACCAAAAGTTACCACATATAGACATTAAATACCTATTCTAGATTTTCTAGAACCTTTGAAACAAAAATAAAACACAACGTAAAGGAAAGGGTTTATTGTAAAGTTTTCCCGGAAGGAGAAAGCCTTTTGCTGTGTTCAGTCACAGGGGTGGGAAAAGCGAGTCATGATTCAAGACATTATTGGTGAATCATACAGTACGATAGAGAAGGGTCTACCGTCCGGAGATCGAAACGCAAGAGAGGAGAGGTATTAAAGCCCAAGTAAGGGCTCGACCCATCACAGGCTGAAAGAGGTCAACGAAAACACCCTAATGAAGACACTAAAAACGACATAGAAGACAAATAAACTGTTATTAAACAATTTTAGTCCGCCTCGGCACAGGAACCCGTAGTGAGAAGGACTAAGACATACAATATCTTTACCTTACTAACCATTATATTTTGTATACTTATGGAATTATTTTATATAGTCGCTTAAATATTAAAAAAAAAAAAAAAAAAAAAATAAGTTAACAGAACAGTTATTGATTTTGAGGCTGTACGAAGTTCGATGTGTCAGCTAGTTAACGATATTTTAGGTTGACATTGGTGAATAACGCACAAAAAATTCTAATTTTATAATAATTATTATATCGGGGGCCCATTGTCTAGGGATGAACTGTCTAGGGATGAACTGTCGGGTCACTATTAAAGATTATTCTTCGTACTTATACACAGGAACACAGTATTATATGCGAATTAACCAAGTGCTTGTTAAAATCTCTATTTAATATCATTTGTCTCCACAATGACGCACTTATTCCCTCTGTCGAATATTAATTATTCGAATAATTGTAATTACCGCCGAATCACATGCCCGACAATGTGACATTCATTCGCTGAACAAATAAACCCTTAACAATATAGGGTGATTGTGGTATTCGGTTCGTTAGGAATCTACGTACAACTGTAATTGAGTCTTAATTTTTTTTGAAGTATTAATTTGAAATTATACACACCTACACTGTTTACGCATTCGTAAACATTAACACGCTTGTTACGTAAACACACAAAATCCCTTTCATCACCCGAAAACGAGGGAAAAATATAATAAACATTTTGGTTATCAGATCAGTTTGATCATGCAGAACTTGAATTATTATAAATTTAAAGATGATCCCAAGTTTGATTACCAAATTTGTTTACTTCGTGATTCTTTATTCTCAACTAGCTGACCCGGATAACTTCGTACCGCCTCAGAATCAATAACTGTTGTGTTAACTTATTAGCTGAATTAAAATCAGTTTTTTTATTAAGTTAAAAATTACACAATGAAGCAATTATCGACTGTTCATGTTTTATTTTTGTTAGTTTCAGAGATGGCGTTGTGTAAGGATTTATAATTTTTGTGATTTTCTTAGTTTTGCACGGGAATTGTTTTCATTATGGAGATTTATTATATTATTGTATTTTTTATGTGGAGGGGAGCAGACATAAGTTCACCGTTTGTCCCATTTTTGACTGTTGACATTTAGTGTGTAAGAAAGAGGGCAGTATTATATGTTTAAGAACAAAAGAAAACAATTAGCGCATTGGCGTTTGACGTTTTTGAAATTCACTCACTCTTAATATTATACTTAGATACTACAATATTCCTGCAGCTCTTTCAAAAGAAGAGAATTTGTTCTACGAAAAATGTACGAGGAAAAGAATTTTCTTAATAATTTTTTTTTCAAGAATTTTTCCGATGTTTTAATAGCTATTCTGCTATTCGGGGCGAAGACAAATAAAACAAATCAAAGATCATAAAAATCGGTACAGCCGTTCTTGAGTTATAAATGGTGTAACTAACTCGACTTTGTTTTATGTATTAAAGATATGTCCAGAGTATAGACGCTTAAATATTATGGTACTTGTTGATTCATTGATTTAAAAAATTATGTTTATTTATAAAGGTAATTATTATTTTAATTTCTTTTTAGGAATCTGCCGAAGTGTGAGTGTTTGTCATTGGATCAAATGCCAGTAAAACAATTATCGATAAAAATATGTGGATGGTTAACAGAGGCAAATTTGAACTGATTCTAAATAACACCTAAGCCCGCATTCATAGCACTGGGTTCAAGCATTCCCGCATTTAGCCCGCATTCAAACTTCTAAAGTTCTCCATTATTGCAATTGCAAATACAAATCTTTCCGTTTTTGGGAGTATGATACAAGAAGGGGTAATACTATTAGGTTATTTGCAAGCCGAAAATATTTATCTTAAAAGGTAACATAGAAATTACAACAGACTTAGAAACGGTGAACAAATACGTAGGCTCGTCTATAAGTGTGAAGGAGTCTGCGAAACAGAAGTGAAAAGAAGGATTTGCATGAAAAAATACGCCATGAGCAAAATGCTAAAGATATGGAGTGACAGCAGCAATGCGAAGAAAACCAAGACAAAACTCGTCCAAGCATTGTTTTCCCACTTTTCTAAACGGTGGGAAACTTGAAAACTTAGAGCTAGCGAAAGAAAACTATTTGTAGTATTGTTAAGTAATTGTATCGCATATTTTATGCTCCGCACAAGGAGGCCCTGAGGAAAATTAAATTCGCTCAGGGCCTATGTCGTCTTTCGGGTTGCTGTGCGGGGTTTTTTTAGGGAAAGGAGGGAGAGGAGGTTCTGGAAAGGAAAACAGGTGTAAGGGGTCGTTAAGAATCTGGAGATCAATGCGTCCAGGAGTGAACGTATGAATCCCTCCTTTCCACTGCGGTAGGTTGGAAAACGTATTCGCCGCTAAGACCTAGACACTACCCTATAGACTCGGGTACCCCTGCTAAGTCACCAAACGTAGCAAACCACTTGGAGTGACCTAAGGCAGGGGTGTTGGTTATCCAATAAAAGGTTCCCGGGTACCCATACCCATAACCTTTTTCCAAATTGATGCGCCTGAAGGAGATGCGATTGTCGATTTTATTGTTGAATTGTTTGATGTAATATTTTGTAGAATAAGTACTCTTTAGGTCAGGGGTGAGGAACCTGCGGCATGCGGCCCGCGAAGCTTTTTGGTGCGGCCCGTGAGCACTTTTGGTGTGGCCTGCTAAAAGCACAACAAAAAATTACACTCTGAAAGCGAGAACGGCTTTCGAGAACACAAAAAAAACTTTCTTTATATATTACCACACTTCTGCCATAAACAATGGTGAAATAAAAATAAACTCATTACACGTAAATTATTTAAATAGTTAAATAAATATAAAACTCTAAAAATGTTATTGCAGTCAAAATTTTTAATGTAAAATGCAGTAAAACCATGCACGTGTTCTGAATACAATATTATTTCAGCTGGTGTACTATTGGAATCCTACGCATATCGTTCCTTACTTAAAACCACTATTTTGCTTATATTGCAAATTCCAGTTACGGATTCATCAGCTGACGCATTTTGAAGTGAACCATCCATGTGTTCCAAAAGAAATTCGTGTTCGCGGTGTAGTATCAATTAAAGCTGGGACTCGCTAAGTTTCTCACTAAGTTTCATGTTCCGAGTAATGTTTAAATTCCAGTTATGGATATATCTGAAGACACATTTTAAAGAAAACCATTATTTTATTCGAAGTGCAGTCATTAAATTCTGGTGATACTAAAAACACCCAAATGGCCCCCGGCGGTAAAAAGGTTCCCCACCCCTGATTTAGGTGTTATTTCACTAAATCATTCTACTTCTTCTTCTCGTGCTCTGTCCGTTCAACGGACTTTGGCTATGCGGACTCTGTTTACTGCGGCCCGGAACAGCTCTACAGTAGACTGGCCAAACCACTGTCTCAGGTTTTTCAGACATGATGATCTCCTTCTTCCAGGGCACCGACTTCCGGCAATTTTTCTTTGCAGTATGAGATGCAAGATCTCGTACTTCTCTGGATGTCTCATTACAAGTCCTAGATATTGAAGGTTACGGATTTTTTCTGTTTATTAATAAATCATTGGGGTAGAAAAAAATATTATTAAGCTTTTGTAAACTGTTGAAAATTTTCAAAAAGTTTCCAGTGCTCAGTGGGAATGATGCCTTTACATAACACGCAAAGCAAAGGCCCGTGGGGCGGAAGTTTCTCCCGTTCCCGAGCGAGGCCAATCACGTGTCGGATATTAGGCAGTATGGGAGCAGGCGATACACATGACCTAGAATAATATTGTCCATCTCCCAGGGAAATTCATAGCAAACAGTTGTTGCTAGTTGCTATGGATAAGCGGCGGATAAGCGTCAACATGCGGTAATATACAGAAATCTCGTGACGGATTATTCGCCGATTAGTAGATTTGAAATAGTAATTGCAACTAATTTAAGACAACAGAGTCATAACGCTCCATGTAATATTTTTGTCTACTGGTACTCATTTGTCTATACTTGTTTATCAATTTGATATTAGTATTTTTTTTTCAGTGTTCTTAGTTTTAACCCTTCGAGGGTGTTCTAGGACATCAATTCAAATTATGGAGAGAACGAAGGTGAATTTATGGATACATTTTATTTAAATTGGCAAATTCCAGACTTAGAAGAGTTAAGTTGTTGAATAGAGGGGAGGAAATTTTAGTATTTTTGATAATTTTAGTAATTATTATAAATCTCTTGTTTTAGATATGGATAACCAAAAATATGCAACACAAATAATACAAATATCTATTAGTTGAACATAAATCCTTCGTAAAATTGCTGTAGTACCTACTGAACTTTTAAGTTAACGGCCTACGCAATCAAATCTGCACACGAAATATATATTTTTGACTTTAATTAAATATTATCTATAATTTGAGATTTTACTCATAATGTTTAAAATAAAAGTAAATATATATTTTTTGTTTTTAAAATTTTTATTTAACTTTCTAAATCTGAAATTATGGATGCTTAATTCCAGATTTTATGTATTTCGTTTTGTAGAAATTAATTTCATATTCACGATTCTTTGAAACATGAAATTCTTATCCATTCTCAAAGAAACCTCTACATCTTATCGGCTTACTGTCTTACTAATTAACATTTACTACTTATTTAACATTCTTAAAGGCGATTATTAATGACAGACAATAAATAAAATCATTTTTTAGTTTTTCACAAGAACTATCAAACGTTTACCACATCCTCAACGTCTAGATCTAGATAAACAGTCCTAACAGAAAAATTGGTCTGAAGGTATTCCATTTGGTGACCCGATACTTGATCCGCCGCGGCGCCGACCGTTGGCTCTCCGAAATGATATATTTCCTATAAATTTATAATTTTTTGTGCATTATTGTGTTTGACGTTCGGCAGATATACGCGAAAACAATCCCCAATAATCTATTCATAAATATACATAAATACCATGAAAAAACATTAAATACTCGCTGTACTCGAAACAATGACAATGACTTACTACAAATTCCCAAAACACATACTACTTTCGGTCAACGAAATTTCAGAAATCTTGCAAAAGACTTTACACCATTCTTCCACACAGAATAAAAAAATGTGATTCACAAAAAAATTTCAAAGATAACATAAAAATTTGGATCAAAAATAATGTTAGGCCTTTACTGGTGCACTCACCCAAATTCGAAATTATCAATGATTCCAATGTATTTCGTTGTTATTATGTAAAATTATTATTAATGCAAGCAATTTATTGTGTGATTATATTTTATTATAAGTGTAGGTATGTTTAATAGTATTATAATTTGACTTAAAAATTACTGCCTCAACACAGGCCAGCCTAGTGAGACGGATTATGAGAAACTTAAATTTATTTCAATTATTTGCTATTCTTCAAGTACCTACTGTTCATATTTATTTTAATTTCTGTTGTTAACCTTTTGTATTTATGTAACTTTAACATTAACTGTAAACATTAACATTGAATAAATGTACTTTTTTAGTTGTAATCTTGCAAATTTCGTTCAATAAAAAAATATTATTATTTACCAATTTCAAACATAAAATCGACTTAAAAAAAACCCTTAACAATAAGTTTGTATGAATATTAAACGAATTTATACACAGTGTCGATTTTTTAGTACTTATGCGCTGGTGTACACAGTATAAAGACTAGCAGATTTTTCCTAGCATTTGAATGAATATATATTTTATACTCTTGTTTTTTGGCAGTACATTCTCTCTGCACATTCCTTCGGGTTCATCTAGTTATATTTTGTGTAATTAGGTTTACCGTATTTTCCCTAAACTAACTTCATATTGTATATAAACACGCCGGGGGCCGATCAACTGTCATGGAACCATTCCATTAAAAGCTTTGACCTTCCTCCCTTTCATACGAACAATTCACAAAACATAAACATAGCTTCCAATAATGTTCTCAGCAGAATAACAAAAGCAAAATCAACAAAATTATTAAAAAAATAAAAATAATAAAAGTTAAGTGAACTGAACGTATGCGGCGCATTGTCCGTTTCGAGGGATTGATCTTGTCAAATCCCATCGTGAATTCGCGGGAAACATCTGAATTATTCCGAACAACGTGACCTCAGCACCGAGTAGCTAGATGCCCGCCAGCCCCTGCCACTAATCTCAACTGGCATGGCGGGAGTTACATTCAAATTCAGAACGGACACCGGGAATATTCCATGCGGAGGAAAATAGGATTCAAATTGAAAAATGGACGCTGGAATTCAAAACGGAATATTTTTTGACGCATGGAAAAGTTGAAGGATATTTTACCCGGGTGTCAGCTTATTGGAAATGAATGGAAATGTACACCATTTTCTTAAACCTTCATATCTGGTTCAATGCCAGAAAAGCTATTCCGTAATTTGAGTTTGTTTTACATTTCCGTAATAGGAGTTTTTTAAGGTTAAGGGGGAAGGGAAATCATTTCATTTTCGTATTTATTATTCCACTAATTTGCGTTAAATTTTGTATCTAAACCATAAGTTCTCAACGTGGGCGACAACGCCCTCTTGTGGGCGTTTGAGATTTTCAGGCGGGCAGTAGAAGACCCAGAAAAATCAGGGGGCGTGGCCAGGAAAAAAAATACGGTAAAAAAAACAAAAAAATCACGCATTCTTACGTGTTTTATCATAATTAAGAATTGAAGCTTTATCATGAATACAAGAAGGAAGGTGGTAGCAACCCGGTAATTAAAGTACAAAATAATTGCCTATTTATCTTGCTAAACGAAAAGGTGTAACCAATAATCTACTATCTATCTACTACACTGAATAAAGAGGTAAGATTTGTTTGTTTGTTTATTATTTGCATTGAATAGGCTCCGAAACTACTGAACCGATTTGAAAAATTCTTTCGCTTTTGGGAAGCTACACTATCCCTGGGTAACATAAGCTATATTATATTTTCAAAACAAATAGGCATCCTTACTAAAACTTCAATAATGTAACCCAGGGCGTAAAAAAATTACCTAAAATATTATTTACATCGCGTGCGCTGCGAAAACTATTGATGATAGAATAAAATAATGTAATACGACTTTGTAGAACACATCATTATTTACAAAAAAGATCCCTTCGGCATATGTCTAACTATTATGGTTATGCCACAATAAGTATTATTTTAAAAATTTAATTAAAATGTCGCCGCTTGAAAAGGCTCTTTATTTGTATCTTGGTTTTAATCCTTATCAAAATAAATTACTTCATTACTTCAAGACAGCTTTAATACCTTTATTTAAATTTTTGAATTTTTCAATTCGGATATTTAATTACAAAGATATCACGAGTTTAAAAATGTTAGTATTGGAAAAAAGTTTCGGCTAAGGGCCGGGCGGGAGAGGAGTCAAAAAAAAAGTAAAAAAAAAGCCAGGGGGGGTTGGTGGGACGGTGGAGCGGGAGAGCGGTTGCGGGGAAGGTGGAAGTGGAACGCTGGAGGGGAACGCACGGGAAAGGACATGCAAGGAGTAACATTTTATTTATTTGAATATGGTATTGCAACGCATGCCGGTAAACAGCTATATATTATAAAAGAAAGTCCAAAAAAACATGCGGACCGCAAAAACTCAGAAACGAGTCCCGGTACGATCAAGGGAGTTATATGGTGAGGTAGATCTCTATCCCCTAGTGGGGATAAGGGCCGGGCGGGAGAGGAGTCAAAAAAAAAGCCAGGGGGGTTGGCGGGACGGGGGAGCGGGAGAGTGGTTGCGGGGAAGGTGGAAGTGGAACGCTGGAGGGGAACGCACGGGAAAGGACATGCAAGGAGTAACATTTTATTATTTTGAATATGGTATTGCAACGCATGCCGGGAAACAGCTATATATTATAAAAGAAAGTCCAAAAAACATGCTGACCGCAAAAACTCAGAAACGAGTCCCGATACGATCAAGGGAGTTATATGGTGAGGTAGATCTCTATCCCCACTAGGGAATAAGGGTACCCGTTTTTACCTAAAGGGCGTGCTTTTGAAGATATAAGGGCTGAAAGTTTCGCCCTCTTGAAATTTCTAGAATAGTTCCACAGAGCTCTAGAAAATTCTCGAAGATGTGGTGGAGTATGTCGTGAAATTTTCGGGGGAATCGGGAACATCATTGAGGAACATTTCAGAACACTCTCGAATTTTGTCCTGAGCGAAGCCGGGTAACCCAGCTAGTTTAAAATATTTTTAACCAATTTGGGAGGCGGGTATGGGTTCCGGCGGGGCCCCCCGAACCATTTATTGGATAACCAACATCTCTGCCACAGGTCACCCCAAATGGTTCGCCACGTTTGGTGACTTAGCAAGGGTGCCCGGGTTCATGGGGTGAGGTTCACGGTCTTAACGGCGGATGCGTCTGCGCACCTGTTGTATGGCGGACCGGATCTAGAGAGACTGGTTGAGGGAAGCCTTTTGATCTTTGGACTCTTGATCCATCTCCTTGCACGGCAGTTGGAGGGATGGATTGATATGTCTGCCACTCCTGGATACACTGACCCCCAGATTCTTACCCACCCCTCATACGTTTTTCCTTCCCAGAACTTCCTATCCTTCCCTTCCTTAAGAATACCCTCCACACAACATCCCTTGAGATGGCATAGGCCCTTAGGGAAATTATTTCCTCAGGGCCTCCCGTGTGGAGCTAAATTTTAAAAATATAATTGAGTTATTTCCCCCCCCCCCCCAATTGATAACAAATTGTGGTATATATAATCGTGGCATTAGCTGTTTCAGATTTGCCACAGATGGTAAGTTTAAAAAAAATGGGAGGCTCCAAAAAAAAAATATTCTCATAGTGGGTGGGGCAAAATAAGTTTGAGAACCTATGATCTAAACCGAAAAAGGCGTAAAGTAGGTACATTTAGAAAACATCTCTTATTCACGATTTTATTTGATTTTTGAAAAAAATTACTCAGCCAATGGACAAACTTATTTGTGCGATTTGGGGCGAAGTATCAGTATGCTTACAAGTTGGGAGGCGGTTATGGGTACCGCCGTCCCGGGAACCATTTGTTGGATAACCAACACCTCTGCCCTAGGTCACCCCAAGTGGTTCGCTACGTTTAGTGGATTAGTAAGGGTGCCCGGGTTCGTGGGGTGAGGTTTGTTTAGGTCTTGGCGGCGGATGGGTCTGACCACTTACTTCGTGGCGGGCCGGATCAGAAGAGACTGGTCGGACTTTCCAGCAGGAATCTCTCGACAAATCGCCTTGCACTGAAATGAGGGGGATGGATTCATACGTCCGGCATTCTTGGACCCATTTACCCCCAGATTCCTACCCACCCCTAATACATTTTTGCTCCCAGAACTTCCTTTCCTTAAAAAGACCCTCTATACAGCATTCCCAAAGATGACACAGGCCCTGAGAGAAATTATTTTCCTTTGGACAATCTGTGTGGAGCTATTGTAAAAAACAAAAAAAAAAATTCACCCACAAAGTCATTAACCATTCGGACCCATAAGCTTTTTTTCACGATAATGTAACATTAACAGACACATGTATGACATAATATGACGCATACTTGAATTATTAAAATGTACCCAAGGATTTCGATCTGAGTGGGGTGATTGTCTCAGTCTAAGGAGGTCTTCTTCCCGCAATGGATCAAGCATGCTTGATGAAATAATAACACCCTTACTTTTCGAATAGCAGAAGTTCATTGTTCGACTGTTTTCACAAAAGCATTGGTTCTCTTTAATCCTAGCTTGTTACTATGGAAGATGAACGTGTTCAGGTAAGCGTGTAAAATATTTTATTTCATTCCGAAAATTTTGCCACGAATACCAAGAATTCAAAGTACCTACGGCAAACCAAAATTTAAATATGTATCGGTATTTGGTAGCCTCCTAATCGGTACCTACTTTGATACAACGTCCCTACCCACACTAAAATATCGATTATCCAGGTGGCCTACGTGTGAATTCAACAAACGTCTCAGAAAAAAATGGAACGTTATTCAAATTTTGAATTGAGTCATGTAGATCAGAAACTCCCATTTGAATATTTAATAAAATCCCGCTTATCCGAATGAGCGCTTTTATAATTGCCGTGAAGGTTCACGGTTATGGTACCGTAACGGCAAAAAAGGCAATAAACATACGTTCCTTATCGCTATCATGCAGCAGATATTTCTTATACATTAAATAATGGCAAGACAAAAGATGAGACACACAAAAAAGTGTGACTGTTTCCTCCAAAGTACTACTTTTTCCATGCGTTTCATTTTCTTTTTACGTGTGAGGGAGATGTATGATAATGATTGTATGTTCCCTTTGGAGGGGTGCAGACATACGTTCACCGTTTATCTCATTTTCGACTGTTGTTATTTAGTATGTAAGAAAGAACTGCAGCATTATATGTTTAACCACTCAGACCCATAAGCTTGTTTTCACGCTAATATAACATTATTTTAACATCGACATTTTCTTCGATTCACTGCCCAAATTTAAAAAGAGCATCATGTCAATCATATAAATTGTTTAATGCGCATACTTACATACATACATACACACATATTCACACACACACACACACACCCTCAAACACACCCTCACACCTTCCCACTACACACATTACCCGGTAATTACTTAATATGCACACCATAAATAAGACACTACAATAAAACACATAATAGGTACCCACCATGAATCATATTTATTAATTGTAATTTTTTTTTCACCAATGGATAATATAATGTAGGTACTGTTTTTTCTGTTTATAAATAAATAAATTACTAGACATATGTATGACGTATGAGGCGTACCTGACTTTAAAAAAAAAACAAAACCATCAGCGCATTGAAATTTGATGTTTTTATTTTTTTTGTAATTCACTTACACTTCATAATATTACCCTTTTAACTATATTCCATACTTTCAAAATTATCGTTACGGCAAGTGGTGTTGGTAGTTGGTAGGGGTCTATGGAGATGTCGTGGTGCGGTGTGTGTGAGAGATGCAAGAAAATGACCACTTTTTCATTTGGAGTAAAACAGACCAGTACACTGTGTATCTCATCTTTTGAAAGTAAACAGCTGCAGCATTATAGCGACAAGGAACGTATGTGTGTTGCCATTTTTTGCCGTCACGGTACCGTAACCGCGAATCGTCACGGTAATTATAAAAGCGATCATTTCCCCTTAAAGCAGTGGCGTCATAATTCGATATTGTCGACTTCTAATATTTCAGTTAATGTGTCAACGCTTTCATTAAGACATCAGAGAGAATTTTCATTGCCAAAGATGCCTTCAGTTTATGGAATCAAAAGTGGACATTATTATTTATATATAAGACTTGAAGCCCAAAATAAACATTGTTTTGAATACTGAGTGACGTCAAGTGCAATATTAAGACGTAACCTTCCCCAAGTTAAAGATATTCCGGATGTTTACTATTAGCTTAGAGTCGAAAATAGATAGGTACTAAATGATTGTCAATAATAAAGTTACTTATATATCGATGTCCAATCGATTAGTCAGACATCTCCGATAAATCGAAATTGAATCGAGTACGCCGTTTTATTTAAAAATGTATCCTCTATCCGGTGCAACACCCAGATTACTCATTAAAACCACCAATTATAATGCAGAAAAACAAAGAGGAGACCCATTATTCTATCTCATTCACTTCAAAAATAAAAACGACGATCCGAGATGCGCCTGTAGAATATAACATGGAATATAACACTACTCTTAATATATAAAACAAAGTCAGGTTAGTTACACAATTTATAACTCAAGAAAAGCTGGACCGATTTTTATGATTTTTGATTTGTTGGATTTGTTTTCGCCCCGAATAGCAGAAAAGCTATTAAAACATCGGAAAAAATCACCAAAAAAAGTTATGAAGAAAATTCTTTTCCTCATTCATTTTGTATGGAAGAATTATCATCTTTTGAAAGAGCTGCAGAACAAAATTGTGATAAGTATAATATTAAGTAGTGAGTGATTTCCAAAAATTCAAAAACCTCAAATGTCAATTCGTTAATTGTTTTGCTTTTGTTCTTAAACATATAATGCTGCTCCTCTTTCTTACATACTAAATGTCAAAAGTCTGAAATGGGACAAACGGTGAGCGTATGTCTGCACCTCTCCACAGGAAAAATACAATAATTTTAATAAATCTCCCTCACACGTATAAAGAAAATTAAACGAATTCCCATAAGTGGAAAAGTAAGAAAATCACAAAAATTATAAATCCGTACACAACGCCATCTCTGATACTGACGAAAACAAAACACGGACAGTTGCGCATCGATAATTGCTTCATTGTGTAATTTTTAATTTAATAAAATAATTGAATATAAGTTAACACAACAGTTATTGATTCTTAGGCGGTACGAAGTTCGTTGGGTCAGCTGGTACTTTTAATAAAAGAGATAATAATTTATTTAGTTTGTTAGTGGTTTAGTTTTTGTTGTTAGAATAAATAAATAAAATCCCCATAGAAATAAGATGAAAACTGCAATGTGAAACAAAATGCATAAAAAGCTGATTTCTTCGACTTCAGTCGACTCAAAACGACTGCAGATTTACTAGTAGATTTTATTACCTCCTCCGGGTTTCCACCCTCCTCCCTTTAATCGAACTAATTTGGAAATGGGAACTCGGCGTTGGAACCGTATATCTCTGTCCTGCGATGCAATATACTACCCAACTCTACCTTGCAATATACAAGCGATCGAAGCTGGCAGGAGCATATTCTGGGGCCAGGCAGAGATTATGCGGCAAAAATTTACATTATTGAAATGCTGAACAAAATGTAGATTATTATGAGCAATGTGGACTCAACATGGTAAATGCATCTGCAAGGATAAGATTAGTTTAAAATGAAAAGAAGGTATTCGAAAGAACATCCTGAATCTATGCTGGCTGACAAAAGGCGGCCCCTAGACGAGCGTTTCTTAACCTTTTTCAGCCACGGACCGCTAGAAAATCGAGCACAAATTTCAAGGAGCCCCTTACTAAAAAAAACAGCAATCAATTTCAGACCAGTTATTTTAGTCTTTTTTTTACTACAAATACAAAAGAAAAATATTTTTTTTATAAAAAATACATTAATAACTTATAACGAAAAACAAAAAAATCATCATTCACATTAATTAACATTTAATTAATGTCAAGGTTGGTGTTACTTTTTTTCAACTAAATTCGTGATAGTTGGGCTGATGTTACTACTAAGTTGTAATCTAAAATCGGATTCCACTTATAATCTTGTAACTTTAGTAGATACTAAAACAAATACAGAAACAATATACCAGAGCAGAATTGTATGTGGTTGAGAAAAGCAGTAAATATTTCAGTGTTCTCTGAAATTTCCTTATAATCTTTCTTTGAAAAAGATGATTCTTTGAAATTACGTTTCGAAGCTCAATAACAAAATATTTCTATTTATTGGTTTTCCTGTGCCGTTGTCAAGTCAGTAATATCAGTAACACCTGTGTTGAAAGGGTCTAACATCATTATTTTTGTTGGGTATCGAAAAATTACCCCGAAACGAAGACGCGTAGCGATTACGGAACTTTTGTGGCATTTATTTATTATTGTTTAATGGTCCAGAGATGAGACTGCCTACCCCCATATATATATTCGCGGACCCCCAGGGGTCCGCGGACCAGAGGTTAAGAAACACTGCCCCAGACGATCAATATTATATTGCACAATATTACGAATTGTGCAATATTTTTGACCGTTTGGTGTTAATATTGAAGATTGCGCAATGATTGAACATAAGTTTGAGCGAGTTTAATTTTTATTACACCACATTTTTCCATTGCATTGCGTCAGTATTGCGCAATATTTTTTATTCTGTGTTTCGTTTTGACAAGGAGTACACTCGCATGTACAAAAATGGCGGAAAAAAATAATCAAAAAGTTAAGGAAAGAGAGTTTATCGTCGAATGTATCCAATTGTACAAAGAATTGCCTTCTCTGTGGAATGTTCAAGAGTTAAGAATATCATGGTCGTGTTAAAAAAATGCTGCTTATGAAACAATGTTGTCTAAAAATATATAATATATTGTAAAATTTTATCGTAGAGTATAGAGGCCGCCTAAGTATAAACTGATGGTACGATATCGATATAAGTTACTGCATAGCTTTAGACTGGATACGATAGACACGATGTCTTACCGAAAACTCTTCGCAAAGATTTGAGAAAGAATCTCGCATCGTGAGAATGGAACGTCTGCAGAACATTGGCTACCAGCCAAAAAGGCCTTCCAGAAGCAGGAGAGGCTGATGTCTTCAGATGCCAATCATCCTCCCAGGATGACCTCCAATCCAGTGGCGAGAGTCACTTAAAAGATGTATGATCACAAATCTGATGATAATTATTAAGACTAGCAGTTAAAAACCCGCCGCAGGTTTTTTGCTGATGGGCCCTGCGGGCGTCTTTTGGTTTGGCTTCACCCAGTTTGAGTGTTGGTAACCATTTTATAAATCCGATAGGAACTGGTTCCAAAAATAGCCGGTTCCTCGGATCCACTGGGATCCAGAGAGAGCTAGTCACCGGAACAAAGTAACCGTAATAGGCAATTACGTCATATATAATATATAATTGTGAGTGGTATTATTATTCACAATTTTTGCGAGCAACCCGGAGAGATTTACGAAATTACCAATCGAGTAGTACTTATGCCTGCCAGGGGATGCTCCTCATGCCAGCTGTTAACGTAAGTAGCGCCATATTTTAGTATTGCTTTAGTTGGGTTCTTTTACAAAAGTAGATTTGTACTAACTTCACGCACGAAAACAGTTTTGAGTAAGGTGCGGCGTCAGAGTTGCATTCTTAGCAGGATTCTTAAATTTCAACCGTACAGTCTTTAGGCTATTAATACTGTTTGATGTATCATTATTTTATTAACATTTTCTTATCCCCCCATTACACGTATCAGTATTCGCATCAGTATTTAAGTACTGATGCGAATACTGATACGTGTAATGGCTAATACTGACGCATCGACAAAATTACTGACGCGCATCTAGATATTTGGATCGGCCTCATCAGTATTGGGGCGTGGCCGAAAAGTGGTGGGGGATACTGATGCCGTACTGATGCGTGTAAGGGCTCGCCGCATCAGTACGTCAGTATTTCTTATGCGCCATGGAGGACGGTGCTGTTTTATCGCCTCTAACTACCACATTAAAAACATGATTACTCCACATTTGTGTACGTAAACATATAAAACAAATTATAGTGCTATGCAGCCAATAAATTCACCTATATTTTACTAATTATCTTATGTTTTTAAAATTGAGAGAAATATTATTAAAAAATCTTCAACTTTTTAAATGCGCGAAATTTGTGCTTTAGTGTTTAAAAATTGCCGCCAGTGAATATTTTTAATATATATATTGAATATGTTCTACGTTGTTATGTTCCCTATGGCCTGTTTGATAACCTCAGATGCAAATATATATTAGAAATCCATTTTTTCATATGTTAACAGCCAATCAAAAGTTTGGTTTAAAAATTATTTTGTAGAATTTGAGTGCGTAACTGAGTTTTAAACTGTCAAAATTCGTTCTAGAACAATTCAAAGACAATCGTTAAGGTCATAGACTTATAGTCTATTTTAAAAACTATTTGATAGAATAAATTGCTGGCCATGAATAAAAACTAACTAACTAACTAACCATCACGCCATTTCCCGACCGCCAAACAACTCGGTCTTGGCACACACTCCTTGCCTCGTTCACATTCATACATCGTCTTATTCATGCTCTTCTATTATTCTGACTCTTGAAATGGCCCGACTCAAGTACTCACTCCTTACACTCCTTTCCTCGTTCATTCGCTCTACATGCCCAAACCATCGGAGCGTTCCTTTCTTGATCTTACTCATTACGATCATCCATGGTTTTACCACACATACGCCTTAGGTATCTCATTTCTACAGCATTCAGTCTACTTGCATCTTTCCTCTGCCAATGCCATGAATATGTTTTAAATAATTAGGTACAATAAATGTTTTACGAATGGTAGGAAAATGTGGTCCGATTTTGGACCGAAAGCAATCGCAGAAAAATAAAATCGGTCCAAATCGAACCAAAAACAATCCAGTGGTTAAGTCTCTGATTGATTTTGTGGCTTTCAGAAGCCAAATTTACCTAAATTCCGTAAAAAAATAATAAAGTTTATGATTTTTATTTTTTTTTTACAAATCCCAAAATATGTGATAATGTAAAATATTGGCTATATAGCACAATAATCAGTTTTGTATGTCTCCATATTCAAATTCGGAAGTATGATTTTTTTTCAATGTTGGAGGAAAAATTTTAAAAATGATCGCACAGGAATGTTGAGCAATCAAGGAGTATGTTTTTTTTTAAATTTCTGTAATCGCTCCAATGGCTAAAATGTAAATGGATCTTTGTATTGCACCTTGTTGATGGCTTAAAAATAAATAAATGGGTGGATTATTTTTACAGCCGTGTGGATCAGTCAGCAAAATTTCATCCATTAAATTCAAGTGTGAGAATTTTTCTTTTTTGAGATGCCATTCCTTCACACATCGTTTGCGCTTCACTCGTTTCTTTGTACCAAACGCCAAAATTATAGCAACACAGGCTTTTCTTTTCGGATCCATCACTTTAAAAGCGTCCGTCCCGCAAGGATTCGCAACGATACTGACGTCAGAAATACTGACACGTGTAATGGCTCACAAATACTGACGGTTGTCGTCAGTAATTTGCATCAGTAAATACTGATGCGAATACTGATACGTGTAATGGGGGGATTAGGTTATATAAAAGTTGTATAAAAAGGAAACTTTATTTCTGATTCCCATTTTTTGCATAGGCATTACTTATGCCTTTTTGTATAGACGTGACAACGTTAAGTATTATGTTTTAATTTTTTAATTCATAATTTTTATAAACATTTTTTAGGTGTATGTAAAGTAATTTGAATGATAATCAAAATAATTTTATTGCTGGAGTAAAATGTATTGAGATTTTGCCTTGTGAAAACCTTTCTTTACTCAAATATGTACATATTTTTCTTTCGTACAATAAAGATTATAGCGGGCAATTAAATGAAATCAATCGACGCTTTTCTTCTGTAAACACAATGAGTCTCTATTGAATCGGTACAATCAATTACACAAGTAGACAGTTCAACAATCGTAAAAACAGTAGTAACTTAAAAGTAAAAGCTACAACAGTAGCTTTATGGTTATTATTCCAATAATAATAACTCCAAAAGACAATAATTATACCTTAATTACTCATCACTTTAAATAAAAGGATTCACGAGTATATTCTCTCTCTGGAGACCTAAAGTTACGCGAGATACCTCGGCGGGTAAACTTCGGCTTTTACTATTTCCAGGATCTCAACGCGGGACCCCCCGGCGGGTCAAACTCAAAACTCTAAGGTTACGCTTGTCTTTATATACCTATTTGCCCGCTGCCCTAGCGGCAAGGGACAACCAATGCAAGACAGAGAAAGTATTCGAGCGTACTTCTCAAATACGCTCAAAATAATTAAATGTGTTATAAGATGGCTTTTCACAAATGTATTTATTTTTCTTGTTATTCGTCGTGTCTAACAGTTAATTGAATATGCTTATAAAGAATATTATACTAAACTAGCTTTTGCCCCTGGCTTCGCTCGCCTATTCGCCCCCCCCCCCCATCTCCCCCCCACTCACCCCCCACTCCCCCTGATTTTGCTATCAAAGGAATCTCCATAGTAACCTAAACAAATCCCAAAATGACAGCCCACGTCCAACACTTACGATAAACGTATAATAAATAATTTCATTACGCCACAGCTTATTCATAATGCCAAAGCTTACCAATATATATAGAATATTTTACTCGCAAATAATGTAGCTTTCTATAAGTGAAAGAATTTTTAAAATCCATTCAGTATTTTTGAGTGAAAGAGTAACAAACATTTATACAAACATTCGCCTTTATAATATCTATAAGATGACCTTGAGTGATTTTTCAAACTATCTAAGAAGAAAAACAGTTTTTTTGTGGTTGATATTTCTCCTTGTGAAAACGCTGCCCAATAGTTACAAATTAGTTTAATAGTTAATACAAAATAACTTGACATTTAAATACACGACAAATGTTGATCTTTTTGAACATATTTTCAGGACTGGTCACCAAGGTACATCATTCAGAATACTCACATCAAACAGAATACATTTCAGAGGTAATGCGCGTTTTTATCCCGCGACAAAATATCCCCGACAAAATATCCTCCTGAAACTGAAAAGTCGCGGAACCCATTTCACAAGGCTTTTGATTAAATAAAATCAACGTGTTTAAAGCGTACGTGAAATTTGTGATCAACAACTAAACAAATTACAAGATGTTTTAGTGGAACGGGAAAACATTAAATTGGTTCATTTTGAAAACAGATTCTAGAATTTTTGCCATATTGCCATATAACACAAAATATTGTTTTAATCTTTACAGTTATTTTTAATGTTTACATCGTTAAAAATCTTTAAATCGTAAACAACAACCAGTTTTATTGATCAAACAAATCAAATCAAATCCAATAAAATCCAATCAAAAAAATATTAATTGTACAAATAAAAAATACAACAGGTGTAGCTTTTGAATAGATCACATTTCTTCCAGCTAACCACATACCTACATGTTATATTATAATGTTTATATACAAATAAGAAAAATATAAATAAAATTACAAAAATAGGTGTTTCATTTATGTGAGGTATTCACTTAAGGTGTAATGACTAATGACATATGTTTATAAGGAAAGTGTTTAGTGACGATATGAATTTGTGTGTATCTGGTATTTGTTTAATCTTATGTAGATGGTTGTTGTATACTTTAACGGGCATGTAATATGGTCCTTTTTGGAATATTGTTTTGTTTGCTTTCGGTATTAATAAGTTTTCTGTGAACCTAGTAGCGTATTTATGTGTTTAGTTTTTCTGTAGGAACTTGACTGTAGATGATCGCATTAATGTCGAAATAATTACCTACGCGGTATGGGTACCGCCACCCCAAGAACCATTTATTGGATAACAAACACCCCTGCGATAGGACATCCTAAGTGGTTCGCTTTGGTGACTTAGCAAGGGTGCCCGGGTTAATGGTGTGAGATTTATCTAGGTCTTGGTGGCGAATGAGTTTGCCCACCTTCTGCGTGGTGGGCTGGATTGGGAGAAACAGGTTGAGGAAGACCTAACCCGGACCTCTCCAGCCAGACTCGACCATCGCCGTGTACCGAAGTGAGAGGGATGGATTCATACGTCCATCACTTCTTTACACATTAACCCCCCGATTCCTACCCACAACTCATACATTTTAACTTCACAGAACTTTCCTTCCTTCCTTTCCCTAAAAAAACCCTCGATGCAGTATTCTCAAAGATGACGTAGACCTTAAGGGAATTTTTTTCTTCACGGCCTCCTGGGTGGAGCTAATTTAAAAAAAAATACTACTCATTAAATTAGCTAACGGCGTAGTTCGGAAATTATTACAATTATTATTAACGTTGTAATCTATAATGTATCTTTACAGAATAATTATAATTTTGGTATGCACGCAGCAGGTACGTATTCGGAAAAAAAGGTTTTCTTGTAGCTAAAAATTTCTAAAAAATGAAAACACCACACGATTTTAGCTGTTATTTATATATTTAGCGCCCCTGAGGTGATTTTTCACGAAAATGGCGCTTAATAAATAATCCAAATATTATTTGATTTTGTGGAAAATTATTTCTTACATACTCACAGGTATTTTTTTGAAAGGTAACTCGATTTTCGACAGAAAAAAATATTGTCGTCCATGCTAATAAATTGCAACACCAATGTGTCTCTGTAGCCCGGGGAAGGAGGTACAACCGGGTCACCGTGTCAGGGCAACACCTGCCCAATCCTTCGCCTACCCCTCCATCCCCGTAAATTTCCTATCTGTTACCTGCTACAGAGTGACAGGGTTTGGTCGTTCATTGTTTGAAGTTGAAATAAACAAACAAAGCTGTGAACTGTGTTTAGTCATAACAACTATTTGGTTGAATGCGAAACGTGAGTTGCAGTCTCGTGGCGGGAATTAGTCTCGTGTACTTAATAATTGTTTGCGAATTCTATGGAATTCCGTCACGTGCGTAAATATAATTGACGTAAATCGTAGTTTGCTGTAGAACCTTTGATAAAAGTATTTACAGACATTTGAGTGCAGCCAGAACTTTAAGTTGTTGCTGTTGCGATCGAGAGAGATATCGGGCGAGATCTCTTGTCAGATTTGTGTGATTTCCTAATGCTGTTAAATTAATGAATAATCACCATAGACATATGAATATTAATAGACCAGAACAGAAAGGTGAGGGGTAGAAACCAACTACAGCGGGACGAAGGGCAGGAAGACGGCTTTGGTGATATGTGATTCGTTAAAACTCAATCTGACAGTATATAAGCATCTCGCATTATAATATCACACTTTCTTTCTTAAAAGTAAACTCTGCTTTTGAATGAATATACCTTTTTACATGGGAGCGTGAATTGTTCGCCGCGTAATGAACACATTTGCGAAGTCCAAATATGAAAAGTAAGGTTGCCTATAAGGTCGAGTTCAATATTTTGTTGCTGTATTAAGTGAAGACACTTTTATAAATGTTTCATAATTTACTTACTCCAGTAAACAGGGACGGGCACACGCCATGTATCTCGAGTGACAAGTGTATGTTACAAAAATGATCATATTATGTGATCTGAATTGGCTTAAAATAGTGTAAAATAATGCTTGCCTATGGAATGTAATACCTACGACAATTTTGTTTATTCTCTTTTTCACTTTTATTTTTACACGTTTTCAAAACACAAGCCATTATGTTTACCGTTTTATTTCGTAAAATGCACCGATGAGTGCTCGACGCTGGCTTGCAGAAGAATGATGACGTCACATTTTTTAGATCAACGCGAAGCCATACACGATCCCAGCCGGTTCCAATGGAATGGTTCCAATGGGAGGGGGAAATAATACGCTTTTATCGCTTAGGGCAGGTCTACTAATATCCATATGTCTATGATAATCACGCATACTTGCATGAATTCGTGTTTAAAACGACCGAAACTAAAATATGTGACAGCTCACAGCTGAAATTCTGACATCGGCCCATAGCAAAAGCAAATAAAATCCATATGAAATCACACAAATCTGACAGCAGATCTCGGCCGAGAACTATCACGTTCTAACAAATGATATAGAATAGCCCGTTTGGTCGACTTCGAATGCGGACTGAAGTCGTCTAACAGCGGAAAGCGAATAATAATAATAATAAATAATAATAATATTTGGACGATTTATATAGAGCCGTTTTTGTGAAAAATCACCTCAAGGGCGCTGTACAAACTTAACATACATGCCTAAAATCTAGAAAGACTACAAGCTAGACAAACAATTAAAAACAACTTATGGCTAAAAATTGCATACACCGGTTCATTGATCACCGATACGAAAAAATATATACAATATTTTGACCAATGAACGCGATGCTGCCTAAAAATGAATTAATACAGGACCATACTTACCTGGGAGGTCGCTTGAAATTAACACTGTTTATTGTCTATTTAAAGAAATTTAGATAGAGTTCGCACGCAGAGGACATAATTGTGAATACATGTTGTTTAATCCTGAAAATATGTTAATATTAATATGTAATATATTCTTTAATGAGTGTATTTTGGAAAGTTAAAGCAACATTTAATGGTGGGCGGTGCAGTAGTACAAGGATTTGTTTTTCCGAAAGACAGATTGATGTGTAAGGATTCGAGTAATTTTAATTCAGTATGAAAAGTGTGATTAAGACATATCATAGGCAATACAAGTATGATACTCTCAGATAGGTATATTTAAATTAAGTTAAGGGTAAGAGATCCCGAAAAGGTAGGTTTTTAGTTTGGACCTAAACTCTGTTGGGCTTTTTATGCATCTTAATTCCGGAGGGAGTCTATTCCAAGCCTTAGGCCTAGATACTCCGAAAGCACGATCTCCGAACTTAGTATTTGGCTTTCGTTTGGGTTCTATTAGTCTGCCTATAAAGTTGCCGATCTAAGGGTTAATTGCCTCGGACTGGTATTTTTGTAATGTAAGAGCGCCCTCAGATTTCGTTCAGTTGTCGATTCTTTGGATGAGAGGCCACCCTCGCATTACTAGCGCCGCCAATTATAATACTAAATTATTTTCTTCAATTTTAGGTAGAACATTATCCAAATTCTAGTTTGAGGATTACTAATTCTATGGGTGACACCACGTTAATTCTTGGGTTGACACCACATTCATTCTTGGGGTGACACCACGTTATCCCCAACGTTTACGCCACTGACCTCAGCTAAGGTTCTCCCAGTGAGGTGTTCAGATTAATTCAGTTACTGAATATTAATTTTTTAACCCCCGACGCAAGGAGCGGTGTTATAAGTTTGACTTTCTGTGTATCTATCTGTCTGTGTGTCTGTTTGTGGCATCGTAGCTCCTAATCGAATGGACCGATTGTGATGCAGTTTTTTTTGTTTGAAAGCTGACGTGATCGAGATAGTTCTTAGCTATAATTCATGATAAACTTTTCAGGCGTTTCAAGGTCATCGGCTCTTGTGTCGGGGGTTGCTTAAAATTTTGAAAATTTAACTTATTGTACTACTATATAAACCACTGTAATAATTTGTAAATGGTATGTGCATGAATAGATTTAAATAAATAAATATAAAAAAAAAACTCCATTTGTATTGTCAGTTGATTTATTTATTATTGTTATATTTATTTTAGTCAGATAACTCAGAAAAATCAAAATTTGAGTTGAGAATGCAATTCTATGTAAAACCTGGTATCTATTAAGTATATGGTACAATACTCAAATTACTCTTAAACACCACCAAATCATAATGCAAAAAAACTTGTAGAGAAATAAACAAAAAATTATGTTTTCTGGGTTACCTACAGTAGGAAATTTCAAAATGTCATACCGATTTACCGGATTGTTATGCTTCCCGATACTATTTTGTAGCATATTTAATATATAAAACACAGCGCACATGTAAATAATATATGATTAATGGTGAGCATTCGAAAATTGCTTTCATCATTATTTAAAAATTTTGTATTTGGGGATGTCTGACTAATCAACTGGATGATCGATATAAACTCTTATTACTCTATGGTCCGTTACCATCACACCTTAAACTGTCAAGAGAAGTGTCCTTCCATCGAAATTTTTGAAGGGGAAACTTCTTTTAGCACCGTTGTGATTTGAAACTCGATGAAACGGAAACTAGCGACACTAAAAAGAGACAAACACATACATCTATAGGATTGAGTCTGCGAGAGAATGATATATGTAGACTAATCGGTTTTCTCTTTGTGCGGTGCTTATTAGAATAAAATATATATATTTTTTTGGTAACAATATTGTAATAAATAAATCTAACAATCATCTTATCCCATTCTCCCTCAGACACTCTGCATTCGAATAATTAAAAAAAAAAAAATTATTGAAAATTTTTGATACAATACATATAATAGATACATAAAATAATGAAAAGTATGCTTAAGGCGCCGTATCCCCGCCCAAAAAGAAGAAGATGGAGAGATATGTAATAACGAATGTTGGAGAGAGCGCGCTAATATTTAAAACGATAAAATTGAAGCGAAAATTGTGAAAATGTTTAATAAAACACGACTCGTTTAAGATAGAGCAAAAATCTCACGGGGAACATCTAAAATAGCATTTAAAGAAAGACTGTGAATTTTTTCATACTTCTAAACTAAAATAAATTAACGTGTTTCTAATAATTTTCGGAGCATACTTTGCGATTTTTTTCTATCGAGGGAATTGCATATAATTTGCGTTACGGCGTGGAAGACGTATAGATATCGCCCTTGAGGTGATTTTTCACAAAAACGGCGCTATACAAGTCATTTAAATATTATTATTATTATTATCTTCAAAAATAACACTTTTTTTAAGAGCTTAAAAACTTCAAATGTTTAAAGGAGACATTTAAGAAATCTGTAGAAATTCGGGTAGAGGCGGCTTAATAAGATGAAGAATATTCTCTCGAAGTTTAGTTTTCTGAAGATTTCACTTCTGCCGCTTGTAAACTGCACACATGTTTTCGATTACGTTTCTGTGACGAAAACGTGAAAACAGTTAAGTTTAAGTAAACAAATATTTTGATCACGTGTTTTATTAATGTTTGTGTCGCGCTCTAACGACGAGATATCTCATTAAGCCGTATTGTGGGGTTACGTATTCGTAACTGCTCACGGTTGGAAGATTTCACCTCTACTCCTGTAATCTGCATAGTAATATGAATCATACAACTTGCTCGTAATTGAGTTTCATAATGAAATATTTACAAACACGTTTGGCAGAGCTAATAAAATATATATTATTTATGCTTTAAACCGCTTACTCGTTAATACAGAATTTTTTTTTCAAACAGCTTGATTTAGCTTTATTATCACGAAAAGTGAGTATTTAACCTAAAAAAGGAATATTCCGTATTATCCGTGCATCAGACTTCGACCACACGAACGTTCCGTATTATCCGTGAGGTAGACTAAATGGATATTTACAATTTTTTAAATTATTTATTGTAATATAAAAAAGAGTTACATATATATATATATATATATTTACAAAATATTATAATACAGGTCGTTTTTGGTCATGCATACCTCATCAGAAAAGATGTCCTCTTGTGCCTGATAAGGGAACCACGATAATTACTTAGGTTGTGAGTTATATATTTTTTTATATGCACTTTTTACTGTAAGTTTTTTTTTGAAAAATTGTTCAATTTTATTTATTTGTTCTGTTTTTTTGATGATACAGCGTAATTCAGAAGGGAGGTTATTATAGTATTTTATGGCTTGGAAAATATAATGATTTTGAATTTGAGGTGTGTTAAAATTAAGTGTAATAAATTGGTTTCCATTTCTCATTAGTTTGTAAAATTCTTTGTTATTTTCTTCTTTAGACATTTTTATAATGGAAACTTGCTTGAATATGTCATCGATATTTGGAAATAATTTAAAAAGTGATACTGTTGAAAAGGTAGATATATTTATTTATTCATTTATTCATTTGTTTGACATAATATTTAACATTTCAAAAATAAAATTAAACAATGTCGGCCTCACTGGGTAGCTTACCTGTGCTGAGGCCTCCATTTTATAAAACAAAAACAAAATAAACTAAAAATTAAAATTCATAATTAAGCTAAAATTATAGGATAAAATGAATTATTTTATTACTAAAAAAATAAATTAAAATCGGTATATATTATATATATTATGTGTTGTGTGTTTGTGAGTGATGTGTATTTTATGTTGGTTTTGAGTGTTTCGTGTAGTTGTGTTTTATTTTTATTTTGTAAAGAAATTTTGGTAATATTGTCTTTTTTGTTCTTTAATCCATTTTGTAATTTTGAGTACGAAATTATTTTTGTTTTCTTCCATTTTAATTTCAAGGGTAAGACTGTTGAATGCTTTTATAGCATGATATTTATAGTGCCTTTGTCCAAAACTTGTATTTACCGTCGGAGTTTTTAAGTTATTTTTGTATGATTGTCTAACTGGCCTGTTAGTGATATTTTGAGATTGTTGAAATTTGTTTTTCTGGTCAAAAATGTAGTTTAGCAGTGTTTTAACATATAATTGGCGTATATCTAGTACGTCACAACTGTTAAATATTTGGTTTGTGTCAGTCAGTCTATGTTTTTTAAGTATTATCTTTAAGATCGTTTTCTGCGCGATTTCTAAGTGATCGATAGCTGAGTTTGTTGCTCCTCCCCAGATAATTAATCCATATTCTATTATTGACTGACAAAGTGCAAAATATATTTTTTTCATTTGTTTTATATTATATATGTTTCTTATGTTTAGGAAAATGTGTATTGTTTTGAGGAGTTTATTTGTGATTTGTTTGATATGATGTGTCCATCTAAGGTTATGGTCAATTATGATTCCTAGATATTTTATTTGTTCTGTTTTTTCTAGGGAAGGGCAACTGCAGATGTTAGTATTTAAAACATTTGTGTATTTTTATGGTGTTTGAGTTGTTTCTTGGTTGTCCTGTACTATTTATACTGTACGTCATAAATTTTGTTTTCGATATATTTAGTGTAAGTATGTTTGAGTCACCCGCGTGATTTCTAAATTTGCTATGTTAAATACATTATTCCAATCTTTAGATTTAAACAGTAAAACTGTGTCATCTGCATAACTAACTATTTCACCGTTTATTTCCATGCTACAAAGTTCATTTATGTAAATAGTGAAAAGAACGGGCCCTAGTATGCTTCCTTGTGGAACTCCGTATGTAATCGGCAGTGGTTTACTTGTATGGTTATTAATTTTGACTTGTTGTGTTCTATCACTCATATAACTTTTTAATAGTTGGAGTTCCTTGTCTTTGATACCCATATTTTCTAATTTTTTAAAAAGTGTATTGTGGCAGATTGAATCAAAGGCTTTAGCTAAATCTAGATATATCGCTATACATTTGTATCCTTGATCTAAGTTGCTATGTATATAATCTATAGTACATACCAAAGCTTCTTTTGTACCTCTCTTTTCTCTAAATCCATACAGCCTTACTAAAAAAAACTACAGCACGACCGATGACCTGTGTTTTTGTAGCAACATCCGTACAACAAATTTACACTAAAACACGAAATTCTACCAATAAAGAATTTCACGCTAAAACAGATTTTAAAGTTTGGCAACAGTGCAATTTTTAGTAATGTCCATACAAAATTGTTGTTTTCAATGTTTTCATTCATGGCCGCTAGATGGGGGCGCCGGCGCATTCGCTGTTCGCAGTGAAAACATATTTTAAGCCGCGAAAGATTATTTGCGTACGGCGATGTGCTTCATAATATTACCAAAGTGATCGTAATTTTTATTAATATGACTAATTCACTCTTATTTTTTTATTTATTTTATTTATTTATTTATTTATTTCAAGACTTGTTTTTACATTAAAAAATGATAACATTTGCAAGGTTAAACAACATTTTTTTTTTTTATTCTACTACTCCATAAGTTGAGCTCTGGGAGCTCGTGTTTATGGGAGGAGTATTTATTCACACGCAAAAAATAAAATAATAATAATGTTCTAATTAAATGTTTAAATAATATTCAAAGAACTTATGAGATAAATACAAATATTAATTGACATAGATTCGTAATTTAGGAAAAAAATTGTTATACAAGGTCAATACTTTTTTTTTTTTAAATATTAAATATTACAGTTAAAGTAAGGGTAAATTAAATTAAGGGTACAATATATCATTATCCAATTTCAGTGACTTAATTTGTTTTTTGAATTGTTCATATTTCAATGTTTCAGTTACACTAATTTTGTTTTTAGATAATAATATATTGTACCATCTTACACCTAGATACAGATAGTGGTGCTGAGCAGTGGTAGTTCTAAGCATAGGGATGGCTATTAAGCCATTCGTTTTAAATCTATTGCTTATGCTATCAGAGGGGTGAATTTTTTTAATAAAATACTCTTTATAAATTTGATATAAGGCGTTTCTCTTATACAATTCTGTGATGGATGGTACATTGAATTCTCGAAATATCTCTAGAGTAGGGAAGTCGTATGGTTTCCTAAGGATGATTTTTATAATTATTCTTTGAATTATGATTATAGGTTGTAAGGAAGCTTTAAAGGCCCCTCCCCACCCAATAATGCCGTACTGTAATAAGGACTGAATTAATGCAAAATATACAATTTTTATAGTTTTCTTGTTTGAAATATTTCGTATGTTATAGAATACATAGATAAGTTTTCTTATTCTTTCCACAGTGAGATTGATATGATCTTTCCATTTAACATTTTTATCTATTAAGATTCCAAGATATTTTATACTAGATTTATGATTTAGCTTAGCGCAGTCCGTATTACATGTACCGTCATTTGCACAATTTTTACAATGAATTGTTATGTTAATTAAATTATTTGGCACATCTTCTTGTAGAGAGAATGGAATATAATATGTTTTTTCTGTGTTGAGTGATAATAGATTATTATCGAACCATTTTTTTATAACCTTCATGTCTTGATTGGCTGAATTGGTAATATCATTCCACGTCTTTTTTTCGATAATTATTACAGTGTCGTCAGCAAAAGATATAAGTTTTCCATTTAGTGATAATTTAAACATTTGGTTTACGTATATTATAAATAAAATTGGTCCAATAACAGTCCCTTGGGGAATCCCAAATTCTAATGTTTCATCTATACTTAGTGAGTTATTTAATTTCACTTTTTGACTTCTTTGAGTTAGATAGCTTTGTAGCCAATACCTAACCTTACCAATAATACCGATATCGTTTAATTTATTAATTAGTTTTTTATGGGAGATACTATCAAAAGCCTTGCGTAAATCAATAAAAATGCCAAGGCATTTGTTTTTTTTATCTAATGCATTATATATAGTTGAGGTTAGTTCAGCAATGGCATCATGAGTGCCTAGTTTCTCTCTAAATCCAAATTGGCTAGGACTAAGTATTTTATTTTTATCAATGTAGTACATGAGTTGCTTTTTCACGATCTTTTCAAAAATTTTTGCAATGTTTGAGACTAGAGATATAGGTCGATAATTTGATATTTCCTCAGGGCTGCCTGATTTAAAAATGGGTGTTACGATTGATTTTTTATAAATGGAAGGGAATATCCCACTATTCAAACTAATATTTATAATGTGTGTAATTGGAATGCTTAAAAAATTGATGTATTTTTTCAATATTTCTACTGTGACTCCATCAAATCCTGGTGCAGATCCACCTTTTAATTCATTTATTATATTTTTTATGTCATTTGTTGTTACTGGTTGGAAAACTGACAGATTATTTTGTTTAAGGCAATCCTTCTCGATATCATCTATTTTATAATTTTCATCGATCCGTTTAGCTAAATTTTGACCGACGTTAGCGAAATATTTGTTGAAGGTATTAGCACATTTTGTCGGTTCCCTTATGGCATCAACAGAGTTTTTTCCGATATAAATTTTTTTAATTAGATTTTTTTTGTTTTTTCGACTATTTATTTCATTTATCGTTTTCCAAATGTGTTTTACATTTTGTTTAGCCAGGTCAATTTCATTTTTGTAATAGTTTTCTTTAGTTGTTTTTATTAAAGAGGTTAATTTGTTCCTATATTTTTTGTAATATGTAAATATTTTTTTATCTAAAGGAAATTTCTTTGTCAGGTGATATAACTCTTCTTTTTTTCTAATAGATACGACTAAGCCATGTGAAATCCATGGTTTTATTTTTTTGAATTTTGCTTTAATATGAATAGTTTTAATATCAGTCGATGCAGTAATATAATTGCAGAGAATATTATCAAAAATATTTGCGCTTGTTTCAGAACATGTAGATTCTAATACGGGTCGCCACGTTTCCGTACTTATTTTTATACTTAATTTATTAAGGTTTAATGACTTTTTTGTAAAAACATTACTTTCTGAAACTTTGTGTTTATTATTAAGTTGTTGTATAGAGATAGAAGTGTGATGATCAGTAATATTATTTTTTAATATTATCGTAAGTAATTTGTCGGTATATTTAGTGTTGCACCATATATGATCAATACATGAAGGACGTTGACCCGTAATTTCTCTAGTATAATTTTTTATACATAATTTAAAATTCATTTCTGACATAAGATTGATAAATTCAGTTTTTATTTTGTTATTATTTTCGTTAGAAACATCTAAATTAAAATCTCCAATTATTGTTATGTTCTGATTATTTTTTTTTGATAAAATAATGCTTCTTAATTCATCCATGAATATATACTCATTAGATCCGTGCGTTCGGTAAATTGCGATAATATTAAAACGTACTTTATTTACAGTTACATTAATATCTAAGCAATTAACTCGCTGCATAGGTACTTCTTTCACTGTGATGTTTGAGTAACAGGATTTAACAAATACAACAATACCACTATTTCGGTTAATAGCAAGCTGTGTCATAAAGTAACTATAACTAGGTATACAAAATTTATTGTAATCGCTGGTGAATGCTTCAGTTAACACAATAACGTCCGGTTTATGATTTAGTAAATTAATTGAAAGTAAGAATTCATTAAAATTTCGTTTCATTGATCTAATATTTAAATGTAATATTGAGAATGAATTCGGTATTTTATCTACAATATTATTACAATCATTTAAAGTGTCACAAATATGTTCCGCAATATTAAGAGAATCATCTAATTGTTTAGTGTAAAAATTATTCATATTTAAGGGGATAAAAAAATAAGTATGCAAAATGCAAACTTACTCGTATTCGATTCGCATTTGTGCATTTTTTAACATTTTCTTGCGGAATTCACATAGGTAACTGTTACCTGGATGTTCATTTTGGTAACCCTTTCTGTTAGTGCAGTTGTGGCATTTGGCAGGCTCTTGTTTTTTAGGGCAGTCTTGTATTTTGTGCTCTCCTGCACAGTGGAGGCATCTGGGACTCTTCATGTTTTCAAGGCATCTTAGTGATGTATGTCCATATCCAAGACAATGATAACATTGCATGAGTGGAAAGCAGTCTTCTACGTGTGCTTTTGAATATCCAATGTTGATCCTTTCTTTCGTTATTATAATTTTTCTTAGTTTTGCTGTAGTTTCGATAATGAAATTTGATAATTTTTCCGATTTTTTGTTCTTGAGCTTTTTCTTGACAATAATGGGTTCATTTTCAGTTTCTGAGGTCATGGCGTTTTTTATATCTTCATTTTGATTTATCAAATCTATAAGTAGTTCTTCTTCCTTGTAGCAAGCATCAACTCCCTTAATGATAATGCAAGGTTTTTTTTTCTTTATTTCATTAGCGTGTATTTCAATATCTGGGTTTTTGTTGATTTCATTTATTATTTTTTCGGTATCAGTTTGTTTCTCACATGTTAGTATTATTTTGTTTTGATAAGTTTTTTTTAGTCCAGAAATTCCTATTCCTAATTTGGATACTTTTATTTTGTCTTTTAATATTTTTTCGATTTCATCTGCAGGCTTGTCTTTTTTTGAGGAGATTAGTAGCGCAAAATTTGCTTTGGGTATTGGGTGCGATTTCTCCCTTACCACCATGGCGTAACTTTTTTCTTCATATTTTTTTTCTTCACTTGAAGCTTTTTTTATCAATGTTTCCAATTTGTCTATGTAATCCTCTTGATTTAGAATTACTTTATTTTGTAGACCAATTATTGTGTTTTGTAGTGATGTTATTTCAAGCTTCCATGAGTCTTCGATATTGATTAATATTGATTCAATTTCGGTTTTAGCTTCTTTGGCAGCTTTTGTACTGCCAATTTTATTAAGTTCCGTAAGTATTTTTTCAATATTTATTTTGAGTTCCATTTTGGAACATGGTCCCGAAGGTGTTAAATTTATGTTTGTAAGCAGTTTATTTTTGCAGTGTCAGTCACGTTAAACGACCGTTCGTCGCGAGACATGCGACAATAATTGATATATATATAATTGATATATTTACCGTGTTTTTTGTGGTTTTTCATAAGTTTTAGTGAAGTTATAATAACAATAATTGTACTTTCAAAGTTGAAATGTCAAAAAGTTTTTTATATGATACATAAAAATTCATATTTACATTTAATGATATTTATTTTATGAGAATTTCATAAAAGTGGTGGTTTTTCTAAATATTAATATCAAATTCACGTGTTGGTAAGCTTATCAAAGAAATTAACATCTTAAGTGGTGCAAGAAATGTGTTGAAATGTCAGAGATATTTTTAAGGTTATTTTTTTGGCATTTAAAAAAACTTTGAAATTTTTTATAATTTTTTTATTGTATGCACGAGGAAAAAGTGAGGTGACAGTTTCATTTCAAATTCATTATATAAAAGGTCTGTTTTTTTTTAATTTTAATTTTTTAAATATTTCTGTACACTTTCATCAAAAATGTTTTGGTAAGAAATTATTTCACACATTTTTCCGTGTTTAAATCTTAAAATATGGCAGTTTTTTTAAACTATACTTTATTTCAAATACACAAATCTAATAGGTAATTTTATCTAGTTTTTAAAAATGGTATTTGTTTTTACGGCACCTTCAAAAATAAGAAATATATAGAACATTCAAAATACTTTGGAAAATTCCAAATTTCGTTCAGACATCATCCCTAAAACAGAGATAAACTAGCCCCCCAGGCTGTGTAAACGGTGTGTATTTTTTTCCAAGAACATTTTTTTAATTAGTAATGTTTTCACATCCGCGGCCGTTTGTCAATTGAATAAATTTTTCACGGGGTTTTTTAGTAAGGCCGATATTGTTTATCTGAGATTAATTTGTTTTCTTCCAAGTATTTTATGATTTGGTTTTTTAAGACTTTTTCGAAAATCTTTGATAGCGAGTTTAATAATGTGATTGGTCTATAGTTAGTTATTTCCATTTTGTCTCCGGATTTATAAATAGGGATCACCAGTCCTGTTTTAAGAGAACTAGGAAAGCAGGAGTGTTTTATACTAAGGTTTATTAAATGTGTTATAGGTTTTAATATTTCATTTTTTATTATTTTAACGCAATCCGTTGTTATCTCATCTAATCCAGGTGCAATTTTGTTTTTTAATGTGTTTATTATTTGGTCAATTTCCTCTATTGAAGTTGTTTTAATTATAAATCTGTGTTGTGTCGATTGTGTATTGTTCGGTATGTTTGTTTGTGTTAGTGTGTTTGTGTTATGCATTTTACGGTTCGCTAAAACTTTTCCTATATTTGCAAAGAAATCATTTACATGATTTGTTATAGTTTCTGCATTTGTATTGGCATCTATTTTCTTTGAATTAATGTTAAGATGTTCAATAGTATATTTTTGTTTGTATTTTTGTGTATATGTTACTTCTTTTAATATTTTCCATATTTCCTTTGGGTTATTGTTTTCTTTTTTTAGTTTTTCTCTATAGTATAACTCCTTTGCTACTCTAATAATTTTCGTGCAGATGTTTCTATATCTTTTATAGTAATTAAGTTGTTCCATGTCGTATGTTTTTTTTGTTTGTGAATTTTGTCTCGTGTACGAATACATTTTAATATTCCTTTTGTTATCCATAGTTTAATTTTTTTGCTTTGTGTGTAAGATTAACTTGTTTTAAATTAGTGTTATTATTTATTTCTTGTATTAACACAGCTGTAAATTTATCCCAGGCTTCTTCAACATTTTCTATTTGGTATTTTATACTCCAGTCCATTTTTTGGAGTTTTTCTTTTAAGTTTGAGTAGTCAATTATTTTTTTTTTGAATATTTTATGTTGGTTAGGTTTTGTTTTTTCGGTGTCGATTGCTGTCATATTCATGTAGTGGTCTGTAATTGTGCTTTCAAATACTATAGTTTTGGTTTTTAGTTTTGTTTTAATCATTATATGATCTATTCAACTTTTTGTATGTTGAGTAAAGTTACGATAATGTAGGTAATAAGTGTTTTTCTAAATGTGAAAGTAAAAATAAAAACTTTGTTTTATAGAGCAACACATGGTTTAATTTGTCATTTGTTAGGCATCAAAGGTAGTTTATTGACATGGATTATCAGTTACATCAGTAATAGAGTGCTCAGTGTTAGGATTAATTTTATAGAATCCTATGTATTCGAGGCCACAAGTGGTGTCCCGCAAGGGTCCCACCTCGGCCCAATATTATTCTTAATATTCATTAATGACATTGTAAACATATTTAAAGATGTACAAGTTCTAATTTTTGCAGATGATCTAAAATTGTTTAAAAGAATACGAAATATATATGATTGCCTAATTTTACAAGTTAATTTAGATGAATTTTTTAAATGGTGCGAACAAAATATGTTATTTTTGAACATTGAGAAATGTCAAGTAATACGATTTTCCAGAACTCATTCTCATATCTTACATGAATATAATTTAAATAATGTTAAATTAACACCAGTATCACAAATTCGTGACTTGGGAGTTATATTCGAATCAAACTTAACATTCACAGCACATATAGATGATATAACTAATAAGGCTTTAAAGATTCTTGGCTTCCTTTGTAGAACCCTAACTGATTTTAAATCCTTGTATTGCATGAAAACACTCTACATTTCACTAGTTAGAAGCCAAGTGGAATATGATTCACCTATTTGGTCTCCTTTCTATAAAGTACACTCTAACAAATTAGAACGGGTTCAACACAAATTTCTTAGGTACTTAAATTTCAAACTCAAAATTCCAATAGAAAACATAAATTATGTAAATTTGATGTATCGACTTAATTTAATTACGCTGTCTGACAGAAGAACCATTTCTGATCTAATTTTATTATACAGAGTCATGAACAACCTTATTGACAGCCCTGCCATCGTTGCTGCTATTAAACTCTATGTACCGACAAGGAATACCAGACAAAGTACAACATTCTTTTGCGACACATACACAACCAACTATCAATCACACTCGCTTACCAATAGGATGCATAATTTGGGCAACAAGTTTGGTGGTATTATAGATATATTTGCTGATTCCCTTTATAATCTTAAATGCAAATTAAACCAACACTTTGTGGAATCCTACAAATTATTGTAACGGGTTTAATATATTTAACGATTTGATGTGTTATTGTAATGTTGTATATTATGTTATTGTCAATTATTCTATTGTTTAAAATATTTCTTTACGCCATGTTCTTCAAAAACTACTTATATATTTCTTTTAATTTTTCACTTTTATAACTTTTCGTATAAATTCTAACTGGATAACTCAAATATTATATTGTTTAAAATATTTTTTTACGCCATTTTCTTCATAAACTTCTTGTATATACTATTTTTAAATTTTTCACTTTATAACTTTGGTATAAATACTAACTCGATAACTTTTGTAAAACTTATTTATAATCTATGTAAAAGCCCTTATGGGCGTATAACAATAATAAATAAATAAATTATAAATTGAAAAGATAATAAATAGACCAATTGTATTATATATACTTTTTTTTAGCTGGAATGTTTTTAAATACAACTATTTGACTTTTCCAGAGAATCTAAAAAATATATGTTTAACAGGTATCAGGTTTAAAAGTGCTCTTCCACAATATTTGAAGGAATAGTTTTGAAAGGAAGGTTAAGTTATCCGAACTTTATACAATAATATACTTACTACCTTACTGAAAATATGCAAGATAAAATACTGAAAACCTTAAAAGTACTTCAAACGAATTTTGAGATGGTAAAATAATAAAGCTACTGGCCTATTTATTTTCTGCCAACTAACGAAATTTGTTTAAGTAATATTACTTACAAATTTTCTCTAGAATCTAAACGAAACCCGATATTGAAAGGCTTTAAAGCATTTCGAAGCCCCTGTAAAGGAGCAACGGTTTTAATATTATATAATAATTCAGGGATCGTTATGGAATTGCGCTCCCGTAAAACTTCCATAGGACATGATACCGCCTGTTACCTGTTGCCTGTTGCCAGGTCAGTTGCAATCAATTAAAGACCCCACTTTATTATACTCCTGCCGATTAGAGAAATAAGTGGAATTTTCACGCAGAAAAGTTCCACAACACAATGGAATGCATTCTATTTTTGCATGGCGGAATTCCATTGTCATCTTAATATATAAAACAAAATCGAGCTAGTTACACTATTTATAACTCAAGAAGACTGGACCGATTTCTATGCTCTTTGATTTTTGGATTTGTCTCCGCCCCGAATAGCAAAATAGCTATTAAAACATCGAAAAAATTCACGATAAAAAATTTATCAAAAAATTATTTTCCTCATACATTTTGTATGGAACGAATTCTCATTTTTTGAAAGAGCTGCAGAAATATTGTGATAAATACAATATTGAATAGATGTTTTACTTTTGTTCAACATATAATGCTGCTCCTCTTTCTTATACACTAAATTTCAATAGTCGAAAATGAGACAAACGGTGAACGTATGTCTGCACCCCTCCAAAGGAAAAATACAATAAATATAATAAATCTTCCACACACGTATAAAAAAAATGAAACTCAATTCCCGTAAGTAAGTGTAAAAGTAAGAAAATCACAAAAAATATAAATCCGTACACAACGCCATCTCTGATACTGACAAAAACAAAACACGGACAGTTGCGCATCGATAATTGCTTCATTGTGTAATTTTTAACTTAATAAAAAAAAACTAAATTTAATTCAGCTAATAAGATAGCACAACAGTTATAGATTCTGAGGTGGTACGAAGTTCGCCGGGTTAGCTAGGAATATAATAAAACAAATATTCAATTTACTTCCATTTTAATTTATTTGACCGTAACCAGTTTCAGCTTGTTAAAACCATCTTCAGACTGGTACAAATTATTCTTAACCTACTAACTTATATACACATCATACGGGGAAGGGGAGAGGGGTGGTATACAAGAATTTTATTCAATTACATGGGTTTTCTTACAATTGTTACTAAATCGTCTTTGACTGTTGAATTTATAATTATTTTGGTTATTCCCATTAGGCTTAATTACCCGGATTTGTAGCTTACATCAATATGGTTCGGGGAATACCTTACAAGTAATATGAATTATTATTAATGACCTAATTTTATTTTTGTCAAAATCGTTATTATATTCATTTAGTTTTTTATGTAGTTTTTTGAAGTAAAACTTCTTTACGCATGCTTGACTTTGCGGGTAAGCGGGTGACGAGAGCGTTACGAAAAGTGAGGCGAATGCTTCGTATATTACTGTAGGTGCAAGAGAGAGGTGCGAGCATACATTTTCTTTCTCTCTTTCTCTCATAGCCAGTTACGTTACACAGTGCAGGTCTATTGTCTATATCACACTGTAGGAGCAAGAGAGAGCAGTGCGCGCACATTTTCTTTCTCTCTTCTTATCATACAGATGGAGCAGAAGTTTAACTTCAGTTGTGTGGTCCAAAGCAAGTGGTTTCTTCGTAAGCATTTCTGATCAGATTATCAAAAAAATATATTTTTGCAGTAGGTCCTTCAGGAGAAAAATGAAATCTGTTTTCCTTTAATAAAACAACTTCGACAAAGGTACTTAGTTTATTTTTTGTACATTGTGTACTTTGTCTCAATTTTCTGTATAATACTATATTTAATTAAATTTTACTTCCTTAAACTTTTCAAAAAATATATTTTTAATCTTTTATTTACAGGAATTTTCCAATTTTTCATATATTTCCATGCAACATAATTTTTTTTTGATATCTCACTTAAATTAAAAAGTAAGATTCAAAAAGTTGCATTATGGTAAAGTTTTTTAGGAAATGAGATTCATTTCACGAAAAATAAATATTCCAGTCATACCAAAGCTCTGGCCATTAGAACTACATACAGCAAGGGCTACTGAAAGCGATATTAATCAACGTACTCGTACATCAGAAATTGGATATCGGTTTGGAAAATTCTGGAAAGTGAGCCCTCCTTTTGTGTTGGCTGCGCCGGGAATTATTCCGCGATCGGTGACCGGCAGGGAAACATTTTACTGATTGGTTTTACGTAACCGCCGTGGAAAATTACAGAGTGAGAACGAATAATCTGGCAAATAATGCCGCTGAAACGACAGGAAAAATAACAGACGTAATCATACGGGCTTTTATATTAGAGAAGCGGTATTGATTTCATTATTTTCATGGAGATTTCACTTATCAAACTAACGTTTATTTTAAAAATGAAAACTTCTTTAGCGCCGTTGTGATTTGAAATTCGATGAAACGAAAAATTGCGACAAACACATACGTCTATAGGATTAGCCTGCGAGAGAATGAAATAGTATAATCAATCCCCTCTTTGTGCGGTGCTTGGTAGTTTCCACACTCCTGTCTACTTTAGTTTTTTTAAGGTTGCCGCGTGTCACACTCTGATTTTATTTTAATCGTGAAGAAATAAATAAGTAATTCTTGTTTTTGAAGCAAAACTTCTTTACGCACGCTTGACTTGGGGAGTAAGCTGGTGAATGCGTGACGAGAGCGTTACGAAAAGTGTGATCGAGTGAGGCGAACGAAAGTTGAGAGTTGAGAGGGAGATATAAGTTAGTGAAGATAGAAAGAGAGGGAATTTCGTTTTGAATATTACTATAGGGGCAAGAGAGAGAGGTGCGAGCACACATTTTCTGTCCCTCTTTCTCTCATAGCCAGTTACGTTTCGTATATCTAAGACACAGTGCAGGCCTATTGTCTGTATCACACTGTAAGAGCAAGAGAGAGCAGTGCGCGCGCATATTTTCTTTCTCTCTTCTTTTAAAAGTTAGTGAAGTTTTACTTCAGTCGTGTGGTCTAAAGCACACTCATTTTTTATCATGAAGAGATAAATAATTAATTCTTATATTAAAAAATAAACATTAAAAACAAACACATTTAAATATTTTTTAAAATTTAAAATTAAAACTAAGAAATGACCACAGTAAGAAAAAATCTTCTAATAAGACCCCCATCCTATACATACAAGTTTAGATTTCCTTTACATTGCACATATAAATATTTGGTACTCTTTCAGCAATTATGTTAATATTTTGTAAAATAAAATTTTCAATATTTTTTGTGTGAATGTGAATATCGCTCAAGAGGCCCAACTGCTCCCGTCTGCGTCTTGAGCCAGTGAGACTATGGCACCCCCAATCGTGGTATGTTGTGAACTGAAGGGAGGGGGAAGAAAATGGGGGAGAGGAATTTGTGAGGCGATCCGGCAACCGGCAAGCCGCAAACGGCAATGTTCTTTAATATTTCAGCATGATGAAATCGAAAGTATTTATTGGTTTGGAATGGTGACATAAAATTTTCGTCTGTAGCGCTTTATTTTTTGTGTTCTGTGATTGTTTTTTTGCAAAAATTTCCGTTTTTGAAAACACAAATAGGTTTGCAACACCACCACATAAACGTAACAATGATGTAGAAAGTGTGATGACCGTGACCTGTTATCCCATGTATTCTGGACTCCGTTATGATGGATCCAGATTCCTCTGATTTTGATGATCTCAGTACAGGGTGAATTGCAATAATAAGTCGTAGGTAGACTATTGATGTTTATTCCGGGATTATGTACAGTGGTTCTTATAAGGAAGTCTTAAAGTAAAGAGGACGAATGGACAACAATCACACCCTTTTATACGTTCCTTATGCTGTCTCACTCATGCACGCATGTCTCCTTCTTACCGCAAGACATACGTTCACCACAGATACCCTACCCTCCGCGACCCGTGAACAAATTGAAAGTGGATTAACTATTGCTAAAAAGTAATAAAAAATAAAAATGCTAGTAGGAAATCAAATATTATCAGGCGACAGTGACATTGAATTAATTTTCGTCTATATTAAAAAAATATACCTACGTACTAAATCTTAGCTTTTTAATATTATAAGTACCGTCTTTTCAAGTCGGCTCCTCATTGCTGATGATCGTGATACTCCAATTTCCATGGTGGATATGGCTTCTCCACTCTTCGCAGTCCAGCATTGTGTTAATCGCGTAATTAAACGCATCCTTGCAATACTATCATTTTGCAATTCAATGTGCTCTTCTTGAACTTCTTCAGCTACCTCTCCATCATTAATACCAAATTGGTTACGAATCAGCTTTTGGATACCTTTCGATATGGTTTTTGAAGTACCTAAATAAATAAATGTTTCGTGGACCACATTTTAGATCTCGCGGACCACCTATGGTCCACGGACCACCGATTGGGAACCACTGATCTATATCTATACATCGATATAAGTGTAATACCTACATTTATTAATTTTACTCGCCAGATGGGCTGCATTTAAGGAATATAATTTTTTTTTATGTAAGTATATTATGATTGTTGCCAAGTCTGTTGGTTATTTTATCTGATTACAAAATTTGTTGGATGTTTATTTATAAACGATTGTTGTCAAGTCTGTTGGTTATTTTATTTGATTACTAAATTTGTTGGATACTACGAAATTGGACGTTATTTCAAGGAATTTTGATTAATAAAGATAAACCATCACCAAAAAATAATGAACTTCCAAAAAAGATATTTATTATTAATAATTAATTTATCTAATGTATTCCAGAACAGTCTCGCATCACAATGCTCGGTTGGCAACATATTGTTTAAGTAATTATAGATGTGTGGGATTGCACTGTCCTAACCAAATCCCGGAATCAACAAGAACTCATTAAAATTATGTATGATTGGGTTGGCTCAGGGGTTCCCAAACTTTTTCAAGTCGTGGCACCCTAGTCAAATAATATGTATCTTTTGTAGCTATATTTCATATTTGTATGAATATGAAGAAGAAACAAGGTAAGAAACTAATACAACTCGTATTTAAAACAATTATTGGTAGGAAAACATAGGTGAAAATACCAAGAAAATGCAAATATAATTACAAAAACCTTTCACATACTCTTGAGGTTTTTGTGTTTATTGCAATGGGTGAGCCTGCTGCTCAATGCACAATTTTTCGAAACGAGGAATAAGGCTTGATATAGCTACTCTCATTTCTTGTTCCACATTTATTTTCGAGCGAATTTGCTCTTTATAACTGCAACTGCTGAAAATCCAGCTTCGCACAGATATATGAAGTCGTAAAGGGAATGAAGGCCCTTAGAAATAGCTTAGCTTTTGCACTTAGAATCGGATAGGTACTTATTTTCGACTAATACCCAAAACTCCGTCAAATTCGAACAAGCAACAAGCGTATTTTGTTTTTTGGCAGTTGTCGGTCGAAAGGTCAAATTGTTGATTTTCTTTTTTTTTTGAGTAATAAAATCTTGTGGAGATTGAGCACGGAATTAATTTTGGATCTACATAAACTTCCCTACTTGGCCTCCTACGAAGTACTTTGCAAACCAGTCAGTTAACTGTGATAGGCGCTGTGTAAAAAGGATCAGCAAGTTATGTGAAACCTTAACTCCACTATGGGCCATCTACTGTTACAATATTGGAAAGCAATCTTTACCTTTATCATTTATCTTATTATTTCTCTTCCATAGTTGCAGTTTTTTGCTTAATGATGAAATCTTTTCTACAAGCTTAATTATGTGCATTTTATGACCCTGTAGAGACAGTTATAAGACATTTAGTTAAGGGCGCCTCGCGGCCCCCCTGATATCTCTCCGTGGCACCCCAGGGTGCCGCGGCACCTACTTTGGGAACCTCTGATTAGCTGAAAACGTGACACGAATTCGTATTGTTTTGTAATTATATAATTATGGGGGAGCTCGTTTCGTGGGTTTTGGATACGTTATGATAATAACTGCACGTATTGTGGATTAATTGCTATTCATAATAAAACATTTGTATTTTTATTAAAAATATACCTAATTTTTTACATGTTAACTCGTGCCCAAATGAGCGATAATTTCTGTGGGGGTAATTTTAAACTTAAATAACTTTTCTAAAATAGACATTGTGCCCCCATCTTAATGTCGTTTTAATGAGGAAGGAAGAAAGTTTGTGTCTGAAGACGCAAATTGAATGCATGCGCAAAGTGAACCCGTGATTTTCAACTTTCCGGATTCGACACGTGTCCATACTGTCCTCTCAAAGACTAATTATCTGATTCGGGTTTAATTAATGTTGTTTTGAAGAGGAGAGTATATTTATATAATATTAACTCTTCTTATGTTACAATAACGTGTATCAATAACTCAAACAGATACGAGGTTGTGAATTTTAAAAAGTTTTAAAATTTACTCGATTTTCTAAATACCTACGTCTCGATTTGTGAGAGCAAAGTACAACTACAATTACAAAAATTGGGCGCTAAAGCGTAGAGAAAGAAATATAGAAAAACCAGTATGTATACAGTGGTTTCACGAATATTTTTTTATTTTTTTTTATTTTATTTTTTTATTCAGAGAAAGATACATAAATTACAATACATTCAATATAATAATTAATTACATAATATGTGTACATATTTGATTTATCCCCATAAAAAAGCAGGGCTTGTGTGTATGGGGGTGTTATTATATTAGTTTAATTGTTTTATTTTTTATATTCAGTTCAAATTTTCGGTATAATTTTTAAGGTAAGTTTTACATTTTTTGATATTACTGTTCATGTTTCTGATTTTTTCAGGAAGTGAATTAAAAATTTTTACTCCGAGATATTTATGACTTAACTGTCCTAGTGTTTTTTTTACATTTTGGAGTAGGAAGTATTGATGTTTGTCTAAGATTTCTGTTGTTTTTAAATGGTGCAACTTTATTTTGAATATTATCTTTATAAATTTGTAATGTTGCATGATAAAAATATATTGCACTTAATTTTCTGACTTTAAATTGTTGGAATAAAAGTTCTGACGAACATAGGCGACTTGAGCACGCTCTGACGACAAGACGGCATTTAACGAGCCTGGATCATGTATGGATGAGGTTTTGTTGATGATGAGATGGAAAATGCAATATTAATATTATTTACGAGGTTTTCCAATAATTTCAAAGCGGTATAATATATTTCTTCTTCGCATACATGCCCTGTATTAAAAAAAAATGTTGCAAATGAAAACAATTTGGGAGGTGGGTATGGGTACCGCTGCCCCGGGAACCATTTATTGGATAATCAACACCTCTGCCATAGGTCACCTCAAGTAGTTCGCTACGTTTGGTGAAATAACAGGGGTGCCCGGGTTCATGGGGTGAGGTTTGTCCAGGTCTTGGTGGCAAATGCGTCTGCTCACCTGCTGCGTGGCAGGCTGAATCGAGAGAGACTGGTTGAGGGAGGCCTTTTAACCTTTCCAGCCGGACTTTCTCAAACAGTCAGTTGGAGGGATGGATTCATACGTCTGTAACTCCTGGGCACACTGACCCCTAGATTCCTACCCACCCCTCACACCTTTTTTCTTCCCACGACTACCTCGCTTTCCTTTCCCTTAAAAGACCCTCCACACAGCATCCAGTCCACTATAATATACACGATTGTTTTCAAAAAAATAACAGCGGCAGTGTAAACTGTCCTTTAAACAAATTTCTTTATTAATTGTACACTTTCACGGTCACCTATTTTTTTCAGTTTGTTCGTTTTGACGGCGGATTTATGAAAAAAATATGAAAAAATCTATTAGTGCTTTAGTTTTGAGTGCTAAAAAGAGTTTTTACAAATAATTTTCCATAAATTTTTTGTACGCTCACAAATGGACCTCTTATATTTTTTATCTTATAATCCTGACAAAAAACGAAAATTTTTAAAAAATTGTAAAGTTTTGGAAAATTTTTGTGATTATTTAGTAACGTAGTAAACAAATCCCATAAAGACTAATTGATGAAAACTTATTTTCCTTTCTTGGCATTCATTTTATTTTAAAAAAATGTTTAAATTAGTGTACTTATTGGCGTAGATTATTAAAACAACGAGAAGTCGGGTTTTTAGAGTGGGAAAAGTTATAAAAGATAATTCGTAGAAATCTGATTAGCATTCAAAGCCAAAAAATACCCGAAATCTGTAATTAAAATTATTTCAATATTTCCGCAAAACAATCCTCCGTAAAAATAAATATTTCAAAAACAAAATCATGAAGATCTGATAATTTTGGTTTTTTACCGCCAAAAAAACAGGTGGCTGTGAAAGAGTACGATTACCCACAATGTAATGGATTATCAAAACAAATTGTACATAAAATTTCTAAATGTTTTATCACGATTGCTCTGTAGATTTGGTTTCACTTGGTGTGATTTTACTGGTAGGTAAGGACATCATTTTTAGGGTTTCTAAGAGAAACACTTTAATATTTGTCGGCAGTTCTAAGAAACTTGTTTTTTTTTCTCAGGAGGCAATCTCTTGGTGGTTTGACATTATGCACGAAAAGGTCACAGAGAGACGGAGAAGTAAAAGCTAATTAAAATAATGTTTGTAAAGTAGGTAGGTTGTTTTCTTTTACTTTTAATGTTGGCAGATCGAGATGTAATAAATATATTAATCACATCAATTATTTTTATTAAGTTTATTTTGTAGAACGCCTTTTAATTATTTTAATAATATAATATTTTTTTTATTATTATTTTTTTTTATTTATTTAATACAAGAAAATACATTTTTAAAATACAAGTTTTATGCAGTCCCACAAAGCTGTCCAACATGACGGCTTGTCTGTAGGTTCTACAAAATAATATATATATATTTTTTAAATTTTTAATACATGTATAACACAATATTATACAATAAACAATATCACAAAATAATATATATCTCAATGTACCTACCTATATACAAATTATTTAGGCAGGTACGTTGAGATGTTCAGGGATACATTAATAATTATAATGTTCAGAGATACATTGATTCGTCGCTTATTAGCCAACGCTTAGTGTTTTTGGGGCAGGGTCTCTCATTATTCTGAGGTTTAAAAAAATTATTGAATTTATTGAAAATCTCTGGTATTAAGTATTTAAGCGTTCGGCTTCCATACTTATTTGTTACTCTTGGAGTAATGAGGCCCTTATTTTCAGTGAATCTTGTTGTATGATTATGCGCCGGTTGCTTTTTGTATTTGCTATCTCCCTCATTGTCCATTATAATAATGTACCAAAGAAGACCCTTTATTGGAAGTAGGCTCTCAGAACCATATAGTAGTTTTAGATTACTTCTTTGTCTGTAAATATTCGGTGGTACAATTTTTTTTATTATAGCAATTTGTAAATTTTGAATATATTTAATATATATATTGCTTGTGTGCCCCCAAGTTCGTATGCCATATCTAAGGATGGATTCGACCATAGAAAAATAAATAATTTTAAGAGTACAATGGGGCAAAATAAATTTCAATTTATAAAAATTACTTGCAAAAGATCGGAGCTGGTTACAAATTTTAGCCACTTGTTTATCCCATTTAAATGTATTCTCTACTATTAGTCCCAGATAAGTATATTCGTTAGTAAAGTCAATTGTTTCACAGTAGTAAATATTTTCAATTTTTTTATGAATACATTCAGAATTATGAGCAATTATTTTGGGTATATTCCATATTCCCAGGCTTGGTGATCTTATATACATACATTTGGTTTTTTTAACATTTATAATTAATCCAAAATCATGAGCCCATTTAAGTAGCTCGTTAAAGTCACTTTGCAATTGTTGAATAGCTATGATAGGATTTCCATTGGATAGTACAAGTGCAGTATCGTTAGCAAAAATGAATCTAAAGGCTTTTTTAAAGAGTTTTGACATAGCAATAACATATATAATGTACAATTTTGGACCTAAAATTGATCCTTGCGGTACTCCTGATTTGACATATCTTGCTTTACTCATTACATTTAAAATCTTCACATTCATTTTTCTATTTGTTAAGTAGTTTTTAAAAAATGAGAGGAGTTTACCGCGGATTCCAACGTTTTCAAGTACCTTAATTAATTGTATATGGCTGAGAGTATCAAAAGCTTTTGAGTAGTCAATAAAAAGCACCAGTACATGTTTTTTTAAATTAAGCTGTGAATTTATAAAATCAGAAAACTTTTCATTTTCAATTTGTTTTTCTAATTTTTCTATTAGTTTGTTTTGCAGAGAAACGATCTCGTTTTGAAGTGAAGTTTTTTCGTGCATCCATTTTTCTTCTAGAAGTTTTATGTTTGTTTCTAGATTAGTTTTGGCCTTGGAGTCTTGTTTGGTCGATATATTTGAGATTTCAAGTTTTATATTCTCTATTATTTGCAGCACGTCCATAAAGGGTTGGGTTTAGTGACCGCGGTCACCTCACTCGCGGCAAATGCTAGTAGCGGTGTAACAATAAAACTTCTAATATTGTAAAGACGAAATTTTTAGATACGTCCACACACAACCGTTATTATTTAATGTATAAAAACAGTTTTTTATAAACATGGTCTGCTTCGTAATTATTATTACCTATGCGTTACAGCTGTTTCGCCCTCTGAAGGCATTATCAAACTGTGGTTGTACCACCTACAGATGATGTATTTATATAATTTAAAGACAGATACTTATGATGAAAAAATAAATTGCTTTTATTTTTATTACCTGTGTCCCTATTAACATCCAAGTAAAATGACTGAAAATATTAATGGTTAAGTTTCCCAATTACTGCATTGTTTAAATTTGACTGAAGTCACTAAGTTAGCTAATTTTGCCATAAAATAAACCCATGATGATTCATAGGTGTACTTTATAACACAATTAATATTTGAAATGGTCATAATTATGTTCTAGAAAAAACCCACGATGACTCATGGATTTACTTCATAGCACAATTAGTTATTTGAACTTGGTTTAAATATATCTAAAAGTGGCAAAAGAATTATATTTCTTTGCTCATTTATTAAAAAAGCTTTCTGATTATTAGAGTTTTTATTAATTTCTAACTCTCTAACAGATTGAGTTTGCGTCCTTTATTTTGTAAGTGTAACAGAAATGGTTTATTACTATCATTAAGTGAGTGATTGTCCTCTAGGAGATATTTTGCAAATTATGATTACATCAATTAATTTTATATGTAAAAATGAATGTTTCTTTGTTTGTCCCCTACGTGCTCCTAATCCATTCATTCGATTGTGAAGAACCTTTGGTGATGTGATGTGCGCATGTTTCAATAAAGTATTTTTAACTAGTTTGAAGTCCCCTCTTATCTCGCAAATGATCAAAGATACTGTGTGAGAAGCGACGCCGACGTTAATCAACTATGTTTAAATTATTTTGACTCGCGATTCATTTGACAATGATATTTTATGTTTTTTGTTACATTCTTCAACCACATAAAACAAAATGATTCATAAATTAAATATTTTTTGATCCATCAAGTGAACACTACACAAGAGAGTCTTTAAAATGATTTACTGTGTTTATTTAATGTAGATATGTAAGTAACCTTTATATGTGAGTGCTGCACAAGAGTTCCATCTGCTCCCAACCGTCTGGAGGGCTTCTCCAATTGGGGTATGTAGTAAGACTGAAGGTAGTGGGAAGGGGTTGGAGGGGTAGGACATGGCTATTCAGATCTTATCACGAAATGCGCCCAAAGCCATTCCAAGCACCGTTTCGATTCTGAACGGTGGTCTTTCACCCGGGCGATACTGAATTTATCTACCACTCTGGAAAGGCAAATATACTGTAAATTATATTTTATGTGAATACCGCACAAGAGTCCTAACTGCTCCCAACCGACTGGAGTTGGTGAGACTATAGCATCCCCAACTGGGGTATATTGTGAGGCTGAAGGTTAGTGAGGATGGGAAGGAGATGGGGAAGAGAAAGTTGGGGAATTACCTGGCTATTCACATCAAGTCACCAAACACGGCAAAATCTATTTCAAGCAACGTTTCAATTCTGAATGGTGGTCTTCCACCCGGGCGATACTGAATTTATCTACCACTCTGGAAAGGCAAATATACTGTAAATTATATTTTATGTGAATACCGCACAAGAGTCCTAACTGCTCCCAACCGACTGGAGTTGGTGAGACTATAGCATCCCCAACTGGGGTATATTGTGAGGCTGAAGGTTAGTGAGGATGGGAAGGAGATGGGGAAGAGAAAGTTGGGGAATTACCTGGCTATTCACATCAAGTCACCAAACACGGCAAAATCTATTTCAAGCAACGTTTCAATTCTGAATGGTGGTCTTCCACCAGGGCGATACTGAGTGAATCTTCCACTCTGGAACACGCCGCAAATATACTTTATACTATTTTAAATGATTAAATTGTGAAAACACAAATCAATCAAATAAAATTGACTTGCACATGGCGCCGGGAGTTAAACCCGCGACCCCCGATTCGCTAAAAGATATCCTTACCCCTAGAGTCCTAGACCATGCAGGCCGTAATTAAATATATTGTGAAACAGCACAAACTAATCCAAATAAATTTACTTTGGATTTAACGCGCAAGTATATCTCCGCAATATCTCCGGGTATGGAGCCAAGGTTCGTAACCACTAAAGTAGTATGCTGGCATTTTCTTATCTTAAACTTTAAAGGTCGTGTAATATTTACGTGGGCTGAACAGATGTGTTCATCCCCACACGTACCTACAACTTAACCCATATTATGTGGGGCGGATCGCACAGTACTCGGTAACCTGTGGGGGTGTTCGGGAAAAGGACACAGCTCACGTGGTAGGCCGCGTGGGCGAACAACGGCTAGCTACTCTCTTCACACTTTGTGCTTTAGCAAAGGGAAGCAGTGTGTATTTAAAATTACTACTTTTAGTATTGTTTCTTGGCCCAGTAGTAAGCGCTCAAAAAGAAGAAGAAGGGGAGATATGTACATACAAATATATGAAAGAGCGCCCAAATATTAAAAACGATAATGTTTAAGCGAAAATTGCGAAAATGTTTAATAAAACACGACTCGTTTAAAACAGAGCAAAAATCTCATTATAAATCTCCTAAATAGCATTTAAAACAACAAATGAAATTATTTATATATATATGAGTAGTAAAATAACAGAAAAAACGTGTTTATAATAATTTTTTGGAGCATACCTTGCGATTTTTTTTCTATCGAGGGAATTACATCTAATTACCGTTTCGGTGTGGCAAATGTGGTTCCATGCCAACTCAGAATGAAACCAACTCAGAACCACCTCAGAAAGGTCATTAAAAGCTATGAAAAAATAATTTTAAAATAGCCGGTAACCCTGACCTAACTTAACCTATTTAAAGAATTTTTTTAATATTTTTTTATCATCACTTTTAATGACATTTCTGAGGTGGTTCTGAGTTGGTTTAATTCTGAGTTGGCCGGTCACCGGAAAATCATAGATATTTTCTTCAAAAAGATAATAATAATTTTTTTTGAAACTCAAAAGTTTTGAAATAGAAATATGTTATAAAACCTTAGAAATTCAGAATGCTTTTTTTAACATTAGCTCCATACAGTGGATCCTGGGGAAAATAATTTCCCTCAGGGCCTGTGTCATCTTAGGGGATGCTGTGCATAGGGTCTTTTTTAAGAAAGGAAGGAGAGGAAGTTGTCGGAAGGAAAAAAGTGTGAGGGGTGGGTAAGAATCTGGGTGGGTAAGGGGGGTCTGTGTCCAGGAGTCGCGTATAAATCCATATTTTCAACTGCGGTGAAATGCGATGGGTCAAGAGAGTCCGGCTGGAGAGGTCAAAAGGCATCCCTCAACCAATCTGTCCTAGTCTGGCCCGCAGAAGTTGGGCAGTCACATCCGCCGCCAAGACCTAGATAAACCTCATCCCATGAACTCGGGAACCCCTACTAAGTCACCAAACGTATTGAACCACTTGTGGTGACCTATGACAGAGATGTTGGTTATCCAATAAACGGTTCCCGGGGCGGCGGTACCCATTTTCGCCTCCCAAATAAGTGATGAAAAAAACTTGGTTAAATACGTAAGGTTATTTTGCAGGCTATTTTTTTTTTCATCGCATTTAATGACTTTTTAATAGTGTATTGAAATGCCACTTTATTGAGTTGTCATGGAATCAAATTTTCCAACCCCCCCCTACTTTTTCCCTTGCCCCCCCAGGATTTACCACTCCCCCCTAAGGGTCAAACCCTTCCCGGTGAAAGCTGTAACTACCCCTTTGCAATTTATTCATTGGTTTTACTGGAAATACGAGTGTCTGAAGTTTTAAGAATGAAAATGAATTTTAATTTGATGTATCGTTCAAATTCTGTGAAACAACTCAGTGTTGCGACAAAGGGGTGAATGAAAACATGCAAATTAACATAGATATCTAAATTTAAATCAATTGCCAGAAAACATGAATATTTTACAAAGGCCGCCTTACATGGAAATAGATTTTGTTTGTTGATGCCCCTTTTTTAATAAACGTGTTACATAATTTACTTTCTTTTCGATAAATGTTTTCGTAACTCAATTTTTGGAAGCAATAATTTGGTTTCGGTGTAATTTTTAACACCCACGCTCCCGGTCTAGACTTTATTTGTCGATGCCCCCTTATAATTAATCCTCACGGACGTACAAAATACATGGACTTGCCCTAAGCGATGAAAGGCGTATTATTTCCCTCTCCCATTGGAACCATTTTTCGGAACCGGCTGGGCTTGCGAGAGCCACGCGTCAATCTAAAAAATGTGACGTCATCATTCGTGTCCGGACCAGTGTCGAGCTCTCATCGTAAATAACACGGTAAAAATGGTGGCTTGTGCTATAAATACGTGTAAACATAGAAGAGACAAAGAGAATAAACCCAATTGTGGTATTACATATTCCATAAGCAAGCATTATTTTACACTATTTTAAGCTAATTCAGATCACATAATATGATCGTTTTTGAACATACACCATAAATATACCAAACCACCCATACATACACTCACTCCGAGATACATGGCGTGTGCCGGTCACTGTTTACTGGGGTAAGTAAATTATGAAACATTTGTAAAAGTGTATTAACTAACTACAGGAGCAAAATATTGGACTCGACCTTATAGGCGACCTTACTTTGACGTATTTGAACTTCAAATTTGTTCATTGCGTGGCGAGCAATTTGCGCTCCCATGTAAAAAGGTCTATTCATTCAAAAGCAGAGTTTACTTTTAAGAACTAAATGATGATTTTATAGTGCGAGATGCCTATATACTGTCAGATTGAGTTTTGGCGAATCACGTATCACCAAAGCCATCTTCCTGCCCTTCGTCCCGCTGTAGTTGGCTTCTACCCCTCACCTTTATGTTCTGGTCTATCAATATTCATATGTCTATATTAATCCTACATTAATGATTGTTTTATCAGTTGTGTAACGAATAAAAAAGAAGGGCCTTGAATGCTTACAACTTCCACCCGCTGAAGAGATGAACTTGTGGAAGTGCATTGTGGACGTGTCTGTGTGCCGAAGCAAGATCAATTTTTCCTAACTTCTGGTGAAGTGACTGACACATTTTTAAATTTGCGGGTATGGGTACCGCCGCCTTGGGAACCATTTATTGGATAACCAACACCTCTGCCATAGGTCACCCCAAGTGGTTCGCTACATTAGGTGACTTAGCAGGGGTGCCCTGGTTCATGGGGTGAGATTTACTCGGGTCTTGGTGGCGGGTGCGTCTGCCCACCAGTTGCATGGCAGGCTGTATCGGGAGAGAGTGGTTGAGGGAGTTTCTTTGACTTATTCTCTCGGAATATCGCCTTGCACCGCAATGGGAGGGATGGATTAATACGTCCGTCACCTCTGGACACACTGAACACAGATTCTTTCCTTCCCAGAACTTCCACTCATTCCTTTACTAAGACCCTTCACAAAGCATCCCCAAATATGACATAGGCCCTGAGGGGAATCATTTTCCTGAGGGCCTCCGGTGTGGAGCTAATGAAAAAAAGAAGCCGAAATTTTTTCTCGAACCAATAACCAATTTCAATGATCTATCTAAGGCTGGAAGTTGAAAGAACTTAGTGTAAATTGGCGATGTTAATTTTCTTTCAAAACCACACTTCTGAATTATTGTTCAGTGCTTTCAGTAGATTTTAAGATAGAATTGATATTGAAAAATATAACGAAAAATAAATAATTATAGCTTGGCATAAATAAAAAAGCAGACATTAAATTGGCCAAAGCAAAATGTCGGAAGGATTGAAACAGTCTGCCCACAGTTTCTATCTGGTTTTCCAACTCAGTTTAGCATCTACGATGACTCCAAGGTACTTAACCGTGTGAGAGGGTTCTAACTCCTTTCAGAAGAAGGTTGGTTAAAATATTAATTTTTACATTAACAATTTTTTTGTAGTGAACAACGCAGCCTCGAATATACAAAAGAAAGATACAAATTGCAATGAGTGCTGGAAATGTAATGAAAAATGGTCTGAATTTACTAGAGATAAGCAAAAGCATGCCTCGGTCGCGAAGAATTCTAATATGATAATTTTTTTTATTTTTAATATCCCACAAGAGTCTCGGCTGCTCTCGTCTGGAACCAGTGAGACTATGGCATCCCTAATTGAGGTTGTGAGACTGAAGGAAGTGAAGAGTGGAAGAAGACGAGGAAGAGGAAGGTGAAGAGTACCTTATTATTCAGATCTAATCACCAAACACGGCTAAAGCCATTTCAAACAACGTTTCAATTCTGAATGGTGATCTTACACCAGGGCGATACTGAGAGTATTTTCCACTCAGGAACGTGCCGCAAATATACTATATATTAATTTAAATGAATTAATTGTGAAATAACACAAATAAATCAAATCAAATTCGATCACCCGCGCCGGGATTCGATCCCGCGACATATATTCTTATTTAAAAAAATACGTGTTTTTTCTCATATTTTTATATTATTATTAATTTTGTACTAGCAGTTAAAAACCCGCTCCGCAGGCTCCGGGCGGCTTTTAGATCGGCTTCACCCAGTTTGAGTGAAGATAACTATTTTATATATCCGATAAGAACTGGTTCCAAAAATAGCCAGTTCCTCGGATCCACTGTGATCCAGTGACAGCTAGTCACCGAGTTAAAGTAACCGTGACAGGCAATGCAAGGCATATGTAATCTCTCCATATCCGGAATCCGGAAAGATACCTAAATTCTATAAATTGGTAGAACTTGTAATACCTAGGGAAGAAACATCCACATGCAAGCTGCTGACGGAAGTAGCGACATCTTGTGTCGAATTCTTGAATTCGAAACCGAATTATAACAGTAGCTTTGTATGAAGTTCCACGTACAAAGATGCTATTTGTGGCGCAATGCGTACGCGGCGTCAACATGCTCTCAAAACTGGGTTCTGAAATTCAACCGCGCAGACGCTATGGTAATAATTAATTATGTATTTTGATTTAAGTCATATTTAGATTACATATTATTATATTTACAGCTAGTTTTATTAGAGTAACACCATCATCATGTTAATGGTTCAAATCCGAGCCGGTAGGCATCTTACGATAATAATTACTAAAATAATAAAAACCCGCCCTACAAAATTTCATTAAATGCCATCACAAATACAAAAAACTTTAGCAACATTAGCAACTTACTCTTCTGTTTTAACTTATTCTCTTTCCCCAGGACAACCATTAAAATGTGGTTCAATCCCACCCATGATCCCCTAGTTTAATTGTCTACACCAGGCATGCCCAACCTGCGGCCCAATTGAAGGTTTTTTACGGTCCAAAATAAAGCTTTCAGCATTCCGTTTTGGATTTCGCTATGCGTTATTTATTTATTTATTTTATTTTACACCCAGTGGGCTTTTACATAAATACATAAAGGCAATGACGTTATATACTGTAGACGCAGGGTAGAAATCTCAAAGTGGGAAGCCAAAAGCAAGGCAATTGAACTAGTCTCGATTTCTAGTACTTTAGTATTAAACTGTCACTCGTTGGGTAAGGTCGTGTCTTACCAGTAGGAAAATTGCATTTAAAAAAGTGCCAAAATTCTCTCCTGTGTGATGAGAAAATGTTTTAATTACACGGCAAATAGTTGTAAAAGTAAAGAAATAACATTTCTTTTATATGTACACACAAATTAATTATTATTATCGATTATTATAAGCAATACAATTAATTTTCATGTTTCCCGTCTGAAAATTTTATGCATCATTAGAGAAAAAACACAAATTTTTTTATTGTCTTATGGTACTGTGATGAACCTGTTTCACTCCGGTATAGGTGGGTAAAATTTTTTTTTAAATAGAGAATATGATCACACTATCGACATCTTTCGGGTGGTTTTAAAATCAATATTAAAGGAATCTTTTTTAAACTTTTGGGGTTTCCTTGCCACGAAGGGGTGTAACTAGTTAGAAAAAAAACGACTATCCAATCAGAATAGAGATGAGACCAGTAGGTGCGTCTTAAACCAATCACAGGCTGGGGGCGTGGGGTGAGGGATTTGCAAAATTAAGATACCAAGATTATCTCACGGTTTGGCCAGACAGTTATTTTAAGGGGATAGAACCACTTCTAACTTGGTCATAAATCGCATTTTTATGGGAGCAGGAGGGAATCGACAACAGTTGATTTTACGTCTGGAATCGGAAAGTTTTGCGAGGATCTCTGTGGCGGAAAATTCAAAAGGCAAAGATCATGCGTTAATTAACTAAAGTAACAAGCGATCTCGATTACCTAGTAATCGTGAAACGAGAGTAGACATTGAAGGTCATAACCGCTTTTTTCAGACAAATATCTAGCAGATTCTGCAGGTAGACGATGGGGGAAAGTGTTAGACGTGGAAAACCCACGGGAGCCGATCTCTTCAAGGTAGTCGAGGGAAATCAATTCACGTTAGTGACCATATGAAATCTAAGATTTTGTATTGGATTTTTGACCGTTAGTTTAGAGGGGAGGGAAGGTTTACGATCTCTTGTTACTTAAGTGCGTCTCGAGTGTGAGACATCTGACATGATTTTGGGTCTCTAAGGTACGCATTAAGCTGAAATCACCACTTGATTTTACATACAGATGATAGGAGAAAGAAATTAGTGAAAAAGCATAAAATTTAACGACCTATCAGGATTTTAAATTATTTGAAAACTCAAGTATTTTCTTGATCACTAGGCGAGTAATTGCGGGGGATTTATCGGTTTTGGTGCCAGAGAGGGATGTAATATGTAGGAGGAACTAGGAAAAAGGGAAAAAAACGTTCGAAGGCAGGATTGGAATGGGATCTTGGCAGTGGTTATAGCCCGTGAGAAAGGAGAATCGAGGTCATAAAAGTTTAGATTATTATAAAATAAGGTCCTACGAGCATCACGACTACGGGGGGGGGGGGGATATTTTTCATATTTCTCGGGTTTGCAAACGCGAGAAATATGAAAAATTGTATACGAACACAAGAAATGCGACATATAGCCAGAAACAGACATAGCTGAGTGTGCACACTAGCGGTACGTTCGATAAAGGATATTCAGTCACAAATTTATTAGAAAATCCATAGCCAAATGTTAAAACGACGGAATATCTAGGCAGTGACGTGTTGGGAGAATTTTATAATAATGAATGCTTAATAGATAACTGTCGAGATATGTTGTAGGTTAATGAGTTGAAATTGGATTTGGGTTAAGCCAAGAAAGTAGGGCAGTTATATCGAATATTCAGGATACACCGTATTTGGAAGCAAATTAAAAAGGAGTAGAACGGACACTATAGATTTTAGAGAAAAGTTGAATTAATTAGTCACATGATAAAAGGTAGATTATATTAACTAATCTTGCGGAGATTCATGTGGGAATCAGATGTTTAGACCCAAATACGCCCCTGATCGATTGCAACAGAGTAGTTACGTCGTATAAAGGCGGTTCGGTTGGAACAGGACGTTAGAAGAAAAAGGGAAAAACCGGCGGGATAGGATAGTGGTATGGAACAAAGACGATGTTACGCTTTGATAAGGTTGTGAATTGCAAAATTAAAATTTGATTGATGGGAGAAACGGGGTATTAAAGACGTAGATAGGTCAGGGAGGGGAAGTTCGGTGCTAGATTTCGGGTGAAGAAGGACTGTGAAAATCGTGCGGGTATCGGAAAGTGTTGGGAATTGATTGCTGGTCTTAGCAAAATCGAGACTGTGTAGTGTTGAACTAACTTCGTTGATTATGCTTTGCAAGTGTTAGTGAATGAAATTCTGTGGAAAATACATGACTTAGTTCACGAGACAGTGGTGAAAAGTGTAATTTGATTAAAGGGGATAATGATTAAATCAATAAATTCAAAAAATAATAATTAACAAATCGATCGGACGAAATAAAAATCGGTAAATACGTATTATGAGAATGACGGTCTTATATCTTATCCGGTGTTGTGTTAATTATTCACAAAAGTAATCGTCTGTAAAAGTTCGCGATTGTTATCGTTTATTATGTAGAGAGATAAAAGATATCTATAAATATTTACCCTAAATAAAAATATCGGCCTTGAATTTTAATAATAATAATAAATGGTGCTAATTCGGATGGGGAGCGACTTAACTAACTTAATTTAAAGTAATAACGGATCAAGTAATAAACAGTCGTTCTAGGTTTACAATAATGGCCCTAGTTTTGCAATAATAAAATTTCATCCCTTTTATAAAAATGTCGTGATAGTCCGCGAAAGAAAGAAATTAATAATAAACTTAACTAGATTTAAATAATCTCAGCAAGGGTTCGGGAGTCAGGAATGATATCGAATTTGGTATATTTTAATTTCAATAGTTAGAACATAGTAATCTACGAAAACGTTCAATTTGTGAAAGCTCACACCAACGGCGTCGAGCGATTATTTACCATATTTAGTTTACAAATAAAAGTATGAAATTCGTGGGAAGTTTTGTTTTCTCCACAGTAATGAAACAGCAGAGAGGTTTTCGATAGACTGACGTTTATTGTTCACAGTTACAATGGTTGTATTCTAGATGACGTTAGTGGTAACATATTATTTTGTTATATTCTAACACCCTCTCGTAACAAAATAATCCTAATTTCATCTCAACAAAAACAACAAGATTTAAACTTCCGATATGCCCATTGAACTTAAAAAATTATAATGTTTATTTATACACAGACTTTTTGTCAATAAATCAGCTGGCATATTGGAGATGTTGGAGGTTGATACATATTCAAGATTCACTTTATTATCAAATACACATTCTCTAACAAAATGATGTCGCACATCAATATGTTTAGTACGTTTATGAAACAATGGATTAGCAGCCAATTTAATAGAACTTTGACTATCATTATACAAACATACAGGTGTATTTTGATTGATTTCTATCAAATCTGACAATAAACTCTTTAAGTAAATAGCCTCTTTGCAGGCTTCGGACAAAGCCATATACTCCGCTTTTGTTTTCTGGATTCAAAGAAAATGACACATCCTGACATTATAAAGCAGAAACCAGTATATGACCTTCTATCTAAGGTACATGACGCCCAATCCGCGTCCACAAAACCATGTAAAGGGTTATCATTTTTCTTATAAACTAGACCATAGCTTTTAGTTTTCTGTAGATATTTTAACAATCTTTTTAAATGTTTCCAATGAGTTTCATTATAACAGTTATTATACTGACTTAAATAACTTACACTTTAAGCAATATCTGGTCTTGTCAATACAGATAGGTACATAAGACTTCCTATCAACTGTTGGTATGGATATTTTGAAATATCAACATTATTATTTAAATCTTTCTCCAACTTTAAATTAACTTCCATAGGGGTTTCTGAAGTATGACAATCTGACATATTGAACTTATTTAAAATATTGTTTACAAAATGCTCTTGGTCAACAGTAATACAATCTTTTTGAGCATTTACTCGCATTCCAAGACACTGTTTAATCTGACCTAAATCTTTTATCTTAAATTTATTGACAAGTTCAGTCTTTAACTGTTCATAATTGTTTTCTGAGTTATAAAATACAAAGAAATCATCCACAAATAATGCAACAAATATTTTAACATCATTATTACTTTTTATAAACAGACAAGGTTCATATTTGGATTTTTTGTAACCTAAATTCAATAAACATTCTTCTACCCTAATATAGAATATCTTAAATATAAACGCACTTCACCGCTACTTTTATTTTTTTTAAAGCACACATTAATTTTTTTTTTTTTTTTAGCACTGTGCCGTCATTTTTCCTGTCCACTAGCTTCCAAGTGAATTGTTTTCCATTGGCCGAATTCCAGCGTTTCCTGACTCTTGCTGGTACTCAGAGGAAAAGGCAGCCTCGCCCGTTTGCCCTCACAGCATCCTGTACTGCTGGATTTTTCATTTTCACCAATTTTTTCTTGAAATGTCACACCTTTATCTGCTCCATTCTTCATCTTGCCTAGGTCATTAACATTCATATATATGACCAGGTCGCCTGTACTGCCCTGTACTTGAAGTCTTCACTGTCGCCGCTAAAAGATGATGAGACTTCACGATGTTCAATTTGTAAACTGCATTTTCTAACTTTGCTTCACCAATACAAACATTTCTTGAGTTGTAAATAGAACATCCTAGTTCATTAAATATCACTTTGTTGCCATTTGCAATGATTCTACTCACTGATAGCAAATTTGTTGCGAGGTTAGGTACATATAAAACATTGTTTACATCTATTTTATATTTCTTGTTTCCCACTGCAGTCGTTATTTTTAAGTCTCCGGAACATAAAACTTCCATACTAGTTTGGTTTGCCACAATAATTTCTTTAGTTTTCGGTTGGTATGAAATATTTGACAACATATTTTTATTTGAAACTAAATGAGTACTGGCACCACTATCAATATACCAGTCTTTCTGACTGAATTCATTTGTCATGAAAACTGCACTAAATGCATTCGTATCATTTTCTGTAGGACATTGACTTTTATAATGCCCAATCTGTTTGCATTTATAGCAACGAACCATTTTTGATGATCTGACATTTGGGTTGTCAGATGGTTGACAATATTTTTTATCGTTATTGTCGCGATGCTTCGTAAATTTTCTGCTACCGCCGCCGCCGCTGCCGCTGCCGCTGCCGCCGCCGCTGCTGCCGCCGCCGCTACTGCGTCTCTGAGAATTTCCAACGACGAATGCACCCTTCGATTTATCCTCAGTATCCGTGCTCATGTCCAACAATTTTGTTTTTATAGCATCTGCACTCATTTTCATTCCGGAGTGTTCAATGGCCATTAACATTGGGCCATACATCTGCGGGAGTCCAGCAAGAAGCAATGAAGCTATCCATTCATCGTTTATTTCGAAACCCGTACCTCTCAACTTCTGGGCTGTTTCCACTAATTGAGTGACGTAATCAGTCATACAATTGCAAGTCTCCAAGCGAATCGATATTAAATTCCTCAGTAGACTGATTCTGCGTGTGAAACCGGAGTCGTCGAACAAGGATTTTAATTTCTTCCATACACTTTGCACTGTAGTTTCGCCTTTAATATGGACATACAGAGATGGATCAATGGTCATTATCAGCTTTGCTCTTGCTTTTCTGTCGTCTTTTTCAGCTAGCACCTGCGTGCTATTCAAATCCACGCCTTCCAGGATGAGGAAATTTTCAACTGCGAAAGACCAATCGTCGAAATTCTCACGCCCTTTCAACCTGGGAACGTTTACTGAGTAATTCGCCGACATTTTTCCACACTGTGCACGATCAAAAAGTTTTAAAAAAATATACTAATTGCGTATTCTGCACCGGAATTGTTCACTGGGCCCATAACCTAATGAAACAGCAGAGAGGTTTTCGATAGACTGACGTTTATTGTTCACAGTTACAATGGTTGTATTCTAGATGACGTTAGTGGTAACATATTATTTTGTTATATTCTAACACACAGGTCTACGGCATACGTAATTAAGACAATTGGTCGTGTATATCTCCGACCGGGATTTTTAGCAATTACGTACTCGGTAAGTTGTTATACCTAATTTAAATTCCCAGGCCATCCCGGAACGCGACGCAGAGATGACAGAACCGAAGCTGCCTCGGGAAACTGAAGATTTAAATAAATGACAAAATTTTATAATATTATTTCAGCATATGTTCAACAGTTTTATCACCAAGGACAGTGACCCTTTCTTTCAGACAGCTGATGGCACTGGCGGGGGAGCAAAAAATGAACGAGTGTTGTACCCTCAACCAAATGGGGAGTCCATCGGGGTATACGACATACCCAATAGAAAGCGACTGTCTTCAACCTAAACACTACGAGAGTGAAACGTAAATTTAAAACTAACAGGTACTCCTTTGAATTCCTATTTGTTGAATTGCGCCTTTTAAACTTTATGGTTGAACAATGTGCCGATGACACCGAGGCTATACATATGTGTCAATGTGTGGTCCATCGGTAAGGGTCTTCCCACATTGTCCTGTTAGGAGAGGATGCTCACCATAGACTGATCGGGTCACGCGAGATGCTGGAAGCAATTCCCTTTCGCGGAACCGTGTCGAGAGAATGGGCGTGACGAGACGGAATGAAAAGAGTTGCCAAACGGTATGTAAGGACGCGGTTCGCTGACGGAGGCGTCTTGGCCAAAAGCATTTCGGGTTGCTGGCAAGGTAGTGTGGGAGGAGCATAAGCAGTTCATTTTGCGGAAACAACCCTGCAATATATGCAACCCTGCAGCGCCTGCACATTTTTTAATCCTATCGACCTAGAAGCAAACATATCGTTTAGACAATACTTAAGTTCTATGTCCGCTACTACAGGTGGTTTTACACGCTGGATCGGTCACGCAGGAGGATGGATCTGTCTATCACAAGCTGTAGCCACATGTTCGCGAATAGAGCCTTGACAAGGGACGAATTGGATTACCCCTTCTAGAGCCAGTAACGTAGTCCCGGAGGTGTTCGATACTGGGGTTGATTGGGAAAGGTTTGAAGGCATGCCGTCCTTCCTTTGTTATGGAAGGGTCCGGGTATCTGGTTGGTCGTCAAGAGATCTTCTGGGTGTCATGGGTATAGCCTTGACATGCTTTGGTCGGGAGGTCGTGTCCGGAGAGCCGACCACTTGGTCAATTTGGTCAAGTGTTGAGCCAGTACTAGATTGCAAAAAAATGCATGATCAAATTCCATCCCTTCCTTATCCTCTCCATCCTAGGTACGAATTTTGCGTTTACTAACAATAGAATATTATCATAATTATGCATAGGGTCCAGCCATGGAGAGCGATGCGAAGGAGCCGCCAAATAACTAAATGAAACATTCTATGTATGTATTTTAAAATCTATTAGGGTCAAAAATCAACTTTATAGACTCCCAAGAACTACAGGGGGTACTGCGAGAGTATTAAAACAACGTAAATTATTAGGGACGTAATGGGGACACATTTAGGATAGATTTAGACAGTAAGTATCCTTCATACGTTCAAAAGATGCAGAGAAATTCTTCCACGCCTTACCTAAAAGAACCAAAAGTTACCACATATAGACATTAAATACCTATTCTAGATTTTCTAGTACCTTTGAAAAAAAAATACACAACGTAAAGGAAAGGGTTTATTGTAAAGTTTTCCCGGAAGGAGAAAGCCTTTTGCTGTGTTCAGTCACAGGGGTGGGAAAAACGAGTCATGATTCAAGAAATTATTGGCGAATCAAACAGTACGAGAGAAGGGTCTACCGTCCGGAGATCGAAACGCAAGAGAGGAGAGGTATTAAAACCCAAGCAAGCGGTTGGACCATCACAGTACGGCACACTTAGGCCAACTTCCAACTTCAAACTTTCGGACGATTGTGTAGAAGGGTAGTTCTTGCGTTGGAAGTTCGAGTTGGAAGTTTGGCTTCGGTGTGGAAATAGCATATATTTTTAATGCGTGAATTAATTTAACCTTTGAATTAAGAAATTACTGAAAACCGCTGAAAACAAAAGAGTGTTGCTTACTTGCCACATTATTTTGCGAGAATGAGAGACTATGGCAAATCTAGTTATATAACGTGTAAAGGATGGGCGAACACCGAGGTGTTCAACAATTATTATTCAGGGCCCCACGTCTCGGGCTCTAGTGTAAAGGATGCAAAAAGCGTTGGGGGCCAGTGTAAAGGATCGAGGGGCGCCTACGTTAGAAGCCAGTGTAGACGATAGGCGAACACCGGGGTACCTACCTTTTTACCAATCAGCTAGCTCAACGTCATGGGTTTTGGGCAGGAGAACTTCTCTACATCAGTGTCGTAGGTCACCACTAGATATGGAGGGGGTACAAATAGGTATTTTTCCACTTTCGTCCACACATAAACTCAATAAAATAAAATAGGTCTTTAGGTAAATAACAGTTTGTATTGTAAGGAAAACAAAATACAGTAACCCGCTAAGGAATGTCGTCATACAAACAAATTACAGTTTCCTAGCTACCATTACCCCTATCAAAGAATCTCTCTGGGTCCGGGATTGCGCCGGTGAATTTTAGTGAGCTTAAATGGGACACATTACATTAGGAGGATTGACTCACAGCGTTTGCAGGGTATAGCGGCAGCCTGGGGAACCAGTCAGGACGGGGTCTCTAAGGCTGGGTAGAGGGCGGGAATCGGGCGTTCCACTATCCGCGAAAAGAGGTCATACCGATCTCAATCAAGCGTGCGGTAACTGCGATTCTATAAAGGAACTCGAGTGCCCAAGGTAGGCAAAGGCGCGCGTCAGCCATTACGTACAGACTCCGGCCATGATTTTCCGTGAGTGAATTTAGCTACACACGAGAGCGTGGGTGTAGCGTGCCTGGGTGAATTTCAACTGCGCGGGCGAGCGTCGCGTTCCGGCTGCTGACCGCAGCGTTTGGTGGCGCCACCTGTCGGCCGTCCGCAAATCGCCGTACCAGAAATACTTCGTGATGGAGAAAGCGACTATGTAGTGTTGTGATTCAAAAAACAACCGCTCTTTACCAACAATACCTTTAATCGTAAATGTGCTTCGTAACAAACGTCATTGCATAAAGGCAGTAGAACTTTAACATGATAAAGAAATAATATGAATAAAGTTAGAATAGAAATAAAAAAAATACTAAAATTAAATAAAAATACAAGCAACAAAAATTTAAAGTACAGTGAGTTATAATTACAATAAAGTTACGATAAAAAAATTCATACATGATATAAAAATACAAGTGACGAAACTTTATAAGTACGGTGATCAGAGGTTTAAAAAATTGCAACATTAAAAATGTCAATAACACCTAAGTATTGGTTTCGCATAGTGCCAAACCAATTTATCGGTGGTACCTTCTGTACCTCTGCAAGTTGCAGGAGTTCAGAACTGTATAATTAGAATTTTAATATTTTAGATAAGAAAGTTAATTTTTTTATTTTAAATATTAAATTTTGAGAAAATTAGAACTTTCTTATAATTAGTCTTTTAGTTTATTGCTTGAAAAGTGCCAGGCGCACGCCCGCATAAGGAATTTATTTTTGCTATCAATTTTAACCACTGTACGTTTTCTGCACATAGCTTGGAAGATAAAATGCTACTGACCGAATTTTAATAGCTGGAGGGTGAGTTCAAAGGACTCACACAGTAGCGTTTATACTCAGTATGTTACATATAAATTATGCAATCATGTAGGGGTACCTACATTCACAGGCAGTAAATTGTCTTTGTGTTTTTACGCACTGGTATCACCAGTTTGTCTATGGAGATGTCAGTGAGAAGGAAGATAAAACGTCATTTTTACATTAGTAACGCCTCACGTTGGGCGCCAAAATGTTATCAAAAATAATGTTTACTGGAGAACATAAAACAAGTGTGATTATTACTGTAAAATTTGTCTCTCAGGTGTGGACCTCAAGCAGGCGGCTGTGTGGAATACAATGTATGAGGGGCATGCGTTCTAAAATTGAAGATCTGGGTTCAAAATAATCGCATTTTTGGACAACGAATTACTGGTAAAAATGAACAGTATTATCAGCCGTTTACACCTCCCCCACCCCTAGTGACCCTTTAAGATCAGTAATTTTTTTTAAAAACAAAAACCAAACGATTTGGGTTGGGCACCCCTGGTCTACACAACAGAAATTATTTTACATAAATTATACGTGGGTTGATATTAAGGGTTGCTATTTAAATTAGGGAGGTATTTAACGGTCATTAAGTTTAATTTAGAATCACAGGCCATAACTTCGAAACAATGACGTACCTGGTATGACTTAAACCTACGCGTTTTAGCAGTTCGACGGATTTGAAGTATTAAAACAAAAATAAAGTTTACTCGAATCATTACTTTAATTTTCGATACTTCTATTTTAATGAGCGGAGTAAAATACAATTTTTAGTTCAGATAAGGCCACTGCTCACTTAAGCTACGATGACCAGCGTAGAGCAGCGGTAAGGATTGACTCGCACACCGAAGGTCGCGGAATCGAAACCCGGCGTGGCAAATAAATTTTATTTGATTAATTTGTGTTATTCCACAATTTATTTATTTAAAATAACATATAGTATATTTGCGGCACGTTCCAGAGTGGAAGATACTCTCAGTATCGCCCTGGTGTAAGACCACCATTTAGAATTGAAACGTTGCTTGAAATGGCATTTGCCGTCTTTGGTGACCAGATCTGAATAGCCAGGTACTTCCCCATCTTCCTCTTCCCTATCTCCTTCCCAATCCCATTGGGGATGCCATAGTCTCACTGGCTTCAGACGGGAGCAGTTGGGACTCTTGTGCGGTATTCATATAAAAAAATAAAGTTATATGAACTTATTAAGAGGTAAAAACCAAAGAAAACTATGTCATTTTTAAATCAAATTCTAACTGTATCGACACTTTTCTACAAAAACATATAAATTGATTTCGATTGATTGTTATTTTATCTAGTAAAGCTATTTTTAAAATTTTTATTAATTTATATTATAATAGGGTTATACTGATGGTCGTCGGTAGATTTGTTAAATTTTCAAATAAAATGTTGTATTTTACAATACCTACACATTTAAAAACATGTAAATCAGACAGTAATATAAATCATTAAATTATATAGTAAAACCACTTTCCAGAATTTTAATTTAAGTTCTTTTAAGAAATTAAATCAATGTTGATTTATTAGTAACTTATTAGTTAAAAATGCCGGTACGGAAAGTAATTAATCTTTTCCATTTGAACTGCCCTGTACAGTGGCAAGGGTACGGATCGCAATACCATCTTTCGACGAATTTTGAATTTTCAGCCACTGGTTAGTTGGTCTTAAAGTTAAAAGTCTTAATTCAATGGAAATTAATATCTTCGTTTAGATCTCTATTTAATCAAAATAATCGACTTGTTTCAAAACCAATGATTTGTTCATCCGTTGGTTTTAAATGCATTATCTACAGAATATTCTATAAATAGTGCATTGAGAAAAGCTACTACCCTTGAAAAAACAACCTATTTCCTCGTGGGAGACTTCTCGGGTTCGTGACATTCATTAGGCTAAAAGCTAAAATTGCGAAGCGCCTCGGTATGCACACAAAAAATAGTGACACGCTTAATACCTACGCAATATTCCATTAAAGAAACACAGTATAAGTTTGATAATAGTGAGAAGAAAGTATGGAAAATAATGCATTTTAGTAGATATTTCGTTAAAAAAACGATAATTTGATGTCTTTTCTTCGTGTCACGTTTTTAAATAATGGTTTATTACGTATAATTAACTCCATATACCAACCATAGCTACCCGATCTAAAATGCTTTTAAAACCTTCAAAAATTTGGCATTTTTTTCAGATGGTCAAAATATTTTTGCTTTACAATAAAATGCAAATATATGGAATAATTGAAGGTGATGAAATATGAAACATATATTTTTTAAATTATAAAATTTTGCGTACAAACAAAAAAAAGTTTAAAAAATGGCTCTCCTTACGTTTTTTCTAACTAAATAAAAACATATACATATTTTATTAGACAAACGATTAACAAACACATATTGTATTCTCGCTTTTTTGACGCTCTATGTAAAAATAATTTATAAAAAATTCCCGAAGTTTCAATTTTTTTTTCAATTCGCGATTCAAAACTTTGTACACATAAAAGTGTACATTTTACTTTTGTGTGTCTATTTTTTAGATCGGAATATAAAGCGTGGTGTTTTCCCTTTCTAACACCGTTTAGAACATATTTCTCACTATGATAGTAAGGGAATTACAGCATTTTATACGAGACCTATGTGCGTTGGGACAAATATGGTCTCCTGCCATTCAAAGGGTTTATTGCTACAACAATACTAGGACTAGCCATTTATATACTCACTTGTATCTATACTGCATGCAGTTGGCAATGCTTTCTCAAAAGTAGTAAATGTGTTCAAATATAGTTGCAAACAGGCTATAATAATGTATATTAGCCCAATAAATCAATATTAACATAAAGTCTATCATTCTTCTGCATACATATATATGATTTAATTAGCACACTTCATGAATACTTCTCATTACTATCTAACTACCATGAAGTGATTGTTTTAAAGCTTCCTACAAAGTTATTAAGCGTGTTCCTGTTTTCTGTACTTTTACCAACACCTCTTCAAGAAAATGAAAGATTCACGTTTAAGATTTAAAAAAAGTCGACGAGTACGTTTTAGGCCTCGACCATATTCCGTCAGTAGGTCAGAATATTTCCGCTTTGCTTTATAATCCAAATAAATAGAATATTTTTGAACGTATCCAAAAAAATATAAACCGTTTTTGAAAGGTGATGAAATATACTTTAAAATTTTTTATTAGGAATAATCATGTAATTTTTTAAGCAAATTTTAAAAAGTTTAAAAAATGGCACAACATGTTTAATGGATAAACATATATAATAAAATATAATAAAAGAAATACTACTGTGAACAAATTAAAAACGCTAAAAATGATAGTAAAAAAACATGGAATATTATAAATGAAATTATGAACAAAAAAAATATTTCTTCAAGTGTTGTAAATGAGGTTAAAATCAATAAAAAATTAATAACTGACAAATCTACCATTGCCGAAAACTTCAATTACTTCTTTACGAATATAGTAGATGAGGTACTTGAATCATCCAGTATGAATGATAATAATACTTTCATAGAGACATCTTCGCAATCAATTGCAGATAATGAATCAATCAACCCTATAGAATATTTTTCACCTATCACAATAAATGAAATTGAAAAATATATAGATAGCCTAAAACCATCTAATTCTAAGGGAACTGATGGATTATCTAGTAATACATTAAAAAAAATTAAAAAACATATTTTAACTCCTCTGAAACATATTTTCAATATGTGCCTTAAAGAGGGTCATTTTCCAAAACAGTTTAAAATCTCCACCATAATACCAATTCATAAATCTGGTGAAGCCCATAAATTAGATAATTATAGACCAATCTCACTCGTTTCAAACCTATCAAAAATATTAGAAAAATGCATCAAAAATAGAATCATAGAACACTTAGAAAAATATAATATTCTATCGCAAAACCAATATGGTTTTCGTAAAGATCTAAGCACTGAAGATGCAATATATGATTTAACAAAAAAATTATACACATCTATCGATAAAAATAAGAAATGTCTTGCTATATTCTTAGATTTAAGAAAAGCTTTCGATACTGTAAATCATAAATTACTAATTAAAAAAATAACTCAACTAGGTTTCAAAAAAGACACATTAAAAATACTGACAAACTATCTTACAGACAGAACACAAAAAACAAAAATTGGGAATTTTTATAGTTCAGAAGCACATATAAAAAATGGAGTTCCGCAAGGAACTGTCCTTGGGCCGATTCTATTTTTGATGTATATAAATGATTTATGTAATTTTGTGATCCCAGGAAAAAATATTTCTTACGCCGATGACACGGCAATAGTAGTAAACGGAAATTCTTGGATTGAAACTTTTTCTAAGGCAAACGAATGTATTGCACTTGTTTCAACATGGCTAAAATGTAACAAACTCATTCTAAACTACAGCAAAACATTTTATTTAACTTTTTATAAAAGCATTAAAAACAAACCTCACAATAACCTTAAAATTAGAATCCACAATACGAGTTGCAATCAAGAAACATGTTCACTGTGCAATGAACTTGTCAATGTTGAAAATATTAAATATTTAGGTATATCTATTGATAGACATCTAAATTGGAAATCTCAAATTGATAAAACCACCTCGAAATTAAGATATCTTACTAACACATTTTATAGACTTAAGGAAGTACTCAATCTCGACAAATTAAAAATGATCTACTTTTCCTTGGTTCAATCTTCAATAATCTACGGCATTATAGGATGGGGTGGTGTGCTTGATGCATTTATTAAGCCTTTACAAACCACTCAAAAGCGCACTATTAAAGTTATGTATAATAGAAAAAAAAACATTCTCAACAGAGTTATTATTCAAAGAGACAAAAATATTCAATATCCGTAAATTATTTATATTGCAGACTATGAAATATATATATAAAAATAAAAATTGCTTCGTAAAAAATGAAAATAGAATTAGCAAAAGAACTAATAATATGTTTAACTCCCCCCAAATTAATACTAAATTAATGCAAACACATAGCAGCTTTATTGGTCCTCGTACTTTTAATCTTCTACCAAAACACATTCAAATGGCAGATAAAATATCACTTTACGTAAAAGAATTAAAATTATGGTTGAATGATGCAGATGTTGGAACATTTTTTCTATAAATTATTTGAGAACCTTCATGTTTCACTTTTCAATACAATTCTAACTTTATTTACTTTCTTTACTATAACAAAAAATCAACAAAATTTATGTTTCACTATTTTATTTTATTTTACTATAATGTTTTCACAGATTACTATATTTCTAAACCTTTAGTTTAAAATTTACATTTTTTACATATACTTATTGATGTATATATAGCAATCTTGTTTATATTACCCACACACAGGCAGTGCCTTAGTGGGTTCCCATTACCTACTCTTTTCTATTATATATTTTACTTATTGCTAACTTTTACATTACTTGTACCTTATTTACTCTTACTGTATTTAGAAATTATGTAAAATTATAATTAGTATTTAGAAATTATGTAAAATTACTTTTGTATGTATGTAAATACAATGGGAAAAAATAAAGAAAGAAAAAAAAAAATATATATATATTTATAAATATTTTATTACATAAATCACGATCGTTACGATCACCTCACTTTGTTGTTGTTTCATGTAAAAATAATTTTAAGGAAATTTACAAAGTTTCATAATTTTTTTCAAATTGCAGACTTAAACTTTGGTTTCATAAAAGTATACATTTGAACTATCTTGTTGTTAACTTTTAGATGTGAAATAGCGTGGTGTTTTATCTTTCCAAAACCGTTTAGATCATATTTCTAACTATGCTAGTAAGGGATTTGCAAAGATTTATATGAGACGAGTTAAAAAGTCAATTGTAAAATAGGGCAAATAAATGTATATATACATCTTGAATGTACGCACGAATGTATGTCTTGAATGTACCGCACATATAATAGACACTCTTGTATTACGCTGGTGAAGTGTTCATCATTGAGAATCGGAACGGGAATTGATTTAATCGTGTTTAGTGACCTGATCTGAAAAGTCAGAAACTTCATGAACTTCCTCTTTTTACCTATCGCCTTCACCTCCCCAATTCGTTCAACCTCACAACCTACCCCATTTTGGGGATTCCATAGTCCCACTGATCCGGATAGTTGGGAACATTTGGGACTCTTTTGGGGTAATCACATAAATGGTAAAAATTAAAACAGTGCCAGTTATGTGTAATTAAAAAAAAACAATAAAAATACTTTTGTTTTGAACTTTTTTACTTTCCATAACATATGTTACAAATTTTAATTTTTCTGCTACCGGTTTTGACACATCCGTGTCATTAACTAGAAAACTTAAAAAATATACACAAGTACAGAAATGATTAGACTGAATTGGGTGGGTAGAGTGGGATGGGTGATTTTGGGGAGGGGAAGAATGGTAGGAGAAGTCAACATAACCTGGGAACACTGATAATAAGATTTTCAGGGTGCTATTTATTGAAGTCGGGAGTAAGGTGATGAATGCGTGACGATAGCGTTACGAAAAGAATGATCGGGCGAGGCGAACGGAAGTTGAGAGGGAGATATAAGTTAGTGAAGATAGAAGGAGGGAGATAGTTAAGTTTCGTATATTACTGTAGGAACAAGAGGAAGAGGTGCGAGCATACATTTTCTTTCTGTCTTTCTTTCATAGTTTCGTATATCTAAGACACAGTGCAGGCCTATTGTCTGTATAACACTGTAGGAGCAAGAGAGAACAGTGCACGCGCACATTTTCTTTATCTCTTCTTTTATAAGTAAGTGAAGTTTTACTTCAGTCGTGCGGTCTAAAGCACACTCGTTTTAATTTTTTATTAACTAAATCAATTTTTTTCTCTTTGTTTAATGCCCAAGAATTACAAAAAAATGATGAAAATACTGTTAATAATAGAAACAATTAAATACAATGTAACAATATTGTCTTTCTTTTTATTTAATACAAAAGAGAAGAATCTCATTTAAGAAGAATTTTAATCGAAGCAATGAACAATCTATTATTAAATCATCAATTAGTTGGTGTTGAGAAAGGAGCTATAAATATACATTTTCCCACATCAAGTATTTAAGGCGTTGCTTTGTTTCACCATCTTGAGATGATGAAAGAAACCTTTTAAGTACGTCAAATTAAACACACAACAAGCGTAGAGCTTTTAATTAATTGCCTTGCCTTCTTATTACGCGGATTTAGCCTTCGTAGAAGTCGCAAAATCAATTACTTCGCAATTACATCATTGTTTTAGCGACCTTTTATATTATGCAATAAGTAACTGAATCTTTAAATATTTCGAAGCAAAACGATGCATTTTCAGTTAATCCTCTCACGGGGCAAATGAAAAAACCAGTTGTCAACTCAAATCGCTATTGTGTGTATTTTAAGGCTCGGCAACCCGAATTTCTACCGATTTATTACATTTCTCCCTTAAAAATTTGAAGTTTTTAAGCTCTTAAAAAAATATATGTTATTTTAGAAGATAATGTCTAGATGCTGCCCACGCCGAAACGCAAATTATATGAAATTCCCTAGATAGAAAAAAATCGATGTCTGTTTCTATTATCTTATAAATTATATATGTGAAAAAATTCACAATGTTTCTCTAAATGATACTTAAGATGTTCCCCACAAGATTTTTGCTCTATTTTAAACGAGTCGTGTTTTATTAAACATTTTCGCAATTTTCGCATCGATTTTTTTCGCTGGAAATGTTAGCGCACTCCTCTAACATTGGTAATTTCGAATCCCTCCATTTTCTTCTTTTAGAGCCTAGTTTTGGAGCCTTAATATCGGTCCGCACACTACGCAACTTTAGAAGACCAATTTTCAACGCCGACGCAACGAGTCGCCAGGTTGTTGCCATGGTTGCGCCGTACGAACTGTTAGTTTTCGAGTAATTTGCGATATGTCCAAGCTGGAAAATATCGATTTTGTTCAGGGGTTTCATAAGTTACCTTACACATATGACTACAGGCTTCCTTATTATTGATACAACAGTTTGATTTTAGTAATTTGTAAGGTTCAATTTGTAATTTTAAATACCTAATATAAGAATAATATAAATACCTTCAAGCTGATAAAATTACTGAAATCGTAAAATAGAGTTGCGCCGTGAGAGAAGTTTGGTTGCCAACCAGTTTGCAGTTGCCAATCAGTTTTAGTTTGGTTTAAGTTTATCCATGAGCGGAGGGCCTTGTTTTTATGTTTTTACCTATTAAATATATCTGCCTTTTATTTTATATTGTCTAGCTCGTGTCTAAATGTATAATTTAGGGAGGCGGGTACGGGTGTCGACGCCTCGGGATCCATTTATTGGATAGCCAACACCATTGCCATAGGTCACCTCAAGTGGTCCGCCTTGTTTGGTGACTTAGCAGGGGTGCCCGGGATCATAGAGTGATGTTTGTCTGGGTCTTAGCGGCGAATGCGTTTGTTCACCTACTGCGTGCGGGCGGATCGGGAGAGACTTGTTGAGGGAGATCTGAGTTAGACCTCTCCAGCAGGACTCTCTCAGTGGGAGGGATGGATTAATACATTCGTCATTCCTGGACACAATGAGCTCTTTGATTCCTAACCATCCATTGTACCCTTTTCCTTCCTAAAACTTCGAATCTTAATTTTCCTAAAAAGACCTTCCACACAGCATCCCCTAAGAAGATGTAAGCTCTAGGGATTTTCTTTTCTCAGGGCTTCCTGTGAGGAGTTAATGTAGAAAAAAACAATTTTTCAGTATGGGTTCTATTTTATGTGTTTACAGTATTACCCTGGTGAAATACTTCTTTTCAGAGTCTTCTTTTAGTCTTCAAATTTCGTTTCTTTAAATGGGTTTAAACGTGTTTGGTGATCAGATCTGAAGATCTGGTCATCAAAACATTTCTCTCCCCCGTCTCCATCCCCTCCCCACTTCCTTCAGACACACAAAATCAATTGGAAATGCTGTAGCCCCACTGGTTCCGGAAATTGAGAAGAATTTTGTACACTTGTGGTTTATTCACATGAAAAAAAATAAAGCTGAAAGGTAGGACCAATTTAATTTTAATCTAGAAAGTTTGCTTTCTTCTTGGAAGATATCGTATTTAATACTAAATGTTTATGTTTTACAAAAGTTCTGCCCAAGGCCCAAAGACACCAATACCAGCGCTGACATTTAAAAACATTTTATTTCAATTATAAGAAACACGGATAGGCTTTTGTTTCCTTCTTAAGTAGCCTTCAAGTCTTAAAGGTTACCTAACAACGAAAAATTGACTATTTACTGGATTGTGAGGAACAAAAAAGGAAGAGTTGTAGGTTTTATTTTATTTACAAGGTCAGAAACAAATTACTCCAAGACAAATTAATTTTCTCTGCTCTTTTTGAGAAACTTAAGAGGAAACCCGGTCGCTGAGAAATTTGAACAATATGTATTTTATCAAACTGATTTCACTGTCGCTTTTACTTCTCCGAATACTGAGCGAAAGAGACAACTGCACTTCAGGCTGACAAAACCTAAATAAAGTCATCAAAATCGAAGTTTTGTATTCTCCATTTTTGTAGTGAAACTTCAATAGCCCCGCTGTGATTTGGATTTCGGATGAAACGGAAATGACGATTACTGCACCTGCGACGCATCAACTGTGCTCATTGGCCGCTTTGATTGTGATATCACTTTTAAAGGCTCCTATTGGTTGAGATATGGAACGGAAATTACTCTAGATCTGCGCTCATTAATCGCTTTGATTATGACCTCATTTTTCAAGTATTGGTTGAAATTGTTTTGGTAAAGTTTCGCTTCTACCGCGTGTAAACTGCACTCGAATTTTTAACCTCCAAAACTGGACCGAATTCAATTTTTTTACTACCTTTATAAGAAGAAAATATTCAATGTCTGCACCTTTGTTTTTTTTTTTTAAATGCATTGTATTGTTTGTATACTGAATTGATGGCATTCAAACCAGGCAATTTTAACGATTTTGGAGGGTCGTAACTCCTATAATACACATAGCACTCTATTTAGGGTGAATTGCCTTTAAAAAAAAACTCCTATAATAAGTGACTTATCAAAAAATCAAAAGCAACGCTAGCGGTCGATATCTATATTATAACAAATAAATATTTGTAGTAGTGTCCAAATCAAGAGAGAAATATGGGGAATATGTAACGCCACCCGGTTTCCTCTTAATGTCCAAGCATACGTTGCAAAAAATCTGCATGACTTATTTTTTCTGTACTCATTATTACTCAATACGCGTTATTTATGTTTTAAAAAAAAAATTATATTTCATAATTATTTCATTTTATTTCAATTATAACGTTGTTTCAATTATTATACACAATACAATGGCATTACAAAATAGAGAAACATACATTTTTAGTTTTTCCACATCAATGAAGAGAAGTTGCTCTTGAGTTCGGTGTACGAAAAGAGTTTTCTTAAGTTTTGTGTATTGTTAAAATATTATAATAGATATCATATTACATCCTTTTTATTTTTACATTAGTTCCACACATGAGGAAGATAGTTCCCCTCAGGGCTTTTGGAGGGTTTTTTAGGAAAGAAAGTATTAGAAAGGAAACATTATGAGTGGTAGGTAGGAATCTGGTGGTCAGTGTGTCCAGTAATGACGGACGTGTGAATCCATACCTCATACTTGCAATGCAAGGTGATGTTCTGAGGAGTCCTGCTGGAGAGATCAAAACGTCTTCTTCAATCAGTCCAGGGGGGTATAACTCCGATTCAAAAATTCAACCGGATCGAAGATGGAAAATATCTACGACTGTGTGACGTCACCTGTACGCTTCACCTCGCTCGTCCAATGGAAAGCTTTGTTAGCAAGAGCATGGCAAGAGCTTTGTTATTGTTGACTGCTGGCGGTAAGATCCAGTAAAATCTAACCTAACAAAATTGACGCTCTCAACTCCGACTCAACGTAAATATTCAGTTTATTTTTTGTGAAATGCCTAAAACTCAGTGTTGTGTGAAAGATTGTGTAGACGCATATTCACCCCGGCATAGGCTTCCATCCAGGGAAAACAAGGAGAATGTGTTTCGGGAATGGTCGATGAGAATTGGCAGACTCTAATATGTTGATTACCCGATTATGGGGACTCTTGCCCGTGTATGTGGATCTCATTTCACATTCGAATGCAAAAAAAGAAATGGACGGTTAAAACCAAATGCATTGCCCACACAAAATCTTCCCGATATCCCAGAATATCCCGATTTTCCTTGTGAAAAGAAGATCGGTAATTGCAACCCAAGTACAGGTGGGAAACTGTCTTTGTGTAATGTTTTGAGTTCCTGATGTGTTGTATCTATACTAATGTATCTATTTTTATTTTTTAGACCGCATCCGTACACCACTAAGATGCAACACGAATTTTGAAGTTGCCCAAGAGCACATTGATGTATATCAAGAGCATAATTACATCAAAGGTATAAATAACTTAATAATTGTTGGATGGCTTGTATAGGTACGTTCAAAGGAGAAATTTATCTTTAAAACAACGTCTTCATGTGACAATTTGCTACAGAAATATAACCTGCTTATATTATATTCTTGTTTAAAATAAGTACATGTAATTCTGAGTTTTACATTTTTCTGTTATAAGATGAAATTATTTTAAATTCGGTAGTTTTGTAGAAACGCATAATCATATTTTAATTATATATTCTGTCTTGTATTTCCTGTTTCTAAATGTTTATAATAAAATTCTCTTTATGTAATTACGAGTTTTATTTTTTAAATAATATTTTAGGCTGATGATTTGGGTGGTATTGGGTAGGTACCGAAAGAGAATTATATCGTCTATGGTCGATCCTTTTTTTTTTTTTGTTTCCTCTATCCTTGTCGATGGTATGTGTGACGTCAGTTGTACTCCCTGAAAAAATAAAGGCGTAAAATAGCGTCGAAAAATTGTCTTTACATAAAGCACGAAGTTATCAATCTAATGACTGGTTTATTTATAAATCAGTCTCTCTCCACGCAGTTGGTCGGCAGACGCGTTTGCCACTAATCCCCGGACACGCCTCACCCCCTGAATCCGGTGATGAGAAGTGGTGGAAGGAGAATTTCAGCCGTACAAGCGAGAAACTTCTGAATCTAAATAATATTTGGAGCCTATTTCGTGGCATAACTTTTTTTGTCTTTAGTTTTGGGGTAAATCGAGTCCGAAGATGGAATTTTTTTTTTGTTAAAAATGAAAAGAAATCTGTCGCAAAGGGATATCAAATGTTTAATGTCTTTCAAAATATGTCGAAACGTAGACTTAGCTCCTTAAATTTTATTAAAAAAAAATTGTTTAAGTAAAAAAAAATGTTCTGGGTTCACTATGAAACGTAGAATCACCAGCTTCCCACTTGCACTACGAGTTTCCAGACACCGTGTATGTATACATTACATGTGTTTTATATGAATGAAACTTGACCTATTAATCACAAGCAGAAACTATTTGTAAACACGAGTACATAAACAGCACGTGAAAACGTTGACAATAGTTGTAGGTTTTCTAAACAGCCATAGCACGTGGAACTGATGGAAAATTGACATAATTTCCTACGAATACACATTACACAAGTATACATTATACATGTACCAAGGCACTTTTCTGAACCAGAGTAACTACATAAATCCTTGTAACATCGACAGCAGATATAGGTACAGGGTGTATCAGGACGTACCCGAGGGAATTTAACCAGCGATTCCTGAGCATATTTGGAGTAAAAATGGAGATGTCATTTTGCTGTCCAATGACTTTAAAAAAAATAAAAAACATTAAAAGTATTTTTCCATCACACGCCGCAACCGACTACTTAAAAGGGTACCGCCTTTATAGCCTAGCGGACACTTGATAACCGTTGCGTCTCGTTCTAACAGCATATTACCACACGAAACAGGGCATATCTCTCCAACACCTCACGACGGGAAATTGAGAAACATATTTTTGAAGTGAAACTTCTTTAACCCCATTGTGATTTCAAATTCGGATGAAACGGAAGTGCGTCACTAAAATTTATTTTTTGACAGGTCCTCGGTTCCAATCCTTTGTTTCTCTTATCTGTGGTTCTAATATAATGCGGTGAATTCAGCCTCCGATGGCGTTACGGCGTAAAGCGCGTGACAAATCTAAGCGGCCAGGGACATCCAGCGAACGGAGGTTCGAATCATACGAAATAAAAAAATAAAAACTTTGTAAAATCAATATTTAATCTTCAAACCACTTTAATTCGTATAGCAAAACCCTTCCACAACATAAAAACTCTATATTTCCTTTACACCTCATATATTCGCCCGCACTTGGAATACTGTACACCAATCTGGACTTCTTTTACCAAGCCCATATTGAAAGAATAAAAACTAAAAATTAAACACATAAATTATAAGCTAAACTTACACTACTCAAATTATACCGAATCCATTAAATTTCACAATTTCAACTCCCTTCAAACACAACGTCTAATTTTTGATCAAATCCTATTGTTTAAAATTATAAATTCTAAATAATGGCCTTGACTCACCAGAGCTTACCAATTTAATAAATTTTCATATTTTGTCAAGATCAACTCGACAATTCGATTTATTTTATTTGCCCTCATGTAGAACAAACATTAGAAAAATTCCTCAATTCCTCGTGTACGAGTATGTGCACAATATTATTCAAAATTTCACAGCATTGAAATTTTTAGTAATAGCCTAAAGAAATATCGATGTGAAGTAACGCGTACGATCGATTATTAAAATATGAGAGCATGGAATGTATCGAGAGCATCTCATATCCTTTTCTTACATACCTCTTCCTCTCCCCTCCCCATATCCCAAAATTAATTTGAAGATATTGAAACTTCATTTCTGTGGCCAAACTTCTGTGGCTTGACTTCAGTTCACTTGTATATTTATCACTGTATATTATGTAAAAGCTGTTTGTTTCTTACAAATTAATAAATAAACAAATAAACAGGCAAAAGATAAAAAAGCGACATCTAGCGACTTTTTAGTTTCACTTCTACCGCGAGTGTGAATTTCACAGTCTGATTTTTTGTTTTTAAAAGGAATATAAACGCTAGAAATATTTCGATTCTCATGCTTGCAAAATTAAGCCAAGTAAGCGAAAAGTGTTTTTTTATTTATTTCGTGCATAATTTTATAAAAATGAAAAAAGTTATAACATAAAAAACCTCAAATAAAAAGAGGGATTTTTCAAGGAGACTCATTGAGTCCTCTTTGGTTTTTCTTAGCATTAAATCCTCTATCTAAAATGTTAATTAAAAGCAAGTTTGGAATAAAAATTAAAGGTAATACTAGAGAGAGAAATATAATTTCTCATTTATTATTTATGGATGATTTAAAATTATATTCGAATTCTGAACCAAATTTAGAGAAAATGATTAAAGTAGTTAAAATTTTTTCAGATGATATTAAAATGACTTTTGGTTTAGATAAATGTAGAACGATCCATATAGAGAAAGGTAAAATTGTAGATGGAGACGAGGGTATATTTAGAAATTTCAAAATTGAAAGTATGAAAGGGGGTGAGGTTTATAAATATTTAGGATATCCGCAATCAAATAGATTAGATCATACTAGTATTAAAAATGATATTAGGATTAAATTTAAAACTAGGATCAGAAAAATTTTGAAATGCAATCTATCTGCTAAAAATTTAGTAAAGGCGATAAATACTTGGGCAATACCTCTATTAACTTACTCATTTGGCATAATTAAATGGTCTAATACAGATTTAGATAGCTTAGAACGATTAATTAGAACTACATTAACAATATTTCATTGCCATCATCCAAATTCAGCTGTAGAACGAATTAATTTACCCAGAAATTTAGGAGGTAGACGTATAGTCAAAATAACATCTTTAAAACATAATCAGGTTGAAATGCTAAGAAATTTTTTCCATAGGAAAGCTGATAGTTCAGAAATGCATAAAATAATTTGCAAGGCAGATAGAAATATTTCACCATTAAATTTATACGACGAGAATGCCAGCATTCTTATAAATACCAACCAGGAATTATTAGATTCCTGGTCAAATAAAATTCTTCACGCAAAACACTTCAATTATATCAACCAAACATATTTTGACAAATTTTCGTCAAACAAATGGTTGAGTATTGGAGAGTTGAGCGCAGAAATAGAAGGCTTTATGCTTGCCATACAAGATAGAGTCATTAATACTAAAAATTATAGGAAGCATATCATCAAAGATGCAAATCAAATTGATGATTTATGTAGAAAATGTTTGGCTTTTCCGGAAACTATAGAACATATTATATCGGGATGTTCTGTATTAGCGCCGTCCGAGTATACATTTAGGCACAATCAAGTTTTAAAAATAATTCACCAAAGTTTGGTAATTAAACAACTTGATTGACTGCCGTAATGTACCATATTATGAATATGAACCAAATTCATTTTTAGAAAATGAATTTTATAAAATTTATTATGATAAAACTATTCTGACAGACAGAACAATTAGTCATAATAGACCCGATATAGTTTTACATGACAAAATGAAGAAAATAACTTATATCATTGATGTCGCTATTCCAAATTCTTGTAATATTCAGAAAACTGTTTCTGAAAAAATAAGAAAATATACAGATTTAGGAAATGAAATTAAAAGAATTTGGCATTCTCAGCTATAAAAATATTACCATTTGTTATTTCGGCTACTGGCATTATACCTACCTCTCTCATTCAAAATTTAGGCGTATTAGATTTGTCAAAAAATTTGTACATAAAAATGCAAAAGTCGGTCATTTTAAATACCATGTAGGATTACGAAAGATTTTTTAAATATTTATATTGAGGGATCAGTAGGATTTATCGGACCAGTTAGGATTTCATCAGAGCCGAACCCTCTGATATGAAAATATCTGGAGTCGGTGAAATATTTTCCCATTATGTTTCTGGTGGATTGACGTATTTCTTGTATTGTTTTATTCTTATATAGTGCACTTACATTGCGTTAATTTACTAGATATTCATTTGTGGAAAAGTGTGTGGAAGGGTTTAGTCTTTCATTTGGGAAAGATTCAACCCGGACATAAAATCTGGAGCACCGTAAAAGTCTTAGCCATAAAGGGGTATTTTTTTTTAATTGTTTTTTTTTTAATTAATTCGTAGTTAAGTCATGAAAAAATCTATTTTTTAGTGGTTTCCGCTTATATTTTTTGTTATGAAAATAATAATTTTATTGTAATTCCAATACATAGAAAAGCTAATAAAAACTTCAATTTATCAGTAGCATATTTTTTTATGTTAATACTGTAAGCCAATTCGTAGTAAAGATTAATCTAAATAGTATCTAAATAGGATTTCACGTATTGAAAAAAAATATCATCGGACACCAAAATTACAACTACATTATTTACTCCAAATATGCTCAGGAATCGCTTGTTAAAATCCCTCGGGTACGTCCTGTTACACCCTGTATAACTGTGCTGCAATTTAAACACACCCCCTGTGGGTTACATTTGGTTTCATCAGACAACGATTTGTCTTTGTTTATTGCCCGTGTAAGAAAACCTTCCCTTCAAACGGGTGACGTCACACAGCTTTTTCTTTTACCCACGCAAGGCAGTGTATGCCTACGTCACAACGTTTTCTTGTCTTTAAAATTATTCATTAATTTGAAACATTTCACTATTAAAGCAAGTACATTTAATACATTGATAAAGTAAAGCCGGGCAGGGGTCGTATTTACATCATCATGAAGCATTCGAAAGGAACATGTGTGATGACTTATAATATTGAAGGGTGATAATTTCCATTATTTTATAATTGCAATATATTTATATTATAAGTACTCATACCTGCATCGATGGTTCAGATACATAATATTTTATTTGTATGCATACATTAATAAATTTGTGGAATCGAAATAAAAACGACAGTACAAGAATTTTATTTATCTATAAGTACCTATATAAAAAATTATTAAGAATTCATATAAATTAAACATAAAATTGTAACAAAATAAAAAAAATTTAGCTACATTTTACAAATATTATTAAACAAAAAAAAATGTGTGCACTTCACAAGCGGTAGTAGTGAAACTTTCAGAAAACGAAAGTAGACAAGAGAGGGGAGGCTATGAAGCATTTTACAAAGAGAATACCAATTATTCTAGCTCATTCCGCGCATGATAAATCCAAATATGATTCTCTCTTTTTAATGTCGCTTTTTCGTTTCTTCGAGTTTCAAATCACAATGGTGCCAAATAAGTTTTTACTTCTAAAATCGTTAAATAACATTTTCATAAAAGGAAAATAATGTGTGGCGTATTAACTTTTTTTCAAGTTTCTTAAAAATTCCAATGTTTGAAATTTATTTAATCTGAATTTCACGCCCGGCTGGGCTTTCACATGCATTTTTTTTAACAAAGAACATCTAAATCTAAATGTGCATAACAAATTAAAAAACAAAAATTGCAGCATTCCATTTCATTACGTCACATTTGAATTCGAAGTGTAATGCTGTGTACACACACAGCTATAATATATGTGGCTTGACGTATTTCAGCATATCGCTCGCCATATATTCCAATTGGGAATGTACGGCGAGCGATATGCCGAAATACTATAGCTTTGTACACAGCTTAACTAATCTAAAAATAAATCGTCTCAGACAGGAACTTTTGTACTTTTTAACGGTAATATCATATTATTTGTAGGGTAAAATAATAAACGAAATAAAGCACTTTTTGAAGTAAAACTTCTTTACGCATACGCTTGACTTGGGGGAATAAGCGGTGAATGCGTGACGAGATCACGAGAGTGTGATCGGGCCAGGCGAACGGAAGTTGAAAGGGAGATATAAGTTAGTGAAGATAGAAAGAGAGAGAGTAACGTTTCGTATATTAAAGGGTCTCCACACGGTACTGCCGCAGTACGTTCTGCCGCAGAACTGACTAAAAATCGTATGGTCTGTTGTCAAAACCGCCAGCCGTATTGTTATTATTCACCAGCCTTTATTATTTAAAATAAAATGAATGGTGAATAATAACAATACGGCTGGCGGTTTTGACTACAGACCATACGATTTTTAGTCAGTTCTGCGGCAGAACGTACTGCGGCAGTACCGTGTGGAGACCCTTTTACTGTAGGGGCAAGGTGCGAGCACACATGTTCTTTCTCTCTTTCTCTCATAGCCAGTAACGTTTCGTATATCTAAGACACAGTGCATGCCTTTTGTCTGTATCACACTGTAGGAGCAAGAGAGAGCAGTGCGCGTGCATATTTTCTTTCTCTCTTCTTTTAAAAGTTAGTGAGTTTTACTTCAGTCGTGTGGTCTAATGCACACCCGTTTTTTTTGCTTGTTTTTAAAACTGGCAATACCATAACAGTTCTACTATTCGAAATAAACATACGTTTGCGGAATGTCTATAGGAATATTGATATAGGTATAATACGTTACAACATTCGACATTCTAGTATCTTCTTTCTTTCGTTTTATTATAACGAAAAATTTTTATGAACGGCTTTTAGGACGATCGTCGATGACGTTCATGTGATCTCTTCCCGGGAGTAGTATAAACGTAGGAAGATCGTACGGAACAAAGCTAAATAATCTATAAAAATTAACGCTAATCTCTCATATTATTGCTTTCAAGGATCTTATTATGGTCTTAGAACATAATCTCGGATTTTGCCGTAGGCGAGTAATAATTCAGTTTTAATACCAGTTTAAATATATGTCAACCTATATTATGAAGTAATATTTAGCGCGGTGAAGGCGTAGGTATCTATTATAAAAATTCTTAATTGGAATAGCGAGGGAGGACATTAGAGATTAAAACTTTTTTTTTACACTCGTTTTTGCATCGTTCATTTTATGCGCTTGTGAAATACCTACTTATTCTGGGGATGCTAGTGTGATACTTAACTACTGGGTGAGGGATGATTAACTACTGGGGATGCTAATAATAATAAGAGGGCAGCCGGAACAAACAGAACCCGATAAAATAGAACAGTGATAGCACAGAACAATGATAAATCAGAAACCGATGAAATTGAACATTGGAGGGGACTCCACCACTTTCCGCGGCGTTATAAGGAAACATATGGTTTCCTCCTTCACCGCACACTTCAAGACTCAAGAGTCTATTTTATTGAACAAAGCTACGTTTATTTGAACGACTCCTATACCCTTCAATGTCCATGCATATGGGGTTAGAAAGCAGTACTTACAAAGTACTTACATTCACATAATACTTACATAATAAAAGTACTTACATTAACATAATACAAAATAATAATAAATGTGGCAGCCTGTGGAATAATTCTTCTGAAATCTATAGAGAAAAATATATACAGATAAAAGTGTTAGTAAATAAAAAGAAAAATAAGAGCTGTGCGAAAAAATAACAGTAATAATATAATGCAAGTATTTACAATAATAACAGAGAGAAAATAAAATGCATATATAGAAAATATTCAGAGAAGGTATCCAGGCAGTCCCAATGACAATTTGCATGGCTATCGGCTGAAACTGAACAGTGAAAAACAGAACAGAAAAAATGGTTTTATTTTTAGAACAAGTTAATACATTATAACAACACTCAATAATCAAGCATTGCCGGCCTAATAAAAATATGCATTAAGAAAATGAAGATAATGTTGATAGTTCTAAGTAGATGTTTTTTTTTAATAAAAAAAAACATTTCCGGGTTACAAATAACCCAACAATGTTTAAAAATCTCCTACTACCACCACGGAAAGCCGAAAATGTTGCTGGTGTTGTGATGGAGGAATTAGCCAGCCGAGGAATCGAACACGGGACATGCCCACTCAACCACTGACCGGTCTGATAGAGTTAAATATGACCGAAGGGGATGTGGTAGAAATAGCCCAGTAAGGCCCTGGATTCATTTTGACCGTACCTTTTTACGATTTGTTTTGTGACCGAATCTTTTTAAGATTTTTTGGGACCGTATATTTTAATGATTTTTTTTGTGACCGTATCTTTTTATAATTTTTCTGTTTCAAAATTTCGTTTGAGAGTCGCTTATTTGTCGTTAATGTCTTCAATGATGTTTACATTTATTTTTGTCGTAACTCTATATAATCAAATTTGATACCGATTTTATTATTATTACTATAAAAAAATCGAATATGCGTGCAAATAAATAATTTTAGGTTATTTTTTCACTGTTCTGTTTTATTGTTGTTCTATTTTATCACAGTGCGAGGGAGGGTTGGTTGATCGGCCATGGCCTTTACTGGATTATCTCTACATTTGCCTGGTGATAAATGAATTCATAGAAACCTTCTCTAGGAGAAAACGACACTTGTCCTTATTTATATTTCCGACGTTAGTTCACTAAACAGGGTCTCTGAATAGTAATAAACGGCTTGCCATTTTGTGTTTATAATTAATTTACTAGCTGGGGTATCCGGCTTCGCTCAGGGAGTTGATAGGAGGCATCCATTAATTACGTGAGCAGTTTTTCTTCCAATCTAGACCCCTCCTCCCCCTCAGTGAGATAAATTTGGGCCAATTAGTATATTTTTCAAGTAACGTGAGATTTTGCTGGACCCCCCCCGTTTGTGCTCACGTAATTAATGGATGCCCCCTTAAGAGATTGAACTGACGTTCAAACCCACGACGGATCTTGCATTATGTACCCCTACCAATGGTTAGCCCCACGCATACAAAAAAGGCTTCGAATGGTCCACAATGTTCCAGAACATTCTACAACATTTGAGAGTGTTCTGGAATGTTCCACAATGATCTGGGATGTTCTGGGATGTTCCCGAATGTTACAGATTATTCCTGAACATTCCACAACATTCCAGAAATGTTCTGGAATGTTGTGGAATGCTCTCGAATACTCTTGAATGTTCTGGACTGCTGTAGAAATTTCTAGAGGGCGAAACTTCCAGCCCTTATATCTTTAAAAGCACGCCCTTCAGGTAAAAACGGGAAACTTATTTGTAGATGGGGGATAGAGGGCTACCACATCACATAACTCCCTTGATCGTACCGGGACTCGTTTCTGAGTTTTAGCACACGCAAATTCTAGTACACGTTATTTTATAATATATATTGATTACGTTTATCGTTTATCGGCTGGATACTTTCCTGACGAACTCTATCGATGAGTTGTACCGGATTAACGTTTGAATCCATCCGTTCAACTGCGGTGCAAGTTTCAACTGATGGGTCGAGAGGGTTCTTCCTCAATCAGTCTCTCTCTATCCGGGCCGCCACGCAGTAGGTAAGCAGACACTTTCAATTCGGAAATGCAATCAATTATGATGTTGTGCGATTGACTGAGCAGTCAGTAAACATTTACTATGTGATGCGCTTAATTGCGACCATACAGTTGACGCAAATCCTAAATGGTCATTATATAATTCAAATGTTCAATAAAACAGAATTTTATAGACACTCGAGCGAAAAAATAATTAACATAGAGTCGTTTTCGCACTACACCATTAAAAACTTGAAATTTATTTAACGGGGAAGTTTATTATGATTTCGAATGGTCTGAAGTCGAAGGACTGGTGTACTCATCTTTTAATTAAATTTTCCGTCTGACGTTTCATGAAATCCTTGAAATTCTGAAAAAAAAATCTATGTCGCTTGTTTAAGCTTTGCTTATGAAAGTAAGAAGTCGGCACTAAAAATAGTTATTCCGACCACTTAGAAAAATCTAAAAATAACTTTTGAAATTGGTGATGTATTTTTTTAAAGTCTGCACAAAAAGAGCTCCAGCCGATCTGCGAAAATTAAACAAAATTTCTTTATAGATGAAAAACGTTCGGTATTATTATTTGGCTGTCACAATATCAAAAACATTAACAACCCGTGTATAAATTACACTTCACTAGAACAACCCACCTATTTTTGAGACACGAGTCAGTAATCGTTCCACGTGCACGTAAATAGAGCAATCAAGTATGTTTTTCACTAATTTTCTTTTACACATCTTATTCGGGATGATAATTTTCAAAAGGCACACTTATATTATGTACCGACATGACATGAATGGGGAAGCATAATGTATTCTACTCCCACTTTCATAATTTTATAAATAATCGTGTCCACGTCCTGAATTTTAAAATTTGGTTTTGTAATGTTAGGAAAATGGAATTTTTATTTTTGGGACAGGAATTCAAAAATTCGCATAATTGTAGTCACACAAATAATGAAGTAGGTAGCTAAACTAAATATATTTTTAAACAGAAATTAAGCGATTAATAAAAGATTGTTGCACGTTATAATATACATTGTTTACGTTTTAATATATACACACATAAAATCTCATTTTAGGCGGTACACAATCTTAATAATTTTTGTTTGCTCAAAACTCACATTTTAATCATTTCCGGCGAATTCGTAACTGTAATAACTTTTCTTTTTTTCAAATCGACACCTGGGGATGTAAGATTTTTATATTTAAGATTAATAAAAATATTACTTTACCATAAATATATTTTGCGTACAACGATTTTAAAATTTTATAAACCATTTTTTCAACTATAAAGTTAACGGTGAGCACCAGATTTTATTTTTCTAGACGATAAAATAATAACTTTGGGCGGCATTCATTTAGAAACATCTTAAATATTAGTAATACGTTCTTCAAAATTAATTAAAATGATCCCGGCGGAAAGGTCGAATGTCCAGGCCTGCTAGGGTGAATTCGACCGTACGTCCGTCCAATACGCCATTCCGCGGGCGCATATTTGTTTACACGCTTTCTTCGTTAAAATTCCCACATTATTTTTCTTCTTCTTCTTTTCTTTGATAGGGAAAATTCGACAGTAGGTCCGTTTAATACACGGGTCGCGAGTCCCATTTTTGTATACACGGCTTCTTTAGTTACGTCGTTAAGATTCTGAATATATTTTAGGGTCTATACCTATTGTCGTCTTAAAGTAAAAAAGAAGCAGAAGACGGTTTAAAAGTGTGAGTTATATAAGAGGAGTTCCCTCTAACATCCGCTTATATTAAATAACGATTATAATTTAGCGAAAATTGTGAAAATATTTATTAAAACAGGGCTCCTTTAAAATAGAGTGAAAATCTCTAGATAAATAGTATTTTAAGATACAAAGTGAATTTTTTCATACCTTTAACAAGTTAAATAACAGATAAAAATAAGTTTTAAATAATTTTCGGATGTATTTTGCGATTTTTTTTCTATCGAGGGAATCATCATCAAACAATATTAATTGCCTACCATCTGCGTGTTTGAATTTCAGAACCCGGCTTAGCTGCATGTCTGAGCCACGCCATATGCGCCGCACCACAAATAAGATCTATTTACGTGGAATTTCAAACAAAGCTACCTTTGTAATTCGGTTTTAAATGAAAGAATTCAATAATAGTTGGCTCTACTTCCGTTGGCAGATGTAAAAACTACGTATTAGTGAATTTGTTGCATCTCTCCGGATATATGGAAAGATTGACGGTATTACCTAGTTATATCAGCCGGCTATGTGTGTCTGTGTGTTATGTATTACATTTTTGGAACCAGTTCCTATTGGATTTATAAAATGATCAATGGCCGAAGCAAAAGCCGCCCGCAGGGCCTAGCAGTAAAAACCTGCGGAGCGGGTTTTTAACTGCTAGTTTCATATAAACACAATTTCAGCTAGGCCAATGTACAGATATAACATATATTTTTTAAAGATTTAATATGTTTAAGGGAATTATGTTATAAATCGGTAAAATATTTGGTCTTAATTTTTCCACAGCGGTCGTTTATTCAGCACGTGCCATTATCACATAATTACGGAGTTTCATGTTTTAATTCAAAAAGTCATTCCAAAGGTAAACTAAACTTTTAGTTGAGTTTGAGAGCACCTTCAGGTTAAACACAACGCGAATTTCGTTAAATAATTTCATTCATGTTGTGTTACATTAATTAACAACCAAATTAATATTTCACATCTTTAACCTTGGCTAGACTTTCTAGGAAATTTCGAGACAGTTTTCATATGTTCCATGTTGGAGTTGATCCAAGGGGTAGCAAAAAATTACGGGTTATTTCTTTGGCTCTGGGCAAAATTTTAGATCTCAATTTTTCATGTGAAAATGACACAAATGTTTTATTTCTGAACATAATGCAATGTTCAAATAATGTCTTAGAAAAAATCATTAAATTAATTAAGGACAAGAGTTTTGGTTACTTTTGGATATCGTGTATAGAAATTTAAAAAAAATAAATGTATAATAATATGCAGTGCAAAGACAACTTTACAGTATTACTTCATTGAAGAACGGCTGTGCGCAGTGCCATTCAATATATGTAATTAGAATACAATAAAATAATGTGAGCGTAAAAATGCATCTCGTATTTGATTAAAAAAAATGCGGTTTTCAACTCTTGGATTTAAACGAAATAATTTTATAAACAATAGATAGATATTATTATATCAGATATACGTTTTTAGATTTTCACGGCCAAAAGTATTTTCGTTATTTGTTTTTGGGGTGTTATGCCGTGTTGCGCTACCTCGTTCTTTAGCCAACGTTTTGGACAATTTTGCAGTGTTTATCATCAGGGCAGATCCGACAGATGTGTCGGATCTGACGGATCTGCCTGATGATGGACACTGCAACACCTCACGAAACGTTGGCTCAAGCATGAGGTAGCGTAACACGGCATAACAGCACTAAAATGAATTTATTTCGCAATTTATTCATTTAAAATAATGTAAAGTAGGTATATTTGCGGCACGTTCCAGAGTGGAAGATACTCTTAGTATCGCCCTGATGTAAGACCACCATTCAGAATTGAAAAGTTGCTTGAAATGGCGTTGGCCATGTTTGGTGACCAGATCTGAATGGCCAGGTACTTCTCCAACTTCCTCTTCCCCATCTCCTTCCCCTCCCCACTACCTTCAGCCTCACAACATATCCCAATTGGGGATGTCATAGTCTCACTGACTCCAGACGGTAGCAGCTGAGACTCTTGTGAAGTAATAGGTACTATAAAAAGAGACCAATAATTAATCAGTCGATAAATGCCTAGGTTGCATTTAATTTTTTTTAATACACATCCAAAAAAATGTGTTCTTAATAATTTTCGGAGCATATTTTGCGATTTTTTTCTATTGATGGAATTTAATATAATTACCGTTTTGGCTCCACACATGAATTATTTTCAAAAATAACACATAATTTTTTGGGAACTTGAAAGCAAAGTGTTTAAGGGAAATGTCATAAATCGAAATGCGTGGGCTTAAGAATGTTTTTTAATCATTTATTATACAGAAAGGCATTACTTTAAACATAAAAACACGCTTTTACTGTTATTAAAAATATAAATCTCGTTCATTTTCAAAATAAAACTCTTGAATATGCCTATCTTGTATACTTACTTTGAGAAAAGCCCACATTTTATAAAGAAGATCATCCCGGATAAGTAAATGGTCGTGGACGGGGAAAAGATAAGTTATTATGAATGTTTTCAAATTTTACTCGGTTAACCGAGTAATATTATTATATTTATTTTAAAATTTCAGTTCACAAGACAGGAATGATGGCCAAATATTTACTTTTTCTTTGTGCCCAACCAAATTCAACCGTGGGGCGCAGCTTGATTTGTACAGGGTTAGCAGTTGTGTACTATTAAAGTATCTGCGGGTCCTGTGCAGTACGCCCAGTTTTTGGGAGGGTAACTTAGCTTTGGCTTCGATGGAGCCCCCATATCTGAGCTGGTCACTTAGAGTTACACCAAGCATATCAAAAGGCCTGTTCGGATGATTGCTTCCGTTAAAGGAGACTCGATTTTCATTTCGATCCCTTTTAGACGTGATCTGACAGGATTGGGTCTTTGAAACATTAAATTGAACGAGATTATTTTTACCCCAAGAGAAAACACTCTCGAGGTAACCGTCCATTCTTTGCTTCAAAACCCTTCAAGCCATTGCAATTTGTGAGCCCTTTGAGGGGTTGTCCAACAAAAAGAAATCGTGGACTGTACTGTCATCTGCAACATTGAATTAGCGCACATGTCAAAAGGTCAGATTTGCAACAAAAACAAAGTTGGAAACAGAACCGATCCCTGTGGGACGTCAGCATTTATCGAGTGCGAGGAACCGTCAACCGTCTGAATCGACTTCTCCATCAAAAAGTCGACAATCCACGTAAACAAGGATGCGGGAAGTCCGTAAGATGGCAATTTGTTGACAAGTCCTAAGTGCCAAACCCTGTCAAAAGCCTTGGAAATGTCCAGTGCAACCGATTTGGTCCCACCGAAACGTTCCAGGCACCGCCCCCTCAAACATGCGTCACATAAGCGAGAAGATTGCCGCAATAGCGGTTTCGCCGGAGTCCGTATTGATGGTCGTTAAGTGTCACGGAAACAATAATTCGATTAAAAATAAATTAAATTATTTCTTATACTTTTTGTTAAGCAAATAAAAAAAAACAATTATTTTATATGTTAAGTACAGAGTTGCTAACTCCTTCCTTTTTTATTCATGATATAGTGTCAATTCTTAATAATAATATCTAACAATAGTATGTGATTAGCGTGTTTTTGTCTTTTTCAGACTAATATTTTTTTTACTTACCCACTTCCTCACTGTGCCATCTCAACGCCCTTTAATTTTTTCTGGTTCTTCCACTGCCCCCCTGAAATTCTCAAACGCCAACAAGGGGGCATTGTCGCCCACGTTGAGAACCTATGGTCTAACGTCTAACCTATCATAACATCTCACTTTTAATACTTTCATCAAACAGACTTTTAGTAAGCTAGAGTGGTTGAAGATAATGAAGGATTGAAAATAATTTATTTTTTCACTTTGGGGGTTTAGTTTGAGGTCGTTTTGTGTTAAGTTTAAGAATGTGTCGCCCCAAAAATAAAATCTCCACTAAAATAATTTGTATTAATAACAAAATGATTTTCAGATAAAACATCAATAATGCCGTATTTTTCAATCTTAGCACGCTAGCTCACTGAAAAGTCACGAATCGCTACTGATTAATATTATAATGCGACCGGTCAGTGGTTGAGTGGGCATTGCATTTGAATCCCACCTAGGCGTTCCGTATTCGATTACTTGGCTGGCTAAGTCCTCCATCACGACTCAAGCAACATTTTCGGCTTACTGTGGTGGTAGTGGAAGATTTTCAAATATTTTCGTGTTATTCGTTACCCGAGAATGTACATATGTCTTTCTTTAAAAAAATGTAATACACGACGGGTCCAATAATAAAAGAAAACCTCACGTTTTACTATTTGAGATCTTTTGCGAATTATTCTGTTGTCAGATAATGTCAAATTTTATAATGGAAATAGTACTGTTAAGGCCTCAATACACGACTTGTCATACAGGCATGGTCTCTACTTATTCAGTATTCTCTCTTGCAAATTTTTATACAAGCTTATTTTATCATTTCTTGTTGGTAATAGAATATAGTATACAAAGAAGAAAGGTCGGTTTATTTTACATATTATTTTATTCTTAGAGAACCGTAGTGTCGTAAGTATTGAATTGCATTCAAAATAAAATAAAGTTCACACTCAAAATAAAGACTTAACTTGCAACAGTACGGCCCAAGCTAGCGTAGGAAGTAGGGAAAAATAATGAAATATAACAAAAATAATAAAATCTAAATTCAATACAATACACCAATACACATTGCTCATTTTAGAATAAAATATACGCCATTTCTTAGTACCATATCATAGGACGGGTTGTTTCTAAGAATTTGAACAATTTTCTTCTAATTTCTGAGTAAATATTTAAGTTCTGCGAAAGTATTATTCAATTTCTGTTATTATCCAAGTACTGTGAAACCACTAGTCCATGATGAAATAATACCAGAACTTAAATAGAGCTTTTTCAAAACTTGAGTTTCTCCTTTGAAATTCCGTTGAATTGTTCAGATTTCGATGTTAATTTTAAAGGTCTGAGAAAATTCTATCCAAGTTCTGTTATTATTTCTGATATAGACATCTGACCATTAATAATAATATAACTTAAATATAAGCTTTACGGAACTTGGAAATTAACTTTGAAATTTTATTAATTATTGTTCCAAACTGTGAAACAACTGCCCCCCTCTTATAATAATCCAGTCTTTAAATTACAACATTGATAACAATATTGAGATTGCTCTTGTGAAATTTGTGGCGGCTAGAAGAGAATTGTGCTCTTTTGTCAAACCTCACCCCATGCTAAGTCACCAAACTTAGCGAACCACTTGATTTTTTGTTGCTACTGAGGCAGTTAAGTTACGTACAATAACTATGTAAAGTTATTACTTATGTATAAGTATTAACCTTGAAATATAATATTTGCAATTTAATATAACTTATAATTTATAGCTTATAATTTAATGTATCAACCATAACATGTATGATTTCCAATCTGTAAACTTCACCCGCCATAACACAGGTACATCAACAGCATGACGGTTGAAATAAAACAAAAATGTATAATATATATATATATATACCAGTATGTACAGTCGTCGTAATCTGGCACCCACGTTACCTTTTCATGCTCTGGGTGAAATTAAGGTAGGTACCACTTCCAGCCAATGAATAGGAAACTTGCACGGATTTCATAACGACTTGGAAAAAATCCTGTGGATAGATTTTTATACTAAGATTACGAAAATGTTAGTAAATATTTTAAGAAATGTATAGTTTTTCTTATTTTCAAATAAATAAATCCATTATTTGAGCTCGTGACGTCACTACATGAAAATGTCCCGTCTCCGATTAAGTTCCCTTAATTTTGTAAAATTCCACTCTGATTATTTTTTTTTATGTGGCAACACTTTGATTTCCGGCGAATTTTTGAATTTGCGTTTAACGTTCACTAGATTTATTGTTTGTTCTATGCGAACTTATCCTTTGGTTTGATTTTTCGATAAAGATGGCGGTGTTTTTACAGATGTTGCGAAGAGAACCTTGTACAATTTATTGCTATTCGTGTGGAAAACGTTGCTTTTTTTAAAATGATTTTCGGCTATGTAATTATCGTTTTTTCGCATCCATAAAATTATGTCCCGTCTTTCCGGTTTATAAAAATGTTGATTTTTCGGATTGAAATTTTAAAAAAATCGCCAGGGTTTCAAAAATACGATTTAAAAAAAATTAAAAATACAGAATGTCTTAGAATATTTGCCTAAACCGGATTTTTTTAAAATGTGATGCAAGTGGCCTATTGTGTTCTTTCATCGTCGTTATCCTATTAAATAAGCAAGTAACAGGGCTACATTATTAAGCGCCAGATTGTATCGATGAAAATTTAAAAGTTTCTAAGAAATACGTGAATATCTATAAGAATAGTTTCTGGGTATTAAAATCTACTTTGCCCCGGGGGATACTTTACCACCCACATGAAGTAAAATTTGAATTACTGAGAATTTCAACGTTTTTCACGATAAATGTACATTGAAGGACTTAATAATAATCATGTTCATTTTCTTTCACAAAATAATTTCTTACATAAATTTGTACTTTTCTACTTTAGAAAAGTACGTTTTCATGAATTATTTTGTTTCTTGAGTACGTGTATTTATTTATAGATATTTTTATTTTATTTTATTTATTTAATACATGAATTATCGAAAGAATATGTAGTTTTTTTAATGATATTTCACCGTCCATGCTAGGGATGACCCTGTGTTATAGCGGGTGAAGTTTACAGTTTACAGCGGATATACATTCATTAGTATAGGTTGAAAATTTTCACTAATTAATACTATGCACACAGATTCTTCTACAATAAGAGAGTTTATGTAATTTTATTGGATTACAAGAATAAGGTGAAGAAGTTAAAGAATTATTGGAAAAGAGAAGTTATTATTAATATATATAGGAATTATTGGTATATAAATCACAGTAATCAGTTTTATACATACATACAATGCTGCTTGGATAGTAAATAAAAATATATCATGTTTTGCCTGCTCTTAATACTATGCACACAGATCTTCTATAATAAGAAAATTATAAATAGTTAGATTGGGTTACAAGAAGAAGATGAAAAAGTTAGAGAATTATCAGAAAATGAAAATTAAAACAAGTCTCCTCTACAAGCAGCAAGAATAGGAAGTATTTAAAATAGAAAATAAAAAATATAGTTATATTTTTATGTTAAATGTCTAGGAAAGAAAAAATCCCTCATAGGCAAGGCCAGTACGTAAATTTAATTATTCCGGAATGCAAATATTATATCGTATCCATCCTAACTAATATCAAAGTGCGTTTGTTTGTTGTTTGTCCTTCTCTCACGTCGCTAGGGAGAGACCGATCGACCTGATTTTTTTGCATAGGGATAGTGGAATATTGGGAAGAGACTTAGAATAATATAACATAAATGACACTTTTTATTCCGGAAAAAACATTTCATTCTCGTGGGAAATTTCTTTATAGCAGGCGAGCGAAGCCACAGGTAAAAGCTGTTGTGAAAAAAGTGTATATTATATTTGTTTTACGTGAAAATACAAACAAATCTGTAAATTAACAGAAATATCAAACAAATGTAAGTTAATTAAAAAAATTGAATTTGGAAAGTGGTTACGCTAGGAAAAGGTTAGTGAAGGTTTTTATAATGTTTTATTTTTTTATATTTGATTATCAAAGTTTTAAAGTGATATAGTTAAATCACATGTTATCGGACAGAACATACTGATAGAACATTTTATCAGATAGAACATACTCACAGCACATGTTATATGAACATACTCAACCGCATGTTATAAGATAGAACATACTACGTATAAACATACATGTTACTTTAGAACATAATACGTATGAAGAGACTCAACCGCATGTTATCAGATAGAATATACTCAACGATATATTATCAGATAGAACATACTCATAGCATATATTTTCAGATTGAACATACTCATACAACATGTTATCAGATAGAACATACTCATAGCATATATTTTCAGATTGAACATACTCATACAACATGTTATCAGATAGAACATACTCATAGCACATGTTATCAGATAGAACATACTCATAGTACGTGTTATCAGATAGAACATACTCACGGCAAATGTTATCGGTCAGAACATACTCATAGTACATTTTATCAGATAGAACATACTCACAGCACATGTTGTCAGATAGTTCATACTCATTAAACGTGTTATCAGAAATAACACACTCATAGCACAATTATCAGATATAACATACTCATAGCACATTAGAACAGCAGTCTTCATGCTTTTTTTTATTAAATACAGTTAATTTAAAATAGCTTTCGACAGTTCCAAAAAATCTTTGATTTTCATCTACTATAAAAATAAAACACGAGTTTTACAAAATGACGACAAAATAATAAATTGTTGCTAACGAGACTCGTCGTCGTAGGAATTCCATATTATGTAACATTTCCAGACAACTTTACGTAACGAGGTTTGTTTCTAAGTATCTTTATTGTAATTAAATTAAAGATCGGACAGAAGTTCTGCTACAAACGTGTTTATGATTAATTTGTGGAAAACCCAATCAAAGTTGGGGTTGAATGACATTTCCCAAAAGAGAAATAAGGGTGTGTTCAGAAGGGTACATTGATACATACTTGATATATAGTGTATATATCAAGTATACATGTTTTATTACATGGTATATACCAACATGTTTTGTAACAAGAATTACATCTAACCAAGTATTTGTTGTGAAGTAGCAAAGAAATTAGTTTTGAAAACATGTTTTGATTAATTTTGGGAAAATTTATATAATATGAAGTGACATGAACAATAAATATGTAAATAAAAGTCACACACCTGGATCAAGGTAAGCAAAAAAAATATATGTGGATGGTTTAAAGAAGGAATAACATAATTAATGTCAATTTCATCCCGATTCACGTGAATACAATAAAATTACACAATAGGCCACTTGCATGGATTTTATAATGACTTGGAAAAAATCGTGTGGATAGATTTTTTTGGTAAGATTACGAAAATGTCACTAAATATATTTTTAGAAATGTATAGTTTTTTTTAACGGTCTCGTGACGTCATTACATGAAAATGTTCCGTCTCAAATAATATTCAATTAATTTTGTAAAATTCCACACTGATTTTTTTTTATATGACAACACTTTGATTTTCAGCGAATTTTTGAATTTGATACTTAAAATTCACTAGCTCTATTATTTGTACCCTGTAAACTTATCGTTTGGGTTGACGTTTTGACAGATGCTACAAAGTGAACATCGTACATATTATGCATTCTGTAGCTGTCTTAGAACGTAATGGTGCTGATTATAATTTACAAGTACAAGTATATTACATTGGATTTGTTCGTATATAGACATTGAACATTATAATGATTAATGATCAATAAGAAGGGTCAAACAAAGAAACAAATATTTATGAGATGTAATATTTTTGGTATTCCTCGTTATTCTCCTGTTCAAATCGTGTGGAATGCGTCGGTTATTTTTAAAACGATTTTCGGCTATGTAATTATTGTTTTTTCGCACCCATAAAATTCTGTCCTGTCTTTCCGACTGCCTGGATGGAGTCTCCCCTGATGGCCTTCTGGAGACGGGAGACGACGATGAAATACCCTCCGTAAACAGTTGCATGAATTCATTTTAGTGAAATTATTATTTCAGTTTCATTTCTCATGTTTTCCATGCTTATTTGTTTTATTTTTTTATTTATGTGCTGTTATTTACTTTTTAACTTATTATTTGTCTTATTTCTTTTGTTTTTTCAAAATATGAAATGTATTGCATTGCACCACCCCTGCATACATTCTGGAATAAAATACTATTATTATTATTATAAAAAATGGTCCAATTTTTCGGATGTAATTTTCAAAAAATCGCCAGGGTTTCAAGAATACGATAAAAAATACCGAAAGTCTTAGAATATTTGCCTAAATCGGAAAATTAAAAAAAAAGTGATGCAAGTGGCCTGTTCTCTCAATACAAGATTATCAACACTGTCACAGTACAGCAAAAATGTATAGATGTGGCTGTAAGAATAACATGCAATAGGTGCTGATTAGTCAAAATAATTATTCATAAATGTAATATGTTTTTTTTACATACAGTAGTGTAAAAACATTTTGTAAAATAACATCCACTTCTGTCATTATCAAATGAATCATGTTCAATTTTTATGGAAGCCTTTTGACTTCTCCAGCCGGACTTTTTCAACCAATCGCCTTGCACCTCTGTTAGAGGAATCGATTCATATGTCTATCACTCCTGGACACTGACCCCCATATTCATACCCACTCCTCATACCCTTTTCCTTCCCAGAACTTCCTCTCCTTCCTTTCCTTAAAAATACTCTCCACACAGTCTAAGATGCAAATGTAAAAAAAAACTACAAATGCAATTCAACACACAAAATTTTAGAAAAATTGTTACACAATTACAATAACCAAAAATTTTAAGTAGATATCGTGGGGAAACTTCACAGGACAGACGTATAAACATTTTATAAATATAAAATATATATATGTATATCTGGTAAGACAGTACAATTTACAACAACACAATTTTGGAAAAAACAAGTAAGTTATTACGTAATTTGGGAGGCCTCTCAAATTGGGAGGCGGGTATGGGTACAGCCGCCCCGGGAACCATTTATTGGATAACCAACCATAGGTCATATGCCATAGGTCTCCCCAAGTGGTTCGCTACGTTTGGTGACAGGGGTGCCCGAGTTCATGGGGTACGGTTTGTCCAGATTTTGGCCGCGGATGCGTCTACCCACCTGCTGCGTGGCGGGCCTGATTGAGAGAGACTGGGTGAAGGAAGCCTTTTAACCTTTCCAGCCGGACTCTCTCGATGAATCGCCTTGCACCGCAGATGGAGGGATGGATTTATACATTCATCCGTCACTCCTATACACATTAACCCCCAGATTCCTACCCATCTCTCATACCTTTTTCGTTCCCAGAACTTCCTAACCTTCTCTTCCCAAAAATACCATCCACACAGCATCCCCTGAGATGACATACACCCCGAGGGAAATTATTTTCCTCAGGGCCACCTGTGTGGAGCTAATGTAAAAAAATAATGTAAAAGGTGACGTATTTGTGTAAAAATTAACGTATTAATTGTAGAAAATTTTGTGCTCGGTACGAATCGTTTCAAGTTATTCTTAGGCGTAATAGTTTATTTTCAGCATATATCCGGCAGTCCATATAAAACAATGGTGGAACATGCACACAATACTCGTCTCATACAAAATAAAGGAATGAAAGTACCTGTGTTTCAAAACAAATATGGTCAAGAACCCTTGAATATATTATACCATTAATATTTCACAAATTGGCATACAAATTTAAAGAAAATTTCTCTATTACAAAATTCTCACTGATGTCAAAATCATGTATGTGATTAACTACTAATTTATTGCTGTTATTATGTTGTTCAACTTTTTCATGATATTTAAAAATATATCACAATGTTGGTAGGTATGTTATATGTGTATTTGTGTATGTTGTTGCTACGTTAATGGGTTTATGATTATTTAATTTGTGGTTGTAACTAATCTGTGGAACTAATCTCTTGCTGACAAGCTACTTTCGGTAGCTTAGCGGGTAATAAATTCCAATTGTATGCAATTTTTATACAATAATAAAATAAAAAAAAAAATTACGAATATTTTACAAAAATGTATAAGTTTAAAGTAATATAAAATATCAGAATCCTAGTTCCCAGCGCGTTCATCGAACTGATGGCAGTCTCCGGTGCAATACACCTTCGCAGGAAACGCTTGAGTTTTATTGGTTTAGTTTTTACAACAACTCGTGGAACTTCTGTGGACTGAGGACTGTCGCACTGGCCCTGCCGGGTGGACGGCCAATGGAAACTTGATTGTAATCTTCAACTTTCAAGACTAACTTTTCTCGGTTTTGTTTCAATTCTAATGAAAAATTTTGTCGGAGATGCAGCTCGTCATGGCTGCTTTCAAGGAGAGAAACACAGAGAATAATGAAATCACGAAGAAAAGTATGCATGTAATATTTAGATACATTTACAATGAAAAATAACACAAAAATTTGTAATAACTTACCAGGGGTGAATTTCGACTAACGGTTTTTTAAAATTATTTTTAATTGATAAACTAATATTTAAGACAAGATTTTTATGCACAGCACAAAGGGTAAAAATTATTATAAGTAATAATTATTAGCCTGAAACACATGGGTACATATACATTGAAAAAATCTCCCGTGAAAAGATTAATGCCTCCGACGGGACTCGAACCCGTGACCTTCTGATTTCCGGTCAAATGCTCTTATCAGTGTCAATTTGACTAACATTAGTATAAACCTCAAAATATAATGTTTACGATGGTTTTACATCTGCTACAGATCACCCCAAGTGGGTCGCTGCTTGACTACGGTGACTTAGCAGAGGTTCCCGGCTTCATGGGGTGAGGTTTGTTCAGGTCTTGGAGGTGAATGCGTTTGCTCACCTAAAGCATGTCGAGCGGATCTAACCTATACCTCTGCAGCCGGACTCTCTTGACCCGTCGCATTGTACCGCAGTGGGAGGATGGATTTAAGCGTCCGTCACTGCTGAAAACACTGACCCCAGATTCCTACCAATCCCTCATACCTTTTTGCTTCCGAGAACTTCCTGTCTTTCTATTATCTTAAAACACCCACACATCATCCCCAAAGTTGACATAAGCCCTGAAGGAAATAATGTTTTTATCCCTTGGACCTCTCAATGTCGAGCTAATGTAAAAAAAAAACAAATGTTAAATGGGGAATATAAAAAAATCGTTAAAAACTGGTTTATATTTCGATACTGTGCCCACTGTGTAGCTGAGTGTACTTTCATAATATATTGTATTTTTTACCTCTTTTTATTAGGTTTATATGTTACGAAGCCACAAGGATTCAGAAGAGAAGCAAAAATAAATTTCACCTCTTGACTTTTGGTCGAAAACAACCTCCAGCAATAACAAGAATATTTTAGGCCGATTAAGTCTGTTGATCTCACGCTCGAACAATACATTGTTTGCCTAAACATTGCCCCGGTAAGATGAGAATGTTGTGTATTAATTCAAAATCGATTCATGGAGGTATTTTCTGAAGAAATTTTTAAAAAATTGTTGTTCGAATTTTCATCCATTTGTTTTGTTATTTTTTTAATTCCCGTAACATTATTTTTTTAACCCTGTTCATGTTTATGTATCGGTGATGTAAACAGCGTAGAATGTATATTTTTTAAGAGAAGTACTACGAAACGATGCAAAGTCGTGTATTTTTGGATTGGAAATTTTATCGCTTTGAAATATGTTAGATGCTTTAATTAATTACTGCTAGTAGAACACACCATGGTCTTTGACTTAACCGAGTATTTTTTGGTGTTTTTATAAGTTCAGAAAAAATAAAGTATCATGCCTTTAAAAACTGCTTTAAAGTAAAAAAAAATCCTATTTACAAACCCCCTTTGTGTTGTAGTTTTATTTATTTATTGGAAAATTAAGTGCTTTAAAAATGATCGAAAAACATTTAAATATTTGTGTCGCTTTTTTTCGCAAAATAAAATAAAGCACGATTTTTAGTGATATTTTTATCTTGTGTAAATTAAAAGAGGCGGCTGGTGTTAAACGGGAAGTTAAACCTTATCGCCATCATGTTTGTTAGCGGCCTGATTTCGAATGCTACACAACGTGGCGCATCATCTTGAAGACCAACCGAAACGTGAGTAAAATGTACTTGCAGCCGTTATTGAATAACTGAAGAAGGGTGTTTGAGGTATGTTTATCATTTTCATTTAAATACAATTATTAATTTGTACTATTAATGAGCATGTTTGATAATACTCCATTCGTCAGCTGGATTTTAATTATGTAATTTTGTTTCATCACCATCAACATGTGTCCTGCATGAATCTTATAGTTATTTAAACTTATTTGGATCTACTGAACCTGTTTAACTATATAAACCTACTCCGCAATTACATTTTATTATAGGGATTATTTTTGGTCTCGTTTCTACTTACACCCCAAAATATGTCAATAAAATCACTTCTACTATCGAAGACATATTTAAGCAAGCTTCTATTATAAAAAGGTATAAAGAAAAATATATCAAGAATACTACAAAGTGGAAATCAATTTATTTCACCTTATTTTAAAACAACCCAAATGCAAAACCTCTATATTGTATTTACAAAGCCATAAAAAACTATATAATTTCCCTTCTGAGTTACGCTCTATCAACCAAATCAGAACTAATTAATGAAATATTTTTTTCTTCAAACTTCGCAAAAATACTAAGTTATTTGTTTTCATTGCATAGAAATATACATATTTTTAAATTAATTAAAAAAATAAATATTTTTTACAAAACATATTATAATATTCAACCAAAGTAAGAATCAGGCACAAGAGCTCTACATAACTATCTCTATCAAGCGAAAGATTTACATGACCAATGACCTCAATTATAATATTTTGTTCACGCATTCACCAGCTTACTCCCCAAGTCAAGCGTGCGTAAATAAGTTTTACTTCAAAAACTCTTCAAAATAGTTTTCCCACTTCAGTTAAAAGGTAGAAAACATTAACTTGTTATATGAATTGTTGAAATTGTAAAAAAATTTCCCATTATAATTATACTATTATTGCATATTATATACAAACGACCTATTGTTTTGGTTCTACGCAAATAATTACAATTCATAATACAAATCTCCGCTCTGTCACACTTACATAAATATCATAAAACATTATTATTAAAAATACAGGCAATATCTCCATAAGATATCTTAAATTAGTCCGGGGTTACCTGAGTTTATTTTTAACCATATCTATCTGGCTATCTGCTAGCCGAACAAAAGTAATATTATTTTTGTGACAAACACCAGACGTTGAACATAATTTATATAAGATTCCATCATACGACATAACCGCCGGCAGAACGTATTACGAACGAAGTACCCATTCGTCTTATAAAATGAACCGTACTCTCTTTCTGTAGGAATCTGTTGCTGAAGGGTTGAAACCAGGGGCGTAGCTACCGCCGTATCAATGATACGGGCCCCCGGGCTATAGAGGCCCCTAACGTGTGTAAGTAAAAATTAGTAAAGTGTTATCCACAATATCACTTAATCTCGTAGCGCAGCGGTAAGACGCTTGACTAGCGCACCGAAGGTCGCGGGATCGAATCCCGGCGTGGCAAATAAATTTTATTTGATTAATTTGTGTTATTTCACAATTCATTCATTTAAAATAATAAATAGTATATTTGCGGCACGTTCCAGAGTGGAAGATACTCTCTGTATCGCCCTGGTGTAAGACCACCATTCAGAATTGAAACATTGCTTGAAACGGCATTAGCCGTGTTTGGTGACCAGATCTGAATAGCCAGGTTCTTCCCCACTTTCCTCTTCCCTATCTCCTTCCCCTCCCCACTACCCTCAGCCTCACAACATTCTCCAATTGGGGATGCCATAGTCTCACTGGCTTCAGACGGGAGCAGTTGGGACTCTTGTGAGGTTTTCATGTAAAAAAAAAAAAAAAAAAAATCTCGTGCTTCCCGGGAAAAAAACATGTAAAAAAACTGTCATACGTGCCTATAGAGTTTTCGCTTCAGAAATGACAAAAAGTGATAAAAAGCAATCTCTTTTTTTTCCCGGGTTAAGCGTGCGCCCAAAAGTTGGCAACTTCCTACATCGGTTATTGCGGGATTCCCCCGTTTATAATGACAAACCACGGAGAGTAATATTTACATACAATGACAAACCACGGAGAGCAATATTTACGCGTTTTATTTCATTCCGGTTCAAACGTTATTTATTGCATTGTAATACAATACAATATTGTTCTTCTGATTATTAATTGGTTAATTAGTTTGATTTGTGAAAAGAATGAGTGAAAGAAAAAGAGATTATCCCAGTGGAGCTATGAAAAAGTAAACAGAAAAGGGAGAAAGTTATTAAAAAAATGCCCAAAATTTCTTCATTTTTTCAGCAATCAGCTTCTCTGGGTAATTTCGATTACAATGGTAAGTACTACCTATTTATTTACCAACAGCGAAGGGTGAATTTTATTTTTTGAAAGAAAAATGGCAATCTTCAATACATGAAAATACCTGATCACGTATTGCACCGAGCAATAATTAGGGTCCCAACTAATTTTGATACAGGGCCCCTCCAAGGCACGCTACGCCACTGGTTGAAACGCTCACAGCCTTCCAAGTTTTCCCGGAGCTTTATTGCGAAAGCAATAACGCATCCTTAACATTTTTTTTCTAGACCTTTATAATTCCTTGTAAACATTCATAATACTTCAAGGTTATCCGAAAGCGACGTAATAAGATTTGATTAAAATGAATAATATAACATCAGTTAAGTGGTCTCGTTTTATTTTAATTTTCATATTCTAAATCAATCTATACATGGACGATTCTATGCAAGAATTGAAAGAGATGGGATTGGGGGCGAAATTGAGTAATCTGAAAGTATGTTGTTTATTGTATGCTGATGATGCGATGCTAATATCTTACAGTATGGAAGATCTACAGTCTCTCGTGTCTAGGATGAACGAAGTATGTATGAAGAATGAGTTAATGATGAATTTAAGTAAGTCTTAAGTCATGGTATTTGAACGAGAGAGTACGAAAACAATGTGCAACATATAGTTGTGAATGATGAATACTTGAGCGGGTGGATGAGTTTGTTTATTTGGGAAGCATGTTTACGAGAAATAGGAAGGCTGATAGAGATATTGAAAGAAGGGTGAATTCAGGTAACTCTATTAATGGAGGACTGAACGCCGTTGGCACCAACAAAAAACTGTCCAAAGAAGCAAAGCTAGCCGTCCATAATAGTACTGGTACCTACCCTGATATATGGCATTGAGGCATGGAACTCTCACAGGAAGGATGAAAGTAGACTGAATGCTGTAGAAATGAGATTCCTGAGGCGTATGTATGGTAAAACGCGGAGATCCGCAAAAAATGCAAGGCTGGTGTTAGCGTAATGAGTATGATTAAGAAATTAACGCTCCGATGGTTTGGGCATGTAGAGCGAATGATTAAGGAATGGAGTTTAAGGAGAATATACGACGCAAATGTGAATGGTTGAAGAAGTCGGGGACGCCTGAGAAAGACATGGCATGACCAAGTAAATCATATACTGAATCGGGCCATGTCAAGAGTCAGAATAATTGAACAGCATGTATGAGGCGACGTATGAATGGGAAAGAGGCAAGGAGTGTGTGCCAAGACCGAGTTGTTTGGCGTTCCGTCCTCTCTGCCTACCCCTGCGGGGAAACGGCGTGATGGTTGGTTAGTTAGTTACTTAATTTCTTTAAAACTACTCATTTAATGTTAATATTATTTTATCATTGTAGAGGAAAATAATAATAAATTTAAACGAAACATGAAACCGAAAAAACACGCAAAAATAAAAAGGTAACGGTCGCAATTGGGACTCGAACCCAGGATATCTTGTCTAACTGGAAAACAGTAATTCATTTAAAATAATATAATGTATATTTGTGGCAAATTCCAGAATGGAAAATACCTACTCTAAAATCTTAATATATAAAACAAAGTCGGGTTAGTTACACCATTTATAACTCAATAACGGCTGGACCAATTTTTATGATCTTTGATTTATTGGATTTGTCTCTACCCCGAATAGTGGAATATTAAATTAAAACATCGGAAAATATCACGAAAAATAAATTATGAAGAAAAAATTTTTCCTCATACATTTTGTATGGTACGAATTCTCATCTTTTGAAAGAGCTGCAGCAATATTGTGATTAATATAATATTGAATAGTGAGTGAATTCCAAAAATTCATATACGTTAAATATCAATTTATTTCTATATATTACCGTTTTTACCTTATATTTAATATTTTAACATAATATATTTTGAAAACATTTTTATATATTAATATTACATTTTATTATGTTGGGTGTAAGGTAGGTTTGAGAAGGTGAAACTGTTGGTTTATAATATTGTATGTTTCGTGAACACCTCACTAAGAGAACCTTTTTTTTTTTTACATTTTAATGGTAATGGATTATTTAGAAGAAAAAAAAAATATAAAGTATATATATATATATGAATAGTTGGTAAATTCTTGAAAGATATGTTTATTTATTTTACTTTTTTATAGTTTTGTTATGTTTGGTTAGGGATTAGGAAATTTTGTATAAAGTGAATATCTTGATTTTTGATCCAGGCTGTGTTAGTAGTTGTTTTAGAGTAATGGGCATATAATTAAAAAGTTTGGTTGCGTAATACTGAAAATGTCTTTGTCCGTGTGTGTGGTGTGTGTTATCGGTATGTTCAGGGTTACATTTGTTAAGGACCTTGTTTTTTTTATTGTTTTCGGTTGCATTGGAATATGGAGTTTGTTTTGGAGGAGGTGTAGCAGAGCAGAATTGGCATAAAGTTGTTTTATTGACATGACTTCTAACGTTTTGTAAATATCGCTTGAATCTGTGGAGAATGGCACTTGGAGGATTAGTTTAATAATCGCTTTTTGTATCTTTTGAATTGGGTCAATTGTTATATTTGTAGCACTACCCCAAGCCAGTATTCCATATGTGGCAATGGATTGACAAAGTGCAAAGTATATGGATCTGAGTATTGTTAGTGGGAAAATGTTTTTAATGGATTTTATTAGGTGCATGACTCGTTTTAGTTTATTCGTGATGAAGTTTATGTGGTCAGTCCAGAGTAAGTGTGTATCAATAATTACCCCTATGTACTTTGTTTGTTTGACCCTGCGCTGATTGTTTTGCTATTGTTCTAAAACATATCGGACCGATCAGTGGTTGAGTGGGCATAGCGCTTGGGTCCCACCCGAGCGTCGCGTGTTCGATACTTCGGCTGGCTAAGTCCTCCATCACAACACAAGCAACATTTTCGGCTTTCTGTGGTGGTAGTAGAAGATTTTCATATACTGTTGGGTTATTCATAAACCGGGAATTTTTGTCTTTTTTTATTAAAAAATATATATAATGCTGCCCCTCAGTTAAAAATGTATGTCTGCACCCCTCCAAAGGAAAAATACAATAATTATAATAACTTTTCCTCAAACGTATAAAGAAAAGGAAACGCAATTCCCGTAAGTAAGGTAAAAAATCTTAGAAAATCACAAAACATATAAATTCTTACATAACGCCATCTCTGATACTCACAAAAATAAAACACTGACAGTTGCGAATCGATAATTGCTTCCTTGTGTAATTTTTAACTTAGTTACATATTATATAAATTCTATTCCGCAAACTCGTGGGGTTTGAAAACGGTGCGGAATTTGCAAACCCTAGCTACGAGTATCATCCATCGGCCACCTCGAGCCCGACTATTCAATGAAATTATTATTATCCTGACTTGCCGGGCCATGAACTCTCTCTATTATCCAACATTGTCGTTTTTCGACACCTACATAGTTCAAAGTCATGAGATCCATTATTCCATCTCGTAGTTAATTCATTCCTCGGCGGACTTGGAACTCTAATGGAAGGTGACAAGAATAGTAATACAGTAAAATAACAGATTCTGTTGGGATAATGCTTTGAGAAGTTTTGACGGTCGGATGACATAGAAAATGTATTAGTTGTTGTCAATACTTTATTTTTAATATTAGCGCGTTATAATAATTACTTACGATAATATACTTTTTATGTGAATACCGCACGGTATCAAGATAAGAGTCCCAACTGATCCCGTCTGGAGCCCGTGAGACCATCACATCTGGGATATGTTGGGAGGCTGAAGATAGTGGAGAAGGGGAAGGTAGGGACTACCTGGCTATTCAGATCTGGTCTCCAAACACAGCTAAAGCCATTTCAAGCCACGTTTTAATTCTGAATGGTGGTCTTACACCAGGGCGATAATGAGAGTATCTTCCACTCTGGAACGCGCCGTAAATACACCTTAATATTATTTAAAACTAGCTGGAGTACCCGGCTTCGCTCAGGACAACATTCGAGAGTGTTCTGGAATGTTCCACAATGATTTTCCTGATTACCTATTCCCAAACATTCCACAAAATTCCAGAATGCTCCTATTTCTCGAAGCTTTTAGACTCACCGACATATTCCGCCACTCCTTCCAGAACTTTCTACAGTTTTATCAAACCTTCTAGAACTTTCCGGAAAACTGTTCTTGAAATTTTTAGAGGGCGAAACTTCCAGCCCTTATATCTTCAAAAGCTCGCCCTTTAGGTAAAAACGGGAACCATCATCCTGGAGGGAGGATAGAGATCTATCACACCATATAACTCCCTTGATCATACCGGGACTCGTTTCTGAGTTTTTGCAGTCCACACGTTTTTTTTGGACTTTCTTTTATAATATATAAAAATATTAAATTGGGAAATAACACAAATCAATCCAATAAAAATTTATTTGCGTACGCCGGAATTTGAACCCTCGACCTTCAGATTGCTAGTTGAGAAACTTACCCCTCGACCAAGGAGGCCGTCAAATAAACAAGTATTTAAATGGAGTTATTTCGGACGCGAAAGCAACACTTGACTATGAGTTTTTTGAGAGGTGGTGGGCTGTTGGGATTCCGGAAAATCTCCAGTGGCCTGGATTCCAAGTGGGCAGAAATATTAGCTCAGCATTAAAATCAAGAGTTTTAAAAAAACTTCGTGATTACAAAGAAATATTTTTTCCCTTGACCCAGATTTAATAAATACCCATCAAAAGCTTAAATATAATACCAGTGTTAAGATGCCCTTAGCAGGATAACATATAAAATAGGTGAATTAAGTTACGAAAACAAAAATCCCCCAGGGCCTATGTCATGTCTGGGGATGCTGTGTGGAAGGTCTTTATAGGGAAGGAAAGGAGAAGGAGGTAATAGAAGTTGTTCTAGGAAAGAAATACGTATGAGGGGTCTGTAGGTAACTGGGGATCATAGTGTCCAGAAGTGAAAGTGGGTCGAGAGAGTCCGTCTGGAGGTTATGTCTCCCTCAACCGGTACTGCGCGTTTTCATTCCGACAAAATATCCCCGATAAAATATCCCCCACAAAATATCCTACGGACAAAACATCCTCCAAAAAAATTTCTACCAAACCTTACCTAACCTAACCTTATTTTACATTTTAATATGTGATGATCTCGCCTTTGGGCCTACGAAATAATTCTTTTAAAATTGAGAGATCGATTTAGAAATATATTTAATTTTGTAACATGGAATGGCATACGATTCTCTGTTTCCAATTCATGGGGGTGATTTATGGGTCCTTACCAATAAATAACCACATGTGTTTGCGTAGTGAATTGAAGTGCGCCACTGAGCTCTTCTTTTAAGCGTTATTGGGATAATTTATGACTCCATCGCAGACAAAATTAATTTACACCGGAAAAAAAAGCGAACATGGTTCCTACACAAAATTCTCTGAAATAATAGTTAAAGTGTGACATTTTTGACTATTAAAGTTGATATATGCATATTGGGAGATGTGTTTATCACTTAAGATTTGAAGAAGTGGCTAATATATTGTTGAAACCACACAAGGAGATGTTTGGGGAGTCAGGGGGCAGGGAGTGGGAACGAGTTAGTCGGGGTAGAGACGGGTTGGAGGACGGTCAGAGAGAGATTCTGGGGACGCACGATCTAGATAAAAATCATCGAGTTGTGATAAACGGTAGAATAATAATTTGGTGCTTCTAAATTTGGGATATTTTGAGAGATAACAAAAAAAATTAATTCACGCGAATAAGACAGTCAGGGAAGGAACCTAGGGCCGCGCAGACGGGATAAAAATCATCGAGTTTTGATAAACGGCAGAATAATAATTTGGTGCGCGTAAACCGGGAATAATTCAGATAGTAATATATAATAAGAAAGGAGAGTGAGGGAAGGAATCTGGAGGCGCGCGGACGGGATAAAAATCATCGAGTTTTGATAAACGGCAGAGTAATAATTTGGTGCGCGTAAACCGGGAATAATTCAGATAGTAATATATAATAATAGACAGTCGGAGTAGGGTCGGGTTGGAGAACGGTCGAGGGAAGGAACCTAGGGCCGCGCAGACGGGATAAAAATCATCGAGTTTTGATAAACTGTAGAATTATAATTTGGTGCGCGTAAACGGGAATAATTCATTTAATTGAAAAAAGGTAGTTCACGCGATTGAGGGGAGTCAAGATTTGGTCGTTGGGAAGCAAGGTTTAAATTAAGGGATCGAGGTCCGATAGTCGCGAGGAGACCAGTTTGGTGCGTCTAAATCGGGGATATTTCATTTTAATTAAACAAAGGATATTTCGTTTTATTAAACAAAAAGAGTCCACGCGAATAGGGAAGTCAGAGATTGAGGCTTGCGAGTTCATGTCGGTGAAGTTAAATAATATAATTTGTAAATTGAGGCGGTCGGGACGTACTTTCGGGGCGTCTATCAGGGTCAGGGTGAAATTTGAAAAAAAAGAAATCTACGCGAGAATTGTGTTCGACGGCTGCATCTTGGAATAAATAACTGCATGACGGGTTGTGTTTTAGAAGTGCTTGTTTAATTAAATATTATTGTAGTAAATTGATTAGTGAAATTATTTTGTGCAACAAGGCGAATTTGGTAAGTTTGTATAAAATTATTAACATATTTAGTACGGGCCTTGCAGGAAAGAGTCATTTAGGGTTTGTATACTACAAGCCTTAGGGATCTAGGACCCTTTTTTTTGTCGAGCGATGGGGAGCGAGGGGCTTTGCACGTTTCCGGGTTGACCGGCTAGCAAGTACCTTTGTTGGGTGAAGTTATTCTTGAGACAATAACGTTGTAAAATAATAATTTGGAGTTCAATGAACTAACTAGCATTTGAAGCACAAAGTGCGCTTTCGGGCAATAAATCTTAGACGAGAGACTTCATTTAAAAGACGGGATTTTGAAACCACAAAACAATAATAAAACCCTTTAAAGTGCTTTGTTGGTGACCTAGAAAATTAGGTTACTGGGTATTCTCCAATACATAACGGGTACCAAAATACATAGGTATAGAATGTAGGTATAAATTAATTTGTAAAGCGCCTTGGAGGTGTTAATTATTATTTACGAGTTTCGTAATAATATTTTTAAACGTAGCTAGGGGACTATATTTAGGAAAGGGATTTTGAAAAGGCATTGGGTAATATAACGGTTTATGAAGGGTGCGTAGCATGGGCATTTTTGATTACTAACAAAATCTGACATAATTGAATTCCCATTCCAAAAAATTTCCCACACCTTATTCCAAATTTTAGGTATCACAACAAGTCTATTACATAGGACTTTGCATAAACTTGGTTCGATATCTAATCATATAATCACCTTTGGTTCACGTTTAGGTATATTTCTTTCGACTTAGCAAAAAACTTTCATATTGTCGGTTGAATGCAGCCGTCGGTAGGTATTCACATTTTAGCGTGATGTGCTATATCCACCTACTTAATTAACAAACTCTTTTTCTTCAAACTTAATTGAGCGGGTTACGACTCGAGGATGGACGGCGGTTGTCGAATGAATTAACGGGTCCGGCTTTCCTATTTCACCATGAGGAAGTATCTCACGCGACTTTATCGGGGGCGATGTGATCGAAATGCAGGAGGGCTTACACTATTTTCCTAATGTGGAGGCGAAGTAAGCGATGGTCGTGTCTGGTCCGAGCAAATTGGAATCCCTTGTGATCACATCTCGGTAACGTGGATCTCGTACCCGCTCTAGACTGGATTGGAAGCGTGGCCGGAGCCATTCCATGATGTCGACGTATGTACGTCACTAAGGCATTGGGGGACTTCAGGAGAACAAAGGACGTGCACCCATTTCGCCCTCCTTCTACCGCCGCTCCGAGGTACCAGCGGATAAAAGTTGTCGTCGCGGGAGGCCAGTTTGATGCAGGACGAAGATTACGATCTGGCCGGACTACCTTCGTCATGGGGGAAACGAAGTGACGAAATTTGCGTGGGCTTCACTACCTTTTAGGTTACGCTCGTGTGGGGTCTGCCTTGTCGGCGGAACGAAGGGAACATGACATATGGAATCGTTTGGCAACCGATCGGCGGTTCTTTGTTGGAATCCGGATAAGTTTTCTTAACTACTTTTGGTTTACGCTTAGGTAGGTATATTTCCTTCGATATTCGATTTAGCCAAAAACTTTCACATTGTCGGTTGAATGAAGCCGTCAGTAGGTATTCATATTTTAAGCGTAATGCGTTATATCCACCTACATAAGTAGCAAAAGTTTTCTTAACTACTTTTTGGTTTACGCTTAGGTAGGTATATTTCATTCGATATTCGATTTATCAAAAACTTTCACATTGTCGGTTGAATGAAGCCGTCGGTAGGTATTCATATTTTAAGCGAAATGCGTTATATCCACCTACATAAGTAGCAAAAGTTTTCTTAACTCCCTCACACTAGGAATAGGGATCATCCAGCATCAGGGTGGGAAAGTACTCTGGACGAAAGTGCAGCGGGGGAAATAGAAGGGAGGGAAGCCAGATTCACGACCTGGTGCCTTTCATTCTTGGACCCAGCACCCTGGAAGCCGAGCTTGACATTTCTTTCTTTGAGCTGATATTTGAGTTTGAGGTTGGGGTACGCCTATCGTAGAGCATATGCCCGTGACATTTCGGGGAAGGTCCCACGTTACGCCTGTGTATGTTATGCGAGAGGACGTATTTTTCATTCAAATCAAATACCGATGACCATCGCGATTGCAGGCTGGCGCATGTTTTGTAGCGTGCCTAGGAAAAACGTAATCATTATTTCTACTGGTTCGAGGCGGCGTGCTGGACGGAGAACGGGACTATTGAGGACATGAGTGACTGCCAAGTCGAGGATCGGTGACATCAAAATCTTCCTTAATTAAATTCATACATCGCCAGATCAGAGGAGAGAGCGGCCCCACCGATCTCCTGACATTGCCGATTGTCTAATCAACTTCGGTTTAATGTTTATGCCGGTGCTTTAGGAGTAAATGGAACTCAAGTCATCGGCATGCTGAAGAACTTCAGAATCATCATCATCATCATCAATCCAGAGTAGGATGTCACGATCCAAAACCTCGTGCCACCCACACATTTCCTGAACAGTTCCTGACATCGGCTATCACGCCATTAATCGGAGCAGACCCTCATATCAAACGGTATGAGATGACCTCTCATCATCATCATCAACATATTTTTAATTTGGCGGCGTAGTGGTCGATATTATTCCCATTATCACTCTATGATCCAGAAACACACATCAAACCCTTTCCCGACAGAAGGCAAAACATGTCGATTTTCATTCGTCGCTTGCGACCTTAACATTCTCCGGAGGCGTTGGAATTGGAAGCTGATTCGGCGGTCTATGACCATCACCTTATCAGTTGGGCTATGGAGGAGTCCAATTATTTAAACAGCACATGTTCTGTCTCATGTTAATCCAAAATACCTACCCGTAGAATCAAATTAACAAGATAAAACAAGCTAGCTAACTAACAAACTGCATCTAGAACTGTGAGTGTAGAATCATTGCAATCCGTACTGCTTGAGTGTAAATCTTTTGTTAGAATGTACATAAATGTCAAATTATCTTCATGATAGCATTTTATAGAGCTGCAGAGAGTACGTGACATCGCATCGAAAGGTAGGATCTTCTCAATTCGCCGTTTGAATGTAAATTTATATATTAGATGCTAGGAGGGAAAATGCAGATTACTTCAATAAAAATAGTCGTCGATGAGCGTAGGTGTTTAACAGGTGCTAGGGGAGGAAGCTGAACGAATATAGTTAGATAATTAGTTATTTTTCAAGTTAGTCAGACCCAGTCATTGTTATTCGAAGCCTTGCAAATTGTAACACGCCATACCTAAAAGAACAAGGGTTTACCACAAATAGATTATTAATTAAATTGGATTAACTATACCAAACCACTCAAACAAAAAAGTACACAACGTTGTGGGGTTAATTACAATTTATTAATTAAGAGCATCTCGTCACGTTTGCATAAAAGTATTACGTGATGGGGTTGAGAAGGCGCTTCAAAAGAAATGCAGGGGAGAGACGCGAGAACGGGCGAGCTACGAGCTTTTTAAAGGCCGAGCGGGGTAGCTGTAGCACAGTAGCAGCAAAATTAACCAAGAGGAAGGTTTTACTACTTCGTCGAAGGGGGGGGGGGCTTATTACAGTTTTGCTAAGTGACCAGGAGGTATGGTATTACAAAGTGTTGCATTTTGCTGGGTTTTATACAATGACTTAAACAAGAATAGAAAAAAAAAAAATTAATACAGTAGGTATAACGGTTCGCATGTCATCCGAAAATGACTGAAAACACAACGAAAAAAAAGTAAAGTACTAGGAAAATAGATGTGTAGCAGAGGAATTAACAATAACGTTTACATTAGCTTAACTAGATAAAAATAGGAGAGATAAGACGATGATGCCCAACATCCGATAAGACGCAGATTAAAGATATCATATTTTGAGGGAAGGAGCGCCATACGTCTATAAAAAGTGAAACAAAATAAATCAAGAGAGTAGGTAGTGCAATAATGTACACATTAGCTTAACCAGATAAATTTAGGAGAGGTTGGTTGACGATGGGCAATTTCCGATAAGACGCAGGTTAAAGGTGTCATATTTTGAGGGGAGTAGCGCCATACGTCTATAAAAGGTGAAACAAAATTAATCAAGAGAGTAGGTAGTGCAATAATGTACACATTAGCTTAACCAGATAAATTTAGGAGAGGTTGGTTGATGATGTCCAATTTCCGATGAGACGCAGGTTAAAGGTATCATATTTTGAGGGGAGGAGCGCTGTACGTCAATAAAAAGTGTAACAAAATTAACCAAGAGAAATTAATGATATCCAACCTTCGATAACTATTAGTGAGAAAGGGTGTTACGTTATTAGGGGAGATAGTCCTTCAATGATGCATTCAATATCAAATCGCCGGGGTGATAATATGGATGTTAGTCAACCTTCAATTGGGTTTGAACGTTTGGTAAATTGGATACCGGACGATTAGTTTAAAAATTATGCAATCGGACCAGCGTTGAGTAGTTCTGTTTACCAGAGTAAACATAGATAATCTACCCTAATCGTTATATAGAATAGAGATAGTTTAACAAAAAAAAAGGGGCACCAACAAACGATAGAAAAAAGGGTCCCTTTCATTTTGAGGGTAGATCATTTAAACATTTAACGCTCAGTGTGGAGAACAAAAAAAAAGGGAGGTCATTAAACCGAGTGCCGACTAGCGGAGATATGTGTCAAATAGGTTTGTGCGTTTAACGTAACGGTAAATTGAAACCCTCCCTACAGCCGGTCATCACAAGAAGTGGGTGACAGTCGGAATAAAAGCATTATTTTGAAACGTAATTTCAAAATAATCTGTACAGGATTAAGCGAAATTAGTTTGACTAAATAGTTCAAAGAAACAGAATCTGTTGAGAAACAAAATACATGCAGAATAAACATTAGTGACGTGAACCGGATTAGGCGTGAAGACAATAAAACCAAATTAAAGATAGGAGAGGTAGGTAAAATGTTAGGCAACCTCCGATAAGTATAGGGAATAAAAGGTATTCCGATGTGAGGGGAGGAAGTCGGTTCTTGATGGCAAATTAAAATTTTAAAAATAAATTGTTTGCTAATATTCAACCCGACTTACAGAATAAGCGTATCCAAAATGTGTAATTCTAATAATGCACTAGATTTAAAGGACTACAATAATAATTACGTACTCAAACGTATGAATCTAAGGAAATAAAAAAAACGACTAGGTATTGTAGACAGTTGATTTCTCAGCAGTTAAAAATTTATAGATGATATTGGTCCCCAGTACCAAATTGTTAAATTTAGAACAACGGTCAGGTCCATTTTGGGCAAAGTTCCTTTAACGAAAAAACAAACAAAAAATAAGGAAAGGTCGGTCACACTCGTATAACTACGGTCGAGATATTATGAAGAAAAAAATGCAGACGGACCTTCGAGACGGCCATTATGTGAAACCGAAAGTACCGATTAAGGGGAGAAGGGACGACTTAGGCGCTCTTTGCTAGCAGATATTTGCAATTTTGTAAGGGAAGTTGTAGGGGTGAAACGTCACCTGATCGCCTCTTAAAACCAGATAACAGCTACTAAGCAAATACAGTTTCAACAGTGTTTCGAAAACGGGGAACATAGACGGAGCAAGGTTACGAGTGATAGCCGTGTTACCGATAACAATGACAGGGCCGAATTGGGGAAAACCACTTAGGGTTATTTTATAGAGAAAAATACATTATGAGTTTAGACACAGTGAGATGTGGAGCATTGGAACATTTATAATGTTTAGTAGTAGATTGTGGAAGGGTTTACAAATTACGCAAACAGAGTTTATTGTGAAGCGGTGGGTATTTAAAATCAGTATAAATCGGTGATAAAGTTAGGCAGAAATTAAAATTTGGATAAATTGGTTTAGAGACAATAATAGACACCTAAATACTCACATAATATATTGTCGGCTTATGTGGGGAGTACAATAGGAGACAGTTAGGGTACCATGACTAGGTACCGTTGTAGGTGGTAACCGGTACAAATTCCTGGAAATATGTAGGCGTAACGCAAGGTACATTGACCGTAGTTTCAACATTAGACAAACATTGGGCAAGGCCGGCGAAGAAACGGAATAGGGAAGGGATGCGATGACGTACAGGACAGGGCCGGATTAGGAAATACTCCTCATTACAATTTTGCAAAAAAAAGGCACAAAGATTGTAGGCGAGTCCAAACGGGCTGACTACTGCTGAAGTTCTGGAACAAAATAGGTGATTGTAGTTTGGATTTCTATCTACCTCCACTATTTTTTTCCATAAAGGGGAGACTGTGATGATCTCGCCTTTGGGCCTACGAAATAATTCTTTTAAAATTGAGAGATCGATTTAGAAATATATTTAATTTTGTAACATGGAATGGCATACGATTCTCTGTTTCCAATTCATGGGGGTGATTTATGGGTCCTTACCAATAAATAACCACATGTGTTTGCGTAGTGAATTGAAGTGCGCCACTGAGCTCTTCTTTTAAGCGTTATTGGGATAATTTATGACTCCATCGCAGACAAAATTAATTTACACCGGAAAAAAAAGCGAACATGGTTCCTACACAAAATTCTCTGAAATAATAGTTAAAGTGTGACATTTTTGACTATTAAAGTTGATATATGCATATTGGGAGATGTGTTTATCACTTAAGATTTGAAGAAGTGGCTAATATATTGTTGAAACCACACAAGGAGATGTTTGGGGAGTCAGGGGGCAGGGAGTGGGAACGAGTTAGTCGGGGTAGAGACGGGTTGGAGGACGGTCAGAGAGAGATTCTGGGGACGCACGATCTAGATAAAAATCATCGAGTTGTGATAAACGGTAGAATAATAATTTGGTGCTTCTAAATTTGGGATATTTTGAGAGATAACAAAAAAAATTAATTCACGCGAATAAGACAGTCAGGGAAGGAACCTAGGGCCGCGCAGACGGGATAAAAATCATCGAGTTTTGATAAACGGCAGAATAATAATTTGGTGCGCGTAAACCGGGAATAATTCAGATAGTAATATATAATAAGAAAGGAGAGTGAGGGAAGGAATCTGGAGGCGCGCGGACGGGATAAAAATCATCGAGTTTTGATAAACGGCAGAGTAATAATTTGGTGCGCGTAAACCGGGAATAATTCAGATAGTAATATATAATAATAGACAGTCGGAGTAGGGTCGGGTTGGAGAACGGTCGAGGGAAGGAACCTAGGGCCGCGCAGACGGGATAAAAATCATCGAGTTTTGATAAACTGTAGAATTATAATTTGGTGCGCGTAAACGGGAATAATTCATTTAATTGAAAAAAGGTAGTTCACGCGATTGAGGGGAGTCAAGATTTGGTCGTTGGGAAGCAAGGTTTAAATTAAGGGATCGAGGTCCGATAGTCGCGAGGAGACCAGTTTGGTGCGTCTAAATCGGGGATATTTCATTTTAATTAAACAAAGGATATTTCGTTTTATTAAACAAAAAGAGTCCACGCGAATAGGGAAGTCAGAGATTGAGGCTTGCGAGTTCATGTCGGTGAAGTTAAATAATATAATTTGTAAATTGAGGCGGTCGGGACGTACTTTCGGGGCGTCTATCAGGGTCAGGGTGAAATTTGAAAAAAAAGAAATCTACGCGAGAATTGTGTTCGACGGCTGCATCTTGGAATAAATAACTGCATGACGGGTTGTGTTTTAGAAGTGCTTGTTTAATTAAATATTATTGTAGTAAATTGATTAGTGAAATTATTTTGTGCAACAAGGCGAATTTGGTAAGTTTGTATAAAATTATTAACATATTTAGTACGGGCCTTGCAGGAAAGAGTCATTTAGGGTTTGTATACTACAAGCCTTAGGGATCTAGGACCCTTTTTTTTGTCGAGCGATGGGGAGCGAGGGGCTTTGCACGTTTCCGGGTTGACCGGCTAGCAAGTACCTTTGTTGGGTGAAGTTATTCTTGAGACAATAACGTTGTAAAATAATAATTTGGAGTTCAATGAACTAACTAGCATTTGAAGCACAAAGTGCGCTTTCGGGCAATAAATCTTAGACGAGAGACTTCATTTAAAAGACGGGATTTTGAAACCACAAAACAATAATAAAACCCTTTAAAGTGCTTTGTTGGTGACCTAGAAAATTAGGTTACTGGGTATTCTCCAATACATAACGGGTACCAAAATACATAGGTATAGAATGTAGGTATAAATTAATTTGTAAAGCGCCTTGGAGGTGTTAATTATTATTTACGAGTTTCGTAATAATATTTTTAAACGTAGCTAGGGGACTATATTTAGGAAAGGGATTTTGAAAAGGCATTGGGTAATATAACGGTTTATGAAGGGTGCGTAGCATGGGCATTTTTGATTACTAACAAAATCTGACATAATTGAATTCCCATTCCAAAAAATTTCCCACACCTTATTCCAAATTTTAGGTATCACAACAAGTCTATTACATAGGACTTTGCATAAACTTGGTTCGATATCTAATCATATAATCACCTTTGGTTCACGTTTAGGTATATTTCTTTCGACTTAGCAAAAAACTTTCATATTGTCGGTTGAATGCAGCCGTCGGTAGGTATTCACATTTTAGCGTGATGTGCTATATCCACCTACTTAATTAACAAACTCTTTTTCTTCAAACTTAATTGAGCGGGTTACGACTCGAGGATGGACGGCGGTTGTCGAATGAATTAACGGGTCCGGCTTTCCTATTTCACCATGAGGAAGTATCTCACGCGACTTTATCGGGGGCGATGTGATCGAAATGCAGGAGGGCTTACACTATTTTCCTAATGTGGAGGCGAAGTAAGCGATGGTCGTGTCTGGTCCGAGCAAATTGGAATCCCTTGTGATCACATCTCGGTAACGTGGATCTCGTACCCGCTCTAGACTGGATTGGAAGCGTGGCCGGAGCCATTCCATGATGTCGACGTATGTACGTCACTAAGGCATTGGGGGACTTCAGGAGAACAAAGGACGTGCACCCATTTCGCCCTCCTTCTACCGCCGCTCCGAGGTACCAGCGGATAAAAGTTGTCGTCGCGGGAGGCCAGTTTGATGCAGGACGAAGATTACGATCTGGCCGGACTACCTTCGTCATGGGGGAAACGAAGTGACGAAATTTGCGTGGGCTTCACTACCTTTTAGGTTACGCTCGTGTGGGGTCTGCCTTGTCGGCGGAACGAAGGGAACATGACATATGGAATCGTTTGGCAACCGATCGGCGGTTCTTTGTTGGAATCCGGATAAGTTTTCTTAACTACTTTTGGTTTACGCTTAGGTAGGTATATTTCCTTCGATATTCGATTTAGCCAAAAACTTTCACATTGTCGGTTGAATGAAGCCGTCAGTAGGTATTCATATTTTAAGCGTAATGCGTTATATCCACCTACATAAGTAGCAAAAGTTTTCTTAACTACTTTTTGGTTTACGCTTAGGTAGGTATATTTCATTCGATATTCGATTTATCAAAAACTTTCACATTGTCGGTTGAATGAAGCCGTCGGTAGGTATTCATATTTTAAGCGAAATGCGTTATATCCACCTACATAAGTAGCAAAAGTTTTCTTAACTCCCTCACACTAGGAATAGGGATCATCCAGCATCAGGGTGGGAAAGTACTCTGGACGAAAGTGCAGCGGGGGAAATAGAAGGGAGGGAAGCCAGATTCACGACCTGGTGCCTTTCATTCTTGGACCCAGCACCCTGGAAGCCGAGCTTGACATTTCTTTCTTTGAGCTGATATTTGAGTTTGAGGTTGGGGTACGCCTATCGTAGAGCATATGCCCGTGACATTTCGGGGAAGGTCCCACGTTACGCCTGTGTATGTTATGCGAGAGGACGTATTTTTCATTCAAATCAAATACCGATGACCATCGCGATTGCAGGCTGGCGCATGTTTTGTAGCGTGCCTAGGAAAAACGTAATCATTATTTCTACTGGTTCGAGGCGGCGTGCTGGACGGAGAACGGGACTATTGAGGACATGAGTGACTGCCAAGTCGAGGATCGGTGACATCAAAATCTTCCTTAATTAAATTCATACATCGCCAGATCAGAGGAGAGAGCGGCCCCACCGATCTCCTGACATTGCCGATTGTCTAATCAACTTCGGTTTAATGTTTATGCCGGTGCTTTAGGAGTAAATGGAACTCAAGTCATCGGCATGCTGAAGAACTTCAGAATCATCATCATCATCATCAATCCAGAGTAGGATGTCACGATCCAAAACCTCGTGCCACCCACACATTTCCTGAACAGTTCCTGACATCGGCTATCACGCCATTAATCGGAGCAGACCCTCATATCAAACGGTATGAGATGACCTCTCATCATCATCATCAACATATTTTTAATTTGGCGGCGTAGTGGTCGATATTATTCCCATTATCACTCTATGATCCAGAAACACACATCAAACCCTTTCCCGACAGAAGGCAAAACATGTCGATTTTCATTCGTCGCTTGCGACCTTAACATTCTCCGGAGGCGTTGGAATTGGAAGCTGATTCGGCGGTCTATGACCATCACCTTATCAGTTGGGCTATGGAGGAGTCCAATTATTTAAACAGCACATGTTCTGTCTCATGTTAATCCAAAATACCTACCCGTAGAATCAAATTAACAAGATAAAACAAGCTAGCTAACTAACAAACTGCATCTAGAACTGTGAGTGTAGAATCATTGCAATCCGTACTGCTTGAGTGTAAATCTTTTGTTAGAATGTACATAAATGTCAAATTATCTTCATGATAGCATTTTATAGAGCTGCAGAGAGTACGTGACATCGCATCGAAAGGTAGGATCTTCTCAATTCGCCGTTTGAATGTAAATTTATATATTAGATGCTAGGAGGGAAAATGCAGATTACTTCAATAAAAATAGTCGTCGATGAGCGTAGGTGTTTAACAGGTGCTAGGGGAGGAAGCTGAACGAATATAGTTAGATAATTAGTTATTTTTCAAGTTAGTCAGACCCAGTCATTGTTATTCGAAGCCTTGCAAATTGTAACACGCCATACCTAAAAGAACAAGGGTTTACCACAAATAGATTATTAATTAAATTGGATTAACTATACCAAACCACTCAAACAAAAAAGTACACAACGTTGTGGGGTTAATTACAATTGATTAATTAAGAGCATCTCGTCACGTTTGCATAAAAGTATTACGTGATGGGGTTGAGAAGGCGCTTCAAAAGAAATGCAGGGGAGAGACGCGAGAACGGGCGAGCTACGAGCTTTTTAAAGGCCGAGCGGGGTAGCTGTAGCACAGTAGCAGCAAAATTAACCAAGAGGAAGGTTTTACTACTTCGTCGAAGGGGGGGGGGGTTTATTACAAATATTTTTGAACAATAATTTATTGTCTTTATAGGATGTCTGTATTATTTTTGTCCTATTTTTTGTTAGGTTAGGCAAGGTTTTAGTAGATATTTTTTTGGAGGATGTTTTGTCCGTAGGATATTTTGTCGTGGATATTCTGTCGCGGGTTGAAAAGTCGCGGAACTCACTCAACCAGTCTCTCCCGAACCAGCCTGCCACGTAGGTGGGCAAATGCATTTGCCACCAAGACCTAGACAAACCTCACTCCATATTTTTTCATAATAATGTCGGATGGTAATGAAGGTTAAATTCTCTTTATTATGACTGTAATAAATAAAGGTCGGAAGAAACCAGAAAGAGAGAAATTTAGGAAGAAACTAATTATAATATTATATAAAATGAAGGAGAAGATTATACTAATAAATCTCTACGAAACACGATAAACAACCACAAACAGAAAAATATAAAGGTAACGGTAGCAACTGGAATCAAACCCAGGATCGCTTGGTTTACCGATCAATGGGACCTAATCATTTTACGTAGGTAATTTTTTTCCGATCTCAAATTTCAAATTCAGAATTAACAATAAACTTCAAACAATTTTTCCCGTATTTTGGCTGCTACCTTTAGAAATGATTACGAAGTTCTAACGAATTTATATGTAACCCAAATAAACGGATTCTCGGATAAAGATATTCGATTTTATTTATATGGGACTTCTATTGACGTTTTCTAAAAGTCTAAATGAAGATTAAATTTTATTGGAGTAACTTTTGAAGGTTATCCCCAGTAATGTAATATTTCATTGAATATATTTTTCTGTATCTTGTTCTTTTCATGTTTCGTTGATATTGATTTGTATTAAACATTGATAGGAATAAGCTTTAAAAGTTATTTCAATAAAATATAATATGTTCACATAAAACTTTGCATTTTGGGAGGCGGATGTGGGTACTGCCGCCCCGGGAACCATTTATTGGATAACCAACTCCTCTGCCATACATAGGTCACCCCAAGTGGTTCGCTAAAAAAAATCTTTCTTGAATCAATTTCGCTGGCCCGTCTGGGGCCAAGAAGTCAATATGTCTAATTTAAGAGTGAATAACCAGACAAAACCGGAAATATGACATTTTAAAATAAAATTTTAGCCGTATTGACTCTTTTTCATAAAAAAAGTATAAATTAATTGCGGAATAATGTTATTTTATCTGGTAAAGTTATGTTTTAAATTATGAGCAAATATGTTTATTTTTAGCGTAGTAAGGTTATAACGTATGTCGTTGGCAGATTTGTTAAATTTTCAAACAAAATTTTGTATTATACAACACACATTTCAAATCATATAATCAATCATGCAGTAAAATAAATCCATAAATTATCTGGGAAAGCTATGTTTCACAATTTCAATTTTAGTTTAAATAAAATCATAAAAAAAAGATCTGCGCACATTTTTATGACGAAAATATTTCAGTTTGTCTGTTTGTTCACAGTATTACAAACTAATTTATTTAAGATTTTTGTACATTCTTATTTTGCTTAGATATTATTGAAATATCGTAAATACTTATGATCCAAAAATAATTACAAAAGTACACAATTTTAATAGCTTTATCTTCACGCCTTTCAGCAAATTTTAAATTAAATAAAAAATCGATATTGAGTTAATATTTAAAAAAAACTGGTACGGAGAATAATTAATCTTTCTCATTAGAACCGCTCTGTACAATCGTAAGAACATCTTTCGATGAAATTTGAATTTTCGGCCGCTGGCTGGTTAATGGCCCTTAACGATTACAGTTTTCTATCAAATCAGTATAGATGGCACTTTTGGAAATTATTTGTTCAGTACCATTTTATAATCGATGGTAAGGTATTCGTACAACAAACAGAAAATTCCGGGTTCGCGTCTAAGTTCCACACAATTTTTTATCTTATTCTTTAATAAATTCATTTTGTGGGAATATTAAAAAAAATGTTTTTCACATCAATTTTTATCTCGACGTAGTACTGTCCTAGTGATATGGGTAGCTTGTGTATATGTTTGAGTTTTTTTTTTTTTTTTTAATTGTAATTTTGTTTTTAGGTAAACAACAAATTTTCTTCATTTTCTTTTTCTGATATCTTTTCCCTTGAAGACTGCAGCTTGCAATAGTAGTGCAAAACTTTTACTAGCACTCTAATTTGTAGACAGGTCCACCAGTCACGCAATATGCCTCGAAGCCACGAGTTGAGTAAGTTAAGCCAAGATAAGCTTTCAATTAAACAAGTAATTGCATTTAAAAGAGTAGTTACACGAGTTACATCCACTTCAACTCTTTTTAACGCTAATGTTCTTTTAGATTAATACAATAACCTCCCAATTGCCTAACAAGGTTCCATTTATTACTTTTATGAGAAACTTTTTTTATTTTTGAAATAGGTAGCTTTCAATAAAATAATAAAATTTATTAATATAAAAATTGATTTGATTTTTCCTTATAATTTTTTGATCGGGAGTAGCAAACATTGTCTTCAAAGATTACAATTTATTACATTACAATTTGAGGTTTTACCATTATGTTATGCCTAAAATTAACAAAAAATCATCCTAGGCTTGCAGAAAAGCCTGTAGATGTCACACATTAAAATATAAAGGGATGTATTTATCCAAGACACTATCTAGATTGCATTTAAGTAGTTCGGGAAAAATCTTGCAATGATACAAAGAAAATGTATATAATAATGGTAGTTATTAGTCGAAGTGCGACACAGTTAGCGGCCGAGAATTATTTCTTCGAACGATGATCTTGCGATCGTACCCTTGCAATTGTACAGGGTGGTTCCGGTGAGAAAGATTATTTATTCTCCATACCAGCATTTTAACATAATAACTCAATATCGATTATATTTCATTTGCAATTCTGTTTTGATAAATACCTACATTCAAAAATGTTCAAACTCGTGATGATAAAACTATCAAAATTATGTACTTTTTGTAATTATTTTTTGATCATAAGTATTTATAATTTTTCAATAATGTCTAAGCAAAATAAGAATGAAAACAAAATCTTAAATATTTGACTTTGTAAGACCATAAATAAATAGATGAACTGAAGTATTTTCGTCACAAAAAACGTGGGCGTATCTTTTTTTAATGATTTTATTTAAACTAAAATAAAAATTCTGAAACAAAGCTTTCCCAGATAATTTATTGATTTATTTTATTGCTTCTTTATATAAGATTTGAAATGTGCATTGTATAATATAAAATTTTGTTTGAAAATTTAACAAATCTGCCAACGACCTACGATAAAACCTTATTGTACTAAAAATAAACATATTTTCTCAAAATTTAAAACAAAACTTAACGAGATAAAAGAACAATCTTTTAAAATCAGTTTATACTTCTTTGTGGAAAAGAGTCAATACGTCTAAAATTTGATTTAAAAATTACGTATTTCCGGTTTTATCTGGTTATTCCTTCTTAAATATGGCTGAAGGGGATAGGGTCGAATTACCTTAGAGTTTAGAGCAGAGACTCGGCAAGGCTAAGGTCACGGGTTCAATTTCTGGATGAGATCGTATCTTTTTCTGATTTTTCTGTTTCAAATTTTTGTTTGAGGTGGCTTATATTGTCTTTGATGATTAAAATATACTTTCGCATACATTGCTAATTTGAGGGGTGAAATCAAAGATATTCAATTAGGTTAGGTTAGGTTATTGGGTGAAATTGCATTATTGATTGGTGATTGACGATATAAACACTACATTTAATAATCATCATGTCATCGTGAACTTTTGAACAGAATAAGAGTAAATAATTTGGTTATAAACAGTGATATTACATTTTTGACATTTAAGCCAGTTTCATCTAAAAGTGACTCATGAATAATACATTTTTGAGTTGTGCAGCCAATTTGTCTCTCGAAATTTTATGAGATTTATTCACAAATTAGTTTGGTATTGCGCGAGGATTCTTCAAAGTTGTATGAAGTTTTCTTAACTTCCAGTGAATGGAAAAATATTTCCGGTTATTTTAATTTCACAGTTGATGTTTTAAATTAACATTTTATTATTCACCGAATTTTAACTTCAGTCGCTAAGTACGTAACAGATTTTTTTCATATCTAGATGGATGTTTTCAATGAAACTGCTTTTACCATGTTCTTATTTTATGATCTCATTAAAGTAACGTTGAATTAATAGATTCAATCCCACTTATTCTCAAATTGGGTATGTAGGATGATATCGCTGCCTCGGAATCATTTATTGGATAACCAACACCTCTGCCATAGGTGGCACCAAGCGGTTTGGTACGTTTGGTGACTTCGCAGAAGTGCCCGGGTTCATGGGGTGAGGATTGTATAGGTCTTGGCGGCGGATGTTTCTTCACACTTCTAAGGCGATACTGGTTGAGGGAGATCTTTTGACCACTCCAGCAGGACTCTCTCGGCCCTCTCACCTAGCGGGAGGGATGGATCATACGTCCATCACTCCTGGACACACCGCCTCATATACTACCCACCCTCATACGTTTTTCCTTCCCAGATCAATTTTTTATCTTCTTCCTTTCATTAAAAAACTATCCACACAACATCCCTACCTTAATAATTAGAACACTCTTTTTTAAATCTAAAAATAATGCCATATATTTGAATAATTATTTTCGAGATTCATATCCCCCATGACATACATATTTGCGTGCCTGATTTTTTTTATTACAGGTAATCTTAAGTGTGTCTTAATGGATTTTGAAAATGCATTTTGTCATTGTTTTTGACAAGTATACAAAAAATGCTTTGTAATAGAACTTTTTTCCTAACCGTCATGAAATTCAGCTCCTTTAACATAACATTAAATATATATAATAAAGGATATATGTATATATATAGAATTTACAATAGAGAATAAGTCTTTATTACGAAGATTGTCTTTTACCCATATCTTTGCAAATGTCTATACCTACTTCAATTCAAGGATGAGTTTCATTTTTCGCATTACAGAAAAGATATATTGTAGGTGCCTTATGAATAATTTTCTCGATTTAAAATAATAATTAACACTTTCAAAGTCCGGGACATATTATAGAAAGTCTAAATGCTCTGAATTTGTAACTGTTGTTGCCGGGAACGAGGCCGTTTGTTGAAAGTGTTTTAATAACACTCAAATAAAGCGGATCCTGCACTACTCGTATCATTGTATGAAACGTAGTGTGGTATCACGTGCTGTGGAGGACCGGGAAATACTCGCAGAGTTTAAGTTCTTCCTGAAAGTGAGGTGACCAAATAATATGAAAACCAGTTTCTTAAGCAATTTACTTTTCACATGGATATTTTTTGTAGACAAAAGTTATGTTTATACACAAAACGTTACAAATAAAAAGTTGCGTTTAATGTAAAAGGACGATTTGAACAAATCTTTTCAATGGTTTATTTAATTATAATATTAGTGAAATAAAACAAAAAAAACAGTTTTTATGACACAATACAATGGTTCTACCGTCTATGTCACTTTTTTCTGATTTTTTTTTTAAATATCTGTGCTGATTGCTGTGTTCGTTGATACTTACATATAATACATAGAAAAAACACATGGTTTTACAGGTAGTTAAATTTGTTTGTCACGTTCCGGTTTCGGTTAAAGATGGTGTCCATTTTAATCTGTCGTACGCCGCTGTAGCAGATTATACACAATAAAATAAATCATTTCTCCGGATACCCGTAGCAGCCATTCTGTGGATTACTTACTTTTTATTACATACTATTTTTTTATTTATAAAATATATTAACACATTACCTGATAATACGATACAATTTACAGTAATATAATTTTGCAAAACACGAGTAGGTAATTTATAAAAATAGAAACAGCTGGCGCGTGGCGAAAATTTTACGTCGGCACACGTCAGTTTAGTAAAGACTACGTATTTTTCAAATGTGAAATCGCAATGTTTATTAATTAAATGTGTGGGTATTTTTTAATTACCCACTTACACATCTTATAATTTGAGAAACTTAGAAACTTACGTTTTCAGACGTTAGGTCTATATCTGTTCACAGAACAACTAGTAATTAATGTTGTACAATGTAAGGTAATAAACCCATGAAGTCGATTAATGAAAGGTTTCAACATGTCATAAAATTGATTGGTTATCCAGAAGGACACGCGTGGCACCTATTAATTAAATACCTCTATCGGTCACACATTGATCAGGTTTTATGATCTCACATGCACTGAAATGAATGTAAAAAAAATGTGCAAATTCCACAGGCGTTGGAAGTGAATCCGTCAGAAAACTAAAGTAGACGAGAGTGGGGAGACTACAAAGCACTTTTTTTTATCAATGTGAAAGTTAATTTTTTCTATTTTTTTTACACATTTTTGTGGTCGAAATCCAGTGCACCCTTTCCTATACATTTGGTCATCTTATTAGAATTTATGTTTTCTACTTCGGAGTCGCTAGATGTAGCTTAATTTTGTGTTTCCTTTTGCCTGTTCATTTTGGAGTAGTTTGAAGATTGTATATTGATTTAAAAAAATATGTTTTGTTGTGGATTTCGAAGGATTTGATTCTTGGTCCGCTGAATGTGTGGTCGCTGAGGTTCGTTAGGCGCTTTATACCACTATACCAAAGGAGTGTGAAACTGTGGATTTATCATATTATATTGGAACCGAGTACCTGTGAAATGAAAAAAATGTTTTATTGGTATCCCATTCTCTCGTAGGCTAAAACTTATAGATAGATGTATGTGTTTGTCTCTTTTTAGTGTCTCTTGTTTCCGTTTCACCAAGTTTCAAATCACAAAAGTGCTGAAGAAGTTTTACTTAAAAAGATTGTTATTTTGCACGTGGAAAAACAAGAATTTCAACTCAAGTGAAGACCATTCGAATTAGATCTCCCGACGCGCTTTCACTTGGATTCATGTTAAACCACCCAACCGGAACGGAATAAAAAATTCATGGTTAAAATTAACGTCCCGATTTTACGAGCACAGAGGGATGGTCATCGTACCGCCGGGAATATGAGGGAGAAAGGGGCAATGTACGAATAATCAGTTCAAGGGTTGGTTCAGGGAAGCAGTAAAGAGGAGCTTCTAAGGTCACCGCTCTGCCTTGGTAATTATTGCGAATGTACCATTACGAGGGTGCACACTTCCAGTTTGTATCTTCCTCATTTTTAGGGAAATGGAGAGAAAAAATCACAGAAAAAGGTACATAGTATAGTTTGTAATATTAGAGCTTGTGATAGGTTGACTGGTTGGTAAGATGCTTGATACTTGACTAGCAGTCGGTTGATTCGAGGTACGTCCACTGTTAAAATCTTCTGTACTTCTATAATACACAAAAGTCTGTTCTAAAATCTTTAAGTTTAGGTACCTACATATCGATCGTTCAGTTGATTAGTCAAACATCTCCGAAAAATCAAATTTGAGTTTAGTATGCAGCTATACGTCAAAGTGTACTCTCTGTATGGTATAATACTTTTATTACTCATAAACGCCACCAAATAAATTATAATGCACAAAAACTTGTAGTGAATTAAACAAAATGTTGATGTTTTTTGGGTCATAAGTAGGAAATTTCAAAATTTCATACTAATGAACCAGACCATTAGGCATCCCGGTGTTATTTTATAGCATATTTAATGTAAAAAGACACATATAAATAATATTTGATTTATGGTGAGCATTCGAATATTGCGTTTATATTATCGCAAAACTTAGTATCTGGAGATGTCCGACTATTTACAAAATTGGAACGGTATGTAATTCAGAAAAGCGATAAAGTAGGTACCAAAAACTTTATTTCAATTAATTTTATTATTTTCATTCTTACAATAATATTACTTATTCACAAACATTGTGTTTAATAATTATGTGAGTCTCACTGGATGCATAGCCCATTTAGGCCCCCGTTTTTCAATTTTTAAAAATCATGAAAAAGTTAATAAATATGTAATAATAAATTGAAAGTGATTAAAATAAAACTGAGATGAAATAAAATAACATACAATAATAAAGGTGGCAATGAAAAAGAAATTGGCACCTCTGGGACCCGAACCCAGGATCTTCTGCTTACATGGCAAATGCTCTACCAACTGAGCTAAGGTTTCTATATCCAATTCGGTCACTTTTAACTGTATTATACTTCGACTAAGAACCACCAACACTATCTTAATTTTCTTAACGCACATATTGTTGGCTGCTATCTTTATATATGATTGCAAGATTCGACCCGAACTAAATGCTATCTTGATAGTGTCTGGATAATTTTTTATCCGTTTTATTTGTAATATGCGACATCTATTGACTTTTCTGCAAGTCTAGGATGAATATTTGTTATTATTTTTAACTTTATGTGTAAAACCTCAAATTGTAACATTTAATTGAATGAAGGCAATATTAGCGAAACTCAATCGAAAATCTGGAGACAGAAAAATCAGAAAAACATGTTGGCACCTGAACCCAGGAACACTCGAACACATCACATCACACTTCGGGCTCTCGATTCGAATCGATTCCCGGATCTAATCGCGGCGTGTGGAAATAAAGTTGTAATCGATTGGAATTAATGGCGTGTGAAAATAAAGTTGTAATCGATTGAATGGCGTGTGGAAATAAAGTTGTAATCGATTGGAATTAATGGCGTGTGGAAATAAAGTTGTAATCGATTGAATGGCGTGTGGAAATAAAGTTGTAATCGGTTAGAATTAATGGCGTGTGGAAATAAAGTTGTAATCGATTCGAATCGATTCCCGGATCTAATCGCGGCGTGTGGAAATAAAGTTGATTTTATTAATGTGTGTTATTTCACAATTAATGCTTTAAAAATAATATGTAGTATATTTGCGGCACGTTCCAGACTGGAAGATACTCTCAGTTTCGCCTTGGTGTAATACCACCATTCAGAATTGAAACGTTGCTTGAAATCGCTTTAGCCGTGTTTTGTGACCAGATTTGAACTTCTTTCCTACTACTTCCTCACCTTCTTCTTCCCCATCTCCTTCCCCTCCCCATTATCTAATTATATAACATCCCTCATTCTTATTATAAACATAACATTATGTAATAATTTCAACTTCTTTCCTTGCTCACCCCTTACTTTCTGAAATGATCTAGGTACCTATTATAACGTTATGCTTACCTCTCGGCTAAGTTCGCTAATAATAATATTCTCAATTAATTAACTTAAATAGCACACCTTAGCGCCAAAGCAGTCACAGATAAATTCCAACAACTTGGTGCATGCTGTTACAAACAACGAGCAAACATAAACGCTCGAGATGTAATAATCTAACCAACTAATTCTGTAAGTCGAGCTTTAAGCACTTTAGTTGCATAGTTTAGGCTAAATCCGAATAAAGGTACCTTCAACATCCGGCTAGCAACCGAACACTTTGTCCCAAGCAATCAGACAGTGAGTGAACTTCCTTGGTCTTATTTAAAACTTAAACTTTATCGCGATCTCCCCATCACATTTCCTTTGTACTTAACTGCTGTCTAGCACGTAAAGGCACTTAGTATTTGGAGCAAGTCTCTTATCCGTTTAAATCGTTGTAAAATGTTTAAATTTAAACTAGTAGGTACCAGTTAGGCTCTTTTCTAGATTAGTGAAATGCTTCTGGGTAATTTTATTTCCAGATTTTGAGGTTAACTCAATTCTTTTATACCTACTTGTATTTAAATTTACAAACTTAAATTATTATTTTTAATTGATAAACTAATGTTCAAGACAATTTTTTTATGAATAGCAAAAAGGGTAACAATTATTATAAGTATTAATTATTAGCCTGAAACACTCATCTACATTGAAAATCTTGTCTTAAACATTTGTTTATCAATTAAAAATAATAATTAATATTAAGTATTTCACCAAAAGATGTAGACATAATTTGTCTCGACGCCACCTAGTTAGTGCGAGATTTAGCACTTACAATGCCTTTCTCACATAAAAATAAAGTTAATAGTTTGCAGGTGGAAAAGTGTAATAAGCAGTAATTGTTGAATGAAACACTAGTATATATTGAATTATTTGGCGGGCAGGAGATAAGCCGACGTAGCTTGACGTATTTGACCGGAAATCAGAAGGATGCGGGTTCGAGTCCCGTCGGCGGCATGTATCTTTTCTCGGGAGATTTTGGAGAGAAGTGTTTCAGGCTAATAATTATTACTTATAATAATTGTTAAATACTTATAAGTTGGTAATAGGAAGAAAATATTATAAAAATACTCATTTCGGTATGACTCACGTCTGGAGCCAGTGAGACTACGGCGTCTCCAATTGGGATGTGTTGTAAGATTGGAGAAAGTGGGGGAGAAGGAATTGGGTGATAAGAAGGTCGGGAAGTACCTGGCTACTCAGGTCTGGTCACCAAACACAGTGAGAGCCTTTTCAAGCAATGTTTCAATTCTGAATGGTGATCTTTTTTGTTTGTTTTATAAAATTTTCTTCAGGCAGGTACATAAATATGTACCTAAATATTCATTATTCCGATTTAACTTCGTAGAAGGAACCATACTTGTGCTAACTCTGGCGGGATATTAAAACGTATATTATATATTAAATTTGATATTACATATGATATGCATATATAATAATAATAATTGGATAATTTATAGAGCGTCGTTTTTGTAGAAAATCACCTCAAGGATAAACAATGTATTATTTGGCCGGTCATTAAGGGAGATGGAATTGCATTTGGGTCTTACCTGGGCGTCGCATGTTCGATTCCTCGACTGGCTAAGTCCTCAATCACGACACAAGCAACATTTTCTGCTTATTCTGGTGGTAGTAAGAGAGTTTCAAATATAGTGGGACAATTTTTGTTAGCGCCAACTGCGTTCGTTCCTCCTTAATGGCGTTTCTGCATTTACCCTTCTTTCAATTTCCCTATCCCCTTCCGCCTTTCATCTCTCGAAAACTAAGCAGGCTAATAATATCCTTGTGATTTCCCCATTCCACATTCCACAGGTAAAGGGCCTTCATATAAAGGATTTCCTTTATAGTTGAGTAGCAACACTGTGGAAACTTTATTCCATCTTACGTTTTTTGGACCATTGCGAGACCCTTTAATCTCTTTCCAAAAACAGTTAATAAAATACATAAAAAAATAACATTTTTATGATAAATTATGTAGGTACTCTATTCACCAAAACATTGCAAAATACAGCGCTTAGATAGGCAGATAAAGAAAAAAATTTATACGAATAGAAAAACTTTGTATTTACCCGGTAAGCAGTCCACTCACACCGAAGCTTTTTAAGGATATGATAAGATAAAAGGAGAGATAGACGGAAAGCAAAATAATGCCATACATGTGAAAAGAGGTCAAAGCCCCAGAAAGAAATTTATTTGAAAAAATGGCCAGACTGTTAATCAGATTAGAGCCCTCGTACATATATCACTGTCATTCCTTTGTTTAGTGAGTATGTAGGTTGGTAAGTTTTTTTTTTACATTGATACCCTGTGGAAAATAATTCTCCTCAGGGCCTATATCATATTTGGGGATGTTGTGTGGAGGATCTTTTCAGGAAAGGAAGGAGGCATAATACTGGGAAGAATGAATCCATCCCTTCCATTGCGGTGCAGGGCGATGTTCCGAAAGAGTCCCGCCGGAGAGGTCAAAAGGCCTCCCTCAATAAGTTTCTCCCAATGAGGCCTGCCACGCAGATGGTGTCCCGGACAAACCTCACCTCACATAAGGTGTGTTATGTAACGTTTTATTAATTTATTTGTTTTGTTTTATTTTTAAGGTTAGCATCGAATTCGTAGTTGGGATCTTTACTCTATCCAAGAATAACGCATCTGTCATCCCAACCATTTCATTCACCGTTATTTTTAACATTGGCATCCCCAGTTGGGGTATTTTACACTTTGGTACTGCCCCGCCGGGAACCATTTATTGGAAAATAAACCCCTCTGCCATAGGTCACCCCAAGTGGTTCGCTACGTTTAACAGGAGTGCCCGGGTTCATGGGGTCAGGTTCGTTCGGATCTTGGCAGCAGCACGTCTTTACCAAGTGCGTGGCAGACCGGATCGGGACAGACTGGTTGAGGGAGATTTTTTACCTCTCCAGCAGGACTCTCAGCAGGATTTGGTCCGCAGTGAAAGGATACATTCAATCGTCCGTCACTTCTGGACACACTGACCCCCCAGATTCCTACCCACCCTCATCCCCTTTTCCTTCCCAGAACATACTCTCCTTCCTTACCTAAAAAAGACCCTCCACACATCCCCAAAGATGACATAGGTCTTGAGGGGAATTATTTTCCTTAGGGCCTCCTCTATGGAGCTAATGTAAAAAAAATACAACAGAGGAAGGTAAAAGCAGATGGGGAAGAGGAAGTTGGGAATGTACCTGGCTCTTCAGATCTGGTCACCAAACATGACTAAAGGGATTTCAAGCAACGTTTCAATTCGGAATTCTGATAGCAGAAAAACATCGGAAAAATTAACGAAAAAAAATTATGAAATTATGAAAAGAAAATTCTTTTCCTCGTAAATTTTGTATGGAACAAATTCTCATCTTTTGAAAGAGCTGCACCAATATTGTGATAAATATAATATCGAATAGTGAATTCCATAGGCTACTTGCATCAAATTTAAAAAAAAACCGGGTTGGACAAGTATTCTACGACTTTGCGTTTTTTTTTTACACACTATTTTTTACACACTGGCGATTTTTGGAAAATTTCAATCCGAAAAATAAGACCATTTTTTATAAACCGGAAAGACGGGGCATAATTTTATGGGTGCGAAAAAACGATAATTACGTAGCCGAAAATCATTTAAAAAAATAATGTTTTCCACAGGAATGTAAATAAATTGTACGGGGTTCTCTTCGTAACATCTGTAAAAACGCCGCCATCTTTATTAAATCATCAAACCAAAGGATAAGTTCGCAGAGAACAAACAATAAATCTAGTGAACGTTAAACGACAAATTAAAAATTCGCCGGAAATCAAAGAGTTGCCATATAAAAAAAAAATCTATGTGGAATTTTACAAAATTAATAGAACATAATCGGAGACGAGACATTTTCATGTAGTGACGTCACGAGTTCAAATAATGGATTTATTTATTTAAAAACAACAAAAAAAAATTATGCATTTCTAAAAATTTTTACTAACGTTTTCGTAATCTTAGTAAAAAAAACTATCCACACGATTTTTTGTAAGTCGTTATGAAATCCATGCAAGTGGCCTATTCAAAAACTTCAAATGTCACTTCGCTGATTGATTTGCATTTGTTCTTAAACATATAATGCAGCCCCTCTTTCTTACACACTAAATGTCAATAATAGTTGAAAATGAGACAAATGGTGAACGTAGGTCTGCATCCCTCCAAAGGAAAAATACGATTATTATAATAAATTCCCCTCACACGTATAATGAAAATGAAACTCAATTCTCTTAAGTAAGTGGAAAAGTAAGGAAATCAGAAAAAAATATAAATCCGTACACAATCTCTGATATTGAAAAAAAACACGTACAGTTGCGCATCGATAAATGCTTCAATTTGTAATTTTTAACTTAATAAAAAAACTGAATTCAATACAACACAACAGTTATTGATTATGAGGCGGTAGGAAGTTTGTCGGGTCGGCTAGTATATAATATTTTAACATTTTTTTAACCCCTTAGCTGATTTTTTCGGTTTTATAATAACCCATACAGTGTTTCCCTTACTATCATTGTTAGAAATATGATCTAAACGCTGTTAGAAACAGAAAATACCACGGTTTATATTGCGTTCTAAAAGTTAACCGCAATCGTGCACCTTTATGAATCCAAAGTTTCCAACCGTAATGTTGTCAATCAGTAATTTTAGTTTGAAAAAACGTATGGTGAGACATTTTTAAAACTTTTTATGTTTCCATTTAAAAAAATATGCTTATTTGGAACTAGCTTTTGCCCCCGGCTTCGCTCGCATTCCCCCCCCCCCCGCCACCCCCTTCCCACCCCTTTTTTTCACTATGTCACCTTTTTCATTTTTCACTATGTCACCTATTAAAACGTAAGAATCAAATACGCGCTAGCAGTTGGCTAAGGTCAAAATGTAGATTAGTACCTATTTTACATATTTGAATTGCTATCAAAGGAATCTCCAGAGCAACCTAAACAAATAACAAAATGACAGCCCACGTCAAACAATTACTTAGCAACACGCTTTGATTTTCGTTCGGACAATAAACGTATAATAAATAATTTCATAACGCCACAGCTTATTCATGCAGCCAGAGCTTACCAATATATATATAGCCTATAATACTCGCAAATAATGTAGCTTTCGATTAGTGAAAGAATTTTAAAATTCCATTCAGTATTTATTGCGTGAAAGAGTAACAAGCATCCATACAAACATTCGCATTTATAATATTAGTAAGATTATAAAATTTGCAAGCGCAACAGTTTTTAGTTTTTGGATGCGTTCCGAAATGTTTCATTTATTTAGATTTTATTTCAAGGCAGCAATATATTGAATTTCCGAAAAAATAGGCCCGTGGCTGAGGGATTGAATTGTCTCTTTCAGATATTGGAATTATAATACCTCATGAATTTTCATGGGTCTGCGCTGGTATCTAATATTTTCGTCGCATACAATGTAAAATGTAAAGGAAAAGATTTTATCTTTCATTCACAATATTTGGGACGCTGATTCCAAAAAGAGGTCGGTTTTTCTACCCGATTTACATTTTACTTCTGGTGGTATGAAAGAAAAAGCAGAGTTTTTTAGGTCGGATAAGAATTTTACATTTATTTCTATCTTTTTTATTTTTTATTTGTATTCTCAGTAAAGGTAGGTACTGCTTGCCTTGTTCACGAAAATAGAAAAGATGAGCTTTTAGGAGACGGTCGTATATCGATCGTCCAGGTCATTATTAGTTAGACATCACCGAAAAATCGAAATTTGAGTTAAGTATGCAATTATATGTAGAAATGTACCCTTTTCTGGTAAAATACAAAAAATGTTTGCTGGAATGAAATTTCAAAATTTCGTGCTAATGTATCTGACCGTTTTCTTTTCGCTTTCCCGTGTTATTTTACAGCATATTTAATATAATATAAAATACAAACACATGTAAATAATATTTGATTTAAGGTAAGTTTTCGAATAATGCGTTCCTCATTATGTCAAAACTTAGTATTAGGAGATGTCTGACTAATCAACTGGACGATCAATATATAAAAAAAGAAAATTTTGAAAATATAATGAAAATGAAGTGACAGACATTTCTTTAATTTTGATCCCCTTAGTCAAAGTAGCACTATACATTTTCATAAGCGATATAAAGGGATTTATATAAATAACAATTATCAGGGTTTAGTACGCTCCGAACCTCATAATTTAAGGTTTTACCCAAGAGAAGTCAATATTATATATTATATTTCATCATATTTAGTTTATAGTTATACTCAGAAATATTCTATTTATTTGGATTTTATTTCAAAGCGAAAATATTTTGACCTTCAGACAACATACGGCTGATTCCTGAGGGGTTAACCCTGGGTTAGCGCCAGAGGGATGCTGGCCCAGGCACGTACACAGTACCTACACAGTGGGGATTAGAGATGCGATAGAAGCGGCAACCAAAGTAAAGCACATACGGTCGATTTTTAATTACTTCACCGCAGTATGGATTACAGTTTTAGTAAATACTAGCTGGTACCCGGAATGCGGTGCTATGCAATTTAATTTAAAAAATCTCCCTGCGTGTCCTTTCCTATTCGTCCCGTTCCCCTTCCGCTTCCCCTCCCTCTCCCACGTTCCCACTCCGCCTCCTCCACCTTCCCTCTCTCCACTCCAGTTCCCCCCCCCCTCCCCCCTCCCAGATTGTTCTTCCCCCTCCCGTTCCCCCCCCCTCCCGCATTCCATACATTCAGTCCCGTTACATTCAGTTTTCAAACAGCTCGCTTGCCACCTGTTGCAATTTTTTTATATAAATTTAATAATGCCAGAGCTCACCATTAGTTTTATACAAACCTTGTCCTGACAATAACTAACACTCTAAAAAAAAGAATTATCTAATTTGTTGCAGTCGTTCGGAAGTTATGCGCGTACATACATTTCAGCGATTCATTTTTATTTATATAATTTAATAATGCCAGAGCTCACCATTAGTTTTATACAAACTATGTCCTGACAATAACGAACACACAAAAAAAATAATGATCCAATTTGTTGCAGTCGTTCGGAAGTTATGCGCGTACATACATTTCAGCGAGTCATTTTTATTTATATAAAAATAATAATAATAATAATATAATAATATTAATATTCCAGAATGTATGCAGGGGTAGTGCAATGCAATACATTCCATATTTTGAAACAAAAACACATCGCATATAGAATATTAGGCCCTCTAGTACCACAATCATTCCTGAATTCTTATATTCTTATCAATCAAAAATGTATACAAATAAATAAAATTAAAACATATTAAATGAAAAATCACACCTTATAATACGCCACTTTTTAAATTAATTAACAAACGAAATTATATATAAACTTTTAACTAACTAAATAACCATCACGCCGTTTCCCCGCAGAGGTAGGCAGAGAGTATGGATCGCAAAACAACTTGGTCTTGGCACACACTCTTTGCCTCACTCACATTCATACATCGTCTCATAGGGCTCTTATATTATTTTGACTTTTGACATGTCTTCCTCGGGCGCCCCCGACTTGTTCTACCATTCACATTTGCGTCATATATTATTTTTACACTACTTTCTTCGTTCATTCGCTCTACATGCCCAAACCATATAATGTACAATATATCTATATAAAATATAATAATGAGTGAGATACAGATATAAGAGATACAAAATAGCAAAGATTTACCGTATTGATGACAGAAAGAGATACAAATAGAAAAGAGCGATAAAAGCTATTATTGGATGGGTAGGTAAGGGGGAGGAGGACAGCTTCAGCGGAGTTTAAGAGGGAATAACCAGACAAACCCGGAAATATGTCATTTTTAAATAAAATTTTAGCCGTATTGACTCTTTTCCTCAAAAAAGTATAAATTGATTTGGAAAGATGGTTCTTTTATCTAGTAAAGTTTTGTTTTAAATTATGAGAAAATGTATTTATTTTTAGCATAATAAGGTTTTACTGTAGGTCGTTGGCAGATTTATTAAATTTTCAAAAAAAAATTTTGTAGTATGTACCCCACATTTCTAATCATATATCCGTGCAGTAAATTAAATCAATAAATTATCTGGGAAACCTTTTGTGACGAAAATACTTAAGTTTGTCTATTTATTTAAGGTTTTACAAACTATTACATTTAAGTTTTTTTTACATTCTTAGTTTGCTTAGACATTATTGAAAAGTTACAAAAAAATATGATCAAATAATAATTACAAAAAGTACATAACTTTAATAGTTTTATCATCACGCCTTTAAGCTTTTTTGATGTAGGAATAAGTTAAAGAAATTTTGAAAGAAATTAAATCGATATTGAGTTATAAATTTAAAAAGCTGGTACGGGGAATAATTAATCTTTCTCGTTGGAACCGCTTTGTACGATTATAAGAACATTTTTCGACGAAATTTGGATTTTCGGCCGCTGGCTGGTTAAAGGCCCCTAGCAGTTAGGATCAGAGAAAGGGGGTTTGGCGTGGACTGAGCGACCAGTGGTGACAGGTTTTTGTTTGAATTATAAAAAATAAATATTAAAAAATGTTTGAACGGAGACCAAAATTTGATTTACATATTTAACTCCAAATAAACTCAGGAACTGGTTATAGCTTGTCAGGTATGTACGTCCTGCGTCCCTTAACACGCTGTATTTAGACATTTGTTTGTTTACCGATAACCGTTTTTTTATTTATTTTATTCAGCCTCAGTTTTAATTAAAAACAAAAACAATAGTTCTGTCAGAAATTTACGAGTGCACTACGATGGCTTGAAAAATTAATAAACCTGACAAAACATAAAAAATCTGGTCCAATAATACAAAAGTATTTAAAACTAGATGATCCGGCGAATTTCGTACCGCCTCTGAATCAATAACTGTTTTGTAAACTTATTAGCTGAATTAAATTCAGTTTTTTTTTTTATTATGGTAAAAATTACACAATGAAGCAATTATCGATGCGCAACTGTGCATGTTTTCTTTTTGTCAGTATCAGAGATGACTTTGTGTACGGATTTATAATTTTTGTGATTTTCTTACTTTTCCACTTACTTATGGGAATTGCGTTTCATTTTCTGTGTGATGGATATTTATTATAATCATAGTATTTTTCCTTTGGAGGGGTGCAGACATACCTTAACCGTTTGTTCCATTTTCGAGTGTTGACATTTAGTGTGCAAGAAAGAGAGGCAGCATTATATGTTTAAGAACAAAAGCAAAACAATCAGCGCATTGAAAAATAACGTTTTTGAATTTTTGGAATTCACTCACTTCTCAATATTATACTTATCACAATGTTCCTGCAGCTCTTTCAAAATACGAGAATTCGTTCCATACAAAATGTACGAGGAAAAGTATTTTCTTCATAATTATTTTCTTCCTGAATTTTTTCGTTGTTTTAATAGCTATTCTGCTATTCGAGGCGGAGAAAAATCCAACAAATCAAAGATCATAAAAACCGGTCCAGCCGTTCTCGAGTTATAAATGGTGTAACTAACCCGACTTTGTTTTATATATTAAGATAATTTAAGAACAAAATTTGACTCACTTATTAGAAATGTTATCACGAGTGTTTAAATTTCTCAGAAAAACAAATTCTTAATCTCTTACCGATCTCCCTCCGTTCTAGAACACACATCAATAGAAATTAGCGGTTTATGTTAAGAGTGGATTTTAAGATTCTGTATATTTTAAGGTGGATTATCATAACATTTTCTCGATGATTATGGGCATTGCAGTGCCAAACTAAACATCGTTAAATGAATTTAGACGGTCAAGTTATTTATATGAAGTTTCAATTTGATTGGATCAATAACAACGATTGATATTAATAACTTCGAATCGGCCTACAAATATTTCAACTATTTTGTTTACCGCTATTTCTAAGAATTATATTAAGGGTAATTTTGTTGAAAGAAAATCAACATGATCTTTAAGTTGGTGGTGTGGGAATAGGGGGAAGTGTTAGATATACAGTTTTCTCGAAGCATTTCTTTGTTTGAGATTTCTGAGGGAACCCGGAAGTGTTCCAAATCCTCATTTTGCATTACGCTACACAGCGAAATTATTCTACGTCTCCCAAGGGAAAAAAATGTGATGACCATGTTATCTGATTTCTTTTCTCTCGAATTTCCTCTATAGATACAGTTTTTTCAGTTCAGTTTCAGTGCCATCAACCAGGGCGTTTATTTTATTTGAATTTATGTACCTACATAGATTTATTTTACTTACCTCACTAGACACAGTTTGTTCCGAGGCGGGTAAATAACATATTATATTTAGTAAAAAAGAAATGTATCAAAGTAGGCACGGGTATAAAAAGATAAAAATATTTAAAAAATAATATAAAAGACAAAAAAAAAAAGATAAAAATATACTGCTTAGGGGATTGTAAATAGGATATATTTTATGTAAGTAGGTATATAATTGTATTTTTAAGTAAGTGAAAACTTATTTAGCTCCGTTGTAATATGAAATTCGATGAAACGAAAATAAGTGACACTAAAAATAGATAAACACATATATCTATAGGATTTAGCCTGCGAGAGAATAAGACGGTATAGTAGGTTTCCTCTTTGTGCGGCGTTTTGTAGCCTGTCGGTATCATCTTTGTGCGGTGCTTCGTAGCCTCCCCACTCTTGTCTACTTTAGTTTTCTGAAGGTTTCACTCGCGAACTGCAAATTTTTTTTTTAAAGTTACTTTTCACTAGAGTTCCTGAGGAAAACAATTTCCCTCGAGGCCTGTGTTATCTTTGGGAATGCTGTGTATAGGTTTTTTTTAGTTAAAGAAAGGAGAGAAAGTTTTGGGAAGGAAAAATGTATGAGGGGCGGATAGGAATCTGAGGGTTAATATGTCCAGGAGTGACGGAAATACGAATCCATTCCTACCACTGCAGTGCAAGGCGACATCGAAAGAGTTCGGCTGGAGAGATCAAAAGGTCTTTCTCAACCAGTTTCTCCCGATCCGGTCCGCCACGTTGTAGGTGGGCAGATGCATTCGCCACCAAAACTTAGATAAACCTCATCCCTATGAACCCGGGCACCCCTGCTAAGTCACTAAACGAAACACCCGGGGCGACGGTACCCACATCCACTTCCCAAATTGTAAATTGTAAACAAAACAACGAAACTACTCCAGATTATATTAGGAATATTATTTTGTATTGTTTACGATCGGCTCCAAACGGTCTGACGGTTTTCGATTCCACGCCTGAAGTAATCCAGTTGTACGGAGGCGAAAAAGTGGTCAAGCCAATTTTGAGTAGAGTCGTTAAGAAAATAATGGGTTAGAGGGAAAATAAACAGATATTTTTTTTTAAACTGCTCTGGAAGATGCTAAAATGGCACTTATTTATTGCCTCGGGTAATAACTACCTGTTTAGTTTTATTTAGCTTGCAATTGAGACAAATTAGAAAATGCTGGACTTATTCAGTAAAACAACATTCTTATAGGAAATTAATATATTCAGTTTCTTTTCAAATTTGTTAACATTGCGTTTAACAAAAAGTTTTTTTAAGCGAAAACTTCTTAGCACCGTTGTGATTTGAAACTCGATAAAACGGAAGCGAGCGACACTAAAAAGAGACAAACACATACATGTATAGTATTAAGCCTGCGGGAGAATGAGATAGCAATAAAATATTTATATATTTCACGGGTACTCGGTTCCAATATAATACGATAAATCCATAATCCGCGCAAGCCTCCTTTGGTCTAGTGGTATGAAGCGCCTGACGAACATCGGCCAGACAATCACCGGACCAAGGGTCGAATCCCATGAAATCCAAAGAAAATAAATATTTTTATATTTGTTAAATCAATATCAATCAATCTCCAAACCTCTCCAAAATGAACAGACAAATAAAACACAAAAGAAAGCGACATCTATCGACTCCGAAGTAGAAAACACAAATACTAATTAAAACTATCAAATTAATAATGTCACTTAAAATTTGACATGGCTATGTATTTAAATTTAAAAAATATCTATATTTTTTATAGAACAAATTTTTGGCATTTTCATTATACATATTTAATTTTAAAAAATTAAAATCAACACTTGTTTGGAGAATACGTATTTGGCATTTTCACCAGCATTTGGTTCCTTAGAACGGGCAATCTGCCTAGCTTGGAACTAATGTCGACCTACAAGACATAATAACACTTATACACATTTTAATGTCTATAGTTATTTTGCAATATTATTACTATGTTATTTTTGCTATATAAATGTATCTAACGTAATGTAATCTAATCTAATCTAACACACTATATAAAGAGGAAAGATTTGTTTGTTTGTTTGTGTGTTTGTTTGCATCGAATAGGCTCCGAAACTACTTAACCGATTTGAAAAATTCTTTCACTGTTGGGAAGCTACACTATCCCCGGGTGACATAGGCTATATTATATTTTCAAAAAAATTAGGGATCCTTACTAAAACTTCAATAACGTAACCCAGGGTGTAAAAAAATTACCTAAAATATTCTTTAAATCGCGTGCGCTGCGAAAACTATTTATGATAGAATAAAATAATGTACTACGACTTTATAGAACACATCATTATTTACAAAAAAAGTCGCTACAGCATATGTCTAACTATTATGGTTATGCCACAATAAGTATTATTTTATTTTAAAAATTCAATTTAAATGTCGCCGATGGAAAAGGCTCTTTATTTGTATCTTGGTTTTAATCCTTATCAAAATAAATTACTTCATATTCAAGAAAGCTTCAATACCTTTATTTAAATTTTTGAATTTTTCAATTCGGATATTTAATTAGAAAGATATCACGAGTTTAAAATTGTTAGTATTAGAAAAAAGTTTCGGCTACGGGCCGGGCGGGAGAGGAGTCCAGAAATGCAGTGCCAGGGGGGTTGGCGGGACGGGAGAGCGGGAGAGCGGTGGTGGGGAAGGTGGAAGTGGAACGCTGGAGGGGAACGCACGGGAAAGGACATGTGAGGAGTAACATTTTATTTATTTGAATATGGCATATATTATAAAAGAACGTCCCAAAAAACGTGCAGCTCGCAAAAACTCAGAAACGAGTCCCGGTTCGATCAAGGGAGTTATATGGTGTGGTAGATCTCTATCCCCCCTAGGAAATAAGGGTATCCGTTTTTACCTAAAGGGCGTGCTTTTAAAGATATAAGGGCTGAAAGTTTCGCCCTCTTGAAATTTATAGAACAGTCTTCTGGAAAGTTCTAGAAGGTTCCATAGAGCTGTAGAAAGTTGTGGAAGGAGTGGCGGAGTATGTCGTGGAATGATCAGGAATAGGGAATCGGGAACATCATTGTGCAACATTCCAGAACACTATCTTATTGTCCTGAGCGAAGCCGGGTAACCCAGCTAGTAAATGAATAAAATAATAAGATGAACAAATGTATAGGAATAGGTGTATTGGAATTCGACGACAAAAATATGGAGATAAAAAATCATTACTCACATTGATTAAAAAGTGCTTCGTGGTCTCCCCACTCTTGTCTACTTTGGTTTTCTGAACTAACTTCAACCGCGTGTGAATTGTGCACTCTGATTTTTTTTAATATTAAAAACTTTATTTAAAAATTTATTGGAGCGGTTTTTGACATATCGTTTTTTTACATATAACAAAACTTGAACATGACTTTCACAGAACTTTGATTTTATCGACGAAATTTGATGCTCTGTTCAAATTCTGTGAAACAGCCCGTTTTAAAACTATTTTAGTCGATTATCCAAACTCATAAAATCATTTCGAAGTCAGTAGAATTAAGACAAATGATTTTCCCATACTGAATTATGCGATGAAGTAAATACACGTTTTAATGTGTTCACATCTTATTTTATGGACTACTGTAGTGAAAGTTGTGACTTTTCTAAGAAGGATAATGTGGGCGCCTTTCGACGACATTTGTTTATAATACAAGCAAAGCTTTGCCCTCGGAAAATTAACACATCATAACGGTTTAGGAATGTAATTAACAACATTTCTCATTAAATTGCGGTAGTCTGACGAAAACACGCATGCTACTGATAGACGGAATCAATTTATATAAAAAAACAGACGTAGTCAAATACGTTGTGAATAAGGATCATGTTTTTGTTATTAAATGTTTTTGAAATGGAAACTTCTTTAACACTGTTCTGATTTGAAACTTGATAAAACGAAAAAGCGACACTAAAAAGAGACAAACACATACGTTTACTGGATTAAGATTGCGAGAGAATGAAATAGTATATGTGCTTCATAGCCTCTCTACTCTTATCTACTTTAGTTTTCTGAAGGTTTCACTTCTATCCCGTGTGAATTGCACACTCCGTTTTTTTTTGCGAAAATGTGCTAGAATAAAAATCGGTTTATTTTCTTGACAGTGTTTTCCCAGAAGGCTATACTTTTTTGGTGAACGCCATACAGTGGAGCCTTGATTGGAAATATAATGAAAAACAGAAAGAAAAATCAAAAAGATATAGAATATTTTCTTCTTAAACGGTTAGTAAAAAAATGTTTAAGTCGGTCCAGTTTTGGAGGAGAAAAAATGGGGAATTTCACCAAAAAGGAGAAGTTCTTAATTGAATGTCCAAGATTTTTTTAGGTTAATCTATTAGAGTAAAGCGCATTTGGGTTGAAATATTAGTAAATTGTTCTATGAAAATGTAATATCTTTATTATTTTGGAGGTACTTCAGTTTCTTATCATTTTTACAGGTGGATTTTTCTGTCTTTTATCTTTGGGGCAAAAAAGTTCCCTGTAAGTACCTGTGTGTCTTTTTTTTTGTTTTCCTGAAATAATAATTATTTTTCTAGTATTCACATATCCTATTATATAGAAATGAATGTTTATTTGTTTTTCCCTTACGCCTTCCTAAACCGTTCATCTAATTGCTTTGGTGATTTGATGTGCCCATGTCCGCGATGGTTTATATGTGTAATAATGAGTCCTGGCGTTATGAAATTATTTCCTATACTACTCACCCAATTGCGACAAAACTTCGAGTTGTTTGAAAAATTACTGTTTTTTATATAGTTTAGCGGCACGGTGGGAAGGAGGGATGGGGAAAGTGGGAAAGCGGAAGGGAAACTCGGGAGGGGAATGTGATGCGGGAGGGGAACGGGGGCGGGAACGGAGGTGCAGGGGAAAGGACACACTAGGAGAAACAATTTCTTTCTTTGAGTAGCATTGCAACGAATGTCGGGTACTCGCTAGTTTAAAATAATAATCAACTATCAACAATAAAAAAAGTTATTTTACTGCAATACATCTATTTGTTGGAATTTTCGACCTAGGCGCGCCATTTTTTGGGCGGGCTAGTAGCCAATCTCAATGATTTTTTTGGTTTGAATGAGAATTTAACCTTCCTACCCATGGACTGATTAAAGTGAATGAACACCGCTAACACCTTCGAGTATAACGAGCTCATCGAGTATAACGTCTTAAACGTACGGCAACTCCATCTAAAATTTATGCTAATACATTTCCTGTTCAAATACAAAAACAAAACTCTCTTACAACACAACTACACCACCAGAACAATAACCAGCGGACACTACAATGTACCTAAACTACACACCACGACAGCTCAAAGACAATTTTTCTTCCTAGCTCCTAAAACCTTTAACCTTATCCCTGAAAACTTAAAAACGTTGAGCCAACCCCATTCCTTTAAAAAGCAAATAACGAAATGGATCCTTACACATGGAATACATTACAATTTTAATACCCATTCACTTTACACTCTATCAATTTAATCACCTTTCAGGCAAAACATAATATATCTCTATTTTCTAAATTAGCGGCATTGTATGTACAAGAATAATTAATAAGTTAATTAATAAATAAATTAGTGTGATCTATATCTAACAACTCCTCAAATTTTTCATTTTCTAAGAATTCTCTAACTTCATCATCTTCTTCTTGTAACCCAATCTAACTATATATAATTTTCTTATAGAAGATCTGTGTGCATAGTATTAAGAGCAAGCATAACATGATATATTTTTATTTACTATCTAAGCAGCTTTGTATGTATGTATAAGACTGATTACTGTGACTCATATAAAAATAATTCCTCAATATATTAATAATAACTTCTCTTTTCCAATAACTCTTTAACTTCTTTACCTTATTCTTATAATCCAAAATAACAACATAAACTCTCTTATTGTTGAAGAATCTGTGTGCATAGTAATAATTAGTGAATATTTTCAACCAATACTAATGAATGTAATCCGATAACTGTAAACTTCACCCGCCATAACACAGGGTCATCCCTAGCATGGAGGGTGAAATTTCATAAAAAAACTATATGTACTTTCAATTTTTCATGTATTAAATAAATAAATAAACCTTAACCAAATTCTAAATGGATGGTATCGACATTTATTTAATTATTAATTATCTGCTTTAAATTTTTAAACATAATGTCATTCAATTTTAGGAAAATGCGTGTGTAGCGCGTGTTTGTACGTGAGTGCCACTAAAAGTTGATTGTCATCGACAATGAGTTTATCAACCGAGTTTAAAAGTTTTTAAATCACTGTTATAGACTTATTTGTATAAAATAGTTTACAAAGATTGTGTTATAATATTTCGAAAAGAATCATAAAAAATGAAGCCTTCGCGCGTTGAACCCATATTGATCCAAGGGTTAAACTTTCAACGAAAAGGGTAAATTCTTCCTTTCATAAAAAATTGCTTTTTGGAAGAAAAACATGTTTTTCCGGGTTATGACATTTACCCATAGACATTCAAGTTGATAGACGAGCCCGTCAGGGAAAGGAAATAAACCAAGGTACGCGGAGCCGGGAGGGAGCGTGACCATCGACCTTTCTGTGATTTGTCTGTAGATGCATGTGATAGCATAAGGGCAACTCACACTGTAAGATCACGATTATGTCCACGTTTGGAAAATAAAATAAAATCGGCCGCAGAATTACCAGTCCTTTTTAAATTGGCGCGCAAAATGCTGGCTGCGTAAAAAACCACAATTCCTGAAAAAAAGTTCATGCTTGTTTTAAAAAAAAATGTTTTTTCTTTCATTATTAGTTAGATAATTTAACAAATAAGATTTTTAACGTATCCCGATTTGAAGGCGGCACGGTTTTTTTAACCGTTTTTGACGAACATTCAGATACTGTGCAGAAAAGTCCCAAATGAACTGCGCTACAAAACGTTGCTTTACTTTAACGAACTTTAATTTTCCACGCAGAGTTTTGATTAGGTATTGAAATGCGCTCTCTTCGACGGTCAACATAGATACTATTGATGTCGTAGATTATTCACAGCATCTCGAACCCTTTTGGTGCCGTATGGTCACGTGGCTTGTCTCCAGCTCGTCGAAATAATACCCAGATTTCATGTTTGATATCTACTATTCATATTATATGTAAATTAACTTTTTGAACTCCTTATCATTGGAAACATTATATCATACGCAGATGATACAGTGATAACTATTGAAGGAAATTCTTGGAATGAGGTCGAAATATTAGCTAATAATGCAATAAATATCGTTAAAGTATGGTTTGATGAAAACTTACTGACACTAAATGTCGAGAAAACCCATTTTATACCTTACAGCCTAACAGGGAATATCTCAAATAAAAATCTAAACATAAAAATTCACCAAAGAAATTGCTTCCTTAGAATCGCACCCTGTAACTCAAACTGTATATACATTAGTAGTAAAGAAGAAATAAAATATCTTGGAATAATTATCGATAAGAACATCAAATGGAAAAGTCAAATAAATTCCACAGTAGACAGAATGAGAAAACTGATCTATATATTTTTTAGATTAAGAAATACTGTATCATTAAAATCACTAAAAGATATTTATTATGCACTTGCGCACTCTGTACTACAATATGGAATCATGGCTTGGGGGGGTGCATACAAAGCAACCCTTCTCCCATTGGAAACAATTCAAAAATATTAATAAAAATCATCCTAAAAAAGCCCTACGACTATGCAACTATAAATGTTTTTCAAGATTTCCCGGTTCCCCCACTTACAGAAATCTACGACAAAATTGCACTATTACAAATACATAAAGATTTCTTTAGTAAAAATAATTTATCACAATTAAATATGAGCACAAAAATAATATCTGTTGGAGGATGAAAAAAAAAAAAAAAAAACGTATTTATACGTACGCTATAAAGCCAAAAAATATTGGTAGGTACTAGGTAGTAGACACCGGCAAGATGTTTTTAACTAACCTGATGTTGTTTCCCTGGGTTATGTTACAGGTTCACACATTTATTCGCGTAGTCGTTGTAAATAGAAAACAAGTTTATTTCATTTCTCAAATACCTTTGGGCACAGAGCATACAGAAGCGAATGAAGTATTTTAAACCAAACCGCTGTACATCGCCGTAAAAACAAGGGGGTTCTTTCGCAATTCGCTTTCATACTTTGGCAATAAGGGTTATGTTTGGATATTTTATCCAGAGGGTTTGACAGTTTACAAGCCTTGCCACGTCTGTAAACTGGATGCGTGTGTTGTGGAGGTTTTCAATAATAACTCTTGATTTAACGCGAGTCAAACATATTTACATTGAAACTTTGTGTTACAATAATTTAGCACAGATTTAATAATTATCTCGCTTAGAGGAAAAGCAGGCGTACGGAACCGGAATAATTTTGCATTATCGTGCACTCGGCCAGAGAGCGGGGGCCGGTGATACCATTGTATAAAATCGGATTTGAATAGTATTTTTATGATTGTTCGTTGCTCGGCTACAATACAATCTACATTGTAAAAGTTAATACTGGTACAGTATTTGTTGACGCAACTATGTTAACTTGTGCAGTGATCATCCCAGGGATCCCTCGGTGCTATAATATCGAATTTCACAAAAACGTGCTGTGTAGAAATTAAGGTAAGTAAGTTAGATACCTACGCAATTTACCAAGCTAATCCCATAGTTATGTCACTTTGAAAACCATATATTTTATTACATGTTTCAATTGTCAATGGATTGGCAGTCAATATATGTATATGCGATTACAGTATTAATATGTAGCATTATTAAGTACACGTAAAAAATACAGTTTTGAGAAATTAACGTTTGAAGTTATGAACGGTAAGTAATGCAGGACATCAAATAAATTTAAAAAAAAACGCTAAAGTTCCAAAAATATTCATCCCATTGACGCGTTACTATATTATATCATAATAATATAGAAAAGCAGTCATTAAAAATAGTTAATAAAATTTGAACTACTATGTTAATAATGCCATAAATAAAAGAAAAAATGCTGCATAAAAATGCATAGAACTGCATTATTAACTAAAAAACCGATATTTTTACTTCAAAGTACTTATGATGCGTGTTTATCGTGTGGGTACTGTGATTTTCATAAATATTTTAAAAGTGGATTATTTGGTTCCATGTAAAAACAATTGTTTCATGCGTTTTGTTTCACAAATACATTTCCATTTCTTGTGTTGCAAAACATTATTTAGGCACTAACAAAACTTCAGCAGTTTCTCCAAAAATCTAAATATAAACTCGCGTCCTTTTGGTGTGGCGTACACGAAATTTTCGTACCAAATGTTATTTATTTATTTATTTATTCAAGCTCTGTGGAATCTCACAATTTAGTAGTCAAGAGACGATTTACCTTGAATGAAAGTATTAAGTGTTATTATGGCTATGGAATTATTTAGCGTGAAATCGCGGACACGAGGCACAGTCAAATTGACATATGTATTCATATTAGGTAGGTAGGTACATGATGATTCATATGGTGTTAGAAAAGTTAAGCTTCACAAATTGTATTTACATAATTAAATATGATACAGTTGCGTACTAGGTTCTAGAATCAATTAATTAATAAGAAAAAGTGTATTCGAAGTGATTAAATAAGAAAAACGGTAAGTAAAAGAAAATAAAAAGCAAAAGAAAATAAAAAATTGTGGAAACAAAAGAAATATATAAGGTGCTCGTAATACACACATGATTATCAGATAATTTTTTTTAATAATATTTCTGATTTCTCGCCTGAATCTAGTAACCATTTTGTTTTTTTTGGACCGAAGGATGACACGTCGCACAATTTTAGTTGTGGATTTTGTTATGTAATTTTGGTCCCAAGTATGAGAATATTTTTTTATATGCCGCTGTGTTGCTTGTTGGAATAGAAATGTCATTTCTGCCCTTACTTCTGGTTTGATGTTTGTGTTGGATGTTTTCATTTTATATTTATTTTTATGATAATAAATTATTATCTTTTTAACGCAACACTGTCGAACATCTAGTACATTGAATATCTGAAAGGTTTCTTCATAAGTTCACTTAAAATAGATTTCTGTGCCTTCAATAACGGGTTTAGTATTGTTTTTTTCTGTACAGGAAATGATATTTGTTAGTTAGTACTGCAAGCAAATAAAATTTTATGTTTAAAAATATTATTTTTTGAAATTTTTATATGGATTCAAAATTTAAATATGACTAGTATTGACCTATTGGCAGAGATGTCATTCAGTCGGTTTCAAACGGTTTGAAAAAATATATAAAAAAATATTGTTTTCTCGGTATCCTGCAGTTTAATATGTTCATAAGAAACTGAGCTTTTATTGCCAGTAACGTGAATTTTAGTGGTTGAATTTCATACAAACGAGTTACAAAATAATAATTAATAAAGGTATCTATTATTAACTTTACATCATCATACATTCCCACCATGCATTAGGTGGGAAAATGCGTTTGCCACCATTACCTAGACAAACCTCAACGCATGAACCAGGAAATCTGGGAACCCCTACCACGTGACCAAACGTAGCAAACCAGTTGGGGCTACCTACGACAGCGGTGTTTGTTATCCAATAAATGGTTCGGGTTTCCCAAATTACCATACGAGCGCTCCACTTCGGAATAACATATATATCAATCATTTTCATATTTCAAGTTCAATGCTTACATTACATCGATATCGCTTCGATCAATAATTAATAATATTACAATTGTTGAAATAAAAAAGTTCTCTTGATAAAAAGAGCCAATGTACCAAAAATATATATTTTTCGTGAATTAGATTTATAAATTCCAAGTAGGTACTAAATGTGCGTGGGTCCAAGGAGCGAACTGGAGCATTAAAACGCCTCTCAAGGTTTACATTATAAAAGTATTGAATATGAAGTTTTAAAAAATTAAAACACCTCTAAGTCTATTTTTTCACTGGTTTATTTTGACCGCACCGATTTTGCCTTACTGCGGGCATGTTCAGACTGGTAAAATTTAAACTTAATGTTTGGTGTATTTAGCACCTTTTTAATTGTTTATTTTAATGTTTTAGATATTTATTGTTTTCAAGTTTAATTTTAACAAAAAGTTTTTTTTTGAAGTGAAAACTTTTTTAGCCCCGTTATGATTTGAAACTCGATGAAACGAAGAAGCGACACTAAAAAGATATAAAGACGTACACCTGAAGAATTTAGATAGATTAATAGGTATAGATAGACTAATAGATTTAGATAGACTAATAGATTTAGATAGACTACTAGATTTAGATAAACTAATAGATTTAGACAGACTTATAGATTTAGATAGACTAATAGATTTAGATACACTAATAGATTTAGATATACTAATAGATTGCCCGCCGCCCACTATGAGAATATGTTTTTTTCTTGCGCCACCCAATTATTTTTACTTACCATTAGTTGCGAATCTGACACTGCTTCGTAAATAGTTGGTCTTTCCTTTGTGCGGTGCTTCGTAGCCTCCCCACTGTCTACTTTAGTTTTCTGAAGGTTTCACTTCTACCGCGTGTGAACTGCACACTAGTAATTTTTTATATTTAATAATTCTTACTTTTATTTAATTTATAAACAAAACCGTTTATTTATAATTGAAATCTGGGGAAACAGCATGGTGGTCTAAAAACCCCAATTCACGTAAAAAACAATTCAATGAATTAAAGAAAACATAAAAAAAACATACATAAATAACTTATAGTAATCAAAATATTATTTCACTTCAGATCCAAAACATCCCTAAAAAATATAAATGCATACAAAACTGTTAATTGTTGTGAGCACTCCCGCGAAGGTTTCCATATGTACTGGTGAGCTTAAGCATTATGAAATTTGTATAAAAAAATTGCAATAGGTGGCACGTGAGCTGTTTGAAAACTGAATGTACCGGGACGGGGAACTCGGGAGGGAGGTTTGACAGGGGAAGCGGGAGAGGGGTGTGGGGAGAGGGAAGGTGGAGAAGGCGGAGTGGGGACGCGAGAAAATAATGGGAGGCTAAAGGGGAATGGGAAAGGACACGCAGGGAGAAACAAATTCTTTATAAAGTGGCATAGAAACGCATGCCGGACTTCTCGTCAAAAATAAAAAAAAAAAAAAATTTAGAAGGAGATAGCGCAACACGGCATAACACCTCAAAAATAAACAATAAGATAAAATCAATTAATTCTATGAGATAAGACAAAACTGCCAATCATTTTTTAACTTTTTTCAATTATTGAATAAAATATTTTGAAAATGAGTGTACTTAGTGTAGTGTACCGGAAGAAAAGGAATTTTGTTTTTCATGATAACAAACTACAAATTTACACAAATTTTTTTCTGCATGACACCTTTCGGACAGTTTTCGACCACCTATCCAGAAACTATGAAACGTGGTCTAAGGTCCAGATGACCAGTCCTTCCCTGGTTGCCATGGTCGTGAACCTCTGTAAGTGACAGATTCCTAGTAAGATGAACCTTTTCGAAAAACTCGAATGGATAAAGATTCTGCGAAAGATCATTCAGTACAGAATCGGCGTGGGCTGTATCATTTACATACTATGCTACGAAAATTCTTAACTTGAGTAAAATATTTTCCTTGCAATAATAATACTCGTACCTTGAATAGGACCTCTTCGCTTGAATGAAGTCAGAAAGTTAAGAAAAATGTTTTACTTCCAGGAAGTTTTCAGGTTCTGCAACTGGTTTGATTATATTAATGGAGTATTTTTCTACAGTAGAGATGCAAGTTCTCGAAGTAATGGAATAGTAAAATATTTTTATATTATATGTATATATTAAAACCTGACGTCGATGAATTAATAATAGTTATACAGTTTATTAAAACAAAGTGCAGGGCGCTGCGGTCGTTTAGGTCCCGGCAATTCCAATTTCTTCAGATTTATAACATACTAGCGAGTTTCCGGCTTGCGTTGCCAAACCACTTAATAAATTGTTTCTCCCTGCGTGTCCTTTCCCATTCGACCAGTTCTCCTTCCTCTCCTCTCTCATCTCTCTCGCTTCCCCCGTCCACGAACCCCTCTCCCGACTTCCCTCCCCCTCCCGAATTCCACACATTCAGTCTCGGTACATTCAGTTTGCAAACACCTCGCGTGCCACCTATTGCAATTTTTTATACAAATTTCATAATGCCAGATATATAGAAACCTCGCGGGCACGCACACATCAAATCCCCAAAGTTTCATCGCAATCGCATGAATGGTTAGCAACGCATAATTTCGTGATGTCAGAACTCACAAGTATATTATGTAAAAACCATCGGGGGTATGCGCACATCAAATCCCCAAAATTTTCATACAAATCGGATGAAAGGTTTAGCAACGCAAAGACATCTCTTATACTCTATTATACCCAAGCAAGCATATTTTGATTTTTATATACGTAGATTATCCTTGAACACTTTATGTTTTTTAGTTCTTAAGAAAATAAATTTTATTTATGAAGATAATACCTATCTATTCATTTGCTGAGTTGAAACGCTATTATATGAAATCCCCTCGATAGAAAAAAATTGCTAAATATGCTCTAACAATTATATAAAACACATTATCTTATAGACATGAAAAAAAATCACAGTGTATTCTTAAATGCTACTTTAGACATATGTCTAGAGATTTTTTCTCTTTTTTAAATGAGTAGTGTTTAATTAAATATTTTCGCTTATTTTGATATTAGCGCACTCGTATTTACGAGTACATATCTCCCTTTCAAACCATAGCTTCTTCTTTTTGAACGCTTACTATGGAGCCTTAAATGGCAACACAAATTTGTAAAAAAAATTCAATTATTTAATTATTATTCGGAAATTAAACATAACCTCATCTTTGATACTAAAATAAATTTTGTTCTAAAATAAGTGTAACCCGATGTGGCCAAGGAAATGTTTTTTTTGTTCAATTTAATTAAAATTACAGATTATTTTTACACCCCAAGTCCAGATATACCGGACTGAGAAAACACCTTGAAAGATTAGAACAAACTATTGTTGTTCTGGCAAAAGTATACAAGAAACTACTGATTAGCCAGTATTTTTAATGAATTTATACGATTTTTCGACGTAGCATAATAAATTATTTTTATTTTTATTTTATCAAGATAAATATAATCTTCTTCAACCTTTGCATAAAAACTTTGTGGCATTATTTATTATTTAATTAATAACAGATCACTTTGTATAAACCACTTTTTAATAAACAATATCGACATGTTTCAATAACAATGTTATCTTCATCAGGATATGTTAATATAAAGAAAAATAAATGACAAACAAGTATAGACAAATTAGAATAAACTATAACATAGACGAAATATTAAAAAATAGAGGTGATTAATTGCTTAAAAATCATAAAAATAGTTATACAATATTCAATATAAAAATTATTTGAAGAAAAATAAAATTGCATTTAGATAATAAAAAACTTTTAAGAACAAATAATTAAAATAATTAGTCTAAATCTAAAAATAAATAATTATTTAAAGAAAAATAAAATTATTCTGAATTTGCCAACCATATTTTGGAAACAAGTCATTCTTTTGATATTAATACAGGTCTTAAAATTTTACACACTAACACTACGGGCATACAATTGGATAATTTAGAAATTTTAGAAATTAGAAAAAGCATTAATAGTAATTTAAATAATATAAATAACCAAACATTTTTTAAAAATAGCCATCTTTTAAATTTATTTTCTTATTAATACTTACAATAATTATTTATTTTTAGATTTAGACTAATTATTTTAATTATTTGTTCTTAAAAGTTTTTTATTATCTAAATGCAATTTTATTTTTCTTTGAATAATTTTTATATTGAATATTGTATAACTATTTTTATGATTTTTAAGCAATTAAACACCTCTATTTTTTAATATTTCGTCTATGTTATAGTTTATTCTAATTTGTCTATACTTGTTTGTCATTTATTTTTCTTTATATTAACATATCCTGATGAAGATAACATTGTTATTGAAACATGTCGATATTGTTTATTAAAAAGTGGTTTATAAAAAGTGATCTGTTATTAATTAAATACATATAATCTACCTAACTACCTTTAATAGTTTATTCACAGTCCTCCTTACTAAGGATTCCTGCCCCAATGTGTTGTATCATTGATAATGTTATGTTCGTATTTTATATATTAAATAATATTTTTATTCAATTTATGAAAAACTGTTATTTGCTGTGTCATTATTATTATGCGTAACAGCTGTATCGCATTCTAAAGGCATTAGCAAACTTTTGAAAATGCCTTCAGAAACGTAATAATAATTACACCGCAGAACTTTTATACACACAGGCATGTTCACAAAGTGTACTCGATTTTTATATTTTTTTAGAAAAAAAACAGGATATTTTTCTACATAATTTTCACCCTTTCAACGCATGTGGTGAGCAGTGGCACGAGTTTCTTTATACCATCCTCGAAGAATTCTACCGCCAACTCCTTCCCTCACTTCATAACCTCTTTCTGCACCTGCTCATCAGTTGAAAATTTATTTTCATCCATATATGCCTTCAGAGAGGTGGAAAGATGATAATCGGAAGACCCCAAGTCGGTTCCCAAGAGAATACGGGCGGTTGTTCAAAACATCCCAACAAAATTAGTCCAAAAGCGTATTGGTGGTTAAGGCTGTGTGAAAAAGGACGTGTTCGTGAAACAAGCACACTTCTCTGGTCAGCATTCCCTTCCTTTGTTTTGAATGCTCCTCTTGAGTTTTTTAGGATATCACAATATCGTTTGGCATTAATGGTCTCCACCTGAGGCAGACATTCGAACAAAATGATTCCTTTTCGGTCCCAAAACACAGAGGCCATGATTCTTTTTGTCCGAAATTGTAGTTTTAACTTTTTTGGCAGATGGATAATTGGTGTGACGCCACTTTGACTACTGTTTTTTTTCCCAACCGTGTAATGAGTCACCCACTATCATTTTCAGTCACAATAGAGCTCAGAAATCCTCACCTTTTTTCTTCTTTTTACTACTTCCGTGAGTAAAAGGCGGATCACAGCACTTTTTTTTCGCGGGATTTTTTCCGACATCTTTTACGCAACTGGACACTACAGCGTAAGTTTACGAGTTTGCTCGTTCTGATCAGGAGACCCCCCCTCTACCACTCAGTTCTGCCAACCCCAAAAAACAAAAAATCACAGCTCGTTATGGTCACAGTGCACTTACTTTGTGAACATCCCTTGTAAATAATTTTTTTTTTTTATAAATTGACTTGTTAAACGTACTCGTATATATATATGTAGAGTGTTAAGGGGCGTACCTGACTTACTTTAACTTTTTTGATAACTTTTTTTTTCAATTTTTTAAAATACAAAATCAAACCAAAAGAATTCTTCCGCATGTCGTCACTGGTCACTCAGCCGAGTAACCGACAAAACCCCACACCCTGCCTCCAACTGTCCATCAGTTGGAGAGTATTTCTGTAATTTCCCTGATTCCTACTTACACCTATCCCCTACCTATATATGTTCAGTCACAAGGGCATTGCTTTGACAGTCTTCAAAGTATTCTATTCAGCATCTTGACTTCTTCGATTAATTACGAGTTTCTTGAAAAACTTCAATAATTACAACTGGGGATGAAAATTACAATCGGTGAAAAGTGGAAAGTTGAAATTGAACGAGAGACATCATCCAGCCTTCAGTGAGTTTATGTTTCCCTTTCCTACCTTTCTAACAACTACCATTTTTTTGTTTTTGTAGAAAAAAAAACATCAAAAGTGTCACCAGAGACCAAAATTTAATTTAATTTTTTACTCCAAATAATGTCAGTAATCACTGGTTTAAAGTAAGACATGTACGTCCGTTAACACCTTGTATAGAAAAAATATCTTACTCGAAAAATAAAATGATGTTTTACAAATTAAATTTTAAAAAAGTATTAAAATAAAATTCATAATTGCTATCTATTTTTTTTACAATTTATCCGTTAATAGCCTCAAGACAAGTTGTTGTTCGGACTAATAATAGTTTTAATTAAAATTAATTTAATTTAATTCATTTAGGGAATTTTGGTGACCTAAGGTTAACAGAAATCCTTGAAGAATAAATCAAATTTCAAGTCCGCAATCTCCTAATTGATTGTTGGTATATTTTTGGATGTTATGGCATGTTTGGCGCATAATCCAATTAAAGACATACAAATAAATCCGCAAATCGCAATCAAAACTCATTCTGTTGACGCAATAATCAATTTTGTATCGTTAAGGCGGTTTAACCGGCCGGCGCGGAGGCGATAATTAAAATTACGTCAAAAGACGGTCTCGCGATCGTTTATTAAAAGTACAAAGGTATAACGTATTATCCACACTCGCTATCACTTGCAGGTGGCATCTTGTACAGGGCGGTTCCGACGAGAAAGATTGATTATTCTCTATACTTTTTATCGCATTTGGCGCCCTTTTATCGCTTTTAGAATTTAAAAATAACATTTTTTTCAATGACTCACCTTACTGTACAGGGCGGTTCCGACGAGAAAGATTGATTATTCTCTACACCATCATTTTAAGCTAATAACATCATATTGATATGATTTCATACAAAGTTTGCTTTAATATTATTATATATACGACAAGCTTTAAATTTTTTTTTTGAAATAATATTATGTTTATACAATAGACAATTAAAAAAATTATATTTTTTTAAATTGAAGACGCCATATTTTGACCCTTTATGACCGCCATCTTGGCTTTTGGATTTGGATCGAAGTCAAAATGGGACCGATAATTTCAAATGATTTAGAGGGAGCATACATTGTTTTGAAACCTTTAAAAGGATCGTATGTTTTTGGTTTATAATTCGATCTAAAATTATATATACGAGTATAATGGACACCTGTAATAATTATGCTTCCATGAATTCAAACAATTTATTTATTTTATTTTGACTATTTAAAATGGTTTCATGCATGTTGGCGAATTTGGTTGATGAAATTAAAAAAAAAATCGGTAGGAGGATAATAAATATTATATACTGCCGAAAAATACATAAAATTTTTTAAATATACATGACAAAAAGTTTTGATAAAAATAAAATATTTTGAGTTCTCTATGTGGTTTATTATTTCTTTATTATTTTGGAACATTTAAAGAATTGAAATTATTTTACTTATGAAAGTAACATTGGTCTACTGAGCATAAATAAACAAGGATTTTCTTCAGAAATTTTTCATGCACAATTTTTTTAAATGATTTTATTTGAACTAAAATAAAAATACTGAACACTGATAATTTATTAATTTATAATATTGTATGTTTAAATTATATGAAATAGGTGTTATATTATAAGTAAGTAAATCTACATAACGAACAAAGGTATCACTTTACTATATTAAAATAATCAGACTTTCAAAATTTAAAAAGCAACTTTACTAGGTAAAATAACAAGCTTTCGAAATCAAATTTTTGTCGAAAAGAGTCGAATCGTCAAAAAATCGATTTAAAAAAGACAAATTTCCAATCGAATTTGGTTAGTGCACCTTAATACCTTGTACTTTTAATCCACCTCCGGCTAATAAAAATAGGTTTTAATCACACCGCAATGGTCCTCTGTATTTGCGAATCGGCGGTTATTTCAGATTACGTCGCTATTCCAAAGGTTAATTAATATCGTTAACCAGATCCTGTTATTATAAAACGAATTAATTTATTGAAATTTATTTATTTATTTATTCATAGACCCCCTATTTCGGGGCTTTTACATTGAATGATAAGAAATACATAATATTTATTTTACATAATTGAACTGCCTCAGTAACAATTTTTAATATTTGATTGAAGATAAATTGAAGGTGTCCACTGGCTTGGTATAATTGTTTCCCTCCATTAGTATTCTGGGCAAAGAGTCTGCACTCAAATAAATCCTGACTTATATTACGTTGTGGTATCCGGAAGCTTATCAATTCAAGCAATACCGGACTATCAACTAAATCATTTAGAATTTTATATAGAAATACCAAGTCAGTGAAAATTCTTCTGTCTGACAATTTGAGCATATTCATATTATTTAACAGAGTGTTGTACTTCAACATAATTGCTGGAATACTCATTTTAAAATTTATAAAATGTAAGAATTTATTTTGTTTTCTTTCAACAGCTTGTACATGTATATTATAATGTGGGTTCCAGATGGAAGAATTGTACTCAAGTTGCCTTTTACGTAGGCAAAATAAAACAGTTTAATACACTTTATATTGTTAAAATTTCTAGTTAGCCTAGATATAAATCCCAACATTTTTAAGCCCTTATTAGAGATTTCTGTTGTGTGGTTAATAAATGAAAGATTTTATGCCTAAGTCTTAAAATTGTTTTAATATCTCAAGAGCAGTGTGTAGTAATTAAAGATCACTGGATTTTTAATTCGAGAAAATCTATCTATTTGATATTTTGAGATATTTAAGGAAAGTCTTTTTTCATTACACCAAATTATCATTTTATTGATATTATTTTGAATAAAGTTGCAGTCAGTTGCAATAGTAAATATTTTGAATAATTTTAAAAAAATTAAGGTCATCAGCAAAAAGTTAGATACATTATGAATTATTTTTGTAAGACCATTTATAAACAAGATAGATAAGATTGAGCCAAAATATGAACTCCGTGGAACTCCACTTGTTGCATAATTGAGGATTTTATTCTAACAATTTGTTGTCTTTCAGTAAACCAGACTAATATACTGCCACGTATACCAAGCTTTCCTAATTTCCAAATGAGAATTTTATGGGAAACTGTATCAAAGGCTTTACTAAAATCAGTATAAACAGAGTCTAGTTGTTTTTTTTCTTTAAAAGCATTTGTTGTAAAATTTTCATAAATAATTAAGTTGGAAAGCGTACTTTTACTTCTACCTGGCATAAATCCAAACTGTTAAGATGATATAATACAGGTTTTATTTGTGTAAAAAGTTTGGTCAAGTATTAGGCTTTCAAAGAGTTTCGGTATGGTGGATTGATTGCATGTCAATAATTATAAACATCCCTTTTATCACCCTTTTGGAAAATTACAGTCAAATAACTCATTTTCCACTTATCAGGAAAAAATTTACTGAATAAAGATAGATTAAATAGTTTGATTAATGGAAGAGCAATTACTTTGATATATTCTTTGATAAATATTGTAGGGATACTATCCGGTCCCACAGATTTGTGGATATCTAAGGATTTAACTTTAGTAAACACCAGAGAGACTTATGGTAAACTTTAAAATATCTAGATTATCATCTAGAGTTGTTGTTGTAACAGGAACATTGTTTGAGTCTGTTGAATAAAAACTTATAAAATTTTTACAAAAAAGTTAACAATACCATCAGTATTATTGCTGTGGCTGCCATTTAGGTGCAAAATGCTCGGGAAATCATAATCATCTTCTTTAACCCTTAATTACTCGCATGGGGTCAAAGCATTTTCGGATTAAAAAATGAAGCACTTGGCGCGGCCCGATTCCCCCCGCGCCCTCGCTAGCTTCATAACGCGCGTATAAGTTTGTATTTTACATAGATATATATATATATATATATATATATATATATATATATATAACTGGATGGATGACTCGCGTAAATTGGCCGGTCTTCCAGTTTCGACGGCCGCCATATGCAAAGTGGGCAAAAGATACGAGAACTCAGGGAAGTTCTTAGAGGGAACTCGCAAATTCCAAGTTTTTTGTTACTAAACCATGTTATTAAACATTTTCCCTTTATGTTTTTTGTGTTGCATAACGAATTGTAATCAATTAAAACTGCGACTTTTTATATTTCGCATAAATAAATCGCAAAATTGTTAAAAAAGGGATCCTTGGAAACACTTTATTTACGGAATTAATCTTCCATTCGAAGTAAACTTCATTCAGGACATCACAAGTTTACAGTTGTACTTTGTTTTATAACTATTGTGATAATCTTACCATTGTATTAGATCAGTAACACTAGTGTAGGTAGGGTAAGTAACACAATATGTTGAGTAACAGAAACAAAACTACCAGATTTAAAAAGTGTATCATATTTATTTCTTAAAAAATTACAATATATATTATGGGAACATCATGTGCCATTAACTTATAAGCAGTAAATGTATCGACAAAAAAAAGGAAAAAATAACAGTCGTACATAATATAGGGTAGAAATAATTAAAAAAAAAGATTTAACATTTATACAACAAAATTTGCACAACTTAATTAATACAACAACAAATACAACAATACAACAAACATTTATACAGCAAAAATTTACAAACCAAAATTTTATACAGCTTATATACAGAAAAAAATTTATAGAACTTACATCCAGACAATTTTTTTATACATTATTAAATAAAATGTAATTTCTGCCTAAAGCTTGCTTTATTATTATTTACATTTTCTAGTGTGGTGTGTCAGTAATGTTGTTGATAATTTTGAATATTATGATGTTGTTATATGAAGTTATTTACTCACCGGTGAAAATATATCCCACATCCTTTGCTGAACCGATTCGTACAATTATAAGACGAGCACGATAAAATCATTTTGTCAATATTAATATAACGCGCAACAGAGTTAAACTTCAAACCATACTTCAAACTAGACGGTAGAAAAGGCCTAATGGGAACTTGCAAGATGGCGGAAGTCTATTTCCGGTGCACCGCTCAAAATTCATTTCAGTCATCCATCCAGTTATATATATATAAATACGCGTCGCTGAGCTCTTGAGCGGTGACCCTGTGCGAGTAATTATGTTACTTTTTTGGAAGCGGTAAGTTTACCAAAAAAATGTAAGAAATGTACAAGATTTGTGTGCAATGATCACTCTGAAATATACTGTCAACAGTGTAAACAGAGTGATTCGGAGAGTTCCTAAAAATACGAGTATTAACCAGTGGCGGACTAAGGGGGGGGGCGGGGGGGGGGCGGCCCGCCCCGGGCCCCCATCCTGGGGGGCCCCAAACGCCTCCATGTTCCCTTAATCAAATTCTAAACAAGGCTTTAAGGTACCACTAAAAAAATATTTTTTTAAATTTCATTTTGTGATTGATGCACTTGTTAAGAATGCTCTCACCATTTTTTTTAAAAATAAATTCTAAAAATTGACGGAGTTGTAAAACAATTTATGTGAAACAGTTTGTATGTTGAATTGTATGTCTCGGGGGCCCTACCCGATGTGGGGGTAGGGGCCCCCTAGGTAGTGACAATAGGGTCAAACATGTCGGGGCCCCTAGACAATGCACTTCTTGAGGCCCCTGTACCACAAGGGCCCCTACCCAAAGTGGGGCTTCTAGGCAGTGGCCTACACTGCCTTACGGACAACAGGGCCCTGCCCGGGAGGGCTTAAACATCTCGGGGCCCCTAGGCAATGCACATATTGGGGGCCCTTTATCTTAGGGGCCTCTACCCAATAAGACCCCTAGGGAGTTGCATACACGTCTTATGGATAATACGGAATATAATGAATTTTATTTTCGATTTTTTACGGTAAATTTTCATCGTTAGTCATGACCGAATGTAACATGTCGGGGCCCCTAGGCAATGCAAGCCTTGGGGCCCCTTTACCCTAGGGACCCTACCCGATGCGGGGCCCCTAGGAAGAGGCCTACGCTGCCTTATGGACAATAGGGCCCTGTCAAGGCTGGCTTAAACATGTCGGGGCCCCTAGGTAATGCACGTCTCGGGGCTCCTACCCGATGTGGGGCCCCTAGGTAGTGGCCTACGCTGCCTTATAAACAATAGGACTCCGCCAGGGCCAGCTTAAACATGTCGGGGCACCAAGGCAGTGCACGTCTTGGGCCCTCCTTACCCTAGGGGCCCCTACCCAGTACCGGATTATCCCTAAGGCAGAGTAGGCAACTGCCTAGGGGCCCCGCATCGGCGAGGGGCCCCGCGCCCCAAGAAAAAATAACTTGCGTCAATGGTTCGACTCAATAAGTGAGCAACTCCGGCGCCCATTTTGGAAAAAGTCAGCTTTCAAGATGTTTCAAATATATTTTTTTTATTACGAACATTTATAGGTTAATAACATTACAAGCATTAAAGAATACAACAAATTATAATAATTAGGTTATAACCCAATAACTGTTCACATCACACACAAATAATAAATTAAAAGTCAATAATTAAAACAAATATTTTAACATAGTTGAATTTTACTTTATTTTACTTCGTATCAAAGGGGATATGATTATAAGTGCCGTGTGTGGTTTACGAGTATATTGGCAATTTTTTTGTTTTTTTTTGCTTTTATTTCTAATGTTTAAAATATAAATGTTGTACAAGCTTTAGTGTGCACTACCTATCTGCTTGCAAAAATTCTTTGTTTCTCTTCATACCAAGGTTGTGTGCAAGAGATCACTTTAGTGATAAGACCGCTCATTGTACTATTGTATTCGTTTCATTTTTTTATTGAATGGGGGTGAAGGCATACCTTCGAAATGTAGTAAAAAAACAAATTAATTATGAATAAAATTACGTTGTGGTAGAAAAAAAAGTTTGGAAGTTAGAAAAGGGTAAAGTGCAGTGGCGGACTAAGCACGTCAGAGGTCCGAGCGGAAAAGCTGAATGAGCCCCTCCCCCCCCCCCCCCCCCTCCTACTTTAATAAGTTGATGTAATTTGACAAGCTTTTTATTCAGTTCATACGGGCCTCTGAGTCTGGGGGGCCTCCAAACGCCTTCCTGTGATCAAATCCTAATCAAGGCTTTAAGGCACCAGGCCACTGTAAAAAAATGACAGTTTTTTAAATTAATTTTCTGAAGATGCATTTGTTAATAATGCTCTCAACAAATGTTTTAAGGAAATTCGTATTGACGGAGATACCTACAGCATTATGAAACCATTTTACAAACTTTGCAAAAACACTTCTTCAAACTTTGCAAAAATACTTTGTGGCATTATTTATTATTTAATTATTAACATATCACTTTGTATAAATATTATATATTGATATATTCCATTTTAAACAGTTTGTATGTTGAATTAACGTCCAGCAAAACTTTGAACGCGTTTTTCTCGAAACTGCTTTTTTCAACACGGTTGACAACATATTAGAAAAACTATACATCCGATTTGCATGCACTAAGTCTTAAACTGTTAGTAAATCCAGTCGGTATGGCACCACTCAGGGATTTTTTTTATAAAGGGCCCCCTTCTATTTTTTTTATTAACAATGAAAATTTCCCATAAAAAATCGAAATTGAAATTCGTTGGTTCGCCATTATTCCTTATTTTTAAACAAAATTCACCTACGTGGTGAAATAGACACTAGATTTTCCAACAGTTTAAGACTTGCAAATCGGATGTATAGAGGTTAAAAATGTGTTAACAAAGTTTAGAGAAAAACACATTCAAAGTTTTGCTGAAGGATAATTCAACATACAAACTGGCCTGAAGAACCTACGGTTGTAGCGAAACCCGGTAATAAAAGTGGTGTTTAATAAGTTATTGTTTCACATAAAATGCTGAATCTCCGTCAATTTTTCGAATATCTTTAAAAAAATTGGTGAGAGCATTTTTAACAAATGCATCTTTTAGAAAATGAAATAAAAAAATAAAATTACAAAAAAAAAATTTACAGAGTCCGCCTTAAGTTGGAATCACCAGACAAAACTGGAAATATGTCGTTCTTAAATCAAATTTTAGACGTATTGACTCTTTTTCACCACAAAATTATAAATTGATTTCGAAAGACCTTTCTTTTATCTAGTAAAGCTATGTTTTAGATTTTGAGAAAATATGTTTATTTTTAGTACATAAAAGTTTTACCGTAGAGCGTTTGCAGATTTGTTAAATTTTCAAACAAAATTTTGTATTATACAACACATATTTCAAATTATATAATCAGGGAGTAAAATAAATCAATAAATTATCTGGGAAAGATATGTTTCAGAATTTTAATTTTAGTTTAAATTTTTTTTTTTTTTTTTTTTACAGTGAATACCGCACAAGAATCTCAACTGCTCCCGTCTGGAGCCAGTGAGACTATGACATCCCCAATTGGGGTATGTTGTGAGGCTGAAAGGTAGTGGAGAGGGGTAGGAGGTGGGGGAGAGGAAAGTTGGGAAGTACCTGGCTATTCAGATCTGGTCACCAAACACGGCTAAAGCCATTTTTAAGCAACGTTTCAATTCTGAATGGTGGTCTTACACCAGGGCGATACTGATAGTATCTTCCACTCTGGAACGTGCCGCAAATATACTATACATTATTTCAAATTAATTAATTGTGAAATAACACAAATTAATCAAATAAAATTTATTTGCGCACGCCGGGTTCGAACCCGCGACCTCCGGATTGTGAGTCAAGAGTCTTAGCTACGGAGGTAAATAAAACCATTAATAAAAAGATCCGCTCATATATTTAAAAAAAAAAAAAACATTTTTATTTTGCTTAGACATTATTGGAAAATTATAAATACATATAATCAAAAAATAATTAGAAAAAGTACATAATTTGAATAGTTTTATCATCACGAGTTTGAGCATTTTTGAATTTAGGTATGTATCAAAGCAAATTGTGAAAGAAATAATATCTATATTGAGCTATTATGTTAAAATGCTGGCATGGAGAATAATTAATCTTTCTCATCGGAATCGCCCTATACAGTAGTTGCAAGGGTATGATCGCAAGATCATCATTCGACGAAATTTAAATTCTCGGCCGCTGATTAATGGCATCAAAGCCTTGTTAAGGATTTGATAAAGGGGACATGAAAGCGTTTGATGGCCCCCGAGGACCAGAAGCCCGGGGCAGGCCGCCCCTCCCCCCCCCCATTAGTCCACCATTGGTAAAGGGGCCCCAAGACGTGCATTGCCTATGGGCCCCGACATGGTTAATCCGGCCCTGCCCCTACCCAATGCGGGGCCCCATAGGCAGTTGCCTGTACGTCTTATGAATAACACGGCCCCGGCTACAGTCTTCAACTGTTCGAAAATCCAGTGTCTATGGCACCACGTAGGGGAATTTTCATGTCTTAAAAAAAAAAATGGCGGACCAGCGTATTTTATATTCGATTTTTTATGGAAAATTTTCAGCATTCTTAAAAAAAATAGAAGGAGACCCTTTACAAAAAAAATCTCTATGTGGTGCCATAGTGACTGGATTTTATAACAGTTACCGCTGTTACCCGAATTTCTACCGATTTATTACATATCTCCCTTAAACATTGCCGAAATGAATGCCGAAACGCAAATTATTTGAAATTCCCTCGATAGAAAAAATCGCAATGTTTGCTCCGAAAATTATTTTATACACGTTTGTTTAAGTTATTTTACAAGTTGTGAAAAAAATCACAATGTTTCTTTAAATGATACTAAAGACGCCTTCTACGGCATTTTTGCTCTATTTTAAACGAGTCGAGTTTTATTAAACATTGTCACAATTTTCGCATCGATTTTGTCGCTTAAATATTAGCACGCTCCTCTAACTTTCGTTATTACATATGTCTCCATCTTCTTCTTTTTGAGTGCGGATGCGGTGACTTAAGACTTGGTGCATGCAAATCGAATGTACAGTTTTTCTAATACGTTGTCAACCAGGTTGAAAAATGTAGTTTGGAGAAAAATGCGTTCAAAGTTTTTCCGAAGGTTAATTCAACATACAAACTATTAAAACTTTCTTGAATTTTCTTAAAACATGTGATAGCATTATTAACAAATGCGTTTTTTAGAAAATGAAATATAAAAAAATTACAATATTTTTTTACAGTGGGTGCCCCCCAGGACCAGAGGTTCGTGTGAACTGAATAAAAATCTTGTAAAATTACATCAACTTTTTATATTAGGGGGGGGCCTCATTCAGCTTTGCCGCCCCGGGCCTCTGACGGGCTTAGTCCGCCACTGGTATTAACTATGATCTCAGTAAACCTAAGTACAAATTGTTAATTATTGATAATTATTTTAGTTTAACTTGTTTTTTGTATAATTAGTTAGTGATTCATGTTATTACTTATAGATATTACAGAATAAACAAAGCACTTTAATAATAAAATAAATTAATTTACTTATATATTTCAATATATATTAAAAACTACTCATACTATTTGGGGGCCTCTGTGACCCCATGCGAGCAGTTATGTAATGTTATTTGTGCGAGTAATTAAGGGTTAAGAGATTTCGAGTATTTCCAAAAACAACGAAAGTTAATTATTATGGAGTTTTGAATTTCATTTATATAGTTACTATAGCATAGATATTTTTAACATGAAGTTCTTAAATCTTTGAATTCAATGTTAGCAGATTTTTTTTTACATAATTGTTTTTTTTTAAATTTAAGCTACCATATAAAATAATTCTATAAGTATACAAAATACAATGGTTATGTTTGGTAAAGATATTGTATTTCTTAGTCCTCTTCACCAGGGGTTCCAGTGCCGAGACGGACTAAAATTGTTTAATTGTAGTTTATTTGTCTTCTATGTCGTTTTTAGTGTCTTCATTGGGGTGTTTTCGTTGACCTCTTTCAGTCAAATTTTTATTCTTGATTTGTACTCATTATTATTATTATTTTTTTATTTTCTTTTTGTTTAATTTTTTTGGTGATAAGTAGATTTATAAGTTCGTTGGAGTAACATTTTGGATAGGTGTTTGGCTTACATTGTATGGTTGGAATATACATGCTAATAGCCTTTTCCAAAACAGAATGTTGTCCTAAGCAGAATAATATGTTTCAACTACGAATCTAACGTAAATAGACCGACATTATCGGTCACAGTACCTGTCAATAACAAAACATAGTCTATTTTAAACTAGCTTTGTTATGTTAAATTTGCATAATACAATCAGTAATAAAATCTAGGAGCCGTCTATTTCAACGGTTTATTTATTTGTTTGTAAGAAATACACAGCACATTATAATACAAGTTATAAGATGTTAAATTTTTACATGGTTATGTACCTATTACATAAGTCATAGAATGTCATTTGGTAGTTAAGCCTGACATGTGTAATAATGGTTAAACTTAATTAGAGAATGAATTCAAGACTATCTATTTTATTTTCAGGTTATATAGAAACAACAGATCTGACAATGTGCGTCTTTTTTGTAAAGTTAACATATTATTAGTAGTTTTGTTGTATTTCTGGAGTAAATGTTTCCTAAATTTATTCTGTATTTTTTCTACTAAATCTATGCATACCTTATATCGAGGATTCCATATGGTTGACGCATACTCCAGTGGACTTATGACCAATGAACAAAACAACATTTCTAGGGTTTTAGCACTTTTGAAAACTTTACATATTCTTCATAGGAAACCAAGCATCTTGTAAGATTTACATATAATTTGTTCGATATGCTTGTCAAAAATTAGTTTGCTGTCTAAGTAAATACCAAGATCTTTACATGTAGACGTAGATTGTAAGGGCTTTTTTTATTCAAGTTGTAAGGATAGTTGATTTTATTTTTATTTCTAGTAAACGCGATTGAGTGAAACTTAGAAATGTTTAATAAAAATAAGTTTGATTCACAGAATGCGCACAAATTATCAAGATCGCTTTGTAATTCTACACAATCGGATAAAGACTGTATAGGTTTAAAAAGTTTCATGTCATCCGCATATAACGCAAAATAACTATTTTGAAAGCATGCATAAATGTCATTTATGTAAATATTAAATAAGAGTGGTCCAAGATGCGACCCCTGAGGCATACCCGAGACTATTTCCATTAAATAGGATGCAAAACGGTTGATATAGTAAAAGTTATTGTGTATGAAAGACTAACACATAAAATATTGGATTGAATCACTGATACAATATTTTAATAGTTGACCTTTCTTGAAAGATTTGAGTTTCTTTATGGCCAAAACTATTATTCATATTCATATTATGTATGCACGGACGCGAACAATTAATTCGTCTTAATATTTTGAAGCATAACTTGTAAAACTTGTTCTTACCAAAAATAATTAAGCTGACGCCATCTATGAAATAGAGGACAATGAATTCTTTTAAATATCACCTTAAGTTCCCGTGTTGATGGCCATTGGCCACACAACGAAAAACATATTATTGTTCATCGCTTATATTTTATATACATTATATCTTGTTATTCGAACGCTACCGGAATAAGCAGCTTGGTATTATTTATCATCCACTTCAGTATTTCCGAAAATATGGGGGCGATGGTTGGTTTGCCTAAAATTTCTTGATCGACACAACTTTTTGATATATTTTTAACATTTTTATAAAAATACAAACAATATTTTTATCTTATATTTATTTTTATGCAAGTGTTTTAAACAGTCGTTTCCTGCACTGTATTTATGAGTACAATTTTGGAAATATTGTTATATGTACTTATGTAAAAGCCTAAATAGGCGTAAATAAATAAATAAATAAATAAATAAATATTATAATCAATAATTATCAGCCTGAAACACTCATCTAAATTGAAAAAATCTTCCGAGAAAAGATACTGGCCGCCAACGGGAATTGAACCCGTGACCATCTGATTGCCGGTCAGCAGCTCTGACCACTGAGCTATGGCGGCTTATCAAATACCCGCCAAATAATTCAATATATACTAGTGTTTCATTCGACAATTACTTATTATTACATTTTTCCAACTGAAAACAACCAACTTTATTTTTGTGAGAGAGGTATTTTTTAATAAAATATATTAAAAAATACCTCTCTCACAAAAAAGAAGTTGGTTGTTTTCAGTTGGAAAAATGTAATAATAAGTAATTGTCGAATGAAACACTAGTATATATTGAATTATTTGGCGGGTATTTGATAAGCCGCCATAGCTCAGTGGTCAGAGCTGCTGACCGGCAATCAGATGGTCACGGGTTCAATTCCCGTTGGCGGCCAGTATCTTTTCTCGGAAGATTTTTTCAATGTAGATGAGTGTTTCAGGCTGATAATTATTGATTATAATATTTGTTATCTACCCTTTGTGCTATGCATAAAAATCTTGTTTAAACGTTAGTTTATCAATTAAAAATAATAAATAAATAAACTACATATATATTTTTTCACGACATCTTTTTCATTATAACCTGTAAAGCATTAAAATAAGATAAATCGCGATAAAATTATACAGGGTGGGCCTTAAGTTTTTGCACTAAACCTTTAACTATGGACGTGCGGTCTCACAGGCCGCTTGCAGTTTGTGAATCGCGTGCCCCTCTCCTCCTGCGTACCTTACGCGTCTGTCCACCTCAGTAGGTTTAGTGGAAAAATGACTGTCGAGAGTGAAGGTTACTTCGCCAGCTGTATTTTGCGTCAGTAATTTAACTTCACATTTTGATTGTGGTCTGTGAGACCGCGTGTCCACGTTTTTGTAATAACTTAAGCTCATATTGATTTTCTTTGTTCTAGATTTATTAATTTAAAATGTCAGAAAACGATTAACCTAGTACGTCTGCAAGCAAACTATACCCACCAAAGATAAAAAGAAAGACGATTTACACTTGTGAAGGCTGTAAACAGTCAATATGCCTACAATGTTCGAAGCAATTATGCAAAGACTGCCAATAAATTTGCACAAGTTAATCCTTTGTCAAAATTTTATGTTTTGTTTTAAGAAGTAATTGTTAATATTTTTTTATTCTTTATATTTTATTGTAAAATTAGTAAAACTTACTGAAAAAGTAATTTTCCTTAGATAATGTTCCTACAAAGTGATCTCCAGTAAAAATGAATGATAAGTGCCTTTGATTGTTAAATGGTTAGATTTTAGTTAAATAAATATATTTTAACAAAATATCTTGTTTTATTTACATTTGGTAAGGTCGGTAAATAATAACAATTTTAGGTACAATACTTACTTAACTACATAGATTCCGGCCTTTAAAGATAGCGGTCTGTGAGACCGCAGGTCCATAGTAGTGTAACAAAAATGTAACGTCCATAGTTAAAGGTTAAGATACCGACGGAACAAAGGAGGAGCGTGCGGTAAGTGGCACACAAAAGATCGATTTTGGAATTCTGGATCTTTCGACGGAAAGGCTTTACCGGGTAACATCGCGCTTTCTGTGTAAAACAAAATGAATATACGGCCTCCGTGGTCGAGGTCCAAGGTTCACAACTAGTGATCCGGAGGTAGAGGGTTGATACCCCGGCGTGTGCAAGTAAATTTTATTTGATTGAGTAGTATTTTCACAATTTGATCATTTATTTATTTTTTCATTTTCGGGAAATCGATAGTTTACATTTTTTTCAGTTTGTAAACGAGTAATATAGCCAAAATAAAAGCAATTATGGATTTCCTCGTTGTGACTTTATCTCTAATATTTATGACAGCATAAAAGAAATATGAAACCAAAAATTACATAAAATAAAAATCACCATACATTGATAACCATAAGAAGACGATTTGTACATACAAATCAAATCATAACAGAATTATAAATATAAACAATAGAAACATAACATTATTTACGAAACATCGGAGAAATATCCTTTATAGACACCTTTTACTCCTTGTAAGTTCGCAATTGAAAATGTCCACCTTGGATTAAATGCTATTGCAACTATTGCATGGTCCGTTCAGTCAATAATTTAGAGACAAAAGCCATACATTGCAAATGCATACATATTTATGTATTAATCTCAGGGTCGTGGGGTCCAGGAGTGACGGACGTATGAATCCACCCCTTCCACTGCAGTGCAAGACGATGGGTTAAGAAAGTCCTGCTGGAGAGGTTAAATGGTCTCCTTCGATTAGCCTATCCTGATCCGATACGCCATATAATAATTAGCAGACGCATCCGCAGCCAAGACCTGGCCAAATCTTACCCCATGAAGTAGACACCCCGCTAAGTCAGCAAACATAGCGAGCCTTTTAGGGTGACCTAGGACAGAAGTGTTATCCAATAAATGTTCCCAGGCGACATTACCCATAAGTTATCCTAGAAATAAAATTATTTGGAAATAATCCAATTAAATCCAGATGATCTCGAATTCTGCTGAAAAGTTGAATATTTCATTAGAATCCAAAGCGAGTTATTTTCAAATTAACTAAAATGTTTCGTAAATTAACTTAAATCCCCATTTAATTCATCGCTAGTGCACAATATATAAATTAAAACAAATTACCAGCGGGAACTCCTGGCAACATCACGTGCCGTAAACCAGATTGTTGTTGGTAGCAACTAATTAATCTACTAGTTGGATCATTATGTTACAGGTGGTGCACGTGAAGGGAGGCTGGTGGAGAGGGTTGAGATGAAAATGGATGGGGGAATTAGACACTTTACAAACTACAATTACGTAAATTTGTTGGTCTGGTAGCCACGTGAAAATATGAAAATTAAATTAATTAGTATTTCGATTATAAGGATCTACGATGGCGGGGACTCATCCAGGCTTACCATATTATTAAAAAAGCAAATACCGTCAATACTTACACGACCAACCGATTTATTTCATTTTCTCACATGCAGAACCAGCATTAGAAGAAATTATCCAACATGTGCGCAGTTTAACACAAAATTTCACAACGTACATAGACATACATAGGCATAATCTTCAGAAATATCAGAACAGAATAAAAGTAACGCGTACAATCATACATTAATACGTGAGTACGGAATATATCGAGAGGTTCTCCTATCTTTATCCTGTATTCCTATTCATCTTCTCTTTACCTAACAATTAGTTTTAAGACACAATAAAACTCCTATCTCTAAACAACTTTAAATTAAGAAAATTTTTAAATTAACTTTTTATGAATAGTTCTTTGTAATTAACCTATGCTGTTTATTTCCTAAAAAAAATGTGAGTTAAAACATTTTTTTGTTGAGCTCTCTCCTATCGGAAGTTGGCTTGGATTAGGGAAATCTTCTCCTTGCAGGCTGCAGCCGGAACATGAACTGCACTCGTACCAGTCTCGTAGAGTTTCGGATTTCACTGGAGAATTCTCTGGATTAACATTTACATTCATTATCTTTGAAATTTCGCTGTCCATATTTTGAAAGGTTTAGGTTAGTTTTCAATACTACTTATTAAGTTAAGTTTTAGGTTAATTTTCAATACTACTAATTAATAATACTTTTCAATACTACTAACTTACCTACTTATCTCATACTCTGAATAAATCTGAATATACCTATTATATGTTACAGGTTAATTCGGTAAACCCGATTATAATATATGCTACCAAATTACTTTTTCTACATTGTCACAAAAAATGAATGTATATATGTTATATATACATTTTATTTATAATACAACTTAGTTTCAGAGAATAATGAAATTTTTTGTTTTTTTTTTTGTTTTTGTTTTGTATTTATGTACATTTCTTGAAATAATATGAACTTAACCTGTCAATTTGTCTGTCCTGGAACGGGAAACTTTCCTAGTTGGACAGGCAAAGCTTCCTAATATGTAATTTGTACTTTCTTTTGTATCTATAATAAATAAATAAAGTTTGAAACAAACTCCGGTCCAATTTTTTTTTTTTAATGAATAATGATCTTCTAACTTTAAATAACTGGATATTTATTTTTATATTAATAGTTAGTTTTTATAGTTTAAGTAATTGTCAAAGTTTTAATTTTTCAAGATCCCCGAAAACCACCGTATGGATGGTGAATCGTGTGACGTCATCACTTACCAAAAGTTTTTATTTTATTTTCAAGAGGTGTTGTCATTTTGTATGACAGTTATATTGAAGAAGCTTTGAAACTATTAAATAAGTAAAAACATAATTTAGGTGGAATTATGTATTAATTATATTAATATATTTTTTAATATTATTACGGGAGAGTGGTATAAAAATTGTTTGAAATTATTATTTTTTTAGCTCTACGAATTGAAATCAATATTATGGAAACCCAGCATCGCCTGCACATACAGCGCCGAATCAGCTGTTCGACGTCCGCCATTTTGGAGTTCGCGGTTCAGAGGGTTGGCTGTGGAAGTAGCATTATGATTTTTTTGTACAGTTTAGTCTTTGAATATTTTAAATAATATAGATAAACCGATAGAGATACCTCTATTTTTGATATAGAATTATTATAAACATAACAACTAAATCCCTATAAACAGTATGTAAATAAACGGATAACATGAAATGTTGTTAATACCGATGTATTACGTGTTATACATTTTAAAACAATAACTGGAAAATTATGGTGAGCAGTGACATTAGTCAGCACTAAACATTCAATAATACCAATTTGACAGTGTGTTTAACGACACGGTTAAAAATGGACTTTTAAATATTTTTTTTAAACATTTATTATTAAATTATTTAGTTGCAATACATATAAGGGATGTGATTGTTAGGGATTAATGCAAAGGTATTTGTAGTTCATTTGTCCAAAAGTAGTTTTAAATTTGCGAATGTTCGTAATGTCATTGTGGTTACCTCATGTGTTGTGAAAGTGTGTTTGATTAAAACATTCTTAGGAAGGCTTCTTTAAAAAAATTGACGAATTCATCAAATATTTAAAGTTAATTTTTACGTTCTCTGTAAGTCCTATTAATATTTAGTATGAGGTGTTTAATTGAAAGAAATAGGAGGGGAAAAGATGGAAAATAGTCGAAATAGACGAAGGTAGGAAAATATCTCCAGATCTTGTCCGCTCAACACGGTAAATGCCATTTCAAGCAACGTTTCGTCATAAACCAAAAAGCTTAGGGATTTTTATATGTATATTATTTCCAATCAGAATTGAAAGGATGCTTGAAATGGTTTTAGCCGCATTTGGTGACTAGTTCTGAATAGCCAGTAACTTCCACGCTTTTCTCTTCCCCATCCCTTTCCCCTCTCCACTACCTTTAGCCTGACAACATACCCCAATTGGAGATGCCATAGTCTCACCGGCTCCAGACAGCAGCAGCTGGGACTCCTATGAGCTATTCACACACACAAAAGTTAATTAACTAAAAATTTATTTTATTATATTTCTTTTAAATCTGTCAGGGAGATATACTGCAAAACAAAGAAAATACAAAAAGTGACATTACGCACACATAATTGACGGTTCAAATGACGCCATGATCATGGTTTGACGTAAATGTTTTAACAACGTAAAATTCGGATGTATTACACAATAGTACCTGAATTGGAAAGGTTCGAACAATAAAGTATTGATGTTCCGTTGACTAGGCAAGCATCCAAAAATACTCTGCGTGTCAGTGCCGGACTTAAACAACCTAACCTTGCGCCGATTCCGAAGGGGCGCCCGCCGCATAGTTAACGATTCAAGGTATCTAGTTCGACTTTATTTTTATTATAAAATCCTAGGTTTCTTTTTGGATTTCATTTTAAATTAATTGGGTAACTTAATGTCTAATCTTGTTAGAATTAAAAAAAAACAACATTTTAGCTGCTTGCGACATATGGCACCATCGCAAATACGCACTACCTCGAAACGTGAACGAGTAATTGTATATCAGTCAAGTTTAGATCTCTCCGCGGATAGACGTGTGCACATCATCGTGATAATTCAACTATAACTACTGTGTTTTTCTGAATCTTGATGATGGAATCTAGGAAATCAGGTGATTATCATAACTATTTAACTTTTGTTTTAGTGTTTTAAAAAATATTAAAGTTACTATTTTTCAAAACGTAATTTTTCTTAAAGTTTTGAATTCATCGAGACTTTTAAAAATGAATCCGAATGTATCCGGCAAAATTTTACGTTTTCTGTGTTTAATTGATATTAATGTGTCACATTAACTTTAGTTTTGTGATATATTCAGGGTTTACTTTAATAGCTTTTAATTTTTTCAGCACCAAGACGATTTTTGTCTAAAGTAATTTTTTTATTCAAATTTCATAACGCCAAAACTTACAATTATATATAGAAACATTCTTCTGCTAAAATGTAATTTTTTTCCGTCAATCCATCGATTACTTTCCGAGATTTGCGAACTCAAACATACCGTACCTAAATTTGTATTTATTGCTTTAGGTATTGACAACGACGGTATCAGGTTGAATCGCACAATAAATATATTTTTTACAATTTTTTCAAATAAAGATAATTTATATTGTCCCAAAAACAAACTAAAATAATGAAGTCGAACTAGACTCTCAAAATTACCAAATATGCACTGTGAGAAAATAACAAACGTTTTAAAATTAACTTAAAATATTTTCTGTATCATTTAAAAATTACCCCTACCTAATATGAGATAATAATTATGCGCTATCCACACATACCTTTTGAATCTCTCGAACCATTCTGCGCGCCCGTGTGAAAGTTCCATTTATGTTTGCGCACGTAGGTACACATAATTAAAATAAAATAACTTATTTTTTATACCACAGTACACATTTTTAATATTCTCAATTTGGGAGGCGGGTATGGGTACCGCCGTCTCGTAAATCACTTATTGGATAACCAACACCTATGCCATAGGTCTCCCAAGTGGTTCGCTACTTTGGTGATTTAGCAGGGGTGCCCGGGTTCATGAGAAGAGGTTTGTCTAGTTTTTGGCGGCGGATGCGTCTGCCCAGCTCCTGTGTGGCGGTCCGGATCAGGAGAAATTGGTTGAGGGAGGCCGTTTGATCTTTCCATTCGGACTCTCGCGACCCATCATCTTGCACCGCAGTTGGAGGGATGGATTCATGCATCAGTCACTCCAGGACACACTGACCGCCAGGTTCTTACCCACCCAAAGATATTCAAATACAAAAGAGATATGCTATGTTGTCCGCGCGACTGTCGCCGAACTACGGCCTAATGAGCGTAGTTTGCATACAAAAAGAATTTGTTCATTTTCTTGATTTTTTTAAGGTTTGCATTATTATTGGTTAACAATATAATTTGAATACGGAAAGAATTCGTTCATTTAGTTTAGCGTTCGTTTAGTTTATTCGTTAATTATTCGTTCATTTAGTTTATTCGTTAATTGGTAAACAACACCGACGAAACCCAGAAGCGCAGTCTCATCTGGTAAAAACGGCGCATAGCACATCTCCTTATATTTCAATATCTTTGAACCCACCCCTCATACCTTTTTCCTTCCCAGAACTCCCTATCTTTCCCTTCCTTAAAACACCCTCAACACAGTATTCCCGAGGATGACATAGGCCCTCAGGGAAATTATTTTCCTCAGGTCCTCCAGTGTGGAGCTAATTAAAAAAATAATGTGCGTATGAATATATACATATATATATAAAACCAAGCGGTTTCGGTTCAACCTGAACCTTCATCAGGGTTATGTAAAAACAAAATTAATTAATTACCGAGTTACAAAGTATTTATAGGTAACATAGAAGAGGAAGAGAAAATATGCATGTTTTATGTTACCTATAAATTCACTGTGACTCTGTAATTAATTTAATATAATATTACCCTGATGAAGGTTCAGGTGGATCCGAAACCATTAGGTTTATATAAGATCTGTTCAATAAATTCGTATTCAAACTAAGTTATTGTATTCTAATTATTACATACATCTCACATCACATAGAAAATTGTAGTAGGTAAAAATTTTCTATTTTACGTTTATATTTGAAAAGTAAAGTGATCGTGCTTATCTGTGCCCCACGAAAACCGTATTTAAGTTAGATCATTATTTCATCTTCCAAGATGTCGCTAGTGTCTCTTTTCAATAGGAGTGCTTGTTCATCACTCATTCATTTGTTGTAAAATTACTCTCCTGTTAAATTAAGTTTATTGACTTACAGCACTGTTCTATGTGATGTGCGATATTTGTCATAAATTTTTTTTTAACTAATTTCATAATTGTACGAAATATCTATTTTTTCGTGCGTCCCTTACGACGAATTGATGCGATTCAAATTCAATAATCAATCACAATGCTTTTATTTTGTTCCCTTTCATGTAACTAACCATTCGAAAAATGCTGAGAACATTTTATTATTATTATATATGATGATACAATTAATTACATGTTATTATACATTAAATAAAGTTTTTTCATTAAAAATAATTTTTTTATTACAAATACATGAAATATTTCGTCATTCACCTTTACATTTTATGTTTTTTTAATACTTTTCTAATAAAAATACATTAAATAATTCGTCATACACCTTTTTTTAGAGTAAAGCTCGAGTTAAAAAGGCGGAGAAAAGTATGTAAACCGTAGTTTAACAAGAAAAAGTTATATATATTTTTTTATATATATAAAACAAATTATAGATCAGAAATATAACAGAAAAAAGAAGAGGACATAAAGAAGAAGAGAGAAAAAAGAAAGAAAGAAATGAGATATCCAATATCATAATTGAGTTTGTTACGATACAAATTTTAGTATTCAAACTGCCGCCTCAATTGAAATCAGTGCCGAAAGAGGGCGCTAACGGCGTGCGTTCACGCGCACGCCGGCCGCGCATCAGGTGACCCAAGCCGGCGGGCTCGGCCCGCGGCGTAAGCCAAGCGCGGCCGCCACTCTCCACCGCGAGCGCTCCAAGTGTAGACATCCCACGCTTGTGGTGTCTGTGTTTGTACCGACACGGACCGCGACTAACAAACGTTCTGGAAACCGCCATTTTAGCGGGCTCTAAGAATGCGTCGAAGCAGGACCACGACGTGGAACTCCAAGAGAGACTCTCATTGACACAGTAAGCCAACCCAATCCCCTTTATTTGTGCTGATTTAACTGTTTGCCTCACCGCGGAAACCCGGAATGAAATCCGAGAGAGAGAGAAATTGAGTTTTATAGCATAGAGATACTCATGTGTTTAATTGTTCAAACCTTGTAATTTATGATGTTCTGCCGCTTTGTTCTGGAGATTAAATGAAGTAAAGGAAATCTCTCTCTTCTTATTTTGCTAACAAATTAATATAAAACAATCTAGGCCTCCCTACGAGGCATGGTGAATCTCAGTTGCGGCCGTATCCTCGACGTGAACACCATGTACCTGCCGATATGAGCTAGCCGCATGTAGGTTGGGCCTATCATCAACACTGGCGCTAACAATGGCGACCAGCTATGGGGCCGAATAACTGCTACGAAGCTAACACTGACGCCCAACATCGCCAAGTTAACACTGGCTTCCAACGTGAGGCTCTTTTGCAAAGTTAACACTGGCGCTCCATCGTGGGCCCCAAGTTAAGAAGTTGTATTATATGGTAACATTAGAATGATTGTAATAAGCTATTTGTAGTGTGTTTTATTGAACTTTTTATAATTTAACGGGTAATTGGTTAATCCATTTAACTCCAATATATTGGTAGAATTGTTGGGCTGTGGTGGTGTAACAGCGCAGGACAGTCACAGAGCCAAGAATATTTTGTCTAATGCTGTTCGAAAAAAGAGTTAAGCTCTCATTGAAACAATCTTTATGTATTTGTAAAAGCGTAATTTTTTTTATTAATATTATGAAGAAAAGGGACTTTAAAATCTTGAAATAATTTGATGGTGGGGTAATCATACGGCCTTTATAAAATTATTTTTATTTATTCTTTGGATGATTTCTAAAAGCAAAAGAGAAGTTTGGAATGCACCACCCCAGCCAACAATGCCATATTGTAATACAGATTGAAATAGGGGAAAAAGATGGTTCTTAATAGTCAATAATTTAATATGTTTCGTATTCTCATAAAAATGTACAAAAGTTTGTTAACCTTTCTACTGATACATATATTTGTAATATTGTTAAGATCACGTCGTCGGATCTACCGGATCTGCCCTGATGATGGACACTGCAACGCTGTCCGAAACGTCGGCTAAAGAAGGAGATAGCACAACACGGCATAACATCCCAAAAACTAACAATGAAAATTAAGATAAGTTGGTGACGGAGAATTTTTACAAATCAAAAAATAACGCCATCATTATTTTTAGTGACAGATTAAGTAGATCCGGCACTGCTGCATGCGAACTGCTTCGTTATGTAAACTACGAGTATTACTTCTAAATGTAATTACGTTCGTTTTGTAATTACTTCACTGAATATTATGGTAAATTATTGTATTGGAAAATCTGTTACGTCTATTGCATTAATATTGTTGTTAGACGATTAGAATTCTACAGATTATCTTCCAATTCAATTCATTACTACTCTGCTTCATAAAATTTTTGTATAAAGTTATAGTATAACTAGCGCAGACCCGTGAAAATCACGGGATAGTCTGAATTCTGAAAATGACACTATTAAAATGATCTTCTGTAAAAAAAAGTGTGCAATTCACACGTGGTAGAAGTGAAACCTTCAGAAAACGAAAGTAGACAAGAGTGGGGAGGCTACGAAGCACCGTACAAAGAGGAGACCGATAAGCTACGAAGCACCGTACAAAGAGGGGACTGATTATACTATCTCATTCTCTCTTAGTCTAAATCCTATAGACGTATGTGTTTGTTTTTTTTAAGTGTCGCTATCTTTCATTTCATCTATTTTCAAACACAATGGTGCCAAGAAAGTTTTCACTTTAAAAAACATTTGTAGGTAGGTACTTTATTGCTTGCGCGAATTCTCCACACAGTCAGTTCTAATTTTGAAAATGACACATACATTTAAGGTTGTTAAAAATATTTACAAAGAATATTCAGTTTTCTGAAAGATCTATCAATATTATCTTAATATGTACAACAAGGTTATAATAAAGTTAGTTATATACACCACTTATAACTCGAGAACGGCTGGACCGATTTTTATGATCTTTGATTTGTTAGATTTGTCTCCGCCCCGAATAGCAGAATAGCTATTAAAACATCGGAAAAATTCACGACAGAAATAATAATTAAGAAAATTTATACATACATTTGTATATTATACCTCATACATTTGTATGGAACGAATTCTCATCTTTTGAAAGAGCTGCAGGTATATTGTGATAAGTATAATATTGAGTAGTGAGTGAATTACAAAAATTCAAAAAGGGTAAAATATCAATGCGCTGATTGTTTTGCTTTTGTTTTTAAACATATTATGCTGTACGTCTTTCTTACACACTTAAATGTCAACAGTCGAAAATGGGACAAACGGTGAACGTATGTCTGCACCCCTCCAAAGGAAAAATACAATAAGTATAATACATCTCCCTCACACGTATATATTTTTTATATGAATACCTCACAAGAGTCCCAACTGCTCACGTCTGAAGGCAGTGAGACTACGGCGTCCCCAATTGGGGTATGTTGTGAGGCTGAAGGTAGTGGGGAGAGAAAGAAGATAGGTACGAGGAAGGTGGGGAAGTACCTGGCTATTCAGATCTGGTCACTAAACGTGACTAATGCCATTTCAAGCAACGTTTAAATTCTGAATGGTGGTCTTACACCAGGGCGATTCTGAGAGTATCTTCAACTCTGGAACGTACCGCAAATATACTATATATTATTTTAAATGAATAAATTGATATAACATAAATTAATCAAATAAAATTTATTTGCCACGCCGGGATTCGATCCCGCGACCTTCGGTGTGCGAGACAAGAGCCTTACCACTAGACTACGCCGGCCGTCGAAAAGAAAGGCCGTATAAAGAAAATGAAACGCAATTCCCGCGAGTAAGTGAAAAAGTAAGAAAATCACAAAAATTATAAGTTCGTACAAAACGCCATCTCTGATAGTGACAAAAACAAAACATGGGCAGTTGCGCATCGATAATTTAATAAAAAACTGAATTTAATTCAGAAAATAAGTTAACAAAACAGTTATTGATTCTGAGGCGGTACGAAGTTCTCCGGGTCAGCTAGTAATAAAATAAAAATGAAACCGATACCAAACACAAACTGTGAATATTTCTGTCACTAAAATCAACCAGACTATAATTTATCGTCCGAATTACTTCGCAGATCAAATCAATCAAAAGGGTCGCGGTGGTAGATTAGCGATAATTCCGGCAGACAATCTGTTATTTATCCCAATTGTATCTAACTAGTAAATAATGTGTTGTGTCTTCTGTGAGATATAAAAATATAAACAGGTCACACCAAACTGCGCAGTAAACTCAAGTATACTGCGTGTTTTGTATCGAGAACACACGTTCCTGTAAACACGAAACCGTGAACTTGACCGACCAACGAGATTTTGTACAAAACCGACGTAAACAACCCATTCCAATATTGTGCGTGGAATTTTCTACGTGATAGCCGATGAACAGATATTACACACTAGAAATGCCTCCCAAGTTTTTAATTTTTTTAAAGCGAAACTTTTTCAGCGCCGTTAGTGACTTGAATTCGGGTGAAACGGAAACGCGTCACAACTCAGTTCTACACAAATACTAGGTTCTAATATAATGCTGTAAATTCGCACCTCGGCGCGTGTCTTCCATAACATAGTTGGCAAAGTGCCTGACGAGTCTCAGCGGCCAGAGAGACATACATCAAGCGAACGGGGGTTCAAATCCTACGAAATCCAAAAAGAAACATTTTTATTTTGTGAAATCAATATCCATTCTTCAAACCACAAATCAATAATATCCATAAAAACAAGCAAAAGAAAATAAAGCGACATCTAGCGCCTTTCTGCTTTCACTTCTACCGCGTGTGATTTAAAAACTCTGATTTTTTTAAATAATGTATGAATATATCACATTATTTACATTTTCGATATGGTTACAGCGATGATTCCAATTGTAGGCTAGTCCACCATTAATCTCAACATTCTAAGTTATATTACGTAATAATAAATTAAATTACAAGTAGATTCACAAAATAATGAGAATCAAAATCAAATATTAGTAAATGCATACATACACACTTACGTTTACCTGTTTTATATAGGTACACGTATAAGCATACGTGTGCATTTAATATGTGTGTGCGCATACGTGTGCAGACTCTACACACGTATACGTCTACATATACAGACACACACACACACAAACACACACATATACATATATAAACGCGTATTATAGAGCCAATGCGTATTTAGGTGAATGATTCAATAATTACAAAGCGGCTCTAAGTGAGAAGATCGTCAGGTATAATGCAAGCATAAGTTCCTCATTTTTTTAAGTTTATTTATTTATTGAGTTAGTTTATACTACATGTATATAAACTAACAAGTAGGTAGTAAAGAAAGCATAACATTTCTTGTTAAAACATTCATTCTTTCTTCATTCTTAGTCTAGCCATTTTGCTATATTTTTTAAGACTTCGTTTATTTTGTTAATTGTATCTATGTAATCTACACACGAAATATTGAGTAAGGCATCGTCTGCAAGTGGTCTAATTTTGCTATTTTTTATGGTTTTAATTATATAAATTATGAATAGAATTGGACCTAATACCGACCCTTGTGGAACACCAAGGTTGTTTTCTATCGGTTCTGATTCTGAGCTTTCAGCTTTCATTACTCGTTTTTTTTCCTGGAGATATTCTTTGAATACCTATATCTTCTAATTTTTCCAATAGTTTTTTTTCCTTTCTATCGTTTGAAATCTAAGAATGCAGCAATGATGATTTTTTTGTCTGTTTCTTTCTTCCATGTATCAATCACTATGTTTATCGCTGCTTCGCAAGAATTATTGTTCCGGAATCCTGATTGCTCGTGTCTTAATATGTATGTTTTTCCAAATACTCAATGAGTTGCTTTTTATCACAATTTCTTGAACCATTTCATTTTTGTATAAATTCTTCACATGTTCTGGTATTAACAACTTTCGGAATAGGGATTAGAATAGATGTTTTCCATGTGTTCGGAAATTTTTCACTTCGTAATGATTAATTTATTTTTAAAATATATTTTTCTGATTTTTCTGTCTTCAGATTTTGATAAAGTTTCGCTAATATTGTCTTCATTTAATTAAATATTATAATTTGAGTTTTTACTCATAAAGTTAAAAATAAAAATATTCATCCTAGACTTGCAGAAAAGTCAATAGATGTCGCGTATTAAAAATAAAATGGATAAATATTTAACCAGACACTATCTAGATAGCATTTAGTTCGGGTTGAATCTTGCAATCATATATAAAGGTAGCAGCCAATAATACGTGCGTAAAGAAAATTGAAGATAGTGTTGGTAGTTCTTAGTCGAAGTTAAAAAGTGACCGAATTGGAAATGGGTTCCATAGCTCAATCGGTAGAGCAGTTGGCCATGAATGCTAAGGTATCTGGGTTCGTATCCCAGTGGAACCAATGTCGTTTTCTGATTTTTCAATCTTCAGATTTTGATTGAGTTTCGCTAATATTGTCTTCATTTGATTAAAGATTAATTTATTATTATTATTCTGAAAGTAGTGATTGAATTCTCGAACCCATATGTTTGTTTTCACGATAAAATAACGATACCAGACATGTGTATCACATATGAGGTGTACCTGACTTATTAAAACACTTTTATCTAGTTATGCTTTAAAATTTTAAGGTGAATTAATTGTTTGCATCCGTACATATCAATATGAATATGAGTAAATAGTTTTGTCTATACAAAGAAACAAACTCAAATCTTTCAAGGTAGGCTAACACGTACAATATTGGATTGAGTGACATTGAGTTTAACCTTAAATAAATTCACAGAATGGCTATTCTATATTCAACAAATTGAGAATACTTGTCAGAGTTTTCTAATTGAAACGTACTCGTAGAATAAAGAAGAACCCAAGAATAGCGTTTCGTAAACCAAATATTTGCCCAATCGGGCCTTAATTTCAACTGGGATGGAGATCTATGATATCAGGCGAGTGTAAGTGAGACAGGGCGCCAGGCTATTGAGCAAAATTGAATTTTGTTGTTTCCATTCAAATTTGTACAGAAGACAATTCTAGTTTTCTTATTTATTCTACGGACTGAAGTATTATTATTTTCGACAACGATTATTTTATTTTTTTACAACGGAAAAGGCCAAAATGAAGCCTTATCGTCATTTTGAGTGTAATGGTGAGTTGATTGGCCGTGAGCTTCGCAAATTGACACGGAACACGACAAAAACAATTCCATAAATCAACCCTAGGGAAGGAAAGAAAACAAACAAATAAAATGGTGGCTAATGCTCGTTAGTATCGATGATCGATTGCTTTATACTTTTCCAAGCCTTTATTGTCTATGGTTTTTGGTTCGTTTTACAGTCGTATACATGAAACTGTATATTTTAAAAGAAGACTTGCACGAGTATCGATCGTCCAGTTGATTAATCAGACATCTCCAAATACCAAGTTTTGAGATAATGAGAAAAGCGATATTTGAATGCTGACCATAAATCAAATATACCCTTTAGTGATACAGGAATTATATATTTTCCAAAGTGATCTAAAAATAAGAAAACTTTCCTTCGCAACAATTTTTTTACAATAATTTACATAAACATGCAAATTTAGTCTCTCTCGTGACACGTGACACCAACACCAAATGGCCGAACATTTTCAGAATAAATTTGTAAATTGATACAATCATATAAACGTAATTGAAATTTTGTGCACTTGGATCCACAAGGTTCTTTCTATCATTGGTGATGGAATTGAGATATTGGGGTACAAAATACTAACACTCGAAATTTATAAATAAATATACAGAACGTGTTGTAATTGAATTATCTTTATGTTTTACAACATTCTAAGTAAAAATTACGTAGAATTTAACCAAATAACTAAGCAAAAAAAACAGAACATGAATATCGGAACTCAGAGAATTTAGTATTTTTTTTCTAGATACCATGTTTTTTGCATACATTTTTTCCAAATATATATATATATATACATATCCGTCGATACATATATATATATATATATATTTTTTTTTTAAAGAATTAAGTTGTTCAAATCGCAAACGGTTTCTTGTTATTCTATAAATATAAAGTAGTTTAAATGGAAATTTGTCGCGTGATTGTCTGCGAACTTACATGACATATTTAAGATACGATATTAAAGTGAAAAACATTCCATGACACTTTCGGCCAAAATGTCAGATAGAATCCTATTGTCCCAAGGGCACGATTATTCACTTTGTTATTGTTTACGTAGGTCCAGGGTAAAATATATATTTTTAATTTGAAACTTAAAACCACCAACGTGATTCGGTTGACGTATCTAAAGATAGTTATTGCTTTGTTTCAAGTATAATTTCTCTACGTTATCATTTTTGTGTCACGCGACTGATTTTACTTTAATACTTGCCTCGAGGCTTGGTCATCAGAAAGTTACAAGTAAAAGATATTATTGTTTTTTCTGGGTGTTAATGTTACATGTACGTGTGTCAATTTTAGATAAACTGATTTAGATACCAGAAGGCACTCTAAAACGTCCCTTATCTGACTGCCATGAATAACCTGTGTCAGGCGTTCTAGTTTAACGAAATTGGTGTTTTACGCAAGAAATCGATAAACAATCTTCATTCCTGATCGATTCCCAATTTGACCTAAGCACTTCTACCATTAAAGCCCAGATTTTAATGCTATAATAAAAACAATAATCTTTTACATGTTTATTCCTACACAGACTTGTGACATGTGTCTTATTCGAGTGATGATAGTCTCTATTCAGAGCTCTGGAAAAAACATAAGTCTGATTTGGATTCGTTAATATCGCATCGTTAATATCGGTACTGCGGATTCCTTGGAAAAACTACATTCCCCTATCTGACATTTTTTTCCATCCTCAAAGATAGATCCCGCAATGTTTGAGAAAGGTATTGGAGCATTGCTAGTTAATCCAAGGGAGCCTACAATGCCTCAATACAAATAACGAAATAACTATTACATGAAATGATTTTACGCGCAATCCTGCAACACTGGCGTGTTGCCTGGTTACCCCTTGTCAAATCCCCATCACCTTGCACTCTCTGTGACGCTTAGTCTCGGCGTGACAACTATTCACGATGGAGCTTACACTCGCCGCACCCGCCAGGTGTGAGTTTCGCTCTGTAATTCGTTTTTAAACTTTGCTTTGGCGAATCTGAATGATGCTACTGGGATTGTTCCTTGGCTTCTGGGGTCGTGTAGTGTATACGGGTCTCATCCCCAGTCACAATTAAGTCCAAGAATTCATCGCCATCAATGTCCTAGCACTCAAGGAATTCGTGGGCTGCTTCAACCCGTTGTTGTTTGTGATCTTCGTTGAGCATTTTGGGACCCACCTTGGGCAGACTTTGTGGCTTCCCATTTTTTTTGTAAAAATATTGTCAATAGTGGTCTTACTGAAATCAGGAATCATATCACAGAGCTCCCGAACCATCACCCGTCGATTTGCAATCATTGTTTTTTCCACTTTGGCAATTTATTCATCTGAAACCGATAGCCGTCCGGCACGCTTTTAAATTCTCTGCACCATTTGCGCACGTTTTCGCACTCATACACTGTTTCCCGACTCTTCAAGTAGCTGAGAATTAATTTCTACCGAGGTTTTGTTCTTCGCACAAAAAACTAATTAGCGGGTGCGGCGAGCGGAAGCTTCATCGCGAACGGCTGCCACGCCGTCAAAAGTGTCGCAGAGAGTGCAGCATTGTGGGGATTTGGAGTAGGGAAACCAGGTTACACGCCAGTTTTCCCGGATCTCGCATAAAATTGTTCCAAAGTGACTGCAGCACCTTGGAGACCTTACTTTACGGACAGCCCTCGTATCTCATCAAAACTCTGGTTTTAACAATTCCCCCATCTTTCCATAAAATAAATTTTCCACTTATTCGGTTAAGAATTGGAGATTGTTCCGTTCCTTCTCACCTTTTTAAAATTCACATTCTTAACTCCCCAGATTGTACGTTCTGTGGTCTATGTGTGGGAACTCTAGACCGCATATTTTTTGGTTGTACCTCTCTAAATAAATATCCTCTCTTCTATAAAGCGTTATCTAAAATTGCCTCCCCACCATTCAACATCTCATCTCTTCTAAGTCTGAACTCAACTCCTATCTTCCATATAATTCGAGTCGTGATGGAGGACTTAGCCAGCCGCGGAATTGAACACGGAATGCCTGGGTGGGACCCAAACGCGATACCCACTCAACCACTGATACATAGATAACCATAAAAGTATCGCAACTCACAACTAGAGCCTCCTTGTGCAATAATAAATGCTGAGTGGTGCGGAAAGCGATAAAACGCATGTTAGAAAAAAAACACAACATACACCCAAACTCAATTCCAGACGGCTGAAGATTGAACGATCTCCCGCCCATGGAACTTGTTTACGTAACTCACGTTTTCCATGGTATAGATTCCATGGAATACTAACCTATGGTATTGCTGGGAGTTCCCCTGTACCTATATATACATGAGTGCACGGCACAGGCAGTCATGAAATAAATGCTGAGATTGAATGTGTGCGTTTTCCGAATACCTTCTTCCACCTTTTACGGAATTTAGCAGCTCCCAGCTTATGTAAGCAGAACGTGACGATTTATAGGTAGACAATATACACAGCTTTCAGGCTTTCAGAGGCGGACCATTGTTTACTGGCATTCACATTGCCTAATGCGCATTATCTCTTTATTTATTTATTTACTTTATTAACGCCCTTTTTAGGAGCTTTTACATAGGAATAGTAACAATTATTGAAAAAAAAAAATGAGTGTGCTTTAGACCACACGAGTGAAGTAAAACTGTACTAACTTATGCCGTCCATTAACAATATAACAATAACAGGATTAAAAATATCCCCATCCCCTCAACATCCCCATCAACTCAACTCAACTCTCAACTCTCAACTCTCAACTCTCAACTCTCAACTCTCAACTCTCAACTCTCAACTCTCAACTCTCAACTCTCAACTCTCAACTCTCAACTCTCAACTCTCAACTCTCAACTCTCAACTCTCAACTCTCAACTCTCAACTCTCAACTCTCAACTCTCAACTCACAACTCTCAACTCTCAACTCTCAACTCTCAACTATCAGCTCTCAGCTCTCAGCTCTCAGCTCTCAGCTCTCAACTCTCAGCTCTCAGCTCTCATCTCTCAGCTCACAGCTCTCAGCTCTCAGCTCTCAGTATGTATTTAATATTTCATCAAATGAAATATTAAATACATTTTTTAGAGTCGTGTAAAACATTTAAAAAAAAAACGAGTATGCTTTAGATCTGAAGTAAAACTTCACTAAATTATAAAAGAAGAGAGAAAGAAAGTGTACGTGCGCACTGCTCTCTCTTGCTCCTACAGTGTGTTACAGACAATAGGCCTGCACTGTGTCTTAGATATACGAAACGTTACTGGCTATAAGAGAAAGAGAGAGAGAAAATGTGTGCTTGCACCTCTCTCTCTCTTGCCTCTAGAGTAATATACGAAACGTAACTCTCCCTCTTTTATCTTCACTAACTTATATCATCCTCTCAACTTCCGTTCGCCTCGCCGGATCACACTTTTTATAACTCTCTCGTCACGAATTCACCAGCTTACTCCCCAAGTCAAGCGTACGTAAAAAAGTTTTACTTCAAAAATAATACTGAGCAACAATGGTAGGTATTTAATTTTTGACAAACTGCTCAAAAACTAAATCCGTTCAATTTTTGGTTTATAAATCTAATATTTTTTACCCCTGACCAAAATGCTATAAAAAATCCTTACTGACTTATTAAAATGTTCATGAAGATTTTGCAAGCAAGGTTACCGGTCTAGTCGAATATTAGCGACGGAAAAAATCTAATCACATTGTAATTGAATGAATTTCATTCAATGGTCTCGAAATAAAAACAAAACACTTAGTTGGGATATAAATACGAGAAAATGTTTTTTTTTATCTAAGCAAAAAACTAAACCAGTAAAACCTCAAATTGTGATATTTTAATTAAATGAAGATAACGACTACGGGTTTGAATCTTGCCATCATACATAAAAATAACAGCCAATAAAAACACTAGAAGCGCAGAACATCCTGACACCCCTAGAAGCGCGGATGGGTCAATTATGGCCATTTTAGTTTTGCTACAGTAATGTGAAGATATATATTCAAATAAAACTAGTAATTATGATAGAATGTTTTTATTATATTAGATTTTAGAGTTTCAGCAAGGGATAGAGACGTGAAAAAGTTATCACAAGTGATATTTCTTCCTTTTTTTGGCTGCATCAATTTTTCCACTACGTAATCCCCACGACGTTCGTTATTTGACCTGACGGTGTCCTTGCCTAGGTACGGAAATGCGTTAACTATATATTTAGAGTCCTTATATACAGCCAACCAGAACTTTTGTCCCTATTTATCTTTGGATAAAAAATATATGTATATTACATTTACGTGGTTCAAGTTGCGTATAAATAATAATCATATTTCATAAAAAAAGTCATAAAAAATTACGATTATACGCATAATAAAATATTGACTAGAGCAGGAAAGACATCGAAAAGGGTCAAATTTGGGACGCCCACGAAGATTATTTTGGTAGTTCTTAGTCGAAGTATGATACAGTTAAAAATGACTAAATTGGATAGGGACACATTCGCTCAGTTGATAGAGCTCCGCCCGGCCAGACGTAGGTCCTGGGTTCAAGTCCTAGATATCATCGTATCTTTTTCTGATTTTTCTGTTTTCAGATTTTCAATTGACTTTCGTTAATGTTGTCTTCATTTAACTAAATCCTTAATTCTTCATTTAATTTTTTTGTTTTGGTATCTGAAATCCGTATCTGCAGAAAAGGCTAAGTAGATACCGGCAAATGGTATTGGCAGAAAAAGAGAAACATGCCCTGTCAAAAAAACGTTTCAAAACAAACGTTTCTTAGGGTTTTTTTAACAAAATGTCTCGACAAGATCTCCAAATTGACGTCCATTTTATGCATTCACACTTAATCTACGTTCGACTTACTCAGAGGAAAAGAAAAAAAATAATGGCTTTTCGAGGAGGCGCAATAAAATTTTTACATAAAGAAATCGTTTTGGAAATTGAATTATTTACTGCAAAATGCAATAAATTGTACAATAAATCAATTTATGAAACACTAGCTGAAGTGAACCCGGCGTTGCTCTGGTTTGAATGGTTTTCTGTGAAGTTTTAAAGTTGTGAATCGCCATTGATTTAGTTCTTCGTGTCTTGTTTTCCTCGGCCATCCCCGATATCTTCTACCATTTAAAAACTCTCTATGAACATTCCTCTAGCACGGTCGATCGATACGGATTGATACTTCGATCAGATTGATAGGATAACTTTCGTGAACTTCTCATCATTCTCTAGGACAACTGCAGATCGCTAACGTTAAAACAACAGTTGACGTCGAATATATTAAGAACATTCGGTCATTGGGAACTGTTACTTTTGAACGATGAGAAGTTACTGAAAGTTATCCTATCAATCCTTATAGATCGCCCATGCTAGGACCCCTGGTACCAATAAGAACAAACTGTTTTGCTTTCTGAAAATTTTCCCCCCATAAGAATAAATTAGAGACCTTTGAGAATTTTTGGGTTCAATTTTATCGTAAATAAAATTAGCACTTCGGGCGCAACGAACAAAGTGTCCATAAATTAATTATTTATCCATGACATTATGCGATGTGACATTCACCCTAAAGACTTTGGGTCACGTCCTGTGAATGGAAACTACTCTGTATCGAACAATAATTATATTACCTTTTTGCTTGCTACCTTTTTGTTTGTTTTATGTTGAAGGATCTATTGTTTTCTACTTGAATGACATGTAGTAATTATGGTGCTAAACACATAAAATACTGGAATTAAACAATTGTAGAATACTGATTGAAAGGGTAAGAATGGAAACAAACGATATTATATGTAAATGGCAAGGTATTTTTAAGTGGAGTGGAAGGGGATGCATGGACCAGTTTTTCTCACTGAGTAGTTTCTTCGAAAAATACTAGTAACTTTTCTGTGCCTTTGTATATTCACAAAATGCATATGACCAAGTCGACAGGAAAAGTTATGGAAGTTGTTGTCCGAGTATGGAGTGAATACAAATTTCATAGGGCAATTGCATCTCTTCATGAGGGAAACGTTGCATGTATTAGGATGAACGGTATGGTTAGACATCACAAAAGGTGTTAAGCAAGGCTTTGTAGTTAGTAGTTACCGTAGTAGGGCAGAGTATATATTCTAGCACAGCATAGCATGACAAGAGGAATGGTGCTGTTGAACGAAATATACGAAACACTAGATATACTCGTGTTTAACATTTTCTTGTATAACATTTTTTTTTTTTTTTCCTAAATTACGAACCTATGTCAATTAATATTTGTATTTATCTCATAAGTTCTTTGAATATTATTTAAAAATTTAATTATAATATTCAAAGAACTTAGTATTTATCTCATAAGTTCTTTGAATATTATTTAAAAATTTAATTAGAACATTATTATTATTTTATTTTTTGCGTGTGAATAAATACTCCTCCCATAAACACGAGCTCCCAGAGCTCAACTTATGGAGTAGTAGAATAAAAAAAAAATGTTGTTTAACCTTGCAAATGTTATCATTTTTTAATGTAAAAACAAGTCTTGAAATAAATAAATAAATAAATAAATAAATAAATATAACTCTTCTTTAGATAGCCTTAAGATTTTTGTTTGAATAATAATAATCTTCGTAGGTGTTAAGAGTGTCAAAATGAGAAAATTGTACAGTAATTGGATAATTAATCTATTGTACAATTAAAAAAAATTAAAAATTACTATATTACCCACTTTTCATGGAAAAAAATCCTTGTGAACACAATCTAACAAATTTATATCTATCAATTAAAAACCATAACATTCCACATTATACTGTTAATTTATTACTAAAATATTCTTATACAAATACATACTTATAAAAATACAAAATACAAAATCATTTTTCAATTTTTATAAGAATCAAATCAATTTTTCCTAAACAGTTATTTATTATAAAAAAAAAGAAACGCAACTTGACATTCCCTTGAGAAACATTCTTTATCACATAACAATAATATCACTTTATTCTTTAATCGCGATGGATTTATCAATTTCTTTGATTGCGTCCACCGGCGTATCATTAGTAATTTTGTTTGACTCGTCAACAGGTTTGGTCTCATTGGCGATATCTTTTGGGTCGAATTTGTATCCAAGACTTTCCATTTCTTTGACGATGTTGGGTTTACTTTTGAGAGAGTCGAGCCAGAGTGTGTACGATACGTCCGGTCTAGTTCCTCCGTATCTTTCCGGAAGATATTTGGGCGAAACGTGTTTGTGCAGAGATTCCATGTTGTTTCCGTGGAAGAAGATCTTCTGTCTCATGCGGTCGTCCAGCAGCGGCTTGAACATGGAGTAGATGGTGTCGAAGACCCAGGACTGGTTGATGATGTGGAGGGCGTGGGTTTTAATCGGGAAGCAGGTCTAAAAATGATTAATTTAAAATAATGAATGAATAAGATCATAACAAATAGTGTAAAAATTTCGATTTCAGTGATTGTTTCAGATATTCAGTAGATTCTTAGATCTTTTAAACTACGCAACGGATTTTCAAGCGGTTAATTATAATTTGTCAAGGTTTTGGGTAGAATGGTTGAAATATAATATATATTAAAGGAGCGGGCTGGCAACAGGCAGCGGGCAACGGGCAGCGGGCTGGCAAGCGGGCGATGTGGATTTGATATGTATGCAAATCGACAGATGATGGCGTTGGTTTTTAAGGTTGGGTAATGGCGTTGTCAGTAGATGGCGATGTGTGTCGTTAGCCACAGCAACGTCTGGCTGGTTCTGCTAGTATGTAATAAAAGAGCTTATTATTTTTAATTGATAAACTAACGTTTAAACAAGATTTTTATGCATAGCACAAAGGGTAGATAACAAATATTATAATCAATAATTATCAGCCTGAAACACTCATCTACATTGAAAAAATCTTCCGAGAAAAGATACTGGCCTGGCGTTTATGCGTTATAGAAAATGATAGGTATATTTTTACAAAGTAAAATAACTAGAGATACTGATTCACAGCATTAACGATATTTTAGCGAATTAAAGCGATAAATGGTGTTTTTAGCGATAAATACATTAAAACGCGAAATAGCAGCGATTTTTACGACAAAACTCAACAATATGCGAACCTTAAAGGCCTTAAAACCTTAAAGGCTTTGCAGGTGGTAAAGAACCAGGTTTTTGAGTTATCTTGACCCAAATAAAAACCCAAATAAGAGAGATTTGTCAGAAGAGTTCTGTGAAACTGGCATCTCATATGCTGAACCGTCAAGACAACAGCACTAATCTATTTCTTGAGCACCCAGGTAAAATTTTCAATACTGCGATTGAAGGTCAGAATGTCCAGCGATCAGACACTATTCTTTAAGCAAGTAAAAGTAGGCTTGCACCAACATTCAAAACTGTTGATGACAGTAAATTCCTGGAAGGTAACAGTTATTTTCAAAGACAGCTTGTAGAGCAAGTGGGGGATGGAGTCACTGTAGACATTTCAGTTTCTCTTAGCTGTAAAAATTGTTCATAGAGAATTTGCTGAGGCGGCTCTGATGACTGTGTGGGCCCCTGTGAATAGTGTTGACGCAGAAAGATTTTTTAGTCGCTAAAATCTTGTATTGGCAGATCGTAGAACGAATATGACACACCCTACTGCAGAAACATTGCCTTGTTGAGTTTTAATCCATAATACAATAAACATGTTTCAAGTGATTTTGCTTATTTAATTGTTTTTCCCCTCTCGCCGTCTCCCATTCCTTGACATTATCATTTTAGATATAAACACTATGAAAACGCAAAATTAAAGCTATAAAAGCTATTTTTCAATAATTAATACTACATTTCTTAAAAATAAAGCTATTAATCAGTGAATCTTGAAATATCTACAATTCTACATACCGACATCCAACCTACATCTATATAAAGGTGAAATAACTGGGTAGGTATATAATTTAAAAGATCCACTATTATCTTATTTCATAGATTCTTAACTTATTTCGAAGATCCATTCTTATCTTATTTCATCGATTAGAAGAGATATTTTAGATAAATGAAATGTCCACTGAAAAAACGATCAAAAGTATTTGGTAAGATCATCGTAAAAAATTTCTGATACCTATATATCGTTTATCTTGTTTTATGTTTTATCATAAATATCCCGTGATAAGTACAACGATTAAACGATTTTCGTTAACCACTATGCCAATTTCGCGCGATAGTTAAATTGACGATTTTTTTAATAAAACCCATGAAATTATGATAAAAGATAAATTATAGGTAATTTTCTTTAAAGAACAGCTGACAGCCTGTAAATATCTTGGCGCTCCAGTGTTTAAGTCGTTGTACCTTTTTTTAATAAGTCAATTAGACAATCTAAAGTAATATAATTCTAACCGTGAGGTCGGGATATGTTCTTTGCTTTAAAAGACGCAATAATGCAGAACTTTAATTATGTAGTTAACTTGCTGTATTTGACTACCACCAACAGCTGCACAAACGTGGAGGCCAAGGGACGGTGACCACCCAAGAGCACGCAGGAAAGATCAACATATTTAGCTGATTTAGTGATAATTACGTTTGACTTTTTAATATTTACGTACCACCATTAGCTGGACGACCTTGGAGGCCACGGAAGGGGTGACCTGCCAGGCGTGCTGCATGGAAAGGTTCTCAAAATCGAAGAGGCAGACTCCACCCAGCACTTGAGCCCTCTGCTCCAGGATGCCAAGTTCCAGTACGACCAAGGTAGCCTTGAACAGTTCATTCACGGAGTATGCAGATGGGTCCCAATTGCCTGAAAAACATAATTTACTGAATTAAGAAATATATTATTTACTCCAATACCGGACCAGTCAGTGCATGGCTAAGTTTGGCAAAGCATCTGGTTCCCATCGAGCCAATCTAAGTCAATTCCTCGGCAGGCTAAATCTTCCACCACGACACAAACCACTTTTCCGCTTACAATGGAATTTTTGTTTGTTTGTTTTTCTTTTAAAAAACTTACTAAATCATAAGTACTTAGGCATGCCAGTTTTAGTAAAAATAAACCTTTCTCTGGGCAGGGTAGGACACAACATTTAAAAATAAATCCAAATTCAGAAAGACTGACTATGGACGGGTTGTTTTGAATTTAAACAATTCTTCAAATATCAAAGTTTACATTAAAGTTCTAGGCAGTAACAGATCGTGAATTTTTGGTGTTCAGGAGTGCTAACATTAAAAAAAATGACATTATTGATGCTGTAGCCGAAAAAGGATTTTTTTTTGCAAATCAAGTTTTTGTATGAATAGTTTCAGGAAGTTTCAATTTGGCTGTGTACCGCACGGATTTCCTGAAAAATCTTCATACAATATTTTTTTTTCGTATACGACAACTTCAATAATGCCATTTTTCTTAATATTGGCAGTCTTAGCACACCCAAGAGGCACATGAATTAAGTCACACGCCACTGGTTCTAGTTATTCAAGTTATTTCATTACTTTAACATGGACCGGTTAGCTACTTGGATAATAACAGAACTTGATTACGACTCTCACAGAACTCGAGTATTAATTAACTTTGAAATTTAATAAATTGTTCAAATTCTGTGAAATACCTCGTCGAAAAAAACGTATTGGGAGAGGGAGGTAGATGGTGGGGGAATTATCTAGAAGTAAATTTGTAAATTGTTGTTCACCAATTGTTTTTCATTAAATGAACCAAAAGTCTGATAATTTTTTCTGTTTTTTTTTTAAATTAGGGGGCATACATTAATTACGTGGGCTCAAAGGGGAGGGGGTCCAGCAAAATCTGACGTTACTTAAAAAGGAATACGCGAAGTGGCCCAAATTTATCTCACCAAGGGGGGGAGGGGTCTAGATTGGCAGAAAAACTGCTCACGTAATTAATGTATGCCCCTTTAGTTCCACACAGGAGGCCCCGAGGAAAATAATTTCCCTCAGAGCCTATGTTATCTTGGTTACATGCCAACTGAGAATGAAATCAACTCGAAACCACCTCAGAAGGGTCATTAAAACCTATGAAAAATAATTTTAAAATAGCCGGTAATCTATAATAATAAATAACTTAACCTATTTAACTTAACCTATTTAACAATTTTTTTTATATTTTTTTATCATCACTCTTAGTGACCTTTCTGAGGTGGTTCTGAGTTGGTTTCATTCTGAGTTAGCTGGTCACCGTTATCTTTGGGATGCTGTGTGGAGGGTCTTTTTAGGAAAGGAAGGAGTGGAAGTTCTGGGATCGAAAAGGGTATTAGGGGTGGGTAGGAATCCGGGGGGCAGTGTGTCCAGGATTTACGGACATATGAATTCAACCCTCCCACTGCGGTGCAAAACGATGTTACGAGAGAGGATGGGTGGAGAATTCAAAGGGACTCCCTCAACCATTCTCTCCCGATCTGGCCTGCCATGCATCTGGTGGGCAGACGCATCCGCCGCCAAGAAAATAGGTATCTGAACGGGTTTGAAAGTTGCAGTTGTAGATAAGTTATTAGAGAAGTAGCTGTATGATCTGTATGATAACGTATTGTATTCGAAGTCGTATAACTTGTTTTAAGACAACTTTATTAAAAAAACAACCCCTTCTTATAAAAATACATTATAAAATATGTTACCTATTCTGTACATCATCCACCGCCGACCATCCTGATCTCGGTAGGGCGGCACAGAGAGGACATTAGCATCACCAATAAACCTCAGTGAAAGTGGCTCCACGTTGTTTTGAATCTCTGGGTTATCCTCTTTGAAGGTACAGTAATTTACGAACTGAAACAAAAAATATTCACACATAAACAAAAATGGTTCAAATATAAACAAAAATGGTTCACACATAAACATAAATGGATCAAACATAAACAAAAAACCATTAACAAAAAAAAAATGTTCACACATAAACAAAACTGGCTCACATTTAAACAAAAATGGTTCAAAACAAAACAATCATTAACCGTTTGCAATAATTTTGTTTAAAATAAAGTAAACATTAAAAAATAATCATTTCAACGGTAAGTCTCTATGAGAGTCTGTTTCGATGATCTGAAATCTGAATTTCGAAAATGATGAAACTGAAAATCTGAATTTCGATGACGATGAAACTGGGATTTGCAACGATTTTCAAAATGATTGTTGTAACGAATCAGACTATCGATAAAGTAGGTACCTATCTAGTTATGCTATCAATATTACCGAAATATAAATTTTGAAGTGAAAACTTCTTTGGCACCATTGTGATTTAAAACTCGATGAAACGAAAACAAAATAGCGTCACTGAAAAGAGACAAACACATAACTAGCCTGCGAGAGAATGAGGTAGAATAATCGGTCTCCTCTTTGTGCGGTGCTTCTTAGACTATCGGTCTCCTCTTTCTGTAGTGATTCGTAGCCTGCCCCCTCTTGTCTGCCTTAGTTTTTTGAAGGTTTCACTTTTACCGCTTGTAAACTGCACACTCTGATTTTGGTTTAGTTATTAGTTATTACGAATAGATAATACATTCATTAGATTTTTATAAAAGTGTGCTAAGCTCTACGTATTGACGGCCGGCGTGATCGAGGGGTAAGGCTTGTGACTTGCAATCCGAAGGTCGCGGAATCGAATTCCAGAGTGGCAAATACAATTTATTGATTGATTTGTGCTATTTCACAATTGATTCATTTAAAATAACACATAGTTTATTTGCGGCACGTTCCAGAGTGTAAGATACTCTCAGTATTGCCCTGGTGTAAGACCACCATTCAGAATTGAAACGTTGCTTGAAATGTCTTTAGCCGTGTTTGGTGACCAGATCTAAATAGCCAGGTACTTCCTCATCTTCCTTTTCCACATCCCCTTCCCCTCCCCACTATCTTCAGCCTCAGAACATACCCCAATTGGGGTTGCCATAGTCTCACTCAGCTGGGACTCTTGTGAGGTATTCACATAAAAAAAAAACTTTTCAAAAACCAATTAGTATTTTATATTAATTAGTTTCAGATGTAATATAAGAGTTCATAGTACTTTTAAACCCATTATTTTATTGGGAAAAGTTTTCAATTGTTTTCGTAAATACTTATGTTTTCCCACGATAACTAATTTTTACTGCGTGCAATTGGTGTCAATTGCCTTTTTCGATCAAACAAGATTTAATAGCTAGGCAAATTATTATCAGACATCGACTCGCTCACCTTTATTGTAAGGCAAAAGAAACATAATGGGATAATTATTGTTGCAAATTGTAAAATTATTGTTTACAAACCGGTTGTTCCATACAAGAGGAATTAAAATTAATACTACCAATTATGATTTTTCGATATGTACTGTGATTGTACCAACAGTATATTTGTAATAGACAAAACCCCTGAGTGAAGGAATAATAGTAATAATAAAATTTTACATATTTTGCAGACTTAAGGAAGTAGTCAATACTGACAAATAGAAAATGATTTATTTTTCTCTGGTGCAATCTCCAATCTTGTACGGTATAATAAGATGGGGTGATGCGCTTGATGCATTTATAAAACAATTACAAATAACTCAAAGTTACGTGTAATAAAAATATAATATTTTCGACAGATGAATTATACAAAGAAATTAAACTATTCACTCGCTGTAAGCTCAAAGTTACGTTACTACAAGCTATGAAATATATCTTTAAAAACAAAACTAATTAGAAAAAAATTAAAACAGAATCTACCTTAGAAATAATAAGTATTTCTAAGGTTGATTCTTTTTTTATTTATACCCCCAAACAAATTCAAACACACAGAAATTTTATTGGACCTCGTACTTCCATAACAATACAGATGTTGAAACATTATTTATTTAATTTGTATCACTTTATGTTTCTCACAAACTTTACACTTTTCATTACACTGTACACTATTGTAAACACCTTTTACAGACAAATTTTAATTATGTTTTTGTTTTTATATGCCCATTGTTTGTTTCTTTCTAGGAACCGCAATAAAATGTAAATAACTATTTGCGCCTTAGTGGGTACCCATTACTCTTAAGATTTTCATAATATTGTAGGTAAAAATTTGGAAAAATAAGGAAAAAATAGTTATATTTAGCAATAAGCTACTGTTAAAAGCTACTAAAAAACATCATATACGCCTTTTTATCTTAAGACCCTGTCCCTACCTCCAACATTGAAGTGATGGTGTAGAGCCGTTCACACGATTATTGTAAATTCCTGAAGAAAACCTCAAATGCCAAATATCTGATGATTACTATTCAAAATATTAAAAAAAACTCATATTATATCGAAATATAAAATGTGTGTTTTTATTTATGATTGTGTTTATTTAGATTTACAAAATTTTGCATTTTGTTTTACGAAAACTAAAAACTGCAAACGCAGTTTTTAGTTTTCGAATATGTTCAGAAATATTCCATTTATTTGGATTGCATTGCAAAGCGGAAATATTTTGACCCTCTGACAAAATATGATCGAGGCCTGAGGGGTTAAAACTTTATTCGTGGGGAAGGTATTTGATAAAAAAGGTTTATTTTTAGTAATTTTAATGCATTAGCTGTAGTTGTTCTGAAAGCGTTCTTACCAGTCTGTGTGCTCTTTCAACAATGAAATATCTGGCCCGCAGAAATCTTAAGAGGAAAGCATCGTCCATTCTTTGTGGTGTACATTCTCCACGTTCTAGAAAAAATATAAAATAATGAAGTTTTAAAAACCCTTCACGATACTAACTAACAATAATAATTAAGAACACGTATCTACGATTAAAGTATAAAGTATAAACAAACATAAATCCATTTTTCTTCGCCATCATTTTCGCAAGGGTTTGCAAGTACACTTCATTATCAAGGAGAAGTCACTAAAAATAGCGACGCTAAAAAGAGACAAACACATACATCTATATAGGATTCAGCCTGCGAGAGGATAATATAGTAATGAGATAATTAGCTTCCTCTTTGTGCGGTGTTTCGTAGCCTATCGGAATTCTCTTTGTGCGGTGCTTCAAAGCCTCCTCACTCTTATCTACTTTAGTTTACTGAAGGTTTCACTTCTGCCGCGTTTGAATTGCACACGCAAAATGACGTCTAAAGTTTTTTACTCCAAATATGCTCAAAAATCGCTACTTAAAACCTTCGGGTACGTGCCGTTACGCCCTATATATAATCTACTGTAAGTATTTTCCCCTGAAAAGAGATCTACTTGTGTACAAAGAAATGATTTTTTAATCGTGCGTAACTGCTACTGCAGGGAGCAACAGAATAAAACGGCCACCATCTCTAACTGCAACTGGAACTGCATCGTTAACAAACAAATTTGCAGAAAAACGGTCGAGTAGTCCGATTTAAACGGGACTGCTAGGCTTAGTTAATAAGGTAGGTACCGCATTAATACATTAGATTTGAAATTAATATTTATTTATTTAATACATGAAATACAGGTAAACACACAGTAAACAGGTATGTGTTCTCTGCTGATTCAACGACATTATTATATTGTGTAATAATAATTAGTAGATGTACATAATTATTCACCTCTGGATCAGAATAATGTATGGAGAATCAACATTACTGCAAAAATAATTATTATTACCGAAGTGTTTTCTGTTAACGTGCAAGCTACGAACATTGTTTACTAGTCTAGATTTTAATAGTTGAATTCTAATTATCTGAAATAATCGTAACCATGAGACGGACATATAATTGTTTAGTAAGTCTGACGTAACCTAGTTTCGTGACTTATCTCCCTCCACATCTAGCTAGTTTATTCGTTGATTCGATGTGACCTTTCTTAGGTTGGGTTTTTTAATTCGTTCACCCTTGAATAACATCAAACCCTTGAGCAGCGCCATGTTGATTTTTAATTGACCCCAGTTAAATACTGATTCTCGGTATATTTCAGTTTTTTAACAAATTTTGTGATCAGCTGACAAGTATACATAATGACATGAATTTTAAGCTGTTTATGTTGACATTTTATCTACCTGTAAATCGATATATTGAAGGGTGTCACGATGGTGACGATGAGGCAGATTATCAGAAAAATGAAATAATCTTGTCTCCTATATTTTTTTTTTTACATATGCTCCACATAGGAGGCCCTGAGCAAAATAATTTCCCTCAGGGCCTATGTCATCATTGTGGATGCTGTGTGGAGGGTTTTTTTGGGGAAAGGAAGGAGAGGAGAGTTCTGGGAAGGAAAGGGGTTTAAGCGGTGGGTAGGAATCTGGGGTTCAGTGTGTCCTGGTCATCCGCCTCCAATACCTAGACAAACATCACCCCATGAACCCGGGCACCCCTGCTAAATCACCAAACGTAGCGAACCACTTAGGGTGACCTATGGCAGAGGTGTTGGTTATCCAATAAAGGTTCCCGGGGCGGCGGTACCCAATTCCGTCTCCCAAAGGCTCAGTAGATAAAAGAGCAGTTGACCGGATATCAGAAAAACGCGGGTTCAAGTCCCGTCGCCGGCATTTATCGCTTATTTATTGCTTATAATAATTGTTACCCTTTGTGCCATGCATAAAAATCTTGTCTTAAACATTAGTTTACCAATTAAAAATAATAATATTGAAATATATTACATTAAGAGAGTAAATAAGGAGAGTAAATCTAAATTATAAAATGTAAATCTAAAACACAAAATTTACACAGGCATAGTTTACAAAAGCATTGTATACTGCGGAAAGATAACTTCTACACCGGTCAGTGGCTGAGTTGGCATCGCGTTTGGGCCCCACCCGGGCGTCGCATATTCGATTCCTCGGCTGGCTAAGTCCTCCACCACAACACAAGCAACATTTTCCGCTTACGGTAGTAGGGTATTTTCAAATATTGTCAGATTATTCGTAACCCGGGAATGTTTATCTTTCTTATCAAAAATAACTCACGCACTGGTAATATCTTTTCTGTTTCTCCCCTTTCTTTTCTTTTTATTTAACTGTTTAATTTTTATTTATCAAATATTTACAAAATTATTCCCCTCTTGGTCAATGTCCTCTTTGGGGATACTTTGTGAAAGTATTTTTGATTAGAGTAAGGAGTGAACATGGTCTGAAAAGACCCAACGTACAGGAGTGAAGAAACACCAGGCCCGGACTGGCCAGGTCCGCTGGTCCGCGATCGCGTTTTGGTAGTTTTTGTGTTGTTGGTAGTTATTTTGTGTTCTTGGTAATGTTTGTTTACATTTTCGAAAAAAAAATTACATTTTCTAAAAGTAGAACACGTCAAACAACTGTATTATTTTTCTAATCCCTAAAATCCGTTTGTCATTATTTTTACAACACAAATAATTTTGACATAATTCATTAATGCTTTTGTGTGAATAAAATCCTGCCTTTGATTTTCAACTCCGTTATAATTATTGGCAGTTCTACAGCATGTGTTTAGTAGTGTTGTGGTATCCTAAAAATACCGTGAATTTCTTTTTTCAATAAATAATAAAGTCACAAATCATAATATTCGTATAAAAACCTATCTGAATTTCTTCTTCTTTATAGGGGCCAATATAGAGTAGAAACGCGTTTTCATTGTTTTCAAGCACCTAATTTTCAAAAATTATCCGGGGGAGGCCCCCGGATCCCCCGTTTTCTGAAGCGCCCCCCCCCCCCCCCACCCCACGTTAGGGGGCCCCTTTAAAGGTTTTAGCGGAGGGCCCTAAATGGTCCCAGTCCGGGCCTGAGAAACACAGATGCCGACAAATCATTGTTCCGCAGCTGAGCTGTTGATCTCGACAACGAGTGGTAGAAACGACCCGTCAACTGTGTTCAAATGATGTCGAGCGTTTGGCGTGTTTCACCTGAAGGGATCAATAACGCTTGTTTCTCGGAACATCTTCCTTGAAAGATCAGTGGAACAAGGACAGCATTGCCACCTGAAAAACACTTATGCTCTACAGATTGTAATCCCTAATAATAATATTGTGCATTCTACCATATATCATGTCCCTAAGGTCCTGTATGCTCTTGAGTCTCGTTTCCGGGGATTCCTTAAGGTTGACCCTCGCGTACTCCGCTACTTCCTCCGGCAGCTCCCCAAGGTCGAGGTCCACGCAGCATTCTTCCACAGGCATTGTGAAGTGCGAATATCGCAAAATTCACTTATCAACCTGGAGAAAAAAAGATATTTATTTTATTGCATTTTGTAAAGGAAACTGAGGACCGAGTTCTTCACGAACAGGAATGTGGTGATCTTTCATCAGGGCGATGCTGAGAGAATCAACCACTCTGATGCATTCTAATATTATATTGCTACAACAGCAGCAGCAGTTTTCCGTCAATGAGTATTGTAATGCCCACTGTTATCAACAAATTTAAATCAGAACAATCCGAGAACTTATAAATTATTAATATCAAACATGCAACCAACCTAACTCAAAAATTGCTCCTAGTTTACGATCATTTTACCAACAGTAATGCTATTACGATTGCCTTCACTCAGGCGCAAAGCAGCTTTTTAAAATTAAAATAAAACATACTGAGCGCATTTATTATTATCGCGGCGATTCACGATTACAGTACCGTTACGGCACAAAAAACATTAATCTTAGGTTATTTATCCTAATAATGCTGCAGCTCTTTCTTACACACTAAATAACGGTGAGACAAAATATGAGACAATATACGAGTGTCTGTTTCCTCCAAAATACTCCTTTTTTTTCCTTTGGATGTATCAGATTACGTCTCAGCTACGGCGACGGGAATAGGGTTCATGCAGTATATGTAATATAATGTTTTCAATGCATTTAACATATGTTAAAAAATAACTAAACTCGAATATCGTACTTAAAACCCACAAAAAATGTTAAATTAATTAATTCGCTTTTAAAGTTGTATGAAAATTCAAATATCAAAAACGAGTCATGAATGATTGCGAAACTGTGACGTCACAACGCACCCACCGAGTCCCACGTCAAATTGATATGTTCCAGTTGCTGGTTTGAATAAGTTTGATGGTCATAATCGTTTAGTTAAGCATCCTAAACCAATTAGTTCATATAAAACATATATTGTAAATACATAATATCATGACAGTCAGTGGTTTTCTACAAGGACAGTCTGATAATTTGCCAAAATTCGACGCGACTATGATGACAGTTTTTTAAGGCACCTTTTCATCGCATGACACCGCTTTTTACACATAATAACACCATTTGGAACGTTTAAAAATAGTTTGTGTGGTGATGTTGTATTATTTTGAAGATGTTTTATTTGTGCACTTTGATAGCGTACAGTATTTATAAACGGTGTTTACGGACATTTTCTTCGAAAAACAAATGATCAACTAAATGCTGATTACTGATTACTGGATTACAACTAATGACAGCTGTCAAGAAGTGTGCAGTGACGTCACAAGCCAAAACCGCGCGAAGAAGGCGTTTTAGACCTAATTTGAAATGTGAATATTCAAAACCTATTCCTGTTGTAAATAAAAATGTTTGAATATTTCAGTTTGTAATTTTTTTCTTTAATTTTTGGTAAAAAAAAAGTGATTGTACCCTTTTGCGTTCTATTTTTTTATACATGTGAGGGAGATGTATGATAATTATTGTATATTTACTTTGGGGGGAGCTGACACTCCAACCATTCCATTATTCCAACTTATTCACCCTTTGTCTCATTTTCAACTATTGGTATTGAGTGTGTAAGAAAGAGCTACAGCATTAAATGTTTAATAACAAACGCAAAACAATGAGTAACGTAACTTTATTCCATAATTTCAAAATTATCGTCACGACTAGTAGTATTGTAGTGGTCTACGGAGACGTGCATGTCACGGTGCGGTGTGTGAGAAAAATGGAATTTTTTTTTCCTTCGGAAGCAACAGACCTACGTACAATGTGTATCTCATATTTTGAAAGAGCTGCAGCATTATTGCGATGAGGAACGTATGTTTAACGCATTTTTATGCCGTCACGGTAATAATAAAAACACTTTTTTTAACCCATAAGTTATCAACGTGGGCGTTTCAGACCTTTAGGGGGGCGGTAGAAGCCCAAGAGAAAATTAAGGGGCGTTTAATACTTTCTGGGGGGGTGGTAAAAGACCCAGAAAAATCCATCCCACCGCATCCCATCTTGCCTCATCCCATCTTGCCTTATCCCACCTTGCCCCATTCCATCCCATTACGCCCCGTGTAATAAATATAATTGTGACGAAAATATCCGTTTCAGATTCACGAGTTAGGGGGCACTAGAAAAAAATATTCTCAAAGTGGGCGGTGGGCAAAAAAGTTTGAGAATCTACGTTCTAACCCATAGATTCTCAACGTGAGGGCGATAACGCCCCCTTGGGAGCGTTTCAGATATTCAGGGGGCGGTAGAAGACCAAAAGAAAATTGGGGGGTTTTCAGACTTTTAGAGGGGCGGTAGCAGACCCAGAGAAACCCATCCCACCTGGGGCCATCCATAAATTAAGTCACGCCTTAAAATATTTTAGTATCTCATTATGCCCCCTCCGTTCGGATTCACGAGTTAGGGGGCGCTAAGAAATAAAAATATTCTCAAAGTGGGCGGTGGGCTAAACAAGGTTGAAAATCTATCTTTTAACCGAATCTAACGCAACGTCATTTAATAAAGCCTTGATATTATTACGGCCAAAACATGGAAACGTACGTACTTAACAATTTTTTCAAGGTAGTTTTTTTTTCCGTCACCTTGAGATCAGACACGTGTATTGAATCTATTCACCATAATCAACTCGTTTACCTTTTTGCAGCCATATAATTAGTGATGAAGTCTGTGCCCACCAAATGAGCGTAAAGGTCGATGTTAGATTCCAACTTATTCACCCACATTAGACCATAATTGAATGCGTCAAATGTGGAGGACAAGGCAAACATGTCTATTTTTATTACTATCATAACTATTTTTTTCTAGACTAATGTACCTACTTAATTACACGTAATAAAAACCTTTGTAAAAACTTAAATAATCATACGTATTTTAATGGTGGTATTTGCGAAAATTCAGAACCTTTTTATGACAAGCTTAATGCCAGAACACTTAAAACAGTTTTGGAGTAAATTTAGATTTTAGAGACTGGTTGAGGGAGATCTTTTGACTACTCCGGATGGACTCTCTCAACCCGTTGCCTTGCACCGCAGTGGGAGTGATGGATTCATTCATCCGTCACTCCTAGATACACCAACTTTTTTTTTTTTACATTAACTCCACACAGGAGGCCCTGAGGAAAAAAAATTCCTCAGGGCCTATGTCATCTGAGATGCTGTGTGGAGGGTCTTTTTGAGGAGAGGGAAGAATGAACATTGGTCTTGAGGGGACCCATGTTGTAGGAAGGAGGAAACACAGAGGCCGACAAATCGTTCCACAGCCGAGCTGTTGAACACAAGAACGAGTCGAAGAAACGACCCGTTCTCATGTGACAAATGTCAACCGTATAAATATGTTAGGCACGCGTTTGGCGTGTTTCCCGACTATGCAACGGTGCGGAAGGGATCAATGACGCTAGTTCCTCGGAGCATCTTCCATTGTAATACCGGTAGAAGAGGGACAGCATTCCCACCTGATGCCTGTGCTCTAAAGATTGCAATCCGTCTGTTAAGATGGGAGAATCTATCGAACGGACCGCCCGCTTTTGCACAGAGTCGAGGGTTTTTTTTATAAATTAAATTATCTTATATTAATTTTTTTTATCCCACATAATAATTTCCCTCAGGGCCTCCTGTGTGGAGCTAATGTAAAAAAAGTTAAATCTTCAAACGACTTTGTAATATGCTACAAGAACTAAAAATTCACTACAAAAAAGACTAGCACAAAATAACAAAAAATTATCACAAAATGCACTAATTTCGATTGTCTGTGATGTGCGTTATTCCCGCGTGAAATTACTCACGTTCAATGATTTCAAATTAAGTGTCAGTTGTAAGTGCCCTTTTCAAAATTGGACTCACAATAATGCGTCTGCGCTAATAAATAATAATTTATACTAAAAACAATCTCCGGAAAAAACTAATACAAATAACAAAAATTAAAAAAAAACACTCAATGAAAAGTAGTACTTTCAGTAATATGATTGATAGTGATAATGAAAAATGATGTCGGGGAAAGTTTAAGAGTAACATTTCTAACATCAATTTAATATGAGTTCGTTATTTGACATAAAATTTAATGATCAACCCATAATCTTCAGCGCCGTAAACTCTTTCCAAGACAATTCAATCATAATTGGAAAGATTGAAAACTAGGTGATTGTATTTTCTACTATACTGTAGGAATTCAAAAATCAAATCAATTTAAAATAAACCATTTTCTTCGCTACTGCCGTAGCTTCATCAGGGCAGTAAAATACTAACTACTTAGTAACACTGACGAAGCTAATTGAATAGTGTGTTAAACTAAGTACTGTACAGACTATAGCAATAACTAGACATCGGATTATATGCATTTGCATATTTGCATATGCAAATGCATATAACTCTCTAATTACAGCGTTAGTGCATATTTTAGCCTTTTTTCCCAATCGTGCATATTTAGCATTTGAAGACGCATTCATAAAGCAGAATGTCGCCCTCATCTCAACACATTTCCACAAGTTACCAGATGCCATAGAAAAATTGGAAACAAAAAACATTCCTCTATTTAAATCAATAGAAATACTGGAAACAACGATTGAACTCGCCAACGCCCTTCCCAATTCGATATCAGAAAAGATTCGTGAAAAGTTAGACGCTATTTTGTTTAAAAATCCGAGTTTTGAAGACATGAAGAACTTTAATGCCTACATCAACGGCACAGGTCATACATACCCTGCCTCAACAGGTATCTCCAGAAATGGCGCCAAATTTTTTTTAATTTTGTCGGATGACGTCAGTTGACGTAGAGAAGTCGTTTTCGGCATTTTGGGTGACAAACATCAAAAATTTTTGCCCGAAAATTTGGAAAAATACTTAATTATATATTGTCACAAAAACAATGCATAATTTGAAGAATATTTCGCTGTTTTTGTATCGTCTTTAATTAAAATATAAAATTATAAAAATGGTTTTTTGATTTTGCATTGTGCATATTTTAGGCATATCAAGAGTTTTTAGTGCATATTTCGGCCTTTTTTAGTGCATATTTGCATGCATATTTTGGCACTTTGTTAGTGCATATAATCCGATGTCTAGCAATAACTGTTTAACTAATATTTATTTCTTTAACAAAAAATCACTTAACGGCTAATGAGAAAATATCACTAGGAAATTACAGATCTTGTGAAATAGAACTTGTTATTCTTTATGCTTTACCAGTAGTTGTGCATTTTCACTTTATATACTTTTATTTCTTTAGTAGCGAGTTCTCAGCATGCGTTGCTATGCCACTTTACAAAAAAATTGTTTCTCCCTGCGTGTCTTTTCCCATTCTTCCCGTTCCCCTTCCGCTACCCCTTCCTCTCCCGCGTCCCCTTCCCAACACGCGGCACCCTCCGCCTTCCCTCTCCCCCCTCCCCCACCCCGCATTCCATACGTGATTTAGTCCCAATACATTCAGTTATCAAACAGCTCGCGTGCCACCTATTTAAATTTTTTTATACAACCTAATAATTCCAGAGCTGAAATTTTTGTTTTCATATAGGTGTACATATCAATTCTTTTGTAGTTATTTTTTCGATTTGAATAAGTAGCATGGTATTTTCTTTTTTCAATGCCGTTTAGATCATATTTCTCACTATAATTGTAAGGGAGATAACGATTTCTATGAGTCCTGTATAAGTTGTTCCCAAAAGCGAACAAATTAGCCTGAGGGGTTAATTATATGTCTAAAAATATGCTCTGATTCATCTTCTTTTACACACTACATACTTTATTAATTCTTCTCCTTCATTTATGTAAATTTAACTCTGTTTAATTTGTCAATAACATTGCTATGAAATATTTTAATTGTTTAAATTTAAAATATATAGAAAATTGAACATGATTCCAATTGATATTGAGGTTTTTTGTATGAAACAGTCAAAATTATATACATAATCAATAAAAGTGGGTTTATCGGTACTGAACTGAAAATAAAACCTCCCTAACCGTCCTTACCGCAGGACCTTTGAGAGGACGGACTGCCAAATATCTCGGCCTACATTCCTTGCCTCATTCACATTCAAACATCGTCTCATACATACTCTTCCAAAAGTCTGACCCGATTCAAGTAACTGATGCCTTTGTTCTTGCCATGTCTTTCTCGGGCGTCCCCGACTTCTTCTGCCATTCACATTTGCGTCGTATAGTCTCCTTAAACTCCTTTCTTCGTTCATTCGCTCTACATGCCCAAACCATCTGAGCATCTCTTTCTTAAACCTACTCATTACGCTAACATCAGCCTTGCGTGCTTTGCGGATCTTCACATTTCTCACACGATCATACATGGTTTTACCATGGAGGGTTTTACCACAGACTAAGGGTTCTTATCACTACAGCATTCAATACACTTTCATCCTTCCTCTGCCGGTTCCATGCCTCACTGCTATTCACCGGGGAAGGTACCTGTATTCCATTGTGGACTGCTAGCTTTGCGTACAGTTTTTTGCTGGTGCCAACCAAGTCCTCCATTTGTTTTGTTTTTGTAATGTCACACCAAATGCTTTCGATTGAGGTAAAAAATGAACTAAAATAATTATCTGCTTTTGTTTAAAACCGGGCACTGTAAAATCCATTGTTATGTACCGTAATATTACAATAAGTACGCGGATAATTTTTCGAATAAAAACCAAAATTTGTTAAGAAAAATCCCAAATATCATTGTTAGAATTTTCTAGAATTTATTGTTTATGTTCTTGATAACAATTAAATGTGTTGACAAGTTGATAATAAATTACAGGTGAAATCGTTGAACTGACTATCAACAACAGAAACATGGTAACTTCTTCATGTATAGGCCCAAGAATTACGGTCTTTTGAAATACACGAGTATTTAGTTTCTTAAAAAAGCAGTGGTGCGCAATTATTTTTATTGGGAAGGCGAGCTAATTTTTGGTAGGTATATAAATTGATTGCAGATAAATTACATTTATCCCAAGTAAGTATTATGTTTTTGTAAAAAATTAAGACCTCGAAAAGTGGTCAGAAGTTAAAATGCAAGGAAAAATATTGCAGAACCGAATTATTTTTGCAATTCCAGAGAAAAGGTAGTAACCGCAGACAAAATTGGATAAAAACTGAGTTTGCGTGAAGGAGGCTCGGTTTGGAATGATTAAAAAATGATAATTTGGGTAGGATATCAATAAAGAACGTTTTATTTTACTTACGATAAACGTTATATGTCTGTTTGTTAGTGTAGTAATGTGGTGTGTTCACCTTCTAAAGTTAGTGTACTTCCCGGGACACCTTGTACAATGTATTATATCAGTAAGCAAAAACATAAATAATTTAAAAGTAAAATACACAATGAATAACGTTTGTTGCCAGATTATCATCAAATTGACGCACTACGTAAGCCTAAAAAATATTTTTTCGATAATTGTTTGTCCTTCATTTATTTGAATAAATAAAACTAACCACATAGCGCACAATCGAGTTTTTTTTGTTCCCCTGAAGAGTTTTTATATTGACACTTTAGAGTTGATTTCTAACTCTCGAATGGGCCCCTGACCTGCCTTGGTTTTCCATAAAAATTTATAGGATTAGTCAGAATTGACCAATTAGACGTAATAAAAATACCGCATATAGGTACCGCAACACGGCACAACACCCCAAAAACAAATGAAGAGAATACTTTTGGCCGTGAAAATCTAAAAACTTATCTTGTTTCATTCTGTTTATTTAATAGTTTCATGATGCATAAAATGAAGGCCATTTACGCATTACAAAACTGCTTGTAAGTTATTACTGAGAAATAAACACATACTCTGTTAGAGATACTTTCATATTTTTATTATTTAAATGTACACGCCCCTGCCTCGAATTCTTCGAAACAAACTCATACAATCAATCCAAAACGTTATTATTTAGATGGGTTGGAATTATTATTATTATTCTGAATGACATATCTGATACGTTTGTATTTCCCTTCACGAACTTTGAGATGTCAAAGACCTTCACCAAATAACGAAGGTCGCGACTTCTAGAATAATTAAATATTATTATGTAATGGTTTTGTGAACTGGTGAATGTGGAACAATTAATTGAATATCTTAAGTAAAGTTTTATTATTACCGGAAACATATTGAAATGTAAATATTTACTCATTGCTTTTGAAACATTACATTTCTCGAGAACTGAGTGTTGGGAGACTGAAAACAAATAAACATAATTTTAAATTATCGCATTAATTAAATAGCACTGTTTTTGTTACCAAAGAACAATAAACACGATTAACTATTTGACAGATAGACCACACACTTTTACATTTAACTATTTGACGGCTACACCGAACCTAAACGCAGAAAACCATTTTAAATCATAGTTTAATACTTGCTCTTAGGGGCAAGCAACACAGTATCGCATCTATATACATGAGCACACACTTCACTACAATCGTTTGCACATCTGCCCTGGTTTTGGCTACTTTAACGATATCCGAAACGTTGACTAAAGATGGAAGTAGCGCAACACGACATAAAACCCCAAAAATCAACTAATAAACTCAAATTAAGGTGAAGCACTACTAAATATTCAAAATCATGTAATTTTCGTTTGAAATGTTTGATGCTTTAATTAAATACTGCGAGTAGAACATATATTTGCCATTGAAATAATCGAGGATTTTTTTATTCGTTTTTTTATAAGCCCAGAAAAAATAAAGTATCAGGCCTTTAAATCTGATTTAAAGTTCACAACCTCATACTTCGGACCCCCTCTTCGGTTAAGGTTTTTTGTATATTGTAAAAATTTAAATTCTCTAGAAAATTATCGTAAAACATTTAAATATGTGTGCCTACGCTTGGCTAAATAAACTAAACATGTTTTTTGGCGATGTTTTTTCTTAAATAAATCAAAATCGGCATCTCTGCCATGCATTCTGTATCTTTTGTGGATACGGAATCGCTTCCACACGTAATCTCCTGTCAAATATGTGTAAATTGTCTATGGCTTGCAATTGCTTTTTCCACGGACAACGGACTGATAAGTCAGAGGATTGCTTTATTTATGATGTAAGTAAGCTATCGTATTTTAACAAGTATCATGAAAATCTGCGAGTGTATATGATTATTTACTCATTTAATGTACGTTTAAAGTTGTATACCGTGGATTTGACATTTGCGAAGTTTCAATCTAAAAACGCATGAATTACTTATTATTGTTTGTCCAAATTAAAAACCTATTTTAAATAGTAAATAGTTGTTTATTGTAGTAATTGTTGAAAAGAAGTGTAATTCCCATAATCCGAGCTAAAAGGTGAAAGAAAACTTCGCAAATGTCAAATCCGTGGTATACAACTTTAAACGTACATTAAACGAATAAATTAATAATCATGCATCAGGTCAGCAGCAACATCAGCTATCGGAAGGTTGAAGGAACCAAAGCGCACACCAGATACTAAATTCGGTGAGCGTGCTTTCGGAGTGTCAGGACCTAAAGCCTGGAATGGACTGCCACACGAGTTAAGAATGATCACAGATGCAGCGGAATTTAGAGCTAAACTAAAAACTCATCTTTTCAGACAGTCGTATCCATAAGTAAAAAAAAAAAAAAAAAAACCTTTCAACTTCAGCTTTACGGCTCGCGACATAGTAAATAACTAATTTTGTAAACATAAAGCAAATTCTTACATTTCTCCAGTCTTGCAAATAAATATTAACTCAACTTTGGCATTAATCTTCTTATAAATATAAATTTAAAACCAACAGTGATGAGGGTAGCAAAGGCAAAATCATGCAATGTCCAGTGTTTTCAATATAATGCCCTCCACGTGCAAAGTGGTACCTTTCCCAAGCATAAACTTTCTAATAAAGTGTGTTTTTCGGAAGTGACCTGCAGGTAAGTATGTTTTTGTATCTTTCTGTAAATAATAAAATTAAATAGAACCTAAGAATTCATAATGAATTGTAAAGCGCCCTTGAGGTGATTTTTCACAAAAACGGCGCTATACAAATTGTCCAATTATTATTATTATTATTATTCATACATTTAGGGTTTTAAACTAGTTATAATTCGACAGCTGACATATCAGTCCATAAAAAGGAAATTGCAAGCCATAGACGATCACACAAATTTGACAGGAGATTACTTGTGGAAACCATTCCGTATACAAAAAGATACAAAATCGCTCTTTTGGTGTTAGACTGGAACTTGAACCTTGTTGCAATGGTTAGCAGCGGCCTGATTCATAATTTTACACGATGTCGTGCATCACCTTAAGTTTAAATATATTGCGTTTCACAGCAGCTGATTTGTCTATCTTCGCTAATAGATACTAACCTAACCTAGATTATTATTATTACAGATCGTGGAGATTAACAACTCTACCCACTGGACTACGTGATTTGCTTAATTGCCAACGCATTTAAAACTAATAAGAAATAATAATTACACAGCTTTTAAATTTTCTGATCTTAAATCTATTTGACATGCACTCGGGTCTGGTATATTTACCCATATTTTATGGCAACGTCATAATTGTAATTGATTGATAATTTTCTAACTGCAGCTACGATGCAATTTAGTATTAGACGCGTTCAAGGCTTACTGCAAAAATAATTGTTTTTGACAAATACTGTTTAAAAAAATTCTGTTATATTATATTTGACATTTACCTAAGAGATAAACAATTTGTAACTGATAATATGGTGTAATGATATTCCCGACAACGAGTAGACAGCCTCTGTGGTCGACGGGTAAAGTTCTCGACTAGCAATCCGAAGATCGCAGGTTAAAATCCTGGCGTGCGCAAATATATTTTATTTATTTGATTTCTACTGATTTCTTACATATCTCCCTTAAACATTTGAAGTTTTTAAGCTCTCAAAAAAATATATGTTATTTTTAAAGATAAAGTCTAGATGCTGCCCAAGCCGAAAATCAAATTATATGAAATTCCCTCGATAGAAAAAAATCGCAAAGTATGCTCAAAAAATTATTAAAAACAAGTCTGTTTCTATTATCTTATAAATTATATTTGTGAAAAAAATCACAATGTTTCTTTAAATGATAGTTAAGATGCCCCCCAAGAGATTTTTGCTCTATTTTAAACGAGTCGTGTTGTTTTCTTTTTCGCAATTTTCGCATCGATTTTTGGCGCAGTAAATGTTAGCGCTGTCCTCTAACATTCGTAATTTCGTATCTCTCCATCTTTTTCTTTTCGAGCCCGGTTGCGGAGCCTTATTCACAATTAATTCAAAAATATATTCCTAGAGCATATGTAAAAGATACTTTTGTATCGCCATGGTGTAATATATAACTAATCTGTTATAAAACGTTGCTTGAAATGGGTTAGTCGTGTTTAGTGACCAGATCTGAATAGCCAGGTACTTTCCTACCTTCTTCTCCCCCATCTCCTTTCCTTTCTCACTACCTTCAGCCTCACAACATACCTCAATTAAGCGTGCCATAGTCTCACTGGCTCCAGACGGGAGCAACATTCTTTTTTTGAGCAAACGGAATTTACTATTTTGGTAAAGCGCAATATGAAAAGTGCTTGAATTAAAAAGGCAGTTTGTAGGCAGATTAATTTAAAAGGCAGTTCTCAATTTGGGAGGCGGGGATGGGTACTGCCGCCCCGGGAACCATTTATTGGATAACCAACACCACTGCCATAGGTCACCCCAAGAGGTTCGCTGCGTTTGGTGACTTGACTGCAGTGGTGCCCGGGTTCATGGGGTGAGATTTGTTCGGGTTTTGGCGGTGATGCATCTGCCCACCAGCTGCATGGCAGGCCGGATCGGGAGAGAATGTTTGAGGGAGTCCCTTTGACTTCTCCAGCCGTACTCTCTCGAAACATTGCCTTATACCATAGTGCGAGGGATGGATTCATACGTCCATCACTCCTGGACACACCGACCCCCAGATTCCTACACACCCCTATTACTCTTTTTCGTCCCCAGAACTTCCTCTCCTTCCTTTCCGAAAAATACCTTCCACACAGCATCCCCAAAGATGACATTGGCCCTGAGGGGAATTATTTTCCTCAGGGTCTTTCCGAACTACCCTCGTATGATATAATGTATTGTAATGTAAATACGAGTTGCTAAAATTATTTGTTTTAATTCTCTCATTGGTAAAACAGTTTTGTAAACAAATACTTTTCATTGTGAGTTGTGATTACTTCTCAGTTGAAACAAAAGCGGAAATTAACGATTTGTAAATTGCACAAGTCGCTTTTTCCAGTTTTACAATCCTTTGTATATTTGGTAATTAATACGATTCATATCAGCTCTTATCTGCGAGGATTTCCGTTTAATTTTATCAAAAGAATGGCATTAAAATGGGGATCTACGATAACAGAAGATTTTCATCTTGGTTTTACATTTCGACATCAGATGATGAAAACAGTAAAAAGGGAAAATCTCTGGAACAAAATACGTATGTTGTATCAAGGTATATATGTATATTATATACTAGATATTTCCTAAACATTTTGATCAACAAAATATTATTCAGTTTGGTTGAATATTTTGGCCTTAGGGCCTGGTATGAAGCGTTGAAAAAGAAGAAGAAGGTGTTATATGTAAATACGAATGTTAGAGGGAGCGTGCTAATATGAAAAACGATTATATAAGATATTGTACCCAAAAATATATTCAGAACCTTAACGACGTAAGTAAAGAAGCTGTGTATGCAAATTGCGACTCGCGACCCGTGTATTGGACGGACCTGCTGTCGAATTTGCCCTATCAAAGAAAAGAAGAAGAAGAAGAATAATGTGGGAATCTTAACGACGCAAGTGAAGAAAGCGTGTAAACAAATATGCGCCCGCGGTACGGCGTAATGGATGGACGTACGGTCGAATTCACCCTAGCAGGCCTGGAGATTCGACCTTTCCGCCGGGTTAATTTTAATTAATTCTGAAGTACGTGTTACTAATATTTAAGATGTTTCTCCCAAAGTTATTAATTCATTGCCTATAAAAATAAAATATGGTGCTCACCACTAACTTTTGTACGTTAAAATAAATTATGGCAACGTACTGTTTTTATTAATCTAAAATATAAATATCTCGCAACCCTTGTGAGGCATGGAAATAAAAATGAAAATTCAATTACGAATTCGCCGAAATAAATTAAAATGTGAGCCTCAGGCAAACCCCCAATAAACGTTGTTATATCCCCCCTTAAGTGAAAAGTGTCAACACGACTAGTTTAAAATAGATCAAAAATCTTGTGGGAAATGTCTTAAGTAGCCTTTAAAGAAAAACTTTTGAACGATAAATTTGAACTCTTGCTGTCAATGTCGCTCTTACTCTACCAAATACTGAGCTAAAGGGACAACTTCATCTCATGCTGATAATACCATTTTTCTCCTCCAAAACTATACCGATTTTAAAGATTTTTTTACTTAGTGCATTAGAAGAATAAACTCTATGTCTGTACGTTTAGCTTTTTTTTAATCAATCGTCTAGTTTGTATACTGAACGTCTGTTGATGGCGTTCAAACCAGGCAATTTTAACGATTTTTAGAGAGTCCTAACTCCTATAAGAAGTAACTTATCAAAAAAAGGAAAACGTACCGACACGCTAGTGGTCGATATCTATGTTAAAAAATATTTGCACTAGTGCCAAAATCCAGAGAGGAAGTCGGGGAATACGTTCGAGAATACCCTCATAAGATACGTAAAATAATTATTCAACCGGAACGGAAAAGTAATCTTTTTCCTTTTAATAGGTGACAAAAAATCTATTTAATACAATAGCTTCAAGATTTCTCAAGAACATTGTTTAGTGTTGCTAGTTCATAGATAAACAGGAAACGATTCTGACAATGCAAAGCCTGAGAAAATGCTGTAAAATCTGTATAAATACTTTGTTAATTTTATTTGAATGCAATGTAACGGACCCGGATAATTAATTACTTGGCGTATTGTTTTTCCGAGCAAAATTAATTAATTTCTTAAGCAGACATAATTTTCCTGCAATTTTATTGTTTAATTTGCATAAAAAACTTATTGTTTAAAAATTGAGAAATTGTATATTTAATTTTGATTAACGTGCGGTGAATGTTTAAATAATAGTTTGGTACGTTACTTGAAGTCTCTGTGAATAAAGTCAATAGTAAGTAACAAGCGAAGAACAATGGATGACCGACATCGAAATGTGACTTTATGTTAATTGAAGTCGTAGACGTAACATTATACCTAAGGCATCAACACTCTTGTTTCTCTCGTAACCAGGAGAAAATGAACAAACACAAAAGTTCCTTGTCTGTGACCCACACTCATTTCTAAAATTCATCAAAAAAGTAAGTGGACTGCGTATCACGCCCAATTTACAAAATAATGGCACGAAATTAAACAAACACGTAAATTACAAGAGTAAAGGATGGTACGAAAGCAAAGATAAAAATTAGAGATAAATATAAAAAATCGAAGTCAAGTCAACACTAAGGGTGGTTTGTTTCGACGAATTTGAACAATTCATCAAATTTCAAAGTATGTATATTTTCAGGTTCTCTGAAAGTTTTGTTATTATTTCAGTTTTGTGAAGCAACTGGCCCACACTGATATAATAACAGAACTTGAATAGGACTTTTACAGAGCTTAACTTCGAAATTGGATGAATGGTTCCAATTTTCTGAAAGAACTCGTTCTTAGCTAGAAGTCAAAATATTTATAATATTTCTTCACTTGTTTAGTGACCGACAAAAATTATTTAGACTTTTACCAAAAAATCAATGTCTAGACTTGAGTTGACCAGTCTACACATTCTGGACAATGGTGAATATCTATAAAATTAGTAGAGTTCAGATAATATCCATAATTAGGAAGAGCTGTTCATTATTTCTGAGTTTACAGGAAGGCATATTGAAAGAGGTGAGTTGTAGTAAAGTAGCTTTTTTATATTAACACTGTACAAGAATCCTAACTTTTCCGTCTGGAGCAGTGAGACAATGGCATCCCCAATTCGAGTATGTTGTGTGGCTGAAGGTAGCGGGGAGGAGGAAGAGAAGGGTAGGGAAGTAAAAGTACATGGCTATTCAGATCTGATGATTAAACACAACTAAAGCCCTTTCTAGCAACATTTCAATTCTGAATGGTGGTCTTACACCAGGGCGATACTAAGAGATCTTCCACTCTGCAACGTGCCGCAAATATACTATATATCTATTATTATTAACTAATTAATTGTGAAATAACACAAATTAATCAAATAAAATGTATTTGCGCACGATGGGATTCAATCACGCGACCCCTTCGGATTACGAGTCAAGAGCCTTACCCGTCGACCACGGAGGCCGTCAAAGGTGAATCAACAATACAATAATTATTTTTGATAACAGAATCTTAATACAAAAACTATAACATCACTATTAACATTTTAACCTTGAGCTTAATTCGGCGTTTTTATTACCTAATCAAAATAGTTAAGTTTATGTTACTAAAATGAATACTGCTATTGATATGCAATAGAAACAAACAACCAATTAAAGTAAGAAGTGGGTCATCCCATATCTCAGAAACGAGTCGTGTAATGTAAATATATTTTTAAATTATGATCATGTCTTCGTGGATTTCATAAATAATTCATTCATTGAAGTTATGTTCATGATTTTAATTTGTAATGCTAATAATTATATCATTATGTAGATGGTAGATCATACCATAATAGTAACACCACACGTTTATTTATTTATTTACAATTGGTGTACAATGTAAACATTTAATTTTGCAGGATTAGTAAGGAACAACAGGTTGCAAAAAGTAATTTCTTAAATTACAGTAGTTTACAAATAGATACAATTTAATAGAAAAATCGTAATAGCAGACAGAATTTATCAGAAATAATAACTTTGCATAAATTGTACAGGTATGTTTTAAAATCTAATTTTTATAATCGTTTGATAAACTATGTGAGCTAGGAATCGGCGATTTGCTAGATAATTTTTTTTTAAATAGAGTTATTGAAATAGGTCCTCATGCCTAGTGAGTCGAGTAGGTACTTTTAAACTGACTGCGTTCAGGAGTTCGCAACAATCTAGCTCCGAATTAACAATTTTTAAAAATAAGCGTAGGTCACTTATCCTTCGCCGATCATCAAGTGTATGTATTTTTAGTAAGTAAGTAATAAAAAAGTGAATCTGATTCGTTTTTGGGGATATTTAACTTAATTTTAATAAATCGTAAAATCTTTGGTCTGAATTTTTCCGACATTTTTAATATGAATTTTATGGTGAGGTGACCAAATGACGGAATTATACTCTAATTGGCTACGAACTAATGTATGGAGCAGCTACAATAATTCGTGTCGTATTTTTCAATCTTAGCACTAAAAAAAATTACCATCACGCTTATCCTTTTCAGGCAGAGGATAGATTGCGAAAAACAACTCGTTCTCGGCACACACGCATCATTCTCATTTATACATCGTCTCATGCATACCTACTTTATGTTATTCTGACTTTTGACATGTAGCGATTCAAGTTGGTATTTCTCTCTGCCCATATCTTTCAAGCGTCACTCTCTTAATCTTACTCTTAACGCTACCAACGCCTTGCATTCTTTCGGAATCTTCACAATTTTCACATTTTCATTTATGTATTTTATATTAAGGGAACAAAACCGTTTCTACATCGGTTACAGGGATGAAATCATTTGCAAATTTTAAAAATTTATGGTGGGTACCTATGATATAGTGGGTACCCTTAAAATATGTTAAGTCTAAATCTCTTCATGAGTTAAATTCTTTAGTTTGTTAAAATAATTTTTAAGTAAGTTATTAACAAGTTGTCCTCTACTAAACATAAGCGTTTGCTTTATTAGGAGAGTGAAAAAAATATTTAAGCTATATTACGTTATATTGTGTACCTAAATGTAAAATAAACAAAATATATTAAAAAAAAAAAAATTAAATGTTTCCTTGTAATGTCTTATAATTCTTTATTTATATATTTAGGGTTATAGTGTGTGTACAAGCTGCACACGTGTAGGTTGTGTGTATATGTGTGCGTGCATGTATTTGTTTACACATTGAACAGTTTATATAATTGACATGATGATCCTATTAAATTTGGGCAGTTAATCCGAAAAAACGTCGACGTAAGAGTTTAGACTAATATACGGGTGTTAAGGGACGTACATGAATTACTTTAACCAGTGATTCCTGACACTATTTGGAGTAAAAAATGTAAAAGACAATTTTTGTCTCCGGTGACATTTTTGATGTTTTTTTTTTCTACAAAAACATAAAAAAATGGTAGGTGTTGGATAGTTGGAGGCGGGGTGTATATATATATATTTTTTTTTCTTTCATAAATGTTTACATGTTACAGTTTAGCCTTTTTTTAACTACCATACTAGGCTATTGCTCGTGTTGTGGTAGTCATTATAGTAGGGGAGGAATTAACGCTAAATGGGTAGTTACTCGAGCGTTGTGGGGACCTATTGGATTGCAAAGATTAGATGCTAAAAAGAAAAAAAGTTTATGTGATGTATGCACTTTCAGTGGTGGGGGGAGCGAGTATAAATTATCAAAAATGTAAAAAAAAATCGTCACATTGACTTACTCGAGCGCGTCAGATATTAATAGCGTATACGCCCTACGTGTTTCTGGTAACGGAAATATATTAATCTGACGACTTCAGTGGTGGGGGTGGCCGTATGAAGAGGTAGAAAATTGAAAAAAAATGGATTTATTCGAGCGTGTCAGATTAAGGTAATGTGCGTTAATTACATGCAGAAAAGCTTACATTTCAATAATCTGACGATTTGGACGTAACCTAAACTCGTGGCTGTTTGTTGAAAATGTAAAAAAAAATCGTGACCTTGACTTACTCGAGCGCGTCAGATATTTATACAGACGATTCAGCTCGATGTCCTGGTTGTGCTGACCTATAATCTGACAATTATGTGGAGGGGTTTTCTTAATCTGACAGTTTTAAGTTTATTTTTTATTACTGAATAGAATTACAATGAACAAAAAAGAATATATACCCATTATAACGATTAAAATAAAATCGCTTAATTAAACTTCTTAAAAATTTCACTTATTAAATTTCTTTACACAATGAATAAACCAAAGTGTTGTACACGAACGCGCGGCCTAAGGGCCTCCGGCTCTGCGACAGAATATAAATAGCAAGCGCCCGTCAACGTACTACTCGACCATAGACATATGAATATTACTAGACCTGCTAAAATTATTTGATAATAATTATCTAATATTATTATATGATTATATCAAATAAAATTTATTATCAAATAAAATTTATTTTTCGGTATGCGAGTCACGATCCTTACAGCTGGACTACGCCGGCCGGTATCTGCGGACCCTGTAAAGTACGCCCAGTTTCTGAGAGGCTAACTTAACATTGATGGAGCCCCCTACCTGAGCTGGTTACTTTTAAGAGTTACACCAAGCATATCAATGGAGGGTTTGTGCGGAAGATTGCTTCCTTAGTTAGGTACTCGAAGAATTAGATAAGCAAAGGTGTATTTGTTCTTATTTCAAAATTAGATGTCAAATGTGTAAGGTGAATGAATGTCTGTTGTTTTAGAATTAGATTTTATCCCTATTTAGCCAGTCTAGTTTGTAGTTTCAGGCCGCCGCGCAGAAAAATCTCACAGTGAACTAACTGCCCTGTAACCGATATCTCACTTTCGATCTTTACCTTTCTGCGCGGTAGTCAGAAGTGGCGCGCTCGAAGTGCCCGTGTGGGAATTCATAACTGCGCTGCCTCATTAGCGTATGTTGCTTCCAGATTTCTGGACACGTAACAAATCCGTTACTTAACTACCTTGCGCGACTGATGTCTCAGCATATGCCCACCCTAACCGTTTTGCCGCACGTTCGTGTTCGTAGATTTGCAACGCTTTGGTTTATTCGTTATGTAAAGAAGATTAATAAGTGAAATACATATATCGATATAACCGCTCTTTTTAAGAAGCTAGGTCTACTCTTTTCACAAGCGCTACCAGCTCTGCATGCGCTAACAGGATGTGATTACAATCCAGCTTTTTACAGACGAGGCAAAAAAAAGCCTTTCGATATTTGGGATCTGTACTTTTTCAACAAGCATTTGCAAATTTGGGATCCGAAGCTTACAGTGTTGATGAATTATTTATCACTATGGAATCTTTTATCTGCCATTTGTATGGTTTAAAAAAATTGGCTGATATCAACCGAGCTAGGATAGAAATCTTTAATAAAACATATCAGGTATCAGATACATCACAGCCTTTCTCATTAAAAGTTCGCAATTACGATGCTTGTAATTTACCACTTTGCCAATCGGAGCTACGGCAGCATTTATTACGAACGCATTTTTGTGACATCGCACAATTGTGAGATGCCAGCAACAGATTTCGGGTGGAAAAATGAGGATGGAAAGTTGGAGATGACTTGGTTCGTTGGCAACCAACTACCAGACGCATATCAAGATATTGTCACGACACCTGACACTCTAGGGGATACTCCAGATTCAGGTATGTTTTATTTTTAATGTAATAATAATATCATGAAATAAATAAACGTTGTTAAGTTTCGTAACCATTTTTTGATTACAAATACGCAAGACGTTGATGAAGGTGACCAAATCGATTCGAATTTGCAGTACGAAGACGATTCCACTGATGATGATGACGATTAAAACTCATTCTCAACCTTTTTTTTCACTAAGAGATTTTCTTTTTATCATTATACCTATATTATTTTTTGTTCATTGTAATTCTATTCAATAATAAAAACAAATATATATATATTTTTTAAAAAAATTAATTTTCTTCGGTCTTCGGCATAGGGCAGGTCTAGTAATATTCATATGTCTATGGACTCAACAGTTAGTGGGCAGTTCTCATCGCCGTCAGCCACTGTACGCTCCACATTCAATGATGATTTTAGCTTCTTCGACATGTTGAAATCGTCAGATTATACTATTTCCGTGATCCTTACATTATTTCCTTCAAAATAAAAGAAAAATGAACCGCGCTCGAGTAAATCCACGTGACGTTTTTTTTTTGCAACTTTGTGACTCGCTAATTTTCTTACGTCACGTTCAAATCGTCAGATTATTAAAATGTAAACTTTTCTGTATGTAATTAACTCACAATACCTTAATCTGACACGCTCGAGTAACTACAGGGATCGATTTTTTTTTACTAATCTGATCGGTTCTCCTAGCCGTACCCACCAATATTATGGGTTCATATATGGTGGTAGTCCGTAACAGGGTCGGGAGGTATCTCCCCTTAGTTAATCTGACGCGCTTGAGTAAATCCCAAAATCCGTGCTTCGCCTCCCGTACTATTATCAGTATCCATATTATGGAAGGAATACAAAGCGCGGTTTAATTGGCGAATTAAACTGCAGTTTTTGCTTTGTAAAACAATAAACTTGAAATTTTTCATAGAATTTCGGGATATTATCATGGTATTCTAAATATGCTACATATATATTTTGTTGAAGATGAAGTAAAAACAAACTAGACAAGAAAATACGAAGTTCAGAAAACAATTTCCTTTTATTTAGAAGGAATCTGCAAGAAAACTTTTCAAGGCTTTTTCGTGTCACTTTGCCAAAATGCGATGTTGCCAGCTCTTTCGCAGCCACTTTATGTAAGAATTGATCTGTGATTTGATCTGTAAGAATTCGAAAGAGTAATTTCACAATCTGTATTCAATGGGAGGAAAAATTATTGGCAAGAATTGTAAACAGATTTCTAAAAATCAATATGATGTTTCAATGGGAATGACGAAGTGCACATAAAATACAACTAATTAACACATCCTATTGTAGCTACGAAGTTTGAAAAAAAAACATTGTTATTTGTTTACCACCGGTTTTGTTATTCATCAAAGTATTTTAATATTAATTTGAAGTGGCTTTATGTAAACGTTATGCATTATAATTTAAATAAATACCAAACTCACTTTAGAGGTTGTTATGTTGGTACCATGCCAGAATTGAAAACTTGTTGTTTAACAAATAATAACGTTATGAACAAGACAGATTGAAACAATGAAAACAATATTTTCCTTTGGAAGTTGCTTACACAATCATGTGAATGAAATATTACGTATAATAGAGGATTCTCTCAGTTAGTGAAAGCTAGTTAAATAAATAGCAGTATTCAGCTGCAAAGCATAATTATTATATGGGAGATGCAACCTAGGCATAGAATAAAAAAATGAACACAAGGAGTGCCTTCTGTAAAAATTTGAATAGAAACAAATGTGCCACTGATTTAGTATCTTTTGGTTCCAGACCATTAAGTATGCGTTAGGTATCTCTTACACTTGCCTACAACTATATATCGTCATCCTGTTTGAATTTGAAATACACAGTTTTGTATGAAAATAAAGGCTGAAATTAGGCCTTTAATTGGGTGACGAAACACCTCCACAAGTCATTTATGGGTTATTCATTATTCTGTGATGTTAGGTGTAACTCATGTTTTACTCGCGTTTGTTTTGTGGAGTTTGTGTTGGTAGAGAAACTTTTTTTTTAAATAAACGAATCCAAAGTTTTATAATCAGCGTTTAAAAAAAACACAAAAATTGGTGTTTATGAAAAAATTAAACCAAAAACATATATATATATATATTTTTTATTTTCTTTTGATGGTTTTAAAGAAAACCCATAAATGTATACTTTGAGGATATTCAACAGTTAAAAATATTTTGTAAAACATACGAAAAACGGTCAGAATAAGGTCGTATTTCTGATTTGGTTTTGATAAATGCTAAGTCTATGTTAATTTTAAAAATGTATAAAAAATATTTTTCATATTAAAAACTTTATGTTTATCGATTTGCGTGATAAAATTATTATTATTTCAAATTAATGAACGATTAAATTTGGCCTTAATGCACATTTCACTACTAGATGCTATGATAATACTATACCTATGCGATATTTTGGTGGAACATTATCACTGAATACTGAATTTTAAAGTTTACAATACGAGATAGATAAGTTATTATCATGATAAAAGTTAAGTTATTTAAGCTTCGCACAAGAGGCCCGGAGGAAAATAATTCCGTCCTATGTCATCTTTGGGGATGCTGTGTGGAAGTTTTAGGGAAAGAAATGAGAGGAGGATTAGGGAAGCAAAGAGGTATGAGGGGTGGTAGGCATCTAGGGGCAATGTGTCCAGAAGTGAAGGACATGTGAATTCATTCTCCCACTGCGGTGCAAGGCGGTGGGTTCAGAAAGTCCAGTTGGAGAGGTGTAGGTTAGGTCTAGGTGAGCAAACGCATTCGCCATCAAGAATTAGACAAACCTCACCCCATGAACCCGGGCCCTAAATATCACTAAACATGGCAAACCACTTGTGGAGACCTATGGCAGGGGAGTTGGTTATCCAAGAAATGGTTGCCGTAACGGCAGTACCCATACCCGCCTTCCGACCTGAAGACTTATAAACGGATTTTCCTTACACTGTTAGACTTTTCAGAATGTTTTTCAAAAATAAGGAAAAAGTTCGGCAATTATCATAACTGAATTCCTTACCTGCACTGTTGGTAGGGAAAAATTAAATTTTTATTACCATTTAAGGCAGTTACATATACTATACCTACCTATGTTTACATAACAGATCAATAAACAAGGAAAATTCTGGTTTATAATTAATAATAAACACTACAAAATACACAAATGAAACAGATTAATAATAATAATCCGTTGCCATCTGAATCAGATATGCGCGATTTTTGGACAAATATTTGGAGTAAAGATATAAAACATAATGAGTCAGGTCCGTGGATAGAAAATGAAGAACTCAATTGTTCAGACATTGAACAAATGAGTTTTTCTGATATATCGGTTGAATTGTTAGCCAAAATTATAAAAAGTACTCATAATTGGAAAGCCACGGGTTGCGATTGGATACATAATTTTTGGTATAAACGTCTGACTACTTTACATCCCCTTTTGGCAAAAAATCTTTCAAAATTTGTCAGAGAACCTCAAAATTTTCCAAATTTTCTAACTAAGGGCATTACTTATATGTTGCCTAAAAGCGAACATATTAATAATCCCTCTCAGTATAGACCCATTACATGTTTACCGACAATATATAAAATTTTAACCTCTTGCTTGACAGATTTAATATACACTCATTTAGATGAAAAAAATGTTTTATCTGAACAACAAAAAGGTTGTCGCAGAAAACATATGGGATGTAAAGAACAATTAGTTATTGATTCTGTAATTCTAAAACAGATTCAAACCCAAAAACGTAATTTACATATTTGTTATATAGATTACCAAAAGGCTTATGATAGTGTCCCGCACTCGTGGCTGATAAAAGTTTTAAATATATACAAAATTAACCCAATTATTATTATCTTTTTGGAAAAAATTATGGCATTTTGGAATACCGATTTGCTTTTGAATTTGAAAGATAAGAAAATTATAGTACCGGGCATTTCAATAAAAAGAGGGATTTTTCAAGGAGACTCATTGAGTCCTCTTTGGTTTTGCTTAGCATTAAATCCTCTATCTAAAATGTTAATTAAAAGCAAGTTTGGAATAAAAATTAAAGGTAATACTAGAGAGAGAAATATAATTTCTCATTTATTATTTATGGATGATTTAAAATTATATTCGAATTCTGAACCAAATTTAGAGAAAATGATTAAAGTAGTTAAAAAATTTTCAGATGATATTAAAATGACTTTTGGTTTAGATAAATGTAGAACGATCCATATAGAGAAAGGTAAAATTGTAGATGGAGACGAGGGTATATTTAGAAATTTCAAAATTGAAAGTATGAAAGGGGGTGAGGTTTATAAATATTTAGGATATCCGCAATCAAATAGATTAGATCATACTAGTATTAAAAATGATATTAGGATTAAATTTAAAACTAGGATCAGAAAAATTTTGAAATGCAATCTATCTGCTAAAAATTTAGTAAAGGCGATAAATACTTGGGCAATACCTCTATTAACTTACTCATTTGGCATAATTAAATGGTCTAATACAGATTTAGATAGCTTAGAACGATTGATTAGAACTACATTAACTAAATTTCATTGCCATCATCCAAATTCAGCTGTAGAACGAATTAATTTACCCAGAAATTTAGGAGGTAGAGGTATAGTCAAAATAACATCTTTAAAACATAATCAGGTAGAAATGCTAAGAAATTTTTTCCATAGGAAAGCTGATAGTTCAGAAATGCACAAAATAATATGCAAGGCAGATAGAAATATTTCACCATTAAATTTATATGACGAGAATGCCAGCATTCTTATAAATACCAACCAGGAATTATTAGATTCCTGGTCAAATAAAATTCTTCACGCAAAACACTTCAATTATCTCAACCAAACATATGTTGACCAATTTTCGTCAAACAAATGGTTGAGTATTGGAGAGTTGAGCGCAGAAATAGAAGGCTTTATGCTTGCCATACAAGATAGAGTCATTAATACTAAAAATTATAGGAAGCATATCATCAAAGATGCAAATCAAATTGATGATTTATGTAGAAAATGTTTGGCTTTTCCGGAAACTATAGAACATATTATATCGGGATGTTCTGTATTAGCGCCGTCCGAGTATACATTTAGGCACAATCAAGTTTTAAAAATAATTCACCAAAGTTTGGTAATTAAACATAACTTGATTGACTGCCGTAATGTACCATATTATGAATATGAACCAAATTCATTTTTAGAAAATGAATTTTATAAAATTTATTATGATAAAACTATTCTGACAGACAGAACAATTAGTCATAATAGACCCGATATAGTTTTACATGACAAAATTAAGAAAATAACTTATATCATAGATGTCGCTATTCCAAATTCTTGTAATATTCAGAAAACTATTTCTGAAAAAATAAGAAAATATACAGATTTAGGAAATGAAATTAAAAGAATTTGGCATTCTCAGACTATAAAAATATTACCATTTGTTATTTCGGCTACTGGCATTATACCTAGCCTCTCTCATTCAAAATTTAGGCGTATTAGATTTGTCAAAAAATTTGTACATAAAAATGCAAAAGTCGGTCATTTTAAATACATGTAGGATTACGAAAGATTTTTTAAATATTTATATTGAGGGATCAGTAGGATTTATCGGACCAGTTAGGATTTCATCAGAGCCGAACCCTCTGATATGAAAATATCTGGAGTCGGTGAAATATTTTCCCATTATGTTTCTGGTGGATTTACGTATTGTTCTTGTATTGTTTTATTCTTATATAGTGCACTTACATTGCGTTCATTTACTAGATATTCATTTGTGGAAAAGTGTGTGGAAGGGTTTAGTCTTTCATTTGGGAAAGATTCAACCCGAACATAAAATCTGGAGCACCGTAAAAACTAGAATACAATAATCTTTAAATTAAATTATGTTTTTACACATTTAAGTCATTAATAAATTACAGTTTAATTTGTTTCTCATAGTTGTAATTGTATTTTACCATTGTAAGTTCATAATTGTATTCTCTCCAGATTTTAATTACCAATCTGACTTATTGTGAACTAACTACCTGTGCGTAAAAAAATTGCAATGAGTTTAAAATGGATAATTAATTTTAATGATCGTATGTTCTAAACTAAATACCTACTTTATTTAATATATAAATCACATGTTTATTTTGACAGTATACTTGTAAGTTTTTGAATTATTTAAATGAAAAAAAAATCATGTAAAACACACACACTCATAACCAAAATTTTCTACATTTTTCAAAACCAATGTTTTCTTAGATAACAAAAATAAAATAACAAAAGAATAACAAGTATAATAATAACAACAATAACTTAAGACAAATATCATTACAAAGAATGGTGTTTAATTGCTTAAAGGTAGGTATCATTAAAATCAATTATATAAAATAAAATAAAAATGATTTTAGAATATAAATTAATTGCATTTATATATTAAAAACTTTTATAAATTAACAAAAAATAATCAAGTAGTCTAAATGACAAAAATAAATTAATGCACATAAATGTAAGTATTTATATGAAAATAAATTTATTAGAATTAAAATATTTGCTTATCAATAATATTTAATTGGCTAAAACGTTTTTTTCTAATTTCTAAGTTATCTAGTTGTAAACCCGTTATGTTTAGTGTGAAAAATTGATATCCCTTTATTATATCATGCATGGCCTTCGTGGTCGAGTGGTAAGGCTCATTATCCGAAGGCCGCAGGATCGAATCCAAGCGTTTGTAAATAAAATTTATTCATTTAAAATAATGTATATTATATTTGCTGCACGTTCCAGAGTGGAAGATATACTTAATATCGCCCTGGTGTAAGACAACCACTCAAACCATATCTGAATAGCCAGGGACTTCCCCACCTTCCTCTCGCCCATCTTCTTCCCCTCCCCACTACATTCAGCCTCACACCATATCCCAATTGGGGATGCCATAGTCTCACTGGCTCCGGATGGGAACAGCTGAGACTCTTGTGAGGTATTCACATTAAAAATATATGGATCAAATGAATGATTTGTTTCCAAAATGAGATTGGCAAATTCTGAAGAATAATAATTATTCAAACTGCTCCTTAACTCTTGTATTAAAATTTATAGAAGTCTTCCAAAACTACAACGAAAAATAATAATACATTATAATCTGTTTTTATCTTTGTAGTCCCCATTATTATCTCACTTTGTCATTAGAACTTTTAATTACTTGGCTTAGGTTTCTTGGGTTATGTAATATAATGATAGACATTATAGAATATTTCATATAACCACATTTGTATGTCAGGGCCTTTACCTGCCTGTTTGAATGACGGTGTATCTAAGTGAATGCCTCTCGGGAAAAGGAAAGGGTAAAGGGCCAGGTAATAAAACAGGCCATACAATTATGCGCTAGTTACGTTTTAAAAAGTATAGGTACTGTATGTAGTTAATTCTTTAATGGTATGGACTTTAATTTCCGTTGTTTTACATAATTTTTTTGATCTTCTCGCTTACTGTAATGAAAACGTAACACGATTAACATTTATTAAATGATCTGTAAATTGATTAAACGATCAAAATCGAGAATTTGGAATTATAGGCATTATATATTACATAACTATTACCTCTTCCCTCCCAGCCCAGATAACTGAGCGAAAGGGACAATTAAATTAAAATTTGGTAGGCGGGTACGGGTACCCCGGTAATCATTTATTGGATAACCAACATAGGTCACCCCCCAAGTGGTTCGCTACGTTTGTTGCCCTGTTTCATGGAGTGAGGTTTGTCCGTGTCTTGGTGGCGGATGCGTCTGCCCACCAGCTGCATGGCAGGCCGGATCGGGAGAGAATGGGAGGGAGTCTCTTTGACTTCTCCAGCCGTTCTCTCTCAGAACATTGCCTTGCATTGCATTAGGAGGGATTGATTCATGCGTTCGTTACTCCTAGACACACTGACCCTCAGATTCTTCAGAACTTCCTCTCCTTCCGTTCCTAAAAAGACCCCCCAAACAGCATCCCCAAAGATAACATGGGCCTTGAGGGGAATTATTTTCCTCAGGGCCTCCTGTGTGAAGCTAATATAAAAAAAACTGCACCTTATAGGCTTAGGCTGATTATACCCAAATAAAATGATCAAAATCGAGGTTTCTCAAAAAAATTGAACTGTAACTGCATAAGTAGAAAATATTCCGTATCTGTGCTTTTGCTTTTTTTTAATTATGTGTACACTTTTTTTTTTTTTTACATTAACTCCACACAGGAGGCCTTGAGGAAAATAATTTCCCTCAGGGCCTATGTCATCTTTTAGGATTCTGTGTGGAGGGTCTTTTTGAGGAAAGAAAGGAGTGAACATGGGTCTTGAAGAGACCCATGTTGTGGGAGGGAGGAAACACAGAGGCCGGTTACACACTGTTAATGGCGTTCAAACTATCCATCAAGAAGTAACTGATCAAAAAAAGCAAAACGTAGCGACACGCCAGTGGTTTATATCTATAATATATTAAAACAAATATTAAACTTATTTCCACTTCAATTTATTTGTGACCATAACCGTTTCAGCGTGGTGAAGAAGTTTCCGGTCTGAAGACCGGACCTAAAGGATTAGTCTGAAAATGGTTCAAACATGCTGAAACCGATTAAGGTCACAAATAAATTAAAGTGGAAATAATTATTATAATATAATTCCACCACGAATTGTCAGTTTCAAAAATATAAATGTTTATAAGTATCTGTATTATAATTTGTACCAACAATGCAATCAAATCTACAGAGGAAAAAGGGTATACGAATGTATGGACTATACGCCACCCGCGTTCCTATAATTATTGACATTTGGATATCAGGTGGCATAATTTTTGGGAAAAAACCACACAGGTGAGACAGGCTGATGATGAAGGCCTCACAGAGAAATTCTGAACTAACAGAGTACCATGCCCAATAAATAAATACCCTTCGATATTATGCAACTTTTTTTTATAAATGCCTCATAAATAATCAATGGCAAAAATTATATTTCTCGATCTTGACAGGAGACCTTCAGACTGATTCATAGTAACTGACGACTGGATAGTTACAGATGACATCGTGCCCGATACAATAATTGCAGCACATAATAATACTAGTTCACCATACATAACATAATATTGAGGTCACAGGCCACAGATCATAGTTTCTGTATTTAAATAGAATTAATCATCAATTGATATTTGTTGTTTTACGTAGAGCATAAAACCCATAAAATAGTAAATAACATTTTAATCTATAAAATCTAATATCAAAGTTTTTTAACAAAATTGGCAAGATCCAATGCAAACAAACTGTTTACATTATTATTACTGTTTTTCATTCACAGTAAACTTCAATTCAAATGATAAAAGTTATTTGTTTAAAACCAATTTATTTCACATGTCGATCGCGATGGCGATCAGTTTCAGTTGATCTCAACTTTCATCGGGACAATAAACATATCAACTTTTGTTTAGGCTGTTTATCAAAAAACTTTGAAGTTATAATATTTGTGCTGACCGCTTTATAAACCTGTGTAGTAGGCCCTTCCTTACCCCAGCTCTCTTTTTATTGCTGTTGTCTGAGATTACCTTTTTGAGAGATTCGCCTGTCAGCTATGATACGACACGACACATAAAAACTTCTGAGTGAAGTTTTTCGGACCGATCACTCTTAAGAGTGAACAACTTAACCAAACCAGTGTCGGATTTACCAAGGATTTAAGGTGATGAAATTGCTGCCTAGAGACAACAATCTAATTTAACCCCTCAAGGTTGGAGTTATATTTTTGATACTGCTCATAAAAATGCTGTCAAATGACGGTGATTTCCTGAGAATTTCCGCATTTCAATAAAATCAAAATAATTCGAATATTTCTAAACGTATCCAGAAACTAAAAACTTTTTTTGAAAGGTGATTAAATAAGCTTTCAAATTGTATCATCAGAAGTAAGCATTTTATTTTTTAAATATTGATTTTTGAATGCAAACATTAAAAAGTTTTAAAAGTGACTCACCTTACATTGTTTCCTTTAAAAACTGAACTAAAATATCTGATAACGTAAAAAGAAACTCATTTTTTAAAATTCAATATACTCTTTCAAATTGTATTATTAGAAGTAAGCATGTTATATTTGAAATATTAAAATTTTTAATGCAAACATTATAAAATTTCACCTTACATTTTGGTGAACGTATGACGTCATAAATCAGAATAATTTTATCTTTTTTGCGCATTTCTATGGAACTCAAATCGTAGTGTAGGGTTGTCTCTATCACTGTTTAGATCATATATCTCGTTATTAGAGTAAGGGAGATAAAACGACTTTTATGAGACCAGATGAGCTGACCCATATATGGGTCAAATTTACTTTATGTCAAATAGTTGTTTGGCCCATATATGGGTCAAATTTACTTAAGAGGTTAATAAAGAAAAATCAAAATTTTCTGACTCTTACTTTCAAAATGTTCAGTTTAGTTTAATACTCCCTTTGCAAAACACTCACCCAACGAGGGGTAAGGCTTTCGACTAGCGATCTAGGAGTCTCGTGTTCAAATCCCGGAGGGCCTAGGTACATTATATTTGATTGATTTGTGGTTTCATAATTTAACTATACAAATAATATAAGGTATATACGCGGCACGTTCCACAGTGTAAGAAACTCTCAGTATTACCCTGGTGTAAGACCACCATTAAGAATTGAAACGTTGCTTTAATTGGATTTAGCCGTGTTTGGTGACTAGATCTGAATAGCCAGGAACTTTTCCATCTTCCTCTTCTCCATCTCCTTCCCCTCCTCACTCATCTTCAGCCTCACAACATTCCCCAATTGGGGATGCCGTTGTCCTATTGGCTGTTGGGAGCAGTTGTGAGTCTTGTGCGGTATTCACGGATTCATTCATTAAAAAATATTTTAAAAATATGTGCAGTTCAGATGCAATATAAGTGAAACCTTCAGAAAACTGAAGTAGACAAGAGTGGAGAGGCTACGAAGCACCGCACAAAGAGGAGACCGATAGGCTACGAAGCACCGCACATGGAGGAGACCGATTAGTCTTTCTCATTCTCTCACAGGCTATAGATGTATGTGTTTGTCGCTTTTTCGTTTCACCGTGTTTCAAATTACAACGGTGCTAAAGAAGTTTTCATTTCAAAAAACTCTCCAAAAGGTTTATCAAAAAAAGGAATAAAGTGTTACTTAATCTAGGATAGAAATGTTATCCCACCAAATTCACTTTAAGGTAACCATTTTCATTCCCGATATCCCCACTTAAAAATACCCCCTCTTAATTTTTCCTAGTTTATCTGAAAAAATTCAAAGAAAACTATTAATGAGAAGTTAACTAAAGATTTTTAAGGCTTCATATTAATCCAACTTCATCAAAGATAAATCCTACCCTGACCCCGGTTGACTTACAAACCTGAATAAATTCATACCTCCATAAACTTTATCTGGCTCGGATACAGGACCGCGCCTACATATTATAAACTTTTATTAATAAAACTCCAAAGTTGAAAACAATCCCGGTAAACCAAGTAAATTTACTTTTTCTTTTAAATTTCTACATGACTCTTCCGAAGCTTTTGATTAGCTTTGGGAGCTTTGTTGGCGTATTTTTTATTTAAATTTTGACCGATTTCTTTAACTAGAGCTTTTAAAATAATAGATTTTCTTTTTTAACAATATTGAAAAATTGATGATTTTGATTGATTTGATCATTTTCTATTCTGTGGGGTACTTTGAAATGTGTTTTTCTTACATTAAACGGTAATGTTTTCTTAATTATTTAATTACGTGATTGCTAACGATTCATATAAATGCGTTATATTGTTTAGGTCTTGTGAATATACTGAGAAGCGGAGAATTAATTATTTTCTTTACTTTATTAATTAATGTTTTATTAGGATCATTCGTTCGTTTCTTGATTTCTAATTGTTCAAGTAAGTTTAATCTAAGACCTTTTATTTCAACAATTATTATAATCAATAATTATCAGCCTGAAACACTCATCTGATTGCAATAAGAAGTAAATGTTGAATGAAACACTAGTATATATTTAATTATTTGGCGGGTATTAGATAAGCCGCCATAGCTCAGTGGTCAAGAGCACCTGACCAGCAATCAGAAGGACACGGGTTCAAGTCCCGTTGGCGGCAAGTATCTTTTCTCGGAAGATTTTTTCAATGTAGATGAGTGTTTCAGACTGATTAATTATTGCTTATAATAATTGTTGGTAATTTTTCGTTACTGGTGTCCACGCGTATTATTAATAATTTTTAGAAAAAAACTTTAGATTCGCCTTAATTACTATAAAAGGAAACTTTTTGCATTTCGGGCGGCGGAAAATTATGCATTTTAATTTTCAATTGCGTAAATTAAAATTCACTTCGCGAACCGATCGGCGACTGTCAGCGGCCATTAGGTACGTCACTGTTATGTTGGTATCCCTGAAGCATTAACAAGAGCTAAATACGACCGTAGCCATCTTCGTGGGATACAAGAAGACGCGCGTTATTATGAAAAATACAATTAAATCATAACTACACAAACCCTCTAGACAAACCCTGCTTTGCCAAACAAACCATTCAAAACCTGGGATGTTTTTTTAAATTATTATGACATGCAGCTTTCGTAGTTTAACCGTGTTTTCATGTGTCCCACGAAGTTGGCCACAGTAGTATTTAGTTCTTTGCAATGTATCAGCGATACCAACATAACAGTGACGTACCTAATGGCCGCTGACAGTCGCCGATCGGTTCGCGAAGTGAATTTTAATTTACGCAATTGAAAATTAAAATGCATAATGTTCCGCCGCCCGAAATGCAAAAAGTTTCATTTTATAGTAATTAAGGCAAATCTAAAGTTTTTTTCTAAAAATCATTAATAATACGCGTGGACACCAGTAACGAAAATTTAACTAATTGTTACCTTTTGTGCTATGCATAAAAATCTTGTCTTAGACGTTAGTTTATCAATTCAAAATAATAATTACCTTTTATTTCTATATGTGAGGGTTTAATCTAGATGTTGTCAAACAGAACAAACATTGTAATGACTTGTAAATGCCTCTCCGGTGGATATGCAATTTGTATATATAAAAATCAAATTATGACTGCATGTATGTATGTAAGTTATTTATGTATTGCTATAGCTTAGAAAATGTTTTAAACTTTCGAAATACCTTCTTTCCACCCTCGCGAAGGTTTCTTGATTATTACAACAACATGACAATACGTCTAAAAAGTTTTGTAATCATTACAAAAACTGTTAAGAAAATGTCAAAAATGTCACAATTTGAGAATGAGATTTTGCAAACAAAATCTTTCAATCAAAATTCAATTTTCGAACAAATTCTTTAAATTAATGATTTTACTTGAAGCACTAAGTAAGTAAGAATAATAGGTTTTTTTAAATAGGTACCTGGATTAGATACCAAATTTAATTGATTTTTCTTATAATATACAAAAAATAATGTTTGTAATATATGAAAAATGAATATTTGATTTTAAAAAAATTTGGTAGGTGGCACGCGAGTTGCTTGAAAACTGACTTTATTGCGACTGCGTACATGGAATGCAGGAGGGGGGTTGGCGGGACGGGGGAGTGGGAGAGGGGTGAGGGAAGGAGGGGAGGGGGACATGGGAGGGGAAGGGGCGGCGGAAGGGGAACGGAACGAATGGGAAAGGACACGCTTGGAGAAACAATTTCTTTATTAAATTGCATTGCAACGCATGCCGGGAAATCAATAGTAATAAATAAATTATTCATCGATCATGTGCGCGCTAATCACCCAGCGTTGAATATTACTCATTACTTCGCAATGTTTCTGCTCAGCTGCATGCAAGTTACTGAATAAGTGAATCATATTTGATTTTTTTTTTGTCTTGGAAGACAAAGAAGTTTAACAACGATATTCAAATAAAAAAATATCAGCGTTCGGCTTCCATAAATCTGGATTCATAAATACAAAAAACGGAGAAAATGTAAAGTATGTGGAATTCATTAAATATTTAAAAACTCAGTTCTGAATATTATTTACGACAGCTACAAATATACAAGTTTTTAAAAGTAAATTCTTTATTCAACTATATTAATTAGATTATAATTGATGATGCTCTGTGCTTGTCTCAACAGGAACTCTCTGTTGAGAACAGGCAGTTTATAAAAATATAACAAATAACAATGTGAATATTACGTTTCAAATAAAATACATTTAGCATTGTTTCCATTTGGAAACGTGTGGTTTTGTTAAAATATTTGTTGTTAGAACTGTCTTGGGTGATGACCCAAGACTTGATATAAGTACGATTTATATTTAAAACTAGCAGACCCGGACACACATTGCTGTGGCTTACAAAACACAACACCATTATCTAACCTTTATAAAATCCACACCACCCGCTTGCCAGCCCGCTGCCCGCTGCCTGAATTGAATATTTGAATTTCTCAGCTTTATACATTCAGCTTTGTTTTATACATATAAACCTTCCTCTTGAATCACTCTATATATTGGGGAAAACCGCATGAATCCGTTGCGTAGTTTAAAAGATCTAAGCGCACATTCGTTATGAGCGACTTCATTTTATACTATGTAATGATTAGTTGAGTTCTGTCTAATGGCTAGTATAAGTGCATTGTTGAAAAGTATCCAAAATTTCTTTGGACAAAAGTTTTTTTTTGCGAAATAGATAAGTAAGAGATTATGCTCTTCGATTCTAGTATCTCGAGCAGTTTGGACATTGTCAAAAGCAGTTCTGATAATCCTAATATTCAGACTGACTGCGTAAGTATTAATGAAGTTCCTGGCGTTGACCGGGCTTTCGAAATCTATTTTAGACTCCATTGCCAGTCAAGTATGCAAAATTTCAACAACCCCGAGACAAAACTGTTGATTTGTATAAAAATCAAATACACGCCTCCCATGCACCCGTAGTCAGCCATGCTGAAGTTCGCCCGCCCGCCACAGGCACTCTTCCTAAAATAAAGAGAAGATATCTATCTAGATATACCAGCTGAAGTCCCGGGTGTCGCCCGGACTTTGAACAGAGTTTTTTTTAAAACCAAATGAAGACAGTGTCCTTCTTCTTTTCCTTAAGATCAAGTGGGCAAAATGTTAACAATATCCGAATAAAACTATAGTCCACCCGCTACAACCACACAAACACCCTCCTTTATGTGAATAGTAACTGAAACAGTTCACATCAATACGCTGTAAATTTAAGCATAATATTGTCGATGCTTTCTAACCATGAAAAAATATGTTTCCATTAATTTATTGATCTAGGAAAATTTTGTAGACTACCAATATTTGTATGTCAACTACGAAAAATCAAGTCGTTGACGAGTGGAAGGAATTTTTTAGCCACCCTCATGGGGGGGGTTAACTTTTTATATTTCGTCGCCGTCGGGAAGGGTGTGGGGCTGGAGGGGTGGACATCAAAGCTTTTCCACTCACAGCAGACATTTTTTACACAGTAATGCTGATTTCAATTATGGTGATAACTCAAAAAATTCTGCGGAAATTTTTTTCAGGTTCTTTTCTGGCAATTTTACTGTTTTGTATACAGATAATATTAAACAGATAATTTGACTTGAGACTAGAGGTGTGAACGGTTAGCTTAACATAATATGTTTCAATTATTTACTCTATAAAACTTGAACTCCACTAAAGCTATGATAGGAAGTTAATACTGTTTTGTTCACAGATAATTTGATGAGGTGACTCGAGACTAGAGGTGTGAACTGTTAGCTTATTACATGCTTCAATTATTTGCCCTATAAAAATTGCACTTGACTAAAACCATTGTAGATAGTAGATTCACATAATGCATTATTAAATCGGTGGGTGCTTGACCCCATAATTATTTTAAATGTCCTCTATAACAGAGAGATGTAAAGGCGATTAAAATATTTTATTTATTTTTGCATTGCACAATCACAAGATGTTAAGTGACATACCTGACTTACTTTAACCAGTGATTCCTCCGGTTATTTAAACTACAAAATGTAGATGATATTTTGGTCTCCGGTGACTTAAATGAATTTTTTTTTAATCAGTAGGTATTGGACAGTTAGAAGAGGGGTTTGGCAGTTACAAAATAATGTCAGTAATCACTGGTTTTTTATAATAAAACATAACCAATAACTAATTTTATAATATATCGGATACGCCTCGTAATACCTTGTATGGAATCATTTCGTACGTGTAGGTAAAAATAATGAAAAATAAATTAAATTATGTACCTAACTACTTTCATAATTTTTTTAGAAAATTTCATTCTTTCATCATTCTGGACACACTGAGCCCCAGATTTCTACCCACCCCTCAAACCTTCTCCTTCCCAGAACTTCCTCTCCTTTCTTTCTTAAATAAAACCCTCTATATAGCATCCCCTCAGATGACACAGGCCCTGAGGGAAATTATTTTCCTCAGGACCTCGTGTGAGGAGCTAATGTAAAAAAAACGTATTTTGAAAAACAAAATATCAGAACTCAGAACACAAAAATTTATAATTTTAAAGTTTCACGGAGTATGTTAGTATCACGGACTAAACCAGTTTTACCGTAGAGAAAACAACTTTGCTTAGATTAAAAAAAGGTTTGTATTGTTGTAAACCCGCTACTTTGCAACTCAAAGAATAATGTATAAATGATTGATATCAGAAGCATGACAATAAAATGGTAAATTCCGTGAACCTCGCTTATATTACAAACTCTACTCAAACCCAAGCCACAGTTTCCGACTTGATGCCACTTGCGGTTTCCATGGTGACAGACGAGACTCGAGACAGCAAGCATTAAATTTCGCAATAGACTTCAATGCATTCCTTATTGAGAAGTTATCGAGTGTCATCTGTCAATAATGCCATATTTCCTAGAATGCAGAAGAAGACATATTAAAAATCATTAAATAAAGCTTCCGCATTTTCTAGTGGACTTCTATGAAATATCTTAAGGTCATTTGATCTTGATCAAGGCGATAAATGCAGCATGGTAGTCCTAATCTTATTATTCAGCTATAAAAATGTTTTAATTATTCTGAGAATAACCTTCGTTGTGAACATATTGGAATTTGACTCAAGAGGTTTAGGGTTCAATTCGCCACGCGCAAAAACGTATTTAAAAAAATGTATATAGATACCATACACAAGAAAAAATACGAATTTGTCTTTCTGTGGTTCAATCGTTCTACTCGGATTAATTTTGAAATTTAAAATGCCATTTAAAAATTTAAATTGATATCTCAAGAATTCAGCCAAGCGATAAAGTGCCTATGGGGAATATAATATTTTAATATACTATTTTAACGAAAAAATATTGTAGGTAATTCTTTATTTGAAATAGGTATTTATTTATCTTGTTTAAATTACTTAGACAAGCAAATTCAGTCGAGCGATTCTATATCTTTTGTGGGATCGTTATGAGATAACGGATGTGATCTCATGTCAGATTTGTGTAATTTATTTGCTTTTTCTATGTACAACGTACAACGTACATTAAATGAATAAATAATCATGCATGCTTGCAGGAATTCGTGTTTAAAGAGATCTAAACCAAAATATGTGCCAGTAAATATGTAAAAATCACACAAATCTGACAGGAGATCACGTCCGTTATCTCGAATGGGATCCCACAAAAGATATAGAATCACTTTACAGATTTCGTTATTTTTCAAGGATCTGCACTTTTTAGCTAACATGTATTTATTAATCCCACAATTATCCCGTAATTTTTCACGGATGTGCGCTAGCGTTTATGATATAGAAGTAAAATATTTTTTGGTAAGCAATACTACAATTTCGGTTTGAAGACAATAGGAATTGAAAATAAGTTTTTACAGAATGTGATGAAAACAGTATAAAAAGTTGTGAGCGTGATGAGTAATTTTGTGAATTCTTTTCAACTTGCTTAAAAGCATTCCCACAACAGTAAATTTAACACCAAAACGTGTTTTTTTCGTATATCCGAAGAAAGCAATACTTGGTTTTGTGTCTGACATTTTCTATGAAATAAAACTATAACATTGGATGAACCACCGTTTCTTAATGTATTTATCGCTTTCCGGTTTCGTTTATTCATAAATCTCTCCAGATCAGATATTACCAATACACCAATAAATAATCTCTCGTTTCCTAGATATGCGTGTGTATACCTAATGAATACCGGCATAACTTTTCTTATAATACATATTATGTAGTCTTACGAAACGATTCATTTATCACATCATTGTATGCTCTAACGTCCATCCTCATAATAGTATGTAGGATGTAGGCACACAATTTATAGCTCATTGCTTAAGAACTTTCATAAATATTTTATTGTGAAAATAAATTGTATTTATTTATACAAATACACGGATGCGTAAGAGCTCTTGTTCACGGCAACAGGGACAGTCTGTTTTTTTACAACGGACCGATGCCCGTGGGTATAATGTTTGTTCATGCACCGGACAACCACTTGTTGGCCGTATCCGCACCGTATGTTCTAAACTGTTCATCCGTCGTCCATCGGTGAAATGACCCGGTCCCAGGGAGGCATAATTCCTTTCCAAACCAAAAAAAGAGACGGATTTTTCCATGGTTTTTCGACGTCAAATAATCGCCCCAATAGAAAATTCTGATTGAATATGTAAAAACTATCGACAGCTGTTAAAAAAACGAGTTTCCATTCAAGTGAGTCGTTTATTTATGACCACGCCCGTCTATACGAGTGTGTTGACGATGCCGAAAGGACAGATGTTTTCGCTCCCAATTTTTTAATTTACTGTAGCGCAATTTGAAAATAAATAAGGACCAGGATGTTGATATGGAGCTATTATTCATTTTAGTGGTAAGTAGACCAGTACTATGGGGTAACGCCACAGAGTTATAAAAATAAGCAGCAGCGTAATTTTACGGCATGAAAATCTGCTCGATTTCACATTAAAATTTTGAAACATTATCTGATAAAGAAAATAAAAATCTTTCTATAACTCACTCCCTTTTTGTCAAACTAATTACATCTTAGACATCGTGAGTGACTCCGTCACTATAATACAAACTAATCGTGAGCCCGGTAAAAAAACGGCCGTTAACAAGATCCCCAAGTCATATTTTTTTATAACTTGATTTTTTTCATTTGTTAGTTGTGCATTTGTTATCCCATGTCCGGGTATTTAATGTTTATATTTAATAAAATTAATTAATTTAGCTACTTGTTATGATATATCTTGATATGTACCTGCTTATAAATAACAAAAATCTTGCAATGTCCAGTGTTTTAAATATAATGTCCTCCGCGTGCAAAGCCGTATCTTCTCCAAGCATAAACTTTCTAATTAAAGTATGTTTATCAAAAGTGACCTGGCAGGTAAGTATGTTTCTGTATCCATTAGTAAATAGTTAAATTAGATAGAATCTAAAAATTCTTAATAACATGTACAGCGCCCTTAAGGTGATTTTTCACAAAAACGGCGCGCTATAAATTATCCAATTATTATTAATATTAATTATGTTAACATTGTAAAAAATAGTTTTTTCGATGTGAATTATTTATATACATTATTCAGAATGCCAAGAGAAGCAGTCAAAAAGTTATCCCACCTACCTGAATTCAGACAATTCTTAAAAAGTCTAAAATCGACCAGCAAAGTACGAAATTACATATATTTATTTAAATATTATAGGTAGAATCCAATGTAAAGTTATGCAGATTTCCATAAAAAATTAAGGTTTTTTCATAGATATAAAATACGTTGTTACATGTAAAAATTTAATGTTTCAAAATATGTTGTATACCTTCGTATAAAATAATTGTAAAAAAAAAACTTTATTCGGATTAAAAATTAAACCTTCTAAAAGTAAAACTAAAGAAAAGTTGTGTTTCTACCGTGAGAAATCATTAAATAAACTTTTTTCGTTTCCGGAAAAAAAATGAGTTTCGGATTTATTGCCATAAAAATATATTTATGTGTGCTTCTCACATCCGCCATACTTGTTGTCATTTTTATGAGATAATGACCCCAAAATCACAACAAAAAATGCATTCACTCAGTGGAAGCAGCAACGTGGTTTGACAACTTTCGTTGAAAAGGCTTTAATGTGTGTTATGACCCCACGCTTAAAAGCAAAAAGTATAATGGTATCTTATTCATTATTATTTTCGGTTTTCATTTAAGCTAAATTAGCGATTTTGAATGCTTTTATTATTACCGTGACGACTAACGGTACCGTGACGGCAAAAAATGCAATAAACATAAGTTCCTTATCGCTTTAATGCTGCAGCTCTTTCAAAAGATGAAATACGCCATGTACGTAGGTCTGTTCCCTCCAAATGAAAAAAGTGCTCATTTTCTTGCATCTCTCTCACACATCGCACCGTAACGTTTCTCTAGACCGCTACAATACTACTTGTTGTGACGATAATTTTGAAAGTATGGAATTAGTTATAAGGATAATATTGAAGTGTGAGTAAATTACAAAAATTTACAAACGTCAAATGTCAATGCGCTGATGAGTTTGCTTTTGTTCTTAAACATATAATGGTGCGGTTCTTTCTTACAAACTAGATAACAACAATAGAAAATGAGACAAATGGTGAAAGTATGTCTGCGCCCCCCAAAAGGAAACATACAATCATTTTCATATACCTCCCTCACACGTATAAATAAAATTAAGCACAAGGAAAAAGTAGTACTTACTTCAAAGACAACAGTCAAACGAATTAAATGTGTCTCACCATTATTGAAAGAGTCGGAAAGAGCTGCAGCATTATAGGGATAAGGAACGTATGTTAATGCCTGTTTTTATGCCGTCACGGTACCGTAATCGTAGATTGTCACGGTAATAATAAAATCCTACATTTGGATTATCAGTTACGTCGTGTCACTAATTACGGAAATGCATCCTAAATGTATCTAAATCAATGATTATACTCATACTTTTACAAGATAAAATTGATTTGTTTTCAGAATCGCAATGTTTGAATTACTGCAAGTCGAATGGTTCTTATCACGATTTATAACACATAAAAGCTGCAATGAAAGGCATATTGAGAAATTGTTTTTCTATCGTAAACTAGAAATGGTACACTTCTAGCTTACATAACTGAGGCACGATTATGCTGAACCAAGTGACTCCGATGCTTATAGAGCAAGAGCCCGTGACGACCAGACCTTAAACCTGTTTCTCTACGTATGTCCCTTATACAGGTAAAGACGATCCCCGACTATGAAGTTTCGATTACGGTGGCCTTGAAAGATAGCAGGTTGCAAAGGTATATAAAATGGCACCACAATTTCAAGAGCATTTTGCTCGCACTTTTACAAGGTAGTAGAGTGCTAGCCTCGAAATTTCACACTATTTCACTCCCACTCGCTTGCCTGTATATATCGCGCTCGCACCTACGGAATACCTTTAATGTGTCTGACAGGGTGAAGCTGTCTGATTACTGAGAAAACATATGTTGATAGTTCCTCAAGTAACAAATATAAAATTCAGCTTTTATACTTTAACGTAAGTACAATTATAATTTATCTTTCAAAGCCAACGTGATCCAAACTTCATAAAAGGGGATCGTCTTTACCTGTATTAGAGACATACACAGAGAAACCTTCAGGTTTTATAAAATAACGAAGGTCTGATTTTCACGGGCTCTTGGACTACTACGACCGACTGAATATGCTGTATTAATTTTACATGTTGTATAATCTGACTGTTGGGGAGTGAACCTAACCTAATCCAATACATTTGAAAATGCATTGCAGGTAGGTTACTTACTTTGAAAAATACTAGCATTATTTGAAACACAGATCTTAGGGCTTCGTACTAGGTGTTCAAAAAGAAGAAGCAGATGGTTTGAAAGGGAGATATGTAAATAGGTACGAATGTTAGGGGGAGCGCGCTAATATTTAAAAAAAATATATAATTAAGTGAAATATTTGATAAAATAAGACTCGTGTAAAATAGAGCAAAAATCGTTATGAATACACTGTGAATTTTTTCATAACTATAACATAATAAATAACAGAACAAGGTGTGATATGTTTTTAGATTTTCACGGCCAAAAGCATTTTCGTTATTTATTTTTGGGGTGTTATGCCGTGTTGCGCTACCGTTGGCTAAGGAAGGAGGTAGCGCAACATGGCATAACACCCCAAAAACAAATAACAAAAAAGAGCAAGGTGTGTTTTTAATAATTTTCATACAATTAGATTATTAGGTAATTGCCGTTTCGGTTCAGCGAAATTATAGATATTATCTTCAAAAATTACTTTAAAGTAAAAAATATATTTCTTTTATATTCAATAATGTTATTATTTAATTTATAAAAGTAGTAATGTTTTAAACAAATTCTGCCCGACTTCTAAAGGCAATATCAAATTGTGGTTTAAACTAGAGATGAACGGATAGTTGTTTGGCCGGATATTCGGCCCATTGTCTCGTTGCATTTCGTCAAAAGTGTAGCGCCGCATAGGTGCGGCGAACGCGATCAGATCAATTCTGGCGGTTTCGGTTGCTTCGTGAGTATTCGTGAATTCGTGAGTGATCGCGTGAGTGTGTGATTGAAGAGCGAAAATTAAATTAGTTGTTTATTTGCTGCGTAATCTGACTGAACTGAATCATGTCATCAGTGATAAAAAGATCACCTATTTGGCAATATTTCGACATAAACAGTGAAAATAATAAGTTTGCTCTTTGTTTGTTGTGCCGGCTTCAAATTTCTCGTGGTGGTGAAGGGAAAATTTAGTTTAGACATTTACTATTTATGTATTTATCATTAGAGTTAATATCTCAAAAGAAAATTTTTGTTTTTTGGAAGGCCTTATGGCTTTTTTGTAACTTTTTCGACTTAAAAAAAAACCGTCATAATTATAAGCCAATGTTTTGATATTTACCTCACAAAGATTAATGTATTGCATTTTATTATAGGAAATTGTCGTAGTTTTTGAATTTCCGGTATCCGGCCGGATTCCGGCCGTTTCATCTCTAGTTTAAACCACTATAATGTATTGTTTCTTTTTACAATACTAAAAAAAAACTATTATTAATGTGGGTGTTGTTACGCTGGGAAACAATAACATCCGAAGAAACAATAACACACCGAAATACGTGGGTGGAACCAAAAACTTTTTCGTTTTATGAAGATAATGGATTTCAAAGGTTCTGAAGGTTTTCTGAGAAACATTTGGATAAGATGTAATAAGAAAATGTATTAAATTAGTACAGTATCTCACATATGACGGAATATCGGTTGTTCTTTATCCTCGCTTGGTTGTTATGGAGCCTACCGGTACCTACTAACTGCCACCAGCAGACACCAGTTCGAGAGGCTCGACCAACATGTTGAAAGGCTCTACCGTCCTACCGTTCTTTCAGGCCTATCGTTCGATCCATTCTCTTGAAGGTATAGTTTACCTACTTTGTACTTTGGCAGTGGGTCCATGATTGCAGTGGGCAAAAGCGTGTTTGGCTTGCAGATGCATTCCGGTTCTTTAGTGGACACTAACGGGACTCGTGTTTGTAACTACACTCTTGGCGGTTACAAAATAATGAACCGCAAGCATCGATATCGGTCGATGACCGCAAGAGAATAATATGGGATATTATATTATGTCATAGTGCCCAATATTAAATTTCTTTAGTGCGGTATGTCAACTTTCAAGTTCAATTTGTGTTTAACCCTCAGGCTAATTTAAAAATTGTACACCTTTATGAAACTAAAGTTTCGTATCGCAATATGAAACAAAGTTATGAAACTTTCGGAATTTTTTATTAATTATTTTTACACGGAATGACAATACGCATAAAGTGAGGTGACATTAACGTTTATCATACATTTATAATAAAATATGTACTTATGTGTTTTTATTTTTTCTGTCATCAGTAATTTTACTTAGAAAAACGTAAGGTGAGCTATTTTTTAAACTTTTTTATGTTTGCATGTAAAAATTTTATATTATTGTAGAAAGCAATCACTTTGTGGTTTGACATATTTAATAAAATAAAATACTGTTTTGTTTAAAACCACGAGTTTTATTAATTTTTTGAACCGACCGGTTTCGCTTTACTCAAGCATCATCAGGGTACAAATTAATACTAAACAATAAGTCATAATGTGTGCTTATATAAAACAAAATATAGAGGGAGACAAAATTTAGAGAGAGACAAAATATAGAGGGAGACAACATGATACACATATAACAAACACATCGACGGCCATAAAATACATTAACCTAAGTTCGCAAGTAATGGAAAAAACCGAAAGATAATTATGTGACTAATGGGTTACAGTAATAAATTTGGAGGAACAAAGCATCAACTGACATAGTGGTAAGGAGCACTGGGAATTTTTTTATTAAGGGTTTATTGGAAACAGACCTAATATTGGACTACTTGATATGTCTAATTGATTATTAAGTATATGACTTTTGGTTTTTACAGCTTTTTTAATTTCTAGTGCCTCTAAATTGTTAAGTCTGTTACCATGTCCGTTTTTATGTAAGATTTTAGCACCGGTGCTATGACAAAACGTATGATCTTTATCGATCAAATGGTTGGCGAATTCTGAAAAACCGTTATTATTGAGGCAACGAAGATGCTCCTTTATCCTAATATTAACATTACGTGTTGTCTTACCGATATAAAAAGCCGAACAATTATTACAATTTAATTTATATATTCCCGAATGACTTCATTTATTGTCCTTATCTTTAGAATTAATTAGAAATTTACCTAGATTGTTATTCGTATAAAAGGCCGGTCTGACTTCAGAAGGAAGGTTTTTAACACTTAAAGTAGAAAAATTATTAATGAATAAAATTCGCCGCCATTGATAATTAATATTATTATCATTGATTTGAGGACAAGGACTAGCGAATAAGAATTGATTAATGGCTATTTGTTTTAGTTTTTTATTTAAAATTAAATCAATAAAATATGGTTCATAGCCATTATTTACCGCTATTTTTTTAATTAATTTAAGTTCATTAGCAAAATTAGTAATTGTTCGGCTTTTTATATCGGTAAGACAACACGTAATGTTAATATTAGGATAAAGGAGCATCTTCGTTGCCTCAATAATAACGGTTTTTCAGAATTCGCCAACCATTTGATCGATAAAGATCATACGTTTTGTCATAGCACCGGTGCTAAAATCTTACATAAAAACGGACATGGTAACAGACTTAACAATTTAGAGGCACTAGAAATTAAAAAAGCTGTAAAAACCAAAAGTCATATACTTAATAATCAATTAGACATATCAAGTAGTCCAATATTAGGTCTGTTTCCAATAAACCCTTAATAAAAAAATTTCCAGTGCTCCTTACCACTATGTCAGTTGATGCTTTGTTCCTCCAAATTTATTACTGTAACCCATTAGTCACATAATTATCTTTCGGTTTTTTCCATTACTTGCGAACTTAGGTTAATGTATTTTATGGCCGTCGATGTGTTTGTTATATGTGTATCATGTTGTCTCCCTCTATATTTTGTTTTATATAAGCACACATTATGACTTATTGTTTAGTATTAATTTGTACCCTGATGATGCTTGAGTAAAGCGAAACCGGTCGGTTCAAAAAATTAATAAAACTCGTGGTTTTAAACAAAACAGTATTTTATTTTATTAAAAATTTTATATTTCAAAAATTAAATATATTTTTCGATTTATAAAGGAGGTATCTTGGAAAACTTAGATATTAGATAACCCTTGTTATTTTATTAAGTAAAATAATTGAACACTGTAATAAATAACTAAGTGTGCAGAACATTAACTAGCTAATCTATATTTAATACCACGCCAACAATTAATTAGAATTTTTTTTTTTTTTTTTTTCATAGGAAGCAATTACTTTGTGGTTAGACATTATATTATAAAAATAAAACACAAACACTTTGTATTTAACCACGAATTTATTATTGCATATATCGACCGGTTTCACTTCGACCAAGCTTCTTCAGGATATAATAATTTTACGGTGCTCCAGATTTTATGTTCGGGTTGAATCTTTCCCAAATGAAAGACTAAACCCTTCCACACACTTTTCCACAAATGAATATCTAGTAAATGAACGCAATGTAAGTGCACTATATAAGAATAAAACAATACAAGAACAATACGTAAATCCACCAGAAACATAATGGGAAAATATTTCACCGACTCCAGATATTTTCATATCAGAGGGTTCGGCTCTGATGAAATCCTAACTGGTCCGATAAATCCTACTGATCCCTCAATATAAATATTTAAAAAATCTTTCGTAATCCTACATGTATTTAAAATGACCGACTTTTGCATTTTTATGTACAAATTTTTTGACAAATCTAATACACCTAAATTTTGAATGAGAGAGCTAGGTATAATGCCAGTAGCCGAAATAACAAATGGTAATATTTTTATAGTCTGAGAATGCCAAATTCTTTTAATTTCATTTCCTAAATCTGTATATTTTCTTATTTTTTCAGAAATAGTTTTCTGAATATTACAAGAATTTGGAATAGCGACATCAATGATATAAGTTATTTTCTTAATTTTGTCATGTAAAACTATATCGGGTCTATTATGACTAATTGTTCTGTCTGTCAGAATAGTTTTATCATAATAAATTTTATAAAATTCATTTTCTAAAAATGAATTTGGTTCATATTCATAATATGGTACATTACGGCAGTCAATCAAGTTATGTTTAATTACCAAACTTTGGTGAATTATTTTTAAAACTTGATTGTGCCTAAATGTATACTCGGACGGCGCTAATACAGAACATCCCGATATAATATGTTCTATAGTTTCCGGAAAAGCCAAACATTTTCTACATAAATCATCAATTTGATTTGCATCTTTGATGATATGCTTCCTATAATTTTTAGTATTAATGACTCTATCTTGTATGGCAAGCATAAAGCCTTCTATTTCTGCGCTCAACTCTCCAATACTCAACCATTTGTTTGACGAAAATTTGTCAACATATGTTTGGTTGAGATAATTGAAGTGTTTTGCGTGAAGAATTTTATTTGACCAGGAATCTAATAATTCCTGGTTGGTATTTATAAGAATGCTGGCATTCTCGTCGTATAAATTTAATGGTGAAATATTTCTATCTGCCTTGCATATTATTTTGTGCATTTCTGAACTATCAGCTTTCCCATGGAAAAAATTTCTTAGCATTTCTACCTGATTATGTTTTAAAGATGTTATTTTGACTATACCTCTACCTCCTAAATTTCTGGGTAAATTAATTCGTTCTACAGCTGAATTTCGATGATGGCAATGAAATTTAGTTAATGTAGTTCTAATCAATCGTTCTAAGCTATCTAAATCTGTATTAGACCATTTAATTATGCCAAATGAGTAAGTTAATAGAGGTATTGCCCAAGTATTTATCGCCTTTACTAAATTTTTAGCAGATAGATTGCATTTCAAAATTTTTCTGATCCTAGTTTTAAATTTAATCCTAATATCATTTTTAATACTAGTATGATCTAATCTATTTGATTGCGGATATCTTAAATATTTATAAACCTCACCCCCTTTCATACTTTCAATTTTGAAATTTCTAAATATACCCTCGTCTCCATCTACAATTTTACCTTTCTCTATATGGATCGTTCTACATTTATCTAAACCAAAAGTCATTTTAATATCATCTGAAAAATTTTTAACTACTTTAATCATTTTCTCTAAATTTGGTTCAGAATTCGAATATAATTTTAAATCATCCATAAATAATAAATGAGAAATTATATTTCTCTCTCTAGTATTACCTTTAATTTTTATTCCAAACTTGCTTTTAATTAACATTTTAGATAGAGGATTTAATGCTAAGCAAAACCAAAGAGGACTCAATGAGTCTCCTTGAAAAATCCCTCTTTTTATTGAAATGCCCGGTACTATAATTTTCTTATCTTTCAAATTCAAAAGCAAATCGGTATTCCAAAATGCCATAATTTTTTCCAAAAAGCTAATAATAATTGGGTTAATTTTGTATATATTTAAAACTTTTATCAGCCACGAGTGCGGGACACTATCATAAGCCTTTTGGTAATCTATATAACAAATATGTAAATTACGTTTTTGTGTCTGAATCTGTTTTAGAATTACAGAATCAATAACTAATTGTTCTTTACATCCCATATGTTTTCTGCGACAACCTTTTTGTTGTTCAGATAAAACAATTTTTTCATCTAAATGAGTGTATATTAAATCTGTCAAGCAAGAGGTCAAAATTTTATATATTGTCGGTAAACATGTAATGGGTCTATACTGAGAGGGATTATTAATATGTTCGCTTTTAGGCAACATATAAGTAATGCCCTTAGTTAGAAAATTTGGAAAATTTTGAGGTTCTCTGATAAATTTTGAAAGATTTTTTGCCAAAAGGGGATGTAAAGTAGTCAGACGTTTATACCAAAAATTATGTATCCAATCGCAACCCGTGGCTTTCCAATTATGAGTACTTTTTATAATTTTGGCTAACAATTCAACCGATATATCAGAAAAACTCATTTGTTCAATGTCTGAACAATTGAGTTCTTCATTTTCTATCCACGGACCTGACTCGTTATGTTTTATATCTTTACTCCAAATATTTGTCCAAAAATCGCGCATATCTGATTCAGATGGCAACGGATTATTATTATTCGAAATAATATTTTGTTTATCGTCAAGTTTGGAATAAAATATTTTCTCATTTTTCTGAAATAATCTATTATTATTTTTTTATTATACGTATAATTATATCTTTTTATTCTACTAGCTTTTACACCTAATTTTTGTTTTAACAAATCTAATAAATCATTGATTATATTTTCATTATTATTACTACCAATGCTATAACCAAATTTTCTCCCAATTACATCTACATGTCTCAAAATATTCCTACTTCTATTTCCGTTTTTATACTCTATTATTCTAGCTATGCTACTTCTTAAAAATACTACATCATTTTCTAATCTACTCTGCCATTCTGGTTTTCTATAATTATATGATCTATCATCAGAAGACGTTAATTTAACTCCTAACTTATTACATATAGTGATAGCACTAGCGTACACTATTGTATGAAGATCTAAAAAACTAATGTCATCAAATATAATTTTTGGTAAAATTATATTATTTAATTCAGAAATTAATTTAGATAATTTCTTTGACGTATGTAATTTTGGTAATTTTGGTCTAACTGTGAGCTCTATATCTATATATCTATTTATATTATTATGAAGTAAGTTAGCTAATTCTATAATATTTTCATCTAGTAAGTTTAAATTTGCAATGTTGATTTCCCTAAGATTATAAATAACGTCTAAGTTATTTGAGTCTACTGTAATATCATTGGATTCTTCGACTAGAATATTATCTGAACTATCTACGTTCAATGTATCTGATATAACATTACTACTCGTATTAACTTGTTCTAAATTATTTTCTAATTGCAATCTATCTGCTACTTCCTTTTTTATCTGATCTAATGTTACTAAAAAAGTTATTATTATATCCTGAAGATTTTTTAGTTATTATTATATCCTGAAGAAGCTTGGTCGAAGTGAAACCGGTCGATATATGCAATAATAAATTCGTGGTTAAATACAAAGTGTTTGTGTTTTATTTTTATAATTAATTAGAATTTAAATAAATATGTAATATCAACCAATTTCGTAATCGGTACAAATCATTTATCGACGTTCTTTCTTCTTTCCAAAGGTGCTCTTCACCTACTTAAAAAAAACTTGAAATTTCAAAAAAAATATGAAGTTACCTTTATCATAAGAAATCGAAGAAATACCTCATTAAATTACGCCTGGTAACAATGAAAATCGCTGTTTAAAAGCCTATTGATTTGCGCTGAGCTAACTACACGTGTTAAAAAAGACAATTAATATTAGTTGATATTAATTTCTCATACGTGGAACTTTTTTAAATATTTGTGTCGTATTTAATTTGGGAAAAACTAATGTTTTTTATGGTTTAAGTACCTACCTAAGTAATTCCCGTTGGCGGCCAGTATCTTTTCTCGGAAGATTTTTTCAATGTAGATGAGTGTTTCAGGCTGATAATTATTGATTATAATATTTGTTATCTACCCTTTGTGCTATGCATAAAAATCTTGTTTAAACGTTAGTTTATCAATTAAAAATAATAACCTACCTAAGTGTATTTCGTAACTAATTAAGAATTGAAACATGAACAACATTAAATTGAAAAATATGCCTTTTACCGAATATTTCGACCAAACAGCACTATTTTGGTAATATATGAGAGCGACATTTATTACCAAAATAGTAAATAAGGCAAATGTAATTTTATGTTTAAATTTAATACCGATTTGTACTAAAGTCAAAGAATGGTAAGTAAATTGTGAACAAAATTATTATATGCAATAATTCAGTTCAGTTCAACTTTTGATGTGTAGGATAAAGCAGGATGTTAAATAAACACGCATTAGTTGTGGCATTGTTCGTAGTATTGCAAACAAAAAACCGGCGTAGTCTCTTGACTCGCAAACCGAAGGTCGCGGGATCGAATCCCGGCGTGTCAAATAAATTTTATTTGATTAATATGTGTTATTTCACAATTTATTAATTTAAAATAATATGTACCATATTTGCGGCACGCTCCAGAGTGGAAGATACTCTCAGTATCGCCCTGGTGTAAGACCACCATTCAGAATTGAAACGTTGCGTAAAATGGCTTTAGCCGTGTTTGGTGACCAGATCTGAATAGATACTTCCCCAAATTCCTCATCCCCATCTCCTTCCTATCCCCACTACCTTCAGCCTCAAACATACCCCAATTGGGGATGCCATAGTCTCACTGGCTCCAGACGGGAGCAGATAGGGACTCTTGTGCGGTATTCATATAAAAATAAGGTAATAAACATTTTAAGGAATCGTGAAGTTTCAACATCAAACCGGCGTTCGGCGAATCTTATAGTACAAGTGTAAGTAATTTTAAGTTGTAATATAAATAATTTCCTACCTAAGATACGACGCGCGACGTTTCTATTATTTAGGTAGGTATGTAGTTTGCAAAAGGAAGATGAAAAGGTGTTAAAATATTTTAAAACAAAGGTAGGGACACATAATGATACAAAATAATAATATTTTTTAGTGTTGTAATACATAATGTTTTAGTAGAGACGGTTGTAAATGTAATATTACTTCTCAAAGTTAGTTTTCAAATTTTCGTGCGAACGCAATTAAAAAGCAATGTGGGTATGATTCCTATTGGTAAATATCATCCTATCTTCATAAACAAAACTTTTTATATTTTATATGCTTTTTATTATAATACTAAAAAACATGATTGATTATTAACAACGCATAAAAACCTATGACCGAATTGGGCAACAGCAACAAATAGAATAAAGTCAATGTCATTTTCAATACCTTTCAAAATAACACAACACACATGCAATTCATTTTTCATTATCATCTTTCATCATTCCGAAACGCTAGCGGGCTTTTTGTGGCCCACAATTCAAATATGATTTATTATTTTTTGTGAGCATCCAATCAGTACGATGGTTACTGAAAATCATAATGAGGTAACTACATTAAGTCACGATGAATAGCATTTTATCTATAAAGTTTTTACTAGGAATCGTTTGAAGGAGAACGAACCATTTTTTTGGTGGTTTTAAAAACACAAGTATTACAAAATTGCTCTTTTCTGTTAATGTTGGATACAATTTCAGAATGAGTTTGAATAGGGTACTCAAATACTTAAATGAGGTATTAGAGGAACGTAAAATCTTAATTTTTTATTTGAGTTCAAAATACCCAACCTAACTAAAAAAATATACCAGTCAAAAGATACATCAAATATCTAGTACGGATATGAGTTAAATGATTTATATTTGGTTTTAATTATAAGATACAGACCATTAAAGAGTTGAATGTTTCATGATTTTCGAGGAAACTTGGGCAAATTAAAAGTAAATTATTTGTGAGTAAATTAAAAGCCCTTTTCAAAATAATTTTACTAAATTTATTTTAAAACACGATGAAAAATAAAATAAAACATCGTAAAAAATGCGTTTCGTGGGTAGTAATTAAAAATTTTTTTTAAAGAAAGACAAATATTCGCGGGTTACGAATAACCCGACAATATTTGAAAACCTCCTACTACCACCACAGAAAGTGGAAAAAGTTGCTTGTGTTGTGATGGAGGACTTAGCCAGACGATGAATCGAACACGCGACGCCCTGGTGGGACCCAAACGCCATGCCAACTCAGCTACTGACCGGTCAAATACATAAACGATACATTTTTGTTCCGACGCAAACAGGCCAGATTTGAATAAGTAGGTTCTTCCCCACTTTTATTTTATCCACCTCTTTCCCCTCCCCGCTATCTACGGGATGCAATAGTCTCACTTTACTATCCTCTTACCCTTTTCCTTACCCTCCTACTACCTTACATCGAGGATGCCATAGTATCACTGGATCCAGACCGTTGGGATCAGTTTCTGGTGCGGTACTCATACTCACTAATCCTAGAAAGATAATCTTGTTTCGACCTACGTTAAAGGTACGTGTTAAAGACGTACTGAAGTTTAAAAGTGTACATTTGACATATTATTCCACTTAAACAGTTAAAAGATAGTTAATAATAATTTAATTAATAATAATAATAATATTTCAAATTAAACCAAAATAGTTACAAAAATATCGTGTGCAGTTCACATGCGGTAGAAGCGAAACTTTACCAAAATAATCACAACCAATATTTAAAAAGTTAGGTCATAATCAAAGCGACCTAGCATAATTTCCGTTTCACATCTCAACCAATTTAAAAGTGACATCATAATCAAAGCGGCCGATGAGCGCAGTTGATGCGTCGCAGGTGTAGTAATCGTCATTTCCGTATCATCCGAAATCCAAATCACAGCAGGGCTGTAATTAATTAAATTACAAAATGCTGTAAACCTCTTACAAATCAACTATAAACTAAGTCTTTTTTTAAATGAAAGTAAAGTTTTAAAGTTATACTTTATGTTAAATCATATTTTTTTTTATCTACTAAAAATATTTAAATTCTAATCAGTAGTAGTTCGTTATACTTAAAAATAACAACATTTAAAAAAAAAATTACTCGCTAAATCACATTTATAAGAACAAGTCTGAAAGTTACACAAAAGATAATAATCATACGTCTTTCGAACGTATAGTGTATGTATTTCTACGTAATTGTTGGACGGGAAACTGAGCTAACTGAGATAGGCAGCGCGGTACGTCGCGAATTAAAAAAAAGACAGCAATACTTCTGTCTCGCATACGCCGAAAAAACGTAGATTATCTTTCTAAAGCTAAATAAGGTAAATTAATTGTCAACTATTTCTATGCATAATTTAAGTCTATCGACCATAACAGCTTCTTCTAATGTGACCTTAAAACTAAAGAGGTTTTGTTCATTGTCGATTCATCTTACTAAACGGGTATTCAGAATTCTAACATGTCGTAGGTATTCTTAGTTCGTGACCTTTACCTATCTATCTAATGAACTCCAGAAACTTTACATCAAAGAGTTAAAAGGAAACTGTTAGGTGAAATAATACCAACACACGAAGTGAAATAACTTAAATAGGTATTTCGAAAGGTAAGTGCCTACACCTGTTGCGAAAGTCAGCTCCCAATACTTTGAATGGTGTTCTGTGTATATACATATGCCGCAGAGAACTACGTTGTTACTCTCCCACTCTCTCGTAAAGGGCACAAAAAGAGGGATTACAATATGTATGCACGATGTTCAGCAACTAGTAGTACAAGCGGGAAACTGGTGTTTGGCACATTTGTGGTATAATTAAAACGGTTCCATGTCAACTGAGAATAAAGTCAACTCAACACCTCCTTAAAAAGTCATTAAAAGCTATGAAAAAAAAATATTAGCCGATAACCCTAACCTATTTAACGAATGTTGTTTATCAGTCTCAATTTAAAGTTTAAAGGTTCCATGCCAACTGAGAATAAAGTCAACTACTCAACTCCTTGAAAAGTCATTAAAAGGTATGGTTTTTTTTTAAATTAGCCGATAACCCTAACCTAACGTAACCTGTTTAATCAATTTTTTTAAATATTTTTTTTTTATCACTCTAAATGTCTTATCTAAGATGGTTCTGAGTTGGTTTCTTGCCGAAAACATACTATTAGATGCATCTATTAACCCCTCAGGCCTCAACCATATTTTATCAGGGGTCAACATATTTCCGCTTTGCAATAAAATCCAAATAAATGTAACCTATCCGATAGCTAAAAATTGCTTTTAAAAAGTGGTTAAATAAGCTTTCAAATTTTATAAATCAAATTACATACTTGATTTTTGAAGTGTAAAAATTTTGCATGCAATCATAAAAAACTTTTGGAAATGGTTTACCTTACGTTTTTCCTAATTAAAATTATAGATACGAAAAAAAAAAAACATACATATTTTATTTATTAAATAAACAAATTAGCCATATTTTTTACTGTGCCTTTCTCACGATGCATATCAAGTCAGGTTAGTTTACAAGTACATTTTCAATTAGCTTAATTTCTAAAGTTACTAGTTCTGTCAAATACTTTTACTTCTGGAAGTAAAAATATTTGACAGAATTAAATCAGGTTAGTATTGGTAACAATAATAGGATAAGAGAACTTTTAATTTTGAATTTAGTAAATCGAGTACGGAGTTGGAACTTTTTAAGGTCAAATTTGAAAAAAATCTCTCGCCAGGGGGTTAAAATCAGCTGTTTAAATATCTTTTAAAATGCGTCGAAGCGTAGACTTCAGAAGTTTTTTTTCTCAGCAGCCGAAAAAAACGGACAAAATAAATTTAAAAATTGAAATTCTCACTTCTTCAAACTTCGCAAATAGGAAATTATTTATGAAATTCTCAGATCGAATTTTTTCGTTGTACATATTTACGTAGATTCATCAGTTTCACACTTTTACTGCGAGTTTCCGGACACCGTGTATATCTATAAGCGATACGATTAAGAATCATTGTTCTTTTATATGATAGGTTGCTGGACACTCTTCAACTGGAGTTCAGAACTGGACAGAAAGGACAATAGATTGCAGTTATTATCATGTTTTAAAATTTATTTTGGATTTGATTAAATTGGATTTTGGAAGCCTCCATTTTTAACCCCCGACGCAAGGAGCGGTGTTATAAGTTAGACTTTCTATGTGTCTGTGTGTGTGTGTCTGTTTGCGGCATCGTAGCTCCTAATCGAATGGACCGATTATGGTGCGTTTTTTTTTGTTTGAAAGCTGTCTTGATCGAGATGGTTCTTAGCTACAATTCATGAAAATATGTTCAGGCGTTTCAAGCTCTTATTTGAGTCGTTGCTTAAATTTTTGAAAATTATGGATAATTATTTTTTTAGAAAATCCCATGAAAAAAGTGGTTACCTTGTCGCGGCCTGAATTTGAACTACGGGACCTTTCACTAGTTAGGTTTTACTTTGTAGTTATGAATTTACATAATTTTGAATATTTATGCATAAATCTGGCCTCATCTTTGTGTCTGCTAGATATATCCATATGATGAATATAATATTGTTTTAGTATTCAAAACGCCTTTTGTACTAATTATATATTTTTATTGTGTCTCATATGTATTCTGCGAACTATTATTTAATTTAATTTATTGTGAATTTTTGTAACACCTACATTTTTTAATAAATATTCGTTGTTAATGCTTACTACCGATAATGTTTCTTTAATTAATTACTAGCAGAAATCCCTGGCGTTTCCCGGGCTTTGAACAAGTTTTTCAAAATCAGACGTAGGCCTTCCTCTTCTTTTGAAGATCAGGTGTGCAAAATTTCATCAATCCCAAAAAAAAACTGTAGATTTGCATAAAAAATCAAATCCACACCGCTCGTCCACCACAGATACTCTCCTTTATTGTATAAGTAGACAGATGTGCTGGATCAGTGGTTCTTAACCTTTTTGGAGGTAACACCAGTTTCATATGCGCCTTCACTGAACCCTTCTTAATTGGATAAATGGAATATGACTTTTTCAATTTCAAAACATAGGTTAATTTTGTTCAAATTCGAAAGATAGAACAAAACCATTAAAACATGATTTTCACAAAAAAACAAAAACATAACTGCATAGCAGTGTGATTTCTGCTGTCTTGACCTCCGCCGAACCCCTGGGGTTCGATCGAACACAGGTTAAGAATCACCGTGCTAGACAAACTAGCTGAAATCCCCGGCTTTGCCCAGGTTTTACGCAGTGCTTTTTAAAATCCGATTTTGACGGCGATTTTCCCCTTTTACGAAGGTCAAACGTGCAAAATTTCGTGAATCTGCGAATAAAATTGTGATTTTTTATAAAAATCAAATATACACTCCACCTTCCCAGTGGAGACGATGCGGCCGCCTGCCACAGACACTCTCCTTTTTATAAATAGATATATAAAAAGAAAAAAAAAACTTTCGGTGTCAGGTCTACTCTTCGACGCATTTTCTAAGATATTTAAACAGCTGATATTATCTAACCCCCAGCCGAAGATTCATGCAATACCACTTTTTTCGATTAATCTTTACTACGAATCGGTTTACATTAATAATTCAAAAAAATATGCTTTAGATAAATTAAAGCTTTTCCTACTGTTTCTATTAAGTAGAATTAAAATAAAATAATTAATTACTTTATAAAAATATAAGCGTACTTACAAATGCTTTTTTCATTAGAAGTGTATGAAAGTATGTAAGAAACAACTTTTAAAAAATATATTTTTATGGCCAAAATTATCTCTGACAGTTTCCATTGATCAACTTTTTCTTTCTTATAAAATTATTCACCAAATAAATAAAAACCACACTGGACATCGTGAACTCTAGACTCCGTTTACCATGCGAGTTTTATGCATCGTCACGTATATTCTTGCCGATACAAGGCATACTAAAAATACGTACATTTTTGGGTTTTGTCTTCTCTTTAATACATTCTAATTCGTAACTGTATTTTTATGAAATATTTATATTTTTATTTGAACATCCAGATGATGCTAAATAACTAAATAATTAATTACCAATTTAATATTTTAAAGATGAAAATGTTACAATATTTAAAGAAAAAAGTCACGTTTGCCGACAATGAAATCGTTTTGTAAAAAAAAATCGCTGTTAGTGGTGTCGTAAAAAACATTGCTTTGTTTCAAAGGAATTCTTTTCCCAGCACAAACTACCGTGTGTTCCAAGTACTACCTAATAGTACGAGAGCCCACGACCAAAACCATGTCTCATAGCAATACGGCAAAAACCCTATAAAATCGTTAGATTGTATGATTCTGAACCCGACTAGGTGTGTAGTAACGGTCGAAAGTGTAGCAACTGCGTGGGAGGCCATTTCTGCTGTGTCAAAAAAAAAAGACAGTCGGTATTATAGCAATACGTCTGATAGTGAAAATGTACATAGATTTTATAATTGTATTACGAAAAAGTTTGTTTTCAGACATTTTGCGCGTAGCATATAGCCTGAGCGCATTTTTGAAAATGTCAACAAATTTAGCCGACCTGTATCATAGCAATACGGATAATTTTTTTTTCAACTTTTCGTATTGCTGCCATGATTACCAAAAACCTGTTTTCAGACACTTTAAGTGTAGCATATACTCCCAAAAACGAAAATAACGTTTCGGAGTCGCCTGGCCGACGCCTCTGTTAAATGTTTTTTTAAAATTTACAGCCTTCATAGATATTCAAGAATCTCCCTTGTCTATTATATGTACTTTGACAGATGACAGATGTCATTACTTATTTCTTTTGTAAAAGTTACTCAAGTGTGCTTTAAATAAAACCAAAACTATCAAATCAATCCAATGTTACGGTTTCGGGTAAATTCTTTGTTAATTATCATCAAATAAATTCAGGGTCGCAACGTATTCATTGGTTTGTAACAGAAAATTCAAGATGCCTCAATACGATTTTTAAATGATATCTGAGTATCGAAAAGTTGTCTGATAGAGAAGGTGCTACACTTAATTTGTCTGATATAAATTTTTTGCACATGTGGACAACTTATTTTATCATGTCCAACAATTTTCAGACATATTGCTATGATACCGATCGGTAAAATTTTCAGACATATTGCTATGATACCGATCGGTAAAATTTGTTAACATTTTCAAAACGGTCTCAAAATTTAATGCGTTCACATTTCCGTCTGAAAATTGTTTTGTTCGCATCAAATAACCAAAATTTATTAATAAAAAAGATTTTCAGACGTATTGCTATGAGACATTTTTTTTGTCTCATTTTTTATTTTTTTAAGTGATTTTACGGGTTTGCGCTACACCACTAACGTCTGAAAAATATGTTTCCGGTATCTCAGAACTATCATTCAACTACAGTCTGCAAATCAGACATATTGCTATGATGCAGTTCGGTAAAATTCTTTGACAATTTTGAAAATTCGGTCAGATCAAACGCTACGCGGAAAATGTCTGATATTGGTATTTTCTAGTTCAGGATAATCGTATCTATTGATTTGATGCGGTTTTGGCCGTATTGCTATGAGACAAAAATTTTGGTCGTGGGCTCTCGTACTATAATATGATGACATTATCTCGTTTCGTCTTGCCCTAGTGCCCAAATGGCCGCAATGTCCGCCAGCCGACACGAGACACAATCAGACGTAATTACGTTGTTAATCCCGCCTCACAGCACCCCGACAATCCCACACCAGAATTACGCCATTAGATCATTTATCGCACTTTCCTCACCAGAAAATGTCATTGTTGTCAGCAATTGTTATTATTATTTATCGTCATCAAGTCATCATCATCAACAACTAAAACACGTGCCTAAAGTGTGTGAAATTAAAGCAGTGTTTACAAAGATGCGCTGGAAATATTTTGTTTGTTTTTAAATACATAAATACATCTATCTGAATTTCGATTTTGTATTCGTGAATGAATGAATGATTTCATATCTTGGAAGTGAAAATTAACCAGTTACCGACATCCAATCAAGCTGAAACTCGGTAGATATCGGGTACTTATCGGGAAATATTTTGCTTGTTTTTCTGAATTTCGATTTTGTATTCGTGAATGAATGAATGATGCATATCTTGGAAGTGTAAATTAGCCCACTTCCTGACACGATCGAGCCGAAATTCGGCAGATAGACTCGTGTTTACAACGGGCGCATGGAAATATTTTGTTTGTTTTTATAAATTGCTGCTATCTGAATTTCAATTTTCTTTTCGTGAATGACTGAATGAATTATTGCAAATCTTGGAAGTGTAAACTTCTCGACACCCGTTCGAGCTGAAACTCGGCAGATAGACTAAAATGTTAATAGTGTTTACAATGGGACGCATGGAAATTTTTTGTTTGTTGTTTACTACATCTATTTGAATTTTGATTTGGTTTTCATGAATGAATTAATGAAAGAATGCAAATCTTGGAAGTGTAATTTAACCAATTTCTCGACATCTGATCAAGCTGAAACTCGGCAGATAGACTCGTTATCATGCATACACACGCACACACACAGGCATTTCTCAGAAATTAGATGAAATGATGGCGCGTGTCGTTCGATGGGTAGGACCGTGGCCGAAAGACAAAACTATTTAACTTCGTAATAAAAATAGACACGGATTTATATTTTTACATTCTAATTATTGTCATCAGCAAATCTTCATAAATATATTTCTAAAATATCATCATTTTACGAAGATGTGAAGTGTGTTGAAGAAGAGGCTATTGGAAGGAATTTATAAATACCGGTCTTGAAGAGATTTGTATTGAGTTAAGAAAGAATAACTAATTCCGGTAGCTTGTTCAATTCTAAAACAAACTAGCACGTCATTATAACTCTGCTGATATTAACTTTGAATCTTCTAAATGGAATTCTGCTCTTTTTCGCTGAGACTCTCGCTTATGTGCAGGATATAAAATATAACAATTTTTCGACATTTTAACGGTCCTCGTTAACCGCTGATTCTCGGCCCGTATAGTCCAAGAGCTATGACGATCAGATCTTCGTTATTAGAGTAGTTGACCGGATATCAGAAGGACGCGGGTTCAAGTCCCGTCGGCGGCATTTATCTTTTCTCGGGAGATTTTTTTCAATGTTGATGAGTATTTCAGGCTAATAATTATTGCTTATAATAATTGTTACCCTTTGTGCTATGCATAAAAATCTTATCTTAAACATTAGTTTACCAATTAAAAAATAATAATTGGTATTATATTAATTAATTATGACTGTACTTACGTTCAAATATAAAAGCTGAATTTTTTATATGTTACTTTAGGAACTATGAACAGTTTTTTTTCAGTAATCAGACAGTTTCGATGGTTCCTTCACTTTATCAGACACATTAAAAGCGGGTGGGAGTGAAATAGTGCGAAATTTCGACGCTAGCAGACTATGTACTACCTTGTTAAAGTGCAAGTAAAATGCTATTGAAATTGTAGTGCAATTTTATATACCTTTGCAACCTGCTATCTTTCTAGGCCACCGTGATCCAAACTTCATAGTCGGGGATCGTCTTTATCTGTATTAAGGACATACACAGAGAAACTTTCAGGTTTTATAAAATAACGAAGGTCTGATCGTCACGGGCTCTTGCTCTAGTATAAACAATTTCGATTAGTTACCGAGATGGATATGAAATACTTGACGATTGATCACGATTTGATTTTAAAAAGTAGAATCCAAAACGTCAAAATTGTGAAAGTGTTCAAACAACGCGTTAAAAGATTTGGGAGGCGAGTTTGGATACCGCCGCGCCACCACGGGAACCATTTATTGGATATCGACACCCCTGCCACAGGTCACAGGTTTGGTGACTTAGTAGAAGTGCCCGGATTCATAGGGTGTTGACTCTATCAACCCATCGCTACGTACCGCAATGGGAGGGATGATAGATTCATACGTCCGTCACTCCTGGACACATCGACCCCCAGATCCCTACCCACCCCTCATACATTTTTCCTTCCCAAAACTTCCTATCCTTCCTTTCCCTAAGAAGACCTTCCACGCAGCATTCCCAAAAATGACACAGGCCCCGAGGGAAATTGGAAATTGGAGGAGACGAAAAAAAAATTATCATGGTTTTTTATACTAACGTTCAAAAATTGATTTTTTGTGTATTAAAGAGGAATGATTTATGATCACACAACAAAACAGTAGGTGTAATATATTGACGTTTGGATGAATGAATATGTGTGTCAGCATATGTAATATTATCGTGATGAATAATTACATGATGCTATTTGCATTCCGATAACAACAACGCCTACTACCGTTCCATTACCAACGGAAACAAACCAAAACATTTATCAATAATTCTAGATAACACTTCCGAAGTTGATATGTTCACAACCATAAATATCTCGCTATTACAGAAGAAGAATTCCGATGCTGGTTTAAAATAGGTACCTAACCCCTTAGGCATCGGGTATATTTTGACGAAAGGTCAAAATATTTCCGCTTTGCAATTAAATCCAAATAAATGGAATATTTCGGAATGCATTCGAAAATAAAAAAATATTTTTGAAAGGTGATAAAATACGCTTTCAAATTTTATTATTCGAAATAAACACTTTTTTTTCTTTTCATTGGAAACTTAAAAAGGTGTTAGTACATGAAAGTATTTGTAACAAGGTGTGTGCACCCTCTAATACACACTTTATTTATGGTTTCGGTGTGTGGCACCTTTAGTGCTTGCTCATTGACATTTGGGCATTGATAATATTGCAAGCCCTGCAATATTTTGGAATGCAACAGTTGTTGATCCTGGATAAATTCAAATCAGCAGATTTGGAAAAAGAGCTTGTAATTCTTTGGGTAGCAGCCGAGAGCTCAGGGCGGTCCTCTCGACCGCAACACGATGGATCCTTTTTGAAGATCGCTATGATCGTAATTTCGAATTTTAGACGTCATACTCGCCATCTTGGGAGCTGACGGAAGTCATCCTGGAGGAATGATTGGGATCGAGAATCATCCGCCTTTGCTGTTTCTGGAGGGTCCTTTTGGCTGGAAGCCATTTCTCTGGAGTCCTGCCCTACTCACAATGTGAGATTCGTTTCACAAAAGAAGATTGCGTCATGCTTCATTTTAACTTACCACGGAATCAAATTGAACTATTTAAATCTACGCATGCCCATGCCAGACAGTATTAGTTTCAGGATGTCATTTTTGTTTTAATATATTTCTTTTGTATTTAAAATACCTTCTTTTCTTCAAAATCATAAACCTACTCCTTTCATCTGCCATGCGAATCATTGCTCATAAATAATCTACCTTGTATATTTTTGCCACCTTCTCCCAGGTAACAAAGGTTTTAAAATTGCGCACCTTACGTTTTTTTTAACTAAAATTACGAATAACAGAAAAAAATCACACACACGTTTATTTTATTAGGCAAATGCATTATAAACATCGTCGTCAACTCACTTTTTTATCGTTTCATGAAAAAGTAATTAATTTTCCCAAAGTTTCATAATTTTGTTGAAGCGAAAACTTCTTTAGCACCGAATGTGATTTGAAACCCCATGAAACGAAAAATAACGATACTAAAAAGTGACAAACACATACATCTACAGGAGTTAGCCCACGAGAGAATGAGATAGTATAATCGGTCTCCTCTTTGTAGCCTATCGGTCTCCTCTTTAAGAGGTGCTTTGTAGCCTCCCCACTCCTGTCTACTTTAGTTTTCTAAAGGTTTCACTTTTTTTTTGTACACTTTGTTTTTTTTTCTAAGTGCGGTCGGAAATTTTGGATTCATAAAGGTACACCTAAACATTAAAAAAAATTTGCGGTTAACTTTTAGAATATAAACGTGGTGTTTTCTCTTTCTAATACTGTTTGGATCATATTTCTAACCATGATAGTAAGAGAAACAACGATTTCTGCAAAACCTATACGAGTTGTTCTGAAAAGTGAAAGACTTAGCCTGTGATGTTAGTTACGTATTATTTTTTAAACATTAGGCATTTTATCAGTACAATTAATTAGAATTGATCATCTGTGCGATATTATCGTTATTTCACAATTGCAAAAAAATTATTCCGATGCTGATTTGATATAGGTACTACTTAAAACAAAAAAACAAATTATATTACAACATATTTCTAACAAAGATTTTTAACGTTAATTGGTTAACCTGGCTACAATATTATTTAATATCATCATACTTCTGGTATTTATTGCATTTAATCAATATGATTTTCCTGTTATTAGTAGTAGTTATATATTCTGTTTCACTACAAAGGCGGCCTACATAGTAAATGATCGTATCATCTGTTCTACAAGACCTACCTTCCCACAATGCATTAGTGGAATGCACCTAGCCTAGCACTGTAGTGGGTGGGTCCAACGAATTAAAATATAGGTAGTCTTAATTTTATTACGGGCAAAAATTTTAAAAACAATTTTTTTATTGTACAAGAAATCTATATTTCGCCTCAGTAGCCTTAGTAAATTATCCAAACCGAAAATATTTATGTAGGCGGTCCCTTAATCTAGAATAATACTACAGACCTACACAACATTAGGATTTTTTTTTGTTCCAAATATATATTGTTTTTATTTCGTAAAATAAATAAATATTCATCTTAGACTTGCAGAAAAAGTCAATAGATGTTGCGTATTAAAAATAAAATGGTTAAAAATTTATTCAGACACTTTCAAGAAAGCATTTAGTTCGGGTTCGAATCTTGCAATCATATGTAAAGATAGCAGCCAATAATATGTGCGTTAAGAAAATTAAGATAATGTTAATAGTTCTTAGTCCTAGTATGAAACAGTTAAAAGTGACCGAATTGGATATAGGTACTGTAGCTCAGTTGGTAGAGCACTTGCCATGTAAGCAAAGGGTCCTGGGTTCGGTGTCCCAGTGGTGCCAATGGGTGCCAATATCTTTTCTGATTTTTCTGTTTCCAAATTTTCGATTGAGTTTCGCTTATATTGTCTGTATTTAATTAAATATTATAATTTGAGATTTTACTCATAAAGTTAAAAATAAAAATCTATTTTTGGTTGTTTTTATTTTTGCTGTACTTTCTTACTTGTCAATATAAATTCTTTATGGGAAATGCGTGATTGCACTAAACTCTTTATATACAGGAATAAAATAAAGTATTACTATCTTAATTTTATTGTGTTATTTTCAAAATGAATTGTTGAATTTCGAACAGCATCCTAGATGAGAAAATGTTAAACAGAATATTAACAAAAATAACGGAATTTCGCAGTTTCATAATCTTTAATATAACTTCCCCACCCATTTTCCAACCAAATTTCCGAGCAATTTTTTTTCCCAATTTCCAATTTATCCAGAAGATTTTTTTTAAATGCTTTAAACTTGAAAAATTTCCACACTCAAAACAAACAAAATCAAAAAGATAATTGTTTTTATATAATTTTCCCGACCCATTAAACGATCCAATATTTACAGATTTTTCAATTTTTCCTAAATAATTTTTAACATGGAAAATTTTCAAACTACACAATAATTTCAAAAAGATAAATTTTCTTAAAAAAAAATTCCGACCCATTTTTCGACCATTTTTACAGTTTTCCCAGAAGAATTTTACGACTAACTAAACATAACATTTTCCAAAATAAGCATTGAAAAGGAAAAAATAAACCCAACTTCGTGTATGACGATATTCCTGTCACGTTTTTTTTTCCGGTGACTTTTCTGTCACTAGATCCTCCGATACGCCTGCGCCGAGGGAATCAATGAAGCTAATATTTATGCCATCGATAATAATTATCATCAGTTCACAAAATGCATCTCATAGCATGAGCAATATCAACGTGACTGCACATTCTTGCAATATGATACTAATGAAAACCATTAATATGCTTGTATTGCACGTTGTGCACGTAAAGGTGAGTGTACACAGCGCAGATATATTCCAATATCTGTGGTAATAAAGCTGTATTCACACTGGTCGCTTTACCGTAATCATTGCGCATGACTTATCAAGGATAAACAGTAAATAGTCAGTGCACTTTCAAATGGTTTTAATATTAATGCAATGATGGAACGGTTTTACAGGATGGATTGCAGATCTAATCACGACTAATAGCAATTAAAATAATATTAAAACCCATCCGAAATAACCTCATACGTCCAACTACGATGTGGAAATATGACTGACAATCAAATTTATAATTACCTTGACTATAATAGAAAGAAGTCAGATTGTGTTGATCATAAAATATAAATTATTCTTAAATCATTTTATGTGTATGCAATTTTCCTACGTGTCTTTTAAGCAATAAATTACTCATATATTAATAACCAAGGAACGTGTACCAAAGACTAGAGGACACGTTCGTCAATTATATTATATTTGTATTGTGTCGATGATTCAACAAATGAACAATTATTTGTAATTTCATTGCAATTCATGAGATAAGATTTGAATCTACTTTAATCTGTTTGTGAAAGATATGAGTTATTTCAATAAGATATAAATAATAATATTGAAGTCTAATTACTTATTCGCAATAGGAGTGTTGCAAAATACTTTCAGAAAATGTAGGTAAACTAACTAACTAACTAACCATCACGCCGTTTCCCCGCAGGGGTAGGCAGAGAGGACGGACCGCCAAACAACTCGGTCTTGGCACACACTCCTTGCCTCGTTCACATTCATACACCGTCTCATACATGCTCTTCTATTATTCTGACTCCTGACATGGCCCGACTCAAGTATCTGATTCACTTGGTCGTGCCATGTCTTTCTCGGGCGTCCCCGACTTCTTCTACCATTCACATTTGCGTCATATATTCTCCTTACACTCCTTTCCTCGTTCATTCTCTCTACATGCCCGAACCATCGGAGCGTTCCTTTCTTGATCTTACTCATTACGCTTACATCAGCCTTGCATTCTTTGCGGATCTCCGCGTTTCTCACACGATCATACATGGTTTTACCACACATACGCCTCAGGGATCTCATTTCTACAGCATTCAGTATACTTTCATCCTTCCTCTGCCAGTTCCATGCCTCACTGCCATACATCAGGGTAGGTACCAGTACTCCATTATGGACGGCTAGTTTCGCGTCTTTGGACAGTTTTTTGTTGGTGCCAACGGCGTTCAGTCCTCCATTAATAGAGTTACCTGCATTCACCCTTCTTTCAATATCTCTTTCAGCCTTCCCATCTCTCGTAAAATGTAGGTACCTACACAAAAAAACGTGGGAAGGTACAGCCTTCTAATAAAGGCAACAAAAGATTGACCTATATTTTTGGAAACGTACTAGTAATAATAATTTTCGGTAAAATTTTGTTTAAAACATATAAAACCAACTTGATTTCATTGCATGTTAAGAATGTATATCAAAGTATTATACGGTGCTCCAGATTTTATGTCCGGGTTGAATCTTTCCCAAATGAAAGACTAAACCCTTCCACACACTTTTCCACAAATGAATATCTAGTAAATTAACGCAATATAAGTGCACTATATAAGAATAAAACAATACAAGAACAATACATCAATCCACCAGAAACATAATGGGAAAATATTTCACCGACTCCAGATATTTTCATATCAGAGGGTTCGGCTCTGATGAAATCCTAACTGATCCGATAAATCCTACTGATCCCTCAATATAAATATTTAAAAAATCTTTCGTAATCCTACATGTATTTAAAATGACCGACTTTTGCATTTTTATGTACAAATTTTTTGACAAATCTAATACGCCTAAATTTTGAATGAGAGAGCTAGGTATAATGCCAGTAGCCGAAATAACAAATGGTAATATTTTTATAGTCTGAGAATGCCAAATTCTTTTAATTTCATTTCCTAAATCTGTATATTTTCTTATTTTTTCAGAAACAGTTTTCTGAATATTACAAGAATTTGGAATAGCGACATCAATGATATAAGTTATTTTCTTAATTTTGTCATGTAAAACTATATCGGGTCTATTATGACTAATTGTTCTGTCTGTCAGAATAGTTTTATCATAATAAATTTTATAAAATTCATTTTCTAAAAATGAATTTGGTTCATATTCATAATATGGTACATTACGGCAGTCAATCAAGTTATGTTTAATTACCAAACTTTGGTGAATTATTTTTAAAACTTGATTGTGCCTAAATGTATACTCGGACGGCGCTAATACAGAACATCCCGATATAATAATATGGAAAAGCCAAACATTTTCTACATAAATCATCAATTTGATTTGCATCTTTGATGATATGCTTCCTATAATTTTTAGTATTAATGACTCTATCTTGTATGGCAAGCATAAAGCCTTCTATTTCTGCGCTCAACTCTCCAATACTCAACCATTTGTTTGACGAAAATTTGTCAACATATGTTTGGTTGAGATAATTGAAGTGTTTTGCGTGAAGAATTTTATTTGACCAGGAATCTAATAATTCCTGGTTGGTATTTATAAGAATGCTGGCATTCTCGTCGTATAAATTTAATGGTGAAATATTTCTATCTGCCTTGCAAATTATTTTATGCATTTCTGAACTATCAGCTTTCCTATGGAAAAAATTTCTTAGCATTTCTACCTGATTATGTTTTAAAGATGTTATTTTGACTATACCTCTACCTCCTAAATTTCTGGGTAAATTAATACGTTCTATTGCTGAATTTGGATGATGATATATGATGATACCTTTTATTAATATTATCGTCGATTTTATGGATATTGGCAGATTGTCTAGTAGTACGTTACATATTTATATTATGTGTTTCCTATATTTTTTTTACTCGTTTTCATTGTAATTTGTCAAATGTTAAAAAGATGTAATACAACCGCATGGATAGGCTGGGCCCTACGGAGTTTAAAAGAAATATAGAGTTCTGAATAAATATAAATTTAAAATACAGCTCTTAAACCAAGGAAAAAACTCTCACCTATAAAAATTCAGTCAAAATGACCTACCTCAAAAATACAGTTAAATATTTTTTTGTGCGAGTAATAATTATACATGATTTTTACAGCACCTTTTCATGAAAAAAATCTCCTCTAGATGACTACGCCCTTAATTAGAATTAAGATTATTTCAAATAATTATTATTATGTTATTATTAGAAAGTACCTACAAAAGATTTTGGTAGATAATTATTAAAAAGTCATTTGACTACAATTCTCCCATCTAGAACCCACATTATAATATTCATGTACAAGCTACTGAAAGAATACAAAAAAATACTTTCGTTTTCTAAGTTTTATAATGGGTTTTCCAACATATTTTTTGAACTACACATTTTTAAAAATAATATTTAAGTGCTTAAACTGTCAGACAGAAGGATTTTTACTGACTTTGTATTTCTACGTAAAATTCTAAACGATGCATCATTATTGATCGATGCGATGCATTGATTGTCCAGAATTGCTTGCTTTGATACGCTTTATCTGATTCTTCAATGTAATGTATAATTACTATTCGTTTGTGTAATACCTATATTTAATTACTCTTCATTTGTAGAGGCCCCCAAAAAGGGCGTTCATAAATAAATTAATTAATAAAGTTAATTATTATTGCCATCATTGAGTTTGAGAATAATTGCACTTTTGATTCTTAATCTCCTTGCGGGTTTCTGATATAAAAAAAAAACACTGCGCATTAGCCTAGTTTGATATTTTAATCTGTAACATGATGGAGCCTTATTTGTAAATACATGTATTAGTGATGAGCAATAATGCGACTCATATAATGCATAATTCATGCTATTATAAAAATAATTATAATATTAGAAAATTCTACCAGCTCGGAAAAGTTAAAAGAGTCTTGAGATGTTTTTTTTTACTAAAAACATAACCTCGAGCATATATATTCTGAATAAAAAATATTTAAAAAAACAATAATTGCTTTTTTTTGGCAACAGTATCGACAATACTCGAGGTGAATAACACTGTTTTTTATCATACAAGATAAGTATGAGTAATAAAAACAAATCCTCTTTACATTACAAAGAACTTCGGCGTAGTTGAAACGATTAGATTTATTTTAGTAGGTATTTATTACAAAAAATAAGGTTTGTAAATTCAAGGTATCGATTTCTGATTAAATAAGATAGGTAAGTACATAATTTTAAGCAAAATGTGAGCAACAACACAACCTAGTAAGGAAAGGTGTTATTGGTAATTCTTGACCCATAATAACACTGTTTTTACCGCTTTAAAATAAAACGTCGAGGCTTCGTGATATTCTTTTAACCTTTTATTTGGACCTAATCAAGGTTAGGAACTAACAGAGCATAAATATTATGATTTCGCGCGGACCGGCATCAAATGAAAAACCACGTTAAACATTTCCAAATCATCAAATCTACTAGATCAAAATAAGACGTAAACATTGACACAAAATCAAAACTTTTATATCGTTGAAGCAGTAAACAATAATTGTTTCGCATCACAGTCAAATTTAGCACACAAATTCTTAACTAAAAGTTTAAGAAAAGTTGGCAAAGAATCGTAATAATGCAGTATATTAAATTAAGTAACAGATTAATTAAAATAGAAAATTTGGTGAAAACAAAAAGCATCCGTAGAAGAATGCTCTAAAATTAACTTTGGTAGTGGTTTGTGAAGGTATTGCCTTCGCATAACAAAGAAAAAAAAGCGGCCAAGAATGTTTTAAAGAAAAATGTCTTTGTGTAGGAAGCTATTCAGAATCATCTGACAGAATTCAGTGTGAAATGGATCAATGAGAAAGCCAAAATAACAAATTCCAAAATAGTCCAACCTTTCTTTCGGCGTCCGAATCGGTGCAGGTTGGCGTAATGTTAATCCGTTAAAAGGCGGCAAGTCAACTTTTTGTTTGGCCGATGAAATCGAAAGTCATCAGCACTTCTGGCACATGGCTGGAGAAATAACTATTGGTACTGACACTGATCAGGTTGCTGGTAACACGAGCGTACTGCACGATGCTGTTTGTGCAATGGGAACACAGCCGCTACTGCCTGTGGTAGATACTCCGAATGGCCTCAGTCAACTTGGAGTAACAGAGTGGCCGAAGCAACATTTTTTTAGATACTCGTTCAAGCAGCTGGTTATGTGGGATTTTTACTAGTATTTTCAACGCATACTGGGATATTCGCAGAATAAACAACACATCTTCAAGTACACATAATGTTTAATTACGATGAGTTGCTTACACTATTGGATATATGCTTCCATATGGTAAATATAATGATATTTTCTGATTGTTGTGTTAAATGGATTCTTGTACTACAATGTGACACTGTTGAGGAAACACATATTATTTTTTCGAAGAAAAGTTCTTCTAACCAGTTATCACTACAAATAACATTACAAGATGGCATTATTTATTTCATTAAAAAGACAAATAACTTTATTTTATGTACACAATCTATGTACATGTTTCGTGAATAATGTTCACTTCTTCAGGAGTATATTTATACTACATACAGGTACATTCTGCGTATACAGAAAAATGATCTAAACGGTATTAGAAGAAAAAAAACTCCACGCTTTATATTCAAATCTAGAATTTTACGATTGAAAAATTTAAATGTGCACCTCTATGAAACCAAATTTTCAGGTAGCCATTTCAGAAAAATGTCTAAATTTTCGAGAATTTTTTATTCATAATTTTTTAATGAAATAAAAAACATTAAGTACTGGACAATTAGGGACAGATTGGGGGGTTTGGCGGTTACTCGGCTGAGAGACGAGTGACGACAAGCGATTTTTTAAGTATTTTTAAATATTTTTGAAATAAATAAAACTTCTTCTAACTTCGCAAATACACTTTGTGGCTTCATTATTGATTTAATGAAAACAAATAACTTTGTAAACAACTTAATTAATCTCTTATCCTGACGAAAAAACATGGTTTTTGAAACATGTCGATAATATTAATAATAAAGTGGTGTTTACAATTTTTTTTTTGTTTTCATTAAATAAATAATAAAAAAACATTATACAAGATACCGGTGACCACAATTTCATTTACATTTTTTATTCTAATAATATCAGGAATCACTGTTTAAAGTAAGTCAAGTACGTCCCTTAAAATCCTGTAGGCTGTAGGTATATAGATTGTGCATAAATTGATGTAGGTAGTAGGTACCTATCCTAAGATATTTTTCTTTTAAAAAAATAAAAACAAAATATTATTTGTCTCGGTGTTGTGATGTAAGTTTGCCAATCATGACCTATGCTAAAAGCATTTTACTTTTGTATCAGGAGATTGCTAGTTCGTTTTATCTAATCTCTTCAATTTGCTTATCAGAACTGCAAAAACATTTGAAAGTGTCAAAACATCGGAACTGTCGAAGACTACAAATGACAATATTGATTGCTTTTCTTTAAAAAATATATTCAAGATGTATCACAACACAATACACATTATACGAGAATAAGATAAAACTAGATTGTTTTTCGCAGCTCAGTGATTTTACCAGCGCAGAACATAATTTGCTTATCGCTTTATAAGCAAATATTCATTTTCTCATCTGGAAGCATTACTTTTAAACAAAAAACTTATATAAATAAAAAATAAAACATGTGTGCAGTTCACACTCGATACAAGTGAACCTTTCAGAAAACTAAACCGGGAGAATGAGACGAATGCAAACTATCAGGAGTAGGATAATTGTAGGGTTTATTTAGTATAATATTATTATCAAGTTTAAAAATTATTTTACATTTTATTCCAGGAAGCCCCCCGCAAATTTATTTATTTATTTATTTATTTAATACATGAAAAAATGAAAGTACATATAGTTTCTTTATGATATTTCACCCTCCATGCTAGGGAAGACCCTCTGTTATGGCGGGTGAAAATTATGCTATGATAGGCTACGAAGCACCGCACAAATAGGACACCCATTAGTCTATTTCATTACCTCGCAGGCTAAATCCTATAGATTTATGTGTTTGTCTATTTTTAGTGTCGCTTGTTTTCGTTTCAGATCAGTTTAAGAATTTCAAATCACAACGGTGCGAAAGAAGTTTTCACTTCAATAATGATTAAAAAAACAGAGTGTGCAATTCACACGCGAAACCTTCATAAAACTAGATAAAAGTAGACAAGAGTAGGAAAGCTACGAAGCACCGCACAAAGAGGAGACCGATTTTTCTATCTCATTCGCTCGCACGCTAAATCCTATAGATGTATGTGTTTGACTCTTTTAAGTGCCGCTTTTTCGTTTAATTGAGTCTCAAATCACAACGGTGCTGAAAAATGTTTCGCTTAAAAAAATAATTTTTAGAAGATTGTCATGTGACAAACAGTTTTATTCCTAGTTTTATTTTTTGTTTGGGAGGTGGGTATGGGTACCGCCACCCCGGAAATCATTGGTTGGATAACCAACAACTCTGCCATAGGTCACCCCAAGTCCCCAAGTGCTTCGCTACGTTTGGTACCCGGGTTCATCGGGTGAGGTGTGTTTGGGTCTTGACGGCGGATGCGCCCGCCCATCAACTACTGACCGTAGTGGGAGGGATGGATTCATACTTCCGCCACTCCTGGACATGCTGAATCGTAGATTCCTATCCACCTGTTATACCCTTTTTCTTCAAAGAACTTAAAAAGATCCTTCACATAACATCCCCGATGACACAGACCCCGATTTTTTTTCTCAGGGTCACCTGTGTGACCTGGGTGACTTCAGCTATGTAGTACAAAAATAAATCATTAAAAATAACAATAAGTAGGTACTTATCTTCATGATTAATAAACTCGTGAACTTTGGTTTCAGAACTGATGTCAATTTACCACGGAGGTCATCATAATAAATTAATCGTATTTTTTTAATAATAATGTTTTACAGTCATATTTTTTTAATAATTTTTCATGTATTATATTATATATACAGGGTGTAACAGCATGTACCGAAGGGTTTTACCCAGGGATTCCAGAGCATATTTGAAATATAAAAAAACGTAGATATCATTGATCCGTTGATATATATTTTCAATTAAATCCAAAAAAATATGTGTCTATCTCACATCACAACTAATCACTATAATACACGTGGCGACGGATCGCGTGATATGCGCTCTCTCTCCTTTGTTAAAGTGCTGCTAGAGCAAGACGGAGTGCGTAACACGTGACCCGTGCTGGCTAAACTCTTTTTTGTTGTTAAAATTCTTGTAATGTCAATGCTGAATAATAAAAACATTATATGAATTTTGTATTGGCTGTTTTCATGATCAACTAATGTTTTCAAAATCATTTAACTCTTTTATCCAGCCTCCAAAATATTCAAGGTCATACAACCGACAAATCCGACTTTTGACCTTGAGTTTGCTAAAAAATTTCAAAGAAAAACACCAATGTAATTCCTACACAAAAAGAGCATGAAAAATTCCTTTGTCAGGCATTCAACAAATAATCAAAATATTTTCGATGTTTTCACGGCCTTTCAAACACGGATTGTGTTTATTAGAATTAAGTATCCTGTTAGTTCTCCTCTTCTGAAGATTTGGATATAAACAAAGCGTTTTTGTTGTGTACTATTCATTTCCACAAATACATAATAAAATGGAAAACAGTAAGCACTAGGTCAAGAACAATGGGTCGTATAAAAACCACATAACTAAATTGTTAAGAACTACAACAACGTTACCTATTCATTATAATCGTAAAAAGTGACAGATTACAATCTCTCAAATAAAAAACAATTACATTGTTTATATTTCAATTATTAAATTGAAATATCAGCATCGTCTAACTTTGGAACATACGTAAAATAGAATATTATAACAAATCTAATTATTTTGAGCGTATTTGAGAAGTGTTCTGTCTGGCATTGGTTGTCTCTTACTACCCCTGCCGCTAGGGGCAGCGGGCCAATAGGTACCTATATAAAGACAAGCGTACCCTTAATTTAAGTTTACTTGCCAAGTTTTCTGGGGTAACTTCCGGGCTCTATTGAGGGAGCATACTCGTGAATCTTTTGTATAAAGTGACGAGTGATTAAAGGATAATTGGTGTCCTTTGGGGTTATTATTGTGATAATAACCATAAAGCTACTGTTAAAGCTTGTACGTTTAAGTTACTACTGTTTTTACGATTATTGAACTGTTTACTTGTGTTAATGGCTTGTACCCACCCAATAAAGTCTCATTTGTGTTCAAGAAGAAAAGCGTGGATTGATTTTATTTGATTACCCCGCTATAATATCACATTATATGTATAAAATAATTATAATTATGGCTGAATGATTCAGATGTTGAAACACCGTTCCTGTTAAATCTTTGTAAATCTTCATATTTAACTTTTCAAAACAATACTACCTACCAGAACTTCAAAACTTATATAGTTTAAAATTAATAGATTACTTAGTTTTAATCATGTCATTTATAAAAAAGAGACATGTTTCGTGAGCAATGCTCATTTCCTCAGGATTTACTTAACTCCACTTGCATGGATTTCATAACGACTTGGAAAAAATCGTGTGGATAGATTTTTTTACTGAGATTACGAAAATGTTCGTAAAAATATTTTGAATTTCATAGTTTTTTTTATTTTTAAATAAATAAATCCATTATTTGTGCTCGTGACGTCACTACATGAAAATGTCCCGTCTCCGATTATGTTCCCTTAATTTTGTAAAATTCCACACTGATTATTTTTTTTATATATGGCAACACTTTGATTTCCGGCGAATTTTTGAATTTGCGTTTAACGCTTACTAGATTTATTGTTTGTTATATGAGACTTATCCTTTGGTTTGATTTTTTGATAAAGATGGCGGTGTTTTTACAGATGTTACGAAGAGAACCCCGTACAATTTATTGCTATTCGTGTTGAAAACGTTATTTTTTTAAAATGATTTTCGGCTATGTAATTATCGTTTTTTCGCACCCATAAAATTATGTCTCGTCTTTCCGGTTTATAAAAAATGGTCTGATTTTTCGGATTGAAATTTTTAAAAAATCGCCAGGGTTTCAAAAATACGATTAAAAAAAAAATACAGAATGTCTTAGAATATTTGCCTAAACCGGAAAAAAATTTAAAGATGCAAGTGGCCTATTACAACAATAGAAAGGCTTAAAGTTATCAATGGAAAGGGGGAAAGGGGGAGGAGAATAGGGCGTAATTTGCAAAGGGAATATGTTTAATAATGGGTCATTTCAAATTTTTTTTTTTATTATTTATATTATTTAAATTCCTATTATTTACGCTCTCTAATTTTTAAAAGCACTCTCTTTAGGGTGAATTGCCTATTTCAAAAAAAAAATTAAGATTTCCAATTTGTCCAAATGAACACCATTAAAATTACAATGAAGTAACTCAATTCCACAGTCAATAGTGTGATTCGTCTCCAACAAAAATGAATAGCAAACTCCGAGAAAGTATTATTATTTGAACATCTCATATGGTCCTTTATCATTATTTCAAAGTTTATCGAAGTTTTACCTATATAAAAAAGAATCCACAATCGTTCATAGACTCCTATTTTTTTTCTTTTTTAAATCGCTATCCTTATTATTGGGAATGTAATTTTTAAGTTTATTATTTGCATAAAATGCAAGAAGAATTTCATTTGATACGTTCTTTATTATGGAATGGAAAATTTTATTATTTGAAATTATAAACAACAATAAATGTGGTTAAAGCCAAGTAATCTATTAATTTTGAAATAAAATGTTGCCAACAATTAATTTAGCTGTGTTTGTAAAAATTATGTTCTTTCTTGTATTATTATTTACTGTATTAAAGAAAACGTTAAAAAAATTACACAAGAGTGAAACTCACATATATTATTTAAGCAGGAAAATGTAGGGAGACTTATCTTTCTTTTTTATTATTTGTGTACATTTATAATCACTAGTGTATATAGTGTATAATCAATAGTGATTATTTACATATATATGTATACATATAAATAAATGTTCTTTGGAGTTCCATCTTCATTATCCTGCTTCAAAATTGATTTTTCACTCTCCTTTAAAAATAATTTTTTTCACATAATTATTATTATTATACTTATTCAATTTATCATCTTTGGGGATACTATGTGGATAGAATTTTTGGGAAAGAAAGAAGAAGAAGTTCTAAGAAGGAAAGGGGTATTAGAGATGGGTATAGGGATTGTTAAGGACGTATGAATCCATCCCTCCTACTGCGATGCAAGGAGATGTTCCGAGAGTGTACGTCTGAAAAAGTCAAAGGGACTCCCTCAACTCTCATCTCCACTCCCGATCCGGCCTGCCAGGCAGCTTGTCCGCCGGATAAACCTCACCCCATGAACCCGGGCAAATCTGCTAAGACGCCAAACGCAGCGAATCACTTGGGGTAACCTATGGCAGAGGTGTTGGTTATCCAATAAATGATTCCCGCCTCCCAAATCTTTTGAGGTTCACTTTCATTTTCCTGCTTCAAAATTGTTTTTCACTCTGAATTTTTTTTCACATTTTAGGTATTACGCGTCCAGCGATGGTGTGTAAAAATAATGGGAAGAAAAAATACTGAAATGAAAACACTTAAAACAATTTCCAATTAGTTACGTTCTGTTTATGTAATCAAATAATAATGTTATGTAATGAAATCTTAATTTTAATAACTTGGTGCTAATGTTGTGAAGTAATAATTTTATCATTGTCATTTAATTATTTATTTCAGAGATATGTATAACGTATGAGGGTACCTGACTTATTTATTTTTTACTAGCTGGGTTACCCGGCTTCGCTCAGGACAATAAGATAGTGTTCTGGAATGTTGCACAATGATGTTCCCGATTTCCTATTCCTGATCATTCCACGCCATACTCCGCCACTCCTTCCACAACTTTCTACAGCTCTATGGAACCTTCTAGAACTTTCCGGAAGACTGTTCTAGAAATTTCAAGAGGGCGAAATTTTCAGCCCTTATATCTTTAAAAGCACGCCCTTTAGGTAAAAACGGATACCCTTATTCCCTAGGGGGGATAGATATCTACCACATCATATAACTCCCTTGATCGAACCGGGACTCGTTTCTGAGTTTTTGCGAGCTGTACGTTTTTTTGGGCTTTCTTTTATAATATATGCCATATTCAAATAAATAAAATGTTACTCCTTACATGTCCTTTCCCGTCCGTTCCCCTCCAGCGTTCCACTTCCACCTTCCCCGCCACCGCTCTCCCGCTCCCCCGTCCCGCCAACCCCCTAGGCACTGCATTTCTTGACTCCTCTCCCGCCCGGCCCGTAGCCGAAACTTTTTTCTAATACTAACAATTTTAAACTCATGATATCTTTCTAATTAAATATCCGAATTGAAAATTTCAAAAAGTTAAATAAAGGTATTGAAGCTGTCTTGAATATAAAATAATTTATTTTGATAAGGATTAAAACCAAGATACAAATAAAGAGCCTTTTCAAGCGGTGACATTAAAATTAAATTTTTAAAATAAAAGAATACTTATTGTGGCATAAACATAATAGTTAGACATATGCTGTTGGGACCTTTTTTGTAAATAATGATGGGTTCTATAAAGTCGTAGTACATTATTTTATTCTATCATCAATAGTTTTCGCAGCACACGCGATATAAAGAATATTTTAGGTAATTTTTTTACACCCTGGGTTACATTATTGAAGTTTTAGTAAAGATGCCTATTTTTTTTTAAATATAATATAGCCTATGATACCCAGAGATAGTGTAGCTTCCCAACAGCGAAAGAATTTTTCAAATCGGTTCAGTAGTTTCGGAGCCTATTCGATGCAAACAAACACACAAACAAACAAACAAATATTACCTCTTTATATAGTGTAGTAGATAGATAAATCTTTTAAGAATTTCTTGGAAAGATGAGAAGATCTGATAAATAAGAAAATGGAACGCGATCAACCGGGATATATGTTTCCTCTCTATTCCCGGTAGCACGTGTACATAATCCGAGAAGTTGATATCTTTATTTTGTGTCTAAGTACGTGTGTTCAAATACACAAGTATTTTAGTACAATGTTGCCATCACTTAGGTATAACAATAAGAACTAGGATTTGCCCTAAGGAAACGGTTTTAGAAAAGTAGATATTTACCTTCTTTCTCATTTACATTTGAAAAGATGATAAAAATGATTTCATTTTAAAATAAATCTCCTAGGGTGAATTTAATAGTTGAACGGAGCTTGATAAAGTTGATCACTGCTCAACTACCTACAAGGCGGTTCTAATGAGAAGGGTTAATTATGCTCCATACCAGCTTTTTAAAATAATAACTCAATATCCATTTTATTCCATTCAAAATTTGCTTAAATTTATATGTTCATTAAAAAATGCTGAAAGGCGTGATGATAAAACTATTAAAATTGTGTACTTTTTGTAATTATTTTTTGATCATAAGTATTTATAATTTTTCAATAATGTCTAAGCAAAATAATAATGTAAATAAAATCTAAAATATATTATTTTATAAGACCGTAAATAAATAGACAAACTGGAGTATTTTCGTCACAAAACACGAATGCGGATCTTTTTTTAAATGATTTTATTTAAACTAAAATAAAAATCCTGAAACATAGCTTTCCCAGATAATTTATTGATTTATTTTACTGCAAGCTTATATGATTTGAAATGTGTGTCGTATAATACAAAATTTTGTTTGAAACAAATCTGCCAAAGGCCTTCGGTAAAACCTTATTGTACTAAAAATAAATATATTTTCTCAAAATTTAAAACATAGCTTAACTAGATAAAAGAACAGTCTTTCGAAATCAATTTATAATTTTTTGTGGAAAATAGTCGATACGTCTAAAATTTGATTTAAAAATGACATATTTCCGGTTTTTTTCTGGTTATTCCCTCTTAATAGCATTAAAAATATATGGCACAATGTTCATTTATTGACAATATTGTTTACCCCACTTCAATAAAAAGGTTTTGTAAAAACAAACTTACTGGACGCATGCATTCGATGCATTTTGCATTAGCCTGAATACGTGTGAAAAATGGTGTCACTACCAAATAGGCTCGTTGGAACGCCTCCGGATCCGTATAATAACGCATGCAGAATTATATTTGGATACAGAAGGTATAGCAGTCTACTGCATGGATTCACCGGTCTGATTTGAAACATCGGGTCACTGGAGCCAGGATGCGGCTAATGGCCTCTGACAATACAGTGGTGACCGCAGCGTTCCATCATCAAACGCCTCTTCCGAGTGAGCGCTGGGCCCGAGCTCAATGCGGACCATATTGCATTATTCATTATTTTTTAAGTGAAAACTTCTTTAGCACTGTTGTGAAAAGCGACACTAAAAAGAGACAAACATATCTACATATAGTATTTAGCCTGCGAGAGAATGAGATAATATAATCGGTGTCCTCTTTGTGCGGTGCTTCGTAGCCTATCGGTCTCTTCTTCGTGGGGGTGCTTCGTGGCCTCCCCACTCTTGTCTAGTTTAGTTTTCAGTTCTACCACATGTGAATTGCACACTCTGTTTTTTTACTAAGTACTATTTTTTTTCTATTCTATGTACTTATTTCTTTACCTGAACTCTGTTGTGTAAATATGTATAACTATATGGGACGTGCGGTAGTGCACTATTTTCGGCACATTTTGGAATAAAATATTATTATTATTATTTATTGATTATTACACATGTAGGTACCCGGAAGAATTTTAACGTAAATTGAGAAATCTTAACTGTTAGCATAAAAATGTGTTTTCCTTGATGAATCAATTATATTTATCCTTTGCCTTTCACAAACTCAATTTATAAAGACACCACTGGTAAACACTTGTGTTTATTGATTAAGTAAAACATAAATAAGTCAAGTAAGTAAACCAAATATACAAAAAAAACTTGTTTTGGTTATTTTTTTATCGATTTGTGGTTCCTTACAGTAATGACCACTTAGTTGCATTGTACAATAATATCTTTAAATAAAATACCTGATATTGATTTTATTTTTTTTCGTCGAGGGATAAGGTTCTTACAATCCGAACCGCCATCCGGGAACCATTTATTGGGTAACCAATAACTCTGCAATTGGTCACCCCAATTGGTGATTCGCTACGTTTGGTGACTTAGCAAAGTTGCCCGAGTTCTTCGTGTAAGTTTTCTCTAAGTCTTGGCGGCAGGTGCGTCTTCCCGTAACGGGTCGAATTTGGAGACTGGTTGAGGGAGACGTTTTTACATCTCCAACAAGACTCGTCAACATTGCACCACAGTGGGAGTGATGGATTCATACGTCCGTCATTCCTGGACAAACTGATTCAGTTTTTTTCGTATCCGGCTTTCTTCAGCATCTTGTGTGGAGTTAATGCAAAAAAAAATTGTCGTAAAATATCTTTTCCGTGAGTGAATTTCCGTATTAAAAATTGACTAAATCTTTTGTTTGTGTACAGAAAATTATGAAAATGGAAAGAAAATTTCAATAAAAAAAAACTCAATAAATTATCAATCATTGGAATAACCTATGAACAACACATCCGCTCATAAGAATAGGGAGATTTACCCACTTCTTACGTTAACTTTTTTCTTGGTTTTTCCGACAAAATTAAAATAACACAATTTGAATAATCCACCAAGTACACAGTAGGTCAATAGAAATTTTATTATATCAATTTTTCTTGCTCGACTTAAAAAAATGTAATGTCACCTATTAGTACCGAACAGAGCAGTACTTTGTGATATCAATAGTCAGATACCTCCCTCACCTCTACTCCATCTCCTTTCTCTACTCACTAACCTCAGCCTCACAACATTTCCAATTGGGGATGCCATCGTCTCACAGGCTCCAAATCCACTTGGAGTAGTTAGGCGTGCTTTAAAAAAAAAAAAATAGTAAATAGATACATAAATTACAAGTAAATTTTATGCAGAAATTAATTACATAGTAGATAGATATATTTGATGTACCCCCATACGTAAGCAGGACTTGTGTGTATGGAGGGTGTTATTATAGTGTTTTTTTTTACATGATTCAGTTTAAGTTTTCAGTACAATTTTTAAGGTGAGTTTTAAATTCTTTTATATTAATATTCATGTTTCTGATTTTTTCAGGTAGTGAATTAAAAAATTTAACTAAATATTTTTGAATTAACTGTCCTATTGTTTTTCTACATTTTGGTGTGGAAATATTGATGTTTGTCTAATATTTCTGTTATTTTTAAAGGGTGCAACTTTATTTTCAATATTATCTTTATAAATTTGTAATGTTGCATGATAAAAGTATAATGCACTTAATTTTCTCACCTTAAATTGTTTGAATAAAAGTTCTGACGAATATGAGTAGGGTTTTTTAAAATTGTTTTTATTATTAGTTTTTGTGCTATGTAAATTGTTTGTGTTTGATTTATATATGTACCGCCCCATCCTATAATGCCGTATCGTATAATTGATTGACAGAAAGCGAAGTATGTGGTTCTAAGTAATTTTTCGTTTAAAATATCTCTTAAACATCTAAATATCAGGGGCGTGCACTCCATATAGGCACATAAGCACTGCCTACCCTGCCGTATTTGTAAAATATAAGCAGGTAAATAATATTATAATTTATAAAATTATTGCTAAAAATAAATACACACTTTCAAAAATAAGCGCGAAAAAGCTGAGCAACCGAAACTACGCGAGCGCCACTTCAAACGGCAAACTACAAACGCGGCATAAACTGTAACTAGAAACTACACGCGCGCCCTCCGACTGCCTCACTAAAATGTGGCCTAAGCAGGAATTATTTCTGACTGGAGGTAACTTCATACAAGATAATATATAATTCAATGTTTACGAAATGCACAAAGCATCGAGTAGAACTGTCGTTTTGAATTTGCCTCTACGAGGTTTTTTTGTTAGTATTAAGCAGTGCTTTCTAGAACTTCTTCTTGTTATGTATTTCTATCAAATAGTTGTCTTTCATAAATATTCTATGATATCTTGAAAGAAACCATTCCCTTGTTAAAAATATTATGAACTGAATATACAATTTGGCTGTCCTGAAACGGGTATCCTTCCCAGTTGGACAGACAAAGTATCATTTTCTAACTTGTTGTAATATGTATGCATATAAATAAATAAATAAATAAATGCTAATTGTCGGTTCAAAAACGTTTGTCGTAATTTAATTCTGAAATTATCTGATAAAATATGGAAATTTTAACCTGTGAAACTTGTTGTATTTTCCTACTGCCTACCCTGATCAAAAACTCTGTGCACGCCCTTGCTAAATATATTTGTTAGTTTCCTTATTCTGTTGTTCAGAATATTTATGTGTGGGGACCATTTTAAACGTTGGTCTATTGTTATGCCCAGGTACTTAATATATATGTATGTAATAATAACAGAGCGGTGAGTGCAATACTCTGCCGTATATAAAATCATAAATACAAATCCTGTTGATTTTCCAAAATAAATAAAATTAAATTAAAAATCAATTACAAGATATGAAATTGGATAAGGATAAATGAAGTACAAAAGTTAATATTTTTCAGCAATTAGGTGGCTACGGTGGCTTTAGGAAAATTTTCCATGAATGGTGTAAGGGCGCATCCTACCACTGGGCAACGGCCTGGACGAGAGTGTTTCCCGAGTTCCCATGACGCATCACACAGCTAACGCATGCACCCTTCCCTCTGCAAGCATCTGCGAGGCGCTGCATCGCCAAGGGAGGTTGAACAGCGTCCCGTATGCATGGTATCAATGTCGTGGTATAGTAATTGATGACTCTATGCGTTACCGATTAATTATTTTAGATAAGTGAGCTTTTATGTAATTTTTTTTTTTTTTACATTTTTATTTTTAAACACCCAATTCATTGAGCTCTTTTATTATTACCGTGACTATTCACGATTGCGGTAACGTGACGGCACAAAATACGCAACAAACAAACGTTCCTTATCCCTATAATGCTGCAGCGCTTTCTTACACATTAAATAATAGTGAGACAAAAGATGAGACACAAAATATGTAATACTGTTTCCCCCAAAGTACCTACTACTTTTTTCCTTTGGTGGAAACAGATATATATTATTACGGCTCAGCCACGGCGACGGTTAATTCGTTTCATTGTCTTTTTACGTTTGGGGAGATGTATGATAATGATTGTATGTTTCCTTTGGGGGTGCAGACATACGTTAACCGTTTTTCTCGTTTTCGACTAATGTTATTTAATGTGTAAGTAAGAGCTGCAGAATTAAAAGTTTAATAACAAAAGCAAAATCATCAGCGCATTTGACTTTTTAAATTTTTTAAATTTACTCACATTTTTTTTACATGAGGTCCACACAGCAGGCCCTGAGGATAATAATTTCCATCGTGGCCTATGTCATCTTTGAGGATTTATTAGTATTTATTGTACCAACTAATATTTATTGTACTCCTAAGTAGGTTCTGATATATATATATATTGTATTTGTTTTATGTAAAATTTCGACTAGCATTATTTTAATTTTTTTTAATAAAAGAAAGACAAACATTTCCTAGTTACGAATAACCCATCAATGTTAGAAAATCTCCTACTACCACCACAGTAAGCGGAAAATGTTGCTTGCGTCGTGATGGAGCCAGCCGAGGAATCGAACACGCGAAGTCCCGGTGGGACCCAAACGCGATGCCAACTCAGCCAAAGACCCACGACCCACGGGTATTAAATACATAAATAAAGTAACTCAGTAAAAGCCCAACGGGTATTAAATACAAAAATAAACATTCTATAAATCCACATGCATTTTATTATTATGCACTATGTGGATATAGAACAGGATAAAAATCACTTTTTCATCTTCAAAAATGTTCTACCAATCTCCGACAAAATGCTTTTATATTCAAAGCTGTAATATTTTTGATAATAATTTTAAAGATATAGACATATTCTCGTGTAATTTCATTACCTTAAAAATATGTCATAGCTAACTTTAAATAATTTTAAATAACCTTTTGCAATTCATGTTATTGCTTGGAATCTTTTCCAGTTACTTGCCATTCGATCTTCTGTTGTGTTCACTTTGAGTTGTACGTACATACATTATTATTATTGCTGTTGTGTAGTGAGAATAAATTTATGAATACTATTTTTTTTTTAAATTTATTAAGCACGTTATTAGTTTAAATTTGTGTTCTCACGTCTGCTTTATTCTTTATTTAAAATTTTCGTGTTGTTTTTTTTATTACTAAACTTGTTAGTTTACTGGTACAGGATCAAGGGCGGCTGGTTTCACAGTGTGTTTGTGTGTAGCACTGGTAATTATATCACCTAAAATTACCAATATAACGCCTAGTACGAGTATAATATGAATCGAGGAGAGCAAATTCTCAAAGTTCCGCGCGAAGTTGCTTTGTCCCCGTGTGCAGGAACGAATTATGTTTTTGTATCGAAGATCCCAAATATCGCCTGCGCTCAACGCCAGCCATGTGTATGAAAAATTAAGCTATATTCGTGTGCTACACGGGCGGCTTTTATCTTGGATTTGAGGCAAAAATACTTAACCAAACTGAAAAATTTCTTTTTTAATCTAAAGGTACAGCAAATACCTAAATTTTACATCTATTTGCTTTTTTATTGATTAGTGTTTTAAATTATAAAACGCATATCATTAAGGAATTAAATTTTTTTATAGGTAACTTTGACAATTTTGCCCACGTGCTATTTATACATTGTTTATAAATACTGTTTTTGTACTGTTCATAACGAAATATAAAACTAACTAACTAACCACAAAAAATAAAATTAAAAAAAAATGTATAGGTACTGTTTCGTACATATTTGAAATATTCTTCAAAAAATTCATGTTTTTTTGTTGTGAGTAAGTAATAAAATTATGCTCGGTGAATGAATTTAGAAAAAGGCTTCGTGGTTTCTAGGACATCTTGTGTATAAAACAGGTCTATACTATGGTTCTATACCAGCTTGGAATACGTTAAAATGTAGGCATACGCATAATATAATTATTCGGTTGTGAATACTCGCACACAGATCGTAAAATAAACATTTAACGGAATTTTTAATTATTTCTATCACGCATGGAATGGCATTGACCTAGGACGGTTATAGCCAAAAATTACACGCTAACTAATACAATTAGAATTAAATCAGTCACTATGTTACTACTAATAGCATTAGATATTATGTTAATTAACCAATTCTTTTATAATTTACGTTTTATGGCGTGCGTGTGTACTTAGGCCACAAGGTTTAGGAAGTTTAAAACATCTATGTACTTCAGATTCTATTTTTTTTACATTAGCTCCACGCAGGAGACCTTGAGGAAAATAATTACCTTCAGGGCCTATGTCAGCTTTGTGGATGCCGTGTGGAGGGCTTTTTTTAGAAACGGAAGGAGAGAAAGTTGTAGGAAGAAAAAAGTATGAGGAGTGGGTAGGAATCTGGGAGTCAGGTGTCCAGGAGAGGTGAATGTTTGAATTTATCCTGAGAGAGTCCTGCTGGAGAGGTCAATAGGTCTCTCCTCATGATCCGGCCTTCCACCCAGTAGGTGGGCAAGCGCAACTACCGTTAAGACCCGGCTAAACCTCACCCCAGATCCCGGTTACCCCAGTTAAGTCACCAGATATAGCGAACTACTTGGGGTGACCTATGACTGATGTAGGTAACTACAGGTAAAAGTTAGTGTTCCAATTTAGTTCTAAAAACTATTTGAAAACCTTCGATACAATCGGAGTGCACAAATACATTCAAACGTATTATTCTCTTTAAAATGATTTCCTGCGCCTAGATAAGCAAAATCCAAAATGAAATAGAAATATATTATTAATTTAAGGTTTGTGGCCTGCTTTGCTCTGTGATCAAAGGCTCTATGTAGTTTGGAAAAATACTGGAAAGTACGGGTGTGAATTCACTATTTGAAACTGGATATTACATCGAGATCTTTTGTTGGTTATTATAGCCAACTGAAAAAAACATTGGCGATGAAGAGTAATCGTGTCGTGGCCTCAGACCTCGTACATTTTTTTCGGAAGGTCTAATATTTTTGCTTAGCAAATAAAATCCAAAAAAATTAAATTTTCCGAACGCGTTAGAAAAATTAGAAACTGTTTTTGAAAGGTGATGAAATACGCTTTCAAGTGTTATAATTTGAAATAAACTTATAATTTTTTTAATATAACTTTTTTAAATGCTAACATAAAAAAGGATTAAAAATGGGTCACCTTATGAACTTAAATTACAGAAAACGAAAAAATATCACGCACATATTTTATAAGACAAATAATGTATATCTGACAAATGTCAAAAATCTATCTACTTACTTTGTCTGCCGGAAATAAATAAACAGTCGTAGGAGTCTTCGTTGAAACCGGAATGTAGGCGATATGGATATCAAACTGCACATATCAACCTTCACAACTTGAAATTGGAAAAGAAAAAAAAGAGAGTAAGCTCCTAGGCACCTTTTTGGGAGAACAGAGGCTCATACTGAACGCCTTTACCCGGGGGACCAAATTTACTCATTAGCAAGTTTAGTGTACAAAATTGAGAGGTTAACTCTCTGGGTCCTTTGTGTCGGCGAATAGTCCCACAAAGAGAATAGGAAAAGATTAATTGTTTATTTTAGTTTGTTTATTACTTTTTCAATTTTTTAACTAAAGTACTTATGGTAATTTTAATTTCCTATATTTTTTCATGGAACATTTCAATGTCGCCCCCATGAATTGCCGATTTTCACAAATGAAAAGCCACATTAGATTTCATTTAATAAATTGATTGATTGTGAATTAATACGAGGGTGCTATAAGTTAGCTGACTTCGGGGAGAATTGAACGGAGACTTGAAGGGAGATTTAAATGATCATGATGTACGTACAAATTTCTGCAAAATTTTTATTTTTCTAAATTTTATAATGACGCTTTGCTGTAAGTACCTAATCAGTTATTAAAACTTTGCGATTTAGTTATCATTTAATCTCTTACCAGCAATTATTGCAAACTTAAGGCTTATTTGAATAAGGTATTATAAAAATATATACATACCTACGTCCTACATATCCAGTTCGACTTAATGACTCTGCGAGTAAAAAAATTGCTTCGCACACTTTCGTAAGGCGAAGGGTCCGATACCCATATATCACTCTGCTTAGGTGAAGTTTATCTAGGTCTTGGCGGCGGTTGCATCTGCTCACCAGCTGCGTAGCAGTCCGGATCGAGAGCAGTCGATTGACAGAGATCATTTGACCTCTCCAGCAGGATTCCCCCAACCCATCTTCTTGCACAGCAGTGGTTCATACAACCGTCTCTTCTGGATGCACTTACCCCCAAATCGCATCCACAAAGCATTCCTAAGATGATATCAAAAAACTTTAAAAAAAGGTAGCTTACTTTCTGTTATATCTGCCCTTTCCTCGGCAGATATTAATTATTACAAGGTTCTTTAATATAATGGTGTTTATTACTTTTAATAACCTAGCTGGATAGCTACGACTGTTTACTATTCGGGGGTAGGTAAATCTCTGCGCTCCCAACTCGGGAGCTGGTAAAGTCTATCTCTAGTACCACTTCTTGTACACTAATGCCATCTGGCGAGCTATGGCGCAAGCTAAATGCTTACCGCCATCTATCGTATTATTTCCATATTAAATACCTATTTACTATACATTACACCCTCCCCGACCTAATCTCAAGCCCCTGGCTACAATAAATACAAGTCACGTTCTTTACAAATGATGCTATACAATTGACAAAACAAGGGATTTTAAATATTTCATTTTTACACGATTTTATACACTAAATTCAACCAAACATAGTCATGATTTTAAATACTTCAACTTAAGTACTTCTGTTTCTCTGGGAGGGACCTCTACGAACGCCTTGAGCGGAGCCTCCCGTCCCAAGGTTGTGATAACCCCCCCCCCCCTACGAAGTAATAAAACCTTCCTCTTGATTTCCAAACGCTGCTACATTGCTACAGCTACAGGCGCAACCCCGGCCGGCCTTTAAAAGCTCGTAGCTCGCCCGTTCTCGCGTCTCTCCCCTGCATTTCTTTTGCAGCGCCTTTTCAACCCCCCCCCGTAATACTTTTATGCAAACGTGACGAGATGCTCTCAATTAATCAATTGTAATTAACCCCACAACGTTGTGTACTTTTTTGTTTTAGTGGTTTGGTATAGTTAATCCAATTTAATTAATAATTTATTTGTGGTAAACCCTTGTTCTTTTAGGTATGGCGTGTTACAATTTGCAAGGCTTCGAATAACAATGACTGAGTCTGACTAGCTTGAAAATTAACTAATTATCTATCTATATTCATCCAGCTTCCTCCCCTAGCACCTGTTATACACCTACGCTCATCGACGACTAATTTTATTGAAGTAATCTGCATTTTCCCTCCTAGCATCTAGTATATAAATTTACATTCAAACGGCGAATTGAGAAGATCCTACCTTTCGATGCGATGGCGCGTACTCTCTGCGGCTGTATAAAATGCTATCATGAAAATAATTTGACATTTATTTATATTCTAACAAAAGATTTACACTCAAACAGTACGGAGTGCAATAATTCTACACTTACAGTGCTAGATGCAGTTTGTTAGTTAGCTAGCTTGTTTTATTTTGTTAATTTGATTCTACGGGTAGGTATTTTGGATTAACATGAGACAGAACATGTGCTGTTTAAATAATTGGACTCCTCCATAGCCCAACTGATAAGGTGATGGTCATAGACCGCCGAATCAGCTTCCAATTCCAACGCCTCCGGAGAATGTTAAGGTCGCAAGCGACGAATGAAAATCGACATGTTTTGCCTTCTGTCGGGAAAGGGTTTGATGTGTGTTTCTGGATCATAGAGTGGTAATGGGAATATTATCGACCAATAAGCCGCCAAATTATAAATATGTTGATGATGATGGTGAGAGGTCATCTCATACCGTTTGATATGAGGGTCTGCTCCGATTAATGGTGTGATAGCCGATGTCAGGAACTGTTCAGGAAATGTGTGGGTGGCACGAGGTTTTGGAACGTGACATCCTACTCTGGATTGATGATGATGTTGAAGTTCTTCAGCATGCCGATGACTTGAGTTCCATTAACTCCTAAAGCATCGGCATAAACATTAAACCGAAGTTGATTAGACAATCGGCAATGTCAGGAGATCGGTGGGGCCGCTCTCTCCTCTGATCTGGCGATGTATGAATTTAATTAAGGAAGATTTTGATGTCACCGATCCTCGCCTTGGCAGTCACTCATGTCCTCAATAGTCCCGTTCTCCGTCCAGCACGCCGCCTCGAACCAGAAGAAATAATGATTACGTTTTTCCTAGGCACGCTACAAAACATGCGCCAGCCTGCAATCGCGATGATCATCGGTATTTGATTTGAATGAAAAATACGTCCTCTCGCATAACATACACAAGCGTAACTTGGGACCTTCCCCTATATGTGTTACGGGCATATGCTCTACGATAGGCGTACCCCAACCTCAAGCTCAAAAATCAGCTCAAAGAAGGAAGGTCAAGCTCGGCGTCCAGGGTGCTGGGTCCAAGAATGAAAGGCACCAGGTCGTGAATCTGGCTTCCCTCCCTTCTATTTCCCCGGCTGCCCTTTCGTCCAGAGTACATTCCCACCCTGATGCTGGATGATCCCTATTCCTATTGTGAGGGAGTTAAGAGAACTTTTGCTACTTATGTAGGTGGATATAACGCATTGCGCTTAAAATATGAATACCTACTGACGGCTTCATTCAACCGACAATGTGAAAGTTTTTGCTAAATCGAATATCGAATGAAATATACCTACCTAAGCGTAAACCAAAAGTAGTTAAGAAAACTTATCCGGATTCCAACAAAGAACCGCCGATCGGTTGCCAAACGATTCCATATGTCATGTTCCCTTCGTTCCGCCGACAAGGCAGACCCCACACGAGCGTAACCTAAAAGGTAGTGAAGCCCACGCAAATTTCGTCACTTCGTTTCCCCCATGACGAAGGTAGTCCGGCCAGATCGTTATCTTCGTCCTGCATCAAACTGGCCTCCCGCGATGACAACTTTTATCCGCTGGTACCTCGGAGCGGCGGTAGAGGGAGGGGGAAATGGGTGCACGTCCTTTGTTCTCCTGAAGTCCCCCAATGCCTTAGTGACGTACATACGTCGACATCATGAAATGGCTCCGGCCACGCTTCCAATCCAGTCTAGAGCGGGTACGAGATCCACGTTACCGAGATGTGATCACAAGGGATTCCAATTTGCTCGGACCAGACACGACCATCGCTTACTTCGCCTCCACATTAGAAAAATAGTGTAAGCCCACCTGCATTTCGATCACATCGCCCCCGATAAAGTCGCGTGAGATACTTCCTCATGGTGAAATAGGAAAGCCGGACCCGTTAATCCATTCGACAACCGCCGTCCATTCTCGAGTCGTAACCCGCTCAATTAAGTTTGAAGAAAAAGAGTTTGTTAATTAAGTAGGTGGATATAGCGCATCACGCTAAAATGTGAATACCTACCGACGGCTTCATTCAACCGACAATATGAAAGTTTTTCGCTAAGTCGAAAGAAATATACCTAACCGTGAACCAAAGGCGATTATATGATAAGATATCGAACCAAGTTTATGCAAAGTCCTATGTAGTAGACTTGTTGTGATACCTAAAATTTGGAATAAGGTGTGGGAAATTTTTGGAATGGGAATTCAATTATGTCAGATTTTGTTAGTAATCAAAAATGCCCATGCTACGCACCATTTTATAAACTGTTAAATTACCCAATGCCTTTTTCAAAATAAACCTTCCTGAATATAGTCCCCTAGCTACGTTTAAAATTATTATTACGAAACTCGTAAATAATAATTAACACCTCAAAGGCGCTTTACACATTAATTTATACCTACATTCTATACCTATGTATTTAGTTACCCGTTATGTATTGGAGAATACCCAGTAACCTAGTTTTCTAGATCACCAACAAAGCACTTTTAAAGGATTTTATTATTGTTTTGTGGTTTCAAAATCCCGTCTTTTAAATGAAGTCTCTCGTCTAAGATTTATTGCCCGAAAGCGCACTTTGTGTTTCAAATGCTATTTTAGTCCATTGAACCCCAAATTATTATTTTACAACGGTCTTGTCTCAAGAAATTGTCGCCGGCCAACCTCAGGCAGCCCCGGATCGACTTACGGAGGGAACGCCCTTTTTTTTCCGATTAGAGCATCCGACTTAGATGACATGGTTCCTTATTAAAGGCCTCATTACCGTAGCTATAATAATAATACTAATATTTGAACGAACCACAAAGCACCGCTTTTTATGGAAAATCACCTCAAGGGCGCTATACAAACTAGAATACATGTTTAAATCTAGAAAACTGCAAGCTAGACGAACAATTATAAACAATTAAAATACTCGGGGAGTAATGATGATTCTATTGTTTTAACCCTACTTTGTACGAAATCCGAACATTAATGTTGTTAATAATTAATTCAATTTGTCAAACTTACCCCTCTCATGCACACAAAACCTTGACATGCACGAATCACAATCCGAAAACCAGCATCCCTCGTGCACTAATTGATTAATCACTAATTACAGCACTTATTATTTCGGTCTAACTGTCGCGTCGGTTTGTATTAAATTTTATCCTCCCTGACAACCGCCCCAAAAGTACGTCCCGTATTGATGTTGACCGTCTCAATTTACAAATTATATTCATTTAACTTCACAGATATGAACTCGCAAGCCGCAATCTCTGATTTCCTTATTCGCGTGGACTCTTTTTTGTTTAATAAAACGAAATATCCTTTGTTTAATTAAAATGAAATATCCCCGATTTAGGCGCACCAAACTGGTCTCCTCGCGACTATCGGACCTCGATCCCTTAATTTAAACCTTGCTTCCCAACGACCAAATCTTGACTCCCCTCAATCGCGTGAACTATTATCCTTTAATTAAATGACTTATTCCCGGTTTACGCGCACAGAGTTATTATTCTATCGTGTATTCAACATCGATGACTTTAATCCCGACCGTGCGTCTCCAGGTTCTTTCACCGACCGTCCACCAACACTTCTCTACCCCGACTATCCTGTTCCAACTCTCCGCCTCCTGACTCCCCCCCATCTACTTGTGTGGTTTCAATAATCTATTAACAACGAAAATATTAGCCACTTCTTCAAATCTTAAGTGATAAACACATCTCCCAATATGCATAATTCAATCGTTTTAATAGTGTTCTGTCACATTAGGTCCCAAATTCCAAGAAATCAGTGCAACTTTCATGTTTGCTATTTTTTTGTGTGTAACCTTTAGATAACAGAATACAAACTAATTTTGTCTGCGCCGGAGTCATAAATTATCCCACTAACGCTTAAAAGAAGAGCTCAGTGGCGCACTTCAATTCACTACTCTTTCTCATTACTTGCGTCGACTTTATTGGTTATATAATAACATTATATAAGCATTGTCTGTACACGTTTTCGTTCTTTCTGCGTGCGTCACTATTTAACGAATTCTGCAATCTTATTTTGACAAATATGTCAAATATTTCAACCCGTAATCGGCGCGTCGCTCTCGTATATTTAAATGCACCAACGATCAATCTTTATTGCCTAATTTTTCAACTCCCCACTGCCATAGAAAATGCACAAGACAATTGTTTCACAAATCAATTTGCTCGCGTTAAAGTCAGTCACCACTCGGGCAAATATCCATCGGCCGCCCCTGACTTGATAATGAACCTGAAATATCCATTAGGATTCCTCCTCCAACCAAAGTATTTTGGCACACGTGTTTTTCCTAGTAATGGCCCGGTTTCATAAATCACCCTTAAGAGTTGGAACAGAGAATTGTATTCTGAAACCATACCCTGTTACAAAATTAAATATATTTCTAAATCGATCTCTCAATTTTAAAAGAATTATTTCGTAGGCCTAAAGGCGAGATCATCACAAGGTCTTGGTTGAGTAGTTTGCTCTCGATCATCCGCTGGTAATCTGAAATCAAGAGAACACCCCGTTAGCCCCTTCAACAAAGCTGAGGTCCCCAACTCGTCTGAAGCGCATTTCGTGACCTCAGACGCGGTGGGTGGGTTACTTTCTTCACTCTCCTCTTCCCATTTCACTGATAAACTCCTTAACTGATCAATATGCCTCTTCCAAGTCAACGGAGTACCACAGATTCTAACGATATAAACTTTTTTTCCCACTTTCTTTTCTACAATACCTCTAACCCAACAAACTTTATTCACCTGACGAAAGTCCTTGACTAGACATTTTTGTCCAACATGTAACTTCCTCATTTGTACTGTCACTGAATTAATTGTCTCCTGAGAAGTTATCCCAAGATCGAAACATTCCATAAAATCTCTACCCACAATTAATTCTGTTCCATTTATTACTACAATAAAATTAATATTTTTGTTTCTACCCTTGAATTTCACATCAAAAATCGGCTTTCCTACGACTTTTAAACGATTATTTCCATAACCTGAAATAATTCGCTTGTCTTGTGACAAAATGATTGAGCTAAAATGTCGTTTAAAAATACACTCCGGCATCACACATAAAGATGAACCTGAATCAATCATTGCCGTAAACTTCTTGCTATTAATTTCAATTTCAGCAGTGATAGGACTAATTGACGCAACTAAAACTTTACTATCCCTGTGATTTTCAAAAATGGGATTTATAGGATTATTCTTGCAAAATTTCTGTAAATGCCCAACGCCCTTACATTTAAAACATTTCGCATTACGAAATTTACAATCAAACGATAGATGATAATTCCTTTTGCAAATAAAACACTGTTTTTTAACATTACCAGAGGGTGATCTAAAATTCGTACCTGAATTTGATCCTAACATATATGCTGGTTTCCTGTTAAAACTACCATTGGGGCTCGTCGATCGTTCCCTACGCTGATCTCGCTTTAACCCATCGCTAGTAACTCGCTTTTTTACCAGATTTACTTCTGATTTAACCGTATTAGCACTATCCAAAGTTGACATATTAACTGCAAGTCCTTCTATTTCATTAAACGATAACTTTTGCCCTTCCACAAAAATTTTCTCTTTCGCGCGACCCGGTAACAACCCGATTGCAAACATGTCTATAAGATTTTTTTCAAGCCTCGTTTCAAATTGACAATACGTTGCTAAAGAACGAAGTCTCACCGCGAAATCTCTTACCGTCTCGCCTTCTTGTTGTCTCGCTAAAAAAAAATTCTCCCGTTCTTTAAAAACTAAACGATTTTTGTTACAATGTTTGTCGAGAAGCGGTAAAAGTTTATCAAAAGATAAGTCCGTTACTTTACTTGGAAAACACAGATTAATTAGTAAGGTTAACGTTTCTGATTCTAGGAGATTCAATAAAAAAGCCCGTTTTTTCTCTCCAGACGCTTTGTCATCATGAATCACGAAAAATTGCTCTATCCGAAGTCGAAACAATTCCCAGTCTCCGGAGAGATGGCAAAACGGTGGTATTCTACCCGATTCCATAACCCCCCAACAGATAGATCGGCAAATAAAAAACAACAATAACAAATAATCCCTCTCAAAGAAGCAAAAGAACTTAACTCAGGAACTCTTCTGGTCTGGTCCTCTCCTTCCCTTCCTCTGGGTTGTATCCTTGTCCTCTGATTAATCCAATGGTTAGTCCTTGAAACGATTAATCCAATGATTAGTCCTTGACACGATTAAAACCAATGATCCACAACCAGATCGCCTCCTTGCGGTATTTTTCTTCTTGTTCCTAGAACAAAAAATCTTCTTCCAGCCCGTAGCCACGGAAACAAATGCTCCTTAATCCCGAGCAGAATCTCTTCCGATTCTTTTGCCAAAACTGCAAGTCACTCCCGCAGTGACTTAGTCCTCCGTGCCCAGCACAAATTATTATTCGCACGCGTAACTTTTCACACAATTATACTTTACCGGCTGCACCAGTTGTTATATCTGCCCTTTCCTCGGCAGATAATAATTATTACAAGGTTCTTTAATATAATGGTGTTTATTACTTTTAATAACCTAGCTGGATAGCTACGACTGCTTACTATTCGGGGGTAGGTAAATCTCTGCGCTCCCAACTCGGGAGCTGGTAAAGTCTATATCTAGTACCACTTCTTGTACACTAATGCCATCTGGCGAGCTATGGCGCAAGCTAAATGCTTACCGCCATCTATCGTATAATTTCCATATTAAATACCTATTTACTATACATTACACTTTCAGATAATTTATTGAACGGAATATTTTTATTCAAACAGTTAGATTTAGCATTGTTATTACGAAAAGTAAGTATTTATGTCGGGGGAGACAAAAAACATTTAAAAAAATGCGTTTAACATTTTAATTTTGTTTAAATTAATTCAATTACGCGGATACGTCATTTTTACATACATTTCGTTTTTATTTTACATTTTGTAGACAATCAATCAATGCTGCCAATCATAAAAAAAATATTATTGCCATAAAAAACAATAATTTATTCACGTTATTGAGTGAATCCATTATCGACAAGTTTGTACCTATATTTATAATAGCAGCACATGGAAAGAAATGTATTAGAATAATAACACATACCCGCTAGACAAACCCTGCTTTGCCAAACAAACCATTCAATACCTGGGATGTATATCTAAATTATTATGAGTAGTATTTTTTTTTTTAAATATTTCTTTTCGTCGTTTGAATCTCAACCCAATAATTCGAAGTAGGTACTTTTTTGTTTTTATTTTGACAAGAATTTATTTTATAAGATTGGTACTTCCGACAAATGTCATATTTGATTGTCTTTTACTTAGAAAAGGAATATTCCGTATTATCCGTGCATCAAAATTCGACAACACGAACGTTCCGTATTATCCGTGAGGTGGACTCTACGCATATTTACCCTTTTTAGGGTCCTGTGCATCTGACGTGCATTTTAATACTTACATATGTGGAAAATATTATTTTTGTGTGGAAACTTCTTTAGCACTGTTGTGAATTGAAGCTCGATGAAACCGAAACGAGCGACACTAAAAAGAGACTAATACATCTATAGGATTTAGCTTGCGATAGAATGAGATAGACAAATCGGTCTGCTCTTTGTGCGGTGCTTCGTAGCCTATCGATCTCCTCTTTGTGTGGTGCTTCGTAGCCTGCCCACTCTTGTCTACTTTATTTTTCTGAAGTTTTGACTTCTACCGCGTGTGAACTGCACACTCTGATTTTTATTTGAAACGCAAATTGCTTTTAACATTTTCCGCAATATTTATTTCCCAAAGGTATTGGAATAACCTCAGCGCGTGCTGCGGTGACATCTACCGCCGACGATGTAAACTAATCGTAGATTTTCTTTCCCGAGTACTGACCTAGGCTTGAACGAGAAAATTGCCGCTATGAAATGAAAACTCGCCTAGTTTGCCAGTTCCCCGCCAGATGTCTCTTTCCGGGTCAATAGGTTCAACACAATTAATAGCTTTATTTTCGTTCGGCCGTCAAGTTTAGCGTTAAAAGGAAACGTCAAGCAAAGTTATAATCCAAATAGCCTTTCATCAATTTTTGTATCTCACGTGTAAAGAAACGAAAAAGTGTTTTAACATAACACTCTTAAAGTGTTCACAGGTTCATTCATCTTTGTTTTCTGTTGTTATTTGCAAGCTTTAGGCATGTTAGTGTTTGTCTCTATTTATTATTTATAAATAGTCTTTAATTAGCTGTGTTGTTAGAAGTGATATATCAATCTGGTTTTAAAACCTCAATTTGGTAAGTTTGTAAATTAAAGCATTATTTCTTTATACTTCGGAATAAATTGAGGGCATTTAAATTTTCCATGATGTATATTAAATATATTGTTATTCTGATCGGATACTGTCGATACTGGCTTATAATTTGTGCGAACGAACCGGTTTGCGTATCGAACCGTCGAATGGAAGAATAAATTAAAGAAATAAGCACAATCATTAATTAACTCTTCGTCATACCGATAAGTTAAATAGAGATAAAGTTGCATTACTCCGCTGCACACTTAATACGCAATTTTAAAAAAATGACACATGTTTACAACCTTGTTACTACTAGAAACTACTATTTCCTTCGAGGGAGATGGAGAGCAAGCAATATGTTATTAGGTTCTAAGTTTGGCTTATTTCAATAATGTATGCATATTTCCTAACATTAAAACTCAATTAATATCATAAATAGTAGTTTCTAGTAACAACCACTTGAAACCAAGTTTTATTTTTTTTAAATAAATAAACTTTACCGTTTACAGTCATAGAGATTTTACAGTTGATTCCGCTTTATGGGAACACATCAAGAACCTAATCATTTTGTCCCAAATAAGCGTCTGCCCGAATTATGCGAAGGTTAGTTAAAAAAGTAGGTAAGAAATAAATAAATAATTAAACTTTTTATATCGAAAATGAAAATTTACAATGCTGTAAAAGACAAATTTTCATTATATCATTGAAGAAGAAAATAACACTAATAATCTAAACGAAAATATTAAAATGTTAATTGCTCAGGAGAGTGAAAAGAATTTTTTTTTTTCAAAAAAGCATATCTCTTGTTTTTGAAAACCTTTTATTTTTAATTTTTGTTGTTAAAAAAATTTTAATAGATCTTTCAGTATACTTGCCATTATTTTGTAAATTTCTTTAAGAGGCCGGTATTCGAATTTCTACCGATTTCTTGCAAACCTCCCTTAAACATTTGAAGTTTTTAAGCTCTTAAAAAAATATATGTTATTCTTGAAGATATTAGTCGCGCCCAAACGCAAATTATTTAAAATTCCCTCGATAGAAAAAAGTATGCTACAAAAATTATTATAAACACGTTTGTTTCAGTTATTTTACAAGTTATATGTATGAAAAAATTCACAGCGTTTTTTAAAATGCTGTTTAAGACAATTATTGCGAGATTTTTGCTCTATTTGAAACGAGTCGTGTTTTATTAAAGATTTTCATGATTTTTGCACCGATTTTATCGTTGTAAATTTTAGCGCGCTCTTCTTACATTCGTTATTTCATGTCTCACCGTCTTCTTCTTTTTGGGGCCGGGAACGGAGCCTTAATAACAGTATTTAATTTGATTTTAATTTTTCAGAAAAAAAACCCTTAAAATGCACGTCGTAAAAATGCACTTATTTTCCTAGAAAGGCTTTGACGACGCAGATCGAAAAGAGAAAAAAAACGAAGAAATATGTTATATTGAACTCATGCTTGGATTTATTGTCCTTTACAGCATTTAAAATTTCCATGATCAATATGTACCTTTTCAAATTAAAAAAATTCAAACTCTCTATATTGCGTTTTTAAACTATTATAAATTTGATTACAGAAAAATAGTTCTGTTTTAACTACCGGAAAATATCGTCGTTGGGCATTTACCAATAATACCTCCAAAACATCAAGAAAAAAAAATTTACTGTGAAAAAACACATTTCATTTATTTTTCCTTCAAGATAGTCCAGGTCTTTAACCAACTCCTCTAACTTTGCCTTCAATATAGGACCACTAATATACACACCTCGACCAGTAACCATAGAAAATAAATTATTTAGTGCCCTTATTTATTAAAAAAATTTCACTGACACGTGTTGAATGACTTCAGATACAAATTTGTCCCAATTAAACAGATAGGTGAAATAAATTAGTATTTATTTCTCTATTTGATTTCTGTTCTTGGGTATTGTCCCAAATAAGCGGCTGTACCGATAAACCGGTATACCAATTTAGCGGAATCGACTTATTTTGTAAAATCTTAATATGTAAAACAAAGTCGGATAGTTACACCATTTATAACTCAATAACGGCTGGACCGATTTTTATTATCTTTGATTTGTTGGATTTGTCTCCGCCCCGAATAGCATAATAGCTGTAAAGCTATTAAAACATCGGAATAATTCACGAAAAAAAAATATTAAGAAAATTCTTTTCCTCATATATTTTGTACGGAACGATTTATCATCCTTTGAAAGAGCTGCAGCATAATTGTGATAAATATAATATTGAATAGTGAGTAAATTCCAAAAATTCTAAATCGTCAAATTTCAATGCGCTGATTTTTTACCTTTGTTCTTAAACATATAATTCTGCTCCCCTTTCTTACACACTAAATGTCAATAGTCGAAAATGAGACAAACGGTGAACTATGTCTGCACCCCTCCAAAGGAAAAATAAAATAATTATAATAAATCTCCCCCACACGTATAAAGAAAATGAAACGCAATTCCCATAAGTAAGTGGAAAAGTAAGAAAATCACAAAAAATATTAATCCGTACACAACGCCATTTCTGATATTGATAAAAACAAAACACGTACAGTTGCGCATATATAATTGCTTCTTGGTGGAATTTTTAACTTAATTAAAAAACTGAATTTAATTCAGCTAATAAGTTAACACAACAGTCATTGATTCGGAGGCGGTGCGAAGTTTGTCTGGTCAGTTGGTATATAAATAAAGCAAATCGTTTTCCTTATTGTTTGTGGTTACGTTATGTACCGTGGTTATGATACATCTTTCGCCAACGAACATTTAGGGCCAGTAGTTTCATAGATTTTGACCATTTCATCAAATTTCTAAATTTATTTTTAAGTTCTGTGAAGTTCTATTCAAGTTCTATTATTATTTCAGTTTTGGGAAACAACCAGACATAATTGATACAATCACAGAACTTTAGTTAAAAAATCGCAAAACTTGAAAATCATTTCTGAAATTTGAACAATTCTTAAAATTTAGAAGTTAGTTTTCAAGTTTTTTGAAAGTTCTGTAATTGTATATTTATGATATAATTTATTAACAACAATAAAATAATGATAGCAGAACTTGAATAGAACTTTCACATTACATTCGAAATTTGATGAATTATTAACATCCTGTGAAACAACCCATCCTTAGTGTTTTATTTTTATTTTAAACCGCAATAATTTGTATCTTATATCACATTTCTTTCTCTTGTCAATAATAATTCTTGTAAAAATGTAATTTTATGCAATAATTAAATAATTAAATAATCAAATATCAAACAATTACGTAAATAATGTAATTGTTTACAAAAAAATCGACCTTTAGAGCACAGACGTCGTGTGGAAATGCAAACGAAATATGGTATTATTATAAATTTAAATTGCATTTTGACATAAAAGAAAACAAATGTATTAGAGTAGGTAATTTAATTGACCGCGTGATTAAATTATCTTAACCTGCATTTTATATAATAGTAATGATAACCAACTGGTGATTATTTTTTAATATTTATCACCTCGCTTCACCATTATATTCTTGCTTGTGTACCCTCGTCCCACTCTGGAGAATTTCAGAGTTGCAACGTTTTCTTCATAGGAATAATAATAATAGGATTACTTATACAGCGCCGTTTTCTTGAGAAAATCACCTCCAGAGTGCTTTTAGCTGAAGCACTACTAAGTAATGCAAAATCATGTGATTTTAGTTTGAATATCAATGTGAAACAATGCAAGTATAATACATATCGATCGTCCAGTTGATTAGTCAGATATCTCCAAATACTAAGTTTTGAGATAATGAGGAAAGCAATATTCGAATGCTTTCCATAAATCAAATATTATTTACACGCGTTTGTGTTTTACATATTAAATATGTTATAAAATAACACCGGGTAGCATAACGATCCGGTAGGTACATTAGTAAAACATTTTGAAATTTCCAACTAGTAACCCAGAAAACATATTTTTTGTTTATTTCACTCTAAGGTTTTCTGCATTATAATTGACTAGCTTTTACCCGCGGCTTCGCTCGCATGGTATTAGTGGGAAGTTACTGTATAAAGAATTTTCCCACGGTAATGAAATTTTTTTCCGTGATAAAAAGTAGCCTATGTCATTTCCCATTCCTCCAATCCCTCCAATTATCTCTGTTTAAAAAAATCACATAATACAAACAGCAAATAACGATAAGACAAATAAAATTCTTGAGAATGACATTTCGCAAATAAAAATTCTATTTTAGAAAATATTTAAATTATAGAAATAGAAATTTATTTTAAGTACCTACTCCCTTTATTAGTATTTTATTCATATTTGAATCCAGAGTAACGTAAAAAAATGGCAGTCCACGTCAAACGCTATGCTTTTCATTCGGACAATAAACATTTTTAGAGATAGGTAGATATTAACTACGACGCCAAAAAAGCACTCTTTTTAAGCACAACAACACACTCTTTTTAAGCCTAAAATTAAAAAAAAAAAACATTGTTTTCAAGGTAACAATTTGTTTGACGTTTGCAATAACTCGATTTTGTTAGGGACAGAAAACGTATGATACATAATTTCATAACGCCAGTGCTTACTAGCTTAATAGCATTTGTAACTCGCAAATAATGTAACTTTCGATTAGTGAAAGAATTTTTAAATTTCATTCGATATTTATTGCGTGAAAAAGTAAGGACCATCAAACCATTCATACAAACTTTCGCATTAATAATATTAGTTAGAAGATTTGGTGGTGTTTAAGAGTAGTCTGAGTATTGTACCAGATAGAGGGTTCACTTTGACATATATCTGCATAATCAACTCAAATTTAGATTTTTCGAAGATGTCTGACTAATCAACTAGACGATCGATATTTGCCTTTCAAAAAATCATATATATATATTTTTTAATTATCTTCAATTTAAAAAAAAAAAAAGTAACAAGCCTATAAAAATTGCTTTAAAGTTAAAAATCTCCCACTTACGAACCCCTTTTCGGTTAAGGTTTTATTGTATCATGACAACCGGCATGGTCTAGGGGTGAGGCTCTTGACTCGCAATCCGAAGGTCGCGGAATCGAATCCCGTCGTGGGCAAATAAATTTTATTTGATTAATTTGTATTATTTCACAATTAATTCATTTACAATAATATATAGAATATTTACGGCACGTTCCAGAGTGGAAGATACTCTCAGTATCGACCTGATGTTAGGCCACCATTCAGAATTGAAACGATTAGCCGTGTTTGATGACCAGATCTGAATATTCAGGAATTTCCCCACCTCCTCGTCTCCATCTCCTTCCGACCGTGAACATTTGCCTACACATTTTCTTGATTTTTTCCCTACTATCTTTAGCCTCACAACATACCCGAATTGGGGATGCCATAGTCTCACTGGCTCCAGACGGGAGAAGCTGAAACTCTTCTGAGGTATTCACATAAAAAATAAATAAAAATAAAAATTGAAGAAAATTATTTTATTTAGAATATGATGGTAAAACATTTGAATGTTTGTGCCTGAGCTTCAGCTTGATTGTTGATGTTTTTTTTCTTAATGATGATGATGTTTTTTTTCTTAAATAAATCAAAATAGGCGGCTGATATGGAACGGGAATTTAAACCTTATCGCCATCCACACAAGGAGTGTAATTGTTTGCGGCCTTATTCCAAATTTTAAAAGACGTGTTGCACCACCCTCACTTAAGGAAATGAACAAACAAATAAGAAGTATGAATATATTATAATATTTATTCACCTTTACCTTGCCTTTACATGTGAATGTACCGAGGTGTTCCCGGTACTGCAAATACACCAGCAATGTTTAAGTACCGTTACAGACACTGCACAGTACCTGTGTATCTTACCTGTCTAACTGTGTTTCCTTCGATACCGGTCTTTTCGCAGAAAAATATGCGCACTGGTTGATGGTCACCATTCACCATGAATACCTTAATGCATTTAATAAGAACTCATTTTCTATTTTTCCACGCTCACGCTAATAATTTTTTTAGGAATGCCTAAAGCGGGGTCTCCTCCGACCGTGAGCATGAACATTTGCTTGAACATTATTATAAACATTTTCAATTGGGGCGTAGCCTTACTGCAGACACATATGCAAGGCCACTCCCCCAGTGCCAATGTTTATAGTAAGTTCAAGCAAATGTGTAGGCAAATGTTCACGGTCTGGGAGACCCCGCTTTAATAGCGTACCTGCAGTTACATTTTTCGATTCCGTTTTGACAGGTTTTATGCTTGGCCGATATGTACTCGGTATCTAACAAAGATCTAAACAGAGACTTTTTATAATTTTTATCTATAATTTTTGCCCTGTGTTACGAGGGTGTAACATGAAAAACTATTTCAATTAAACTCTGTACGTATTGACATGATTTGAGATTCTTACTCTCAGAAGTATTTTCGTGATTTATTTTTGGGGTATTCTACCGTGTTGCGGTATCTCTTTTTTAGCCAATGTTTCGGGCAGCGTTACAGTGTCCATCATAAGGGCAGAAGTGTAATTCGTGTAGTAAAAGTTTATGTATTAATCATTTTTGGGGATAGTTTTATGTTAAGATTTATTTATTTATTAACTGACTTTTCTTAGAAGACAATGTGAATTAAAAAACATAAAAAATGCAATAGAAAAGTCCAGTCAAGGCCTCTCTATAAATTATAAGAATAATTGTAATATTTCTTCTCTTGCTTAGTATCAAACAAATATCATTTTTAATGGGTTGTTTCAAAAAAAAATACAATTCATCAACATTTTAAAGTTAAATTTCACGTTATATTCAAGTTCTCTTATTATATCATTATAAGCAAGTTGCTTCATAAAACTGAAATAATCAAAGAACTTGAATAGAATTTTTCACAGAACGTGAAAATTAACTAAAAAATGTTGAAGAATTGTTAAAAATTTTAGACTAAAAGGTCTTGCCAGTGGTGTCTTAAATAATGGGTCAATGGTATACATTATTTATTTTATTTATTTATTACACGCCCTGATGGACTTTCACATTATAGTTTATAGGTTGAGTATCAAACAATGAAAAAAATGTAATATAGTGAGAAAAGAAAATACTTAATACAATGTAACAAGAAAAGCACATAATTAGATAAATTACAAATGTAAAAATGATAAGAAGTCTCACATTCAATATGAACAAAAATTGCAGAAATTATGTAAATCTATTTGCGTCTAGAAGAATAAAAGTGATAGAATATAAAACATTTATACTGATTAGTTTTAAGATGACATATATCAATTATTATTTTTAATTGGTAAACTAATGTTTAAGACAAGATTTTTTATGCATAGCACAATTATTATAAGCAATAATTATTAGCCTGAAACACTCAGGTAGAGTAGTTGACCGGATATCAGAAGTACGCGGGTTCAAGTCCCGTCGGCGGCATTTATCTTTTCTCGGGAGATTTTTTCAATGTTGATGAGTGTTTCAGGCTAATAATTATTGCTTATAATAATTGTTACCCTTTATGAAATATATCACCTAGATTAGAATTTTTATTTCCGAGACTGTGAAGTCTCGGAAACGGAGAATTTTGATAAGCTAGTGTCCTGGTGTTATTGAAGTAAAAGGGTAATAAATGTCGACATGATTTTTTGGGAACATGGATATTGATAAATTGAAGTAATTCAGGACAGTCAATTTTGTAATGCAGTATTTTATTTAACAGTGTTAAATCTGTGCTTATTCTTCTTTCGGAAAGTTTCAATACAGACATTCAATCCAGGAAGTAATTGTAATCAATGTTTAGTATAAGATGTTTAGTATTACAATGTTGTATTAGTCGAGTGCTGATTGAGGAAGAACAGATATTTTTAATTATTTCTGAGTCTACGGGAGGGGGTATTGAAAGCGATAAATAGAAAGGCTTAAAGTTCAATTTAGTTACATTAACATAATATTGTTTACAGCACATTTCTGTTATACTGAAAGTATCTTTCCAATTTTCCATCGTTCTGAAGATTTGCGAAAATTGAAAGTTCTCTAATTTTATTTCAATGAGATTATTATGAATAACATACGTTTTTTTTTTGTAATGTATATAACTAAAATCTTGACAATTAACATTTTACTTTTATGACGCGTTTAATAAAAATAGCTTCCGTCAACAACATTTTTTACCCTTTTCACAAACAAGTTTTTTTTATTTAACAAATTACTATTTTCAGGGAGTCGACTTACTGAAAGACCTTCAAACTTAATTGTTTTTAAAACAAAAACATGCTATTTTCGTCATTTATAGATATGTTCTCAGTTATCTTATTATTTATATTAAAATGCAGATTTTATAAGATTACCAGGTTCAATTTTTACGCTCTTCAATTGATTACCCTTGAACATGAAAATAAATATAATATTATTCTATTATCGTAGTAAAATTTAATATCACTCTTAACTTTTTTATTGATACTAAGATTATTATTACTGGTTCACATACATTAACTCATAGCTATAAATATTTAAAATAAACAAAATATTTATATACATACCGTTTTTATAAAAATAATAATAATAATTGGATAATTTGTAAGCACTGTTTCTGTGAAAAATCACCTCAAGTGTACTGAAATGTGTTATGTGTTACCATTGATGATGATGGGCAGAGGTGTGATGGCCACTGAAACGCTGTCCGAAACCTTGGCTAAACAAGGAGGTAGCGCAACACGGCATAATACCCCAAAAATACTTTTGACCATGTAAATCTAAAAAGATGGTTATCATTTTTAACGCCGGAAAAGAAATATATTTTATTTTATTTTATTTATTGACGCTTGGACTTTTACATACAGCAATAACAAAATAACCCAATGTCATATAAAGGCAAGTCAATATGCCTACTCTTAAGTGCCGTTTCCACGCTTGCCAAGCCTTTGCAAACCTCCACAAACGCCAACGTGGAAACAGGTCGTTTGTCTTGGCTTGCGTAGGGTTGCGTAGGGTTTGCGTAGGCTTGCAAGAGCTTGCCGCTGATCCAGTCGGGGTCGGATCCAGCGGCAAGCTTCGGCAAACGCTCAGTGTAATTTCCGAACTGACGGCGAATGCACGCCGTTTTTGCTCCATGCGGTATATCGATAATTAACATTACGAGACATATGTATGACGTAAGAGGCTTGCCTGACTTATTAAAATGTATAAGTACATAATTTGAATGCACTAATTTAATTTATTGGATTTACCTAAAAAGTCAATAGAAATAAATAATCTTTTATTGATGATTTATTACAATAAAAAAACATATGATTTCTGTTGGAATAACTTTTTTTTATAATACAAGACAGTAGTATATTGTTTTTTTATATTTGCTTGTATTTCAAATAAAAGTATGTTAAACCAAACGCAATAGCTGACACAAATTCGGCGTCCGCCACGCTTGGGTGTTGGTAGCGTACTGACGCAGTCACAAGAGTGTAAACGGCTTCCAAATGCCAAGCGAGATTTGTGTACGCTTGGAGCTTGTGGAGGCTTGCCGAGCTTTGGCAAGCATGGAAACGCCCCATAAGATATAAAATACCGTAGGAGGCATTTTTGTTATTTAATTTTTTTATTTATTTCAAGAACAGAAATAATGAACTTAATTATTATCAAATTTGATTGAAATTAATTGACACAACTGCTCGTATGTAAAATATTAAATTTTCAAGTGAAACGTAGCAATAAAAGCATAAATTGATTTAGAATAAATATTTGTAAATTCTGCGTGAAGTGGTGAATTCGTACATGGTAATACAAAAATGGTGGCGAATAATTAAAAGTTAGTTGTAAAATATAATTCCCGAACTAATTTATCATTATACTTTCCTACTTTATAATTTTTATCTCTAAATATCTTAATTATTAAAAACAATTTAATAACTGTTGTGAGTACATACTCACATCACAGTAACATTTTAAAATTCAAAAATATATTTCATTGTCACCATACACGTAAAATTAATTAATGCCGCCTCGGGAATCCGAATTTCTACTGATTTCTTATACCGGCTCCAAACACATGGCAAGCCTCCGCAAGCGTCCACAAGTCCCAGCGTCTGGAGCGCGCGCGTGGCTTGGCTTGCGTAGGCTTGCGTAAGCTTGCGAGAGCTTGCCGCCGATCCGATCGAGGCCGGATATTTTGGCCACAAGCGGCAAGCGCTTGCGGCAAACGCTGGCGTGGCATCCACACGCTGGTACAACTTACGGACAAAAAACAAAATATTAGAATATTAAATGAATTAACTGGTACGATTTCTATGGATTTTAATCATCCACTATCTTCTCTTTCGAATTCTTCGCTTTCTTTCGTTTTGTTTCGCTTTAAAATAGAAATAGGTTAGCGCAAAAATGACAGCTGATGCAGCTGCTTCGACGCCCGTCATCTTTGGGAGCTGCGCGCGCCGCGAATGTACTGGCGCGCTTGCGAGTGTGGGGACGCCAGCCATTCGCTTGCCAGAGTTTGCGTGAGCTTGCGACAAGCAGCTTGTCGCAAGGGTCTGGCCGTAGCATTACATATCTCCCATACAAATTTGAAGTTTTAAAGCTCTTAAAAAAATATATGTTATTTTTTAAGATAATGTCTAGATTCTGCCCACGCCGAAACGCTAATTGTATCAAATTCCCTCGATAGAAAAAAATCGCAAAGTATGCACCGAAAATTATTAAAAACTAGTCTGTTTCTATTATCTTATAAATTATATTTGTGAAAAAATTCACAATGTTTCTTTAAATGATACTTAAGATGCTCCCCACGAGATGTTTGCTCTATTTTAAACGAGTCGTGTTTTATTAAACATTTTCGCAATTTTCGCATCGATTTTGTCGCTGTAAATGTTAGCGCGCTCCTCTAACATTCGTAATTTCATATTTCTCCATCTTCTTCTTTTCGAGCCCGGTTGCGGAGCCTTAAGCTTTACCTAGCAAATAAATATAACCGAGTTACTATCATTCTGTGTTTTTTATCCAACTTATCACAATAACAATAAACCTAGCTGTCGCGGGCCTGATAGATGACACTGGTGGATCGGATTTGGCCCGCGGGCCGTAGTTTGGAGATCCCAGATCTACCAGTTTGTTTTGTTACAATATATATAGTCTTGTGTTTAATACACGTGGAATAAATCCACGTGCGCCTATTTTTGGCATATGCCAAACATTGAATTGGATTCTTCATTTTGCTACAAATAGAAAATAATGTATAACGCCTCGGTATATGAATTTATTGCATTTGATTTAATAGCCAAAAGATAAGATTGGGTTTCTGCCAATTTCAACCTACCTATCGAACATTTAAATTGATACAAATTATGTTTTTTCTCTGATACTGGCAAGTATTATGAGAGAAAAAACACGTCAACTAACACCTATTAAAACTATTAGCTGAGCAAAGTGGATATTTAATTTTTATTACCATTGCAAAACCAATGCGATATAGACCGACATAATTTTATGATGTAACGCTTTTAGTAAATCAATATTTTTTTAAGTACCTATATATTATTATGTGTATAACAGACCATTCGCGACACAAATAAAACAGTTTTGTTTGAATCTTTCAGTCGCTAGGTTCTGTTTCTTTGAAAATACAAACCACGTTATTGTTATAAATCGTGTAAGGCCCCCGCATATCGAATTTATACCGTTTTGTGAAATGAAATTAACAATTTACAAGTATTTATGAAAAAAATTCAGTGTTTTTTAATTGCTTTCCCACGAGATTTTTGCTCTTTATTGAAATACTCGTATTAGTGTTTTATTAAACATTTTCACAATTAATTTGCTTAATTATAAGACTTTTTAATATTAGCGCGCACCTTCTAACATTCAATTTACATATCTCCCCTTCTTCTTCTTTTTGAGCGTTTACTACTAGGCCTTAAGATAGTAGTGCAAAATAGTTATAAATTCCACCAATTGTTTAACGATTTTTGATGAATTTGTATACCTACCTACAATTTGTTGTTGAAGAATATAACTTTGCAAAACATCGTAATTGAGTTTTTAGGGTCACTTCTTAAACACATAATTCTTTGGCAATGAACCTGTGCCCATGGTTTCCGATATTTGGTTGAAATATTACACAGATAGGTAACATATTTATTGTTTTATATATTGTAAAGTTGTCAACTACCTACTTTGCAGAACTCATTACCATGGGCTAGGAGTCTACTAAGGTAAAGAACATTATTATTTTGAAATTTTTATTTTTTATTTTCTTGATTCTTGTATACCAAGTACCTAGTGGTTGAATCGTTTAAATTATTGAATTTAAATATACTGTTACATAGCACTCTCTTTAGGGTGAATTGCCTTAGACAAAAAAACTACTGTTCTTTATACAAATAGAACGGCGTCGTTGCATCTAGCAATTTTTTTTTTTTAAATATTACCTGGTTATTACAGACTTGGAGGTCTTGTGTTTCATCGGTATGGAAAAATTGTTATCTAAAACCCTGCTAAAATTCCATGTTTTCATCAAAATCAACCATCAGCATCAGCAACGGGCTGAGAGATTGTTATTGTAACAGTAGGTACCTATTTTTTTTAAATATTTCTTTGTTTCTTTAAATGGTGTGTATAATATTAACAATTCAGTTGTTTAACCTCACTAGGTCTAGCCCATAGGTTCTCAACGTGGGCGATAACGCCCCCTTGTGGCTCTCGGGGGGGCGGTAGATGACTCAAAGAAAACGAGGGGGCGTTGAGATGGCGTGGGCAGGAAAAGAATATGGTCACGTACTAACAATCTTATCTTTGGTGTATTATTATTATTATTTAGAATTGACACTATATCATGAATACGAGAAGGAAGGGGGTAAATATAATTGTGACAATAGCTGTTTAAGATTCGCGACAGATATAAGGTTGAGAACCTATGGTCTAGCCTGTGTTGGGGTATGAGTATGAAATAGGACGTACCTAATGTCTGATATTTACAGTAGGTATGTGAAAAATGTATCAGACTATGTAGATCAGTACATATTGACGTTATTACGTCAACAAATGCTCGTCTCTGGGACAAAGCTTAAAATAATTATAGTGATTTATTTGTGGGATCTAATTCCATGTTGCGCCAGATCCTTCTTAAGCCAACGTTTCAAACAATATGACAGTGTTCATCATAAGAACAGATGTGCGTGGACACTGTAAAGCTGGCCGAAACGTTGGCTAAAGAAGAAGGTAGCGCAACACGGCATAAAACCACAAAAATAAAATTTTAAACAAACTCTAAAATCATATCTGCTTTAAAAGAATTCTTTCATTTAAAATAAATGCATAATTTCCGTGTGAAATGTATGCGTATCAAGTGTTTAGTTGATTAGGCAGATATCTCCAAACAATAAGTTCTAAAGCAATATTCGAATGCTCACCATAAATCAAATATTATTTACACATGTGGGTGTTTTACATATAAAATATGCTGTAAAATAACACCGGGAGTCATAACTATCTGGTCGAACGACATTTTGAAATATCCTACTGAAGACCTAGAAAAAAACAACACTCGTGTGCTTCATAAATGATTTGGTGGTATTTATGAGTAATCTGAGTATTGTACCAGACAGAGGGTACACTTTTACACATAACAGCATACTTATCACAAATTTTGATTGACTAATCAACAGGACGATCGACACATACGATATTTATAAAAATATTATATAAGGTGAACGAACAGCTTTAAAAAAGCGCACATCCTCTGCGCACCCGAGCCTCTCATAACATTTTTATCAAAATTTCAGAAAGATAAGAATAAAATTGTAATGTACGTATAACTTTATTGTGAGCATCAGATGATGGATAAACTAAACGTATCAATATCGTAATAACTTCACAATAGTGTGTGTACAAAGATACGTGTGTCATTTGTACATGCGAGGATAGTAACACAACTCATAAGGATATGAGATATCTGTGAATGTCGGATATCATTGTCACCAGTCCATATACAAATGTATGTTACAATATTGTATTGTGTGGAAGTGTAACAAGTAGCAGCCGATTATTTTCCAGGCCATTGTCTTTTGTTTTGAACAGTTGAACTCTGCCATTTGCTTCGGTGACACCAACCATAAAAACCGCTAAAATAATTGTTTTAAATCGCTCATTTTAACCCATTGTTCGTTAGTGATGGGTTTTAAAAATACGTTATCGTTGACCTAAAGTTTGAGTTGCATACAATAAATAAATGAACATTGTATTTGGTTTAAATTCAGGGTTTACGTGTAGCCATAGTAATGAAAACACGGTAGCGAACACACTCTAAAAAAAATAATACTAACGTTCAAATAATTTCCCGGCGTGTATGACTTTGCTTGATTTTTCTTTTAATACCATTAAAATGATAAGTGTTGAAATAGCTTACTAATAAAAAAGTGATTGTTTGAAGAAACTTGCATACGAAATACTGAGGAAGCAACATTCAAGCACTATTACAAACTGTTTGACAATCTAAACAGATTGTTTTCGTTGATATCACGTTCGCTTGTCCAGTGCACATCGTGTGTGATGCTCTCATTGTCGAGCGATTTTTGCGGAAAGCATTTTAAATGTTGAGTTTGTGCATAACTCACAACATCCGTGACTAATTCAAAACGTTTCGGGCAGATAGTAAAACTATAAAATAAACACGTCGTAGTAAATGATAAGTTTTAGTGGAGTGACTCTATCGAATTGCAACACCAGTCGACTGTGAACCTTCATCGGGAGTAGTGGAAAAATCTTCTCTGGAGACGGAGAGAGAATTATCAACCTTTTGGGAGTCTGTGCGAGTGTTTTGGAAATCCTGTAGCAGCGTCCAGCATCTGTGAAAATGACAGCTCTCGTCAGATTGAAAGAACCGGTTATCGTTTACGTCAACGTCCCTGAATCTGGTAAGCGTATTCCCCTTTTCATCCTTTTTTCATCAAATCATCGATTGCTTTCATGAACATAATTATTGTTGAAAAAAATCTCACCGAAATTCAATACCATTATTAGCTTAATTTGAGTAAATGCATGTTAACACATTATCATAAAATTACAATCGAAGAGTCATTTATGAGTTTATTATCACGAATGAGTGAATGCATGGAATATCCATGATCATAATGTACGTAATTAATGTAACAATGATTTATATGCTCGCTTTTAAAGTGATTCATTTTTAATCTGCTGTAGTACAATTCAGGATGTAGGTACTTACACAAAACTTAATTTCGAAAATCGCATATCATTTGGGTGGTAACGATAAAAAATACTTAACACGTGATTAAAATTAAGGTGATGTTTCACGGTTACGGTACCGTGACGGCATAAAAAAGGCAATATTCATACGTTCCTTATCACAATAATGCTGCAGCTCTTTCAAAAGATGAGATACACAATGTACGTAGGTCTGTTTCCTCCAAAGGAAAAAAAAGTCATTATTTTCTTGCATCTCTCTCACACACCCCACCGTGACGTCTGTACGATGTCGTGTACTACTAGCCGTGACGATAATTTTGTAAGTATAGAAGGTAAATGTTCCGCTATTGGAGTCCACGCTCAAAACACACTTTAAAAAATTAAGCTATACTTTACTAGGTAGATAATAGTTAGTAATAAGTAATTCAGTAACCGGAATTTAAAAATATTGCGTTTTAATGATTATTTTGTTAACTTTAAAAATGCGAAATGTCATTTTTCAAGGACCGCCATGTTATTAATTACGACGATGAAATATGCACTTTTAAAAGGAAAACTCACTCTCTTTCAGTTACACAATAATAAGTACGAATTTCAATCTTCGAAAATGTTAAATAATGCGTATTAATCATTATTTTGTTAGGTTTCGTAAATTCAAAAAATCATCACTTATTATTACGCGTGCATGACGCGAGACGCAAGCCTATATGAAATGTGAAAATATACCAAACCACCCACAACTGTTCCATGTGAAACATGTTTTACATGCAATTTGCAAATGAGCCAACCTAAAAATAAAAAAAGCATTCACGAAACGAATAGCTAGAAGCGATACATAGACGATATTATTACGAAAGTACCTGATTTGCCAAATTACGTATGTAATTATTTTAATACCTAAAACGAAAATAAATAAAAGAACACGCACGCGTTTTTCTTTTCAATAACACCCAAGTTTTGAAAGGTTTGTACTGCAAGTAGGATTAGTATTATAGACAAGTTTGTACCTGTATTTATAACAGAAGAACATGGAAAGAAATGTTACTTTCTTTTGTATCACAAACCATGTTACACAAACCTAGCGTAGCCGCTAAACTACTTGAAAACTGGGATGTTTTTCTTGCCTTGACGCGAGCAGGCGGTATAAAGGGGCACTTTCTTTTGTATCACAAACCATGTTACACAAAGCCGCTAAACTACTTGAAAACTGAGATGTTTTTCTTGGTAGGTTATTTTACAACAATTAATTGTTATTATATTATTTGAAACAACTGGTTACGTAAATGTTTTTGAATTTTTAGGTTGGTAGTGTGTATTTACAATTTGCGTATTGCAGTTTCACACGGCACAAGAATGGCCTTATTATTTAAAAAGATGGCGGTCCTTGAAAAATGACATTTCGCATTTTTAAAGTTAACAAAATAATCATTAAAACGCAATATTTTTAAATTCCGGTTACTGAATTACTTATTAGTAACTATTATCTACTTAGTACAATTTATTTTAATCTTTTAAAGTGTGTTTTGAGCGTGGACTCAATAGCGGAACATTAACCCAAAATATATTTTTGTACGTTTTCTAGACGTAAGTCATGGTTCCAAATTTTTAATTCCGTCAAAAATGGTACAAATAATAATATTATTTCTTCGCATAAAATTATTAGTGGAGGTATGTGCGGTGAAATATTGTTTTTATTGTGTCATGTAACACAAGAATTCCATTGTTTGGAAACAGTAGGACTAGGAAATCCATAAATCAACAATGTTGTAAGGAATAGTAATAACAATATCTGTCGGGGAGGGGAAAGAGAATGGAAAAAGTAAAACTGCGAAATAGATGCACGATCTGCCATGCGATTCTGTATCTTTTGTGAATACGGAATCGATTCCATACATAATCTACTGTCAAATTTGTGTGATTGTCTATGGCTTGCAATTGCTTTTTCTACGGACTGATATGTTAGCTGTCGTATTTCAACTAGTTTAGAACATGACATACTATAGGTATACACGATTATTTATTAATTTAATGTACTAAGGTTGTATACCATGGGTTAGACATTTGCGAAGTTTCAATCAAACTACGCATGAATTACTTAGTTTTCCCAAATTAAGAACCTTTTGTGCACTTAAATAGTTGATTCTTGTAGTAATTCTTAAAACGAAGTGTATATCGTCTACAAATATTCCATTAATCTTTACGTGTATACTGCCTCAATAGCTTTGCCTAAGTAGGTTCTTAATTTGGGCAAACTAAGCAACTCATGCATATTTTGATTAAAATGAAAATTCGCAAATGTCAAATCCATGGTATACAATTTTAAACGTACGTTAAATGTACATATCGTGTTTTTAACTAGTTGAAATACGACTGCAGAAATATCAGTCAAATTCGACAGTAGCTTACATATGGAATCGATTCTGTATCCACAAAAGATACAGAATCGCTATTCCGGTTATTAAACAAAGCTTCAATCATTCAAGATCTCATTTGATGATGCCTCGACAAGGTAATGTTGAAAACTTATTTTATTGAGGAACGAATGACGAATAATATATTTAATACCTAGCTATTTTATTTCTGCCAATGAAATAAGGAAAACATTTCTTCGAAGCGTGGAAGAAAAAAAAATCGATGAAATGCTTTTATTGCAATTCAATCTGTAGCATTATAATTATTATTTATTGACCTCATTAAACATTGTGGAAAAACAAGTTCAAAGCTGTCATCGCGAGACGATAATTTGAGGACAAAGGTAATCACTGACTAATCGACATTGTTGTAAGTTTTTACAAAAAAATGGAATACCATCACTGTCTTCCTCGTATTTCTTTCAGCTACACAATGGATATATTTTTTATAATTATTAATGATATCACTATTTATTTTCCTTGAGATAATAATTCTAGTTAATCATTTAAAATCTGGAAAACCTCGAACATTCATTACATTTTGACCCTTTGGGTCGTCATGCGATAATGAACTCTAAAGTAGCTTACGATAGATCCCATTATCACATAAATTTACCGCGACAGATGGAACCTTGTTATTCCAAAGGGTAGATTTGCTTATGATTTCCTCAATTAAACATTAATTACGATATGCAAATTTTGAAGGTAAAGGGTTCTACACAAAACTATTTACGCATTCGAAGAAAGCATTTACTTTATGACTTGTCATAATTCCAAGTAAACACATATTTTTATTTATTTTGTAATTACTAATTACATCTGAACATGCATGTTTATAGTAAACTAGCTGGGTTACCCGGCTTCGCTCAAGACAAAATTCGAAAGTGTTCTGGAATGTTCCACAATGATCTTTCCGTATCCCTATTCCCGAACATCCCACGACATACTCCGCCACTACTTCCAGAACTTTCTAGACCTCTAAAGAACCTTCTAGAACTTTCCGGAAAACTGTTTTTAAAATTTCAAGAGGGTCAAACTTCCGGCCCTTATATCTTCAAAAGCACGCCCTTTAGGTAAAAACGGGTACCCTTATTCCCTAGGGGGGGATTAAGATCTACCACACCATATAACTCACTTGATCGTACCGGGACTCGTTTCTGAGTTTTTGCGGTCCGCACGTTTTTTTGGATTTTCTTTTATAATATATATTGATTATATTTAAATAACGGAAATGTTTAGTTTGCGTTGTACATTTATTATGGTGTTTTAAAAAAAACTTATTTGTAGATTTTTGTTTAGTTTAGCGGCAGGAGGGAGACGGAGGAGAATCCGAAAAGGGGAACGAAGGAGGGGGGTTCGCGGGAGAGGGGAAGGCAGGGAAGGTGGAAGAGGAACGCGGGGAGGAGGGGTGGTTCACGGGACGAGGGGACGCGGGAGGGTGGAATACGGGGAAGGTGGAAGGGGAACGCGGGAGGAAAAGGGGACGTGGGAGAGGAACGGAGACGTATGGGAAATGAAAATTTCTTTCCTTGTGTGACATTGCAACGCATGCCTGGTACTCGCTAGTACCTAAATAAAATCTTCAAAATCGAGATTATGAATTTCCCATTTTTTTCTTCCAAAAATGGTCCTATTTTAAGATATTTTTACAATCTGTATTAGAAGAAACTATTCTATGTCTTTGCGTTTTGCTTTTTTAAAATATATCAACTAGTTTTTATACTAAATGTCTGTTTATGGCGTTCAAAAAAGGCAAATTTACCGATTTTTGGAGGGTCTCACTCCTATAAAAAGTAACTTATCAAAAAAGCAAAATATACCGACACACTAAAAATCGATATCTTATAATATTTGGCTGATTTATAAAGCGCCGTTTTCGTGAAAAATCACCTCAAGGGCGCTGAATTATATTATATAAAAAAAAAATATTTGCACTAGTGATCCAGATAAGAAATTACGGAATACGCTTGTATGGACAAAACGCAGCCCAGTTTCCTCTTAATATACATTATACAATCATGCTTTCTTCAGGGCGGGTTACTAATTTAACTAGAAATTATATTTTAAATCCTACCATTTTTTCTGTTATCGTAATATTATGCTAATTTATCAATTTTAACCAATTTTTTTTTATTGAATTAATTGCAGCTTAGTTTTAGTCGCTAGGCCGGTCCATTTGTCAAGCATGCTTGAGCAGAAACTTGTGTAAGCATGTTTGAGAGTGTGCAGAACGAGTATTGCACAAGCGTTGTAAAAAAAATCAATTTTCAATCTGTATACTTCAGCTTAAGTATACTTAATGCTTATGACCGACTTAAGAACTGTATTGTCTACATAATATCATGTTATATTATGAGAATTTATTTTTGTAACAAATGGATTGCTAAGCACATTACTCTACAGCGCTCAATTATGATAGTAACAGCAATAAAAATTTTTTTTTAAAAAAATTCAACAGGATTCAACCAGTATAAAAGAATTTTTTTTTACATCTATTAAAAATGTTTTTTAAAACTCTTTTTTTTGGTTTGAATGGGGTTTGAATCTTCATATCCGGTGATCGGAATCAACCGTGCCAATCGGGCCAAATCCCGAGTTGTTAAGACCGACTTTTATTTCGTATATTAATTTCATTGAATTTAAGAAAAATGCTAATATGTTCTTGTGTTTATGTGTGGTTGCCACCAAGTTGTTAGAATGCATCGACAACGAGTCAATCTGCCGAGTTTCAGCTCCATCGGAAGTTGGGAAGTGGGTTAATTTCCAAAATTCAGCTTCAAACAAACAAAAGTGAAATACAAATACGTAGATGTATTTGAAAATTGTCAAATCATAAAGAAACAAGAAAAAAAAATCTGGTCACACCTATAATATATTTTTAAACATTTTTAAAAATATATGTGTACACTAAAAATTAAACAATTAAATAATATTTAAAAAAAATTATTTCATGTTTCGTAGAATTTTTTTTCCGTATTGGACCACAATTAATGGGACATAATCTCAGATAAAACCTCACTCAATCAGCATTATTCCCACATTGAGCCGATTCGAACAAGTTGTAGGTAAATAAATTAAAAATTATCTGGTTAGAAGAACTCAGATCCTTATAATAAACAATCATTACTCCAATGGAACACAATTTTGTAATAGGCAACTAAGCAGCATTACTTTTTTTGTTTAGTAGTATTTTTTGGACACTCGACGTTTCATTTTTAAAATCATTTTCGTCTTATTTTGAAAACTGATATATTTTTATGAAAACCCAATCAGAAAATTGTTCTTCATTGACTTTTGAGCAATTATGTTTTTTTGTGTATCCACCGAGCCCACAGCTCTTAGAGAAATGTGAGAGAGAAGACGAAACTTAAAAAAAAAAAATTATTGAAGTGAAACTTCTTTAGCACCGTTGTGATTTGAAAATCGGATGAAACGGAAATGACGCATTACAGTACCTACGAAGCGTCAAACAGCGCTCACTGGCCGCTTCGATTATGATCTCACTTTTTAAAGCTCCTATTGGTTTAGCTTATTTTGTGAACTGCACTCGATTTATTTTTATTTTATTTATGTTACTATATTTTAATTTTTACATTTATAGAAGATACATGTTAATATTAAATAGGTATAGATTATTTTCTAGTCCTGCTCACCACAATTTTTGAAGTAAAACTTCTTTACGCACGCTCGACACTTGGGGGTAAAATGATGAATGCGTTATGAAACATTACGAAAAAATATGAAACGTTACGAAAAAATGTGACACGCTTTTTTTTAATACTATTATTTTTTATATGAATACCGCACAAGAGTCCCAACTGCTCCCGTCTGAAGCCGGTGAGACTATGGCATCCCCAATTGGGGTATCTTGTGAGGCTGAAGGTGTTGGGGATGGGAAGGAGATAGGGAAGAGGAAGGTGGGGAATTGAATTGAATTGAGTTGAGTTGAGAGCTGAGAGCTGTGAGCTGAGAGCTGAGAGCTGAGAGCTGAGATCTGTGAGCTGAGAGCTGAGAGCTGAGAGCTGAGAGCTGAGAGCTGAGAGTTGAGAGTTGAGAGTTGAGAGTTGAGAGTTGTTAGTTGAGAGTTGAGAGTTGAGAGTTGAGAGTTGAGAGTTGAGAGTTGAGAGTTGAGAGTTGAGAGTTGGGAGTTGAGAGTTGAGAGTTGAGATTTGAGAGTTGAGAGTTGAGAGTTGAGAGTTGAGAGTTGAGAGTTGAGAGTTGAGAGTTGAGAGTTGAGAGTTGAGAGTTGAGAGTTGAGAGTTGAGAGTTGAGAGTTGAGAGTTGAGAGTTGAGAGTTGAGAGTTGAGAGTTGAGAGTTGAGAGTTGAGAGTTGAGAGTTGAGAGTTGAGAGTTGAGAGTTGAGAGTTGAGAGTTGAGAGTTGAGAGTTGAGAGTTGAGAGTTGAGAGTTGAGAGTTGAGAGTTGAGAGTTGAGAGTTGAGTTGATGGGAATGTTGAGGGGATGGGGATATTTTTATTCCTGTTATTGTTATATTGTTAATGGACGTCATAAGTTAGTGAAGTTTTACTTCAGTCGTGTGGTCTAAAGCACACTCGTTTTTTTTGTTTTTGTTTTTTTTACATTAATTCCACACAGGAAGCCCTGAGTAAAATAATTTCCCTCGGGGCCTGTGTCATCTTAGGGGTTGATGTGTGGAGGGTTTTTTAAGGAAAGAAATGAGAGTAAGTTCTGCGAAGGAAATGGGTATGAGGGGTGGGTAGAAATCTGGGGGTCAGTGTGTCCAGGAGTAACGGACGGATGAATCCATTCCTGCAACCGCGGTGCAAGGCGATGGGCAAAGGCCTCCCTCAACCAGTCTCTCTCGATCCTGCCCGCTACGCGGCAAGCAGGCAGACGCATCGGCCGCCAAGACCTGGACAACATACCATATTAAACAGGGCACCCCTGCTAAATCGCCAAACACAGCAAACCATTTGGGGTGACCTATGGCAGGGGTGATGGTTGTCCAATAAATGGTTAACGGGGCGGCGGTACCCATACCCGACACACAAATTGGTACTTCCAGACCTTCACACTTCTCAACTCTCCCTACTACCTTCATCCCCACAACGTATTCTAATCATGCCATGCAGTGTTTTCACTGGCTCCAGACGGGTGCCGTTGGTACTCTGTGCGGTGCTCACATAAAATTTTAATTAAAAAACTGCATGCAAGTGGCTCGGTCATTTCAAGAAACAAAGAATATAAAATTTATTTTAAACTCATATTTTATACATCAACAGTTGCATAGATAATGACTTAGGAGACAATATGTTATAAAATAATGGATATTGACCCCACGCTGATAACGGCCCACTAATGTCTAGCATGTTCTAAGAGAAATTACCTCGGAATTCTTTGAATTTTTCAAATTCCAGTAATAATAACTTATTATAACCATCTAATGATATGTTCTTACGCTACACAATAGGAGTTAATATGTACTTCTAGACGGACTTTCTTATTAACATCGTGATGTAAACGATGTAATTCTTGGTACACGTGGCAACTGGCAACATTTTAGCCTGGTTTAATAGCTGTCTAACTGGTAGACAACAAATTGTAAAAATAAAATCCTCCCTGTCGGAAAAAAATTACCCCACAGGAATCATACCTTTGTCCAATATTGTTTATAAATGATATTACAAAAATATTTAATGGTGTATCTATCTTACCTTTTGCTGAAGATCCTAATTTTTTAAGCATTATTTATCATTGTCTTATTCTTTAATATCATATCGGCAAATTGTTAATTTGGTGCAATGAAAATGGACTACTTTCGCATTATTTATCATTGTAATATTCTTCAAGATATATCAACAAATTGTTAATTTGGTGCAATGAAAATAGACTACTTTAGCATTATTTATCATTGTAATATTCTTCAAAATAATATCAATAAATTGTTAATTTGGTGCAATTAAAATGACTACTTAAATATCTCAAAATGTAAGCTTTTCTCGAATAAAACATCAAGTAATCTAAAATTATAACCATGGTGACAATGCTCTTAAGACATTAACACAAATTAAAGACTTAGAAAAATAAAAAATTAAATCTTTCATCTGTTAACCATATAATGGAAATCTCTAAGGGTTTAAAATGTAGGATTTATAACTAGAAATTTCAATATTATTACGTTAATTAAACTATTATATTTTGCCGTTGTTAGAAGTCAACTTGAATACAATTATCCCGTCTGGAATCCACATTATAAGTACAATCTTTAGTTAAGTAATAAGTAAATTCTTCAGTTTTCTAAATTTTAAAATGGGTATTTCAGCAATTTTCTTAAACTAAAACACTCTTTTAAATGGTAACAATAATGAATATGCTTAAATTTTTCAGACAGAAGGATTTTTACTAATTTGGTATTTCTATATAAAATATTAAATGATGTAGTTGATAGTCTGGAAATGCTTGCATTGAAAAGCTTTCGGATTCCACTACGTAGTACTAGAAGTCGGGATTTATTTCAGTGCAGAAATTCTGAGACAAAAGTAGCATATGTATTCCTAATGGAGGAAAATAATTTTACCCATTAAGTGGACATCTTCAATTTGTAACTAAACAAACACAAAATTTTATTACTGAAGCAGTTCAATAAATACTGTACAATTTTTGCTATCCGTATTTAAAAGCCCGTTAATAGATAAATAAATAATAAAAAAAGGGCGTTAATAAATAAATAAATGTTCACATTACACAATAATTTGTTTTCGATTTATCTTCTCAATTTTGTAAGGATACAACAATGTTGCTATTATTGGTGTTATTATGTTAATCTAATCCAGGAATGATCAACCTAAATCGTTTAGTGGGCAAAAAAATTGGTTAGCTTAGGTAGGCAACTCGGGAGAGGGGGGGAGGGGGGTTTCAAGGGGTGTAAACGACGGATGTTACCGTTAATTTTTACTAGTGATTCGGTCTCCTAAATGCCATTATTGTGAAACCGCAACCTTCAATCCTAGAAGTCATAAAATTACTATACACGCGCCTATGTGTGCCCTTTGCACTCACCCTCCACTTATTAAAACCAGGTTAGTTGCTTTCGATCTTCTGAAAATGTGCGAAAAAAATATACTGGTTGGAATTGCTAGCGAATACAAATTCATCGACAGATTTTACCAAAACCAATTTTTAAGTCTGTACTCCCAATGGTACGACGATTATTGTCTTTTAATTAAAATAAATTATTGTTGTGTTGTAAACTGCTTATGTACTGCGCCTGCTCTCTACACGGGAGTTCATAGTAAGACAGTAACAGGACATCATCAATGTAACTTAATTAATAAAGATGATTTAATAAAAAAAAAATTCAAAGCATAAAAAGCTGAAAAGTCGCAAAAACTCTTCAATTGGACCGCAGGTTGGGCATGCCTGATCTAATCTGTCTTCTAGGATTAATATAATTGGATAATTAACTTTAGATTAACATTGGAAATAGTGTGTTCTTATTCAACAGTTTATCTGATTGAAATAGATTAGTTACATAGTTTTTCCAATAAATATTTTTATTTGTCATGCAGTTTACGGCATCGCGAAAAATTGAAAATAAATCGCACTGCGAAAATCAATTACGAGAGATTGTACATACTTTAATTTATTATTGTCGTCAAGTGGTTGACACTGTCAGTATCGTCGTAATGAAAAACCACAATTAAAAATGTCGGCGTAGTCCAGCGGTAAGGCTTTTGACTAAAGATCGCGGGATCGAATCCAAATATTTATTTGATTAATTTGTGTTATTAGCATAGACATATGAATAATACTCATTTAAAATAATGTATACTATATTTGCGGCACGTTCCAGAGTGAAAGATAATCTCAGTGTCTCCCTGGTGTAAGACCATCATTCAGAATTGAAACGTCGCTTGAAATGGCTTTAGCCGTGTTTGGTGACCAGATCTGAATAGTTAGGTAGTTCCCCACCTTCCTCTTCCCTATTTCCTTCCCATCCCCACTACCTTCAGCCTCACAACATACCCCAATTGGGGATGCCATAGTCTCACTGGCTCCAGACGGGAGCAGTTGGGACTCTTGTGCGGTATTCATATTAAAAAAAAATAGAAAAGTTGCTTTAAATGTCTTTATCCGTGTCTAAGCCCCGCATTCCGAATATCTTCCGATTTATAAAATCTTGAACAAATTTTTTAAGATATTATGCATTTGACGAGCCGAAACGGTAATTATATGAAATTCGCAAAGTTTTGGAAAAAAAAATTCTGGTATTTAACATATTATTGACATGATTATTTTATGATTATTTTGACATTTGTCGAGAGATTTTTGCTTTCTTTTAAATAAGTCATGCTTTATTGAATAATTTCGCATACGCACATTAATTATATTGTTTTATATATTCAGTGCACTCCCTCTAACATTCGTATTTAGGTACATATCTTCCTTCCGAACCATTTTCTTCTTCTTTTTGAAAGCTTACTACGGAGCCTTAATGACCGGTTCTGAATACCCAGATACTTCCCCATATTCCTCTACTCATCTCATTCTCCTCCCTGCTTCCTTCATCCACACAACATAAAATCCGTTTCTGAGGACACCAAAATCCCGCTGACTTCAGACAATTTGGATATTATAAGAAAATATTTAAAAATTATAAATACTAGCGGCACGTTCCGGAGTGATGTCAATATCTTCGTGGTGAAAAATCACTGAGTTTATTTTTTTGATTATATTTTTTATTGGAATTGATTTTATTTTATTTTGAATTTTAACTGATTTTATTATATTATATTTTATTTGAATTGGTTGATTTTTTTTTGTATTTGAGTTTTAACATTAAGATTTACTTTGAATTCTGATTTACATCATTAATTTATTTTTTAATTAATAATTTTAATTTCTATTATTTAATTATATTGTTTTAAACTGTGTATTGAATTAGGGATTTGATTTAATTTTATGTAATTTAATTTTTCTATTTATTTTATCTTAATTTAATTTAATTTAATTTTTTATTTTAATTTCTGTTTTTTTTTTATGTTAGAGGCACTGCTTAAAATCAGCTGCGTTCCAGCTGAATTGTAGCTGAGCAGTGACCTTTTCATCAATAGACTCAATTATAAAAGAACTAAATGTATAAAACTGTAAAAAATCTATTGATGAATAAACGTTTTATTATTATTTACAATCGAAACGTTGCATGAAATGGATTTAGATGTATTTGTTGACCCTATATGAATAGCCCCCGCCCCCCTCTTCCCCTTCTCCTTCCCCTCACCACTACCTTCAGCCGCACAACATACCTACCTCAATTGGGGACGCCATAGTATCACCGGCTCAGAGGGTTGAGGCAGTTGGGACTCTTGTACGGTTCTCACATTTAAGATACCATATATATGTATAGATTAGTCAGACATCTCCGAAAAATATAAATGAGTATGCGGTAAAAGTGTACATTTTATTTAGTCAATACTCAGATTACTCATAAACATCACAAAATGAATTATAATGCACAAAAACATGTAGTAAAATAAACAAAAAATTATATTTTCTGGGTTAATAGTGGGAAATTTCAAAATGTCATTCTATTATACCGAAGAGTTATGACTCCCGGTGTTATTTTTTTATGGTAAGCATTCGATAAATGCGTTCCTCATTATCTCAAAACTAAGTATTTGGAGATGTCTGACTAATCAACTGAACGATCGATATACCTACATGTAAAAATCAGACTTTTTAATTAAAATTCACCAGCGCGTTTCGGAAACGAACCGACATGTTTAAATATAGAACGGGGTTATTAAAAGGCCGTATTGATCCCGATTACAGCACAATTTCAAATATCCCTTATCACAGCCAGATACCGTGGTGGGCAGGTACCCGTTGGTAGGCACAGGCTAATAGAATATTAGGTAGGTACTTGGAAAGCAACAATATTTGCATTGCGATAAGTGGGCTATCATCACAAAATCGTTCACCTGTTGCCTCCAAACATGTGGGAACCATACAAAACATCACTTAATGGTTTTGCATCAGTCCACTCATTGAGTTAAGCCATTGCTGATATGGCGAGCAAGGCTGCGATTCTCCAATGACGATGAAGAATTACTCGTTACGCGCATCTACGGATGAAAAATTACTCATCGTCTGGACGAACTTTGTCGAATGTTTCATTTTTACGTATTCTTGAATGTCGAAGGGTTGAAGAGATGATTATATTGGCAGCCCTGTGAATATTATCTATGTTTCTGATGTTTTTGACGTTTCTATGGTAAGATTTTGAAATTACGAGCGCACTTTCTTGGAAATGGCTGGCGGGTAGGTATATTACTCAAAATCAAAAACAGCTGGAAACCATCGCGGAAAATAAATTTAGTGTTGCCAACACATATCTATGCAAAACGACAGTACCATAGATTAATAATTATGAAGTAAATTTGCATGTGAAAACTATCTACTTCAGTTTAACCTACATTACGTATTGCAGCCAACATCACCGATAAATCAGCAATTATAATGAACCTTAAAACAACTTTGTGAAAATCCTTGTTGTGTGCCCTGAGTGCGCGCGGGAAAGGATCTTAGGTGAGGATACAATAAAACTAGATTTTGACAATTTTTACGTAGACAAGTCGGTGTCGACTGGTTCGACCCACTCGTTATACGAGTGGAATGACTTTTGACGTTTGGAGTCTGACTATATACCTTTAACGAGACTCGAGAATAAAAAAGTCGACCAATGTACGTACTTTCGACGGCGATTTCGACTGGGGAATCGAGTCCCAGGGTCGGCCCTTGCGGGCGTGATCGGAGCAGTCCGCTCCGGGCACCGAATTGCCATGGCGCTCATATTATCTAACAGTCATAATACATCATAGCTTTTGAGTATATCATTCGGAGGACACCCGGTCGCCGAGAAATTTAATCAATAGGTATTTTATCAAACTGATACCTTCTGTCGGACTTACTGCCCAGAATACTAAGTGAAAGGGACCACTACACCTCAGGCTGATAAGAAATTTGAACAATAGGTATTTTATCAAACTGATACCTTCTGTCGGTCTTACTGCCCAGAATACTAAGTGAAAGGGACCACTGCACCTCAGGCTGATAATAAAATCACTAAAACCGTGGTTTTTTTTTCTCCACTTTTGTTCTCCAAAACTGAACCGATTTTAAAAATATATTCTACTAACTGATAAAAAAATAGTCAATTTTTTCGTTTTCAAAAAATATATTGTCTAGTTCGTATACTGAACATCTTTTGATGGCGTTCAAACCAGGCAATTTTTACGATTTTTGGAGGGTCCTAACTCCTATAAGAAGTATCTTATCAAAAAAAATCAAAACAGTTTGTTTTGCTAGTGGTCGATATCCATATTATATTAAAACATATTTGCAGTAGTGTCAAAATCCAGAGCTGAAATTAAGGAATTCGTTTGGATGGACAAACCGCTGCCCGGTTTCCTCTCAAAGTGCACATATTGCCGAGTCAAAGGCGATAAAAATCGTGGTAAAGTATTTGATCCCAAACCAACCTTCTCGGACTACAATATCCCGGCTCACTCCAGCATGCTACACGTTTCTGATATTTATCTTCAGAACGTCTAAACAGTTTAATGACCCAGATGCAATGAGAGTCTTGTTATTCAGATGCGATGGCGTCATGCGAAGTAAGCTAGAGTATTCTAGTAGTGTGTGGATTCCGCATCAATCTAAATATGTTAATATCCTGGAACAAATCCAGAAAAAATCATTAGGTAGGTCTATATGCGGACGTATAGAGCTTATCCGAGACTCATGCACCATATTGACTTACTTGAGACAACAAATAGATTCAGCTTTGAAACTAGATGTCACGCAAATCTTGTTGCAGTAGGACATTAGTTTTAATATAATTCCATTCATAGCCCGTTTCTCCTGGAATGCTACGGCTTATACGTGCCTGAAAACTTCAGCCGTGGTCGTCCTCACGACTTGTTCAAAATACCACACGGCCGAACAAATTTTCTAGCACAGCATAGCATGACAAGAGGGATGATGCTGTTGAATGAAATTTCTGAAACGTTAGATTATTTAGTTCCTCTTTAGTAGCTATAAGATTTTTTATGTAATTATTTTTTCATACTTTAAGAGTTGAAGTTTGTACTGTTATTGTATGATTGATCTGTCGTACAATAATAAAAAAAACACCTTTTAAATTATTTAAAAAAAAGCGATACACAAAAACTCAAATCATCTAAATATTATCGATTACAGTGATCACATAACTGGAGCGTCAATTTTTTTTTCGCACCAGGCGCCGATTGCCTCAGAGCCGGCCCTGATGACGATAGGATAATATATTGTGAATCTTCTGTTTTTGTTGGTTTGCGTAAGATTGTGCAAAATTTTTGCTCATGTTAGAATTGACAAAAGTAAGCAAATTTCTTATGAACATCATTCATCAACAAACTTTTTTATTGAAAAAACAAACAACGCAGCATTATCATAATACTCTGCTTGGAACTAAAAATAATTACTGAATAATAAAATGCTACGTACTAAATTTAATATTCTTAATTATTTTCCTTGCGAAAATATAAGACAAATAAGTTGGTACAAATGCGTATTACAAACAAAACACTTTACAGTTATATTTCTCAATAATATGTTAACACATAAGTACGTGAATTTCATTGAAAATACGAAATCATTAAACGTAAACAAAATTTTAGCGATTATTCTCACGTATTCTGAGTACATAATAGATTTGCCAAAACATCGTATTTTCACGTACTTTTTAGGCATTTATGTAAGTGACAAAAGATTTTATTTGTACGTGATATTCCAAACATACAAAGAGAAACTCACCTTGAACTCGGTTTTCCGGTTATTGTTTATTTTGTTAACCTTTCATTTAACGTTTCATGCCGTATTATGTAATATGCTATTATTACTTTACGAATGGCCTGTATTGATGGATGTTCCCGAAGAGTTGGCATCAAAAACAGAGGTGTTGGTTATAGGAACGGACCAAACTCAGTGCAACGTACTCGGAATGAAACAGGTGGCTAAGTTCAAATACCTTGGGGTCGAATTCTCAAGCGATGGTCGGCAAGACGGAGAAATTGATCGAAGAATAAGTGCGGCAAGCAGTGTGTTGCGTCCTCTCTATAGCTCAGTGATAAGGAAAGCCGAGCTCAGCACCAAGATAGAGTCCAAGTTGCCGACATGAAGTACTTGAGAGGAGTAGCAGGGGTAACGAAATGGGATCATATAAGACACTCGACGATCCAAGTTCATAGAAAAATCGCATCTGAGGTGGCTTGGACATGTACTAAGAATGCCTGACGACCGAATTCTGAAGAAGATACTGAGTGCGATTCCAGGGGGTGGGTGTCCAGTGGGCCGCCCCAGACACGGTTAGGCGAGGCAACACCAGAAACTGTGTGAGGAGAGGATGGGTCTGCCATGGACGGAGGCCGAACAGACAGTACAAGACAGGGACGTATGGAGGCCCCTTCTCGGTGCAGAGGGTCCCCGACCCGAACAGGATAAGGGGAAGAAGATGATGTTGACCTCGAAATATCCTCTATATCTAATACTGCAATAAAATCAAGAAGCAATTCCTCTTTTATATGCATATTACTCGTATACGAGCACTGTCAGTCGTTGATGACAAATATTATGTTTTATACGGTTTATTCACCTCATAAAAATTAGTGATCAAATAAATATCGCCTCCAAAAACGCTGATAAAAAATTGTTAAAACTTTTGTTTAAATATACAGGGTTCACAATTAAGGGACGTGCTTGACCTATTTAAACCAGTGATTTCTGACATTATTTGGAGTAAAAATGTAAATGAATTTTTTGTCTCCGGTGATATTTTTTTATGTTTTTTTTCAGTACGAAACATGGGACGTGCATAAAATACAATAACATATTTTCATTTTCTGATATTTTCCATCTATCCTCAGGTAAATTTACTACAATAACGCGCACAAGAAAATATTACTGAGAGAGTGGTTGAGGGAGTCCCATTGCCTTCTCCTACCGTAGGTACTCTCTCGGAACATCGCCTTACACCGCAGTGGTGTGAGGAATAGATTCATACGTCCGTCACTCCTGGACACACTGACTTCCAGATTCCTACCCACCACTAATACCCTTTTCCTTCCCAGAACTACTTCTCCTTCCTTTCCTGAAAAGACCCTTCACAAAATTACACAACAATAACTATTATGTTTTTGTGTATAATACGCTGAAATTCAACTCGTTTATGCAACCCAATAAACGTGTAATTTAAAAAAAGCAATAATGTTTGTTTTTCAAACAAAGTAAAATAAAATGAAAAGAAATGAAATCAATTTAGTTAAATGACAATATTGGTATAACAAATGGTTTTCGTTATATTTGTGGACTCTCCGTACGTTTTAGCGTTTTTACACGTAAGATTATTCAATTCCAATTTGAGACTAGTAATAGTAATAATAATTTAACAAAGGTCTAATAAGTAAAATTTTCAAAATTTTAAGCAACCCTTGACACAAAAAAGAGCTAATGACCTTGAAAGCCTGAACAGATTTTCATAAATTATAGCTAAGAATCAACTCGATCACGTCAGCTTTCAAACAAACAAAAAAACGCATCATTATCGGTCAATTCGTTTAGGAGCTACGATGCCACAGACAGACACACAGAAAGTCAAACTTATAACACAGCTTCTTGCGTCGGGGGTTAAAAACAACAAAGATAAAAATAGAACATCGCGATAACAAACCATTTTTGCAAAGCGCCGAAACAAGGGCAAGATCTCCTCGGCTGCCTTACATATTTATAAGGCGGTGCAAGGATCTCTATAATTTTTTGCAGATCTTTCTTAATAATAGATTTATTTATTTACGGACAAATAGTCCATTAACAATATAATATTATAACACGAATAAAAAAGAGAGATGACAATGAAAGGAGAGTACATATATATGAAGAGCATTGACAAAATACATATAATATAAAAGTACATATAGAAGATAGTATAATGTAAATACATTTTATATAAAAGTACATAAGTAGCTTGAAGATGGATTTAAAAAGACTAAAATATCACATTGCTTATCGACTGCCGAAAGTCATTTAGACTTACACCAAAAAATTCAGTGCTTTGATTTGCATTGACAAGTCTCGACATTCAGGATAAAGGAGAATGATATCCATAATTAGTAGAATGTTGATTGAGGAGCAGCAATTCATTGTTTTGGAGTCTACGGGAAGGGATGTTGAACTGGATGAGTTGTAACAAAGCAGGTGTGTCAGTAATACTGTTGATAATTTTGAAAATGCATATTGGATCAGAGTCCTTTCAAGTTTGTTCAATGTCATCATACGAGTACTCGCCTCTTTCAAGTCCTAACCTCCAAGCAATTCCTCGTAGGAAACGATGTTGTACAGATTCGATGTGACAAATGTGGACAGCATAGAAAGGAGACCAAATGACACTAGCATAATCAAGGTGAGGGCGAACCAGCGAACAGTAAAGAGTTTTAAGTGTATTTATATGTTTAAAGTCAGAGGTAATTCTATGAATGAAGCCGAGTAGTTTAAGTGATTTGTTTACAATGTCATTAATGTGATCACGGAAAGAAAGTTTGCAGTCAAGAGTGACCCCAAGGTCCTTGATAGATTTGACAGTAGAGAGACAATTTTTATTTATATATACAAAAAAATAAAACGGTTGATTTCAATATTTACTCATAGACGTCATGATATCCTCTTTATAACAGTGTATCCTAATTTTTCTTTATTTATATCTTCTAAGTTCTAGCTTCGGATTTTTTCAACACCCGATTTTTGGTTCTCACCAAAACCAGGAGGTGCTTTTGCTCACCTGCAGATTTTCGGTAATCCTCTCAATGTCTTTAAAAAAAAAACCGTTGGCATCCGATCATTCTAACGCTTATTTGACCCCTTAGCACCGTCACGTCGATCTACAATGACTGGTAATATGAAATAACACATTCGTTTTTTACCGGTTAGGGTAGGCATTAGACCAAATATATTGAACATACATTTCCATATTCCCTTATCAAGATACTCCTAACCCCTTATCCGAGACTAAATTCCATCCTACAACAATTAACTGACGTAAAATGAATTACTTGTTTGCAGGTATCGACTGCTTACGTCAACAATCAACGTGACGTCAGTCACGATTTAAAAAGAAACAACACAACTCGCGTAATAATTGGCATAATAAAGCCCTCTAAACAATTATTTTGGATAGCAACACCTTCAAAGTATAGGATTACCGAGAATTAGCACCTTGAGATTCTTTTCTTGATCGCACCAAATTTGCGTGGGTTTTAGCACCGTTGTTATTTGAAACTCGATGAAACGGAAACGAGCAACACTAAAAAGAGACAAACACATACATCTATAGAATTTAGCCTGCGAGAGAATGAGATAGGCTAATCGGTGTCCTCTCCGTGCGTAATAATATCCTACGGGAAAAACATTTCCCAACAAAATATCTACTAAAACTTTAACTAACCTAACCTAACCAAAAAAATGGTACCGAAATAATACAGACACCTGTAAAGACAATAAATTATTGTTCAAAAATAGTGAAATTGGACAAAAATAATACAGATAACAATAATTTATTGTGTTTACTGGATGACAGTATTATTTTTGTCCCATTTTTTGTTAGGTTAGGTCAGGTTTTAGTAGATATTTTGAACGGGGGGTGTTTTATCCGTAGAATATTTTGTCCTAGGATATTTTGTCGGGGATACTTTGTCGCGGGATCAAAAGTCACGGAACTCACTGACACACCCCAGTTTCCAACCCACCCAACACACCTTTATCCTTCGCAGAACTTCCCCTCCTTCTTTTCCTAAAAAGACCCTCCAAATAGCATCCCCAAAGATGACATAGGTCATCTTCAGGGGAAAATTATTTTCGTCAAAGCCTCCTGTGTTGGGCCAATCTAAAAGAAAACTTTGGTAAATAATCGAAATATATATTATGCCTTTTGCGCTTTCTCCGGCTCCTTTAGCCAATGACAGCCTTGCTGTGTTCGTCCACGGGCGTCTCCAGGTTTCCCCCGATTAATTAAGAATGTCAAGTAAAATTAAATGTAATATATCATTGAAGAAGAAGATAAAACTAATAATCAAAAATGTGAAACGTCGGAACTGGGACTCGAACCCAGAACCTCTCGTCTGAATTAGTCGAAGATAATATTGTTGATTCGAAAATTTGAAATATGAGATTGACAAATATGACTTTTTTTAGAGATTCCGGGTTCGAGTCCAGGTTGCGACCGGTTTTTTATTTTATTTTTCTGTGTCTTGTTTTCTTTCATATTTGCGTTGAGATTATTAGTATTATCTTTTTATTCAAAGATATGTAATTTTATTTTGATGGGAATAAAAATAAACCTGAAATTAAATGCGTCCACAACACTAGATACACACTAACTAAAAAAAGGTATAGGTAATTGTGTCGTATTACATCAATGTATTGTAAACATGTAATTATGGGCCCTGTTTTATTAATTATTATTAATAATTGATAAAATAATGTTTAAGGGAAGATTTTCATGCATAGCACAAAGGGTAACAATTATTATAAGTAATAATTATATTAGCCTGAATCACTCATCTACATATAAAAAATAAAGTTGGTTGTTTGCAGGTGGTAAAATGTAATAAGCAGTAATATAAAAAAAATAAAAAAACATAAAACAGGGTAAAAATTATTATGGGTAATTATTATTAGCCTGAAACACTCATCTACATTAAAAAAATCTCCCGAGAAAAGATACATGCCGCCGACGGGACTCGAACCCGCGTCCTTCTGATTTCCGGTCAAATGCTCTGTCCACTGAGCTACGTCGGTTTATCTCCTACCAGCCAAATAATTCAATATATACTAGTGAATGAAACACACATAATTTTTACCCTGTTTTGTGTTTCCCCGGTCACAGAGCCTGCTGTATTCAGCTTCCGCGAAATTTTTTTGTCTTTCTAATTATAAAATTATAGGAAATTTTATAATTTTTAATTTATTGTTCTGCATATTTCAACACGTTGATCATGACCGTCAATATTTTGCCATCTCTTAACATGTTCCTCCTGAACATTGGATTGGTGATGCAATTCAATGATAAATAATTATTGGCAGTGGAATTCACCAAACCGCGTTGCGTAAGAGTTTAATATCAATTAAGAATTCTTTGCGTTTGCCGGCAATAGACGTTTCGTCAACAGAACTGTCCCGGACATTCGACTGCGATTAACATTGAGCCCATCAAAGCATTATTGAATTTCATCATAATTATTAACCTTCCACAACGTGCGTAGTGGCGTAGCGACATGTTCACGGGCCCGCGGGCAGTTCTGTTAACTATTCACCACGCCACCCCATGCACAATGCCACATAAAGAAAGTAATTGTTTCTCCGTGCGTGTCCTTTTCAATGCGTCACCGTTCCTGCCCACGTTATCTATACTTTCCCTTTCCGATGAAATCACCCCCCTCCTCCTTGCGTTTTCCTCCCGCGTTCCTCTTCCATCTTCCCTGCCATCCCCCTCCCTCGTCCCCCCTCCATCCCCCCTCCCTCGTTCCCCCTCCCGTAAACCTTCCCTCCTTCGTTCCCCTCCACGATTACGGATTCCCTTTCCCCTCCCGCTTTCCCTGCATGCTACCAAACTATATGAAATACACACATTTTTCAAACAACTCGCGCGCTACCATTGATTTTTTTTACCATTGAAAAACCCCAGATCACCAGTATGGATTATGAGATACTTCCTTCACTAGTGTTTTAGATCCAACTTTTTGACTAAGACGTTATTATTTGATCTTTTTATGGACGTCTTCTAGTGATGGAAAATAAACTAGGTAAATAATCGAAATACATATATAAAATAGTGTTTGACTTTTGGGTTATTATGCCGTGTTAGGCTTTCTCTTCCTTTAGTCCGTGAGCTTCTTTCTAAAAACATTTTTCTGTAAGTGCTGTGTTGACCGTTTTATTTGGTTTGCCCAAACGATCGCCACGCCTCTGACACGTAATAATGCAATTGTAAAATGTCTAATTTGCAAATTCTCCATAAATTCAATTAGTTCTCTAATTCTTCGATTCGCTTGCCAGTTGAGTGTTTTTGAACAATCGCATCGTACCAAATGGAATATTTTAGAGAGAAGCTTACAGCTAAATGCAAAATTCCAATAGAAAATATTAATCATTTAAGTTTGATGAATCGACTTAAAGAATCATTAAAGAATCAATCGACAGAAGAATCATTTCAGACCTACTTTTATTATACATAGTCGTGAACAACCTAATTGACAGCCCTGCCATCGTTGCTACTATTAAAAATAAATGTACCGACAAGGAATACTAGACAAAATATAACATTATTTTGCAACACATACACTCACTTACCAATAGGATGCATTATTTAGTTTAGGCAACAAGTTTGGTAGTATTGTAGATGTATTCGCTGATTTCCTATACAAACTAAAATGCAATTTAAACAAACACTTTGTGAAGTCCTACAAATTATGGTAACGTGGGTGTAATATATTTAACGATTTGATGTGTTATTGTAATGTTGGATATTATATTTTGTTATATGTTATTGTCAAATATTATATTATTTAAAATATTACATTTCACGGTTTAAAGCTATATTCTTTAAAAATACTTGTATGTTCTTAAAATTTTTAACTTTTATAACTTTTGGTATAAATTCTATGTATGTGTAATCCTCGGGGCGCGTAACAACAAAAAATAAATAAATTGAATGACGTGTTCCTGGTACACCATTTAGTATATATGTAAGAGAAAAAAAAGAGATATAGATATGTACCATAAACATATGAATATTGTCTATGATATGTACACAATATACGCGTGTACCTGAGTCGGGCCATGTCAAGAGTCAGAATAATAGAAGAGCATGTATGAGACGAAGTATGAATGTTAACGAGGAAAGGAGTGGGTGCCAAGACCGAGTTGTTTGGCAATCCGTCCTCTCTGCCTGCCCCTGTGGAGAAACGGGTTGATGATTAGATAGTTAGTTTTTTTTTACATGAATACCGTACAAGAGTCCCAACTGTTCCCGTCTGAAGCCAGTGGGACTATGGCATCCCCAATTGGGGTATGTTGTGAGGCTGAAGGTAGTGAGGAGGGGAATGAGATAGGGAAGAGGAAGGTGGGAAAGTACCCAGCTATTCAGATCTGGTCACCAAACACGGCTAAAGGCATTTCAAGCAACCTTTCAATTCTGAATGGTGGTCTTATACCAGGGCGATACTGAGAGTATCTTCCACTCTGGAACGTACCGCAAATGTACTATACATCATTTTAAATGAATAAATTGTGAAATTAATGAAATAAAGTTTATTTGCCACGCCGGGATTCAATCGCGCGTCCTTCAGAGTGCGAGTCAAGAGACTAACGATGATAGATGCATGACGATTTGTGTGATTTTTCACTTATAAAAACAAATATGCGTTGTTCGTTATTCCACATCTGTATAATTCATTCTGTAATCATCGACTTTTTGTGCAGTTTTATTGGACTATTGATTCTTATCATCAGTCTGCCTATTTTCAACGAATCCTGCAATGTTAGATTACCACACTTCTCAATATGTGTTCCACGAAGATGTAAATAAAATATATAAAATAATTATTACTGAAACCAACCGTCGCCGTCGGTGCGTAGCCACGTTCACGACACCTATTTAGTTATCTTACTAATATTATAAACGCGAAAGTTTGTGTGGATGTTTGTGTGTTTGTTACTCTTTTACCCAAAACCTACTAAATGGATTTTAATGAAACCTTACAATAATATAGCTCATACATCAGAATAATATATAGGCTATAATAATGTATAAAGCTAGCACGGTGGTGATTCACGGAGAAACAATAAATTTCTTTGAATACGGCATTGCAACGCATTCCGGGAACCAGCTAGTTTTTAAAAATATGAAAGATCAAAAAATAATACAATAGCTTCGAACTTTTTAACTTCAAAGCATTGAGGAAACATTTGACTTTGAGTTCTCAATTTATTACCTTTGATCTTTGATTTACGACCTGTGAACTTAAGCCCTTTTTACACTTTCATTTGTGAACTAACAATTATATATAATAATTATTAGCCTGAAACACTCATCTACATTGAAAAAATTTCCCGAGAAAAGATACATGCCGCCGACGGGACTCGATCCCGCGACAGGCAAGAGATAAGCCGACGTAGTTCAGTGGATAAGACCAGTTGACCGGAAATCAGAAGGACGCGGATTCGAGTCCCGTCGGTGGCATGAATCTTTTCTCGGGAGATTTTTTTAATGTAGATGAGTGTTTCAGGCTAATAATTATTACTTATAATAATTGTTCCCCTTTGTGTTATGCATAAAAAATCTTGTCTTAAACATTAGTTTACCAATTAAAAATAATAATTAACAATTATCTCTTTAGCCTCTCTTGTCTATGCCGTATCAATGGTCTAAAGCCTAAATCAATGATTCAGTGTTGTTTAGGTACTCAGTTATGTTATAAATCGGTATATCGGAAATATATTTTTATGAAAATCGATATACATTCAATGATAATGGTCTACTTACAAGGCTCATAAAATAAACGATGATACATTATTTCCATCGGTTCATTATTAAGCACACATTCGCTGTATATTTACATATTTTTCGGATAAAATAATAAATATACTTATATTTAAAACTACCCGCAGCTCAGTAAAGTCCAAAATTCAAGTAATGCATTGACCACTGACGTATACGTTGTAGATGGTTCCATGCCAACTCAGAATGAAGCCAACTCAGAACCACCTCAGAAAGGTCATTAAAAGCTATGAAAAATAATTTTAAAATAGCCGGTAACCCTAACCTAACTTAACCTATTTAACAAATTATTTTATCATCACTCTTAATGACCTTCCCGCGGTGGTTCTGAGTTCGTTTCATGCTGAGTTGGCCGGCCACCGTTGTAGATAGATAGTATAATTAATAATGAAAACAAAGTTATTGGATTAACTCTTGAAGTTTTTACCCATCAATGTAATATATCATTGAATAAAAATATATTACTAATGTATCTAAACGAAACATGAAAGCGAACAAGACACAGAAAAATAATAATCAGACTATGCAGTTCTAAAGCGGTAGAAGCGAAACCTTCAGAAAACTAAACTTCGGGAGAATGAGACGAATGCAGAGTGACAGGAGTTGGATAATTGTAGGGTTTATTTGTTATAATAGTGTTACCAAGTTTAAAAGCTATTTTACATTTTATTCTATGAAGCATTGTACAAAGAGGACGACAATTAGTCTATCTCTTTCTCTCGCAGGCTAAATCCTATAGAGGGGGAGAGAGGGGGTACTCTACAAGGATTTTATTCAATTTGTACGTTTTGTTTTTTTTTTCTTAAGAAGCAATTACTTTGTGGTTAGACGTCATATTATAAAAATAAAACAAACACTTTGTAATTAACCACGAACATTTTAAATCTAGATGTATAAAATAATAAATATTCGTGGTTAAATAAAAAGTGTTTGTTTTATATTTATAATACAATTTATAAGTGTTTTCCCATATTTGTTGCCATGTCTTCTTTGACGATTGGATTTCTAGTTATTTGGTTACAAGCAGTAGATACAATTAACTCGGGTTTATACATTACTTTAATGTTTTCTGGGGAATACCTTACAAGTAATAATAATAATAATAAAATGTTTAATTTTATTATTATTATTATTTTTCAAAAATAATTTAATTCCTGTAGTAACATTAGATCAGATAAAAAAGGAAGTAGCAGATAGATTGCAATTAGAAAATAATTTAGAGCAAGTTAATACGAGTAGTAATGTTATATCAGATACATTGAACGTAGATAGTTCAGATAATATTCTAGTCGAAGAATCCAATGATATTACAGTAGACTCAAATAACTTAGACGTTATTTATAATCTTAGGGAAATCAACATTGCAAATTTAAACTTACTAGATGAAAATATTATAGAATTAGCTAACTTACTTCATAATAATATAAATAGATATATAGATATAGAGCCCACAGTTAGACCAAAATTACCAAAATTACATACGTCAAAGAAATTATCTAAATTAATTTCTGAATTAAATAATATAATTTTACCAAAAATTATATTTGATGACATTAGTTTTTTAGATCTTCACACAATAGTGTATGCTAGTGCTATCACTATATGTAACAAGTTAGGAGTTAAATTAACGTCTTCTGATGATAGATCATATAATTATAGAAAACCAGAATGGCAGAGTAGATTAGAAAATGATGTAGTATTTTTAAGAAGTAGCATAGCTAGAGTAATAGAGTATAAAAATGGAAATAGAAGTAGGAATATTTTGAGACATGTAGATGTAATTGGGAGAAAATTTGGTTATAGCATTGGTAGTAATAATAATGAAAATATAATCAATGATTTATTAGATTTGTTAAAACAAAAATTAGGTGTAAAAGCTAGTAGATTAAAAAGATATAATTATACGTATAATAAAAAAAATAATAATAGATTATTTCAGAAAAATGAGAAAATATTTTATTCCAAACTTGACGATAAACAAAATATTATTTCGAATAATAATAATCCGTTGCCATCTGAATCAGATATGCGCGATTTTTGGACAAATATTTGGAGTAAAGATATAAAACATAATGAGTCAGGTCCGTGGATAGAAAATGAAGAACTCAATTGTTCAGACATTGAACAAATGAGTTTTTCTGATATATCGGTTGAATTGTTAGCCAAAATTATAAAAAATACTCATAATTGGAAAGCCACGGGTTGCGATAGGATACATAATTTTTGGTATAAACGTCTGACTACTTTACATCCCCTTTTGGCAAAAAATCTTTCAAAATTTGTCAGAGAACCTCAAAATTTTCCAAATTTTCTAACTAAGGGCATTACTTATATGTTGCCTAAAAGCGAACATATTAATAATCCCTCTCAGTATAGACCCATTACATGTTTACCGACAATATATAAAATTTTAACCTGTTGCTTGACAGATTTAATATACAGTCATTTAGATGAAAAAAATGTTTTATCTGAACAACAAAAAGGTTGTCGCAGAAAACATATGGGATGTAAAGAACAATTAGTTATTGATTCTGTAATTCTAAAACAGATTCAAACCCAAAAACGTAATTTACATATTTGTTATATAGATTACCAAAAAGCTTATGATAGTGTCCCGCACTCGTGGCTGATAAAAGTTTTAAATATATACAAAATTAACCCAATTATTATTAGCTTTTTGGAAAAAATTATGGCATTTTGGAATACCGATTTGCTTTTGAATTTGAAAGATAAGAAAATTATAGTACCGGGCATTTCAATAAAAAGAGGGATTTTTCAAGGAGACTCATTGAGTCCTCTTTGGTTTTGCTTAGCATTAAATCCTCTATCTAAAATGTTAATTAAAAGCAAGTTTGGAATAAAAATTAAAGGTAATACTAGAGAGAGAAATATAATTTCTCATTTATTATTTATGGATGATTTAAAATTATATTCAAATTCTGAACCAAATTTAGAGAAAATGATTAAAGTAGTTAAAAATTTTTCAGATGATATTAAAATGACTTTTGGTTTAGATAAATGTAGAACGATCCATATAGAGAAAGGTAAAATTGTAGATGGAGACGAGGGTATATTTAGAAATTTCAAAATTGAAAGTATGAAAGGGGGTGAGGTTTATAAATATTTAGGATATCCGCAATCAAATAGATTAGATCATACTAGTATTAAAAATGATATTAGGATTAAATTTAAAACTAGGATCAGAAAAATTTTGAAATGCAATCTATCTGCTAAAAATTTAGTAAAGGCGATAAATACTTGGGCAATACCTCTATTAACTTACTCATTTGGCATAATTAAATGGTCTAATACAGATTTAGATAGCTTAGAACGATTAATTAGAACTACATTAACTAAATTTCATTGCCATCATCCAAATTCAGCTATAGAACGTATTAATTTACCCAGAAATTTAGGAGGTAGAGGTATAGTCAAAATAACATCTTTAAAACATAATCAGGTAGAAATGCTAAGAAATTTTTTCCATAGGAAAGCTGATAGTTCAGAAATGCACAAAATAATATGCAAGGCAGATAGAAATATTTCACCATTAAATTTATACGACGAGAATGCCAGCATTCTTATAAATACCAACCAGGAATTATTAGATTCCTGGTCAAATAAAATTCTTCACGCAAAACACTTCAATTATCTCAACCAAACATATGTTGACAAATTTTCGTCAAACAAATGGTTGAGTATTGGAGAGTTGAGCGCAGAAATAGAAGGCTTTATGCTTGCCATACAAGATAGAGTCATTAATACTAAAAATTATAGGAAGCATATCATCAAAGATGCAAATCAAATTGATGATTTATGTAGAAAATGTTTGGCTTTTCCGGAAACTATAGAACATATTATATCGGGATGTTCTGTATTAGCGCCGTCCGAGTATACATTTAGGCACAATCAAGTTTTAAAAATAATTCACCAAAGTTTGGTAATTAAACATAACTTGATTGACTGCCGTAATGTACCATATTATGAATATGAACCAAATTCATTTTTAGAAAATGAATTTTATAAAATTTATTATGATAAAACTATTCTGACAGACAGAACAATTAGTCATAATAGACCCGATATAGTTTTACATGACAAAATTAAGAAAATAACTTATATCATTGATGTCGCTATACCAAATTCTTGTAATATTCAGAAAACTGTTTCTGAAAAAATAAGAAAATATACAGATTTAGGAAATGAAATTAAAAGAATTTGGCATTCTCAGACTATAAAAATATTACCATTTGTTATTTCGGCTACTGGCATTATACCTAGCTCTCTCATTCAAAATTTAGGCGTATTAGATTTGTCAAAAAATTTGTACATAAAAATGCAAAAGTCGGTCATTTTAAATACATGTAGGATTACGAAAGATTTTTTAAATATTTATATTGAGGGATCAGTAGGATTTATCGGACCAGTTAGGATTTCATCAGAGCCGAACCCTCTGATATGAAAATATCTGGAGTCGGTGAAATATTTTCCCATTATGTTTCTGGTGGATTGACGTATTGTTCTTGTATTGTTTTATTCTTATATAGTGCAATTACATTGCGTTAATTTACTAGATATTCATTTGTGGAAAAGTGTGTGGAAGGGTTTAGTCTTTCATTTGGGAAAGATTCAACCCGGACATGAAATCTGGAGCACCGTAAAAAATAGTAGTAATAGCCTTTATTCAGACAGTAAATTACATTACATTATTTATAATATTTATATGAATCGTTAATATTTTTATTTTCATGCATCGACTCCCTGTATGAATGTCACTAGTTGACAAAGGATTCCTCCAACTGTCGCAATTTCTCTTTATCATTAGCTATTCTTGTCCATGTACCACCTGCTATGGCTTTGATGTCGCCAACCCACCGTCTAAATGGTTTACCTCGTTTTCTCTTCTTGTCACTTGTGAACCAATTCATGAATAATTTTGACCATTTTTCGCTTCCTCTGATTGTGTGGCCTGAACACTTCCACTTTAGCTTTTTTATTGTTTTTATGACATCTTTGATTCTTGTGTGTTTCAATTTTTATTCTATCGGACAGTCTTTTCCCTATCATACTTCTTTCTATGGAGTTTTGGCCAGTTTCGAGTTTCTTATTATGAATTTGTGTGAGTGCCCAAGTTTGGCAATCATAAGTTAGTACAGTAAATATACAGGTATCAAAAAGTTTCCGTTTGATGGTTATCCTAGTTTCACTTATTTCTTTCATTATTTCTTTCAAATCCCAGTATTGTTTCCAAGCATTTCCAATAGGTCTTTCTATTTCTTTTGTGGTTAAATCTACAGGAGAAATTATTTGACCAAGGTACATACATACTCATCCACATAGTCGATCAGATTGTTATTGATCCTAAGAGGTTCTTGCTTCCCATTTTTCATAGCTTTGGTATTTTCTGTGTTTATGACTAATCCCACCTAATTACATGTAATAGAAATTATTAATAACGCGTTTTATTGTTATCTTTTATTACAATATGTATATTACACAGATATATGCATATTGGCATAACTAGTAGTATTTATATTTGAAAAAAATGATATGAGAAACCTATGACAAATCCTCGACCCGAGGCTTGTTAGACTATTGTTTATCATTGGCATTATTCACCGAAGATTTGATATCTTTATTGTAAAATAATTGTCTTATTGAAAACTAGGTTAAGTAGGGTCATCGTGGCCTGTATAATAACGACAAACTGCTTACTTTAATAATAATACACATACCTAATCGTTTACCAAAATTTTCTACAATTATACAATTGCCTTCTTGTTGTAATTGTACAAACTAAGACACTTATTTGGTATTTTTTTATCAAAAAAGACAAACATTTCCGAGACACAGATAATCCGACAATATTTGTAAATCTCCTAACACCACCATCACAGTAAGCGGGAAATGTCGCTTTTATCGTGATGGAGGAATTAGCCAGGGGAGGAACTGAATTCACGACGCCTGAATGTATGAATTATTAGGTTACATGCCAACTCAGAATCAACTCAACACCTCTTTGAAAAGTCATTAAAAGCTATGAAAAAAATAAATAAATAGCCCATAACCTAACTCAACGTAACCTATTTAACCATTTTTTTTCATAACTATTAATGACTTTTCAAAGGAAGTATTGAGTTAAGTTTATTCTGAGTTGTCCGGTCACCGAATTAATGCTGTTTTTTTTTCAATTTCTTTTTATAGAAGTTAGGACCCTTCAGAAACTGTTAAAATTGCCTGGTTTGAACTTTTGAACGCCATAAATAGACACTCAGTATACAAACTAGATTATGTATTTTTAAAAAAAACCTACAGTCATGGAGTTTTTTCATCTAATACAGTTAGTAAAAAAAATCTAGTTTTAGACGAGAAAAATGGGGAATACAAAACCTCGATTTTGATGATTTTATTTAGGTATTATCAGTCTGAGGTGCAGTTGTCCCTTTCGCTAAATATTCGCAGGTGTAAGAGCAGCAGTGACAGCAATGGTTTCGTAAAATACCTATTGTTGAAATTTCTCGGGTTTCAGTTCTTGTTCGTTGGTATTCTTTTGGTGTAAATGGTGAAATCGAATTACTGTTTACACTAAAGATCAACAAAAAACGCTCTTGTTCCAGCTCTAGCCTTCCCTGTGTTAATTTAGTCTAATCCCACCTTTACGTGCGAGCTCTCGCTGGGGCTAGTATAGTCAGTTAGTCTGCATTATATGCAATCAGAAGCAACCACTTAAAGGCTCTGAATTAAAGTGCAAATCATGTGTACTTAGTAGCACTTTGTTTCGCATAACTTATTATGCCTACATAACAGTGAGAAGCGGTTTTTTTAAGCACCTGTGAACAGGAATAGATAAAATACAGGCCATTTAAAAGAGATAAAATATAAGGTATACATAAAATACAAACAATTTAAAAGAGATCTTCTCTCGTGCAGTATACACTGTACAGTATGAATCAAAAGAAAATTTAATATAATTTATTTTTTGTTTGTTAGGATACAAAAGAACAATGTCAAATTGAACCACGATTCTTGGGAAGAGTTGTTTCACAGAATTTGAACAATTCATCAAATAACGAAGTTAATTTTCAAGTTCTATTACAGATCTATTCAAGTTCTGTTATTATTATTTCAGGTGTGTGGAGCAATTCCATAATAATATAATAACCTAACTTGAAAAGAATTTTCACAGAACATGAAAATTAACGTTGGAATTGAACAGTTTATCAAATTTCAAGTTCAGTGAAAGATCTATTCAAGTTCTGTTATGATATCCTCATAAGCCGGTTGTTAGGACAATAGCAGAACTTGAATTAACGGAAAATTTAAGAAATATTTCCAATCATTTCACGCATGCACCGAGAACTGAAATTAGTATGTTTGATGTTGGACCATTATAATAAGGCATGCTCCTAGTTTGATGGGCGGCAAAATAAACATTTAAATAAAAACGCCGTACAAACAATAAATAAACATTTTTAATTCATAATTACCAAGCGTTTTAGTATAGACAAGCGGTGATTTGTGACATTGATCGATTCATTATATTGATTCCGCGATCACTTGACCGATGGCCACTTGAAAATTTTAGCATTCTGATTAAAATATTCACATTCGCATATTTTCAACTGAGACGCTTCGCATTTGCCGATTTTGCCTTTTGTGAATGCCGCAGCAGAGTCCTAACTACACAGAACCAGTGGGATTATAGCATCTTCAATTGAAAAATGTTGTGAAGCTAAAGAGAATGGGGAAGGAACGGAGATGCAGAGGTATGTTGAAAATTAACTGGCTCTTCAATATTGGTCGCCGAACTCGGCTAAACCCATTAGAAGCAACGTTTCGATTTTGAACAGTGGTCTTTCCCCGGTGTTATTCTGAGAGTATTTACCACTCTTGGAGATGTCCCAAACATCTGTCAATATATTTATACGGGATGTTAAGACATCTATTTGACTTACTTAAACCAGTGATTCCTGGCATTGTTTGGAGTAAAATATTAAATATGAAGTTTTGGTCTCCGGTAACTTTTTTAAACTAAAAACATTAAAAAATTCACTGGGTATTGGTCTGCAAGTCTGAGTGACCAGTGACAACACGTGGAAGATTTTTGTTGTTGTTAGATTGTGATAAAAATTTAAAAAAAAAAACACATCTAAAAACTAACCAAAAATTTAGTTTACATTATTTAGGTACTGCAAATAATATCAGGAATTACTGGTTAAAGTAAGTGAAGTACGATCTCTTAACACCCTGTATAAAGGAGAGTATCTGTGACTTGTGGCGGGTGGGCGGTGTAGATTTGATTTATACAAATCTACATATTTTTTCCGGGATTGATGAAATTTTGCACACTTGACCTTCAAAACAAGAAGAACGTCAATGTCTACATTAAATTTCGAAAAACTCTGCGTATATAGCTCGAGCTACGCCGGGAACTTCAGCTAGTATAGTCTGTCTCGACAAAGGTATGTCCTAATGAGACAGGCATCGAAAAACCCAAAGTGAACATACTTTATATAGATAAATAAATAAAATAAAAAATCAAACAGTAGATATTAATAGCCTTGCGTCTATCGTACACACTCCATTCACAAATAGATACAAAGGGAGATTATTGACACGCTAAAAAAGCTACTTTTGTAATTCGGTTTCGAATTCAAGAATTCGTCAAAAGATGGCCCTAATTCTTTAGCAGGTCAAGGTTTGCGTGTCTCTCCGGATATGGAAAGATTGACGGTAATTCGTAATACTTAGAGTTGTGAATAATAGTATCACGCGACTATATATTACGTCTACATTTGACGTCACTGCCTGTCACGGTTACTTTGTCCCGGTGACTAGCTGTCATTGTATCACACTGGATCCGAGAAACCGGCTATTTTTGGAACCAGTTCGGATTTATCGATTTCAGATTTATAAAATGGTCATCAACACTCAAACTGGGAGAAGCCAAATTAAAAGCCACCCGCAGGGCCTAGCAGCAAAAACCTGCGGAGCGGATTTATAACTGCTAGATAAGTATTATTATCTCATAATTATTCATTAAATGTGAAATAACAAAAATCGGTTAGATCAAAAATATTACGCCCGCCTAGATATGTACCCGCGGGCTTTACTGAGGTATTCAAAATTTCCGAAATTCAAAATAAAACCTACTCCGAACCGGGTCCACAAGGTAAGTGGGGGTGGTTTACCGCTATCCGCCGTGAGAACAACATTGCATCACGAATAATGACGAATCTGGTTTCGATTTCGGTTACACCATGTTGAATATAATGACCATGGTGCGGAGAGTATCGTCAGTTTAGTTTTTGCTTCGGAGGCGAGAGCGCACATTGTTTTCCTCCAAACGCCATAGAACCGAACGGTCACGGTGAAACCACACACTCGTTGGTTTTCGTATTAAAGTTTTTTTTGTTTTATTTTGTGCTCTGGAACTAGCAACCGAGATGCCGGAATGTAAGTTGATGAAAATAATTATTATTATTCAAAATAGCTCGTAAAAATGTGTTACTATCATTGCGTATTGTCATAATTAGATTTTGTAAAATAAACATGATTTAAATCACAGTTTTAATTTTGTGACAAACTCTTTAAGAAAATATTTATTATTATTTAAGTCAAATTAGTAGTATCTAGTACCTACCCTTATACAGTAATGAATTTATCACTTTATAATTCGGTAAACTTTCAGTATGGCCGGCATTTTTACCGTTTTATAATATATTTCTCTTGGAACACTTTAAGTTTCCAAAAAAAAATTGTTATTTTTTAAGGTAATATCTACATATTTGACCTGCCGAAACGGTAATTATATGAAATTCCCCGATAGAGAAAATCGCTAAGTATGCTCCGAAATTAATTATAAACTTGTTTTATGAAAAAATACACAGTGTTTATTAAAATGCTATTTAAGACAAAAAATATTAGATTAATTACTATAAAAGACAACTATTTGCTCTCAGAGCTATGGAAAATATTGCATTTAAAATATCAATTACATTAAATGAAAATTTGCTTTCGCCCTGTGAGATGACAGCTGACAACCATTTACAATAATTTATGCCTATATTCTAAGACATTTTATCTTGAAATTTTTAATGCAGTGTTTTCCACTGCCCGAATGCAAATAGTTGTATTTTATAGTAATAGCTAATAAAGATAAATCAAAAGGTGTTTTCTAAAAAATATTCGTTTTCAACGTGTCAAGTCATCGCGAAAGTTTGCCTATAATTCTTTTATTAAAACAATTTATTCATTCAATTATGGTTTTAAACAAAGTATGTAAGTACTGATTTCGTTTCTTACTTTTGCAGTAATTTAATGTCAGCTAAATTCTTTTGTTTTCTCCCAAATTGCAGTCAAAATGGTAAATAGAAACTTTACCACCAATAATTTCATAGTTCATTTACTTTCTTTTAGATTATCGATTTTAATTAATTGCGAGTTCAATTATCATTTGTATTTTTTAAGTAATTAAATAAAATTAGTTATACTCACAATGATATTTAATATCTTGATCATTTTTTATCACGTTTAATGTAAACAATCACCTCAAGGTCAATTACTAATGTAATCATAATCAATGAAATTGATAGGTGCATTATGGATATAAATCTAACACCTACATACTCGTAGGTACACTGTATTATACATATATAGTATGCTTTGCAATGCCACTCACTCTCTTTCGTTCCCCCCCTCCCCTCTCGCCTACCCTCCCTGTTGCTAAACTATATGAATACCCATATTTTCAACAACTCGCACGCCACGTGTTGTAAGTTTTTGTACAAATTGCATGGCTCCAGAACTCACCATTATATAGAAATCTTCGCGGGGTTGCGCACATCAAATCACCAAAGTATTAGCGCAATCGGACGAATGGTAAAGGAGCGTAGGTATACTGGACAAACCAAGAAATATTCATGTTTATAAACCTATTGCCATAAATTTAACAGTATTATAACAAAAAATTTTAAATAATTTTTTTTGGCATTCGGAGTAGAAACGGCATTTTTTCATAAAATTAGCACAAGTGAGGTTATTGTTTTCTTAAAGGCCGATTGAATTAAAAACTCCACCTGTTGTACTATTCTAGTGGTAAGTAATTGTAATCCTAGAAGAAGGTCATACGATAATCATTCCGGTCTCGTTTACAATCAACAATCAACCTCATTTTCACTAAACTTTATTTTATTTCAATTGCTACGCATGAGCAATTATTTAGGTATTTATTAAAAGAGAGGATCTTTTGAAAATTTCGAATACATTTGTGAAATTTCATTTTTTTAAATTTGATACGCGCACCTGATTTATTGCATCTAGGGAATGCAAATCTCGCGAGATTGGGGCTCAAGCGAGATCCCGCGAGTTTATGAATAACAATACTGCGAGATCTCGCCAATTTCGAGATCTCGCGAGATTGGCAGTTTTATGTGTTTTTTATGCAAATGATCACAATATTTGAATAAATTAGGAAAAAAATAATAAAAATTATAAGTATTGTAAGATAAACATTTATTTTCACGAATTTTTCAATAGACTTTTATGCATCAAACATTGTTTGATGTATTTGTCTATAATTTTTTAATAAACTTCTAAGTAGTAAACTTTGACGTATGTATATATCAAAAAACAAATGAAAGAGACAACCAGTCTTCTCTTCTAATATAAAACAAAAACCTTTTAGTAATAAAACAGTTATTTTATAATAAACAAAACAACGAGAAGTAAAAAAAAATGAAACTTATTATCTATGTTGAGTTTACTATTAAACTGAGATATTATTATCAATTAAATAAAACTATATCTACTCGGTAAATCCATTAGATATTTCAGATTAATTAACAAAATATACCAATTAGTCAGACAATTAGAAATTACAGATTAATTAACAAAATATACCAATTAGTCAGACTATTAGAAATTACAGATTAATTAACAAAATATACCAATCAAATGAAAGATTGGTTCGGTTCAAATCACAATCCATTAGTATTTATAGAAAAAGAAAGAATATAGTCTATGGTATAGGTATCTTTAACTACTCCTGATTCTACTTACTCTAAAGCTATACTTATTATTACTGCACTTAATGGAGATCCGCTTCAGGATTTAATTAGATTTCGTGTTGACGCAACCATAATATGTAGGTATGAGTATGAAGATAACAATATAAGCCTTTATTATATTTCATACATATTGTACAAATAATTCGTGATTCTAGTTAAAAATACACATTGGGAGGAAAATCAATTGGCGGCTATTTTTCGAGTGTTTGGTTGTTTAATTTATTTATATCCATAAAGAAAATAACCGTTAAATTAAAGAATGTCATTTTTCTCGGGATAGGATGAGAATATAAAACTTTAAATCATTTAATGACATGATTCATGATAGTCACCAAATTGACCAATATTTTATGAGTCTAAAAAATGTAATGAATTTGACAATTTTAATCAAAAGTAACAAATCAGGCATGTTGAAGAAATAAATCGTTTATGAATCCACGTCTCCTCGGATTCTATAACAATCAAGGAATATTTTGTGAAAATATAGCTAGATGGAACTACCTACCTGTTTGCCTCAACTCAATACAGTGGCGTGACTATACCGTCTGGCCCCCAAGGCAGCCCCAGGGGGCTAGTCGCAATTAGCGAATGAGAAACGGTTTTGAAAATTAAGTAGGTTTCTTCGTATGCTTATTTTACAACAATGAAAAATTTCACCTTTCACCGTTATTTTTATCAAGATCCGGGGAATTTTTAAATGGCAAAAAATTAATATGTCAAATAACGACTCAACAATGTGGCTTTTCATCACTCCTCTCATTTCAAGTCATTAAAATAAATGAAAAAAAACTCGTTTAAATAGATTACATTAGGTTAGTTAACGGGCTATTTTTTATGTCTTTTAATGACTTTTTAAAGTGCTCAATGCCATTTCGTTGGGTTGTCACGGAACCATTTTATATTTTGATTTTTCAAATCTCTTGCCAATAAAATTTCGTCTACCTAACAATAAGAAATTTATTATTGTATTTCTTTACCTTTCTTAACTATCCGATAAGTAAAAGCCGGTTTAACTAATAGGCATTCCAGCAATTATTAACGTCCGATTATAATATCGCAAAACTTTGTTTAGTTGTCGTAATAGTTATGTGAAATTAACATATTCAATGTGATTTAGGAGCAATTTTAAAATATTTGAGATTGCATTACTTTTACTTACAGTTTTACGAATTTGTCATACTATACATGTGATTAAACTTGAGTACATGCTATAAAATTCAACTATTGGCTTCGGGGGATATGGAAAATATTTATAATAATAATAATAATCTTTATTTGGAAAACAAACAGCTTTACAAAGATACATAAAAATAAAGAGTGCTAAAATAAAACAGTAAGCCTAAAAACATGTTTTCGATGATAAAATTATTGCATTTTAATAATTATTTCGTTCCTAAAATTGTAAATTTTTTAAGTAAAACTTCTTTACGCACGCTTGACTTAGGGAGTAAGCTGGTGAATGCGTGGCAAGAGCGTTACGAAAAGTGTGATCGGGCGAGGCGAACGGAAGTTAAGAGGGAGATATAAGTTAGTGAAGATAGAAAAAGAGAGAGAGTTACGTTTCGTATATTACTGTGGGGGCAAGAGAGAGAGGTGCGAGCACATATTTTCTTTCTCTCTTTCTCTCATAGCCAGTTACGTTTCGTATTTTTAATGAAGTTTTACTTCAGTCGTGTGGTCTAAAGTACACTCGGTTTTTTTGAAATTTTTAATTGTTTGGCGGCTATTTTTTCTGACGTGAAAGCTTTAAGGTTAGTTTATTTTTATTTTTTAATATTCAATCCAATCAAAGAATGATAACAGGTTATTAGTATGAGTATAATTTTTTTTTTAAATTGGTCAAAAAAACTTATTGCCACATTATTTTCTTATTTTTAACGAAATACCTGTTAAAATGTAGTATTTCTATACAATTATTCCATTAGTTAATTATTTTTAATAATAAGTTGCTTGTAGGAATCGACCCTTATTCAAACCAACAATGACTTATAAGATTTTTATAATTACTTGTAATTACTGTGTCATTATTTGTTCTGCTAGTTCTTACTGCCGGGGGTTAATCGATTTATAAATTGCACCTAATGTTTGCACATGGCCCGAGAGGTCAACTCTCTGTACTCTGACACAATTAATTCAAACGACTTTGTATCTCGCTGCACTTCCAGCCTCCAAGTACCAAACTCTTGCGCAAAGTGCAAATTACTATTAAAAGAATAGGTAATGATTAACGGATGCCCCTTAAGAACTTGCACCTGATTTCTTGTCTCAGTATTTCCCTAGATATCGAAGCAAGCGGAGTTCTTTTAACAGTGCTGTGGACCAATTATTTGTCGGAAAACCCTTCGTTGTCGTAATCTCGTGTTAAGTGGCTGCAGTAATTGTTCTTCAGCTAAGTGTTGGCATTATTCAACGAGTGTTTGTGTAGTATAATTATTTCTGTCAGTTGCAGAGATCTTTTGCTCATTTTGTAATAAAGAGACGTAAATTATTGATGTAAGTAATCTACGAGTATTTCAACAATTGAGTCCTTACCTGGAATAATGTTGTATCTATCAAAACTATAAATTTTTAGTTATAGATTGAATAATGTAGGGCATATTAATATGCATATTTTAAGATAGGATTTATGAAAAATATTTTTTTTAGGCCTGTAGCAGTATTTAAAGTTTGGTTTGTGGAAGAACGTTGTATAATGCCGTTTATCGAAATCACAGACCATTTCATGGGAATAAACGGAGAAAACGAACGGCTTGTGGCTTGACCTATAAAGACTTCAAAGCCAAGAAGCTGAATAATGCAGTAAAGTAGAATTTGTCCAGATTTCTTTTTATTAACTTGTATTTTAACCGTTGTAACAGTTTTGTGGAATAATGTTGTAAGTTGATCTAAAGAGGGTGTCTCGAAAGTAAATGGTTTCATTTATTGATACCGTTTTTTTTTTGCTACTTTAGCTCAAATACATCAATGATATGTGGTTTATGTTAGAATAACGTATTGCTTTCAGTGGGGGTATAAAGGGTAAAAATACATTTTTAAGAATAACGTTGTGTGTGAAATTTTTATATACAACATTTTTCCACTAATTCAGCATAAATTTTAATAATAAACTCTAATTTAATTGTCCATCTTCTCTACTTTTTATTTAAAACTTTTAAGAATAGTATATTTATTGTATTTTTAGTATTAAATACCAGATTGTAACTGATTTCGATTTTTCCATTTTTCTCGAAACAATAATATTGTTGGATACAACATTTTTCCGGGCAAAAGCTCAATTATTTACCCCTTAACCAAATCTTGATCTCGCAAAAAGTTCCGGTCATTAGCGATATATCTACTGATTTATATCATCAGCTTTAAAACTAAATTTGTCCTATTTTCACGACCTTTTATTATTATTATTAAAGGTAACTTATTAGGCTATTTGGAGTCAACTGAGCTAATCTAGGAAAATCTGCTCTCGTAAATATAATCGAACCGTAACGTTTTGTTCTACGCGAGTGGATTTCCGGTACAAAAATCGTTATGTTATGGAGTATGCTTTAACTGAGTCAAATCAAACACCATACACTTACATTATTATTTTCTGCATGAATAATTAATTATCCCACTCTTACGTCATAAATTAGATGAACATTTTTGAAACATTCTATTCTAAAATTACGTAGGTAATAATCAAATATAAGAGATGTGCTATCCGCAGTTTTTACTGGGTGGGACTGAGTTTAATGACGTCGCCGATATTGTTTACCAATACTTCTGCACACCTTAAAAAAATCAACTAAATGAACGTTTTCTTTCCGCATTCAAACTATTCCCATTAGGTAGTATTCCGCCGACAGTTTTGCGGACATCATAGCATATCTCTTGTATTTCCATATCCTTGGTAATAATCAAAAACTTCAAATTAATCGTACTCACAATATCTGTCACCAAATGACATGTCCTCGTAAAACTCGTTCTATCTCCTTTTAGATTATGAACAAACATATATAATGTAGACAGATTTAGAAAGAGAGAACACCAAGCTATTTCTTTGCATTTAATAGTTTACTACAGAAGTTTTTATATAAAACAGAAAACCGCCAAACCATTCATCCATTTCCCAAGGTTTTTCGTTTTTTTAATAAATATTTTGAATTTTTTTTTTTCTTATAAAGTAACTAGCAGACCCGGACACACGTTTGCTGTGGCTAACGAAACACAACGCCACACCCAACCTTTATAAAATCCACACCACCCGCTTGCCAGCTGCCCGCTGCCCACTGCATGAATTGAATATTTGATTTTCTCGGCTTTTCTCTACTATAATAAGCATGTACTATACATATGAACCTTCCCCTTGAATCACTCTATCTATTGGTGAAAACCGCATGAAAATCCGTTGCGTAGTTTAAAAGATCTAAGCGCACAAACATTTTGAGCGACTTCATTTTATACTATGTAATGATGATGGTGATGATAAATAAATTTTATCCATGAGAAAAACCCATCAATTAGCTATTTATAAAATTGTTTCAGTATTTACGTTCAAAATTTAAATATTTTCAATTGCATAATATGTCCGTGAGAGAATGATAGAATTTTTTTCATGTGAATCTTTAAAAACAGCGAATCTATTTGAAATTAAATGTCAAGAGGTAATATTTGATCAAGTGCTTTTTCTCGAGATCCTTGTTAAAACAACGATGACGCTAATTTTCAATCTAAAAACAACACCGGGAAACGAAATATCATGATCACTGTTGCTTTATCATTTGCGTTTGTCGTGTCCAAACGATTTATTTGATTATTTGGATTATTTTCCATTCGTGTGATGTTTGTATGTTCAACCTAATCCTTAACCATTGGGAATCGTAAATATTCTACATAATTATTTTTCGTAAATTTACTTTACAAGGGCAAAGTCAATAAACAATATCTGAAACGATCGACATATTTCTAGGAAATATATCAGCAATTTTAGAATGACAGTGTCACTCGACATTGGGTTGGGATGAAAAAGTTAATTCCAATAGACGCAATAAATTAAATTTGGGAGGCATTTATTAGAATAACCAACAACTCTGCCATAGGTCACCGCAAGTGGTTCCCTACGTTTGGGGACTTAGCAGGGGTGCCCGGGTTCATGGTATTGTTCGGATGCTTGTGTCCACCAAATGCGTGGCAGGCCGGATCGGGAAAGACTGATTGAGGGAGATCTTTTCATCTCCAGCAGGACTCTCTCGCAAAAATTGCCTGCGCCAAATTGGATCCATAAGACCGTCAATCCTGAAAGCACTGACATTCAGATTCCTACTCACTCCTCATAACTTTTCCTTCCCAGAACTTCTACTTTTCCTTTTCTAAAAAGACGCACCACATAGCAACCCCAAAGATGACTGTCTCTCCAATTCCCTCAGGACCAATCTTATCTTTGGAGATGCTGTGGAGAGTCTTTTTAAGAAAAGGAAGGAGAGGAACTTCTGGGAAGAAAAAGGTATGAGGGATGGGTAGGAATCTGGGTGACCGGTTGGGTAGACAAAGTAGATTTCAATTCCAATATACGCAATTTACGTAATAAACGCAATCATTAAATCTCAAACAAATATACGTACATCACTAAATTCTTATCATTTACAACATTAACAGCTGCAACCTACACAATTCGGTTGACCACAGAAGATAAATAATACGATAAAAATATGTTACTGTAAAATATGACTATGAACCAAAAAGCATGTATATTCTAAACGGTTTTCTATGTTATTTTCCTTACATCAAAGATATTCAACAATTTTTCAAACACATTTATAGCTATAAACTTGGTCGTATAGTACCATCTATCGATATTATTATTAGAAATACTATTTTCGGTTCTGCCTCTGTCTGTAACTCCAGTTAAATGAGCTCCATTTGCAAAATTGGACGTTTTGGTTCGGAGAATTCACACAAGCGATAAAATAGGTAGGTACTCACCACAAAATAATTATTCTTTTAATTGCCAATATCAAAATTGGAACTTATTTATCGACAATTCAGTCTATACCTATTAGATAAACCACTAAGCGAAAAAATTGGTTGCAATCTCCAATTAGTCCACTTTGGCCTCCCACTATTGATTCCGATCTCCGCGCACCGCTACTACGTGATTATAGTGAAACGCGTTTCAACGAGTCATTACTATGCGATATCGCCTATATGATTGTCTTTATTATTATTTATTTTATTTCACTGAATACAACAGGCAATGATTCCCAAAAATTTACAGAAACTACCCGAATTTCTACCGATTTCTTGCATATCACCCTTAAACATTTGAAGTTTTTAAGCTCTCAAAAAAATATATTTTATTTTTGAAGATAATACCTATCCCCACACCGAAACGAAAAATATATATAATTAGCTCGATAGAAAAAAAATCGCAAAGTATGCTCCGAAAATTATTATTTTCAAGTCTGTTTCTATTATTTTACAAGTTATATGTATGAAAAAATTCACTGTGTTTCTTTGCATGCTGTTTTAGACAACCCCCATGATATTTTGCTCGTGTTTTATTTAACATTTTCACAATTTTCACATCCATTTTATCTCTTTAAATATTACCGCGCTCCTCTAACATTCTTCATTACATATCTCTCCATCTTCTTATTTTTGAGCGCGGTTACGGCGCCAAAACGATTTGTGATTTTCAGCGTTGCGTTAAATTGCGTCTATACATTTACGACTTTATGATACTATTTATCTACATATATAACACATTTTATAATTTTTGACTGCTTTACGATAGTTAGTAACAACATGTCAGTACTTTCACTTACGTAAATATATTTTTCATTAGTATTAAATCTATGTTAGTACATAATCCTATTATGTTTAATGTTCTGTTGAGGTGATAAATAGTTTGTATAAACTTATTATCCGATTTTACAAAATGAAATCGTCATTGCATTACAGAGCTGAAGATTTAAAACACTTTAAAACTATCATTGAATAGATTTGTTTAGCGACTCTCCGCTAAATCGCTATATTAAAAATGCAATGATATTATTTGTAAGCTGTTATTCACGTCCCATGATGTGGTAAGGTGACCCAGCAACAAAATATACCTACTGTCAGTTATGTTTTTTTTTAAGAGTCATTTAATCGAAAGATAAAATTGTAATAAACTACTAGAATCACAGACCATTGGTATGATGATATGTTTAGAAAGAATTATTTCGATTATCAATTTTTTTATCAATTCGGAGGCGAGTATGGGCACCGCCGTCCCGGGATAATCTTCACCTCTGCCCTAGAAGATCCCAAGTGGTTCTTGGCAGGGGTGCCCGGGTTTATGGGGTGAGGTTTTTCTGGGTTTTGGAGACGTGTGTGAGCCCACCAACTGCGTGACAGGCCGGACCGGGATGGACACGTTGAGGAGTAGTTTTGAGCTCTCCAGCAGGACTCTCTCGGAACATCGCCTTGCACCGCAGTGGGAGAGATGGATTGATTCATACGTCCGTCACACCTGGAGCCACTGACCCCTAGATTCCTACCCACCCACGCTTCAAATCTTTCTCCTTCCCAGATTTCATAACCTTACTTTCCTGAAAATATGAGATTTCCCCTTCACATTTCCCCAGCACCCCCAAAGATGACATATTTGATGGGAATTATTTCCTTCAGAGCCTCATAATGTAAAAAAAATACAAGTGCACAGTTCACATGTGGTAGTAGGTTGACGACCTCCGTAGTCCAGTGGCTAAGACTCTCGACTCACAATCCGGAGGTCGCGGGTTCGAACCCGGCGTGCGCAAATAAATTTTATTTGATTAATTTGTGTTATTTCACAATTAATTCATTAAAAATAATATACAGTATATTTGCGGCACGTTCCAGAGTGGAAGATACTATCTGTATCGCCCTGGTGTAAGACCACCACTCAGAATTGAAAGGTTGCTTAAAAATGGCTTTAGCCGTGTTTGGTGACCAGATCTGAATAGCCCGGTACTTCCCAACCTTCCTCTTCCTCACCTCCTTCCCCTCCCCACTACCTTCAGCCTCACAACATACCCCAATTGGGGATGCCATAGTCTCACTGGCTCCAGACGGGAGCAGTTGAGATTCTTGTGTGTGTTCACTGTAAAAAAAAAAAAAAAAGTTGGGAAACCTTCAGATAACTAAAGTAGACAAGAGTTAGAAAGCTACGAAGCACCGCAAAATGAGGAGACCGATAATTCTATCTCATTCTCTCAGGCTAAATCCTATAGATGTATGTGATTGTCTCTTTTTGGTTTCGCTTTTTCGTTTCATCAAGTTTCACAACGGTGCTAAAGAAGTTTTTACTTAGCAAAGCGTATTGTGGAGCTAATGTAAAATAATATGCCCAGTATCGATATATATATAAAATGTGTAAATGTAGAAAATGTCAATAGTAATATGCATTTAAATTAAAGCAGTCAGTGGGCTTTTATTAGTTTCTGGAGTAAACCACTTTATTTTAACCTCAAACAGAATGTCATGTAAAACAAGTGGTATATATTACCTACATAATAGGATTCAGTCGAGTTCCTGCGATTGGTTGCATTCCTATTATCTTTAGTACCGGGAAATTATGTTTTATTCCGTCATTGGCTCACAACCGAGATTATTGTATGTCTATATTTTATTTCCATTTAGAAGAGTGTCTATAGCTGGCGGCGTGGATTTGTCTTTTATACAAATCTGCAGTTTTATTCCGTGACTGATGAAATTTCGCTGACTTGACTTTCAAAACAAGAGGAAGATCACTGTATATATTAGATTTAGAAAAACTCTGTCTAAAACCCTGGCAATGTCAGAGATTTAATCCAGCACTTGATAAAGGATAGAAATAATTAGTCTGTTTAATAATTACTTAATTTAATCATTTACTCCCGATGCTACCGATTTTATCTCACTTGAGTTTTTTTTATTTTTTTATTTTGTTTTATTCATTTACTTAACTTAACTATTCTTATTTTTCCTACAATAATCGCAAAATTCAACAATGGTAATTGTATGAAATTCCCTCGATAGAAAAAACGCAAAATATGCTCCGAAAATTATTATAAACACGTTTTTTCTGTTATTTTATAAGTCATATGTATGAAAAAATTCATGGTGTTTCTTTAAATTTCCCAATAGATTTTTGCTCTATTTTAAACGACTGGTGTTTTATTAAACATTTTCATAATTTTCTAAAAGATAAAAGTGAAAATTTTCAAGGAATTATTAGTTTAAAACGCGTTTATAATTTTGATTAAATAAGTCGTGTGAACAAAGTGATTTGTTTTCAATTGATTTATATTTCTTTTAAGTCAGCTCCTCTTGTTGGCAACATTGTTTTAAGCCATTCTTATGTGGATTTTCATCATCAGCTAATAAATCGGGGAATGGAAATTGATTTTTAAATGGTGTGGACCTCTAATTTCTTATCTGTGTTATTTTCGTGACATTGTCATTGCTTGAAAATTACTGTTCAAATGTGCAGTTAATTGACGCATTTTAACAGTTTGCCTATTTGCAATGCAAAAAAATGAATGCTTATTATTTTTTTTTGTTCTGTATTTTAAAACGCAGAAACTGCTCATCTTCATAAAACTTCTTGTCACTGTTTTAATAAAATAAAGTTTCACGAATTGCCAATAATCAACTCTAATAAGCATGCTTTCCCGAATATCTGTTTAGAATATAAAGGAGTACTTGTTAAAATAGTGATATTTACTTTTAGTATCGCCCTATAAAAGGTGAAAACACCACACGGCATAATAACCTAAAAATAAATACTTTTGGTCGTGAAATCTCAAATCATATTATATTGTGTCAGACAATATATTTTGAGAAGTGGATCTCGTCGTTAAATGACGTAACTGTGATTTTATTTTATTTTTAAATACACGTGGCTTCTAAAAAACCATAATTTCCATAAATAATATGTGAGTCAATGCGCTGATAATTCATTGAATATTTGCATAATTTGTTTTTCATATTTTAAATTTAGCATACAAACCTGTTGACGATTTTTTTTATAAGAATGTCAAATTTCACCATAATTTTGCCCACGTGAAAAACATTATTTTTCAAAATCTGCCTTTAAATTTCGTCATGTTTTAATTTTTGTGAGGCTATGCACCTTCTGACCTCTAGTTGTTTGTAGACGTCTCGACCAATGGGGTTTCATTGAGAAGATTTTTGATAAATCAGGTATAACTAGTTTTGTTTCCATACTTGTTATTCATACTTGACATGTGCTTCAAGTTTAATGTAGGTAGGAACATTGATATCAAAAATGATTTTATTTCGACAATTTCGTAATTTGTAATAAAAATAGTGAATATTATTTCACTGTGTCAAAGTTAGAGGCTTCTTGTGCTTGGAGCAGATTTTTCTGTTTCCAAGCCGTGATGAAATTTAATGTGCTTCTGCATATAATTTATTAATTTGTAGGATAAATAACGAGGAATTAATACAATAATAGGATGGCATAAATCTTATTTTACTTACGGATGTTTCTTAAATTTCTGTAATGTGAAAAACGTGGCTGAAAAAATTATCATTTTTATCTTTATGCGATTTTCCACGAGGTCGATTATTTAATGCTTTTTGCTGATTTCAAGGTCGAGGTCAATAGCATTATTGAAAGATTCCTGATTTTATTTATTACTCTTCTATCGTAACTACCTAATGCCATTCCTAGCAAATAAATAAAAACAATAAAAGTGTAATTAGGTAATTCCTACCTCTTAATTTTACGAATTTTCTCTAGACATTTTATGTGTAAGGGGGGAGTAAGGACAGTGAGATATAAATTAAAGCACTCAATATACGACAAACAAAAAATATACGTATAATAAACATTTGAAAGTAAATGTATTATAATTTAAAAAAAATGTTTTTATGGGTTGAGTTTTTTGATTTTTAATTATTTTTTCAAAACATTTATTTTTAATATGACATTGATTTAGATTAGACTCGGATTGATGTTAACAATAAATCTCTGGGAGAAGCATTGTTACAATCCTCTGTAATGCAGACACTTTTAAAATAATCTGCAAATAAATTCACTACATCCTGAGTATTTTCACTGGAAATAAATTCACCACATCCTCAGAATTTTTACTACAATTACCATTATAATGCATGTAGTTTGGTAATTCGCTAGTACTTCTCAGTGATTTTGAATTACTTCATAGTTTCTTTATGTCGTGTGGTATAGAATTTTCAATTCCATTTATACATGTTTTAAAACAATTTTTTGATAGTAATTTGCATTTGATCCGAATTTCGAAAAATATAACATAATCTTATAATTTTTTTTCTTTATTTTTCCGGTGAGCTCTTTTTTCATTGAAAATTAAGTCCTTCAACTCCTTCGAAAGCGATTTTGGCAAGTTTGATAGTTTGTACAAGTGGAACATATTATCTTCTTACTAATTCCTAACATCTCATACAAATCTTCGGTACTGGAGCATAAATTATCGGAAGCAGTCGGCTTAAAAAACTTTTTATGAATACCGCACCCAAATGCTCTATACTAAGCGAATCAAGTGAGACTATGGTATCCCCAATTAGGGTAAGTTTTATAAGGCTGAAAGTTTCGAGGAAAGGAAGAAGGAAGGGAAAGACAAAGGTGAGGATATATCTAGTTTCAGGGTTTCTGCTGCTCTGCAGAGTATACCCGGATGAACAAAAAACTTTTTTAAAGATCTGATAGTCTCAATTTCTTTTTAACATTTTTTTTTTTTGGCAAAACAGTTTAAAAAACGTATGCTTAGACGCATTTTAAAATACATGCGTTAAACGGCTGATGTTAACACTTAAGCGACGATTTTTTTTTTCAAATTTGACCTAAATAATTCCAATTTAAAACTCGATTCAAATTGGATGTGATGTAGATTTACCAGTTTCGCTTGTACTACAAGTTTCCGGACACCGTGTATATTCAAGATACTACCGCACCAAGGATGAAATCATTTACTTGAAGAAAGGTTGTTTTTAAATATGTTTGATCCATGGCAACCTCCATTCTCGAAAGCAAAAAGCTTTGCTGTGTATTCAATCATACTGGGTTAAAAAAAAAAAAAAAAAAAAATCATTGGCTTGTCTAACTCTTCTGTGAATAAATCTTTAAAAAATAAATATAAAATTGAATCTGTCGATATTTTTATACAAACAAGCATCCGAGTCGGTCAAGGACTTGCCCCTGTCTCCCGTGTCAATAAACTAATTAATAAAAAATGTTAACGATTGTTTTTAATTAGCAGCTGACATTCAATTATTTTTTACAATCCCTGCGGGTTTTTCGCACATCGTAGGTAGATAACAACAATTAAGAAGTTTCTAGCGGCTGTGAGAAGAAAAAAAACGCACTTTATACCTTATTGAAATCGTCAGTCATGCTAAAAAAAATCAAATACAAACTATTTTATTATTCCGACTTTAAAAATCCATAAACTTGTATTGTTTACGGTGGTTAAAATCTTTTCATCTTCTTAAAAATGTTATTTGGTTTATAGTTACCTACTTAACTGTAAAAATAACATTAAAATTGTGTATCTTTGAAGACGCTAATTTGGTGAACAAATAAAAGTGAAAATAATATTTGATTTATGGTGAGCATTCGGATTTTACTTTCTTAATTATCTCAAAACTTTGTGTTTTGAGATGTCTGATTAATAAACTGGACGATCGATATGTAGCCTAACACAGTGTCCCTTTTAATTGAAACAATAGGTGCGGTCATTCCTTGTAAATATGTCATGAACCAAGTAAACCAAACGTAGGTAGCTACCAACTCATTATTAATTCATGAGCCATAGTCCTGATATGCGTGAGTGTACGCAAAGGACTATCTCAGGTATTATTACTGGCGGTAGGTCGTGATAGAACACGGCTAAAACCGCAGACAGGTCTTGGGTAACAATCGACTCTTCAAACGTCCTTGAAACCATTTCTTGAGATGATCCAGCACCCGATATATATAGCAAATTTGCATTTTTATAGTTTTTTTAATCGAGGTTCTTTCAATGTTATAAAATGCACCGCTAGAATGCTATATACCTAGTAATTGGTCTTGCTAACCACCCGGCATGCGTTGCAATGCCATTTAAAGAAAGAAGATGTTTGTGTTTTAATTGTTTATTGAAGTTCTTTTTGATACCCCCTGCTATCCGCTACCGCTATCCTATCCTATCTTTCGCCTTCCCTGTCTTCTCCCCTCGTCCTTCGTTCCTCCCCCGGATTCCTCTCTCCCACCCTCCTCCTCCCCTGCCGCTAAACTATATGAAATACAATAATTTTTCAAACAACTCGCTTGCCACCTATTGTAATTTTTTATACAAATTTCATAACGCCAGAGTTCACTATTATATACCTTCACGGGCGTGCCACCAATCGGATGAATGCGCACTATTATACATAGAAACCTTTGCGGGCGTTCGTAGTTCGTACAACGAATCACCAAAGTTTCATCGCAATCGGATAAATGGTTTAGGAACTCATAAGGGACACAAACAAAGAAACATTCATTTTACATATTAAGATTAGGCACAAAATGTGTCAAAAATACGGTAAAACTAAATAATAACTTAATCTTGTTACTTGTAACAGAGAATACAATTCATTTACTCGATTCAGCTCTAGCCCAAGCCATCTTTATCCAATGTGACGAGAGCCTGAAATCTTAAAATATTGGATCGGATGATTTTATACCGTTTTCCCGAGCACGGCCGCCCTGTTGATAGCCAGACCGATATTAACAGGGAATAGATAAGAAATCTATATACGATGGCAACAATGGCAGATCATGAGCTGATCTTTCTATGATAAATTTACATTCGTAAATATCAAACGACTTCGTAAAAATTAAAAATACTGATAAATTGTCAAATTCTAATTCTAATAAAATACTAACTTTAATATAGATTGGTGTTTCGCATGAACTTTTTGAGACTAAACGGGAGTTAATTAGTTAATGATGTCTTTATTCTTATTTCAAGCACTTTCATTTCTCCAAGATCGAACGGAATAAATTAATCGTGTTTTAGATGAATTATTTAAATCTATGGATCGCTTTTACGATTTATTTCAATTCTAAGAGCTTCGTTAGTTCAAGTCCATTCATTAATAATCCAGTTATTTTGCATAAGGAATGATACTATTCAAAATATTTTGTGTATTGACAGCTTATCTGACACTCAGAAGACGGTGCTCCCTCAGAATAGCTCTTATCCATTGTTGACCGTGCTAGCAAATATTGATAACTGACCATAGATGACGAATTTAGTCAATATTGTATTTATACAGGGTTTTATCGATCGTCCGTGCTAGACCTCCTGGAAGTGCAATCATTTAAATCAATTATTAACTCCGTATTTTATGACTTTCCATACGATTTTTTTTCGTTAAAATTTAGGTTCAATCAATTTGCAGTTTGTTTCTCAAGGTTTGGAACAATGAAGTTCATCTTAGGAAATAAATTCAACAAATTTATGACTCCATTCGCTGTTAAAATGACAAATCAAAGGGCAATTACATTTTAAATTAAGTATTTTCATGCAGTTTATTGCTCAGCATAAACAACGTATTGGCATTAATTCAATAGTTGTAAAAATAAGCAATAAATGTACTTTACATCAAGTTAAAAAATCTATTATTATTATCCTCTTAACTATTCCAAGAATCAAGGTTAGGTATAAATAAATCATTGGATTCTATAAAAAGAACTACTGCTCAAACGAATAAAAACCAACATTTATTTCGCAGCACCTTCTATTAACACCGACATTGAAAATATAGTATTATATACAGGGTGTAACACTACGTATCCGAAGAATTTTAACAAGCGCTTTTTAGCATATTTGGAGTAGAAATGTAGATGTCATTTTCATGTACAACAAAAAAATAAACGTTTAAATCACACGTCGCTTCTGATCCCATCCCTATATTTCGCGACGAGATCATGAGATAGGTACGCGCGCTGTCTCGTGTGTTACCGTGCTGCTGGAAAGAGACGAAGTGCTTATCGAGGTATCCGCTAGGTTATAAATGTGCTACTCTTCTGACTACTCAGTTGCGACATGTGATGGAAAAATATTTTTAATATTTTCAATTGAAAAAACTAGCATTGGACAGCAAAACGAGCGACTCGACAGTTGATTCGTCAACAACGATATGATATTTACTATAAAATTATAATATTTGTGCTTTATTTACCAATTTTAAAAGTAAAATCGACCTCAAAAATACCCTAATAGTAAGGTTTATAAACATCAAACAAATTTACACACAGTGTCGATTTTTTTATACTCTTACGCTGGTAAACACATTATATAGAGAACCGGATTTTTACTTGATGCATTTGAATGAAAATATATTTTATATTTTAGTTATTCGGCGGTACAACCTCTCTGCACATTCCTTCAGGGTCACTTTGTTATATTTTATGTATTTACGTATACCATATTTTCCCTAAACCGATTGCACATTGTATAATAAGTACGTCGTGGAGCCAATTGTCGGCGGATCGACTGACGTGGAACCGGCAAAACGATATCTACATTTTTTACTCCAAATATGCTTAGGAATCGCTGGTTAAAATCCTTCGGGTACGTACTGTTACACACTGTGTGTGTATGAATGTACACATACATGCATTTTTTTAAATATTAAAACAAAACACACAATATTTAGGTAAGTCGATATGCGTAGTAACTGCTTCATAATAGTTTTCTTTTAAGGCCAAGGTCGTAAGTCACTCTCAATGCCCAAAAGACAATTATTTGAATTGCTATGGACACGGTTTAGGAATATATTATCAGTGGCTGCTTATTTCGTATTCACAATGTCAAACGTCCAATGCATACCGTTGTCCTAAAGTTGTACTAAGCAATCCTCACATCAAACAGAAATATGATTTCTGAAGCAGCCAAACATTCTAGCTCTATAGCATCATAAAATTTGCACAGCTTTTACTAAAAATTTTACAGCGTAACTTTATAAATAATGTTTTCAGCTGGCAACAGAGCTATACAGTTTTTAAATTCCCATGCAACTGTCATAAAATAATGAAGGATGTCACATTGTTTTTCTTTCAATTGTTATACAATGATAAAAAGAGTTAATGTCATTACTTGTCCAACGTGAATAAATTATCTTATCGTAAAATAAAGCATTTGATTAATCTATACAGACCAACCAAACTATTTAACTATCCATATTAAACTCAACTCTTTATTTATTTGCATGTGGATGGATGTACATAGTAATCACGATATAGACCTCTTTTGAACAATTTAGACAAATAAAAAGCTGTTTCGCAAAAAATGTAAGCTCTTCAAAACACTTCCTATACAATTTGCTTCAATGAACTACGCAATCAATTGAATAGATGTTACAATAACACGATATCAAGTACCTTCACACCTTAATAAAATAATCATTTTATAAAATTCATTAGGCAAAATCCTCTTGGAGTTTGTACCTTTGATTTAAAAAAATATGTATTCCGATGTTACCTGGATGAAATCATCATTATTCAGCAGTTCTCTTGCTGCCTCATCACGACATCTCAAAGCATTTTGTTACAGGTGAATAGAATACCTACTTCAACTCTTTTGGATTTTGCATTGGCTACTAGAATTAAAAAATAACCGATCCTTCAAACTAGTTTCATGATATGATGAAGTTGCTCTCGTGTATTTATTCACTTTGTAAAATTATTCTTTGCTTTTTTTTATCTTTTTTCCCACTCACATTTTTTAGCATTGCAGTGCAATATTTGACTTTTGTACCTAAATCCGGAGTATCCGCATTAATAAATAAACAAATAATCACATTCTTTGTTCTATGGCAGGTTAGGTCTGCAAAGAACGTTTTGGAAAAGTTTGAGAAGAGATATTGTAGGGTAGGGCAATTGACAAGTAGTAGGTAATTTATATCTCACAATGGGAACCGCCAATTCGGAAGTTCTAACAGGGAAGTCAGAAATATTGTTAAATAAATACAAGATGCCATTCGATCAGGAATTTCTCATAAATATTTTATGTATCCAAGAGTAATAATTTTGCTGCCTATTTGTGTGAACTTTTCAAATTTGGATGCGATGTTTTTTTTTTTTTATATTAGCTCCACACAGGAGGCTTCGAAGAAAACAATTTCTCTCGGGGCCTATCTCATCTTTGGGGATGCTGTGTGGTAGGTCTTTTTAGGAAGAGAAAGGAGGGGAAGTTCTGGGAACGAAAAAGGTATGAGGGATGGGTAGGAATCTGGAAGTCAATGTATCCAGGAGTGACGGATGTCACCGGTCAGTGGTTGAGTGGGCATAGCGCTTCTGTCCCATCCGGGCGTCGCGTGATCGATTCCACGGTTGGATAAGTCCTCCACCACAACACAAGCAACATTTTCGGCTTTCTGTGGTGGTGGTAGGAGATTTTCAAACATTGTTGGGTTATTCGTAACCCGGGAATGTTTGTCTTTCCTTAAAAAAAAAAATTATGAATCCATCCCTCCCACTGCAGTGCAAAGCGTTGGGCCGAGAGAGTTCCGCTGGGGAGGTATAAATATCTCCCTCAATCAGTCTCTCCCGATCCGGCTCGCAATCCAGAAGTGGCAAACGTATGTGCCGCCAAGACCTAGACAAACCTCACCCTTGCTAAATTATCAAATGCGAACCACTTGGGTGATCTATTACCGGAGTGTTGGTTGTTCAATAAACAGTTACCGGAGCGGCGGTATCCATGCCCGCCTCCCAAACTGAAAAAGTCGATAATATTGTATGATAAAATGATGAATGTATGTATTGCATTGGATGTGTCTTGTAAAAATTAACAAACCTTAAATTCAGACTAAGGATAAATTTACACGACCGATTATCAGATCTGGTCACGAAACCGTGTTTGGTGACCAGATTTGATTAGCCAGGTACTTCCCCACCTTCCTCTTCCTCATCTCCTTCTTCTTTCCACTATCTTCAGCCTCACGACCCTCACATCCCACCAATTTTAGGTTCCTTTGTCTCACTGGCTCCAGACGGAAGCAGTTGGGACGCTTGTACGGTGTTCACAAAAAAATAAAAAAACTTAAGTTAGGTACATATCGTGATTTATACAGGTATATATTTTTTGTTATTTTTCGGTAAACAGCCAGTTTAAAAATGTTAAGTTTTTTTTTTTTTACAGTGAATACCGCACAAGAATCTCAACTGCTCCCGTCTGGAGCCAGTGAGACTATGGAATCCCCAATTGGGGTATGTTGTGAGGCTGAAGGTAGTGGGGAGGGGAAGGAGGTGGGGAAGAGGAGGGTTGGGAAGCACCTGGCTATTCAGATCTGGTCACCAAACACGGCTAAAGCCATATTCAAGCAACGTTTCAATTCTGAATGGTGGTCTTACACCAGGGCGATACTGATAGTATCTTCCACTCTGGAACGTGCCGCAAATATACTATATATTACAAATATTATAATCAATAATTATCAGCCTGAAACACTCATCTACATTGAAAAAATCTTCCGAGAAAAGATTCGGCCGAATGAAACATTAGTATATATTGAATTATTTGGCGGGTATTAGATAAGCCGCCATAGCTCAGTGGTCAAAGCTGCTGACCGGCAATCAGATGGTCACGGGTTCAATTCCCGTTGGCGGCCAGTATCTTCGGAAGATTTTTTCAATGTAGATGAGTGTTTCAGGCTGATAATTATTGATTATAATATTATAATATTTGTTATCTACCCTTGTTTAAAATCTTGTTTAAACGTTAGTTTACCAATTAAAAATAATAATAAATACTATATATTATTTTAAATGAATGAATTGTGAAATAACACAAATTAATCAAATAAAATTTATTTGCGCACGCCGGGTTCGAACCCGCGACCTCCTGATTGTGAATCAAGAGTCTTAGCCACTGGACTACGGAGGTCGTCGAATGTGATCGGAGTTGCTGAATTTTCAACTGAGTGACATCTTTTGATGAACTCACGATTGTTGCAAGGTTTCGCATCATTCTTCTGAACAAGATGTAATGATTTCACATTAATACAACTTAATTGAACCATTAATTCTGAGGCAGTAGGTAATTACGGAATAACCAGTCACATTTAATTATGTTTTTTATTACCACTAGCCTTATGATGGTTTCACATGAATATAAATAAAGAATCTTAAGACATTTCCAATTATACTCGGATGTTTGAATAATCACGTTTAACTTTTTATATCTATTGTCGATTGAAAAAAAACAATGAAATATAATATAGTTTATAATTATTTACGATTATTTATTAAGTTACTCGTATTATTCAGTATACACGTATATTGTGTGTCTGATATACACGGTGTCCGGAAACTCGTAGTACCGGCGGAAAACTGGACAATCTACATCGCAATTGATTGTGATATTTTTTTTTAAAGAAAGACAAACATTTCCGGTTACGAATAACCTGACAATATTTGATAATCTCCTACTGCCACCACAATACGCGGAAAACGTTGCTTGTGTCTTGATGGAGCCGAGGAATCGAACATGCAACGCCTGGGTGGGACCCAAACGCGAGGCCAACTCAGCTACTGACCGGAACTGTTTTCGGTTGTGTGCGCCCTGCGTAACTCTGGTTCAATGAACTAAAATTTGCGAAGCATGTCATTTTCAAAATTGAAAGTGACTGTGTGAAGAATTTATTCAGACAAACGATAAAGTACCTACCTATAAGTAACAGAATTTTGTGAAGTGAAAACTTCTTTAGCACCGTTGTGATTTGAAACTCGATGAAACGAAAAAGCGACATTAAAAAGAGACAAACACATACATCTATAGGATTTTGTCTGCGAGAGAATGGGATAGAATAATCGGTCTCCTCTTTGTACAGTTCTTCATAGCCTCCCCACTCTTGTCTACTTTAGTTTTCTGAAGGTTTCACTTCTATCGCATATGAGCAGGGATACCCGGATTCATGGGGTGAGGTCTTGGCGACGTACGACCAGGATATACTTATAAAATGTAGAACCCCAGATTCCTACCACCCCTCAAACCTTTTTCCTTTCCAAAACTCTCCTGTCCTTCCTTTCCTTAAAAAAGCCTTCCACACAATATCCTCAAAGATGTCACAGGCCCTGAGTAAAATTATTTTCTTCTGGACCTCCTGAGTGGAGCTCATGTAAAAAAAAGAATTAAAAACTTGTAATTTTTTTGTCATTTTCAAAATTGAAACTGATTTGTCAATAATGCAGACTATCCCGTGATGTTTCACCGGTATTCACTAGTATAATTATATTTTATTAATAAAAAGATATATTATGTAACTTCCGCTACATTCTTTGGTGTTTTGACGTACAAACATCACTGCAAAGATTTCTACTGTTTTCTCTATTAAATTAAAACCAAGGTTTGCTTCATCAACTGCCGCTGTCTAACAATTAGAAGGTCTTAATAACACAACCAGCGAGCTCGGAAATGTGCATTGTTTATTGCAACAATACCAACTAATTGCTTTATAGATTTGTCGCTCATGAATTTTGTACCAGGAAATAATCTCTGCAGAGAAAGATGACAAGCTTTTGATCAAAGTACATTTGAAATCATTTGGTCATTAAAATTTGTTGTTTTTTTAACAATAGGTCAGTAAGTACATCGAAATAATAATAAAGTCATAATTATTTTGTTAAAAACACTAACTTTATTTACATCGCTTTATTTATACAAACATGCTAAACTCTTTCGTTGGAGGAAGCTATCATCTGAAAAACTTTCCATAATTAGAACAAGTTAGTATAAAAACAATTTTATTTCAAACACAATTTGTCTTTGAAACACATTGTCTTTGAAACTAAATCAACCTCTGATATCTAGCTCTGATGCAGCACTTCATACTCAAATAAAATAAAATAAACTACACCCTCAAAAGAACAACAGTTTTTGCAACGCATTGTTTTCAAACAGTATTTACATAAAAAAAGCTAGTGTTTTATTTTTAATTACAATTTACGATTATTATTTTTAATTGATAAACTAACGTTTAAACAAGATTTTTATGCATAGCACAAAGGGTAGAAAACAAATATTATAATCAATAATTATCAGCCTGAAACACTCATCTACATTGAAAAAATCTTCCGAGAAAAGATACTGTCCCTCTGATTGCCGGTCAGGAGCTCTGACCACTGAGCTATGGCGGTTTATCTAATACCCGCCAAATAATTCAAAATATACTAGTGTTTCATTCGACAATTGTGAGAAAGGTATTGTTAGGTACTAAATCTCCCGCTTGGTGGCGTCGAGACTAATTAGCTGAACTGAGTCGAGACTAATTAGCTGAACTAATTAGCTGGCCGCCAACGGGAATTGAAACCCGTGTCCCTCCGATTGCCGGTCAGGAGCTCTGACCACTGAGCTATGGCGGCTTATCTAATACCCGCCAAATAATTCAATATATACTAGTGTTTCATTCGACAATTACTTATTATTACATTTTTCCAACTGAAAACAACCAACTTTATTTTTGTGAGAGAGGTATTGTTAGGTACTAAATCTCCCGCTAGGTGGCTCAGTTCAGCTAATTAGTCTCGACGCCACCTAGCGGGAGATTTAGTACCAAACAATACCTCTCTCACAAAAATAAAGTTGGTTGTTTTCAGTTGGAAAAATGTAATAATAAGTAATTGTCGAATGAAACACTAGTATAGTATATTGAATTATTTGGCGGGTATTAGATAAGCCGCCATAGCTCAGTGGTCAGAGCTCCTGACCGGCAATCAGAGGGACACGGGTTTCAATTCCCGTTGGCGGCCAGTATCTTTTCTCGGAAGATTTTTTCAATGTAGATGATTGTTTCAGGCTGATAATTATTGATTATAATATTTGTTATCAACAATTTATGAATTAAGCGGCTTAGAACTTTTTGTTGCTCCATTTAGTTCAACTATTATTTTCATTAAAATGCGGGGAATTTAGAAGCTATTTTTAATAAGAAACCTCATATTATTTCCCACCATTTTCCTTGTTGAATTATATTGTATCCACGTTGAGCTAGTAGGTAGTTACTTAAAAATAAAATTAATTATATTATTTTTAACTAACAGAGATTTATGTGCTTCCTTTCTATTCACCGTCTGCGTCTACTACCTATACCTTTTACAATATTAATATTGTTTTCATTGCTGTATGTTCATGCATACAGCTAAAAAGTGCCTACACCGAACCGGCCCTCCAATTTGCCCACACTGCATGGGCGACCACATCCTTTCAAAATGTCCGGGAAGAGAAACAATACCAGCGTGTGTAAACTGCACCAGACAAAATTCTAAATATGGAGAAAAAAACACCACGGACCACACAGCCAACAGTATTAAGTGCAACTATAGAAACAAAATGCTGAAAATTGCGAGGGATCGCATCGATTACGACTAATTATGCATATTATTAATTACAAGTGTAACGAAAACCTAAATAATATCTACAATATTTCAAAAAAATATTTCCAAAAGCCCGCCCGCAAAGTGTTAACACGCAGTGATAATATACACACATATAATACGTACTATAATTGCAAATGTGAAGTGTATTCCCAGCGCCAACATTATTGTTATAATTATTACTACCTCAAAATGAACGAATTTATAATAAACGCAATAGATAACTCATATAAAATAGACGAAAGGATTTTAAACACGGTAAATAAAACAAACGATTTTGATGATATAAAACCTACAGTCAGCCTAATAATAATACACATGAACGTTAGATCTTTGGAAAAAAAATTCGAAGAATTTCTAATAACTATTAAACAATTAAATAGAATTGACTCTATAATATTATCAAAAACGCATTCATCGAATGAAATTAATTATAATATACCGAGTTACTTGTACTACGCAACAAAATATATAATTAACAGAAATAACGGCGTTGCCATATTTATATCAAATATTTACGCTGTCACAAGTGTAATTGAAATAATGGTGAATATTGTCAATTTATTAAACTTAGAGATAAATTTAATAAATTATTCATTTAATTTAATTATTATTTATCAGACACATTCTTCTGCTTTAACCACATACATAGAAGAACTAAAAAAAATATTACAATATCATAAAAACAAAAAAAAACAAACAACTATGGATGACTTCGTAAACACGCAACTGGACAACTGCTTCAAAATCAGTGAATTCAATAGTCAAAGTGCAAAAGAGTGCAACGAAATCATCACTGACAAATTCTCTGGTATACAAATACTCCATCTTAACATCCGCAGCCTTCAAAAAAACATAGAAGAATTTATACTCAATATAAATAATCTTAATGTAAAGCCGGATGTTATAGTATTAACTGAAACATACACAAACAGTGACTCACCACATTATAATTTAAGTGATTATATCTACATGCAAACAAACACAAACATAAATAAAAACAGTGGCATTGCGATATTCGTAAGTAAGAAATATAATATTGTTACACATTTAGAACACAACTTAGATTCATCAAACTGCATAGAAATCCATCTTAACCACAACAAAATCAATTATTATTTGTAAGCAATCTATAGAACGCATGAATCGAACGCTTATTTATTTATCGAACAAATACGAAATATAATATCAAATTTAAAAAACAAAACTTGCATAATAACAGGGGATTTTAATATCAATATTAACAAAAATATAGACAATAGAATTAAACATGAATATTTGAACTGTATGACTGAAAACAACTTTAAATCGTGTATAAATGAAAATACGCGCGAAATTCAAAGTCAGAAACCATCTTGCCTAGATCATTTTTGGACGAATATTAACATAAAAGATCTTCATAAAATAAAAACCATTGTCTGGAAAAATAACATCACCGATCATCATATGTGTATATTTTTGTACGAGGAAGAAAAAACAATACAAACAAAAAATAAATCAATAAAAAAATCATATACCAAAATAAATCTGCAAAAATTAATTGAAAACTTGAAAACGGAACATTGGCAACCTGTAATCAACTGCGAAGAAGTTGAAATATGCTCAAAGTACTTTGAAAATATTTTATCCAAACATGTAGAAAACTCAAAAACAGATATTCCATATCGTAATTTAGATAAAAATAAATACTTAAAACCATGGATCACACCGGGTTTATTAAATTCAATCAAAGAAAAAGGTAAGCTTTACAAAAAAACAATAAAATTCCCAAACGACAAAAAAATAGAATTTAATTATAAAAAATATAAAAATAAATTGACACGCTTAATAAAAATTAGTAAAGATGAATATTACAAACATAAAATAATAAGTTCTGAAAACAATCCAAAAATAATCTGGCAAGCAATTAACTGTGCAATAGATAACAATAAACAAAAACATTCAATCAAGGTAATTGTAGACGAAAATGATGTAAAAATAAATGCAGAGGAAAACCCTAAAAAATGCGCGGATATATTCAACTCCTTCTTCGCGAAAGTTGGACAAAACCTCGCTAAAAAAATTAATGTAACAAAGGGAGCGACAACTCAACAAATTATCGAAGATATACACAGTGTAAACTCACTGTCCCATTTTAAAATGATCAAGGAAGTAGATATTCTAAACATTATTGAAAATATGAAAGGAGGGTCGTCACCAGGTTTTGACAACATAACTGTAAATATGTTAAAATCTATTAAAAGCCACGTGATAAAACCATTAACTCACCTAATTAATTTAAGTTTAAAAAATGGAATATTTCCGTCTAATTATAAGAGGACAATTATCTCACCTATATTCAAAAGTGGAAACGCACAAAATGTAACTAACTATCGACCAATTTCCCTCATTTCAAATATTGGAAAAATATTTGAAAAAATCGTAAAATCTCAACTAATGGAATTTATTGAAAATAACAAAATACTTCACGACAATCAATACGGATTCCGAAAAGCGCGCAGCACACAAGACGCGATTGCAAATGTCACATCACGCATATATAAAAACCTTGATATGAGCAATAAATGTATAGGTATTTTTATAGATCTGAGAAAAGCGTTTGACAGCATATCCCATAAAAAACTTATGAAAAAATTAGATAATTTGAACATTAATGAAAACGTAGCAAATTGGATAAAAAGCTACCTAAAAAATCGCCCTCAATGTGTCAAAATAAATAACATTTATAGCGACGAAGAGACATCTGAATATGGAATTCCACAAGGTACTGTGCTAGGTCCTATATTATTCATCTTATATGTAAACGGTATATTCTCACAGCCACTTCATGGTAGTATAACCTCTTATGCCGACGATACAGTACTTATTGAAAGTGGAATCACATGGCAAGTTGTAAAACAAAAAGCAACAGAAGACATAAACATACTTAAACACTGGTTTGATATAAATCTACTATCTCTTAATAGTGAAAAAACTCACGTTATACCATTTGCAATAAAATCAAAGCACGTTCCGGTAAATTTTGATATAATTAATTATACATGATAATTCTAAAGATCACAAAAAAAATAACTGTAAAATAAACTGTTCCACATTAAAAATTTCGAATAAAATCAAATACTTAGGAATAACAATAGACAAAAACCTGAACTGGAAAGATCAAATCAACCTTACCGTTAACAAAATAAGGAAATTAATTTACATATTTTTAAAAATCCGAAACTTTCTCTCATTAGAAAATCTAACATCAGTCTACCATGCTATAGTACAGTCAAATCTCCAATACTCTGTAGTAAGCTGGGGAGCTGCATACAAAACAAATCTACTCCCTGTTGAAATTGTGCAACGTCTAATTATAAAAATTATCTTGAAAAAACGAAGAGATAGTAGATAGAGATATATCCAACTCACCTTATTTTTGAAGAATTTAAAGTATTAAAATTTAATGATCTAGTTCGAAAAAATATAATAATCCAAATAATAAAAGAAAAACAAAATCATAGCTTTTTAACTGAAAGTCGTACTCGTCAAAAGCATATATTTCCAACACAAAAATGTAACACCTCATTTGCACAACATCATTACACATATCTAGGAAAAAAATACTTCAATAGCCTACCTGAAAAAATAAGAACAATCGAAGACGATAAATGCCTATTAAAAGCAATTAAAGAGCAATTTAAAGTAAAAATAACAAATTGGTAAAATTTATCATCATAAATTATATAACTTGTAAATTTGTTTTTTTTAAGTATCTACCACAATTAAATCAAAAGATTCAAAACATATTTTGTAAATATTTTTTAAATATTTTTTCATCCCGATACTCGTCCCTCTTCTAATCACAAGCGTCTGCTTCTATAGAAGAGAAATATCATACAAAATAAAAAATAAAAAAATCAGTGAAAATTTATTATATAGTTTATTTGTGTCAAAAAAAGATTATTTTGAAATATAAATATTATATTTTATATGTTATTTTTGCTGTATAAATAATGTATCTTCTGTAATAAATAAATGAAAAAAAAAAAAAAAAAAAAAAAAAAAAAAAAATTATCTTAAAAAAAAATAACTTCTTTATATACATATCTAGCAGACCCGGTCACACGTTGCTGTGGCTAACTAAACACAACACCTACCCCCACGCCATTACCGCCAACCTTTATTACCAACGCTATCTGTTAAATCGAATCCACACCGCCCGCATACAAGCTTGCTGCCCGCTGCCCGCTTGCCAGCCCCTTTATTTATATATTTAAACCAATTTACACAAAACCTTGACAAATTATATACCTAGAAACTTTCCTCATGAATCAGTCTATCTATTGGTGAAAACCGCATGAAAATCCGTTGTGTATGTAGGTTAAAAGATCTAAACGCAGAGACAGCGGGAGCCACTTCATTTTATATTATGTAAAGTTTATTAGGAAGTATTTTCTTGCTTCACAATATTTGATTTGGGGTTTTTGTTTAGTTTATTGTTTCTTCACTTGGTATAATTGTTAAAATTTCTATTTTTTATCTCACTAGGATTAACCTGTTTGGGGTTAAAAATTTAATAATATAACAAAAATGATACGAAATAATATATTCAAAGAACGATTTAATTACATGAATGTTTCTTACAGATAATAATAATAATGTATGATTATGTCTATAATAATGTATGACTTAAATTATTCATAAAATAATTTAATTGAAAGCAACCCGGACGTTTATTGAGTTAAATACTATAAAACACATTTAAATTTGACGTGAACCTACTAAATAAATTGATGTTTCAAAGAGCTTTCACACAAATGAAGTATTGAATTCCGTAAATCTAAACTTTAACTTTAAGGCATTAGTTTATAACAACACCATGGACATTGTGGTCTTGGGATTGGATACCTAAGTAAGGCAACATTTTCATTTTACTTCCTTTTTGTAATCTGCAAACAAACAAATGTATAATATTGTGTTGTTTTTGTTTACATAGACGCCAACACAATGCTGTCCACACTGGATCACCTCCCCTCCATCCAGTACGGAGACTTCACCCTCCAGTTTGAGCTGGACGACCTCCCCCCCGAGGTCAGGGAGAAGGCAAGGATCGAGCTCAGGGAGACACCAGACAGGAGCAGAGAGGCTGTCATCGCGCTCAGAGAACTGCTGAAAGGTAAGAGAGAGAGAAAAAAAATTATTCCCTTCAGCAAAGTCGATAATTTTTACGGCCTCCGTGGTTGAGTTGTTATGATCCTTTGCCTGCGAATCCGGTTCAAATCCGAGCTCATGCAAAGTGAATTTTATTTGATAATTTGTTTTATTTATATAAATAGTGTACAGATTGCGACATGTAAAGATGCTTTCAGCATCGCCTTGGTAAAAGGCGAATCGAAACATTGCTTCAAATTTATTACTTATTTATTGTGAAAAACAGTGAATCCAATTAACATTTCACAAAATTATCCATTAATAACGTTACATTATCAGTTTAGACGCCGCGCACCGCTTTGAGATGAAAAAAAATTGAAGTAACTGAAATTTAACTGAAAAATGTCTATTTCAAAAAAAAGGCGGTTAGAAATGGAGCCCAAAGACGTGATCTTTGGTAGCTTTGTCCTGCCTCTTGGAAAAATAAAAAAATAAAACCTATATTGAAATTAACTATTGCACTAATGAAGTAATAGGTGACAAAAAGTGTAATGCTTTAAAAAACAACAGGATTGTAATGTGCCATTTTTTATATTAGGTCCGCAAAGGAAGTCCCGAGGAAAATAGTTTCCTTCGAGGCCTATGTCATCTTAGGGGATGATGTGTGGAGGGTCTTTTTAGTAAAGGAAGTTCAGGGAAGGAAAATGATATTAGGGTGGTACTAGTAGGAAGGTTCTTTAAGGAAAGAAAGGATAGGAATTCTGGAGGGGAAAAGTTATGAGGGATGGTTAGGAATCTGGGGATCGGTCAGTGTGTCCAGGAGTGACGGACGTATGCATCCATCCCTTCAACTGCGGTGCAAGGTGATGCGTCGAGAGTGTCTAACTGCAGAGGTCAAAAGGCTCTCTCTCATTCACCGTCAAAATCCGGACAATCATCCCTTCCTCGCATCCCTGCTAAGGTGGGGCGGGAACCACTTGCAGCTTATGGCTTTAACTTTGTTTGGTGACCAAATCCGATTAGCCAGATACTTCCCCACCTACCTCTTCCCCATATTTTTCTCCCAACCACTGCCTTCTGTCTCAACGTGTATCCCAAAGTATTGCTTCTGCCGTGTGCGCTAGTTCTGCCACCAAGTTGGCGTTTTTTGAGGTGTTTACGGTCAATTTCAAACTGTATCAGTTTCATACAATTCATTAGAAATATATATTGGCAACAGAATATGACTACCAGACTTGGAACTTGCGCGCATTATTTCGGTCGACTAAATATAAATTATTTTTAAAGGTGGATTTTTGTTATTGTCAAAAAACAACTGATAAAAATATTAATGAATAAAACATCGATTTCAAATACCTATACCGGCTAAATTATTGAATAATAATGAGAGCTCTAGGTCAAAAAATACATATATAAGGTCTTTAGTTTCGATTTCACGCCTTTTTGATCGGAATACGCTAAAAAATGAACACAAAATAAACTAATGTTTTTTTACAATCGGTCAATTCTTGCCGAGTTTAGTCTGTTTTCGGACTAGCCCTTTTTCCTTTATAGCTGCGTTGCCGTCACCAGAATCAAAAACGATTTTTGCAACCGTCAATTCTTGCCAAGTTCAATGCAATTATGTCTTTTTTGTTCGCTTTTAATTGAAATGAGTCTGTTTTTGAACAATTTTTAGTTTTCCGTTATCGCTAAGATCGAGGGTGAAACTCAGAAAGAAACCAACTCAGAACCACCTCAGAAAGTTCATTATAAATGATGATAAGAAAGTGATGTTAAGTTAGGTTAGGGTTACCGGCTTTTTAAATATTATTTTTTCATAGCTTTTAATGACCTTTCTCAGGTGGTTCTGAGTTGGTTTCATTCTGAGTTGGCATGGAACCAGAAAGCATGGAATTACCCTGCGGTTAATGCTAGGCAGAAGCCCTAAAACAGGCTTATCCCTTTAAGATGATAATTATAAACATGTTTAAATTAATGGACGATTGACAAATTAGAAAATTATCTTCGCTATTACGAGTTTGTGGCTGTGTTACCAATATTTAATAGCTTGCCAATAATTTCAACATTTTTTCACTTTGGTTTTAAGCGTACATCGTGCATTGAATTAAACTTTATTGTAACTCGCTCACAAATCCACTTCGTCCAAAAAACATGATTTCGGGGTCAGAAGGCAGTACTTGTTACCTCCTTGCCTGACGCGTGGACGTTGCTCAAGCTGTTTAAATGGAACAAGTGAAGGTGATTCGGTATTTTCGAACCAAAAGACGAAACTAAAACCGGTCTGCGAAGAAATGTTTTGAGATAAATTAAATCAATGAGATGTGAAAGCAATATTGGGAAACTGCACATGTAGGTAAAGATCGAATAGTTTAGTAAGAACCTGTATAGGACTAGTGAAGGGCTACTTGTTATGCACACGTTCTACGACCAAGTGATTAACTAATTTTCCTCTAAAAAAGTTAAAAGTCTTGCCTCACTGTAATGTTGCCATGTATTTTCTTCAAGCGAGCTAAAAAAGTATCATAAAACATATACGTACACAATTTTTTTAATGTCGCATTCTTGGAATAATTTCTCACAGACAAAATTTACAAAGATCAGAAGACATCGCTAATTGACTACTTGACTTGAAATTATTCTATTTTATGTGTTCTAATTGGTTGAACTCATAAAATAGCATATTTTTCCTTATATATGCAAACAATCATCATTTATCTTTGTTAGATAATGTCAAATATTTAAATTAATAATTTATCAAACACTTCAAATTTAAAAAAATTTATGTTTACCATAATAATAAAATGAATACACAAAAAATATTAGTTTTACTGACGACTTTTTTTTATAAATTCCTTTACGTAATCGTAAGAGGAAAACCCGCCTTAAGCCGCCGCTACCCGAATTTCTACCGATTTCTTACATATCCCCCTTTAACATTTGAAGTTTTTAAGCTCTTAAAAAAATATATGTTATTTTTTTTGAAGATTATTATCTATTATGTCTATTATTATAGACATACTCCACGCCGAAACGCAAATTATATGAAATTCCCTCGATAGAAAAAAAAATCGCAAAGTATGCTCCGAAAATTATTACAAACACGTTCATTTCACTTATTTTAGAAGTTGTATGTATGAAAAATATCACAACGTTTCTTTAAATTCTCTTTTAGATGTTCCCCACGAGATTTTTGCTCTATTTTAAACGAGTCGTGTTTTATTAAACATTTTCACAGTTTTCGCTTTTTCAATTTTATCGTTTTAAATATTAGCGCGCTCTCTCCAACATTCGTAATTACATATCTCTCCATCTTCTTCTTTTTGAGCGGGGATACGGCGCCTTAAGGCTTTTATCCACCGCTGCCGAGAACGAAATGACGTTGCACAAATAGCTATAGGTACATAAATTACTATGGCGGGGTTTCTACCGCACGTCCGTCATCCGAGCACCGATTGTGAAAAGTTCGGCGCTGTCGCTAGAACGTGACGGGCCGAAATGCCGGCAATACAAAACACGTCTCAATTTGACCACTACACCACAGATTACCGGTGCCAGAGCACGTGTTTTTTTTTAAGTAAAACTTCTTTACGCACCCTTGACTTGGGGGGTAAGCTGGTGAATGCGTGACGAGGGCGTTACGAGAAGTTTGATCGGGCGAGGCGAACGGAAGTTGAGAGAGAGAGACATAAGTTAGTGAAGATAGAAAGAGAGAGAATTACGTTTCGTATATTATCTACTCTACGGGCAAGCGAGAGAGGTGCGAGCACACATTTTCATTCTCTCTTTCTCTCATAGCCAGTTTACGTTTCGTATATCTAAGACACAGTCCAGGCCTATTGTTTGTATTCACTGTAGGAGCAAGAGAGAGCAGTGCGCGCGCACATTTTCTTTCTCTCTTTTATAAGTTAGTGAAGTTTTACTTACAGTCGTGTTGTCTAAAGCACACTCGTTTTTTGTTGGTTATGCGTCGAAGTTATCTGTAGACGTCGAAACCACCGAAACCAAAGGTCGCGTTGGACACACTATCGCCGTCACGTCGTTCAAACTGTCTAGGTGACGGTGTACAAACGCCCAAAATCGGAACTTTTTGTTTAATTTTTATTTTATGTAAGAACTTCTTTTAAAAATTAGAAAATGCTTTGTAATGTAATAATTTAACGAAAAGTTTGAATCAAAACAAAAATAACCGGAAATATTTTCGCAATCTACACATTCATAGAAAATCTGCTTGTAATATGACACGGCTAACGTATTAGAGGTGGAACTTAAACATTATCGAGTTTCTTCTACCTTTGTTGGGGATACGAAATAGAGGTCGCCCACATTTTATGAAATAGGGTAACTTCTGAAGGTTACATGGGCGCTAAAAATCTTAAAAATATATAAATATAATATCTGAAGGAGCCAATACCCAAGTCTGGACACCCGAAGGTTAAAAAAGTGATGGTCCGGCAAGTCGGTACATGAACCTCACATAATTATACATAACCTAACCTATCCTACCCTAACAGTTTGTATGGAGAGCCATTCACATGTTTGAAACACATGAAACATTCACAAAAAACATTCTAAAGGTTCAGCTCTAGTGTAATGAAATTTTGAACAACTCAATAACGTTCAGTATAAAAAAACTATCACGTACTATGGAGTTTTGAAACATTCATTGAATTAAAGTTGAAAATAATTGTCGATTTGGGAGGCGGGTATGGGTACCGCCGCCCCGGGAACCAGTTATTAGATAACCAACACCTCTGCCATAAATCACCCCAAGTTGTTTGCTACGTTTGTTGACTTAACAGTGATGCTAAGTCAACAAACCGGTTCGTGGGTGAGATTTGTCCAGGTCTTGGCGGCGGACATCCGCCGACACATGTCTGACCACCGACTACATAGCAGGTTAGATCAGTAAGAATGGTTGAGGGAGTCCCTTTGACTTGTCCAGCCGTACTCTCGCGGAACATCGCCTTTTTTAGCACTGGGAAGGATGGATTCATACGTCTGTCACTCCTGAATATACTGACTCCCAGATTCCTACCCACTCCTCATACCCTTTTCCTTCCCAGAACTTTCTCTCCTTCCTTTCCGAAAAAGACTCTTCACACAGCATCCCCAAAGATGACATAGGCCCTGAGGGGATTTATTTTCATCAGCACCTACTGTGTGGAGCTAAAGTAAAAAAAAATTGTTAACGGAAAGATTTTAAAAACTAAATCTGAAACTCGATAAAGTCTGCCGAGCGATTCAATATCTTTTACGAGATCTCTTTTGTGAGATCTCCTGTCAGATTGTGTGATGTTCTATGGCTGTTATTTGCTTTTTCTATGGGCCGATATCAGATTTCAACTGTGAGCTATCACAAATCGGCGAAGCTGGCCTGATACCCATAGAAACAGTAAAAGAAAATCACACAAATCTGACAGGAGATCTCACAAAATAGATCGCACAAAAGACAAAGAATCGCTCGGCTGGTTGGTAAATAAATACCTACGTGTACGAATAAAAGCCAGTTTAGTGTCAATTAATCATTATTTGAAGCGTTAGTGGAAATTATTATCATTAATCTTGACAAACCGTTGAATTGACCTCGCCAATGAAATGGAATAAACATTAGCCACATCGCCTTAACATCCAACGGAAAATTATTGTATAATTATTGTTCATTGAATAAGTCGTTAAAACCTTAAGTAAACCAATTTCCTTTAATAGGATTCTATTCTCTGGCGCTAATGACAACCAGTGGAATAATTGATCATTAAGATGATTTCCTTATTTCACCTATGTTATTATTTCTTATTTCTTATTGTCTCTGCGTTTCATAAATTCTGTATACTATTATAAGTGCAACAGACAGCGGATCTCGTAACAGGTTGAGAATCTATAATTAAAATCAATCTTCCTTTGAAAAAAACCCATCACGTGGACATGCAAATTGAAGCGAGCAATCTCGGTTGAGCGAATTGGTTATAGCGTTATAGGATAAACAACCACTAGCATATCGTAAATGCTTGTTTTAATATTGTGTAAAATTTAAAACAAGTTGATTACATGTCTGATTACGCCTAAAAGAGATTGAAATGGAAGTCTAGTCTCCTTCAACGGAAGTAAACTTCCGAACAGGCCCTCAATTGATAATATGCTTGGTGTAACTATAAGTGACCTGCTCAGATATGGGGGCTCCATCGAAGCCAGAGTTGAGTTAGTCTCTCAAAAACTGGGCGTACTGTACGGGGCCCGCAGGTACTTTAATAGTACACAACTGCTAACCCTCTACAAATCGCAAGTGCGAACCACGGTTGAATTTGGCATTCGACAGCCACCTCTGATCTGGAGCTCCAAAATACCTGGAAAAACCCTCAAATCTATGCAGAAACGTGCGGTCCATTTGATATATTCTCCCATTTTAACAACCGGATTGCAATCTTTAGAGCACAGGCGTCCGACAAGAATGCTATGCTTGTTTTACCGATATTTCAGTGGAAGATTGAGGAACTAGCGTCATTGATCCTTTCGGCACCAGTGCATAGTTGGGAAACACGCCAAACGCACGCCCAATATATGTACACGTTTGACATTTGTAACATGAGAATGGGTCGCTTCTTCGACTCATTCTTAAGTTCAACAGCTCGGCTGTGGAATTATATTATTTGCCGGCCTCTGTGTTTCCTTCTTCCTACAACATGGGTCTCTTTAAGACCAATGTTAATTTCTTCCTCTCCTCAAAAAGACCCTCCACACAGCATCTCAGATGACATAGGCCCTGAGGGAAATTATTTTTCTCAGAGCATCCTGTATGGAGTTGATGTAAAAAAAATTGTAACACCAAAGTGCCTTCCGTACAATTTTTTTTGGAAACAATTGTGCTTCTGATATAGTAGTTTTTGGTGCTAGACCATTTAGCATACGATCTGTCTTTCTTACACTTATCTTAAATTGTATATCGTGTTTCCATTAAAAATTCCTATTCGTGGTGAAACATAAATGTATAGAAAAATATAGGCCGAAAAAAGGCCTATTATTATTGGAACACGAAATTCGCCCACAAGACATTTCTATATGGTAAGACCCTTGTTAGAGTTAATATTCGAGAATTGTATGATTATTGCACTTGTTCGTCGAATAAAACAAAATAAAAAATTCTCGTAAAGCAATAATAACTCACGAAACTGGTACGTAGTAGTTTCTATTACATAATAACGGTCAATCAGAAAAAATCTTGTTTTTATTTTTATAAACAAATCGTCCAACTTGATTCATGTTTATTCATGAATAATTCATAATCCACGTGGAGCTAAAAAATAGACGTAATAAAAACTAATACTAATATTTCAGAACGTAATAAAAAAAAACAAGTTTTGGTTTAATTTATACAGTATTGCTTAATAAATTAATTGAAATAAATTAACATATGTAAGTATATGATTTTCCAAGAATACTTTCGACGGGCCCGGCGCGAACGTGGGAGTTGCCCATTGAGTTAAGAATTATTTATTTGTATTATCCCCAGTTGAAGATTATTTATTTATCCATTCCTTTTATAAATAGTAAGAATAAAGTTTATTTCTTACTTTTAATATCCCCGGCAAAATATCCTACGGACAAAACATCCCCCAATAAAATATCCACTAAAACCTAACCGAATCTAACCTGACCTAACTTAACCCAACATAACCTGACCTAACCTAACCGAACCTAACCTAATCTAACCTAATAAAAAATGAAACTAAAATAATACAGACATCCTATAAAGACAAAAAAAATTTGTTAAAAAATGGTAAAATGGGACAAAAATAATACAGACATCCTGTAAAGACATAAATTATTGTTCAAAAATAGTAAAATGTAAAATAATGTTAGTTTTAGTTAGGTTAGGTTAGAATAGGTTTTAGTGGATATTTTGTTGGAGGATGTTTTATATTTACGATTTCGTAACACAAAATTTTATTGTAACCTAATAACCATCTCATCTGCCCTGATGGTGGACACCGTAATGCTGTCCGAAACGATGGGTAAGAAGGAGGCAGCGCAACACGGCCCCAAAAAGAAATCACAATAATATCTACTTTTGGCCGTGAAAATCGAAATCATAACGGAAGAAAGCGTAGATAATGATTCTTAAAAAATTAAGTGACTACGTCTAGACTTATAGACACTAGACAGACACTTTTTAAAGCATTTTTTGCAATACACTTGTAGGTTTTGAATAATTTGAAATAAATCATTGATTGTCTGCATTTATTAAGTAGAAAAACGATCATTCAAGGATGAAATATTTAGATGCCTACGGAAATATTTAAATTTTCAAAAATATTCGGTGATTTTGTTAACAAAAATTTGAAAACCTTTTTTTAAATCTTTCTGTTATAATTTTTTTTTATGTTTACACGTCTTATATATTATTTTTTTACACTAGCTCCACACTGGAGGCCCTGAGGAAAATGATTCCCCATTCTTCTTTGGGGATGCTGTGTGGAGGGTATTTTAAGGAAAGGAAGGAGAGGAAGTTCTGGGAAGGAAAAGGGTATTATTAGGGGTGGGTAGGAATCTGGGGGTCAGTGTGCCTAGAAGTGATGGATGTATGAATCCATCCCTGGATGCAAGGCGATGTTCCGAGAGAGTACGGCTGGAGAAGTCACAGGGACTCCCTCAACCATTCTCTCCCGACCCGTCCTGCCACGCAGCTGCTGGATAGACGCATTCGCCACCAAGACCCGAACAAATCTTACCCCATGAACCCAGGCACCCCTGTCAAGTCGCCAAAAGTATATCGTAATCATTTGTATTTAGACGGCTGATTTAATTGAATAATTTATTAAAAGTCTGACGAGACCTGAGGAAAAACTTTATATATTTTTCCGTATTTCCATTTTTTTAAATTAACTCCACACAGGAGATCTTAAGGAAAATAATTCCCTCAGGGCCTACGTCATATTTGAGGATGCTGTGTGGAGGGTCGTTTCTAAGAGAGGAAGGAGAGAACGAGTCGTAGAAGCGACCCGTTCTCATGTGAAGATTAAATTATTTACGATTATGTTAATAACAAGTTTGTTCCTATTGATTTTAAAAAATTTATTGGAAATAAAATAAAATGCTATTAATTAAAAAAGGGCTAAGATGAAAAGAAAAATGAATGGTTATAATATATTACGATCTTAATTTAGAAAGACAATAACGAAGAAAAATGACCCAATATATTTTGCTATTAATTTAGAAAGCACAAAGATGAAAAAATATTGGCAATACTCGGCTAACACAATTAATTTAACAATCTTTATAACATCTATTAATCTTTTTTTGTTGGTTTTTTACAATGCAAACTTGTTATTAACATAATCGTAAATAATTTAAAGTTCTTCAAACGGACGGACCACAAACATTTTCATCGTCATCATTTCTGAATGGGGTCTAGGGCATATTGCTTCGATAAGGCGCTTCCAGACCTCCACGGTTTTTGTGATAAGTTGGTGACCTCGGTCCATTACCAGTACTACACCGAGTACCTGTTTTTTTTCGCACCGCCTCTGCATTCATTTGCTTATCTCAACATTGTCTGGGGCGACCAACTAGACGTTTTCCTTCAAGGATTCGTACTAGTCATTTGTGAGGTAGTCGCTTTGTTGTCATCTTGTGTAAATTAACTTTTTTTTACAATGGCTCCACACAGGAGGTCCTGAGGAAAACAATTTCTTTATGTCATCTTTGGGGAAGCTGTGCGGAGGGTCTTTTCAGGAAAAGGAAGGAAAGGAAGATCTGATAAGGAAACAGGTATAAGGGGTGAATAGGAATCTGGGGATCAGTGTGCCGAGAAGTGACGGACGTTTGAATCCATTCCTTCGACTGCTGTGCAAGGCGTTGGTTGGGACGAGAGAGTCCGGCTGAATAAGTCAAAAGGTACCCAAACCAGTCTTACCCGATCCGTCCCTCCAGGCATTAGGTGGGCAAACGCATCCGCCACTAAGACTTAGACAGATCTCAACCCATGAACCCGGGCACCCCTTCTAAGTCATCACTTGAGGGTATTGGCAGAATGACTATGAACCACTATGGCAGAGTGTTGGTTATCCAATAAATGGCTCTTAGGGCGGCGGTACCCATAACCACCTCCCAAAGTGTGTTTGTTTGCACATATTGTGAGAATTTTCTATTAAAATAATAAATAGTTCAAAAAGACTTTTCTTGACTCTTTCATTTCTTGATTGTCTCATAGAATTTTAAAAATTCATCAAATTTTTAAGTCAAAATTAATGTTCTGTTATTATATCATAATGGACCGGTTATATCAAATTGTTTAGATAATTGCAGAACTTGAATATATTGAAATTTTATGAATAGTTCAAAATCTGTGAAACAACCTATCCTAAGTTCAGTTCATGTAGTATCCTTTTATATTGTGTACTCACATACTAAATAATATCGTCCGTACCACCGTAATATGTCGTAAGCTACCACATTTGCAAAAATGTTTTTTTTTTTTATTATTATTTTTCTAGTAGTAAAACATCGTCTGGCAAAATATCATAACCTAGAAAAATTGTTTGAACTTTGTTTTTTTACGATTCGTACGTGTCTTATCCCGCTTGAGTTAAAATCGCGTAGTTGCAATATGGCGTAAGCTACATTATGTACGATACTACATATTACATCAACGCCTTCCTTAGATTATATTGACGGCCTCCGTGGTCAAGAAAGGCTCTTGACTCGCAATCCGAAGGTAGCGGGGTCGAATCCCGGCGTGCGCAAATAAATTTTATTTGCGCAAGTATTGTGTTATTTCACAATTAATTCGTTTGCAATTATATAAAGTATATTTGCAGCACGTTCCGGAGTGGAAGATCCTCTCAGTACCGCCCTGGTGTTATACCACCATTCAGAATTGAAACGTTGCTTGAAATGGCTTTAGCCGTGTTGGGTGACCAAATCGGAATAGCCAGGTACTTCTCCTCCTTCCTCTTTCCCATCTCCTTCCCCTCTCCACTCACTACCTTCAGCCTCACAAAATATCCCAATTGGGGATACCATAATCTCACTGGCTCCATACGGGAGCAGTTACATAGTTTTAAATTATATTTTCTAAGATTATGTGTTGGAAACCACAATATCTGTGTTTATTATTTGTGAAGTTACGCTGTTTTTTCGCTCTCCTGTAAAATTTGCATTTTGTGGCTTACGACATATATTACGGTTGCATGAAGAATGTGTGACTGTGCCTAAAAAAAATTTTATGCACAATCTTAACACTAAAGCTGAAAATCTGTGTGTGTTTCTTAACAGAAGGCTTCGAAAAATTTCACAATGAAATTTCTAGGTCAAGAAGTAATCGCGTCAATTATTGTACTATAGTATATCGAACTTTTAACTTAAAAACAATATAAGTATTTTAATATTACATACTTTAAAACTCTTCAATAAAATCGTCAACCTACATTTTAATGAACATTTTGAACATTTTACAAAAATCTGCGGCAAAGCCAGAAAGTGAAGAAAAGTTATCAACAGTGGCGGTCCTTCCTTTAGGGCAATTGATCAAAACCTCCCAAAATTATAAGATGACAGTAAAACATTGTGAAATATTATGCTAATCAAAACAACTGATATTATTATAATATACTTTAAATGCACCGCGAGATAGCCGGCAAGCAGTGACATCTTACGACTTAAATGGAATCTTCCTTTTCCCACGCACTATGATTGGCTCGGTCAATTTTTAAAATATCCCAATATCATGTCTTCCGTCTCTTTACGTGCCATATAATAAACGAGATGGCTCTATACCGCCTAGAAGTAATGTTTTCGGATTCTGAAGACAGTTTGGGTCATGGCCGTGAGCGAGAGAAAACACCATGAATATTAGGTATGCGTCTGAAGAGATGGTTTGATAAGCGTAGGTTGATTTTGCATATTGTAGGCTTGTCGCATGAAATATTTTACTATATTAAATGTAATTTGACTCTCAAAATCGTGAGGTAATTGCAAATGAATATTATCGTATTTAATTTTGTATTGTATCACAATATCATTTTTTTAAATGACCTTCCACTTCTGGACCCCTTGATTCACCTCTGGTTATTAATACGACATTTTAATGTTAATGTTCGTATTAAAGATATATTTATAATTAATATTAATGTTGCGAGAAAGCAAATTAAATAAAACATTATTATTTTACTGTAACAGGTTTGCAATAATCGAGCATTGCACCCATAATCCGGTTGGACTTTAAAAACAAGACAAAAAAGTTTACTACTCTCAGATATCAAGTTTCATTTTAAATAAAAACTTGCTGCGGCTCAAATGATTTCGTAAGAATAAAACGAGATCACAAAGCGGGCTTGGGTACTTGGGCAAAAACAATAACATTCCCAATAAAAAATTAAATTTCACAATACTGACTTATAAAAATATTTCATATTAGAATAAGTTAACAATATTAATCTAAACGAAAATATGAAAGAGAACAAGACACAGAAAAACAGAAAAAAGACAATGGTCGCAACTGTACCCAGACCTCTCCGTCTAACCGGGACAAGCGCGTTAACCAATTTCGCTATTGCCACCTACTGTCAAACCGTCATATTTGTCAATCTCATATTTTCAAGTTTTAGAATTACATTATTATCAACTAATTATTTTTCTCCATTTGCGACCATTGTCTTTTTTCTGTTTTTCTGTGTCTTGTTCTCTTTCATATTTTCGTTTAGATTATTATTGTTAACTTATTCTAATATGATATATTTCACTGATGGGAATAACCTTCAAAAAAGTATAAAAAGAAAGTTTTTTCTTATAAAAATTGTATAAAAATATTGACTCAAATTAATAAAAAGCTTATAAACTCGTAACATATTTTAATATTCTGTACGCACGATCCATCAAATCTCTGAATTACGCTTTAAAATATGAAGGTAAATAATTTGTTCGCGCCCGTACACATTTAATTAGAAAATAAATAAATAGTTTTGTCCATAAACAAACCCAAATATTCCAAGAAAGGCTGAAAAATTCCATTTTGTATCGGTGCCTCAATCCAATATTGTATTTTTCAGCCTTTCTTGAAAGATTTGGGTTTGTTTATGGACAAAACTATTTATTTATATTCTAATTATATATGTACGGGCGCGAACAGTTAATTTACTTTAATATTTTAAAGCGTAACGTGCAAGAAGCATTAAAAACCTAAAATAATTTGATTGGCGCTAACTGTGAATGCGTAGATTGTAACGTGCGTGACGTTTAAAACCCGAAATATGTCATTTTTAAATCAAATTTTGACCGTGTTGGCTCTTTTCCACAAAAAAATATAAATTGATTTCGAAAGGGTTTTTTTTATCTGGTTAAGTTATGTTTTAAATTATGAGAAAATATGTTTATTTTTAGCATAGTAAGATTATACCGCAGGTCGTTGGCAGATTTGTTAAATTTTCAAACACGTATTTGTATTATACAACACACATTTCAGATCAATATAATCATGCAGTGCAATAAATCAATAAATGATTTGGGAAAGGTAAATTTAAAATTTTTAATTTTATTTCAAATAAAATCATAAAAAAAGATCCGCCCCCTGTTTTGTGAGGAAAATACTTCAGTTTATTTATTTATTTACGGTCTTATGTACAAACTAAAATATTTTTTTTTTAAAATACATTCTTATTTTGCTTAGACATTATTGAAAAATTATAAACACTTATAATCAAAAAATAATCACAAAAAGTGCATAATTTTAATAGTTTTATCATCACGAGTTTGAGCATTTTTGAATGTAGATCAAAGAAAATTTTTAATGAAATAAAATCGATATTGAGTTATTATGTTAAAATGCTGGTATGGAGAATAATTAATATTTCTCATCGGAACCGCCCTGTACAGTAGCAATGGTACGATCGCAAGATCATCGTTCGACGAAATTTAATTTCTCGGCTGCTGGTTAATGGCTCTTAAAGGTATTATTGATGTGGATTTTAGGTTGGAATTAGTAAAATATTAATTTATAGTAGGTACTTAAATATTATTCGGAGGGCCAACTGTCGAGGATCAACTGTCGGTCACCAAAATGTATCGAAAAACCAAACGAAACGAAAAACTATTAGTAGGTAGGAACCTAACCGATAAAATAATCAGTGTTGTAGTAGTCAGGCATGAGTACGATAAGATACAATGATTGTTGCTTCACTCAAGTAACGTTACGGTTGTAGCGATTTGACATCAATCTCAAAATTGGTAGCTCAACCCAAAATGTGTTCCATAGAAGGTCAATGTGCCAGTTACCAGTGTTTAGCATAGCCAAGAAATCGATATAGAAATCAATTCTTATTTAAAGAATCGGAAAATTTCGGCATTCCAATCAACAAATTTACTTTATTCCACAATTATTTATTATAACCATCGACGTGAGTTTATATTTATATACATTTGAATTTAATTAAGATAACACGTCTGTCCTGATGATGTACACCTAACACTGTCCGAAACGTTGGCTAAAAAAGGAGGTAGCGCATCACGGCATATTACTCTAAAAATAAATCACGATAATTCTTTTGGCCGTGAATATCTAAAATCATATCTAATTTGAGTATTCTAATATAATAATAAAATTAAAACCTTTAATAATGTTTAATGTTTCAACCATTATTCATATCTACCAATGAATTAGTTCAATTAATAATATTCATATTACTGTTGAGATTAAATTAAGTTTTTTCAAAAATATTTTTTTTTACATTGACTCCACACAGGAGGCCTTGAGGAAAATAATTTCCCTGAGGAAAATAATTTCCAATTTCTGTCATCTGAGATGCTGTTTGGAGGGTCTTTATGAGGAGATGAAGGAATGAACATTGATCTGAACAATGGAATGGAATGAACAATGTTGTAGGAAGGAGGAAACACTGAGGCCGAAAATCGTTCCACAGCCGAGCTTTTGAACTCAAGAACGAGTCGAAGAAGCGACCCGTTCTCATGTGACAAATGTCAACCGTGTACATATGTTGAGCACACATTTGGCGTGTTTCCCAACTATGCACCGGCGCCGAAGGGAAGAATGACGCTAGTTCCTCGGAGCATTTTCCATTGAAATACCGGTAGAACAAGGATAGCATTCCCACCCGATGCCTGTGCTCTAAAGATTGCAATCCATATGTTAAGATGGGAGGATCTATCAAACGGACCACACGTTTCTGCACAGAATCGAGGGTATTTTTCAGGTATTTTGGAGCTCCGGACCAGAGGTGGCTGCCAAATAATAATAACTGAATCTAGATGCAAATATTTATATTATTAATGTAAGTAGGTAGTAGTGCAGGTACTTATGTATAGCTTTATATGTATATTACCGATATACCTACATAGTGTCTAGAAACGCGTAGTACGAGGAGAACACTTGTGAATCTACGTAACTTGGAGTCAATTTTTTGAGTTGAGATTTCGTTTTCGAGTAAATTGAGTCTGAAATCTGTAGTCCAAATTTGAATAAAATCGGTCCCTATGGTAAATCAGATAAATTTAAAAAAATATCAGCCGTTTAATGTCTGTATTTTTAACCATTTAGTAGCCCAATCAGGAAAATAGTAAAAACGTTTCGTAATAAAAGTGAGACGTAGTACCTACCGGTTTCCTGATGAACTGCGAATTTCCGGACACCGTGCATAATGTAGTCATTTTATGTTGTTTTCATTTTTATATTGTTTTCATTTTATTTTGCATTGATGTGTAATGTACACTCGACATATCACAAGGAATGTACGCACATTCCTCTCGTGCATTTGAGACAAACTTGTTTACATACTATTACGCACCTGCCGATATTTATTGTATAATTAATCAAATGCATTATTCGTATTACAGAGGCAGATGACCTTCTGGTGCCCTTGGACAATGACCCTTGGCTCATTCGTTTCCTGAGGCCTTGCAAGTTCTATCCAGAAAGCGCCTTTGAATTGGTAAGTCATTATTTTTTGCCAGTCATTAATCAAATAGTCGTCAATAACGCCGACAATATTATTTGTGTACATTACATGCTAAGATTTTCCTTAAAAATTCTTTTCTCTCTCTAAATACTTGGATGGGTAATTTCGAGAATTGTATGACTCGGTGTTCGTTATTATTAATATTTGTTCTGCAAGAAACTACGTCATACATTGCGAAGATGAAGGCAAACACATAATTATTAACAGCTTCGATAGTTTTATTCAATACGTTTATGATTAGTATACGTAGGGAAATCCCAAATAAAAGAGTAAGAAAATATTGTTGTCGCGAATCGAATCTTCTTCCTTATTCTCCTTTTAACTTATCCCCATTTATGTTACCAAAAACGTAAATCCTGATGAAGAAAATAATGAACTCTCTTTTATAATAATTATTTTTAATTGATAAACTAATGTTTAAGACAATATTTTTATGCAAAGAACAAAGGGTAAAAATTATTATAGGTTTTAATTATCAGCCTGATACACTCAACTACATTGAAAAAATCTCCCGAGAAAAGATACATGCTGCCGACGCGTTCATAGTTCATAGGTTTAAGTCCCGTCCGCGTCCTTCTGATTTCCGGTCAAATGCTCTGTCCACTGACAAGATATATAATTACCCTGACGGCAATAAACATGATTCCCTTATCGTTATAATGCTGCAGCTCTTTCTTAAACATTCAAAAATAATGGTGAGACAAAAGTTGAGATACACAAAATATGTGTGACCGTTTCCTCCAAAGTAATCATTTTTCCTATATGGAGGAAACAGATATATCTTTGTACGGCTCTGCCAGGGCGACGGAAGTTTTTCGTTTCATTTTCTTTCTACGTCTGAGAGAGATGTATGATAATGATTGTATGCTTGGGGGGTGCAGACATACGTTCACTGTTTGTCTCATTTTCGACTGATGTTATTTAGTGTGTAAGAAAAATCTGCAGCATTATATGTTTAAGAACAAAAACAAAACCATCAGCGCATTGACATTTGAGGTTTTTGAATTTTTAGAATTCACTCACACTTCAATAACTTAATAACTTAATTTTTTACTTACTTATTCTTCTTGTAACTATATTTCATACTTTCAAAATTATCATCACGGCAAGTAGTATTGTGGGGGTTTACGGAAACGTCACGGTGCCGTGTGTGAGAGAGATGCATGAAAATTATGACTTTTTTTCCTTTGGAGGAAACAGACCTAAGTACATTGTGTATCTCATCTTTTGAAAGAGCTGTAGCATTATTGTGATAAGGAATGTACGTTTAATGCCTTTTCTATGCCATCACGATACCGTAACCATGAAACTTCGAAGTAATTTAAAAAGCGCTCATTTCTTACGAAACATGTGGGTTTTTTAACCCTGTAGTGGTCGCATGGATTACATATGTAATCCACTCACGCAAAATTAAAGATTCCTTAAAAACGGGTGGCGCGAATCATTTTATCTTCCGTGTACTTTAAGTTGGATAACACACGAACGCGTTCAGCTCAGCCCTGGTGTCGGGCACGCATTGATTGTGTTACAGGAGCTCCGCATAGTCGATGGTCTACACCTGTAATCCGCGCGACCATTACGTAATACATTTTGCACACACGAAAAGTGTATGCAAAATGCAAAAAAATAATTTTTCCTAATCAATCTTTATGTTTATCCTGCTCAGAAATCAGCAATTAAATTGGTAATTGTTATTTTTTTAATTTATTTTTTGTTGAATCAATAAAAGTGAAAGACGTAATTTTTGGTTTAAAAAAAGAGGTCATTTATGTTTTGGTTAATTGTAAAAAAAATAGAAGTTATGTTTAATATATGTTGCTTACTTCTAATAAACAATGCTTAGATTATAAGATTAAAACATAAATACATAATAATTCTAAATGATTTCACTTTTTTTTTTACTTTAAAAATGGCCTACATATGTATGTAATCCACGCGACCACTGGCGTTACTTTTAAGAACGCGACCACTGCAGGGTTAAACAATAAAAGTGGTTAAAACTGTATTTTATTAATTTGTATTGCACCATAAATATATTATGCGTCACAGAATGATTGTAGACGACCTTTGATAGTTTACTCAGACGGGTAAATACGTATGTATGTGTAATCCATAATGTTGATTCTACAATTAGTGTAAAATGAGTGTCAGCTAACACAGTACATAAAAAGACGAAAATATCTTCGGGAAAGCGCTAAAAATATTTGCTGAGATTTTCTACGAAATCCATTAAAATCGTATTAGTACCAAAATCAATATTGCGACTTAAAAAAGCTAAGCCGATAAAAATAGATTTATTTTTCTTTCCGCATCAAAAAGCTAATATTTATTACCTTTTTGTTGTCCGGAATTTTAGTTTGATATTTGTAAAAAAATCTTATAAAAACTTATTTTAATCTTGGGAAAACAAATCGTTTTGTGTTCACTACTTATTTGATCAAAATTATCAACATGTTTTGGTCGAAGTTCAAAACCGATGGTTTCTTCGACAGAATAAAATAATTAAAAGATAGTTATTATATAATATAATTAAAATGACGCCACATAGTGATTTGTGAATATTGAAGAATTATTTTAATCGGTTTAAAATTATCTATGATGAATCTATTGGGTTTATGAAAATCTCTTCCATCGAATTTATATATATCTATGAATATTTTTTAACGTTGTTTCCCATTTATTTACAGATCAAAAGGTATTATGCTTTCAAAGTCAAGCACAAAGACATGTATACTGACCTCTCCCCGGTCAAGGAGCAAAATATCTTCAAGGCGAACATCCTGACGGTCATGCCCAACAGAGATCAAGACGGAAGAAGGATGCTAGTCATAGAATTAGGAAGTAAGAACTCTTTATATTATGTTAACGATCGATTGCAGAAGACAGTAGGTAGCTGTACTTTATTAATAAGTTGGACGTGGAAGTGACTCAGAGGCAGACCAAGAAAGAATATTGTAGTAAGATGGGAAGGTCTGAGGACTAGATACGATGAGCTAGAGACCAGGAGCGGATTTAAGATCAAAAGGCAGTCAACAAATATATCCAAGGGGCTCTAGGAGGGGGGGGGGGCAGAAAATCTATTTTGAACGTCATTTTTATGCACAAAAAACTAAGAGTAACGCCTCCGCTGCCTTTTTCAAGCAAAACTTAATTTTGGATTTGAGACCAAATACTTAAGAAAACTGAATTAACCCTTTAGGCATCGGGCATATTCTGTTAGAAGGACAGAATGTTTCCGCTTTGCAATAAAATCCAAATACATGGAAGCTTACTTTTTTCGTAACCAAAGTCATAGATAAGGGGCCATCCATAAATTACGTCATACCTTAGGGGGGGAGGGGAGTAGAGAAGTTTGACATTATTGACAAGGGGTATGGGGGGGTCAGCTCTGTGACGTCACAATATGTAAAAATCGGAATTATTAAATCGCAAAACTTTTTTGGATGTAAAATGGCAAAATATGTGACGTCACACTAGGGGGGAGGTGTCTAACAAATGTGACGATGTATGACACGGACGGGGGGGTCAAAAAATGATTCGTGTGACATAATTTATGGATGGCCCCTAACACATGAAAAAAAGTTTCTCATACTATTTATATGTCCAAACACAAAATGGCGCTGAATGGCCATTTTATGACTTTGTCATACCTGAATTTCTGCGAAACAACTGGGCCCACGTAATTAAATTCGTTAATTTATGAAATCTTCCTTAATTTTCAGAGAAATGGAAGCACAACAAGGTGTCGCTGGACGAGGTGTTCAAGGGCTGCGTGCTGTTCGTGGAGGCCGCCATGCTGGAGCCGGAGACGCAGGTGTCTGGGGCCGTGGTCATCTTCGACATGGACGGTCTTTCCCTCCAGCAGGTCTGGCAGTTCACTCCCCCCTTCGCCAAGAGAATTGTAGACTGGCTGCAGGTAATATTAAAACATTTTTTTATAAACTTTTACTTAATTATTTATTAATGTTTTTAAATCTACGGTCCCGAAGAACGATGTCGGATCTGCTAAAATTGCGCCGTTGGGTTATTTTAATTTATTTTTTATCTAAACGTCCGACTTTCGGAATTTTGGATGAAATATAATGGAATATATATGTTTTTCATATATGCTATAATTCTATATCTCAAAAATAGTAAAAATGCAGAAAGGAAAATATAAACAGGTCTACTGCAAAACTACAAAATCGCACACCCAACATTGTTCTTCGAAATTGTAAAAACTGTAAACATGAAGTTTAGGATATATGTAATAAGACTGGTAGTCGAAGATTACGCGAGAAAGTCGTCACAAAAACGACAAATTGAAAAAATATAATTAAGTGAAGACAATATTAGCGAAATTCAATCTAAAATCTGGAAACAGAGAAAAATATATTGGTTTCAGTCCCAGAGGTGCCAATATCTTTTTCTGATTTTTCTGCTTCCAGATTTTCGATCGGGTTTCGCTAATATTATCTTCCTTTAATTAAATATTACAATTTGAGATTTTACTCATTAAGTTCAAAATAAAAATAAATAATGTCGTGTCGCTTGCTCGTCGTATCGTGTTTATGTGTACGGGCCCTTAATCCGTGTTAAGTGAATAGATTAGAATAGCCGGGTACTTCCCCACCTTCCGTTTCTCATCTCTATTTCCCTTAGCATCACAACATACCCCAATTGGGGATGCCAGAGTCTCAATGGCTCCAGACGGGAGCAGTCAAGACTCTTGTGCGGTATTCACATTTAAAAAAAATATGATTGAGATCGAGAGAACGCAAATAAAATGTTATAAAAGAATATATTTCATATTTATATATTATTATAATTAATTTGTTTCCAGGATAACATTCCCGTGAGGATAAAGGGATTCCACATCGTGAACCAGCCCTACGTGTTCAACATGGTGTTCGCCCTGTTCAAACCCTTCCTGCGCGAAAAGCTGAAGAGCCGCATTATCTTCCATGGCACCGACAGGAACAGCCTGCACCAGTACATCAGCCCCAAGTGCCTGCCCGTCAACTACGGGGGCACCCTGGAGATGCCCATGATTTCTGGACCGCAGTGGCTCGAACTTCTGCTCAAGTGTGAGGAAGAATACAAAGGTAACTATTTCCCTATTTTACATTAGCTCCACACAGGAGGCTTTGAGGAAAATAATTCCCCTCAGGGCCAATGCCATCTTAGGGGAGGCGTGTTGAGGGTCTTTTTATGAAAGGAAAGGATTTAAAAAAAGGGTACGAATCTGGGGGTCAGTGTGTCCAGGAGTAACCCCTCCGGCCTCGACCATATTTTCTCAGATGGTAAAAATATTTCCACTTTGTAATAAAATCCAAATACATGGAATATTTCTGAACATATCTGAAAATTAAAAACTGTTTTAAAAAGATGATAAAATATGCTTTAAAATTTTATAAATCAAAATAAACCTATCAATATGCAAACATAAAAAGGTTTAAAATGGCTAAACTATGTTTCATTAAAAAAAAAAATAATAATGACAACAAAATAACTTTATTCAATTCCACTTTATTATATTTTTTAACAAACCGGTTTCAGTTCAACCTGAACCTTCATGGGTTGAATAAAATATATTAAATAAAATACAGAGTTACAGAGTATTTAAATGAAAAGTAGATGGAGGAGAGAGAATGGGGGGCGAGGTGGAGGTACCCAAGAGGGTGGGGGTAAAAGTAGGTACGGGGAAGGGAAATATGTTAAAAATGGGGCTATTTGACAAATCTAACAATTTTTTAGATAAAATAAATAATGATGAACGTTTAGGTCGAACCGAAACCGGTTGGTTAAAAGTAAAAGTGGGATTAAACAAAGTTATTGTAATGTCATTATTGTAATTATGTTTACCCATAGTGTTTACTACTTACTACGTGTGAAAAAATATTTGTAATTCTCAACAATATATTTTTTAAACAATTATTATAAGAAATAATTATTAGCCTGAAACACTCATCTACATTGAAAAAATCTCCCGAGAAAAGATACATGCCGCTGACGGGACTCGAATCCGCTTCCTAGTGATTTCTGTTCAAATGCTCTGTCTACTGTTCTACGTCAGCTTAGCTCCTGCCCGCCAAATAAATGATTACTTATTATAATTGTTACCCTTTGCGCTATGCATAAAAATCTTGTCTTAAACATTGGTTTATCAATTAAAAAAAATTTTTTTTTCTTATTTCAGCTATCAACTCCTACGGATACAACAAGAAAAAAGTCATCAAATGAGAGCTAGAGACAAATGCAGCCATTTAGTTTGATAAATTTCATTTTCTCATTTGTTATATTGTATTAGTATAGTTGTATTTAGTTCATATTAATTGGTTTGGAAAAGCGCCTAGCGCCTGGTATCATTTTTTTTATATCTTATTTATTTAAATCTGCGCGGGAAGAAGAAGAATATGCTTTTTAATGTTGTCAGTAGGTAGAACATATAATCATGTAAATCACTTTTGAGGCTATTTTTAAAAATAATGTATTGAATACGTTATTACTAGACATCGGATTATGTGCACTATCAAAATGGTGGTAAATGCTTGCAAATATTCACTATCAATCGAAAATATGAACTAGCAGACCAAAATATGCACCAATCGTGCCAGATATACACGAGCAATCCAAAAAATGCACTATAAATCCAAAATATGCACTTACCATGCCCAAATATGCACTAGCAATCCAAAATATGCACTAACCATGCCGAAATAAGCACTATCAATCATATTATTAATGCCTTATTTAAAGAGTAAAATGATATGTACAGGTTACACAAAAAAATATCATTTTCATTAGGTGAGGGGGGGGGGGGGTCAAAATTCTAAAACGGCCATCTCTATTACAAATCTAATTTTTCTCAATCCTAAATGGCAACGGTTCCGAAAATAACAAGTTTCTACAGATGATACAAAAATGTAGTTCATGTTTTGAAGAAAAAAAATACTGATATTTGCACCAACCATCAAAAAAGCTCAAATATGCCATAAACCTAGTAAATATGAATAAATATATGCGTACGATAATCCGATGTCTGGTTGTTATGACCAATTTATTTACATTTTTTGTTTGTACAGTAGAAATCAAATCTTATTGATTTCATTTGTAGACATTTAGATTCCTCTTTGAGAAGTTAGATAAAGGGCAAAATGATTTTAGTTTATTTTGGAGAAACCTACCTAATTATTTTTAATTAAAAAAATTTACTAGATGCGTAAACAATCTTACGCAATGTGTAAACTATCGACTAAATTATGCGGTTATAGTCGAGATATTCAGATGTGAAATAGTGCCACGCCTGACATTGTTTATTGGTCAATCTTGCCAATGTTTTAACATCCTAAAATTTAACATTTTTTACTGTTTTTTAAATAAAAACTATTTTGATAAAATCATATATTACGCCTATTACCTATACATATATTATTAAAGCTGTGATTTTAAAAACAAAGGCTTTGTGGAAAGCTTGGTAGTTAGTGGAATGAGTAAATTATCAATGTTTAAAGTGTATAAACAATCATTCCATTATTTTATAAATAAAATGTATAATGTGATTAAAAACATATTTTTTTATAATCATAATTTTAAGAAATGTAATATCTAATTTGATCTAAATGAAATTGGTTTAGCTACAGATGGATTGGAAAGTAGATTTCGCTCCTAAAACTCAGCCAATGAGAGATAAATGTTAGCTTATAATAATACATACATATACTATTAGAAATAAAATAAAGTTTATGTTTACGTGATTAAATACATAATCATTCTTGTAAGTAATAAATAAGCTTTTGTACTTCCTTATTTTTCGATTATTCATCACATTTGCTGGTTTTAAAATATCTGGTTTATTTTTTTAAATGTACAGTAAAGTGCTGAATATCATGTGCCCAATTTCTATGAATTATTTTTACATGGTAATAATAACAACGCTCCAAAGAAATAAGATTTCACATTTTCACACCAGGAATATTGAGTGTTTTACTGTACTTAAAATTTTTGTTATCCTTTATTATTATTACTATTGTTAATATGGAAATATTTGTGTTAAATTGGAAAGACAGCAGCCCATATTAATTCGATGCATTCCAAAATAAAGTTCATATGAAATACAAAAAATATGTTTTATTATATTGTGTTTAGGGACCTACTTTAACCAGTGATTCCTGACATTATTTTGAGTAAAAAACGTAGATTTAATTTTGGTCTCCGGTGACTTTTTCGATGGACAAACAAAAAAAAACTTCCACGTGTCACTGGTCACTCAGCAGATTAACCACTAAACCCAACTGTCCAAAACCTACTGTAATAACTAATAACAAACAATTTTAATTTTTACAGTAATTTAAAGATAGGTATATAACATTGAGTAATAAATTTCAGAAATAAAATAAAATCGTCTTTATGTTTTTGTAATTTTATTAGTCCAGTCATTTTAAATACAAAACACCCAAACACCTAAACACAATGTTGAAAAAAAAATGAATAAGGCAATTAAGGAAACGAGGAAACTTATTCAAGAGTACCTACCTGCATAATGTATACATTCTACAAATTGTTACAAAATCAGTACTTTTATCAAACACACAAATTTAGAATAGGTGACGTATGTCTGCATGGTGACAAAAATATTAATTGACTTACTTGCTATTTGGGAACGACTCACGTTCCTTGTGTGGCAAACTCTTGGATATAAGGAGACAAGGTGGCAAAAATATTCGTTTATCACTAAAACGGCACCAATTTTCTAAATCCCGGTTGTTAAATTACTATTATTACTAAAATTATAAGGTTACTAAATAAAACAGTCACTCTAAGCTCTGGACATAAATAAATATTTTAGAATATTTATGTAATATGATCAATATATTTCTTCAGATTTTATAGCCACAACATGTAAAGAACTCTGAGAAGCACCGTGAGGGTAAAACATCACCATAATATTATATTCGTAGATCTCTGGTCCTCAGGATAAGGTGCTCCCACATCCGTCGTGTGGGTGAGGCTCTGCGAGGAAACCGGGCGATGTTTTGTCCAAACATACAAATATATTCCCCAATTTCCTCTCTGGATTTTGACACTAGTGTAATTATTTTTTAATAAAGGGTTTTCCAATAAGAGGTGTTATTTTGATATTCAAAGAAAAATGCCATTTTTTAACATAAATGATCGGATGTTTATTTCATTATAAAGAGGAAGGTATGGCTTTAATAGTGGAAAATAATATCAGGCAGATGACCACCACGACCACAACCAAATCGCAAAGTGGCTGCCCTATGTCCTCGATAGCCTCACGAATTCCATCTTTGAGGTCTTGAATCGACGCTGGGCTGTTGGCGTAGACCTTCTCTTTCACGTGGCCCTAAAGGAAGAAGTCGCAAGGCGTTAAATCACAAGATCTCGGTGGCCAATTGTGATCACCTCTTCGAGAGATATCACGGTCCGGAAACTTTTCCCGTAAAAGATCAATGGTTTCGTTGCTTGTGTCTTGTGTGGCACGTAGCGCCATCTTGTTGAAAGTAAACGTTGTCCAGATCAATACCATCCAATTCCGGCCATAAAAAATCATTAATCATCTCTCGATAGCGCAATCCATTCACCGTAACTGTTGCTCCGGCCTCATTTGTATAGTGAATTTTAATAATTTCAATGCGTTGTTGAAGCGTGTATCGTTTCATTTTTATTAATGGGCGTAGTTTCTACTTGTCAGATGTCAAAAAATGACAGCTTTAAAAGTGACATCTACCGAAATAGCGGGCTGTTCAAAATAACACCTCTTATTGGAAAACCCTGTACAATATAGATATCGACCACTAGCGTGTCAGTACGTTTTGCTTTTATTGATAATTTACATCTCAAGGAGTTAGGATCCTTCAAAATCGTTAAAATTGCCTGGTTTGAACGTCATCAAGAGGCGTTAAGTATACGAACTCGACAATATATTTTTTAAAAATGTATGACGTACAGACAGAATATTTTCTTCGGTTCCATGACAGTTGATCTGCCGATAATTTGTCCCCCAGCGTAGCTACATACAATGTGCAGTCAGTTTAGGGAAAATACGTTATACCTAATTACACAAAATATAATTAAATGACTCCTTATGGATTTGCAGAGAGGATGTACCGCCGAATAACAAAAGAATAAAATATCTTTTCATTCAAATGCATCAAGAACAAATCTGCTTCTCTAATTACTGTATGAACCAGCGCGTAACTACTAAAAATCGACACTGTGTATAAACTATAAATTCCTTTGATATTCATACCAACTTATTATTAAAGGTATTTTTGAAGTCGATTTTACGTTTGAAATTGGTAAATAATGCACAAAAATTTGTAATTTTATGGTAAATATCATTTCGAGGGATCAATTGTCGGGAATCAACCGTCGGGTCACCATTTTCTTCTAATGCAGGTGATAAAAACATCGTATAAATCGGTTCAGTTTTTGAGAAAAATGGGAAACACAAAACCCCGATTTTGACGATTAATTTCGGCAATATCAGTCTGAGATGCAGTTGTCCCTTTCGCTCAGTATTCGGGGGGGGGGGGGGGTAATAGCGACAGAGACAGCAACAGTTTGGTAAAATTTCTCGGCGTCCGTGTTTTATCTTAAAGTGTCGGCGTTGTGTGAATGCGGTGAGGTGTAGATCACGGAATATGTGGTTAACGAACGCCCTCTCCATTCATTCTCCACAGGTCTCATGAGGTTCACGGGGCGATTTTCAAGATCCTAGACTGGCTCGCAGAGTCTCGCAGACCAAAATGATCCCCTCTGACCCCCACCAAACGAAAGAAGATGAAAAATATTCATAGATGGCAGTAACACACTCAAGCAATCAGTTTGGATATTATCAGATTTTATATAATTACATAGTATAAAATGAAGTCGCTCAAAATGTTTGTGTGCTTAGATCTTTTAAACTACGCAACAGATTTTCATGCGGTTTTCACCGATAGATAGAGTGATTGAAGAGGAAGGTTTATATGTATAATAAATGCTTATTATAGTAGAGAAAAACCGAGAAATTCAAATATTCATCATTACATAGTATCAAATGAAGTCACTCAAAATGTTTGTGCGCTTAGATCTTTTAAAATATGCAACGGATTTTCATGCGGTTTTCACCAATAGATAGAGTGATTCAAGAGGAAGGTTTATATTTATAATACATGCTTATTACATTAGAGAAAAGCCGAGAAATTCAAATATTCAATTCTGGTAGCAGGCAGCGGGCAGCTGGCAAGCGGGTTGTGTGGATTTTTTAAAGGTTGGGTAAATGCGTTGTTTCGTTAGCCACAGCAACGTGTGACCGGGTGTGCTAGTTATTATTAAACAAGCAAAAAATCACCAATTAAATTATAAATGTTTTTAATATGTATTCTATAAAAAAACAATTCATTTAGACCAAGAAAATCGAATTGTCCGTACCAACATTTCCGTATTAAAAATATAGATTAATAAACATCCCGTGGTAAGGTTAATGAGATAATATGTAACTACAATATAAAATCACATTTTCAGGGAAACGGCTGCGAAGTCCTTTACGTACAAAATTTAATTTTATATTTGAGGCCAAAATACCAACCAAACTGTAAATTATTATTTTTAATCATACATTTAGTTCCCGTGGGCACTTAGGCCATAGGCTCATTGTGTTATCTGCTATTTTACCTCATTTCTTTAACAGTAACCCAGTCCCTTTTGTAAAGTTCACCAGGGTTGTCATTGGAAATGAAGCTTTGTCTTCTGGTTCCACAATGTGTCTTCCCAAGTCTCATATCTCCTCTCCACTCATACATGGTTCCCTGAAGGCCCCATAAAGGAAGATGGCCTCACCTCTCCTCTCCACTCCTACATGGTTCCCTGAAGATCCCACATGGAGAGTCCACTCCTCTTTGGTTCCCTGAAGGCCCCACAAGGAAAGAGTTCAAGGAGTTGACCTTAGCTCTCCTCTCTACGGTTTCTCCTCTTGGTTCCTCCTTCAGTCCCAATGAAGAAAGACCACGGAGGTGGCCTCAGCACTCCTAGGTTTCCCAAAAGTCGCTATTTTTCAAATGCTCCAATTTTTTTTATTTGAATTTTATTTTAGTAATTTGTACATTTAAGGTTACAAATTTCTAATGAATTATAATATTTTATATTTCAGCTAATTAAATATAATATTTCAAATTCACTATATTTTTTCTTTCTTTTTTTCTTGTTTTATGTAGCTCCTACAATACATCTTGAACTTTTCAATTGGCGAGGACTTTAGAGTTTCTGGTAGTGTGTTATATAACTTAATTCCTTTGTATAGCAAACTGTTTTGCGTATTCGTTTTGTCCTTTTTGTTTAATCTTATTTCCTTGCACGTCCTTGTGTAATGTCTGTGAATATCCTTATTGTATACGATTTTATTTGAGAAGTATTTTGATAACATGTTGTTTAATATTTTGTGAATAAATATCAACGTGTTCAAGGTCAGCATTTGTTTCACTGTTAACTAATTAAGTTCTTTTAACATTTTATTTATTTTCGAAAATCTATTTCTTCGGAGAATTATTCTCATTGCTCTGTTTTGGAGAATTTGAAACTTATTCTGTTCTCTTTCATTACACAGGAAAAGGATACTTGAACAGTAGTTGAAGTGTGGAGCAATAATTGAATTGTAAATGGTGATGGCAGTTTTTCCGGAAATTTTAATTTCGTCCCACAAGTGTCTAGGGAAACAGAAGGTCCCATTCAGCAGAGCCCCGAGTAAATAGTAAATACTCCGAGTTGCGACCCTGTTTCTCGGAGGCACCGTTCGTGACACTGTTCCCCAGGACATTCAGCCTGAGCTCACACGCTCACATCTTAGCTTAGAATGGCTATTGAAGGTGGTGTTTCCACTCCCTGAGCGATGGATTCGCCACACTCCTACCACTGGCAATCTCACAAAAAAAATTCAAAGTTTCCTCGAAAATCACGAAAAATTTGATTTCTTTGTATACCTACCTATATTTTATAATTTGAAACATAAATAAGTAAAATAGCACTTATTCTTACTAGATATTGGCAATACCTTTTGATTAAAAAATAATTTTGACTAAAATTGGTTTGGAATTTTGACTCAAATTCAAAATTAAGTTATATATAAAAAAGACAACTAAATCGTGCCTCTTATTAGATCAATAGGTGCCTACACATAAAAACGTGTATTTTTTATTATTATGAATCTATAATTAATTACCTAACAACAGTTATAAAAAAACTTATTTTAAAAAAGTCATGGTATTTTGACATAGTAGGTATTAAGGAAATATCACACAAATCTTATCAATAAGCTAGTACGTAGGTAGGTGTGTAGTATGTACAATAGTATACATAGCTATCACAATTCTTTCGCCAGTTTCTTATTGTAGCCAAATTTGTCAGCACCTGAAAATTAAAAAAAATTATTACTAATATTTTTTTACATTAATTATCTTAGCACACGAGGCTATGACAAAAAAAAATATTAGGGTCTATGTCATCTTTGTAGATGCTTTGTGGGGGGCTTATTAGGGAAAGGAAGGAGAAGGAATTCTAGGAAGGAAAGGTGGGTAGGAATTAACGCAATAAGAAAAAGAGGGTCGTGTGAATCCATCCTTCCATTGCGGTACAAGGCGATGGGTTGAAAGAGACCGGCTGGAGAGGTCAAAAGACCTTCCTCAACCAACCTCTCCCGATTTAGTCCGCCACGCGGTTGGTGGACAAATGCATCCGCCGCCAAGACCTGGACAAACCTCAGCTCAAGAACCCGGACACCCCTGCTAAGTCACCAAACGTAGTTAACCACTTGGGGTGACATACGGCATGGGTGTTGGTTATCCAATGAATGGTCCCCAGGTACGTGGCAGCCAATTGGTAAAAATAATAATTGTAAAATTAATTCCAGCAAGATTCTGGGTAGATACATTTTAAAAAATAATCGCCAAATTGCTATAAGGAAAAAACTTAAAAGAAGATTACTGATTTTAAAAGAAATAATATTGTATAAAAAATCGGTAATGCATTAAATGAATTCGTTCAAAAGAGGTTGATATAAACCCTATATAAGTGTATAATGCACTTCTTCGATGATTGTTATTACATATTTTATATCTCTCTCTAATCGAGAAGGTTGAAACACAGGTATGAAAAATACTTGTATAAACCCAATTTCCTAAATGTGCCGGAAATTGCTTCCCGATTACAAAAATGCTGTTATGTTAGTCGTCGATAATGAAGAAAGCATCTTAAATACAACTACAAGCCCTATGTTTATGTTATCTTGCGTAACTGGCTATTTGAAAATAAATAAAGAAATTTGAAATTTGTTTGAGATATTTATAATGGTTCCATGCCAACTTAGAATGAAACCAACTCAGAACCACCTCAGAAAGGTCATTAATAGTGACGAAGTTACGAGTGACGAGTTACCAAATGACGGAATTATGAATTCATCCCTCCCACTGAGATGCAACGCGATCGTTCGAAAGAGTCCGGCTGGAGAGATAAAAGTCTCTCTCATCCAGTCTCTTCCGATCCGGCCCACCATATGGTAGGTAGAGAAACCCATTCACCACCTAGGCTCACCCCATAAACCCAAGTCACCACTAAGTCACCAACCGTAGCGAACCACTTGGGGTGCCCTATGGCAGAGGTGTTGGTTAATGAATAAATGGTTCCCGGGCGGCGCGGCGGTACCCATTCCCGCCTCCCAAATTGAAAAACGTCTGCATATACTACAAGTTTCTGGACACCGTGTATATTGTATATGTTATATTTATTAAGGTCCACAAGGAAAAAGACGTCTTTGGCTACTTACGTGCATAATCGTCTTCATATTTACACAGCAGTTCACAGAGCAGTGGTCCAGCTAGCTCAGGCATGTCCATCGTTCCTCCGAACTCCGGTCTCAGCGCGTTTGCAGGGATGAACTTCATGAGGGAGGCCCTGTTTTCCCCATGGAAGTGGATTCGGTTCCTCAGCTTGGCTCTGAGGAAGGGTTTGAAGAGGGCGAAAACCATGTTGAAGATATAGGGCTGGTTGACTATGTGGACGCCCTTGAGCCTAAGCGGAATGCACTCCTGCAAAGATAACATTGAAACAAGAATTAGAGTGAGAATTTATCTAAAGTATAATGATTATAAAATAGTTATAATTAGGTATATTAATTATTTGATGGCCACAAGAGTATGAACGGAAGGAAGAAAAACCATCCTGTGAAGTTCTGTAAATTTGAAAACACGACTCGGTCGACAATCCCAGAGGTCACGCATCGGTAAGCCAGGGTGGGGCAAGCGCCCTACCGTGGCTAGGCCATGAGCAGGGCTACCTTTCTCTTACCCATCACCTTCCCTTCTCCATTACATTTAATCTCACAATATACGCGTGTAGTATGTACAACCTACGGGAACGAACTATTGGATAACCAACATCTTTGCCGTAGGTCACCCCAAGTGGTTCGTTACGTTTGGTGACTCAGCAGGGTTCATCGGGTTAGGTGTGCTCAGATCTTGGCGGTGGATACACCGGCCTACCAGCTGCGTGACGGGCCGGATCGAAAGAGGCTGTTTGGCGAGACCCTATGACCTCTCTCCAGCTGGTCTCTCTTAACTCATCGTCTTATAAAGCAGCGAAAGGGATAGATTTATTCGTCCGTCGCTCCTGGAAAAACTGAACCCTACCTTCCTATCCACCTTTTATGCCTTTTTCGTTACCAGAATTTCCTCTCCTTCCTTTCCTTTATCAAACCCTTCACACAGCATCCCCAAATATTACGTAGATCCTGAGAGAAATTATTTTCATCGTGGGCCTCCTGTGTGGGGTTAATGAAAAAAACGGTTGTTAGGAGCAGTTGGGTCTTTTCTGTGATATTCACTTAAGCCGCCGCTACCCGAATTTCTACCGATTTCTTAAATATCTCCCTTAAACATTTTAAGTTTTAAAACTCTTGAAAAAAATACATGTTATTTTTTTAAGATAATACTAGACGTGTTCCACCCCGAAAAGCAAATTATATGAAATTCCCTCAAAAAAAAAAAGTCGCAAAAATGCTCCGAAAATAGTATAAACATGTTCATTTCACTTATATTAGAAGTTATGGGTATAAAAAAAATTCACAGTGTTTCTTCAGGTGTTCACTACGAGATGTTTACTCTATTTTAAACGAGTCATATTTTATTAAACATTTTCACAATTTTCGCTTAAATTTTATCGTTTCAAATATTAGCGCACGCTCTCCAACATTATTAATTACACATCTATCCATCTTCTTCTTTTTGAGCGAGGATATGGCGCCTTAATGAAAAAGGCAAGAATCGCCCCACGTGTCCGCATTCCCCTCACTTTTTCCTTAGGTACATTTGTTGAAAAAAACGTCGAAATTCGTTCTTAAATAATCAAATTCATTGACCTGGCCAGTTGCCGGGTCATAGATTAGAAAGGTCGAAATATACATTCATTTTGTTTCTAATCAGTGTACATCACACTTCTAATAATACTGTAAAATGTTATTATCTTCTATTTTGTTCATTAAAAGAACGGACTCCATCGAACAGTCCAATGAACGCCAAGAAAAACGTATCTAATTATTTTAACCTAAGGGATAACCATCATATTGAAAGATACGTTGAAGATAACTATGCGCTTCGGAGGCGTGCATTTTTTAAATGATTTTTTTTTCTTAAATTTAGTCAATTGTATTTATTTTTATTCTATCTATCGCTTATGAAGTTTACTTCTATTTTTGTAAATAATGTGTAATTTGTTAGCCATTTACTTTATTTTTAAGGGTTACCCGACATTTGATCCCCCGTCATTTGGCCCCCGGTATTCCTCCCGGTCATTCCTAAAATCGACTTGAAAAATGCATTTTTTTACACACAGCAGACCCTGAAGAAAATAATTCCCCTCATGGCCTATGTCATGTTTGGGGATGCTGTGTGGATGTTTTTTTTAGAAAATGAAGGAGAGGAATTTCTGGAAAAGAAAAGGGTGACGGGCGTATGAATCCATCCATCCAACTGCGGTGCAAAGCATTGTTCCAAGAGAGTACAGCAGGAGAAGTCAAAGGGACTCCCTCAACCATTCTCTCCCGATCCGGCCTGCCATGCAACTGGTGGGCAGACGCATCCGCCACCAAGACCCGGACAAACTTCATCTTATGAACCCGGGCACCCCGGCCAAGTCAACAATGTAGCAAACCACTTGGGGTGACCTATGGTAGAGATGTTGGCTATCTAATAAATGGTTCCCTGGCGTCGGTCCCCAACCCGCCTCTCAAATTGATGTAACGAATAAATTATATGAAAAGTTAAGTAAACAAATTGTGGCAGGAAAACTGACAAAAATAAATCAATTAATAACGATGCGAACTTAAAATAATGAAAACTGAGATTTTTTCACTGGCGATATCATGCACCAATCGAACTGGAACCGATATGAATAGGATACGCTATACAATATTGTTTTAAGGCATCGTATACACTTGTTGTCCCTCTTCCGCTAGTGATAATAAGTAGGTGTAAATAATAAGACAAGATGCTGTTCCTCGCCGGTAAGCGTATACCGATGCACAAATACATTTAAGTTTATTTTTTTATTGCTTTCAATTCTAGGTGCGCTACCTATACTGAAAGGCGAGACATAACCACGTTTATCAGGGATTTGCCCGAGACTAACATTTGAATTTATTTCGGCGAATTCGTAATTGAATTATCATTTTTATTTCCATGCCTTACAGGGGATGCGAGTATTTATATTCTAGATTAATAAAAACAGTACGTTGCCATCATTTTTTTAACGTACTAACGTATGTTGTACTACTAAAGTTAGCGGTGAGCACCATATTTTATTTTTTCTAGACGATGAATTAAGAACTTCGGGAGATATATTCATTTAGAAACATCTTAACTATTAGAAACACATTCTTCAGAATTAATTCAAATGAACGCGGTGGAAAGGTCGAATCAGGCCTGCTAGTTTTTTACACGCTGTCGTTAAGATTCCCACATTATTTTTCTTCTTCTTCTTTTCTTTGATAGGGCAAATTCGACAGTAGGTCCGTTCAATACACTGGTCGCGAGTAGCAAATTGTATTCACGGCTTATTTACTTACGCGTCCTTAAGATTCTGAATATATTTTAGGGTATAGTGTCGTTTTAACTGAAAAACACAAATGTATGAAAAACGAGAGCTGATGAAAAACGCTGGATGTAAAAAGACAACAATATTTTATTTTTGAGGGCACTTAGGGTTAAATAAATATCAATATTAAACAAGATTATCCTTATGGTAAAAACAGCTAACAAAACAATCATCCGGATAAAAAACCAAGGAAGAAAACTTTTTGTTCTTCGGATAGGACCTTCTTGGAAAAGAGGTATCATAACGTCAGCAACATTGATCCCTCTTTTTAAAAGACATATTATAAGCTGTCAAAATGCTTGGGAAATTCCAACTACCAAAGATAATAATGCATTCAAATGTATATGACCTTTTTTTATAGACCGTGCAATAAATTAATGCTGTTTTCTAAACTAACCAACCAACCATAACGCCGTTTCACCGCAGGGGTAGGCAGAGAAGACGGACCGCCAAACAGTCTTGCATTATTTGCGGATCTCCAAATTTTTCACACTATCGTACATGGTTCCATGGTTGTACTCCACATACGCCTCAGTGATCTTATTTTTACAGCATTTTGCCTACTTTCATCCTTCACCTGCCAGTTCCATGCCTCACTGCCATACATCAGAGTAGGTACCAGCACACCATTGTGGAAAGCTAGCTTCGCTCCTTTAGACAGTTTTTCCTTTGGCGCCAACGGCGTTCAGTCCTCCATTAACCACTGGAGCGATTATGGTCGAAAAATGGACCACTTTTATTTTTCTGCTATTGATAGCGGTCCAAAATTGGACCACATTTTTTGTAATTATTTAAAACATTTCTCCGGCCAGCCATTTATTTTAAAACGAAGCTATTGAAATGTTTTGTATCTATTATAGAGGTCGCAAAACCGAACTTCGTAGACGATGTTAAAAATATTTTTTTTATATATTTTATTCACGTGGAATTTTTGATCAGCTGTTTACGGTTAAAATCGTTAAAATTAAGTCCTTTTCCATAGATATGCATCTTTCATTATTAATAATACCACAGACAATATACAGAAATCGATAATATTCTATGCTGACTCGAATAAGTACCCCTCACGGCAGTTTCAAAGTAACAACACGCAGGATTCGCGCGGTTATGATTTTTTTTATATTTTTTTATAAATCCTACAAATATTAGATAAACGGTTAAATTCAGGTTAATTCATTGGCTATATAGCACTATAATAAGTTTTTATGTTTCCATGTTAAAATGCGAAGGTATGATTTTTTTTAATGTTGGCCAAAATTTTTTAAAAAAATGATCTTCTGGGAAATCGTGAACAATCGAGGCAAATTTATTTATTTCGCGGGATCGCTCCAGTGGTTTGGAGTTACTGCATGTACCCTTCTTTCAATATCTAGAACTTCCTCTCCTTCCTTTCCCCAAAAAGACCCTCTACACAGCATCCTAAAAGATGACCTAGGCCCCGAGGGAAGTTGTTTTTCTCAGAGCCTCCATTTGATGACCAGATCCGAATACCCAGGTACTTCCCCACCATCCTATTCCCCATCTCCTTATTCTCCTCACTACCTATAGACTCAAACCTTAATGATTGATGCCATAGCCTCACTGGCTCCAGACAGTTGGGAACAGTTCAGACTCGTGTGCGGTATTCACATTAAAAACAAAATTAAAATTATTCTGTGGAAAGTCATTTTTTAGCACCAGAAATAGAATTCATTAGGTATGTGATAAGTTATAACTCAATGTGTTGAAATTTTTGGAACAATCGTAAAGCTTTTTTTAAAGAAGAAGAAACCGAATTTGCTTAGTGTCTACAAAAATCTCCACTAAATCTGACCATACCTAATATTTGAACAAGTATAATGGTGAAACAGGTGCGTATTCCCAAAGTGACGATAATTATGTTGAATTATGCATTAACGTGGGTTTTAAACAGTTTATACCAATAACACAACAATCTGAGAAATCCTTGTCGTCATTACAGATGGCCTAGTTCCTAGTGAGTCAATGTTGTCCGAATTCTCAGATTTAGTTACGTCTTGGAAATGTCGTTTTCAAGCACTTGAAAATCTTCCACACAGCGTCTTATAGGAGGATGAGCAATATTTGTTTAATTATGCAGGTAAAAGGAAAAGGCATTGAAGCAAGGCCAGCCTGATCTGGGAATTTTCCATCTGGCCTACGTTCGATAAGGCCAGAATTCCAGATGTTACTTTTTAAGATTATGATTTTTTTAATTTATTTTTATTTTTATTACTTATTAGGAAATTATTTAGGAATGGTTTACTACTTATTCGTAAGGAACAGTCGGTGCGAACACGTTGCAGAAGCTATTGCATGCGTCGTCAACAAATCGGAACAGAATGGTTCCTCTTATTTCGTACCGGCAGTCAGTGACTAAGTAAAAATATTGTAGGATCGCTATTGGCGTGCGAGGAGCCAATAAGAATGTTTCCATGATTCAAGCCCATGACATGTTAAACAACAGAACAAAGTGTGTTTTTACTAATTTTCGGAGCTTACTTTGTGATTTTTTTCTATCGGGGGAATTTGATATAATTACCGTTTTTGCATTTATTTTTTGAGAACTTAAAAAAATTAACGGTTCAATGAAAATATGTTATAAATTGGAAGATATGCTGGGTCTTCAGTTAGATCAGTCGTATCTATAAAGTCAAAAACCTTTCACTTTCACCTCCACTGCCCGCGAAATTGTATAAAATAACAAATTTTTTAAAATTCTTATTTATAAGCTTTTGTAAAGTTCATTTCATAAAATTTCTCCAGCCTTAAAGAGTCCTAAATTCTCCGGTCTTTCAAAATAAATACCAACTCTACTTTTGCCATTAATCTTCCAATAAATGTAATACCAACAGTGATGGGGGTAGCAAATGTAAAATCGTGCAATGTGCAGCGTTTTAGATATATGTGTCCTCCGCGTGCAAAGTCGTATTTTTTCTAAGCATAAACTTTCTAATTAAAATGTGTTGATCAGAAGGAACCTGCCGGCTAAGTATGTTTTCTGTATCCATTTGTAAATAATAAAATTAGATAGAGCCTAATAATTCATAATAAATTGTACAGCGCCCTTGAGGTAATTTTTCACAAAAAGGGCACTCTACAAATTAACCAATTATTATTATTATTAGTGAAGTCACCTGTATCCAATCTACCACCATCTTGGCGAAGCTGGGGGTGAACTGGTAGACGTGGTTGAGGGAGAAGCCGCGCATGTCCAGCAATACCACCACCCCTCCCAGCTGCGTGTTGGGCTCTATCATGGCTGCCTCCAGTGCGATCTGAATCCCACGGAACATCTCGCCCAGGTTGCATACGCTGGGCTTCCATTTTACTATAATATTAAATAACATTTTTATAGTCTCCCCATTCTAACATTAACAAACTAACAGGACAGTAATGGTATTTTCCCATTCATGAAATGAACCACAAACTAACAATGCTTATTTGATACACAGATACCAATAGATACAAAAAATACACAGGTTTCATCAACGCAGTTTATCATCTACAATTAATATTAAAAAGATTCATTGCCTTTTAACAAAGAAAAGGTTTACACCGGTATACTATGTAGTGCACGCCAAATTTTAATTTCTCCAAAACGGGAGGAATGCCGCTTTTCTCTATCGTACGTATGTTTTATGCATCTTTCTCTTTCGCCTAAGGTCATTGTAAAAGTGATTGCACCTGCACGAGAATGGATCGTGTCAAGTTCTGGTCGACATCAAATTCATTCAACCCTTCCTTTGTTCCATAATATAGTAATAGTTCTTCTTCTTCTTCTTTCGTATGGTGGGGGGTCAGAGGGGGATATCTAGATCTGCGAGCCAGTGTGGACCTCATCATCAATCTATGCGTCATATTGGCACAACGGCTACGGGAGCACCTTATCCAATTGATAGCGGAACAGAGTTTGCGAGGCAATGAGAACCCAGGCTGTCTCTTAGCAGGGTCTTGAATGAGATGGGCATTTACTACGTTGGCTAGTTTCCATCTACCTTCTGGGGTGAGAGGTGATCGGAGGAGTCCCTCTCCTTTCATCCAGTTTCACTTCAAGCGGCATGCAGGGTGAGAGATTACATCATCGTGCAAATGTATTACGGTTTTTTTGCAGCGCCTTCTTGTGTTTCTTAGTACTGGGAGCCAAGGGAGAGGAGTAGATTTTAAAGTCCCGCTGACGGTTCGCATTGTGGCATTTTCTGAAGGTCGACCATAGAAGTGTGAATAGTAATAGTTTACTGGTTTCAACTTAAATCGTAAACATATAAATTTTGATTCAGTATTTAGCTTGCATTAATCCTAATTTTGAAAAGATGAATATCGGTACTCGGTACGGTATGAATATCTGAGGAAATCCAAATAAAGGTGATATAATATTTTGCAAATAATAAAGGTAACCAACTAGCAGTATTTTTTCTGAGAAGCTAAAGGTAAATAAAGGCGAAAGACTGAACAAATTTATATTTTCCTTATTTATTCATTAAATTAAATAAGCCAACAAAGGTTACAAGCATCCGGGAAAAAGCAGAAACTGAAAAATCAATGATAATAAATGACGCACATCTCTGAAAATATAGACTTATACCACATTAGACAACATGATCGATTGGCCAGTTGATTAATCGGAATCTCTGAAAAATCTTGCTTGCTCTACAGCCCAGGAGGTTATGGTGATGTCCTGAGAGTGAATCTCTGATATAAAGAAATTTGTATGAGCCAGAATATTTTTGTTAGTTATACGTTATACCAGAGGTCACCAATTACTTTCATTAATAAACAAATGTTATGAATACAAAGGTAAAGGTAAAAAGTAGGTACCAAGGGTTTTTTACAATATTAATGAGAAAAGTGATATTTTTTGCCTTGGACCTTTTTTAGTTTGGACTAAAATTTGTGCAGGCTATTGTCATTAAATCTTGGAGGTGTTCATCGGTAAGTCTGCTCTGTAATTTATTTTTAATGAAGTTCTTCTTGGAAAATGCTGCTTCACAAACATATGTTAACCCAAACAAAGTGAGAAAATTCAAGGCAATTTTTTTTTTAATTCTGGGTATTTATTAGCACAAAAAAATATTATCCGAAACTCTAGACAAGAAACTTCCTGTTTATGGTGTTTTAAAACTGTATTTTCTGGAATCATCATTTCCATCTGGAGAGCAGTTTTATTACTCTCGAAAATATTTGCAGCTTCATTGCTGCATTCATCACCAGGATGCAGAGAGTAAATGTTACTGAGGATGTGGAAGACATTCAATTTTCTTAAAATCTGTGAATCTGTTTTCAAATTCCGATTTAAGATACTAATGAACGTCTTGTATTGGCCGACGTCAAGCTTGGTGTCACTGCTGATTTTTTTTTAAATTAGGCAAGTGTTAGTTAGTTCATTACCAAGATCGATGTTGTAAAGATTGAGTTTTCGCAAAAAGCTTTTACTTCTGTCATGAGCTTCCATACAAGTTTTCCTTTGCCTTGAAGTTTAAGGTTCAGATCATTGATGTGTTTAAAAATATCTGATAAAAAAGCAATGTAAGTTACATTTTCTTTGTCGTTAAGACAGCAGCAAAGACAAAGCGCTAGAAAAATTATCAAATTACATACTCAAGTTACATTTGTAAAATATTTTGTATTGTTAACACAAGGTCAGCACAAAATACGTCGGCGGTCCGCCATTTGGTGACCCCTGCGTTATACCTATTACTTATAACCGTTTTTTAAAAAGATAAAAATATTTAAGCAGAACAATACATCTACGTGTTTGTAATTGGTTATGTCCAAGAAATTATGAGTATAGGCAATGGTAGTGAAGGTAGAGATGCAAAATAAAATCTTACCTCCTGATTGAATTTTCATAATCCTGGAACCGTTTGCGTCTCTCACCTCCTGGAACTCTATGATCCCCTGCTTCAGCATGTTCCTGTCTCGACTGGGTGAGAGGCCATCGCAGTACTGGGGGTGCTTTTGCTTAAACCTGTAGAACCTTTGCATCTGAAATTACACCAAAATTACAAAATAATTATTGTAAGTACTTTTAAAAATGCATTTTTAACATACCTCCTAAGCAGGGTCTCCTCCGACCGAAAACGTGAACATTAGAGATAAACTTAAAACTCACCTTTTCACACAATCGTGTACATAAAGTCAAAAACCTTTCACCTTCACCTTCACGGTCCGCGACATTATAAATAACTAAGTGTGTAAATTAAAAAAATCTTATTTTTTAGCTTTTGTAAATGTCATCTTATAATAATTCTCCAGCCCTGAATAGTCCTAAATTCTCCAGTCTCTCAAAATAAATGTCAACGACACTTTTGCCACTAATCTTCTCATAAATGTAACGCTAATAGTGATGGGGGAAGCAAATATAAAAGCAATGTCCAGTATTTTAAATATAATGTCCTCCGCGTGCAAAACCACATCTTCTCCAAGCATAAACTTTCTAATTAAAGTGTGTTTATCGGAAATGACTTGCCAAGTAAGTATGTTTTCTGTATATATTTTTATTTAATAAAATTAGATAGAGCCTAACAATTCTTAATAAATTGAGGTTATTTTTCACTAACACGGCGCTCTAAAAATTATCCAATTATTATAATTATATGCTTACACATTACTATAAACATTGCCTATGCCTATGATGGCGTGACCTAACTGCAGACGCATACAAAAGTGCGCAAGACCACGCCTCCATTGGCGTTTACAGTAAGCAAATGTTCATGTTCTCGGTCGCAGGAGACCGGACTTTATATACCTACTCTCAATGAGTTTGAATAAACTCAAGACAAAAGTATTGCATAGTTATGTGAAAAATAAGTTGTTCTTACTTGGGCAAAAGCACTTTTAGCGTAGAATTTGCAGGGTCTCAGAAATTTCACTAAGTAGTCATCTTCGTCCAAGGGTACGTCGAAATTTAATTCCTCTGAAAACAAAATACCAAAAGATCAGAAACAAAGTTAAAAAGAATATATTTTTATACGCAAGAACAACCATGTGAGCAATTTATTTATATTTCAAATTACAATAATTTTGATTAGTCACACGTAATCGTTTTTAGATAATACTTCTGGTATTTCACATAAAAATCATTGTATAATCTTAATGTATAAAAATGAATATTTCTTTGTTAGTCCCTTATGCCATTGTACTCGTAGGTTCCTAAACTATTCGTCCGATTGCGATGAAACTTTGGTGAGTTGTTGTGCGCACGCCCGCGAACGTTTCTATATATATACTTACTGGTGAGCTCTAGCATTATGAAATGTGTTAAAAAAATTGCAATGGGTGGCACGCGAGCTATTTGAAAACTAAATGTACCGGGACTGAATCTAAGGAACGCGGGAGTGGGTTGGGGAAAGCGGTAGGGGGTTCATGGGACGGTGGTAGCGGGAAGCGGGAGGGGAAAAGGAGACGTAAGGGGAACGGGACGAATGAGGAAGAACACACAGGGAGAAAAATATTATTATTAAGTGGCATTGCAACGCATGCCGGGAACTTACATAAAACTGTTGTTTTTGAACAGAGAAATGAAGTGAATAAAAGTTTGATTTAGTTGATTATCCTGAACAGATTCTCTCCGTAACTTACATAATCTACGTTAATTCAACATCATGCTACTGTGTATTTTAATTAGAGACAGAAACACAAATGAAAAAAATAATTACACGTGTATCATCATTATGTCAGTACCAAGATGTTGCGACCGTTTTCAGTACCTATTGAACATAAACATGCATATTTAATGTGCGTCTACGCTAAATTGAATTTTCCTACAGTCATTTCCTACAAATGATTGTAGGAAAATCTAAATTTTATTAAACCTACCCTCTTTTGCATAAAAACAATTTTTATGATATTATATTAAATGAAGTTATTAATTTAATGTTTATTTTGTTTTTTAAATACTCGTATATTAAAAAATATATATGTATTTTTTTATTATTTATTTAATTCATCCATAAAAAATTTATGAATACATAATATAATATCATATTACAGTCGGTATTGGTTACATTTTAAGTACATTTTCCCTTTTATATTCTTCCTTTTCTTTTACACAGTAGACAATAAAAACATAATTTTAATGACAATAACATGTTACTTACAAAGATAAAAACAAGGTAATAAATGATGCATTAGTAAGTTAATATCCATAAGTTAATAACATTGTTATAAGAATAATGTTATAATAATAATTGATGCCATTAAAGCAGTATCAAAATAGAAAAAAAGATATGGAGGTAAGAACTGTTATATAGAAGCAACATCATATATATTTTAAGTTGTGCAGAATTTTTAGTAAAATTGTTTCTCGTAATTTTGTCTATGGTTTACTTATGAATGTATAATATATGTTCTTATACAGCAATACTTTGTTTCTGTTTACATTATTGCTTGCTGATACACAATACAAAAACAGCAATTTTATTACTACAATAACAGTCAATGACAATGCGTTTGGGTGAGGGCACCAGTAAAGGATCGATCATTAGAACATATCCAAATTTTAACTTTTTTTTTAAAATTCTTTCTGTGTTTGACTCAGTTTGATATTAACAGGAAGCATGTTGAATATTTTTGTGGCAAAGTATCTAAAACTACGTTGTCCAAAGGTGGTAGAGAGTGCTGGAACTTGCAATGTTTGTTAGAATTACGTGTAATGGTTCGTACACACTTGCGTGTCGTGGCGTGTCGTGGCGCGCCAGAAGCCATCGGTTTCATACATTACGGCGACACGCCACGACCTACAAATATGTCTCTAACCATAGTAAATGTATGAAACCGATGTACTTCTGGCGCGCCACGACACGCAAGTATGTTTCTGCCTTAAATCTTAAGTATTTTTTTTTTCGTAAAGTACGTGTTTGTTTTAAAGAGATGCATGAGGATAGTTTTTACATATATCTGTCGAACATCAAATACTCTCATTATATTAAATATTAAGACACTGTTTGCAGTTAGAGGAAGTTTGAGAATAATTTTCATAATTGTTTTCTGTGCCTTTTCGACAGGATCTAGAGCTGATGAAGTACCCCCTCCCCATGCAATGATACCATACTCAAGGATAGATTGGGTGATTGCAAAATAGATCGTTTTTAGAAGTTGTAATTTAAGAATGTTCCTAATGATCTGAAGAAGTGTATTGTTTTTCTAATTTTATGTATGTGTAGATTCCATTTGAGGTATGGGTGAGCCCTAGGTACTTCATCTGTGATGTGCGCTCTATACTGGGGCACTCACAGCATTCATTGGAATTCGTACATCTATGTATTTTAATGGAATAATCATCATTAGGTTGGCCTGTAGGCCTGTATCATCATTAGGATGCTTGAAGTGACATATTTGATTTTCTGCGTGTTAAGGGTAATCGTGTCGATAATATCTAACCATTTTTTAACTGAGTTAATATTTCTTTCAGCTTTTTTAAATACCGCTGGCCAACAATAGGACCGTATCGTCTGCAAAGCTAACAATTTTTCCCTGAATTTCAAGGTTGCAAAACCTGTTAATATACAGTAAGAACAGAGTCGGTCCCAAAACGCTTCCTTGTCACTGAGGGTATTCTGTATTTTAACCTGTTGTTTGCGTTCATTTAAATAGCTTTTAAAGAAGTTTAGCTCTTTGTCCGTAATGCCGATTTTTTCTAGTTTTTTAATTAGTTTAAGGTGTGATATTGTATCAAAAGCCTTAGAAAGGTCTAAAAATATTGAGATACATTTGTTTCCTTTATCAAGGCCTTTTACAATGAAGTCTGTCACACTAGCAATGGCATCTGAGGTACTTGTATTTTTTTGAAATCCATATTCGTTTTCTGAAAGTATTTTATGGCTCTCGACGAATTTTAAAAGTTGTGCATTAATGAGGTTTTCAAAAACTTTAGACAAGCTATTCAGTTAAGTAATTGGTCTATAGTTATTGGTATCTGACTTGTTTCCAGATTTTTAGATGAGAATTACGATATTTTTTTTAAGTTAGAGGGGAAGTAGCTCTGTGTAATGCTTAAGTTTATAAGATATTCCAGAGGCAATGTGATATCTGAAGACAGTATTTTAAGGATTTTGGTTGTAATTTCATCTGGTCCAGCAGAGGAAGTATTTTTTAGAGATTTAATTGTCCTGAGAATTTCTTCCTTTGATACAGATTGAAAGAAAAATTTTATATTTTTGTTATTTGGTTGATCCTCTGTATCGGTAGATCGGGTGATTTCACTCTGGGGAATTTGAGAAGCAGGATTAGGACCAATATTAATAAAAATATTGTTTACATGATCAGCAACGAGTTTAGGATGTTTCAACAATACGTCCATCAATAGAAAGTTTATTTATGCTCTGTTTCTCTTTTTTAGTTAGCGAGTTTGTGGCTTCTCTTAGTATTTCCCATATTTTTTTGGGATTGTTGTTACTTTCTTTAATTTTTTCTGAATAGTAAATTTCTTTTGCTTTTCTGATGACGTGTCTATATCTTTTATAGTAGTTGGATATTATTTGGTCATTTCGATTATCTTTGGTTTTTTGTGTAGCGTATTTTTTTTTTGTGTATGCAATTTATAATAGAGTGGTTTATCCATGGTTTTGGGGTTTTAGTTTATTAGATATATATTTTGGTCAACGTCGTGGAATGGTTGTGTAATTCGTTTTTCAAGTGGTTAACAAAGTATATCCATGCGACCTCCGATTGTTTAATTTGGAAGAGTTCGTGCAATGATTTGTTCTTAAAGTTGGTTATTAGGTTTTGAAAATTGATTTTATTGTATGCAAGAGGCAGATTACATTTATTTATTTTGGTAGTTGTTTGTATAGCAAAAATGGTTGAATAATGAATGATCAGTGATTGTTGATTGGTATACGATACTTTTAGATGGTTTTTTAGACTTTACCATAATGTGGTCAATGCATGATATAGATCCATTTGTCGTTCTTGTTGGTGAGTTGACGGTATTTACTAATCCATGAAATTCTAGCATGTTAATATAGTCTTGGCTTTGGTGGTGTTGGTTGCTCGGTAGTAGGTTGATATTTAAATCGCCTATTATTATAGTATTTTTAGCATTGGAGAGATTTGAAAGTATGTAACTAAGACTGCTCAGGAATGGCGTAATGTTGTGAATCGATGGCGAGTGGTATATAGCCAGGATTACAGTATCATTGTTGTATTTTATTTGTGTGCAACTTGCATTCTGAATTTTTAGTTCGGTTACTGTAAAGTTTTGATTATTTTTTGTGTATACGACGATTCCATCGTTCTGATTATCAAAAATAGTTGAGTTCTGCGATGTGTAGTCTTTGAGGATTTTAGGTGTATAAGTGTTTGACAACCAGCATTCGGTTAGGATGATTATGTCGAAATCAACATTTATGTGGTGAAGTTGTATCAAGAGTTCATCAAAGTTTTTATTTATAGATCTTATGTTTTGGTGCATAATTTTGGTATTGATACCATTTCCAATCAGGCGTTTACATATATTAGTATCTGAAGTTAAGTGAGACAGGTTTTGGTTATGTACTTCCTCATCAAAATATTCCATTGTGAAAGACATGTTGATATAATAATTATACAAAAATAGTTTATTTGTTTATGAAAGTTCCACTGTCCGTGGCAATCACCGGGAGTTTCGCCCTAGTTATAGATAGAGAATTAGCTAAGTGGGTAATGATTGTTGTAGTTGAAAACAATAAGTGTAAAGTTTCTCCTCGCCAAAATGAAGGGTGATCGGGCAATAACTAACCTGAACTGGAGCTCTCCAGAAACAACTAGACCATTTTTATCAAATCGTCAGCGTGTTTGATGTAGATGATTTTTTCTCCTTCTTTTTTTCTAATCATAATTTTTGAATCCTTGTACCATACATAATTAAATCCCGTTTCTTTCGCCTCTGACTTTGTTCTCAATAGAAGGTCTTTGTAATGAGGACTGAGAATTTCGCTGATGTAGTATTTATGTGACTTTTTTCACTACACAGTAAGGCGGGTCACGATTGTATGGGGGAAAAAAAAAACTTGTTTTGGTTTGTCTGTTAGTGATAAAAGGGTGTTAAATGAAGATGTAAAATCACGTAATTTTTTTAATAATATTTGGATATCATCTTCTTCCTCCGGATTGAGTTGGAAATTTCACAAAATAGAGAAAAACCCACCCTTGTTAAATCTCTAAAAAATATTAGATAAACAATTAAAAATGAACTTTTTTTCAATAAAACACAAATTAGAGAGAATATTCTGACTTATTTATTAAAAAAATATATGATTATAATTAACATTATCTCAAGACAGTGTATTCAAATACCAGCAAAATCCTTCTTACTCTCAAATTTCGGCATTATTTTGCGAGGCTCAATCTTTGCCTTAATAAGACCTTCTCTTGCAGACTTCATACATAAAGTAGTCGAGGCTTCAGTAACAGTCTTTACAGCTCTTTCAACTGCTTGAGTATGACATGGCAGACGCAGAAGAGGCAATTTACCTTCTCCTCCCTGTGCTACAAATAATTGAAGATCTTCATCCGATATATTCTTCAGTATTGGGGGTTCGGTTACATTTTGCTGCCAATTAATAAGGTCGTAGTAATATGATGCATCGAGGTTTATGTTTGGAAGTCGGAACAGCCTTGTTTTACTTAGTTTCTTACTGCGTGCTTTTAGAACACGACGCGCAGCTAATTCCCGGATATGCTTGTGAGGGTCAGTTAACATTGCAAGTAGTAAATTTTCGGGGTGTGCGGAGTAACTGTTTCTTTCTATGACTGGATAAATTATAGTTTTCAGTTCAGGGGATAAGTATCTAGACGCTGAAATTAGCTGCCATAGGTGACGTGCTCCATCTTAACTGGTGGGATGAGTTTTAATACTGAACCAAGTCGGAGCATAAACTTTAACAACGTACGTTGCTAAAATAATAAGATTCTCTGTAGGAGCTTCCGTTGCAACATAAAGACGAAGAATTCGGTTAGCACGCGTAAGCCATCTGGCATGAGACATTTTTCCAGGAGATTTGTGGCCTAAATCTTCAGGTAATTCCCCCACCGTAACTGCAGATACGATTTTATACAAATATAACTGATCTGTACTTAGGTCTTTAGTTAATAATTCAATTTCGTCAATTTCGTCAATTTCGGAAAATGAACAATAGGCTTTTTTCACAGTTTTCTAAAGCTACGTATTTTCTCTATTGTCTCTGAATATGTTTGAGGTCCAGATGTCTTACCGTCAAGATGTGTGAACAAATGACGAAATGGTAACTCGTTCATGTGAAGCAAGCAAATTATCCATTGCAATGGTTTATCCAAACGTTTTTCAAGCAAAAGTATTATACCTACATGTTTTCCAACGTTCATGTTCGTTCCGTCACATCCAATAGCCATTAATGGTTCAAATGGTATTTCTTCCTTTAAAAAATAATCGACAATTGTTCTTTCTATAACTTTCGACGTGCCAGAGTTTGGTGCAATATAACCCAAATATATTGAGTCTGGCTCTTTTATCATTGAAATATGCTCTTCAATGATTAGTTCTCGGTAATGCCTCCCCCCTTTTTCCCTGATAATTAATGTTTTATCTTTCCGGCCATCAAAATATAATGCGGGTATTTGTAAAACTATGTGTTGTGCCTTAATATTTTCCCTTGTTTTTTTTTCGTTCTCTGCGAAATTTACTTTTGTCAATAACTGGAATATTAGACTTGATGTCATACAGAACTGCTGAGGCAATGGCTGCCGCTGCTCTATCCGAAACTCCATATTTATCACAAGTTTTCGACAGTGTAGAATAATCAATAGTGACCGCAGCCTGCTTCTGAGGCATTTGAGATACAACATTTGGTTTGAAAATATCATTGCAATCGGATTCATTTGATGCAGAAAACGTTGAAATATCGATTAGAGAGGTAGTTGGCTTACCTGTGCTTTCCTTTTTAGACGTACGCAAGGATTTTTGCTTCAGAAGTTTTCTTTTCAACGCAGTTTTCATTCGTTTTGTTGTAGCGGTATCCACATTTCCTATTATCATTTTTCGTGTAGTACGTTGGTCACTAATGAAACTCTGTTCATTTACAGGTATTTTTTTATCTTTAGGACAATCACATTTACTGAAATCTTTGCATTTGCAAGACGAAATATCAAACAGCACTTTACTTCTGCGACGGAATTCCTCCATTTTTTTCTCCGGTATTTTAGGATGTGACTTAAGAAGGTTTTTGCATTTAAAATGATATGACCTCAACATGCGTGCTACTCGCGAGTGTGAAACGATGGGAATAGAAGCCTTTCTCCATATATTTTCAATTCGTGCTGCGAAAACTTGTGCAACGCGACCTACCGCTTAAAGAGCCGTAGCGATACTATACTGACTCCAAATTCCGACGACGGTTGCGCAGAGTCGCTGCGCTTAGTGCAATCGGTGCTTCCCCCGCCCTCACCTCGAGCCACTAATAATCAAAACTCGGAATTTTTGTAAATGAATTCGTAAATAAGTACCATATTTGCCATAGAATATTACAAAAAGTATAGTATAAAGGATTCGTAGTAACTTTTATACACACTAGAAAATACCTCTAAAAATGAAAATTTTCAAAACTTTGAAGTGAATCCGGAGGAAGAAGATCGTATCAGAAATTTAAAAAATTTTAAACACGTCGGTTTGAACCCATTTGGCACCCTTTTATCGCTAACAGAATCTAAAATTATCATTTTTTTTAAAATGACCCACCTTACTACACAGTGTGTAGTGAAAAAATTAAATCACTATTATAAGATCGTTAACGTAAAGAACCCGTTAGACAAACTGCTAAAAAGTAGTTTATCGGGACTTTTTGTCTTGTATTTGTAAAATGTATAAAATAAATAAAAAAATAAAAAAAAATAAAAATAAAAGTACGTATACGAGTAGGTTATGACGAGTATTTTTTGTTAACGTATAATCTGGGAGGCGGGTATAGGAATCGCTGCCCCGGAAACCATTTATTGGATAACCAACACCCCTGCCATAGGTCACCCGGGTGTCCGGTTTAATAGGGGGATATTTGTCTAGGTCTTCGCGAGGAATGCGCTTGTCAACCCATTGCGTGGTGGGCCGCTTTAAGAGAAACTGGTTGAGAGAGACCTAACCTGCACCTCTCCAGCCGGACACTTTCGACCCATCGCCTTGCACCGCTGTGGGAGGGATGGATTCATACGTCCGTCACTCCGACATTGACCCTCAGATCCCTACTCACCCCTCATACCTTTTTTCTCTCCCAGAAAATCCTCTCCTTCATTTCCTCATAAAAAAGACCCTCCACACAGTATTCCCAAAGATGACATGGGCCCGGAGGTTTTTTCTAAGGCCTCCTGTACGGAACTAATGATTTTTTTTTTTACTTATTTCACGATACTATGTGTAGATACATATTCACAGGTAGGTAAGTACCTACATACAAATATTTTTTTCTTCTTTTACTCGTTTATTTAATTTAGACGTAACCTACCACACTAGGCGAACCTTTATTCAGACCGATTTTTTTAGCAAAATTAATTAATACGCTTAGTCTATGGTATTATAGTATCGAATAAGTGATTTCGAGTTCTTAATTTTGATCCTTTTAGATTTTCTTTATAATTTACATTTCACGTCCCATTTTCTTATACATTTGATGTAATTAATACATTTCTTCTCTGTCATTTTTCTCTCCTTGTTAACAAATTGTTGCACTTATTTATATTGTTTGCAATGATTTTTCCTTTTTAGTGTTCCCAATATGCATTTCTCTTAATTGCAAGCAAAAAGAATTGGTAGGTACTTCAACATTATATACCTAGATACGTTTTTAGATTTTTCGGCCAAAAGTATTTTCGTTATTTGTTTTTGGGGAGTTATGCCATGTTGGCAGGCCAGATGATGGACACTGTAACGCTATCCGAAACGTTGGCTAAAGAAGGAGGTAGCGTAACACGGAATAACACCCCAAAAACAAAAAAACGAAAATACAAACCTAATTCATAGTAAACAAATATTTCAACATTCTGATTATGTTGATGGCAACATTATAGGTGATTGATTTATGTTTACCGTCGAGTTTAATGATATATTAAATAAAACCTACATCAAAATATTCCGTATGGGAGGCCGAAATTTGCAAAAGTAACATAAAGCTCTTTCAAAACAGTATCCACTTGTTTTGTCACTTTCACGCCAAAAGTAAAATGCTAATCAAAAATCAATCAATGTTTAAATAATTTTGCTTGAAATCTGATCCATTCATCGCCCACTTTTATATATTATTTAGGATTTTTTTACTTTTTTATATTTAAATCTTTGTAGGTACCTTATAGAGATATCTTATATTTCTACATTTTACTTTTTATTGTTTTAATTCTCGCTTTAAATTTTTATTTTTACATTTACGTAATAATTCATAGTTTATACTTTATATCAGGGGTTCCCAAAGAGTGCGCCGTAGAAAGTCAAGAGGGTCGCCGTGAGTCGATCCTCTATCATTATCCGAAACCACAAATATAGGCAACAACACGCACATTCTGAAACTATCGGAGAGAATTTTTTTTTGTATGACAGACGGGTAAGTCCAATTATGGTACAATTTTCTTACAACAAACAATACATGTACATAATTTTTTTTAAACATGGTATAGTGATATTAAACACATCCATATCTGCTGGTAGGGCATTAAGGAATGTCATACCTCTTGTCATGCTATGTTGAGCCATGACATCTGTCCGACCCTGCGGTATGCAGAATAGGTCGTGGCTACGAGTTCGACATTACTTGCGGCGTTTAGGTAGAAACTGCAATTGTGGATAAAAAAAAATGAATGAAGGCAGCGGTCAAGATTGCTTCCCACAATTGAATAAATATGCGGCATCTACTGAACAGGTTGTCTTACAAGACCAGATGGCAATTTTCATGGAACCCCTATCGAAGCTCACCGAATGGTTTTGGAAGTATTTTGCAGATGATGATGTCGAAAAAGTTGCGTGGATCCAAGACCTTTCCGTGCACAAGCTCCGCCAGGATTCACAACACAAGAGCAAGAGAGTCTCGTTCAGCTCTCTTGCGACAACAGCCGCAAAACTAGATTCACCAGTACCGATTTGGTGATTTTTGGTTATCGATTCAAAATGAATATCTAAATTTAACTTCGAAAGCTTTAATTTTCATTTCGTTTGCCACATCATATTTATGTGAAGGTGGATTTTCAGCTGTAACTGTGCGGAAATCTTCAAGCTCACCCGTCACATAATAAAACTCAATTTCATATTGTGGATGTTTTAATTTGTGTGCCTATCTACCTAACTACTATTATTTTAGGTACCTATTTCTTTCGACTTTAATATAAATATAGTCATTATATCTATTCCAAATAGCTTACTAAAGTAGGGCGCCGCGCCGTGACAAAATACTAAACTTGTAAGTGCGCTGCTGGCTGAAAAAGATTGGGAACCCCTGCTTTATATCTTATATTTTTCACTTTATAATTTAGTTTTATTCATTTTACATTTTATTCACTGCTTACTTTTTACCTTTTTTGTTAAATTTCACTTACAATCTTCATGTTGTTGTACTATTTATAAGTATGTCAATTATGTTAATGGCACGTATTGTGTCGTATATGTGTAAATAAATATATAAATAAATAAATTATTTAGTAGGGTATTTCAATATCAAAACTTGTATTTACACATCAATTGTCCAGTTGATTAGTCAGACATCTCCAAATACAAAATTTTGAGATAATGAGGAAAGCAGTATTCGAATTCTCACCATAAATCAAATATTATTTACATGTGTCCATGTTTTACTTATTCAAATGCTATAAAATAACACCGGGAAGCATAACGGTCCAGCACATTAGTATGACATTTTGAAATTACTACTAGTGACCAAGAAAACATTAACATTTTGGTTTAACTCAGTACAATTATACAATTTTTCTGCAATATAATTGTTTGGTGGCCTTTATGAGTAATCTGAGTATTCTACCACATAGAGAGTACACTTTTACATGTAACTGCATACTCAACTCAAATATAATTTTTTCTGAAATGTCCGACGAATGACTGGCAAGCGAAATATCTTTTTAATTTAAATTTTTCGAAAATATCCGACGAATGACTGCCAAGCGAAAAATCTAGGAAATCTTTATAATTTTGACAGGTATGTCTAGTCGTCTAGTGCATAAACTGCTGTAAAATAGTGCACCATGTTTAATGCACTTATTTATTTGGCCCTCGGCAGTAATTTCGTAAATATTATTATTTGGACCTTCACACGCAAAATAAACGATTAATTTAATCAATAAACTTGCGCTATAACTGGTTTAAGGTATAATTTAATGAAGTATTGGAAATATCGTTAAAACTTGTTGGGGTTCTTACTCGGCACACTTTAATAATATTTAGTAGTATTGAAATGGATGTATTTCTGAATCTTGGATTTAACTCCTATGAAAACCATAATTATTTAACCTTTTTACATCACTAATTTCTGAAATTTATAAATTAACGTAAACCCGAAACAGCAAACCTAAATTTTAAACCACTTTTATGTTTAATTATTTTTTCAATAAGTACCATATTTACTCAACATTTTCCAAGACAAAACAGTTTTAATATGTGTATTAATAAGAATCACAGCTATTTATATTATTTCAATTCAATTAATAAGTTAATTATTCGTCCGGTGAATTTCAAATGAACGAAGTACCTAATGCGACGTATAAAGTGGGAGTTCACAAATGATTTTATTTGAATAAACGTGTGTTGAATAAAAATGTGTACATGTAATACCAATGGAATATTTAAATTTTTGCACATATTCTAATATTTCTGTTGTACGTACAAAGGGGAAAAACTATACAATCAGGGAATTTTACTATTTTTTCTAAATCACCATCAAATAGCCACCTCCAGGGCCTTGCAGCAAAAACCCGCGGGAGAATGTAGAGAAATATTTTTCACATAATTAAAAGCTTTAAAGTAAGATTTTTATTATTGGGTTTTTATGCCGTGTTGCGCTACCCCCTTCTTTAGCCAACGTTTCGGACAGCATTACAGTGTCCATCATCAGGGCACATGTGTAATTAGATGATGGACGTTAATCTTTTGGCCGTGAAAACCTCAAATCATACCAGGAAGGAAAATTTGTTTTTAACACACCCCACAGGAGGCCATGAGGAAAATAATTTCCCTCAGGGCCTATGTCATCTTTGAGGGTACTGTGGAGGGTATTTTAAGGAAAGGAAAGATAGGTAGTTATGGAAAAGAAAAGGGTATGAGGGGTGGGTAAGAATCCGGGATCAGTGTGTCTAGGAGTGACGGACTCCTCCCTCCCTCCTACTGCGGTGCAAGGCGATATTCCGAGAGAGTACTGCTGGAAGAGTTAAATGGACTCCCTCTACCGTTCTTTCTCGATCCGGCCTGCCATGCAGCTTATGGACACATGCATCCGCTGTCAAGACCTGGATAAACTTCACCTCATGAACCCGGGCACCCCTGCTAAGTTACCAAACGTAGCGAACCACTTGGGGTGAGCTGTGACAGAGGACGGTACCCATACCGCCTCCCAAATTGATGCGAAGTTTAAATATATATGAGTTTGTGTGTGCAGTGGCGGTTTTCTGTAAAGTGCGTTTGTGCAGTGAACCCCCATTAAAAGATGATGAAATAAAACAAACTCGTTTTATAATAACTAACTAACTAACTAACTAACTAACCATCACGCCGTTTCCCCGCAGGGGTAGGCAGAGAGGACGGACCGCCAAACAACTCGGTCTTGGCACACAGTCTTTGCTTCACTCACATTCATACATCGTCTCATACATACTCTTCTATTATTCCGACTTTTGACATGGCCCGACTCAAGTATCTGATTCACTTGATCGTGCCATGTCTTCCTCGGGCGTCCCCTACTTCTTCTTCCATTCACATTTGCGTCATATATTCTTCTCACATTATTTTCTTCTTTCATTCGCTCTACATGTCCAAATCATCGTTTTATAATAATATATAATATTATTATAAAACAAGTTTGGAATCATTATAAAACAAGTTTATAATCACATTATAAATAGGGCTCCATTAAAATCCATATTTTAAACTCGCGCCATCGCGCACCGCGTCGAAATCGGTACCTATGCCCATTTGGTGCTTGATGTGGTTGCGCGCAAAATTCTCCTTACAAAAACATCCTGGCCCATACAGATCCCTCTGACGGTGATTTGAACGAAACTATCCATTTGTTTGCCAAAATTCATTCCAGCTTGGTGCGCAGCGATTCCGTATCACTTCACGAGTTTTCACTCCGATCTTTCACGAGTACTACCGATCTAGTCCGTCGGAGAGTGACAAGTTGCCTTTGCACGGATGCAACTATACGTGAACTCCCATTTAGATTCTACTTAGATTAATCTTCACTACAAATCGGTTTACATTATGAACATCAAAAAATATGCTTGGGATAAATTGAAGCTTTTATTACCTTTTGAATGGATTGGAATTACAATAAAATATTATTTACGTTACAAAAAATATAAAAACTATTAAAACAATGTTTTTAACTATGAAGTAATACCAGAAATAATTTTTTTTAAATACCCCTTTATGGCTTAGACTATTTTTGACGTTTTGTATGATCTAACTTTTTTTCAATCTTATAAAATTATGCACAAAATAAATTTTAAAAAACACTTTGGCGCTTACTTGCCGCATACAAAAAAGAAGGTCGATTTTAAATTTTGAAAGCGTGAGAATCAAAATATTTCTAGCGTTCATATTCCTTTTTTTAGATTATTTTAGGCAAACGTCGCATTGTCAAGTCGCTACTTATGTAATTTTGTGTTGAACTTACTTCAGTATTGTTTTGGCCATAAATATACCAAATCAACCACCCACCCACGTTATCGCTAATATTCTGTCATAATTTTTTTACACAATCACTGAGTGCAGTGTTGGGTACATAAAAAATAATGCTAATACTCATGAAAAATGGTTGGATAATAAAAATTAAAAGGCCTCCGCGTCCACTTATATTTTCTACGTAATTATTCTTGTTGTAAAAACAATGATAATTAGCAACGTGCATTGCTGTAAAAAAACATTAAACAATTTAATTCCTCTGAAAGTAATATTTGATTAGATAAATCTTCTGAACCCCCTGTTAAAAAGACCACGAACCGCCACTGTGTGTGTGTGTATATATTATATGGAAGCCTCGGAATGAGTAGATCACCCAGTAAGGCCAACATTTGCATAGTAATGTTACAACAAAAATAATCGAAATAAACATGTAGATAAGTATGCAAAATATACCTTTAGAAACCACGGGTTGGATACTAATATTGGAAATAATGATATGTCACATTAGCAGACAAAAGACTGTGAATCCAAGAGAAGTTATTAATGTTAGTTAATAATGGCATCCTTTATGACAGCGACAATGAAGTATTTCAAATTAAATTGGCTGGTTTTTTCCATGTTACCCAATCCAACCTAAAATTAGCATAACCATGAAACTTAAAATGGAGGTCTTAGAACGGGCGGATCACCTAACTTTTTTCTTCATTTTGAAGAAAAAAACATTTAAAAAGTCAAAATTTCATTAATATTTGTTACGGAGGCGTCTACTAATATCTACAGGAATTCCAAAAACTGTACAAATCAGACTAATATCTATGAGAATCCATGTTCTGACTAATCTATATGTATGTTGGAACAATATCTATGGGAACCAAAGTGAGGACGAATATCTACAGCTCAAACTGCTGACTAATATCTATGGAACATGTGATGTCGACGAATATCTACAGCACTGGCAGAGATTGGGTTAGGTTAGGTTAGGTTAGGTTAGATGCTCAGCTCAGCTTAGTCCCACCTACGCTCCATAGATATTCGTCACCACTGGGACCGTCATAGATATTTATCCGACCTTAGCTCTCTAGATATTAGTCTTCACTCTGAAGTTCATAGATATTTGTCCAACAATTGAGCTGTAGATATTCGTCCGACGTACAGGCTGTACATATTAGTATCTGGAGTCTCTGTTACTCCAAATAATGCTAGGAATCATTGGCAGCCTGAATACCCTGGAACCGTGGTCGTCAAAGTGCGGCGAGCGGGCCGCATGCGGCCCGCGGCCGATATTTGTGCGGCCCGCAATATCTGCATCTTTCTTTTTATATATTTTTTTAAAAATATTTTTTGAACTTTTTCATTTTTTCATGTACTTCATGGGACTGCACTAAACCTACCGGAATAAACACTTATGATCATTATAATATATAGCAAACAATTTTAGTAGACAATGATTACCAAAACTGATTTGAAATAAATAAAAAGAAAATATAATTTTTATTTTTAACTTTATGAGTAAAACCTCAAATTGTAACATTTAATTAAATGAAGACAATGTAAGCGAAACTCAATCGAAAATCTGGAAACAGAAAAATCAGAAAAAAGATATTGGCACCTCTGGGACTCGAACCCAGGACCTCTCGCTTTCCGGGCGAACGCGCTAACCACTGCGCCAAGGTGTCGATATCAAATTCGGTCACTTTTAACTGTATCATACTTCGACTAAGAACCACCCACACTATCTTCATTTTCTTAACGCATATATTATTGGCTGCTATCTTTATGTATGATTGCAAGATTCAAACCCGAACTAAATGCTCTCTAGATAGTTTCTGGATAAATCTTTATCCATTTTATTTGATATGCGACATCTATTGACTTTTCTGCAAGTCTAGGATGAATTAATTCATTTCCTTGGCGCAGTGGTTAGCGCGTTCGCCCGGAAAGCGAGAGGTCCTGGGTTCGAGTCCCAGAGGTGCCAATATCTTTTTCTGATTTTTCTGTTTCCAGATTTTCGATTGAGTTTCGCTTACATTGTCTTCATTTAATTAAAAAGAAAATACTTTGTTTTACGTCACTTTATTGATATTTTGTAGTCTACCGGTTTCGTTCCCTGATTTTGCTTACGAAGTTAACTAAATATCAGTACGCTGGGCGGGAACATGGATATCTCTCTCTGGTTTCAATCCTGGGATTGGTTTGCAGCAATTTCCTTTAATTTTCTTTTCCATTCTTCCCTGTCTTGTGCGGCTCTTTTGAATTCTGCATATGATGAGCAGCGCACGTCCACCAGCAGGTCGTCCAGGTACTCTCGGCGTGGGCGTCCCCTAGAGTTTGTCCCCTCGGTCATACCCTCCATTATGGTATGCAAGAGACCTTCTTGTCGTATAACATGTCCGATCCATCTTGCACGCCTTTCGGACAAGGTCCTGAGCAGGTGCCTTCCTCCTTCGATACTTTGGAGAACCTCCTCATTTGTAATGTGGTCTCTCCATGAAATTCCTAATAATCTTCTATAGGACCACATCTCAAAAGCCTCTAGTCTCCGTTTATCTCTTTCGGATAGGCACCATGTTTCGCAGCCGTACATCAAGATACTCCACACATAGGTCTTGATGAGGAGTATTCGCAGTTTTAGGTCTATATTATTTGATTCAATTACTTTCGACCTTTTATTGAATGCAAGCCTAGCCTGGTGTATACGGCTGTCGACCTCGCTCTTAGACCGACCGTCCCATGTTATTTTGCTCCCGAGGTAGACAAACTCTTTGGTGTTCTTTAGTGGAACTCCTGCCATCTCTACTCTCATCTGGTGTTGCGTTCGGCCTACAGTCAGCAGCTTTGTTTTGTCTTTATTTATCTTCATGTTGTAGTTGTTTTGAAGAATGCTTTGCATGGTTGTTAAGGCCTCTTGCAGTTCTTCTTCGCTTTCAGCAACCAAAGCAATATCGTCAGCAAACCTTATCATATCCACCTTTTGCCCGTGTATCTTTACACCTTTTCTGTGACTCATTCTCTCTCTCAAGTCGTCAATCGCACTCTGTATATAAACGTTAAAAAGAACAGGTGACAGAGAGCATCCCTGTCTCACCCCTTGTCTTATACTGGCTTCTTTTGTATCATTGTCACATCTAATTATAGCGGCCTCATTCTTGTATAGCGCCTGGATTATTCGTCTATCTCTATATTTGATATCAATTCTCTTCAGAATCTCGAAGAGTCTTTTCCATTCTACTTTGTCGAAAGCCTTCTCCAGGTCTATGAATGCGATGAATGTGTTTTGGTTTCTTTTTATTCTTTTTTCTAGTAGTATTCGTAGCGACAATATTGCTTCTCTGGTTCCTACACCTCTTCTAAAGCCATACTGGTCTCCGGAAAGGATGTTCTCTACTTTTGGTTCGATTCTTTTTAGAATGATATTAGTCAATATTTTTGAGGCATGGGATATTAGGCTAAGAGTTCTGTGTTGTTCACATTTCGTCGTGCCTGCCTTCTTTGGTAATGCGACAATTAGGCATTTCTCGAAATCCTCCGGTATCTCTCCAGTCTTATACATTGTCTGTATCATTTTAAACAGGGCATCTGTAGTTCCTTTTCCTGCTGGCTTAATGAGTTCAGCCGGAACGTCATCGATTCCGGGTGCTTTCCCGTTTTTGAGGTTTTTCAGTGCGAGGTCAAACTCTTCTCTAGTGATAGGATCTCCCAAATCATCTGCGTCTACCTCATTTTCTCTTTCTATCAATGTTTCGTTGTCAGTATTTGCCTTTCCATTGTACAGCATTTCTAGATATCTTTTCCATCTCTCTCCTATTTGGTCATTTTCGAAAAGTATTTTGCCGTCTTCTCCTTCTATTGCCTTACCTTACTTACTCTTACATGGATATAAGAAGAGCAAATGAGCGGGTAGCGGGAAGTCCCGGCAACCGAATAGCAAATTGAAGGATGTAATGAATACGGTTATAAACATTATAAATTTCATTCGCCCGCGTGAACTTAATCATCGTCAATTTAAAAAACTACTTGAAGAATTAAAAGCTGATTATGGCGATCATGTCCTACATACCACCGTCAGATGGTTAAGCAAAGGAAAAGTTTTAGAACAGTTCTTCCATTTAAAAACAGAAATAATTATATTCTTACAACAAAGTAGTAAAGAATATCTCCAACTACGGCTTTTTTGGCCCATATTAGGTACCTACTATGAAATTCAACAATCTAAATTTAGAGTTGCAAGGACCTAATAAGATAATCGGACAAATGACTAATAAAATATTCGCATTTGAAGCCAAACTGCAATTATATATAAATGATCTCGAAGCAAGAGACTTTTCCAACTTTCCAACTGAGGCTGCTCTTCGATCCGACATGTCTATTATCGACAGTAGCTCTCAAGATATGGTATCCTATATATGTAGGAATATTTAGAAAAAATTGAAAAAAAAAGATTTAATGATGTCAGAACTATTAAGAACTGTTTTATTCTTGTAGAAAACCCTTGGCACTGTGAAAAGGAGGACTTGAAATTTTTTTTAATTTGATGAACGAAATCATTGAATTAAAATTCGACACAGTAGGTACTAAAAGCTTATTTCATTGAATGCAGGAGTATGTTGAATTCTGGAGAAATGTGCCTAGTAACCTTAAATGTTTACAAGACTTCGCATAATTTATTTTGACGATATTTCCTTCTATGAAGCTTCATTTTCAAAAATGAGCTTTTTGAAAAACAAAAACCGCAATCGCTTTTCCTCTCACTTAGAAGACGCAATGAGGATTGCATGCAGTCCCAACGACATCAAAATAGACGAAATAATGAAAAAAATACAACATCATAATACCTAAAATACACGATAGTTTAAATTAACATAAATAATATCTTGAAGTTCTAATAAAAATCTTGAAAATATAATTTTTTTCAATTTACATATAAATATCCATACTCCATACCCATTAGCACCCCACACGTAAACTTCGAATCACGCCTCGTATCCCCACCGATGTGTGGGCTCTAATAAAAGAATAATAAGCACAACCAGATATACACAAAATTTGGTATTACATAAAAAATATCAAATACAAAAATATTAAATTAAAATAAATAAATAGAAAAATATAGTATTAAAAAAAAACATAAGAAAAGTGTGACGACCGCTGCCCTAGAATGTACCAGAATTATGAAATTTGCACTTTCAATCCCAATTTTTTTTTAAATATCTATATAAAAAAGTGAATAAATAAAAAAATAGGGAGGGTGTTGCCAGTGAAATTCTGTGGGGAAATAACAAGTTTTTTCAAAAATACATCATTCCTTTATTATTTAAAAAAAAAAAAATAAAGGCGCCGTATCCCCGCTCTAAAAGAAGAAGATGGAGAGATATGCAATTACGAATGTTGGAGAGAGTGCACAAATCTTTACAACGGTAAAATTTGAGGTGATAATTGTGAAAATGTTTAATCAAACACGACTCGTTTAAAATAAAGCAAAAATCTCTTGGGGGCTCTCTAAAATAGCATTTAAAGAAACACTGTGAATTTTTTCATACATATAACTTGTAAAATAACTGAAACATACGTGAAAATAATAATTTTCGGAGCATACTTTGCGATTTTTTTCTATCGGGGGAATTTCATATATTTCATTTTCATTTATAACATTAATTTTTTTAAGCTTAAAAACTTCAAATGTTTAAGGATATATGTAGAACGTAGAAATCGGTAGAAATAATGACGACCATAGATGAACAAAAAGGCTCATTATTATTTTATTTTATCAGAAGTCTAATTATTATCTACTACTGTAACAAACTACTTACTAAAGTTATGAAGTTAATAAACAAAGTTTTATGTCACACCGCGAAGTGTTTTTATTCAATGATAACAATGATTTTATTCGGCAACCTCGGCAATTCAGTTACTTTATGGGTAATTTCACGGTCAAACGAGTTTCAACGCAGCATGGCTTAGAATGTTGCCTCAACACCGCCACCGGCTCGACACGCAGAAGTAGAACACGGGGCGAGCAGGTGATTGGTGGAGCCGCAGTCGGTTACATCACAGCTGGCATTAAGAACAACAGAGAGTCTGGGGCACTTATTGAGACATTGGTTACATCAACGGCCTTCTTCTGAATTTAAGTGCGCAGCGGCGATTGTCTTGGACGGCGATTTTGCGGAAAATAACCGACGGAGTCGTCCAATTTCCGTAACAACCGGTTTACAACAAAAGCATCTTGCAATTCATGCCTAAATCTTTTTGATACAAATAACATGTTTTCAACCATGATGCTAATGCGATATTACTCACTTAAAATTATATATGTATATCATACTTGAGGCACGTTTCAGAGTGGAAGATACTCTCTGTATCGTCCAGATGAAAGACTTCCTTTCAGAATGGAAACGTTGCTTGAAATGGTTTTAACCGTGTTTGGTGGCCAGTCCTGAATAACATGGTACTTCCACACTTTCCTTTCCTTCCCCTCCGCACTACTTGCAGCCTCACAACGTACCCCATTTACGTACCCGAAAAGTGGATCACTCATCCCTTTTTACTGTAGTTACGACAATCACGTTTTCAACCGTGCAACGTGTTATTTTATACAATACAAGCGAGTTTCCGGCATGCGTTGACTGTCACTTAAATAAAGAAGTTGTTTCTCTCTGCGCTCCCTCGAACTTTCCCCTACCTCCTCCCAAATTCCCCTCCCCCACCCTCCTTTTCTCCCTCCCACTGAACTACTCGTATATGTAATACACTCGATTTTCAAACCACTCGCGTCCAGCTTTTCAGGCATAGAACTTCCTGTTTTGCACAGTAAGTAGGTACCTATATTGGAAAGCATAAATTTAGCGAAGGTTATTCCGAAAATATTTCATCGTTTAATTTAATTAATAACAGATAACTTTGTATAAACCACTTTTTCTGTTTCAATAGCAATGTTATCTTCTTCAGGATATGTTAATATAAAAAAATATTTCATCGTTTTTAATGTTAATATACCGAACTGTCCAAGCGGCTTGGTGTCCTTTTCGTGCAAACTTTTTCATATAAAACTTAATTTTGGATTAGAGGCCGAAATACTAACATTACTAACCGAACTGATATTTTGTGAACGGGCGTGAGATATTTTATGTTTTCATGTTTTTAATTATTAGATAGGCCATTAAAGAATTCGATTTTTCGTGATTTTAGTTGCAACATTGGCAATTACGTGTATTTTAATGACAATAATCTTAAAAATCCTTTTTTCTCTACTACTATACATATAAATACGAGATAATACTGCTGAATGATAATATTGAAAAAATCATCTTTATGGGCTTAAATTTAAATTACAAACGACAGGTTTACATGGGATCATAAATCTGACGATTATAAACTAAAATTTCGAAAAATTTTCGACATATTTCATTATTACAAACTGATTATCACTATAGGTAGGACCATATGTTTTTTTTTTTATAATTTAATTTAAAACACAAATAACTAAAATAGCTCCTGTTCGTGCTAGATATTTGCTATTAATTTTTATGAAAAAATATTTTTTTTAGTTTTCATTTGGGTATTTTGAATCTATTATCTAAAATTAAGTTTTATATGAAAACAGCCGAGTAGACGTTGCCCAAGAACATACATGTTTTAATTATATATATATTATACGTAATGTTCATGTATATTTTTAGAATTATTTTTAAGTGAGAAATTAAAATCGACATTCCGCAGTGAAATGTCGACTAAAGTCCTTACTCCGATATGCATGGGAATCGATTTCAATGAGTCAATATATAAAATAAAACGACGTCTTGCAAATGCATCCAACTCCACATAACCTTGGCAAGAAGAGACATTTTACTTACAATTTATCTTAATATTTTAAAGCATAATTTGTAAAAAGCGCTTTTCGGTAAAATAATTTAACTCGCGCCATGTATGAAAGAGAAGATTATAAATTATTTTACGTATCAGTGATTCCTAAAATTATTTAGAGTGAAAAATGAAAATGAAATTTTGATCTCCGGTAACTTTATGTTTTCTTTTTTTTCAAAAACGAACAATATCTTTTCTTTCACATGTCTTCACTGGTAATTCAGCCGAGTAACCACTCAAACGCTCTTATCCCGACCCTAACTGTCCAATACAGTTTTAGTTGAAAAAAAACGCATAAAAAATGTCATCGGAGACAAAAATCTCATTTACATTTTTTGCACCAAATAAACGTGAGAAACCGCTGATAGGTAAGTACATGAAGTACGCCCTTTAACACCCTTTATAAACAATCTTACAACTAAATACCTAATGAAGTATTAATACTGACTATTCCATACGTCATTAAATTCATGATTTATGGGTTTGAATGATTGGATCCTATTGTAAAAGATTGACCCACTGTCTGAAAGGCTTCAATAGATATCTACTTATGATAATTGAACATTAATTTGAGTTCTTGATGTAGTTAAAATTACATTACAGTTGTTAGGTACTGGCGTAATTGCATTCTTGAACTAACTTCACTCTATTGAGGTGTAAATGACTTTTTAATGCATAGGAAGTCGATTAGCATCATGACCTTGATCTGTAATGTAGTCATAGACAATACATTGTTACAAGGTTCGTGAAAAGTGAACGCGTGCAATGTATTCCATAGTAATTGGAAAAATAATCAGACAGTATTTAAATTATTTCACTAGGAAGCAATTTACTAATTAGATACTATTTACTGTTTACCTGATACGATGAAGCTTTAATGTATAAATTTCTATTTTGTATTTACATAAGAAAACTTTTTAGCTGTAACTTGTAACTTAAAAACAATTCTATCGATTATTTTATAACTATTTTGTGTTGAGGAAATCATGGAACATATAAGAATCAATTAAAGTTAGGGGGGACAGAGGTCAAAGGTGATCAAAAGGTAATAATTATTGTGGGATCGCTTGTAAAACCAGCAACGATGATAAAATGAAAAATAATTAAGTTAAAAATGAGAGATATAAGGTATATTTGCGGCACGTTCCAGAATGAAATTCATTCAGAAACCATTCATTCATAATTTCGCTTGAAATGGCTTTGGTAGGGTTTGGTCCCCAGATCTGAAAAGCTAGGTTATTTCCCACCTTCATCTTCCACGTCTCTTTCCCTTCCCCACTTACCTTTAGCCTCACAACTGCCTCACCAATAACCTCACCCTGCCACAGTCTCACTGGCCCCAGGCGATTGAGAGCAGCTGGGACTCTGGTGCGGTATTTACATTTAAAAAATGTATTGATCATTGCGAAAATAAAAATATTTCGACATTGAAGTTAGTATCTTTTGGCATTTTTTTATTGCAGAAATGTCAATTTTTCACTATAATCCGTGGAAAGTTATGGCTTGTTCCTGACCTATTTAGTTCAATCATTGTTTATTAAGTTTTGTTACCCAAAAGCAGTTGGCCAAAATACACACATCAGATGTAATTAGCGTAGCTATGTGCTTCCCGAGGTCAGTTGGGTCATGAAAATCAAGGTGTTTCATTGCGAACCAACACAACACACCCGGAATTGCTCAAAACAACACAGATTTTAAAACTTTATAATATGTTTATACATTATCTACGCGCAGATCAGTCACCTTATAAGCAAAATTCCATCTGCACAGGCCGATTAGTAAATGTAATTTACAATTAGGTATAACAGATATACCTGAGACTGTACCAAAGATGCGCGTTGTAAAGTGAAACCGGTTCGGGCAAAACAAAAATGAACGTGTGGAAAAAGTTATAAAGTTTTTGAAGTAAGACTTCTTTACGCACGCTTGACTTGGAGTAAGCTGGTGAATGCGTGACGAGAGCGTTACGAAAAGTGTGATTGCGCGAGGCGAACGGAAGTTGAAAGGGAGATATAAGTTAGTGAAGATGGAAAGTGAGAGAGTTACGTTTCGTATATTACTGTAGGGGAAAGAGAGAGAGGTGCGAGCACACATTTTCTTTCTCTACTTCTCTCATAGCCAGTTACGTTTCGTATATCTAAGACACAGTGCAGGCTTATTGTCTGTATCACACTCTAGGAGCAAGAGAGAGCAGTTTCTTTCTCTTTTCTTTAGTAAATTAGTGAAGTGTTACTTCAGTCCTGTGGTCTAAACCACACTCGTTGTTTTACATCGAAATGTCACATTAAATGGAATTCCACCATGAATATACTACATAACTACTTCAAAATTAGAAATAATATTATTTGTCATAAAATTTCAGCGTTTTTTACATTAAATAAGCGTTAAAAATATACTGTGTTGTTAAGTATTGAAAAACCATAAAGCCCGTTTATTGTGAAATATTCTTGAATTAACGAATTGGTGCGCTAATGAATACCTTATTAACTATTTTCTCAACATACCGACATATAATTTTGGCAACCTCTCTAAAGTATTTTTTATCACACATGCCAGATTATTTGATAATACTTAGTACCTAATTTATTAAATTATGACAGAAATTTTCTTTACTGTTATCAATCTTAAAATCAACAAATCTGTGATTTATAATGATGCTAAATAATTATTATTGATCGATACACCACTTATCTTAAATAATGTAATAATACAAAAATACGATAAATTCTAAGTTTCATTGTGATCTGTGAAAGGACTTCGACTCATTTATCAGTTCAGTCCGTTCACAAGGCAAGTCGGGCTGGTCAGTCGAAAATGATCTGATTGAAATTATCACAACTCGTTGTTGTGTATTCATTCATGATACTTTCGCACGATCTTCAAGTTCAAGAACTATGCGGACGTTGGCAATCAAAATACACTATCTAATTGTCTCCTAAAATTATCTAGCAGCAACATCATAAAAGTCTAAATTGTACCAAATGCAAAGTCATAAACCGGGGGGAAATAAATGGAAGACGAGCGGGGTAAAACCACGAATTCATCTGCGAGCTATAAATGTAACCGTGACGGTTACCAAAAATCACAGTAATAAAAGAAATATTACGTAAAATTTATTGTTTATAATAATGTAAATATTTAAGTACCTTCTTTAAAAAATCAAACTTTTTTTATGCTCCGAAAGCGAGGACTTCGGCCTATCGGAACGCGCCAATAAACAAAGCGTCTCAACTGCTCAACGATTCTGCATTAGCCATCAATATTTTCAATATTAATTATTACAGACAGTTCAGCAACTAACTTTTGAGCAAGCCAAAAAAAGTAAAACTGCCCACATGCCTCTTTAATTTGTAATTTTCTCCATGATATGTTGGTGAATACCTAATCGTTTTACGAAAAAATTGACAAATAAAATAAAAAAAATTATTAAATATTTTGATTTTAGAGGAAATTCTCGCTTGTATTTATGAAATAAGAGAAAATTAGAAACATATTTTATTAAATGCAAGATCCAGGTTCACATAACTATTAGCTATGTGAACCTGGATCTTAATATGACAGATTATACTTTCAGATTTCCTTAGATAATAATTACAGTATTTTTATTTAAAAAATATATTTTATAAATTTACGGAATATCGCGTCTCGATAGATTGTCTTCTCGAAAACGGGTATGCTATTTACGTCCTTTTGGCTTATGGAAATGAATACATACACCAAGAGATATAACATCCGATGTGAACATATACATTGATTGTCTATGAAATCTACTTCTACTATATATATACACTATATAAATAGGTAATATTTGTTTGTTTGTTTGTTTGTGTGTTTGTTTGCATCGAATAGGCTCCGAAACTACTGAACCGATTTGAAAAATTCTTTCGCTGTTGGGAAGCTACACTATCCCTGGGTGACATAGGCTATATTATATTTTTTTTTAAAATAGGCATCCTCACTAAAACTTCAATAATGTAACCCAGGGTGTAAAAAAATACCTAAAATATTCTTTAAATCGCGTGCGCTGCGAAAACTATTGATGATAGAATAAAATAATGTACTACGACTTTATAGAACACATCATTATTTACAAGAAAAGTTACGAGAGCATATGTCTAACTATTATGGTTATGCCACAATAAGTATTCTTTTATTTTAAAAATTTAATTTAAATGTCGCCGCATGAAAAGGCTCTTTATTTGTATCTTGGTTTTAATCCTTTTCAAAATAAATTACTTCATATTCAAGACAGCTTCAATACCTTTATTTAACTTTTTGATTTTTTCAATTCGGATATTTAATTAGAAAAATATCACGAGTTTAAAATTGTTAGTATTAGAAAAAAGTTTCGGCTACTGGCCGGGCGGGAGAGGAGTCAAGAAATGCAGTGCCAGGGGGGTTGGCGGGACGGGGGATCGGGAGAGCAGTGGTGTGGAAGGTGGAAGTGGAACGCTGGAGGGGAACGCACGGGAAAGGACATGTAAGGAGTAACATTTTATTTATTTGAATATGGCATATATTATAAAAGAAAGTCCAAAAAAAGTGCAGCTCGCAAAAACTCAGAAACGAGTCCCGGTTCGATCAAGGGAGTTATATGGTGTGGTAGATCTCTATCCCTCCTAGGGAATAAGGGTATCCGTTTTTACCTAAAGGGCGTCCTTTTAAAGATATAAGGGCTGAAAGTTTCGCCCTCTTGAAATTTCTAGAACAGTCTTCCGGAAAGTTCTAGAAGGTTCCATAGAGCTGTAGAAAGTTGTGGAAGGAGTGGCGGAGTATGTCGTGGAATGATCAGGAATAGGGAATCGGGAACATCATTGTGCAACAATCCAGAACACTATATTATTGTCCTGAGCGAAGCCGGTTAACCCAGCTAGTGTTAAATAAAAACGATAAACATAAAAATGGCGTATCCGCGTAAGTGAATTAATTTAACAAAATAAAAATGTAAAAAGCATATTTTTGCACGTTTTTTTGTCTCCCCCGACATAAATACTCACTTTTCGTGATAATATAGCTAAATTTAACTTTTTTTATTTTTATTTTTAACTTTATGAGTAAAAACTCAAATTATAATATTTAATTAAATGAAGACAATATTAGAGAAACTCAATCAAAATCTGAAGACAGAAAAATCAGAAAAAGATATTGGTTCCATTTTATTTTTAATACGCGACATCTATTGACTTTTAGACTTGCAGAAAAAGTCAATAGATGTCGCGTATTAAAAATAAAATGGATAAATATTTATCCAGACACTATCTAGATAGCATTTAGTTCGGGTTGAATCTTGCAATCACATATACAGATAGCAGCCAATAATATGTGCGTTAAGAAAAATGAAGATAGTGTTGGTAGTTCTTAGTCGAAGTATGATACAGTTAAAAGTGATCGAATTGGAAATGGGTTCCATAGCTCAATCGGTAAAGCAGTTGGCCATGAATGCTAAGGTATCTGGGTTCGAGTCCCAGTGGAACCAATATCTTTTTCTGATTTTTCTGTCTTCAGATTTTGATTGAGTTTCTCTAATATTGTCTTCATTTAATTAAATTTAACTGTTTGAATAAAAAAAACGTATTAACGAGTAAGCGGTTCAGTGCCTAAATAATAGAAAATCTATATGGGTTATATTTTCGACCACAACTCGAACAGCCGTGTATCTTTAAATTGTGGACGTTTAGCACAAAAACGTACCTACCACGCGGCGCGGCGCTGCTTTTAATTAAATTCAATTTATATCCATCAGAGCTCATCAAGGATCCAATCTAACCTACATGCTATTTGTACCAGCCTACATGAAAACTGCCGATTAACTCTTTGACAAAACTTACTTTCTGCGTACAACGCTTTGTTGTTTAAGCAGTGGGTACATACATGTTCTAGTCCGATTAAAATTATAATTCATCTAATGTATGTTTGTTATAAATCATGTTTTGTATAATCCCAAATACGAATATGCTGGTTGAACTCCTTTGTACTAATTACTTATCGAATACTCATACCTATTTGTGTAGGGCATACTTATGTCTTTCATGCTCAGTTTATTATTTTATGATGCTATATACTCGTTATGATGCTATTAGACTAGGAGACGAGGTAGGTAAACCCTACGTCATCGAGTACACGGATGAAACTACTTTTTAGTGATAATGGACACTTAGAAAACCTTAAAAAAGCTGGTCTGCCGGTGCGCCTCTTGGCAGGAGCCGCGCTGCCATGGAAATAGTCAGCGATTATTTTCGAAAAAATTACGTCATCGAGTACACGAACGGGAATGGTGTCATATGATAAAGGTCGATTAGAAAATGAGAAAAAAGCAGGGCTGCCAACCGGCAGCCTGGCAAGTTCGCAGGCAGCCGGCGTCAAAGTGGGGTAAAAAATAGTAATTTTTACGTCATCGAGTACACGAACGAAACTAATGAATAACTGTAGTCCAGATCATTCCGTTTAAGAATTTATTGGTCTGCCGACCAGCAGCCTGGCAAATTTTTGTGTACGATTTTTTAAAGTTTTTTTTTTTTTTTTCAATTTTTCGTTTATCTTTATTATTTTTTTTATTTCATTATATTTTTAAAAACTTTGAATGCCATATTTTAAAAATATGAACGATTATGATAAAAAATAATAATTTGATAGTTCCGAGTGTACCCATCCGTCAGGTGAGCCGTTCGACGCCAAACCACTTACGAAACCTGCCGCGGTGCCCCTCACCGCTGTCGCGTGTCAATATTATTGTACAAATTTATAATATTAATAGTTCTTTTAAAATTGCCCAATAGTCCATAGTAGTTGGAAGTTCGAAAAACTAACGCACCATCGCTGTAAGAGCTGCGTTCGTCCGTAAAACGACGGAAATTTCTGAAACCCCGTTCGTTTCATATCGGTTTCGCTTGCCCTGCTGCACCGATTACATCAAATACAAGATCGAAACTAATGAAAAACTGTAGTCTAGATTATTTTATTCATGAATTCTTTGGTCTGCCACCAGCAGCCAGGCAGTTTTTTGTGTACGATTTTTTAAAGTTTTTTTTTTTTTTTTAATTCTTAAATAATTTTTTTCAATATATTTATTGTTATTTTTATTTCAATATGGTTTTAAAAACTTAGAATGCCAAATTTTAAATAAAATAAGTGGTTATGATAAAAAAATAAATTTTGAGTGTTCCGAGTGTAATCAATGCAGCAGGGCAAGCGAAACCGATGTGAAACGCACTGGGTTTTGAAATTTTCGTCGTTTTTCAGACGAACACAGCTCTTACGGCGACGGTGTGATGGTTGTTCGAACTTCCAACCACTATGTTCTATTAGGTTATTTTAAAAAGACTATTATTATTATAAATTTGTATAATAATATGGGCATGCGATGGCGGTGAAAAGCTCCGCGGCCAGTTTCCAGTAAGTTGTTTCGCGTCGAAAGGCGCTCCCGTCCGATGGGTACACTCGGAACACTCAAAATTAATTTTTTTTATCATTTCACTTATTTTATTTAAAATCTGGCATACTTAGTATTCAAAACCATATTGAAATAAAAAAGTAATAAAGATATTGAAATTTTTTTTTTTTTAAATGAAAAAAAAATTATAACTTCAAAAAATTGTACACAAAAAACTGCCAAGCTGCTGGTCGGCAGACCAAAGAAGTCATGAATGGGATGATCTCGACTACAGTTTTTTGTTAGTTTTGATCTTGTACTCGAGTAATCGATGTAGCATGGCAAGCGAAACCGATATGAAACGGACAGGGCCCGGAAATTTCCGTCGTTATCCGGACGAACGCAGCACTTACGGCGACCGTGTGGTAGTTGTTTGAACTTCCAACCACTATGTTCTATTAGGTAATTTTGAAAAGGATTTTATTATTATAATTTTGTATAATAACATGGACATGCGATAGCGGTGAAGGGCTCCGCGGCCAGCTTCCAGTAAGTTGTTTCGCGTCGAAAGGCTCTCCCGTCCGAACACTCAAACTCAAAATGTATTTTATTATCATTACCACTTTTTTTTTTAAATCTGGCGTTCTAAGTTTTTAAAACCATATTAAAATTAAAATTATAATAAAGATATTGAAATTAATAAAAAAAATAATAAAAAATAAAATAAAATCGTACATAAAAAACTACCAGTCTGCTGTCTAGCAGACCAAAGAAGTCATGAAGGAGATGATCTAGACTACAGTTTTTCGTTAGTTTTGATCTTATACTCGTGTAATCGATGTAGCAGGCCAAGCGAAACCGATATGAAACGGACGGGGCCCGGAAATTTCCGTCGTTTTCCGGAAGAACGCAGCACTTACGGTGACGGTTCAGTGGTTATTGAAACTTCCAACCATTATGGACTATTAGTTAATCTTAAAAAGACTATAATTATTATAAATTTGTATAATTATATGGGCATGCGATGGCAGCGAAGGGCTCCGCGGCCAGTTTCCAGTAAGCTGTTTCGCGACGAAAGGCTTTCCCGTCCGATGGGTACACTTGGAAGACTCAAATTTTTTTTTATCCTTACCACTTATATTATTTAAAATCTGGCTCTCAAGTTTTTAAAACCATATTGAAATAAAAATAATAATAAAGATATTGAAAATATATTTTTTAAATTAAAAAATGAATTAGAACTTTAAAAAATCGTACACAAAAAACTGCCAGGCTGCTGGTCGGCAGACCATAGAAGTCATGAATGGGATGATCTATACTACAGCTTTTGGTTAGTTTTGATCTTGCATTCGACGTAATCGATGCAGCAGGGCAAGCGAAACCGATATGAAACGGACGAGGCTCGGAAATTTCCGCCATTTTCCGGACGAACGCAGCTCTTACGGCGACGGCGCGGTAGTTTTTCGAGCTTCCAACCACTATGGACTATTAGGTTATCTTAAAAAAATTATTATTTTTATAAATTTGAATAATAATATGGGCATGCGATGGCGGCGAAGGGCTCCGCGGCCATTTTCCAGTTAGTTGTTTCGCGTCGAAAGGCTCTCCCGTCCGATGAGTACAATCGGAATACCGAAAATTTATTTTTTTATTATTACCACTTATTTTATTTAAAATTTTGCACTCTAAGTTTTTAAAACCATTTTGAAATAAAAATAATAATAAAGATATTGAAAAAAATTATTTAAGAATTAAAAAAAAAAAATTAAAACTTTAAAAAGTCGTACACAAAAAACTGCCTGGCTGCTGGTGGCAGACCAAAGAAATCATGAATGAGATAATCTAGACTACAGTTTTTCATTAGTTTCGATCTTGTATTCGATGTAATCGGTGCAGCAGGGCAAGCGAAACCGATATGAAACGAACTGGGTTTCAGAAATTTCCGTCGTTTTACGGACGAACGCAGCTCTTACAGCGATGGTGCGTTAGTTTTTCGAACTTCCAACTACTATGAACTATTAGGCAATTTTAAAAGGACTATTAATATTATAAATTTGTACAATAATATTGACACGCGACAGCGGTGAGGGGCACCGCGGCAGGTTTCGTAAGTGGTTTGGCGTCGAACGGCTCACCTGACGGATGGGTACACTCAGAACTCTCAAATTATTATTTTTTATCATTATCGTTCATATTTTTAAAATATGGCATTGAAAGTTTTTAAAAATATAATGAAATAAAAATAATAATAAAGATAAACGAAAAATTGAAAAAAAAAAAAAAAACTTTAAAAAATCGTACACAAAAATTTGCCAGGCTGCTGGTTGGCAGACCAAGAAATTCTTAAACGGAATGATCTGGACTACAGTTATTCATTAGTTTCATTCGTGTACTCGATGACGTAAAAATTACTATTTTTTACCCCACTTTGACGCCGGCTGCCTGCGAACTTGCCAGGCTGCCGGTTGGCAGCCCTGCTTTTTTCTCATTTTCTAATCGACCTTTATCATATGACACCATTCCCGTTCGTGTACTCGATGACGTAATTTTTTCGAAAAAAATCACTGACTATTTCCATAGCAGCGCGGCTCCTGCCAAGAGGCGCACCGGCAGACCAGCTTTTTTAAGGTTTTCTAAGTGTCCATTATCACTAAAAAGTAGTTTCATCCGTGTACTCGATGACGTAGGGTTTACCTACCTCGTCTCCTAGTCTATATATACTTATGATGCTCCTGTACAGTGTACAATTTAGACCACACGACTGAAGTAAAACTTCACTAACTTATAAAAGAAGAGAGAAAGAAAATTTGAGCGCGCACTGCTCTCTCTTGCTCCTACAGTGTGATAGAGACAATAGGCCTGCACTGTGTCTTAGATATACGAAACGTAACTGGCTATGAGAGAAAGAGAGAAAGAAAATGTGTGCTCGCACCTCTCTCTCTCTTGCCCCTACAGTAATAAACGAAACGTAACTTTCTCTCTTTCTATCTTCACTAACTTATATCTCCCTCTCAATTTCCGTTCGCCTCACCCGATCACACTTTTCGTAACGCACTCGTCACGCATTCTCAGCTTACTCCCCAAGTCAAGCGTGCGTAAAGAAGTTTTACTTCAATAAATAAATAAATTAATAAATGTAACATGTTCTAAAAGAGTTAAATCAACAGTTTAAATGTAAAGTTAATTGGGATGGTATTAAGCAGACGCTCTAGGGATCAGATGAATGTCAACCAACGTGACTAAAAGTATAGGCAATAGTTAAAACTAGCCATTCTGTGAACTGTGTCTATAGATCTCGCGTCCAAAAAGCATTTGTCTAGTGATCTCTTATTTTATCACCAGGTAGGTAGGTAATTAAATTCCTACCTACTTAATTATAAACCATACATATATTTTACATATCTAACACTAGCGAGTACCCGGAATTCATTGCAATGCCATATAAATAAATTGTTTCGTCCTTTCCTGTTCCATGTGTACCTATTCCCACCCCGTTCCCCTCCTGCGTCCCCTTCCCCTCCCGTGTTTCCCTTCCACCTTTCCCACTCTTCCCCCTCCCGCAGCCACGTATCCCGCGATTCCTTCCTACCGCATTCCATTTCCGCCCATCCCATTTTCCCATTCCCCCTCCCGCGTTCCCCTTCAACCTTCCTCACCTTCACCCCTCCCGGATTCCCTCTCTCTTCCTCCTTTCCTCCCTGCCGCTAAATTATACAAAATACATTTTCCAAACAAATCGCTTGCAATCTATTGTATTTTTTTATTTCAATTCCGTAACGCCAGAACTCACCAGTATATAAATGCGTAAAATATTTCTTTAAATAGACAATAAACAGTGTTAATTTCAAGCGACCTCCCAGGTAAGTATGGGCCTGTATTAATTCATTTTTAGGCAGCATCGCGTTCATTGGTCAAAATATTGTACATATATTTTCGTATCGGTGATCAATGAACCGGTGTATGCAATTTTTAGCCATAAGTTGTTTTTAATTGTTTGTCTAGCATGTAGTCTTTCTAGATTTTAGGCATGTATGGTAAGTTTGTACAGCGCCCTTGAGGTGATTTTTCACAAAAACGGCGCTATATAAATCGTCCAAATATTATTATTATTATTATTAATAACTCACCAAAGTTTCATCACAATCGGATGGACTGTGCAGGAAAATAATTCATAACGCCAGAGCTCACTATTATATATAGAAACCATCCCGGGCATGCGCACATAAAATCCCCAAAGTTTCATCGCGTTCGGATGAATGGTTTAGGAACGCGATGACAAACAAAGAAACATTCATTTTTATATATTAATATTTCATTTTATTTCACGGAATTGTACAATTTGTCCAGATAAACATTACTATCTTTTTTCGAACTTCTTCGGGCAGGTGGGTACCTGCGTACCATGATATTGAATAAATGCGAATAATATCTCCTAAATAAACATAACGATTTCACCTTTGAAAAAATAATCTTTACTTTTTTTACATAAGCTCCACACAGGACGCCCTGAGGAAAATCATTTCCCTCAGGGCCTATATCATCTTTGTAGATGCTGTGTGGTGGGTCTTTCTATGGTAAGTAATGAGAGGAAGTTCTGGTAAGGAAATAGATATGAGGGGTGTGTAGAATGTGAGGGTCAATGTATCCAGGCGTGACGGACTTTCCTTCCCACTGCGACGCAAGACGATGGGTCGAGAGAGTCCGACTAGAGAAGTAAAAAGATCAGTCTCCTCCAATCCGACTCGCTACGCAGTAGGTGGGAAAACACATCCGCCGCCAAGACCTAGACAAACCTCACCCCATGAATCCAGGCACCCCTGCTAAGTCACCAAACGCAAAGGTGACACATGGCAGGGGTGTTGGTTATCCAATAAATGGTTACCGAGGCAGCGGTACCCATACCCGCCTTTAAAATTTACTGAACCATTAAAACGGCCACCTTGAAACACAAACGGAACATACAAATAAATTTACAGACAAGCGAAACGCAAAACGGTCGAGTTAAAACAGTGCCTTGCTACGCTCAGTCAATTACGGTAAATTGTGTAATTTTCCCAGATTTATCATTGAATTCTACATTTTATTGGCTGGTCGGAAACTTGATTGAATTCGAGCTCCAATTAGTGTATTTTATAACGGACAGTCACTGCAGGTAATTTCATTGCAAACCGATATTTTAAACAATTTTACATTAGATATCTACGTGAAAGGAAATACTAGTCGATTAGTAACATTCAGACATCCGTGAAGGCTAAACTATTATGGAAAGTGGGTTAAAATGCTATTTTGTGAACAAAATCACTCGGAGACACGCCATGATTTTCTACAGATGTAATATTGTTTCACTTTCGTTTCCACTGTACCATGGATGAGAGCATTTGCACCATTGTCACGTCACAGAAAAAGCAGTTCCCTTCAGTTTTTGATTAAGTAGGTACCTTCTTACCTCACAAATCACTATGTTTAGGGTAATAATTGCCAATTTAAAAAAAAAAATCCTTCTGCATGATTCCTTCTAAAGTCCGCGTTCGCTAACTCTTTTAATAAGGATCTCCAGTCCATTTAAAAAAATAACAATTTAACGAATAATGATTTTATAACTGCATTTTTTTAGAGTTAGTTTTAATAGTTATAATATTTAATAAAACAAGCGTTTTTTTTACTTATAAAATAAATTTTATATGAAAAAAAATTTTAAGTAAAAAAAAACGCGGTCCATCCTCTCTGCTTACCCCTCTATAATTACGGTCGTCACCAAAGATATTTAAATATAAAAGAGATATGCTATGATGTTCGCGCGACTGTCGGCGGACTACTACTATCCAATAGGAGTAGTTTGCATAGGAACATAATTAGTTCATTTTGTTGATTTTTTTAAGGTGTGCGTTAGTATTTGGTTAACAATGTAGTTTGAATACGGAAAGAGTTCGTTCATTTAGTTTGGGGGCATCCATTAATTACATGAGCACAAACGGGGGGGTCCAGCAAAATCTCACGTTACTTGAAAAAAATATACGAATTGGCCCAAATTTATCTCACCGAGAGGAAGGGGGGGGTCTAAATTGGATGAAAAACTGCTCACGTATTTAATGGATGCCCCCTTTAACGTTCGTTTAGTTTATTCGTTCATTTGGTTTATTCGTTTAATTGGAAAACAATATCGGCGACACTCGGAAGCAGTGGCGTAGCGTGGGGGAGGGGTGGCCTGCCCCGGACGGCAATTTGAAGGGGGGCGGCAAATTTTCACAATAATGTTTAAAAATTATTTAAGAAAATAATTGTTATCATTGGCGAGAAACATAATGTTAACATCATTGTACCTCAGTGGCGGAGCGTGGGGGGAGTAAAGTAAGTTTTTTTTTTTAACTGTATAATAATTATGTGAAAATGTTCTACGATATTTTCGTTTACGAATCCAACTCTTTCTTTAATTATTTATTATAAATGTCAATAAATATATTTTTTACTCTGCAAATTTGGTAATTCGTTTGAAAACCGTACGCATGTAATACTAATTGAAGCTGAGAACTCGCAAACAAATTCACTCTTAATTAAAACCAGAATTGTGTTCAGAATGTAACAATTGAATTTTAGTTGTGTATTCATCCGCTGATACATTTTGAAGGAGGCCATTATTTTATTCGAAGTGCATTGAAGGTTATCCACCACATACCCGCCCCTCTAATAGACCTAGAAACTAGACCTCCCTCACTCGAAGTGCAGTTATAAAATTCTAGTTACAGACTATGTATATGCTGCCAGAATCAAAGAGAAACCATTATTCATATTCTGAGTATAGTTTTAATTCGCCACATACAGATTTAATTTAACCCCTCTCTAATCACAAAGACGCAAATTGTCCCACACATTCAATTTTAATATAAAATTATATGAATGCGATAAAAACTGAAGAGACGGTTTTATTACAATTTTTTTTAAGAAAAGAAGTCTATTTTAAGTACTTTAATTCGAATATTCGCAAATGTGTATTTTTGAGCCAATTTACATTTCCAATATCAAAATTTGAATATTTAGAAACAAATATGTTCTAATTAGCACATCGGGAAAAATTATTTTATCTAGATTTTAGAACAATTTTGTTCATTTTTTGCAAAAGGTTAAAAAAAACTAATAAAAAGGAACATTTAAAATGCATGGGAAGAACCGGGAATTTTGTAGGCAAACCTTGACAGGCAATAGTTTATAGATATTTTTTTCTTATTATTCGAAGGGTTAAACTAGTTTTCAGAATATAAAATTCCAATTGTGGATTCATCCGCTGACACAATTCGAAGGAAAACATTATCTTATTCGAAGTACAGTTATAAAATTCTAGTAGCAGACTCTGTATGTACTGCCAAAATCAAAGAAAAACCATTTTCGTGTTCTGAGTGTAGTTTTAATTCGCCGCATACAGATATAATTTTAACCAGTTTTGTGTTCAGAATGTAAAATTTCTGTTGTAGCTTCATCTGCTGACACATTTCGAAGGAAAACATTATCTTATTGGGCAGTTAAAAAATTCTAGTGGTAGACTATTTATTTAATGCCAGAATTAAAAAAAAAAAAACATTTTCTTGTTCTGAGTCTTAATTCGCCGCATACAGATATAATTTAAACCAGTTTTGTGTTCAGAATGTAAAATTTATAATGTGGTTTCATCTGCTGACACATTTCGAAGAAAAACATTCTCTTATTCGATATGCAGTTATAAAATTCTAGTTGCAGACTATTTATTTAAAAATAATTTTTTTTTGAAAATTCATATTCTGAGTGTAGTTTTTATTCACCTCATGCAGACTGGTTTTGTGTTCAGAATACAACGATAAATTAAATAACGGGTTGCAGATTCATCGTGTACCAAGTAAAGTTTTAGATTTGAGCTGCATATCATATGTTGCAAAATTCTGAGAAATTGATTGTTCCGTGTGTAACTATTATTTGGGGACTCTAACGCTGACTCAATCATGGGTTAAAACCTACCTTGCGTTCTCAACATGGTTTACAGGTTCGAGATGCGAAATCCTCTTACATGGATACCATTTTCGATTTCCGACACCAGTTATAAACTTTGTAGTAGAATTTATACACATGATTTTTGTTTTGAATGTGATTATTAAAAAGATCGGCTCATATATAATAGACCGCAATAAAAAATAGGATATCCACAAACCCCCCCCCCCCCCCCCCCCCCCCCCCTCCCCAAATAAGGGAGCGGCGAAATATTCCCCCGCCCCGGGCGGCCGACACCCACGCTACGCCACTGCCCGGAAGCGCAGTCCCACATAGTAAAAACTGCGGATAGCATATCTCTTATATTTCAATATCTTTGGTCATATATTATATACATTATATCACCCTCACAGAAACACATAGAGCAACGAAGCGCGTAGGCGACTGAATCGGTATAGCTTTTGTAAGGTGATTTATGCATAACAATCCCTACCGTAGGGATTGGAAACACGCGACCTGGTAGCAGCAGTCACCGGGATAAAAATAATGTGACGGAGAATATCGTCGTACATGAAGTTGGGATCATAAGCTAGATTTTGTTTTCTTTTTTTTGTACTTATACGCTAGTATATATATATATATGTATATTTTTTTTAAAATTATTTATTAACCAAGATATTGCAATACATATATACAAAATACAATGTACATTTTATTTTTTGGTATAAACCACCTCACTAGGCTGAGGAATATAATACAATAAATAGACGAATAGTTTTATCCTTGATGCTTTTGATACTCGGCGGTGCATCCCCTCTGCACACCCTTTCGGGGAAAAGTGCATTTTCCCTAAACCGACTCCATATTGTACATAAGTATGCCGGGGCAGGATCAATTTATCGCGGAGGATCGCGACAAAATATCCCCGACAAACTATTCTACGGACAAAACAACCTCCAACAAAATATCTACTGAAACCTTACCTAACCTAACCTTATTTAATATTTTTGAAAGATGTCTGTATTATTTTTGTCCCTTTTTTGGTTAGGTTGGGTAAGATTGGGTTAGGTTTTAGTACATATTTAGTTGGGGGATGTTTTGTCCGTGAGATATTTTGCCGGGGATATTATGTCTCGGGTTGAAAAGTCTCGGAACTGGATCAATTGTCATGTAATCGCCGAATACAGTTTAATTATGAATATTTTAAAAGTATTAAGCGCGGTACGCCACTATTGTGTCAATGATACAATCAAACACTAAAATACTACATGACGTCCTGTAGGTCGTGACATGAACATGAATAATTAATGACCGCCCAGTTACACAATGTCCGGATATTTGCAACATTTTCACGTAACCAAAATTTAAAAACCATAATGCTACATTGTAGCATTAGTATTAAATTGTCTGTAGATAAAACACAGATAAAAGTTCTCTTCCGTGGGCTAATGATGATTTTGTAATCTATGTAATCACTTTGGTATCTCATTTGGTAACTGATGAAAACATAATATTGTGTAGATTATTAAGGATGTGATTTGGTTGGCAAATATAGATAATAGTCCTTTATTATGTTACGATAAAATTCTAAAACTATAACTAAAACTATGACTTCACAAGGACAAAGATCTACTCAATTGTATAATTTTGGGAGATTCAAAGACAACAAACAACTGTACTAGATGTATCTCCTAGCCTGGCACGGTCTCATGAAAGTTATGCTTTTGTATTGAGAAATATGATTTAAAACAGTTTAAGAAACGAAGAATACTATAAAAAATATATTATAAACGCTGCCGAATGTTTTTTAATAATTCTTTAAAAATTTGGCATTTAAAAAATATTTGGTAAGGTTTGCAAATTTTTAAATAAATGTTTTTATATCAAACTAAAAAAATCGAAGTAATATTAACTTTTATAATATCTTTGTCTAACTAAATATGTTTTTTTCCGTTTCGTATAAAGTAGTAATTATGGTTTACGCCTCAAAAACTGTAGGTCTGCTACTTGAAAAACTTTTGCTTTGTTTGCGTTCAAAATTTAAATGTTTTTAATAGAATATGTAATTTTTAATACTAAAATCTGAAATAATCATTCATCTGCTTTCAAAGACGGCATTTTATTTTGAAATGCGTTCAAAAACAGCGAAACTATCTGGGATCAAATGTAATGCGAACATATTTTCCTCGGAATTTGAATTCTAAAGTTCAAAAATGTAAGAGGCCTTAGGGCTTAAGATTTTCCGAATTCTAAATAAAAAATTAACTGTTATTTCGTTATTTGGACTTCTTTAGAAATCATACTAATTATTCCGCACAGGTTATAGAAATTACACTTCATTTCAACAATTACTACAAGAAGGAACTATTTACATTCACAAAATACTTGATTAGGTTTATTAGTTTGGGTAAACTACAAAGTAATTCATGCATATTTAGATTGAAACAAAACTTTTCAAATGTCAAATCCGTACAACAAAAAATGGCGGTAAATAGATCGTTCTACCGTTCTTCCTTTGATTGAATAAGAATGAATTTCAATGGAAACTAAGTAATTTATGCGTATTTAGATTGAAAAAAAACTTCTCAAATGTTAAATCCGTACAAAAAAATTGCTGTAAAGAGATCGTTCTACACATGGAATTTAAATGCATCTTCTACCAACCATCCAAACATAAATGGTTGTTTTAAGTGAACGTAGTGTAATTTCCAAAATCTGTGCCAATTAGAAGTGCGGCAGCTTGTTAAATATTTATCAAAACCATAATGAGTTTACTTTATATTATATAGAACAATAATAACAGCATTTAATTGTATTGTAAAATTCAAAACATATTTTAACAAGTGGCTGCAGAATTTTTCAAGATTCATATTTATTAAAATAAAATTTTGTATAAAAATGCACTACAATCATTGATAAATTATTATATCTTCGACTGATCATTACTTTGTTACTATTTCAACTGCTAACATACCAAAGCATACCATTCATCTTACTAGTTCCATGATGTTTTACGAGAATGTTTTCTTTCATTCATAAAGTCAGATACCTATCTACTAAATAAATGTGTCAATAGCACAGATCTTCTCCATGGGAAAATAATGTATGCAGACACAATAACAATTACAAATCAAACCAGTTTAACACAATCAAAGAAAGACGTGTTTTAAGACATTTGAGAACTCCATATTTAATAATATGTGGAATAATAATTTTGAAACGTTGTCTACCAATAAAAGGAATATGGTACAGAAAGCTCCATAACGAACCGTTTAAAAGACCATGGTTCACTGAGGTTAATCTGAAAAGATCGGAAATGAGAATCATTTTTAGATTAAGATCCGGACATGCACTAATAAGAAGAATATTGTGTTTGATAGGCCTCTCTGATTCTCCAATGTGCTCGATATGTGAACAAATTGAAGATGTCGAGCACACATTATCAAAGTGCATTAAATATGAACGACAGAGAGTGACAATACTAATTAATGATCTCGAACTTATCGGAAGTTCAGAAATTAATAGCCTCAACCGAGTTTCCTGCCATATCGAGAATAATGAAATTTATTAGATCATGTAAAATGTAAACTGGAAAATATTTGAAAGTGAATTTTTATACAAAATGAATATAAAAGGATTAAGTACCTTTTACAGATCATTGGAGATTATAATGATAATATTATAATTTAAAAACAGATGAGGCAAAAAATGTGTGAGTCAGAAGCCTCGATAATATACATGACATTAAAAAAAAACATTAGGGAACTCTTCGCAGTTAGACGGGCCTCACTAAAACCATCGTAATATTATTTATTATCAAGATAAACAAAGGAACAACATTTTACAAGCAATAAATAGTGTGAAATACCAACCATCAAAAACTAACAATTTAGTAACAACTTTCAAGTCATTAGTAAATATCGACTTCTCTATAAGGAAAAAATATGTTAAATAAAAAATTTTCGAGATAATTCAACTATTTTGTTTATATTTATCGAACAGGTATATTTTTGACTGTCGAACATTTCATCTTGGAAAAAAAAATTTTTAACAATTCATCAAATATTTTAAGTTAATTTTCGCGTTCTGTGAAACTTCTATTCAAGTTATGTTGTTATATTGATAGGCCAGTTGCTTCACAAAACTGAAAGGATCACAGAACTCTAATAGAACTTTCACAGAACGCGAAAACTAGCTTCAAATATATGATGAATTGTTCAAATTTTTGGAAACAACATTTACAATTTTATATATAAGTCGAATTTACTTACCGCTAATTAAAGCTTTCAGTTCTTTTAATCCTTTTTCCACAATTTCAGGGGTTTCCCTTAGTTCCTCTTCAGCTTTCGCTTTTAACTCCCCCGTAAGTTCTTCTTTTTCTAATTTAATCTTATAATCCCCCAGCTGGATGTATGGGACACCATCGTAATCAATGAGAAGACTCATTTTTACTTATCAAAATGAATTACCAAAAAAAACGAATATTTTAAAAGGTGAGAATTTTATGAACAATGATTTTGAATCAGGTGTTCGCAAAACGATTATTTATAAATTAAATTTCACTTGTCACTGTGTAATCTTTAAGATTATTATTAAATTTGATAAAACAATAAACTATTTATCACACACAATTGTGTACATAAAAATTATCACATTATTTAGGACCGTTTCTTCTGTTGATATTTTTATATCATGGCAAGAATTTTTTCATTGTATCAATTGGATTGTTGACCAGAGCGAGGTGTTGTAAGGTTTGAGGTAGACAGTACACTGACTCCATGGTCAGTGCGGACCTCAAATCTTTGGAGCAGTGATGGTTTTGATACAAATTTCGAAACCTGCAAAGCCGTAGGCGAAATGGTGCGGGAGCCGCGTGTAACTTCGTGTAAGATCGGATACCATCGGAACTGTCCGTTTCAATAATTCACTAGACGTGAGCCGATGTAAATTAAAAATTACCTCTGTGTGTTATTAATTTATTCTTCAATGGTTACTTAGATATGCCGGCCGGGCAGTGATTATGCGGTTAATAATCGGGTTAATCAATTTTAATTATATGCACGTAGATGTGTCTTTACCGTTAACTCAACTTCCGTTTCAATTGTGATAATGTGCGGGTAGATACTTATCTACTTGTTGATTTGGGGAATATGCAGTATACGTCCATCCATTATACAATACCTCTGCCTGCGATTACCGGCGAGTACCTACGTATTAAATAGTCAGAACTCAACGACCTCTGCTTACTCACTCGGACCCATAAGCTTGTTTTCACGATAATATAACATTACCAGACATGTGTATGACGTTTGAGGCGTAGCTGACTTATTAAGGTTATAATTAAAATAATCCATTATCTACTCCTTCACGTTAGTTTCAGTGTTTCAGGTTAAAACACTTTTTGTGAGTTATACTTTCAAATATTAATAAGAATTAATTGTTACAATATAAATATAAAAATATATTTTGTCCATAAATACACTTTTGTCCATATTTACACTCAAATCTTTCAAGAAATGCCCAAAAATACAATATTGTATCGGTGACTCAATCCAATATTGTATTTGTTAGACTTTCTTGAAAGATTTGAGCTTTCTATGGACAAACCTATTTATTTGTATTCAATGCAAACAATTAATTCTTCTTAATATTTTAAAGCATAACTCACAAAAAGTGTTAAACCTAAGACAATTAAACTAGATCCATCCAATTTAATTAATTTAGGCCAATTTAATTATTTTAGGTTAAAACACTGTTTGCAAGTTATGCTTTAAAATATTAAGATGAATTAATTGTTAGCGCACGTACATATTCAAATGAAAATGAATAAATAGTTTTGTCCATAAATAAACTCAAATCTTTCAATAAAGGCTAACAAAAACAATATTGGAATGAGTCACAGACACGGAATTGGATTTGTTAGCTTTTCTTGAAAGATTTGAGTTTTTTTTATGGACAAACGTATTTATTCATACTCATATTAAATAATATTTAATTCACCTTAATATTTTAAAGCATAAATTGCCAAAATTAAAGTGTTTAAACCCACAATAATTAAAATACAGCCATCTATGAAAGAGCAGAGTATACATTCTTGTAAAAAATTGCGTAATAATTGACAATTCCGTTATTTGACGGATTTTTTAAAAATTTTTCAATGTAATAAGAAAATTAAGGGGAAAAATTTACGTCGTTTTTAAAAATCATTTTAAAATTATTTCTACCGACTTGGAATACATTTTAGTTGAAAAATTTCTTCATTTTGTCATGTGTATTATCGAGGCTTCTGACTCACACTATAGGTAGGGGAGACCTGTCCAAAACCGCATACCTAAGGTAGTAGCTCTGTAGTTCAGTTAATTAAAATAAAATTCGGTTTATAATTATTATTTTCATTAATGAATTTACTAAGGAACAAAACACATATTTACGAAAAAAAATATAAGACCTCTAATATTGCCCCGTGAGGTGGGTACAACCGTACATCGTATAAAATGTTGAAAATGCAGGCTTAAAATGGCTTAGGCATTATGTCGTATATAAACCTAAAACCTTGATTGTTCCTGTATTTATTGACACGGTATTGTAATGTGAACTTCGGCACTCCTTAAGTTTCTGCCGTATCCATTGCTCCATCAACTACATTTTCGCAAAATTGTTGCCCTCATTTTTTCTGTATCCCAGTCTTGTCTGGTAGTTTTTCCTTGGTAATTAGGCGGCATGTTTGTAACGCGTGTAAACGACCAAAAAAATTATCTTATGAAAATATTCCGAATCAAAAGCGTAAGCTGGCCGGTTTTACCCCATACGGCTGTGCTCCAAGAAAAAATATATAGATATTCTTTCACAAATGTAAAAAATATTACGAAAATCACCCAAAAGTTATACGCAATAAAAGTTAAAATAAACATATTTCGAATATTTTTCCACTTTTTTTATTTTATATTAACTGAAACGAGACATGCATCTCATAAAGTCAATTAAAAACATATTTCCACGAACAATCCTCAGAACCGTATTCTTTGCTCTTTGTCAATCCATTATCACATATGGCGTACTGGCTTGGGGAAGTGCAACCAATTTAGCAATGGACCCAATAGAGAAAATTAAAAAGTCAACAATTAAACTCATCCTCCAAGTTCCTCGCTGCACAAGCTCGAATGTAAACACTAGATATCACGACAATAAGACAACTCTATGCCAAATCTGTACTACTATACTTCCTCCAACATAAATTCCACATTCCAATGCAACCGCAAATAGCAATTAAAACCAGGGCCTCTACAAAAAAAAACATTAAATATACCGATAACTCATGCCTCACAGGGGGAAAGAAACTTTAAGTACCAAACTATATAACTGCATGCCCACTACACTCATGTAACTACTAACTACAAATACGTCTTCAATTCTTCAAAAAAACACATCAAAGACTCGATCAAACAAGGTATACAATTTACTCAAAACATTATAACACCTAACAAAACATAACCCAACCCGAACATTAAAAAAGTAATAAACAAAAGTTTTTTTCGGGACAAAAAATATCACCACAATATTTTTTTTTGTGCATTACAGATTAATATAATCCTATTACAATACACGTAACATATATACATTTTTTTTTTCAATAATACATATTTTAGAGTCCTTGCCTAAATTTATTCTTGAAACCTTCAAGACTAATGTTGAAAATGTCAAGAGACCTAGAAATATCATTTAGCAGTACCATACCTCTTGTCATGCTGTGTTGGGCCAGAACGTCTGTTCTGCCATGTGGGATATAGAACAAGTCGTGGTGGCGACCCTGGCAATAGTTGTTCGATACGAACAATTTATAGCATTCTAAGAGGTATGTGCTGTCAATGTAGTAGTTTATAATTTTGAAAGCTATTACTGTTAGGGTCTTATTCCTTCTAGATTGGAGACTTTCGAAGCGCGTTTCAGATAGCAAATCTAGATGATGCATAAATCGCGGGTATTCACCATGCATTTTCATATAAAGATACCTTAGAAATTTTTTTTGGACTTGTTCTAATAAATCTATGTATTTTTACTGGTATGGGGCCCAAACAGCAGAAGCGTATTCTAATTTTGATCGTATAATGCAGTTGAACATCGATGTCATTGCTTCGGGCTTGGAAAATTGTTTACTTATTCTTATCACAAATCCAAGAAGTTTGTAACACGATGATGTCAACTCCACTATATGATCTGAAAAAGTAAGTTTGGGATCAAATGTAACCCCGAGGTCCTTGATGGTTACTGATGACAATATTTCATTATTTAATTTATAATCAAATTTAATCGGGTTTTTGGAACGCGTATAGGTCATAGTGACACATTTTTTTACATTAAAGAAAAAACCAGTCTCGTGTGGTCCATATAAATATATACCTACCTTTTTTATGAAGACAATTATTTATCTTACAAATAAGCTAGATGCTTAGAACAACTTTATATAGATCCTACTGCAACTTATCTTTGCATAATTTACGTAGAGCCCTTCTTGACAATGTCAAGGAGGATACGGTGTTTCTACTTATGTTGACAGAATGGCACTTAATCTCAAACATGGGAACACCTTAGCACAGGTTCGCCTAGTGAGGTGTTCAAAAAATACTACTAACCTATTTACATACGGTTACGGATCATTAACATTTTTTTCTTATTACTAAGCTTAGGTATTATCTATGTAAACCAATGTAATAATTTGTAAAGTGTATGTTCAAGAATAGAAATAAATAGTATTTGACATTTCACTCACCATCCAATTATAAAAACTTCACTACTAATCAATTCAATATCCGTAAAAATTTCATCAGGATAATGAAAAACTTAAAACATGTTATTGTATCTCGCCAGCGAGCAGACTTGCGTTGGTTTCGGAGTCGTACACGGGACGGAGTGCGGGCGGGAATATATTTAAAGTAATAAGACTAATAAGTAATAATGCTTTTTAGATTAATACGGTTTTACCCCGGTATACGGTAAGAAGAGTCAAGAACGAGTCGAAGAAACGACCCGTTCTCATGTGACAAATGTCAACCGTGCACATATGTTGGGCACGCGTTTCGCGTGTTTCCCGACAATGCACCGGTGCCGAAGGGATCAATGACGCTAGTTCCTCGGAGCATCTTCAATTGTAATACCGGTAGAATAAGGATATCATTCCCACCCGACGCTTGTGCTCTAAAGATTTCAATCCGTCTGTTAAGATATCTCTACCTACCTAATAATAAAAATATTGAATCATCGTGATAAATATTCAATAAAATATTACATATTATGTATTTCACTGGAACAAATCGTGTAAATACTACACGATGTAATGTAATTACACTAATTACAATGTAAGAAGTTTTTTTTTGTCTTCGAAAATAGTGACTTCGTGATAAGATTATCGATGTGAAATTGGAACCAATCATTTGTTGCAATAATGTAGTAGGTATTTGTATGATTTTATTGTAGAACTCACGTTGAATGATAACACCAAAAAACATTCCATGCCGGCATAGAAGCGTTTATTTCATCACGATGTTATTAATTTTTTGAATCAACGCTAGATGTCGCTTACAAATATACCTATTAATAAAATATACGACATACTAACTTGTACCTGCGACTTCAGCTTGTTATTATGAAGATAACAGAGGTTTTTCCCATGGGAATTAAATGTGTTTTTCCGGAATTAAGAGTAAACTATGTGACTTCCCAGTCTTTCAACTCGCCAATGCAAAAAGCCGTTCGATCAGTCGCTCCGTTGCGAAGTGAAAGAAGAACAAACAGACAAACAAACACACTTTCGTTTTTTTTTTACAATAACTCCACACAGGAGGCCTTGAGGAAAATATTTTCCCTCAGGGCCTATATCATCTTTGGAGATGCTGTGTGGAGGGTCTCTTTGGGGAGAGAAAGGAGTGAACATGGGTCTTAAAGAAATCCATGTTTTAGGGGGGAGGAAACACATAGGCTGGCAAATATGTATAAGTAAATATTTTATACAAAACATATTATAACTTACAACCTAAGTAAGAATCGTGGCTCCCTTATCGGGCACAAGAACTCCTCTTTTCTGATAAGGTATACATGACCAAAAACGACCTTTATTATATTATTTTGTAAAATATATATGTAACTCATATTTTATATTACAATTTAAAAAAAAAAAATCATTCCACAGCCGAGCTGTTGAATTCAAGAATGAGAAGTAATTTGTGTTATTTCACAATTAAATCATTTAACAATAATATTATGGTATATTCGTGGCATGTTCCAGAGTGGAAGGAACTCTCATTATCGCTCTGGTGTAAGACCACCATTCAGAATTAAAACGTTGCTTGAAATGGGTTTAGCCGTGTTTGGTGACCAAAGTATTTCCCCACATTCCTCTTCCCCGTTCCCCTCCCTCTTCCTCGTTCCCCTCCCCACTACCTTCAGCCTCACAACATACCCCAAATGGGTATGCCATGGTCTCAGTGGCTTCAGGCGGAAACAGATGGGACTCTTCGAAGGTATTCATATTAAAAAAAAATTAAAAAATAAGTGACCAATTCTCATGTGACAAATTTCAAACATTTACATAGGTTGTTCGCGCGTTTGGCGTGTTTCCTCACTATGTGTATATATATATATATATATATACTTACTTCACCGGTGCCGAAGGGATCAATGACGCTACCTCCTCGGAGCAACTTCCATTGTAATACCGATAGAACAAGGACAGCAATAAGCTAAAGATTCCAATATTAGTTAGGATTAGGTACGGAACGTCGTTTGCTAAAATATAAATGTAAATTGGTTTTTAATTTATTTATTTATTTATTCAACGCCCAGAGGGCTTTTACAGTAGTACAATTTGTTTATGACAGATGATTTTTAAACACATAGACAGATGACAGATGATTTTTAAACAGATAGAGAAATGATGAGAATAAAATTAAATAAAAATGCACACAAGTCACAAAAATACAAAAATACAGTGATTTGATAAGTTTACAAAAATACATATATGCTTAGGAATAGTTTTGGAATAAGTTTTTTACAAAATCCACAAAATTCGCCAAGTTGATGTTGAATATGTCAACATCACTTAAGTACTGATTTCCCATAGTGTGAAATCTTTGTATCGGAGAGTGGGCAATGTAATTCCGCTTATGAATGCTGCAGTAGAATAGGGTATTTTTTCGTGTGGTTACTGTCGGTATTCGTAAGTTTATGAGTTGTAGGAGTTCGCAACAGTCGAATTTAGAGTTAAGTATTTTGAATAAAAATGTCAAGTCGTTTATTTTACGTCTGTCTTCTAGTGTGTGTATTTTTAGAATATTTAGTAACAGATTATATTTTAAGTCTTCTAGTGGGATATTTAATTTAAAATTTATAAAACGCAGAAATTTTTTTTGTATTCGCTCAATATTATTAACGTGAATTTTGTAAGATGGAGACCAAACTACCGAGTTATACTCAATTTGGCTTCTAACTAGAGATACATATAATAGTTTAATGGCTTCTATGGAATTAAAGTTTTTAGTTGTTCTTAAAACGAAGCCTAGTGATTTCATACCTTTGTTCATAATTTGGTGGATATGATTGGCGAAACTTAGTTTTTCATCCAAAATGATTCCAAGATCCCTCATTTCCGGGACTCTTTCTAAAGCTGTGTTATTGATGGAATATTCGAATAAAACAGGATTTTTATTTCTGAAGAAAGTCAAGGTTTTACACTTTTCTACATTTAAAAATAAATTATTTTGAATGCACCAATCTTTAAACTTACAAATATTTGACTGTAGTATTTGGCAATGATTTAAATCAGTTATTTTCTTGTATAGCTTGATGTCATCAGCAAAGAGCAATACCTCGACATCATTGAAGCAATTGGTTATATCATTGATGAAAATGACGAACAAAACCGTAATTAAATAAAAGACGTTTTATTTCAGTAAAAACAAGTTATTAACATTTCAATCAAGGTTATTACTTTTATGTTAAGTTTATAATAATCACTTTTCCCATTAACTTGTTAATAATTGCATTTGGTAGCCCTTGAGGTGATATTTCTCAAAAAATATTATTAAATAATAATTATGAACCTTCAATTTATGGACTTTAAAGCAAATCTGTGGGTCATCGGGTGCATCTTGATTGAGAAACTTATCACTTCGAAAATGGCGCGAACTCCGCAAACCTGAGTTACCGGTTCCGTGGTGGCTGCTTTTAAAGTGATCCTGAGACCTCACAGAAAACGTGTTTTCTCATCAGGTGCAATCTACCTAGTTAATGGGTCAGGTGCATTCTGTTTAATAGTACAGAATTTACAAAAACAGAGGTTCCGTGGAACGTAGGTAATATGTGCAAAGAAAAAAATAACAAAGAATATCAAGAATTTTACAAACTAATGATAAATGGAAACCAATTTATTACACCTAATTTTAAAACAACTTTAATACAAAATCATTATAATTTCCAAACCATAAAATACTTTAATAACGTCCCTTCTGAATTACGCTGTATCATCAACCAAACAGAGAAAATAAATAAAATTAAACAATTTTTCAAAAAAAAATTACACTAAAAAGTTAATAATTTCATACAAAACATATTATAACTTATAACCTAAGTAAGAATCGTGGCTCCGTTATCAGGCACAAGAGCTCCTCTTTTCTGATAAGGTATACATGACCAATAACGACCTTTATTATAAAATTTTGTAAAATATATATGTATAAATGTATCTCATTATATTACAATAAAAAAATATTTGTAAAAAATATTCCTTGAATTATCTAATCCAAAAGAGGTAGAAGCCCACATCCGTAAGGTGAAGACTGACAAGGAATGATGGAATGGATGATGATGGAATTCCTTCAAGTATTATCATTAGCATAGCGCCAATGATAAGTGAAGCCCTTTGTTGTATATATAACACTAGTATTTTGACTTCTACGTTCCCCCAGATATGAAAACTGACCCGAGGCAGTCCTATTTTCAAGGCTGGAGATAAGACAGACTTCAAAAACTACAGACCCTTAGCCATATTATCAGTGCTGCCAAAACTATTTAGTTTAGACTCGAGGCACCAAACAGATCTAGTTTAGAAACTAAGCTTCGACCTACCAACATTGAACATTTTGTCATCATATTTAAAATCCAGAAGCCAATTTGTTTCGGCTAATAGACATAGCTAAAAAAAATCGCATTCCTCAAAATCTGTAATTCCTCAAGAGTCTTACCTCGGACCTATGTTGTTTCTAATATTAATAGATGATATCTAAAACTGTGTTGGTTAATTGTAGTGCATTTGGGTTGTTTTAAAATTATGTTTTAATTGGTTTCCACTTCTCGTAAATTTGTAGTTTTCTTAGATTTTTTATTTTTCGCGTTTTTGTACCCATAATTTTTTTTTATAAATGATCGTATGATCTTCCCCAACCTACAATGACATAGATAAATAAAGAGCGAATAAGGGCATGGTACTACGCATAAGTTTGAAATTTTTACAACACAGTTTCATTATTGTGGTTTGTTACGTTAAAAACTCAATCAATATGATGACAAAATATCTAGAATGTGTTTGCGTACTTCTTTGTGAATATGAAATCTGCGTAAATGTAACACTAATTTCCTTTAAATCAGTTTTGGCAGTCTTCGACTGAAGACCTTAGACCACTGGTTAAACGCTTTCAAAATCCACATTGTTTTTGTCACTGTGGTGTTTGGGATATCATTAGCTTCGAAGTCATTTAAAACTGTTTTTTTTTTAGCAGGAAGTAAACTGAAGATAAAACAAAGCCGTCATAATCATTCGAATACTATAAACTGATATCCCAAGACCCCGTCTGACCTCTCAATAACATCATCCAATGATCCAATGTCAACAATTCTAACGTTCTTGAATCAATGATTCAAGTCAAGTAATCAATCAAGTACCTACCTGCTCGAACGTCTGGTGTTACATGTGTATCGTTAAAAGTGACATATTAGTGACAACGTATTTAATTTAATATAGGTATATAAAATATTTTTGTAAAGAATGTTTTCTCTGTATTTATTCATCTGTGGACTTTCATTCATCGGTAAGTTCATTTAAAAATAATGTCTTTTAAACCTTCATCGCTGCCTTGTGGTTTCTCTTTGAGTATTTGACATGTTAATAACACGTGAATTGTTTATCATCGTGTTGTGTACATTCAAACAAAGTGACAGTGGAAATATTGGAGGTTTTAATACTTGTAGTTTGTTGTGTTGAATGATGAACAAAATTTGGAAGGCGGGTGTTGGTACCGCGCGCCGCTTCTGGAACCATTTTTAGGATAACCATCTTATATAAGCCATTCTTATGTACGCCATTGGATGTCCCCAAGTGTTTGCTACGTTTAGTGACTTATACCAGCGGTTCCCGGGTTCATGGGGTGAGGTTTGTTCAGGTCTTGAGACGGTTGCGCCTGTCCATCAATTGCGTAGCGGACCGGATCAGGAGAGACCGGTTGAGGGAGACCCTTTGACTTCTCGTATGTCTTCCTGGACATAGCGACCATCAGATTCCAATCCACTCCTAATACTTTTTCTTCTCAGAACTTCCTCTCCTTCCTTTCCTTAAAAATACCCTAAATGGCATCTTTAGGGATGCTGATCCCCAAAAATCCGGTGCGAAGTTAAATTAATAAATATATTTATATATTAATAATATCTGACGCCTGGATTAACAAATTTGTATCAGAAGCAAATAACAGACACACTTGGTTTGTTTTACCTTACCAAAATCACACGTTTAGAAGACATTCGTTAATTTGATAATGTTTCTCTCCAGGTTTATCACACAGTGAAGAAAATATAACACTGCGGAGCGACATCTTAACGTTGCCAGAGGATAACATAAAACTATCACAAGACAATGTCACATTGCAACACTACATTGTGACACTACCAAACGATGGTCCTACATTACAAAACAACAATTCAGAACTAGAGCACAGAGTTATACCATTACAACCCTACAATGTTACATTACAACATAAGAATGTTACGGCACAGCTCAAACACATTTCAAAAGTTCATCATGACAACGGTACATTGCATTTTGGTAACATAACATTACTCCTGGACAATGCAACATATAGAAAGGACCAAGGGCAAATGCTCACGGAATACAATATGAGCTTTTACGGAAATGTTGAACCAATGAATACTGCTGATGATGATCTTGATTCTGACGAAGCCATGATGAAGCCTACGTATTGGCTGTACACCAGGTATGTGATTTTTTGTTAAATATGATACCATTAAAGCAAACGTTTGAACGAATATGATTCAAGTGTCTCACGGCTAAATAGTAATATTAGGTTGTTTCTTTTGCGGTATGAAGCCGTTTTGATGGACACTATAAAACTGTCCAAAACGTTGGCCCAAGAAGGAGGAGGAAGTACAGAACCGCCTAATGTCCAGAAAATCAAACAGTACAAAAGTTTAATGAAAATGACACTATAAAGTTAATTTTGGATTATTGAACGGTGTAACAACAAGTACCCGAAGGATTTTAACCCACGTTTCCCCGACATGTTTGGAGTAAAAAAATATGTGTTATGTTGTTGTTGATATGATATATTTTTCCTACTAAAAACAAAAAATATGTTTTTCATTCACACTTAGCCACTGTTCGTCGCTACGGGATCGTTTGTTTCGTTTGTCACCGTGAAGTTGGAATGAGACGGGGTGCTTATCACGTTACCCGGTTTGCTATACCCAAGTAGTCAGTTACGACATGTAATGGGAAAATATTTTTCATATAAGTTTATTACTTCGACGATGTTATAATTTAAACAATAAAAAAATATGAAGAAGAGTGCCTGTGGTAGGTGGGCGGGCGGCCTGAATTTGATTTTTATTAAAATCTACAGTTTTTTTCCCACCCCTTCAGCAGAATTTTAAAACTTCGGGTTATTTTGCGCACTTCACTTTAAATATAAGAGGAAAATTACTGTCTACAACTGATTTCTAAAAACTCTTCAAGGGATTTCAGCTAGTAAATAATATACATATTTTCATATATATAGTTGATCAGTTACAATCGATGTCCTAATGTCATTTGATGTTATAGAGAAACTCTCGGCTCGGAAAAGCAACTAGACATACACCCTGGTTATTACTGGAATATTGACATGATTGGAGTGAAAGAAAGGGACACAAAGATTCTGATCCATGGATGGAGCGCTGATAGATTTTCCAAATTCAGCACAGGACTGAAAAACAGTAAGCAAAATTATCTCAAATGTCTATATTACCTACCTACTGCATCAACAAAACTAACCGTAATATTTCTCGTGTTCCACGCTCACCGAGGACATTACCAGAGAAACCAGAAATATGTCATTTTTAAATCAGTATTTAGACTTATTGACTCGTTTCCACAAAAAATTATAAATTGATTTTGAAAGATTGTTCTTTTATCTAGTAAAGGTATGGATAAAATTTTGAGAAAAAATGTTTATTTTAAGTATAATAAGGTTATACCATAGGTCGTTGGCAGATTTGTTATATTTTCAAAAAAGTACATGTATTATACAACACCAATTTCAAATCATATAATCATGCAGTAAAATAAATCAATACATTATGTGGTAAAATTATTTGTCAGAATTTTAATTTAAGTTTAAATAAAATTATTAAAAAATATATACGTACATGTGTTTCTTGACGAAAATTGGTCCGTTTGTTTATTTATTTGCGCACTTACTAACTAATATATTTCAGATTTTTTTACATACTTATTTTGCTAAGACATTATTGACAAATCATAAATAATTTTAATGGAAAAATAATTTTAGGGTGTATTTAATATTAATTAATTTACAGCTTCGCGTTTCACAATTTTTCTTATCGACGACAACACGAATCGAGAGCGCTCATTCAGACATTCAGACCGCAACTGCGGCCACTGGCGGTTGTCTTCGCGGCGCTCTACATCGCAACATTTTCAAACGAATAACGAAGCAAAATAAATAGGATTTCATGTTTGTAAAATTTATAGGGTTGCCCCAACGCAAAATTTCATGTTCATTGAATATTTTTATGATAAAATTTTTATAATTTTGAAATTTTTTTTATTGTAAATTATTCTTATGTGAATACCGCACAAGAGTCCCAACTGCTCCAAAATATTTATTTTCAAGTAAAACTTCTTTACGCACGCTCGACACTTGGGGGGTAAGCTGGTAAATGTAATACGAAAAGTGGTAATTGTTACGAAAAATTTCCTTCGAACGGTAATCGATGCGAACGGTGATCGATTGCTAGGTGGGTCGTGCCTTTACGCACGCTTGTTATTCGTGTTATTGTTTTATTGTTAATAGACTATTTTTGCGTAAATAAATAGATAAATTAAATTATTTAAAAATATATACGTACATGTGTTTCTTGACGAAAATTGGTCCGTTTGTTTATTTATTTGCACACTTACAAACTAATATATTTCAGATTTTATTACATACTTATTTTACTAAGACATTATTGACAAATCATAAATAATTTTGATGGAAAAATAATAAACACGAGAATCGGGTATGGGTACCACCGCCCCGGGAACCAATTATTAGATAACCAACACGTCTGCCATAGGTCATCCCAAGTGGTTCGTAACATTTGGTGACTAGCAGGGGTGCCTAGGTTTAAGGGGGTGAGGTTTGTTTAGGTCTTGGCAGCGGATGCGTCTGCCCACCAGCTGCATGGCAGGTCGGATCTGGAAAAGTTAAGGGAGTCCCTTTGACTTCTCCAGCCTTACTCTCTCGGAACATCGCCTTGCACCGCAGTGGGAGGGATGGATTCATACATCCGCACTCCTGGACACGCTGACCCTCAGATTTCTACTCAACCCTAATATCCCTTTCCTTCTCCGAATTTCCTCTTCTTCCTTTCCCTAAAACGACCCTCCACACAGCATTCCCAAAGAAGAGATAAGCAGTGTGTCGAGCGAGTGTAAAAAAAACGGTCTCTCCCGATCCGGCCTTCCATGTAGTTGGTGGATGTACCTTCCAAATTACTGATACCACCTATTGACGGCCGGCGTGGTCAAGGGGTAAGGCTCTTGACTAGCAATCTGAAGGTCGTGGGATCGAATCCCGGCATAGGCAAATAAATTTTATTTGACTAATTTGGGTTATTTCACAATTATTTAATTTAAAAATAATATATTTGCGTCACGTTTTAGAGTAAAAGATACTTTCAGTATCGCCCTGGTGTAAGACCACCATTCAGAATTGAAACGTTGTTTATTGACCAGATCTGAATAGCCAGGTAATTCCTCGCCTTCCTCTTCCCCCACCACCTTCAGCCTCGCAATATACCCCATAGTCACCAGGGGCGTGCACTCCATATAGGCACATAAGCACTGCCTACCCTACCGTATTTGTAAAACATAAGCATGTAAATAATATTATAATTTATTAAATTATTGCTAAAAATAAATAGACACTTTCAATAATAAGCGTGACACATCAAACGGCATACTACAAACGTGGAAACTACACGCGCCCTCCGACTGCCTCACTAAAATGAGGCTTAAGCAGGAATTATTTCTGCTTAGAGCTAACTGCGCACGTCGTGGTGGACGTGCGCTGCTCATCATATGCAGAATTCAAAAGAGCCGCACAAGACAGGGAAGAATGGAAAAGAAAATTAAAGGAAATTGCTGCAAACCAATCCCAGGATTGAAACCAGAGAGAGAGAGCTAACTTTATACACGATATAATCAATGTTTACGAAATGCACGTAGCATAGAGTAGAACTGTCACTTTGAATTTGCTTCTATGAGGTTTTTTTTTTAGTATTAGGCAGTGCTTTCTGGAACAAAATTAGCAAATGGCAACCAGTGGAATGACATCTGAAGTATGAAGTATGAGACAACGCCAACGGCCTTTATCAAGGCCACCTCGGATGTCCAATTGGCTTGTGATAATATGCATAAATGATGCGATTATTTATTATTATTATTATTTGGATATTTGATGTGGCTTAAATCTACATCATCTGCAGCTAGCAGCAAGCACACTTAGCGAAAACTTGTACGAAGGGAGTTATCTGTGGTAAGTTTATTTTTTATTTATTTGAATCAATTCGGCGGTTTTCCTACTGCCTACCCTGATCAAAAACCCTGTGCACGCCACTGATAGTCACGTCATAGTCTCACTGGCTCCAGTAGGAGCATTTGGGTCTCTTGTGCGGTATTCAGATAAATATAAAATAAAAAATTGTGCATACGAATAAATATTTCAAAATGAGACATTTTTTACAATCCAACTGAATATTACACTTTTTTCATAAATATACCGCACAAGAGTCCCAACTGCTCCTGTCTGGAGCCAGTGGGACTATGGCATCCCCAATTGGGGTATGTTGTAAGACTGAAGGTAGTGGGGAGGGTAAAAATATAGGGAAGAGGAAGGTGGGGAAGTACCTGGCTATTCAGATCTGGTCACCAAACACGGCTAAAGACATTTCAAGCAACGTTTCAAATCTTAATGGTGGTCTTACACCAGGGCGATACTGAGATATCTTTCGCTCTAATGGCCGTAAAATAAAATTAAAAAACAAAAAACCAAAATATTAAAAAGAATATAACAAATTGTTTATTCATGTAGGTATCTACTTAATACCTACTGTGTTTACGCATTTCACTTGTATCTATTTATGTTTATGCACTTCAATATACAAATTACAAATAACTACTACTAATTAAAATTCTGGAAGCGAGAATAGTAATATAAAGTAGTAATAGTAGCGGGTAGCCCTAGCTCGCGTGAACAAAACCCTCAAAACTCGGATTGCCGCGGAACGAAATTTAGTTCTGAAAACGCCCGCTCGCGAGCCCTGATGTGTTAGCGCTAGTGTCGGAATCGAAGTTGTCATGTGCTGGTTATTCACTCTTAACTGTTTTAAAGTCGTCAATGAAAAGATTTATAAATCTGAGATGTTTGAAACTGAGAAAAACTGAGACCTTCGACTGGACAGGGTATGTAGTAATGATAATAGTTTTCCCACTACCAAAAAGGCATCTTTACTCCTTTATAATAAGCCTGTAGGACTAAGGAGCATCATGAAAACTAAACTTAGATGACTTGAAGGTGTGGAGTCTGCAGGCGAACACCGCATCCTTGGACACAAGAACTGGAGAAAGAAAACTAGCAGAAATAAAAGTTTTTCTATGAAACGGAAAGCGGCCTGACTGTTCAAAGATTGTAGGTTGTTACGCCGAAGGTGATTGTGATGATATTGCGAGGCAATCACAGTGTTAAGATGGTTTGCTATTGTTGGATCTAGTGTTAACACATTTTGAACATTCTAGCTTTCCTCGAAGTAATGGACGTCAACGTAATTCTGGTAGACTGGAGTCTCCTCGCGGACCGGTCCTACCACACCTCCAAGGACAACTTAGCTCATACGGCTTGGTATATCGGCCGCTTCCTCAAATACCTGGTGGACCAACATGGCATGAACCTCGACAAGATCCACATCATCGGCTTCGGCCTGGGAGCGCATTTAGCCGGACTTTCGTCTAAAACTCTTGCTCCCAACAAAGTCTACGCCATAACCGGTAAGGTTATATATTTTTTATTAATTTTATGGTCAACTGCCCGGAACTATGTTTAAATATACTATATAGGTATATGGCATCCCTACTTTGAAGAATGTTGTAAGGTTATAAGAAAAGAGTGTAAGCCCGTCGTCCCACTGACCACCGAATCGACAAAACTGGAGACGCCAATAAAATTTTAGCGTCCCTTGTCAAAACCACTAAGCGCCTAGATAGGTGATCACTGTAATCCATAATATTTGGATGATTTGTTCTTTGAGGAACGCCATTTTTATGAAAAATAATCTCATAGGCGACCTGTTAGGACTATTATTAGCGCCTTGGCAATTCGGCACCGGGAGCGGACTGCTGTAATTGCACCCGTATAGGTCCGGCCCTGAATGTGAATGAGGCAAGGAGTGTGTGCTAAGACCGAATTGTTTGGCGGTTCGTCTTCTTTGCCTCTCCCTTCGGCGAAACGCCATGATGGTTAGTAAGTTATAACACTGGATAAAGTGCTGTAGAGAAAAGAAGCGGAAAGTTAGTGGGTACCTGGCTAATTATTTCTGGCCGCTAAACATAGATAAAGCATTTTCAAGCAACGTTTTGGTTGCGAACGGTGGTTTCTTACCAGGACAGCACCGAGAGCATTTTCCACTCTGAAACGAGAATCAATTCTTTGATTTGGACTGCATACTTCTAAACGAGTTCATTTTTAGCAAAGGTTTTAAGATATCCCAAATCAAATCAATTTAATATCATCAAATTGAAGCCGTCGCTTGCGTTGTATTAAAATGTCAGGCAAAATAATAACACTCAATAATGGTGCATATTATATTGAACGAATTGCATATTCATAGAAACGTATAATTTTTTAATTTTATAATTTAATAATATTTAAATTTTTTTAATTTTCTTTATTCATTTCTTTGATGATTATATAATTTGATGATTTTTCGACCACCATGCTAGGCACATGCCCGTGTTATTGTGGTCGAAATTGTTTTAATTAGAATAGGACCTCCATTGATATGCTCGGTGTAACTCTAAGTGACCAGCTCAGGCATGGGGGCTCTATCGAAACCAGAGTTAAGTTAGCCTCTCAGAAACTGGGCGTAGGTACTGTACAGGGCCCGCAGATACTTTAACAGTACACAACTGCGAACCCTGTACACATCGCAAGTGCGCCCCATAGTTGAATTTGGCAGCCACCTCTGGTCTGGAGCTCCAAAATACCTTTAAAAAACCCTTGACTCTTTGCAGAAACGGGCGGTCCGTTTGATAGATTCTCCCATCTTAACAGACGGATTGCAATCTTTAGAGCACAGGCGTCAGGTGGGAATGCTGCCCTTGTTCTACCGGTATTACAATGGAAGATGCTCCGAGAAACTAGCATCATTGATCCCCTCGGCACCGGTGCATAGTCGGGAAACACGCCAAACACGCGCCCAACATTTGTACACGGTTGATATTAGTCACATGAGAACGGGTCGTTTTTACGACACTTTCTTGAGTTCAACAGCTCGGCTGTGGAACGATTTACTGGCCTAGTGTTTCCTCCCTCCTACAACATGGGTCTCTTCAAGACCCATGTTCACTCCTTCCTTTCCTCAAAAAGACCCTCCACACAGCATCCTCAAAGACGACATAGGCCCTGTGGGAAATTATTTTCCTCAGGGCCTCCTGTGTGGAGTTAATGTAAAAAAAAAGATGAGACCACAACTGGAATTTTACATTCTGATCACAAAACTGGTTTTAAATTAAGAGTGAATCTGCTTGCGAGTCCCCAACTTTAATTAGTATTACTCTCGTAATATGCGTATGGGTTTCCTATGAATTACGAATTTGGAAGAAAGGTTTGAACAAAATTTTTAACTATTTATAATATTTTCTTATTCGAAGTGCAGTTATAAAATTCTAGTTTCAGACTATGTATGTGCTGCCAGAATAAAAGAAAACAATTTTCATATTCTGAGTGTAGTTTTAATTCACACAACACATATTTTATTTAAACCAGTTTTGTGTTCAGAATATAACAATAAATTAAATAATGAGTTGCAGATTTATCGTGTACCGAGTGATTTGCATTTGAGGTGTATGCTATAATATGCTGCCAAATTCTGAAAAATTGACTGTTCCATGTGTAACTATTATTTTGGGACTCTTACGCAGAATCAATCTAAGTTAAAACCTGCCTTGTGTTCTAAATACAGTGTAAAAATTCGAGACGCGAAATCCTATTACACGGATACCATTCTCGATTTCCGAGAGCAGTTATAAATTTGTGGTAGAATTTATAACATAACTTTTATTGGAAGAATACTCGTCTCATGTGATAATTTTTTTTTTGAAATCACTAAAGCTATTATCGAAGTCTGATACCACTGCCTTAATTTCTGTTGTGTACTTGTCAGGAATGAAATTGTAAGTATTTTTTTTCCATTTTTTTCACAAATTGCTGAATTTTTTTTATTTTTGATGTCGTCTATCGTAAACGCTGTTTGACTTTGGAATGCTGCTACAGTATTCATAATTTCTGTTAATGATTTACTTTTGCCTTGTAATTCCAGATTTAATGTGCTCAGTTTTCCGGTAAAATCTGCTAAAAATGCTAAATCACACAGTTGCTGATAATCATCACCCCTCTCTTCAAATTTTTTTTTTATTTCATCCAATAACATGATGGATCGGCATTGGCAAATCACACAAGATGATGCGCGCAGCTCTTGTGCGGGTTCTTGACCTTGTGCGGGTGCGGACTGCGGGTTTTATTGGATTCGAGTTCTTGGCCGGACCCGTGCTCTGATCGACTGGACTAATAGCCGCGATCGACCGGTTGGCCATCCCTGCGCATAGTCTTTGTGTTCAGAGCCAGCCAAGGAGAAATGGACTTAAGCTATCACTTAGTCCATCACTTAATCGATTTTATTCAATTATATTAAATAATTTTGAGAATAATGTATCTTTTAGCGTTCAGTAAAATGTAATGTAGCATCACCGAAGAACAATTATTGCCAACAAACGAGTGTATTCTTGGGTAGACATAATTAACCATATCATTCATTAAATAACTGAAGCTCATTCGTATTAATTAATTCAACTGAACTAAAATGTTATGGGCAGTAGTAAACAGTAAAATATACTGTGATTGCCAACGACCGCGAAGTCAGGAAAACTTACACAAATGCGTTAAGAGGAAATCGGGCGGGGTTTTGTGCATATAGACGAATCCCTAATTTCTCTCTGGATTTTGATATTACTACAAATATTTAGTAAGGTATAAATATCGACCACTAGCGTATCGGTAGATTTGTTGTTTTTGATCAGTTACTTCGTAAAGGAGTTAGAACGCTATCAACAGAAATTCAGTACACAAACTAGACAATGTATTTTTTAAAGCAAAAAGTACAGACATAGAGAATTTTCTTCTAATACAGTTAGTAAAAAAATCATTTTAAATCGGCCTAGTTTTGAAGTAGAAAATGGGAAATTTTCAGCCTGAGGTGAACTTGTCCCTTACACTCAGTATTCGGGAGAGTAAGAAAGACATTTTTTTTGCGGAAACTTCGCTGTTTAATGCAACCATGTAATATGTAATTAACTTATTATACGGATAACTGTTTATTTCCCTAATAAACTAAAATTAAAATAAAAGACAATGACAGCAACAGTTTGGTAAAATATCTATAGTTCAAATTTCTCGGCGACCGAGTTTCCTCTTAAACATTGCTATAACTTGCGCAACAATATACGATTATACCTAAATACAATAAATTGCTAAATCAATGTTTAGGTACCGTGCGGAAAACTATAATTTTCGCAATGTGGGATGTGCTTGCTATGAGAGAAATTCGCACAATTTTATCGAAACAAATATGTTAGGTACCTACATACCTACGCACATAATCATGCAATTTTGTACAGTATCCAATTAATACTCTTTTTCGTTCACTTTTATTTTAATTTAGGGTAAAATAGACTACGATTGCCCACTCCCACTTAGATCTTCCTTTTCTCACTACCGTACCTAAATATTTCACCCAGATCTTAACAGATGTCTCTATTAGTTTTATGTGAATCGACAGTAATAGCTAAGCTACATTGTTGAAAAGCGAAATCAGTTTTTTATGAAAAGCATGGACGTTTTTTCAATTTTGCAAGTATTTCTTACATTATTACCTGTTATTATTGATAATAGAACCAAATACATAAGTGTGTACCATCTTCAGGTTGTTTTATTACGTACAATTTTTATCGAATTACTAAAGTGAGCAATCACTGTGTTTGTGGGAATTGGGAATCACTTTGAACAAGTGGGCAATTACTGTTATTGCGGGAATCACTGTGAACAAGTGGGCAATCACTGTTATTGTGGGATCTGGGAATCACTGTGAATAAATGGGTACTCACTGTTTTACTGGGAATTGGGTATCACTGTGAACCAGGCGCGGTCCGTCCATACATACTGTGGATGCTGCGCTTCCCTTCTTTTCTAGGTTTAAAATAAGTATAATAATAATTATTATGTATTTATTCCGAATTAAAAAGCATTGGATTTATTTTTTTCTAGCCGTAAACCGCACTAGATACTGCAATAATAACGACACCACCACCGTCCCAATATCAGAGACCGATACTAACACGACACGCAGGTCGAAATGCGCGTTTAGGGCTCGTACACGTTTATGTGTAGGGGCCCTTAGTCAAGCCTGCCATGGTTGAAGAAAGGCAGAATACGGATTCCATTGGAGCATCCAACGCACAAAACACTATTTTAATGCTTATAGGCATAGTGCACAGAATAGATAATCTGAAGCGAGCGGATTTGGTACCATTAGAGATTTGTTTGCCTGACCACCTTTCCACAGTTAGGCCGGCGGCACACGTTAGGTTTTTCCATCCGATTATCTGATCCGATACGAAACCCGATTGGACGGCTGTCCTGCAATCCTGTACGCGTACGTGTAACAAAAATAACTATCGGATCAGACAATCGGATGGAAAAACCTGACGTGTGCGGCCAACCTTATTTGTTGTCTTGAATAGCCGAATCCGATTAGTACATTGAATATTTTTCTATATACCTATTTAATTAATTTAATTAGGGAACTGTAAGTGTGAAGCGTAAAGGTTATATAGAGCTAACTCAACAGACTATTTTTGTCGATAAATGCACCTTATTCTTGGGCTAGTCCATAGACTTTTATATTTGATATTAGGTAGGTATAAACTCCAGCATCCCCTATACAAAAAGTCACCGACCGCCACTGCTGTGAACATGGAACTATTATGAGATGGAAGCGGCTTAAGCTTGTCGGAACGTGTTAAACTGCCAAAACCCGTGTAGCTCGCTCCATTTTTGGCCGGCGGGAAGAGGGGATAGAGACGGGGTTTACCGCTCAGCGAGCGGGGGGAGGGTAAGCGCTCTACAGAGCAGGGCCGAACTGCTAACGGGCTTAACGTTATTTAATTAATTTTTTAATTTAAAAAAAAAACTTTTGTTGGTTTTTTTTTTCTTCATATTTTAGGCACAAAATATAATAACCCATTACGCATTATTTTCTGAACGAATTACTTTATCAAAATTAATAGTTTACTTAGTTTTAACCACGTTTATTGTTTATAAAAAACCGACATATTTCGTGAGCAATGCCTACTTCCTCAGGGTTTAATTAATTAAAAAAAAAAATGAAGACAATATTTTAGCGAAACTCAACCAAAAATCTGAAAACAAAAAAAAATAGAAAAAGATATGGGCATATATGGAAGGTTTTACTCATAAATTTAACTAAACGACATCTATTGACTTGCATAAAAGTCAATAGATGTCGTATATTAAAAATAAAAATATATCCAAACACTTTCTAGATAGTATTAAGTTCGGGTTTGAATCTTGCAATCATACATGTATGGGGGTGTGGCTCTGGAGATAAGGGCCGAAATGTGAACGGAAATATTATTTTCATTGTTTGTTTTTGGGGTGTTATGCCGTGTTGCGCTATCTCTGTCTTTAACCGACGTTTCGGACATTGGAGGGGACCCACCACTTTCCCACGGCTGTGTGAGGAAACTGATTGTTTAACCTCCTTAGCCGCACACGTCAGGACTCTAATTTTTGTAAAAAAGGAAGCTACATTTATTTTTAAAACGAATCTAGACCCTCCAATGTCCCTGCATGCATGATTGTTAGTAAAAAAAGAAAAGTGTATGCATACTTACATTTGCAGTAATTAACAAGATAAAGACACATCATAGATGTGTTCGCCTATTGGTTCAGCATCATCCAGATTCAGTTCTAGTTAGAGTGAAATAATAAAGAAAAAGAAAAATATTTACAGGTGTAAGTATGATTAAAACCGACGTTTCGGACAGCGTTGCAGTGTCCATCATTAGGGCAGATCCGAGATCCAACGATGTGCATAACACCCCAAAAATAAACAATGAAAATGCTTTAAGCCGTAAAAATCTAAAAACGTATTATTTTATTTATTAATTTATTTATTTTAAAATTTTTAAAATTTTTTCTCACATTTTGGACATAAAATATAATAGCCCAATTGAAAAATAATAAATGAGGAAAGGGGAGTAACAAGAAACTTATGTATTGTTTATTTTTTATTAATCCCTTTACATGTTATTTTACCTTAATCTTCTTCGACATTACTCATTTTTTTGCGAAATCAAGATTATGATTGATTCGTGTTGCGCTCGTCGAAATACATCGGCCTCACTTTTCACTTGACAAGTGCAAATGGGTAAAAAACTAGTGTTATAAACTTGCTGTAACTCAAAGCACCATTCATCATTGCGGAACTTCGAAAAGTGATAGGAGCAAACGCGGGTTGATTTGATTGGAAACCAGTCATCTCTCCGATTTAGGGCATCAACCCACTTTCTTTTTCTCTCAGGGTCTTTTGGAAACCTTTATTAATAATAAATTGTATTATTTAATTTTATGTATGCATATTGTAGGTACATACTGTGCGCTTGAGGTGATTTTTCAAGAAAAAGGGCTTTTTAAATCAATAGCATATGATGTATATGGTGTGTATACATAGTGTGTGATAAAATATATATATATATCACAATAATCCCAACTGCTTCCATCTGCACAAATCAATCGAATAAAATTTATCTGTGCGCACCGGGATTTGAACCCGCGTCCTCCGGATTGCTAGTCAAGAGCTTTACGCCTTGACCACGGCGGCATGTCAATGTGACTTTTACATAACAATACAGTGATTATATACCTACGTACTTTGAATTAACATTGTAAACATATGCAAAAGGAGTGTTAAATTAGAACGAAAAGAAATAAAAACAACACAGTGCAAAAAAGACGAAGCAAAAATGTTTAAAAATGAATAAGCTAAATGATAAAAAAACAAGTATTTATGACATGTGTAAATCACAACTTTATATTTGTGCGTTATGATTAATAAAAAAATAAAAGTATTTGGTAATTTTTAATTATTATGATTTAAGTTGACTGATTCGGCCCATGCTAGTCGGAATTCACGCGGTAACATCGGGCCCATGGCGATGGCGGTTGAAAGGACTCGTCGAAAATTATAAAATGTTTATTTAAGCTATGTTTAAACACTTACATGTGAAAGGTAAGACCATCTTTCTTCTTAAAGGTCTTCATAGAACTACTTTTACACAATTTTACGGCGCATTGGACCATTTTTCTATGTTTTATGAACGTTTTACTGGGAGCTCTATACGCGACCGAGGTGTAAAAGCCAATGTCAGCCACCTAAAAACCGTTCGGTAAAATTTTTGAACAAGCACGCTTTGTGCCAGTGTGCACACTTTACATGCCGTCTCTCTAATATCCATTAATATCCATACTCTTAGGCTGTGAACAAGCGGGCAATCATCATTATTGTGGCAATTGGGTATCACTGTGAACAAGCGGGCAATCACTTGCATGCGTGAATTTAAATGGCGGCTATATTTTTAATAAATGTTGAAAGCTGTAGTATAATATTAGAGGCGTAATATAATATCGTCATGCACGCGATTTTTTTTTAGTTTTTGTTTACAGCCAAACAAATTTTAATTAGTAGAAAGGTTCAATAAAATATAGACTTCGATAATAAGTATATAATATTTATAGTACAACCGGCAAAAATGGAAGAGAGTCACCAAGGCGGCCCCTAGACGACACAATTATATTGAGCAATATTACGAATTGTGTAATATTATTGACCGTTTGGGGTGAATATTGAAGATTGCGCAATGATTAAATAAAAATTAAACTCGCATAAATTTTGGTCAATCATTGCGCAATCTTCAATATTAACCCCAAACGGTCAATAATATTGCACAATTCGTAATATTGCTCAATATAATTGATCGTCTAGGGGCCGCCTAACTCGCGAGGCCGTTTTTACCCTCCGTTCTTCGGAGACATAATATGTTCACTGTTATTCCAAAATCTCCTACCTATATGTTAATTACACTATTCGTTAAAGAAAGACGAAACCTGAACCTGAATAACAACCCCCAAACTGTTTTATTCCAGGATTAGATCCCGTATCTCGACTATCCCACATGAGCCACACAAAGCGACTGGCCCGAACCGACGCCAAGTATGTTGAAGTGATCCACACGGGGGGGCGCCGCTTCCTGGGCTCCTACAAACCCCTGGGGCACTCAGACTTCTACCCCAACGGGGGCAGGATCCAGCCGGGTTGTGGCCTCGACATCACGGCCACCTGCTCGGGGGACCGGGCCCTGGAGCTTTACAAAGCCTCCCTGGAGGCCCGAGGTCCCGTGTTCCTTGGGGTGAAGTGCAAAACACAGCTGGAGGCTCTACAGAGCAGATGTAAATCAATGGTACACGCTGCTATGGGGGGAAGGAAAATTATGAGATCGTAAGTAATATTTGATTTATTATTTTTAATTGATAAACTAATGTTTAAGACAAGATTTTGATGCATAACACAAAGGGTAACAATTATTATAAGGAATAATTATTAGTTTGAAACACTCATCTACATTGAAAAAATCTCCCGAGAAAAGATACATGCCGCCGACGGGACTCGAACCCGCGTCCATCTGATTTCCGGTCATCTGCTCTTATCCACTGAGCTGCGTCGGCTTGCCTCCTGCCCACCAAATAATTAAATATATACTAGTGTTTCATTTAACAATTAATGCTTATTACATTTTTCCACCTGCAAACAACCAACTTTATTTTATATGAGGAAGGCATTGTAAGTGCTAAATCTCCCACTAGGTGGCGTCGAAACAAATTATGTTTTTATACATTTTTTGGTTAAATACTTTAACTTGTCAAGTATTAATTATTATTTTTAATTGATAAACTAATGTTTAAGACAAGATTTTTATGCTTAGCACAAAAGGCAACAATTATTATAAGCAAAATTTATTAGCCTGAAACACTCATCTGCATTCTAAAATTTCTGATGTTTCCGTGAATTTCGTAACGCTCATTCATTCAGGACAATCAATACAATGCTCGAAAGATGTAATTAAAATGTCATTTTCAAATACTCATCTTGAAAAACTATACACAGCCTACCTTTTTAATCATGGAATAATTCACCCTACTGCCTTTTACTTAATATACACGAATACAGCTTGATACGTGTATATTAAGTAAAATAAGCTTGTCAGTGGTACCTATAGATATTGTAAATTTTGTGGATACAAATAAACTGGTTCTCTAACAAATAAAAGCATAACAGTGACAAAATAGAACATTGAAGAAGAAAGGTGACAAAAATAAAAACAATAAACCTTACCTAACTTACCGTATGGTGTTATGTTTTATCACTGTTGTGTTTTTTCCGTAAACCAAAATCTATGGTTTTAGAAAACAATTCGTAAATTCCTCTTTTGTTCTACTGCAAAGTAAAGAGTTTTAAGCTGTACGCAGAAAAACACAATTTTTAAAAATAAAGAATCTGATTGAATTTCGGAGCCTTCTTCTTCTTTTATATGGTGGGGGGTCAGAGGGGGACATCTAGGTCTGCGAGCCAGTCTAGGGCCTCAGGCTTTGCTCTGTGGACCTAATCAATCCCACCGGGGAATGAATGGAGTGGGCATGCGTTGACCACATGCTTGGTGGTCTGTACCGCACCGCATTCACACATCGCCTCTTTAAGGCCCCATATATGCGTCATGTGAGCCCAACGGCTATGGGAGCACCTCATCCTGTTGATGGCGGACCAGAGACATATGTTCGGAGTGTTGAGACGTGTTACACTTCCCACTCAATTTGAAACAATTTTTAGTTTATGTTAGTTTGACAGGGTTCCATGCCAACTCAGAATGAAACCAACTCAGAACCACCTCAGAAAGGTCATTAAAAGCTATGAAAAAATAATTTTAAAATAGCCTGTATCCCTAACCTAACTTAACCCATTTAACCAATTTTTTTATCACCACTCTTAATTAGAGATGAAATGGATAGTTGTTTGGCCGGATACCGGATATCGGATACCGGATACCGGATACCGGATATTTTTAGTTCACTATAATGGTGATTGTGATTAGTTAATCAAGTTAATTTAAGTATTCGCTACTCTGTGAGGTTTTTATAAGTTTTTACTAAAAAAAATACTTTAGATATTTACTATTTATGTATTTATCATTAGAGTGAATATTTCAGAAGAAAATTTTAGTTTTTTGGAGGGCCTTATAGCATTTTGTAACTTTTTTTACTTTAAATAAAAGCCTTCATTATTATAAGTCATTGTATCCGGCCGGATATTGAGTTACTATCCGGTATCCGGACGGATAGTAAATTTAGGCCGGATACTGGATAGTTACCGGATATCCGTTACATCTCTACTCTTAATGGCCTGTCTGAGGTGGTTCTTAGTTGGTTTCATTCTGAGTTGGCCGGTCACCGTTTGACAGATAGGTATCTTCAACAATAAGGATTTTTTTCTTTCCAGGTATGGAATATACTACTTGCAGACGAAAGACAAGCCGCCCTATTACATGTAATTAATTATTTATTGGTACAGAATATTGATCATTCATTTAAAGTCACTTGTATATTAAAAGGAATTAAAAATACTCTTATTTATTATATTATTCACTTACTTATCGAACTCGTTGTATAACTTTCCACGATAATGTAACTACATACTCGTAACATACTACTTATATCTTTCATAATTTATTTTCATGAGCACCTTTTATCATTATATTAATTTAGCTATGTTCCGTAAAACATTCAATTGGGTGTAATAAATGTTTGTTAATTACAAACTTTTTTTACAACAAACTAGTCGTGGTTATGGTTATAATAATATAAACAAAGTTAGTAGCTACCTACACATTTTTCTGTTACTACTTTCGTAGTATTACTACCTTAATTTTAATTACTTCTTTTTAACTCATAATATGATGTATACGTACTTCCACTTAGTATAACTTTTACGTAATAATTAAACTACATAGCTACTTGTGTTGTACTTACTTTTATCTTTCAAATTCTGTTTTGTAATAGGTATTCATTTATTATCACACTCCTGAACAACCATAGACATATGAATATTGATAGACCAGAACATAAAGGTGAGGGGTAGAAGCCAACTACAGCGGGACGAAGGGCAGGAAGATGGCTTTGGTGATACGTGATTCGCCAAAACTCAATCTGACAGTATATAGGCATCTCGCACTATAAAATCATCATTTAGTTCTTAAAAGTAAACTCTGCTTTTGAATGAATAGACCTTTTTACATGAGAGCGCAAATTGCTCGCCACGCAATGAACAAATTTGAAGTTCAAATACGTCAAAGTAAGGTCACCTATAAGGTCGAGTCCAATATTTTGCTCCTGTAGTTAGTTAATACACTTTTACAAATGTTTCATAATTTACTTACCCCAGTAAACAGTGACGGGCACACGCCATGTATCTCGGAGTGATAGTGTATGTATGGGTGGTTTGGTATATTTATGGTGTATTTTCAAAAACGATCATATTATGTGATCTGAATTAGCTTAAAATAGTGTAAAATAATGCTTGCTTATGGAATGTAATACCACAATTGGATTTATTCTCTTTTTCTCTTCTACGTTTATACGTATTTATAGCACAAGCCACCATTTTTGCCGTGTTATTTACGATGAGAGCTCGACACTGGTCCGGACACGAATGATGACGTCAAATTTTTTAGATTGACGCGTGGCTCTAGCAAGCCCAGCCGGTTCCGAAAAATGGTTCTAATGAGAGTGGGAAATAATACGCCTTTTATCGCTTAGGGCAAGTCCATGTATTTTGTACGTCCGTGTGAACAACTTACTTATAATAATGTATTTAGGTAAAAAACCTTCAATGCGTTGGTAAATAAATAAAGAATATTTTTTGTATGAACTATTGTCATCTTATGATTTTGAGGGGTAATGTCCCGTTGACCTGATTTATTAATTTATTTGTAAAAACAGCATAAACCCAAAACATTGCAAAAGCGATAAGAAAAGATACATAATAAATACATTTACAGTTAAAGTAATACATTTAGTTAAAACATAAGTGCTATTTCACGCTTAAAATCGTTGTAGGAAATGTGAAAAATATCCACATTTCCTGCGAGGCAATTAATTAACCTATTGAGTCGTCCCAGGGGCACCACCATTGGTAAGTTAGTTCTGCATCTAGGAAGAATCAAAAGCCTGTGTTGGCGTCCTCGCGTGAAATTATCCGGGACATGGAATCCTATTTCAGCCAGAATATCTGATACCGATATAAAACCATTTAGAAGCATATAAGCCATCAGCAGTAATGAAGCAGCCACCCCTGGTAGGTATAAATTTTACATAGTATACCTATACTATGTAAAATTCTAATAGGTATTGCTTAATTTTTTGTGACATTATAGTACCAATTTATTTGTTCGTATTTCCTGAATATTATTTTTTTATTAGAAATGCTCCTTTTGGTGTAATAATAATCTGAAATCAGTTGATTCGTGTTTCATGTGAATACACGCTTATTTATCAGGTTTTTTTAATGATATAATTTGATACCAAAATATAATTGAATGCATTTATTAAGGTAACTGTCGATTAGCGCTACTCATCAAGTAAATATTTATTTTTACAGCCATATTTATTAATAATTTTATAATATTAAACAGCTTAACGTGTAGTTACTTAACTACTTACCCAGAGATGGTGCAATATCTCCTATATTATGACACATTCGACTACAATAAAATTAACATATATCATCTCTTATGTTTGATAAAACAGTTTAATAAAACTTGAAATTCATTTTTAAATAGATACTTTATTTAATAATTAATTTAACATAGTATAAAATGTATTATTGCACACGAAAATTATATGTAAGGCACAAAATATGTAAGTCGAGTCACTCACACACTAACTTGTTGAAAATATTTTTACAATATTATTTAACAAGAGCATAAACTTTTTCTTAATTAATGAGGATGATGGATGAACAGATCTAAGTGAGTATGATCATACATTAACTAGACGATGTCACATTACCATTAAATTAACTAGACAATGTGACATTACCATTCAATTAACTAGACAAGTCACATTATCATTCAATTAATTTTTAATTACCAAAATATAACTTGATCCTTCACAATTTGTTTGAAAAAATATATTAACAAAGGACAACTGTCAAAAGGACCAACGCCATCAAAACTCAGATATTAATTGATAAAAAATAAATTACATTTACATTGCTTAATTAATTATAATGATTGCTAGAGTGGAAGATACTCTAAATATCGCCCAGGTCAAAGACCGTTGTTCAGAAACGAAAAATTGTTTCACATGGCTTTAGTCGTGTTTAGTGACCAGATATTAACAGCCAGATACTTCCCAATCTTCCTCTCCCATCACCTTCCATTCTACATTCATTCCATACCTACAACACACCCCAATCGGAGATGCCATAGTCTCACTGGCTCCGGACAATGAGGAGCAGCTGGGACTAAAAAATGCTTAGATATATATTGTCTCTTACACTACGTGTAATTTAGCTGGACCAACGGTACTTCTCACAATACAGCTCTTCATTCAAACGATGACGTACGGGTGGCACTATTTCCAGCCCTTTTTAAATGTTTTTTAGATTTTTTTTAGGTTTCAGCGAATCTAAAAGTAAGTATTTAAATTTTAAATATCATTCAATAAACAGAGATGTAATAGAATCCATTGTAATATCAAGATAAAATTAATATACTTATCTGTGTAGCAACCGGTCAAATAAATAGATACCTACTAGCACTAATTAACATTGATTCGAACATAATTTGAACACAAATAAAACCTTTATCTTCTTAACCTAGAAATATTTTTTGGTTTTTAACTAACTGATAATTGAGCATTGTTTGATATTCAATCAATATTGCAACCAACGTTTTGGCATCCGAAAAGGTGTCTAGGAATGTACATATTTTACTACAAATTATTCTATACTACTGTACTCTGCTTTCATCCGTATTTTAACACTAGTTTTTCTCAATGAACAATGAAAAACATGAAATAAACTTCCTGAAGAGCAATTGTGGATACAGGAAAGATTCGTGATTTTCTATAACTGTCTCCGCCAGCCTTTTCAATTGGTATTGTGGCCGACGACAGCTGCCGCCAATTTTAACTAGTTTAAAACACGAAATACTGTAGGTATACATGATTATTTATTCATTTAATGTACGTTTATAGTTGTATACATTTGACATTTGCGAAGTTTCGTTTCAATCTAAATAAACATGAATTACTTAGTTTGTCTAAACTAAGAACTGATTTTGTGCATGTAATTAGTTGTTTCTTGTAGTAATTATTGAAATGAAGAGCAATTTCCTTAATCTGTGTTATAAACTTGTGTATTTCGTGTTTTGAACTAGTTAAAATTGGCGGCGGCTGTCATCTGAAAAAGCAATTGAAAGTTATAGAAAATCACCCAAATCTGACAGCCGATTCCTTATGGGATCTTTTCCGTATCCACAAACGATACAGAACTGCCCCTCTGGTCTAATTATTATTATTTTTTAAATAGGCAATATACCCTAAAAATAGTGCTTTTTGAAATCGGTATTTCAAAGCACGATAAAAATTACATTGCGTATATAAAAATCTGAAAATATTTAGTTGATATGCCCTATAAATTACAGACAGAAAAATCTGAGCGGATTTCTCGACTCCAGACCGCATTCAAACCAATCGTCAACAGTATGTTGACGTTTTCTATCGTGATCAGCAGCTTTACTTTTAGCGCAGTTTTGAGAATAAAACCAACGGCAATCTTAAATGAGTGTTTTCGATTGGTAAATAACTATTTCTTGACCAAGACGGCATTATTAAAATAAATAAAGCAGCAATGACAACTCTCCAAATTGAATAGACCATTTTCAGCTTAACTTTTAACTAGTTTGTTTGATTTGAAAATTACCGCTAATTACTGTTATTACTGTGTAAAACAACTAACTATTTGGCTTTCCCTTCAAATGGGTTAAAATAGGTAGCTATTTTGATACGAATAAAGCAGCATCGGCAGTCGTTCAATTGAATAACCTAAGTGGTGGTGTGGTTTTTTGCTGTGACTACTTCTCTGACTCCTTCTTGACGAAACCGTAGGAGTTCCAGGCCTCGATGTGGTCGAGGTGATTCTGCACAACGTCGTACCATTGCGCGCCCGTGTAGTCGATAGCAGGTAGTTCTCCTCCGAAGTTTGCTGGCAGGTGGCTGGGCGCAAGGTGCTTGTGGAGGGAGCTCATGTTGTTCTTGTGGAAGAACATCTGGAAATTATACAGATAGGTATACATTATTATCCGAGACACTATCAATGTTACAAATAAATTCGTGTAGGGATATCTAGGGATGACTGCAGCTGATCGCTATCCTTGTTGCGACATCAAAAAACGGGGCAAAAAGATACGTATGATGAATTCAACCGTTTCAAGATTTGTTAACATACAAAAAAAGATAGCGGCCAAAAAATATGGAAAAATTAGTTGAGGATACTAATTCTGAGATTGCAATATGAGATCAACAGAATTTACGTTATAAAATTCAGGTCAGGGAGGCTTTGTACCAGCGAGGCAGAGATTCTGGTTCGATTGATTGTCAGTTTAGTTTGTTTATGTGAATACCTCACAAGAGTCCCAGCTGCTCCCGTCTAGAGCCAGTGAGCCTATGGCATCCCCAATTGGGATATGTTGTGAGGCTGAAGGCAATGGGGAGGGGAGGGGATGGAGAAGAAAAAGGTGGGAAAGTACCAGATCTGGTCACCAAACACGGCAAAAAGCCATTTCAAGCAACGTTTCAATTCTGAATGGTGGTCTTACATCTTACACCAGGGCGATACTGAGAGTATCTTCCACTCTGGAACGTGCCGCAAATATACTATATATTATTTCTAATTAATTAATGGTGAAAAAACACAAATTAATCAATTAAAATTTATTTGCGCACGCCGCGATTCGATCCCGCAACATACCCCTCTGCCAAAAGCCATACCCCCTCCGCCACGGAGGCCGTTACCTTTTTTTTTTATTTTTCGTTGTAGATATAGCAGCTTATTCTATTTCTTACAGTTAACCCAATAAACAATAAATTTAAAAAAAACGTAATTATATAATGTGAACATTATAAAGTGTAAATATAGTGTTTCAGGCTAATAATTATTGCTTATAACAATTGTTACCATTTGTGCTATGCATAAAAATCTTGTCTAAAACATTAGTTTACCAATTAAAAATAATAATGTAAATATACCTCAATATGAAGTGTTTTTTGTTTCAAAATTTGTTCGCCTAGAAAAAAATATACGCTTTACCTAAATTCTGCAACTAGAACGCATCATGGCCTTGATACAATCGACTTTTATATTTATTTGATAAGCCTTTTTATAAGCCTAGAAAAAATAAAGTATTAGGCCTATAAAAAATGCTTCAAAGTGTAAAATCTCCTACTTACATTCTCTGATGCTTGGTATTTAGTTATTTATAAAACAATACCCTTGTATGACGTACAGATATGGAAGAGACTCTATACTCGCTTTTTATAGCCTTCTTTCGCATCTTACATTATTCATCAGAGACAAACGTTCACGTTATGTAGTAAATCTCCGACCTACGCTCATTTCATTCACGAAACCCTTTTCAGATATGATTTTTATTGTAGAATGTGGATTAAGTTCTTTAGCTGTATTTTTTCTGCCTGTACAAAGTATAAATTAAACAATATATGTACATTTTTACGCAGTATCGCGTTCGTTGGTCAAATCATTGTACGTATATATATATATATAGTTTCGTATCAGTAATCGATGAACCGGTGGGTGCAATTTTTAGCCGTAAGTTGTTATAATGGTTTGTCTTGTTTGGAGTTGGAAGTAAGATTGTAGATATATAGTATAAGTTTGTACAGCACCTTTGAGGTGATTTTTCACAAAGACAGCGAATTTATTTCTATTTTTTATACACTATTATTATTATTTACACTATCATGGAAAAACATTTTAATATTTCGTCATTTTGGAGGTTATTCTGATTCACATTATCTTGTTCCGAGATATGAGGTGTCAAAGTTTGCAGAGACGATTTTCCATATGATCTGTTTACTGAGTTCCAATTTTGAGGTTGAATATTGTGTGTAATTTAATATATTTAAAAGGTAAATATGTAAATAGGTCGTAAATTTACCAATTTATAACACACCTAAATGTGCAGATAGAATCGTATACAACTAGCTAGGGTATGAAAATTCATTGCATAAGTTTCAAATTATTTTTCGCTTACACCATTTCTAGGTAGGGCCAAGTTCTATTTAAATATTTTCCTTTAAAGTATATTAAATTAAAATACTTTACACAATATTCAACCTCAAAATCGGAAATCAGTAAACAGATCATATGGGAAATCGTCTCTGCAAACTTTGACACCTCATACGAGTATCCTATAACAAAACTCCCTGTAAAAATGATCAACTGTCAGATGCAGTCAGATGCAAACAAAATGGCAATCGATAAAGGTTTAAAGTAAAGTTGGAACCTTCTAAAATAATTGGACGTCTTAACCCAATGTTCTTTGAGTGTTAAAATGAGTTTCTAGTTTCTTTTACGTTTTTTTTTGTTTATCAAATAGAGCAATTTTGTGGAAATATTTTGGTTAACGTACCCTGCTCTTCAATTTTTGTTTAATCAGGGGCTTGAAGAGGTTCCACACGACGCTGAACACCCAGGGTTCTTTGACGAAGTGGACCTCCTTAAGTCTCAGGGGCATGGCGTCCTGGATGAAGGTCATCAGCCTCCTGGAGAAGGTGATGCCCAGGCCTCCGACCTAAAGGAATAAGAACATATTATATTTTCATCATTCATTGAGAGAAAGATCAAATTAAAATTAGTAATATTTAATTAATGAAGACGATATCAGCGACGACTCTCAATCAAAAATTTGAAACAGAAAAATCTAGGAAAGGTTCAATTCCTAGATGTGACTGTGTCTTTTTCTGAATTTTCTGTATCAAATTTTTGATTGAGAGTCGTTAATATTGTGTTCATTAATTAAATATTTTTAATTTTACTGTTCACCGGATAGATTTGATTGGACATCCAAAGCATATCAAATCAAATCAAATCAAAAAATATTTATTGTACGAATAAAAAATACAAAAGCTTATGGGTAGACCCCATTTCTTCCAGCTAACCACATACGTTTTATATTATGTTTATACAAAGAAGAATATTATAATGTCTTTACAAGTAAGAAAATACAAATATACCGATAAAATGCAAAAATAGGTGTTTAATTTATGTGAGGTACCTATTCACTTAAGGCGTAATGACATTTGTTTACAAGAAAAGTGTTTAGTGACGATATGAATGTATGTGTATCTTGTATTTGTTTAATGCTATGTGGAAGGTTGGTATATAGGTACTTTAATGGCCATGTAGTATGGTCCTTTTTGGAATCTTGTTTTCTTTGCTTTTAGTATTAATAAGTTATAATATACTAGGGTCAGTCAAAAACTAATGCCTCCTGTTTTTTTCTAATTAAATAAAGTTAGTTAAATGAAAAAAAAAAGAATTTGGCGCTTTTCTTCAAACCTTCATCTACAATCTTATGACAATAGTACTTTTAACTTTTTGGGTCAACAGGTGGCAGCACTGCAGTAGCTTGTAAAAAGGCCGATATCAATGTTCGTATTAGTCAGCGTTCTGTCATTTATTTCTTCAATGCAGAAGGTGAAATGCCTATTCGCATTCATGAAAGACTAAAAAATTTGTCCGGTGATGCAACTTCAAAAAATTGTGACAGGAAACGAAGCATTCAGCGAACCTGAATCAAAGAGGCAGTCAATGAAATGGCATCACACAAACTCACCATCACTCACCATCACTCATCGGTACGGAAAATTATGGCGACAGTGTTCAGGGATGCAGAGGGTTTGATTATGGTTGATTTTTTGGAGATGCACAATAAATTCTTTCCAATACGTCAAAACCCTTAAAAAGCTTAAAACACGTCTTTCGCCCAACAAAAACTATGGCGGATGGCCTTAGGAAGCAGGACCGTGCTTTTTACCACCTAAAAGACGGACCAAAACTTTGGAAATGGACGGAGATTAAATTGAAAAGTGACAAATTTATCGTTAGAAGGGTGGTTTTCGACCTATATAATTGCATTTTTTATTTCTTGACAATTAATGGAGAAAAAAATAGGAGACATTTCTTTTTGACTGACTGTCGTATATTGGTAATTTGGTAAACCGATTCGTAGTAAAGATTAATCGAAAACAGTGATTTCACGTTAAGCTTCACCTTAAAATCTCTTTAATTTATTTTTTTTGTTTAAAAAATAGTAGATGACCTCATTGCGATTCGAACTGAATAAAAAACGTATTTATTAATATACCTATGTCGATAACAAAACGTATTTATTAATATACCTACCTATGACCAAAATGAAACGTCATTATATAAATATTGGTTGGAAATTTTAGTTGGATAGTTACCTGAGTCATGCCCATCTTCTCAAAGTCCATTATGACGACCACGCCCCGGACTTGCGTCTCTGGCTCCAACATGGCGGCCTCGTGGATGAGATAGAACAGTCTGAACAGCTGGTCGGAATTCACCTTCTTGGGGTCCCAGGATCCTGAAACCACCAAACACACGTTCAGTCCGTTGCTCGAACTAATTATTATACTCAATTTTTGTTGGAATAAGTCATGTTATAATAACTTTTGAAGATTTTATCCAATTTTAATAAATCATTAAAAAAGAAGATGATACTATAAATAAATCTAAATGAAAACATGAAAGAGAACAAGGTAACGGTCGCAACTGAGATTTCAATCCAAGACAAGAGATCCTAACTTTGAGTCCCAGTTGCGATCGTTATTTTACTCTTTTATTTTTCCGTGTCTTGTTCTTTTTCATATATTCATTTAGAATTATTAGTATTATATTCTCCTTCAATATTTTTTTATATTATTACATATTTTATTTTATACTAGCGAGTTTCCGGCATGCGTTGCAATGCCACTTAAACAAATAAATTGTTTCTCCCTGCATGTCCTTTCCCATTTGTCCCCGATCCCTTTCCGCTTCCGCTTCACCTTCCATTTCCACGTCCTCTTCCCCACCCGCGTTCCCCTCCACCTTCCCCGCTTTTCCCTCTCCGCTCTCCCACTTTCCCCCGTCACGCTTCCTCCCCCCTCACGCGTTTACCTCCTCCCTACCACGTTCCCCTTCCTTTTATACAATATTCATAACGCCAGAGCTCACCAGTATATATAGAAATCATCGCGGGCGTGCGCACAATAGCTCACCAAATATTCATCGCAATCGGATGAAAGGTATGGGAAATAATTTCATAACGCTAGAGCTAAGCACTACATATTGAAAACTTTGCGGGCATGTGCACGACAGATCACCAAAGTTTCATCGCAATCGGAAGAATGGTTTAGGTTGCGCATAAGGGACAAACAAAGAAACATTAATTTTTATATAGAATATAAGTGCATGGTTTGACCGTTTTCTACTAAGATTTACTTCAATTTTTAATCATCGTCGATTCGCCTTACCATTATATTTGGCATAAAGTAAGGCTTAAAAGAAGTGCATGCTTTTGATTTTTTCAATTAAAAAAAATATGTATATTAGGTATTTAAAACGAGTTGACTCGATGTTTCTGCCTGCGTTAAAAAAATATATATATTGGTGGAGTAGACAAGTCGTCGACGTGCGCGTAAAGTTCGCTATCTACGAGTTATCTGCCACTTGACAGGAGATAACATTGTCTTTGTGTTAACGATTTTGTCATAAATTACGATTTTAATTGATAATTTTTAAAAATGCAATGTGTAAATATCATAAATTTATTATCTTTTAAAAACTACAAATTTTGCTCCTGTGAAATAGCAGATTTGCAGATAACATGCTTGAGAAAACCGAGCGGTGTTTTGGTCATATAAACGTATTCCCCAATTTCCTCTCTGAATTTTGACACTTCTACAATTTTTTTAGTATAATGTAGGTATCGATCACTAGCGTGATTTATTGGGTAAGTTACTTCTTACAGGAGTTAGGACTTAGGACCCTCCAAGAATCGTTTAAATTGCCTTGCTTGAACGCCATTAACTTTAGAAATAGAAACTGATTTTAAAAAAAAACAAGTCATACAGATATAGAGTATTTTCTTCTTACACAGTTAGTAAAAAAAAACTTTAAAATCTTTCCAGTTTTGGAGTAGAAAAATGGAGAATACGAAATCGCGATTTTTATTATTCTATTTAGGTATTATTTATCAGTCCCTTCCGCTCAATATTCGGGAGAGTTAAAGCGACAGTGATAGCAACAGTTTGGTAAAATACCTGTGGTTCAAATTTCTCGGATACTTATTTAGAAAATATTTGTTTTATAATCGAATTCGTGGAATGGGAAAAAATAACCACTCTGCAGGACTCTGACACCCGCAATTTATTAGTGATTAATGAGATATAGAAATAGAGAATAATAAAGGGAATGGGGAGGTTTGGAAAGACCTATTCGGCAGCTTAGTTCCTATCACTATACAATTATAAATAGTTAAAATATTCGATTTGAATGGAAGGCTCTCACCAAAGCCAAACTTTGATCTTGCGATCTCCGGGCCTAGAACCAAAGCTCTGCCATGAAGCTTACTAAATGTACAGATCTACAAATTAATCTGTTTAACCAGAGGATTCGATAATATTTATATTTTGGCGATAACAAAAACAATGGATTTTAAAAATTTCAATTTACAAACCTCCGCAATTGACGAGCAATACCCTCCGACCCTTGTGGTCGCGCTTTTTTAGGATGTTCACCACATCATTGTCGAGGAAGGCCGCCTTCTCGTCCACCGGCATCAGACCGTCCAAAACCTCGGCATTCGTTTGCTTAAACTCGGCAATTCGCCGCATCTGCAAAATAAATAACATTTTTTAAATCAACATCCTTTTTAAATTCACCGTCACCAGTCCCGGAATGGTTTTGGAATGTTGCAAGATAGCAGTAAGCAGTAACCATCAGCAACTAGCGATCGTGTTCAAAATGTACGATAACATTAAATTTATAACTCTCCCCCCTTCCACAGTTTATTGTTCTCCAATTTTACCCTTGAATACTTTAATTTAAATATTTCACGAATATTTTATGTGTATGAATTAATTTCGTGAAAATATAATAAACAATCTGTAAATTTGCTAATTACTTAATTGTAATGTAAATGTAATTGATCACAATCCTCAGCGAACTTTGTGCCCATTTTTTGTACTTTTCAAAAATGATTTACTTTCTCGATAGATTTTAGTGTCATTTTTAACTCATCTTCGGAAAGTTCTTTAAAGCCGGTTTTTATCTTTGATTTAAATTCATCATCTTTTTATACAGATGACTGTACCTTCATATTGTACGTGTGGTGTTTCTTAACAGATATTTGCCAAAGTTATGTTAGAAATCTGTATGTTCAGTGTTTACAGCATGGCTTATTTATTTTGTGTTAAATATTTACATAGTTTGTATTTTAGAAGAACTTGGAACTTGGAACGTCAAAGCAGGATCTTTTTTTTATGAAACCGAAGACTTATCGTGTTGCTTATATCTTATTTGGATGACTTATAATCGGTTTTATCGTAATCAAACAATTAAGTGCAAAGTACATAAATCCATCTCGAAATACGAAAACATATATTTTATGAATAGAACATAAAGGATTTATAATAAATATATACGCATGAATTCTTTGTGACTTTTGGCCGATAGAGAGTTCGGGGTCGAGAAAAAACAATAAATAACTAATATCGAGCATAACAATCCTCTTATCTATCAATCATAAAATGTACATGTTATTATTATATCTACTTATTAATAATCTTGTTTTTTTCCGAAATTTTATCTTTTGTCAATAATATAATATGTGCTATTGGTGAAATTATTAGATAGAAAAGAGGAGTTCAGGAGAGACATTATGAGTTTTTTTTTTCTTAAAATTCGCTGCAACATATATCTACTTTATAAATTAAACGGGTTTGTTACTTGTTTGACAGTTTTATTTATTACGGTACAAAAAACTTTAAATAGAAAATAAATTTGGTTTTGCAAAAAAATTGAGCGTTTGCGAAATCCGTTTCGGCCCGTCTCATACAAATATTAATTTTGGATTAGATATCAAAATACTCGACTAAACTGAAAATCTATTTTTGTAATCAAAAGGTATATTAAATATCTAGGACGGATGTGGGCTTCTTTATTTGTTTTTGCTTTAAATTATAAGATATAGACCATTAATTTTTTTTATGTTTCATGATTTTAAAGGCAACTTGGGCAATTATTTAGGTATGAGTATGTAACAATAAATAAAGTAGCTAACGTCCGTACATCCGTATTAGATATTTGATATACCTTTTGATTAGAAAAATAATTTTTCAGTTTGGTTGGATATTTCGATCTCAAATCCAAAAGTAAGATTTGTATGAAAACAAAATGTAAACAAATAACTATTTTCCAAGAATAAGTTTAAATGCCCTTTTGTAAGTTATTTCGGTGCTATTAAAAATATCCTCAACTTCGGCATATTGGTTACCTATGATGTATGCGGGGTACGAGATTATTTTTTAAGTCAATTATAACAAAATAAATAAAATAACTCGTATAAGGGAGTTTGTTAACGAATTCAAGTTCATAAACGTTCCAAAATCAGTTTAATATGTCTTAAAAATTTGTGCTATATTTTTTCAATAGAATCTGAGTGAACCTTACGATGCGGTGACCAATAGGTGAGTTATACTCAATATTACTCCGTACTAATGGAATATACAAACATTTTAACGTGGATATATTACCTAAGTCTTTGGCGATGAAACCAAGCATTTTCATTACTTTGTTTGTTATAATATTCATACATATGTGAGTGAGTAGCGTTAGATAAATATTGCTATAAGCTTGGGTTTTTGGTTTTATCAAATCTAATAGTTTGACATTTACTTATATTGAGTTGCAATTTATTGATAATACACCAGTCATATAGGTTTTTCAGATTATTCTGTTCACAAAATCAGCCGATAAATAAACCTTTAGGTTATCAGCAAAAAGCAAAACATTAAAATCGTGAAAAAGAACAACGTCATTAATAAATATATTAAATAAAATAGGGTCAAGGTATGATCATAGTGGGATAGTGGGACACCACTCGTGGCAATAGAGTGGTATGATAGGGCAGATTTAAATTTAACTGTAAGTTTTCTATTTATAAGATAGGTAATTATCATTTTAAGATGATTCCCTCTAATTCATATATTTTTTAGTTTTATTATCAAAATGAAGTGTGACACTTTATCAAATGTTTTACTAAAATCTGTTTATATTGAGTCAACTTAATTTCTAGTTGCCAATGACTCGTATATTTAGTTATGATAAATGAGTATCTAGATTAGTAAAAGTTGATCTGGCAGTGATAAAACCATGATGATTATGTACAATTAAGTGATTACTATGATCTGTTGAATTGCCTAAAGTACATAAAATTTTCAAAGACTCGAAAAAAAGGTAATGTTGAAAGTATATAAATTGGTCTGTAGTTACAAATGTTACTTTTGTAACCTTTCTTGTGGATGTGTGATAAAAAAACTGTGTTTCGATATAATCGGGAAAATAGCCAAAAGACCATGAGTTATGTTAACAATGGATGAGTTGATACACTAATACAGTTTTTTACAAATATTGGGGGAAAAACATCGGGCCCTGCAGTTTTCGTATTATTTAATTTTAATTTATTTTTTCAGTAGCTTCAATTTTTACGAATTTATTTGGGTTGATTGATTATCTGACTGAAAATGCTTCTCCCAGCGATTTATTGTTCTCTAACAATAAATGTTCCCTCAATTTGGGAGGCGGGAACGAGTACCGCCGCCCCGGGAACCTTTATTGGATAACCAACAACTCTGCCATAGGTCACCCCAAGTGGTTCGCAACGTTTGGTGATTTAGCAGGGGTGTCCGGGTTCATGGGGTGAGGTTTCTCTAGGTCTTAGAGGCGGATGACCAGGACACACTGAACCCCAGATTCCTACATACCCCTTAAACCCTTTACCTTCTCAGAACTCTCCTCCTTAAAAAAAACCCTCCACACTGCATCCCCGAAAATGACATAGGACCTTAGGGAAATTATTTTCCTGAGGGCCTCCTGTGTGGAGTTCATGTAAAAAAAAATCGCTGGGAGAAGCATTTATTATATAATTAACAGGTACAGCGCCCTTGATGTGATTTTTCACAAAAACGGCGATATATAAATCATCCAAATATTATTATTATTAAAAAAATTATGTTCATACAGGAAATGAAAATTATATACGACAATATCTGACGGTAATTTGTATTTTTTTAATGAAAATGATACAAAGTATACCTATATTTAATCCATAATTAATTTAGTCATATCGCTATCATAAATTCGAGAGTTCATTGTTTTAGTGATAGGAGTTGCCCGTTGCCCACCGAGTCATCACTGTTGCGGACTGAGTGGGCTAGCTAATCACTGGTACAGAATATGTATCTTCAGTATTTAACCCCTCAGGCTAATTTGTTCGGTTTTTGAAACAACTCATGTAGGTCTCATAGAAATCGTTGTTTCCTTTACTATCATGGTTAGAAATATTATCTAAACGGTTTAAGAAAGAAAAATATGAGCCTTTATATTCAAATATAAAAGTTAATCGCAAAATAATTCGAGTGTACACCTTATTTACGCATTATGATATGTCAAGTAATTTTCTTCCGAAAATGTTATTACATCTATATGAATTCCGGTGTTGTTTTCGTGTATTTCGTGTTGCATTAATGCAAATCTCGGAAGTGGAAATTATCCCACTGATCGAACTGAAACTCAGTAGATAGACTCGTCGTCTATGTGGATAAATTTATTTGCATTATATTTTGCTGGCACTCACGCACACGTTGTTGTAGCTGAAAATGAATTTTATTTTTTTTTTAGTTTAAAATTTTGAATGAAGATCTTTCAGTATGTAGATGCGGCGCATCCACAATCTGAAAGAAACCTGAAGATCTTCATACAAAATATGAAATTTAAAAAAAAAAAAAATCATTTTCAGCTACAACAACATCAATAACGTCGTATTTTTAAATCTTAGCACTCTGGCTCACTGAAAACTCACAGACTGATGTACATTTAAAATAATTTTAAAATAAATGTAATTGTAAATCATCATTACATAGTGTAATTGTAAATCATCATTACATAGTGTGTTATAAAGTATTATTATTATAGTATAAAATGAAGTCGCTCAAAATGCTTGTGCGCTTAGATCTTTTAAACTACGCAACGGATTTTCATTCAGTTTTCACCAATAGGTAGATTGATTCAAGAGGAAGGTTTATATGTATAATACATGCTTATTAAATATTCAATTCAGGCAGCGGACAGCGGGCAGCGGACGGCAGGGAAGCGGGTGATGTGGATTTTATAAAGGTTGGGTAATGGCGTTGTGTTTCGTTAGCCACAGCAACGTGTGGCAGGGTCTGCTAATATTTGAATAAGTCGGAAAATTCAGAATATATAAGTGCGAAAATCATTCCAGATAGCGCCACTTGGCCGCTTGGTAACTCGGGGTCGTTCTTCCATATCTATCAGCAAAGGAAATAATAATGAAATGGGCTGATAAACTCTATTATTATTAGTGTCACACACATCCGTTTAGAATTGTCATTAATAAATAAAGTGATGTTTTGCTCTTCCAAACTCATTTTAATAACAGAATAGTAGTCATTTTATTATAGGGTTTATTAGGAAAATATTACAAAACATTACAGGCCGCATTTTTAAGAAGCCATTTTAAGCCGCCGCTACCCGAGTTTCTACCGATTTCTTACATATCTCTCTTAAACATTTGAAGTTTATAAGCTCTTAAAAAAATATATGTCATTTTTTAAGATAATATCTAGAAGCGTTTCACACCGAAACGCAAATTATATGAAATTCTCTCGATAGAAAAAAATTGCAAAGTATGCTCCAAAAATTATTAAAAACACCTTTGTTTTAGTTATTTTACAAGTTATAGTTGTGAAAAAATTCACAATGTTTCTTTAAATGACACTTAAGACGCCTTCTACGAGATTTTTGCTCTGTTTTAAACGAGTCGTGTTTTATTAAACATTTTTACAATTTTTGATTCGATTTTATCGCTTTAAATATTAGCACGCTCCTCTAGCATTCGTAATTACATATCTCTCCATCTTCTTCTTTTTGAGCGAGGATGTGGCGCCTTAAGTGTTATAATTATTGGTAGATAATCTTAATTTAGCTCAGAAGAAGGACCACCATTCAGAAGCGAAACGTTACTTGAAATTTCTTTTGCCGTGTACCGTGTTTAGTGACCAGATGTAAATTGTCAGGTACTTCCTTCCTAACTACCTTTTCCAGGTACTTTCTAGATGTCGTTTGCCTTGGTAACGTTAATTTTATTATTTTATTAATAGAATAAAGAAAAACCCTCTATTCAGTTGTATTATTGTAGACGTTTGATGTATCTACTAATACAATCCTTAAATTAATTAAATTTGATGTGGGCAGCTTTTAAAAATGTCTTGCAAACTGTGTAAACACCATCACTACAATGTAAAATTTAAAAACAAATTATTATTTAAACGCCATAAAATTGCTTTTACATTAAGGTGATACATGATATTATAAATATACAGCGGTAAACAGGAGGGTATCAGTACTATATTAAGAACAAAATAAGAATGAATGAGTACCAAAAATAATATCGCTGAAGTGATATAGTTGTTATTGGAAGTACATTGAGATAAAATTGGAAAGGAATACAAAAGAAATATTTACTCGTGTAATAGTTAAATAATACACTCGGTAAAAATACCTGACATCAAACAAAGAATGATGTATGTACGATAAAAGCTAGTATTTAGGTACAGGATACAATTATTTTATGTATGTTATAACCAAAAAATATATGAGTACTTTTAAGGTAAAGAATGTTATATAACAGAGAACATTTTAACTAAAACAGAATAAAAATTATATAAAAATGTGACTTATAAGCAAGTGGAATCAAGCTATTTTTCGACATCAAGTACCTACCTATATCTATTCTCACATTTGCATTTTTATTTGCAAATCGTTGAATTCTAAGAATTGTCTTGTAAAGAGAGTAATTTAGTATTGAGATTTTTGTTAACTATAAAATTGATTTGATTCGCTGAGAAAGTTAGCTTTGTTGATGTGAGGCTGTCAATTAGAGATTTAATAATAATTTTGAATGAAAAACAATACTATTGAAAAAAATAACACCTTATTAGCTAACACTCAATGTTGCCTTAGAAACTGTGATTCGAATCAAATCGTCAAAATTCATAATAACATTATTAAAAATACATTTCATTGGGGTTCTGGGAAATCCGAAATAAATTGTAAGTTAAATACGGTTTACCTATCTATTATTCTAGAGAAATTATTAGTTGTTCTTATCAATATAAAAATTTTGAATAATAAATTGGAATGCCTCTGATTGCTGATACAAAGTTCACATACACAAATTTATGATAATGGGATTATAAAAGCGCTATCAGTTGTTGATTAAAATATTTAGTTAAGCCTAAGTTTTCTTTACAATACAATAACTTTGATATCCGTGCTTATCCTTAAGTAATAATTATTAATCCGCTATTAAAGAATTGTCAATCTTTAAAATTTACTGAAGAAAAATGCTAAATTATTTAACAGTTTCTACGTAAAAGATTTTAAAAATGTTAAAAAAATAAAAGTTCGTACATACCCAGGTTAATTATCTTGTACTTGCACTGGAGAGAATAAAATGATAGAGATTAAAAAATTAAATAGGTAGGTACTAGATACCTTCATAAATAAAACATATTGAAAACAAATATTTACAATTAAATAATATTATAAATACGTAGAAAGAAAAGAAAATATAAATCATTATACCATTAACGTTATACGTAGATAAAAATAAATGATTGTAATAAATAACGTCATTAGTCCATCACTCTTTTACGCCGAACATTAAAAAACTAATTAAAAGAAAAGAAAATACAAGGTAATTAGTTATCGAGCAATGGTGAAGAGGTATTTTTTTTTAAAATGCGAATGTTCTTAGATTTTTTTTAAATGCTATTGTAACTGTATGTAAAAACATGATCTAGAACTCTAGATACATACATACACTAGATACATACACTAGATACATACAAATCGTTAGGTATAACTACTGGTATACCTACTACCTACACAATTGACGATTTTTCCTGAGCAATTTAAAATCCAATCTGTAATTTAAAATTCGAAATAAAATCATGGAAATTTAAACAATAGGTCCCACTATTAGAATTTATTATTACGTTTCTATATTCGAGCTTGTAGATAGACGTGGTGAACAATTCACGGCCACACGTGACGAAAACAATGAACTTTTGGTCATTCAGCTTACGTACTCATTATTGCATTGACGCGGTTGACCGCCAATATTTTAAAGTGACTAATATTCATTTCTTTGACACAGATTAGGCAATCGTAGCAAAGGACTTGCATATTCAGAGATATCGTTTTATTATATTATGCATCTATGTAAGATTATAATAAAACACGATTATAATATCATCAATATAATATTATAGTAATATGCGTATATAACATCAATATAATATTATAGTAATATGCGTATATAACATCAATATAATATTAGTATAATTTGCGAATATAACATCAATATAGTATTATAATAAAACGAGAATACACCGTCAATATAATAATATGAGAATATACCGTCAATATAATAATTTGCATATATAATATCAACATAATATTATTATGATAAGTGAAATGACGTCAATATAACATTAAAATAATATGCAATTAAGACATGAACATAATATCATAATAATATGCCAACATAGCACTAATATAATAATAATATGAGAGTATACCGTCAATATGGGAGTATAACATCAATAAAATATATTGATTTACGAATATTACGTCAATAATAATATGCTAATAATATATAACATCAACAAACTGTTATAATAATGTCAATATAGAAGACCAATATAAAATTATTCGATATATATTATTAATATACTATTATTATAATATGCGAATACATCATCCATATAACATCATAATAATAAGCGAATATAACATCAATGTAATATTATAGTAATATGCGAGTATAACATCAATATAACATTATAATAACATTCGAATATAACATCGATAAAATATTATAATAATATTTTTTGTATTGCTGACTATCTATTTCCAGTTACCATGCCTCTCATGAGTGTTTCATATAAAATTGTGGAAATTTAAGCAGCGTAATGATGGTAGAAAATTTTTATCTTAATTTGATTTTGATTTGACCTTCTCAAACGTAAAAATGCTAGATAAATTAGTTTAAGTATTAAGATTATAAGCAAGCATTACTTGTGTTTTTGTTCAGGTACCAAATTACAGCGCTACATTTTAAAATATTGATATCTCTATGCATATTCGAAGTTAATCAAATAAATGCGTTAGCTGATAATCTCACAATGATTTAAAACAACAAAAGACCTGGATTAAAAGATGAATTATTTATATACAAATATATGGACACTTTTTAAATTTACAGTTTTATTATGCGATTAGTCTTTGAACTAACTTAATAACTACTTTTCAGATTTCAAACCATCATCTACCTAACCTCTGTTACAATTTCAGCCCTTACTATAAATCTAACGCCAGTAGTCGTAGTCAACCGTTTGTGCATCTAGCGTTTCAAACAAACACATTATTTTGAATAAAAATCAATTATCATCACTAAACTCATAACCGAACTCTCGCGTGACCATTTTTTGTGTCAATACTTATTAATAGTATGCCTATGAAAATTCATAGAATCCGGGTTACTAAAATAGTATTTAAAGAGAAAGATAGGGAATAGGGATCCTATTTGTTCACTCTTAATTATTCTTACGCAGTGAAGTCTACACGCTGCTCTTTCTTCCACTATTTGACATTGTCTAAATCTTAATTACAAGTTTAATTATAATTATATTAAAATTTTAGACTAGAAAACCTAAAAAGAGTGTAAGTGCTAGGTAATTGTTCAATCTATATTACAATACGGTATTACAGGCTGGGGAGAAACGTATGATGTTATTTTAAATTCACCCAAAATGGTTCAAAGATTTATATAATAAAATTATAAATCATTAAACTATTTTGGGTGAATTTAAAATAACATCATTCGTTTCTCTTAACCTCAATAGGTTATCTTGTTTACCTTAATAGGTTATCTTGAAAAAGCAATCTACATTTTCTACTGAAAAAATCTTTTCAATATTCAAAGTACCTACAATATAAAAAATATTCAATACTACAAAATTTCTAAAAAATGCAGCTGAATTAACATATCTAAGTTACCATCTCCCAAGTTACCATTTCTACACGGGAACTTTCAAATTACCTCAAGACATCCATCATCTACATCTGCAGAGCTGAGTAATCACATCCACAGATACAGTCTCTTGATCTTTCATCTATAATCCATCGACTTCTTGAATATTGCTCGAAGTGCAAGAGTTAATATTATTTGACTGCCTTCTCAAACGAGGATCGTAGCACGTACTTGGTTTGTGACTGACTTTTATTTCACATAAAAACGTTTTGAAAAAATTAAAGGCCAATCATTTTTTCTTCTGAATATAATGATATGACAACCTTTATGTACATGATTATCTTTAAACAGCCACAATATAAAATAATACTTTAAAGTACCTCTGAGAAACGCTGCAACAGTAAGGTTAATAGCCAAGGATGTCTACGCAATTTAAATTACCCACAATAAAATGCCTGGTAATATAAAATATCACGAGAAGCTAAGTGTTTTATTTTTTATATTGAATCACCCACAGACATGGACAAGCTAAGTGTTTTTTTTTTTTTTTTATTGAATCACCCACAGACATGGACAACGTCTTTGTAAGTTCCCTTTCTTTGTCCTGTTATTAAATAGTTTAATTATTGTGTACCTATGTAGGTATGTAATTAAAAAAAAAATACTGGTACATAGTTCTGTGAACAATAGATCTCGCGTCCCGCCTCCGAAAAACTATGTTTAACTTTTAATAAATCAAAACGAAAAATTTCCTATGATATTATGAGATTGCTAAGTAGGTATCTACTTAAATACCAACCTATTTGATTATAAACCATATAGATAATATATATTATATTTTACGTAACATTTGTTACATTTCAAATAAGGAATTGTACGGTTTGTCCAAAGAAACGTTACTATCTCAATAACAATTCTTTTTCCCACCTTTCTTCTTGCAGAATGGTAGCATAATATTTATAAAATGTGAATAATAAATTCCAAATAAACCAGACGATTGCACATTTGAAAAAATAATATTTTCTGAACCAATTATATCGGCCACCATCTTGAAACGGAACATATAAACAAATTTACAGAGAGTCGAGTTAAAACAAGAATTAAGAATTCTTTTGGGTACTATTAGGTACTTTAGGGGGGCTGGGCTTTTTTATGAAGGGAGACCGCTGAAGTATCGCAAGACAGGAACACCTTAAGACGCCTTTTCGAGACGATGGGTAACCTATCCAAACAGGGCAATTTGTGATGAGATGAGACAATTATTATCATCAAGGAAAAACATTATTGATAGAAAAGGCTAGAAGAGCCAAGACAATACTAAAGAGGCAAGAATAAAGAAGACATGAAAAGAAAAAAAATGCTTTATCCACCCCTAATAGTAGTCCAAAATAACTTCAGCATCATCGGAGGACATTACCATAAACGAGATAAAATAATGTAAATACGCTTCTGATATGCTTCGTGGATAAGCCATCATTCGCCTGGCTTCACAAGCAATGTCATATATTTTGGAACGTCTACGATGCTAAGAATCCATGGACAGTGCGCCCAAAGATATTGGAATACAATGTTATTATCTTTGAGTGGGCCAATCAACTTATTTTTAATACACCTTTTTTGCTGAGCTGATCGGTGACTCAGATTGATCGATCGAAAAGTTGGGAACAACGGCCGTTATATTCCTCCATTGGCCAAAGGTTGCTGATTAAACACCACCCTCAGAGAATATATTCCAAACCCTAATAAAACCCTATGGTGTACCGAGTGTCCAGGCTGGGCTAATACAGAAGGATATAAATAAACACAAGTAAAGTGAACTCACGAGTGCGATCGCGCTCTCCGGGTAGAACTTGCAGGGCCTGAGGAATGTGACGAGGAAGTCATCGTCGTCTCTGAAGTAGAGGTCCTTGTTCTCATGAAGCAACTCCCTCAGCTTCAAGATGGCCTCGGCCTTCCTCTCAGGAGTCTCTCGCAGTTCCTCGAGGGCCAGCTTCTCGCACTCGGGGCTCAGTGGCCCCTGGTGGATGCAGAATTCTGAACTCTGAATTGAAGAATTCGCCATTGCGCTGGAAAAAAAAATATTTTCAATGACACATAGGTATAACTTTTTTCCATTCTTGTATTACCATTTCATGATTTCATTTTAAACTAAAATTGAAAAAAAATAGCCCGTAACATAACCTAACGTAACCTATTTAAGACACTTTTGATAACAGGTTTCCATCTGACAAAGCTCCCTGCTGAGAAAATGAGCTGTAAAAAATTATGTAAAGCTCATTCCCTCAGGCTTTGTCAGGTGGAACGTTGTTTTTTTGAGGAAATGTTTGTGAAAATTCCCTGTCGGAGTTGGGACCACGATTCACAATGTCCTTGAATGAGATTTTCTGGTGTTATATTAAATTAACCAATCCTTTTAGGGGGTTTCTAAGAAAGTCAGTACAATGGAATCGTTTTTTAATGTGGAACATTTTTTAATATTATGAGTAACCCCTTAAAAATATATATAAAGACAATGAAGGTCCTGCTATTTAAGGGGAAATCGGGCTGCGTTTTGTCCATACAAACGTATTCGCCAATTTCCGCTCTGGATTATAACACTACTTCAAATGTATGTTAGTATAATGTAGTTTTCACTTGGGTGTCGACGTTTTGTTTTTTTGATAAGTTACTTCCTATAGGAGTTAAAAAAATCGTTAAAATCGCCCGTTGTGAACGTCATCAACAGATGTTCAGTATACAAACTAGGCAATGTATTGTTTTTAAAAGCAAATCGTACTTTTCTTCTAATATTTTTTTAGTAAAAAAATCTTTAAAATCGGTCGAAAAATGAGGAAAACAAAACCTCGATTTTGAGGATTTTATTTAGATATTATCAGCCTGAAGTGCGGTTGTCCCTTTCGCTCAGTATTCGGGCGAGGGACAGTGACAGCAACAGTTTGGTAAAATACCTATCGTTCAAATTTCTCTGCGACCGGGTATGCCCATTTCACCATACCATGCTTTCCCATTGGGAATGTACCTATATGTCCTGTATAGTGAAATAGTATATTAAGCCAAGCCAATATATTACATTATGAGAGTATGACTACTCTCGTGTGAGACTAGCCAATCCCATGTGGTTCCAGTCTATTTATAAAACGATCAATTTCTGCTAGTATTTTTTCAACCTTGCAAATAATCAATTTGTAAATATTTTTGCATCATGTTTATGTTATGAAGCTAATCGGTATTGTATACTTTGGGATTGTGCAATAAAAATATCGATTAGTCAGTGCTCAAATCCCATTCCAAAGATCGACATTCTTTTGGGATTAAAGTCACACTCAGGTACCTACTCGCATGTGTCAACGATAACAGAAATAATTATTATCTTAAGCGTTCTACGAAACGTTCTTTAATATTTTAAAGCGATATCCCAAGGGTCAAAGTTGAAAAATCAGACCGGCAACATGTGTAATAGATATATAATAAATTTACTTAAGTTTTTTTTTTAAGTGAAAACTTCTTTAACAACGTTGTGATTTGAAACTCAATGAAACGAAAAATAGCTACACTAAAAAGAGATAATTACATACATCTATAAGATTAAGGCTGCGAGAGAATGGGGTAATATAACCTGCCGTCTCCTCGTTGTGCAGTGCGTTGGGAGGAGATCGATAGGCTACAAAGCCTATCGATCTCTTCCCTGTGCGGTGATTCGTACCTTCTCACTTTAATCTATTTTAGTTTTCTGAAGGTTTCATTTCTACCGCATATGAATTGCACACTTGAATTTTTTTTTGTGAATACCTCACAAGAGTCCCCATAATATGATAACCCGCTAAATACGCTAATTAAGGCACGCCATCCCGCATTTCTAACGATTTATTAAAAAAAATTCCTCAAATGCTTTAAGTTTTAAAGCTCTTAGAAAAATGTATGTTATTCTTGAAGATAATATCTATAAATTCCCCACGCCGAAACGGCAATTATATGACATTCCCTCGATAGAAAAAAATCGCAAAGTATGCTCCGAAAATTATTATGAACACTTTTTTTAGTTATTTAAATGTATGCAAAAATTAACATCGTTTCTTAAATTGCTATTTTAGACACTTCTACGAGACTTTTGCTCTATTTTAAACAAGTCGTGTTTTATTTAACATTTTCACAATTTTCGCTTAAATATTATCGTTTTTAATATAAGCGCGCTCCCTCTAATATTCGTATTTACATATCTCTTCATCTTCTTTTGGAGCGGGTACATTTTATCATCCTGTCTGTATACGGTGTACACCAAAACCTGATGTGATCTAGGAGGTTTTGTGTTCACACGTACTTGAGTTTTCTTTAAAAAAGCTGTTATAAAATACATATAATTGGTTATTTAAATCATATAAAGTTTTCGTGTACACACGTATCTGAGTTTTCTTCAAAAATCTGTTGTAAGAATACATAATACTCAAACATATTTTAAAAGAATTTCAAATAAAAATTAGACTTTACTACAAAGTGAGTAATCACTTTCCTTTCAAATTGTGTACCCATTAATGTAGTTACCTATACCTATATCAAATATTCATAATCCTATGTTAATAGGCTTTGTGTAATAAAGGCGATAAATTTGAGAAAAAATCTTAGCAAGACTTTTTTTTACTCCAAATTTTTTACATTAAAACGGACTTAGTTAGGTTCTAAAGTTCAGAAAGCGGCAATTATAACATAAAATTATATCAAAATATATCTAAATGACGTCACTTAGTCTAGTCTAGATAACTGGCGGTGTAGGTACTCTGAACCGTCGACAAAAAAATCGAAGCCAGACACAAAATATCTTCACAATAATCTTCGGCTATCATCGCTTTCGATTGCCGGTGACACTGGTGAGTTGGTTAGTAATTTGAAATATTCCTGCGTAATGCGTAACATTTTTCAAGTTCGGTGAACTTATAATTCAAAATAATAACTATTTATTGAAACTATCTTAGCATATAAACAGAAAAGTGGTAAAGTAGGAATTTTATTTGATTAATTTGTGTTAATTCTAAATTAATTCATTTAAATTCATATGTAGTATATTTACAGCATGTTCTAGAGTAGAAGACAATCTCAGTATCGCCCTGGTACAAAGACTACCATTCAGAATTTAAAATTTGCTTTATATGGCTTTAGACGTGTTTGGTGACTAGATCTGAATAGCCAGGTATTTCCCCCACCTTCCTCCTCCCCATCTCCTTCGCCTCACCATTGCCTTCTGCCTCACAACATACCCCAATTGGTGATGCCATCGTTTCACTGGCTCCAAACGAGAGCAGCTGAAACTCTTTTGCGGATTCACATAAAAAAATCTTAATTTTAAATTTAAAAAAAAAAAATGAAAAAAAAATGAAAAAGTAGTATAATAATCTTATAATGAACTAGGTCCAATGGACATACTTTAGCGGCCCATTCATAATACGCATATTCTTTGAATGGCTATCCTTTTCTTGAATATTTAGTTCGATTCGTATTTTTATAATGTCATTAGATAAATGTCGAAATTTTTCAAGTTTTTCAAATTTTTCATTCGATAGGTAAATTTTTTCCTTTGAAGGGCGATGATCTGAGAAAAATATTTTATTTTATATGATATACTTGTAATACTTTCTTCTTCACAATTTTTGAGCGAACCGACTGCAAACATATCAGCAGCTATTTATTAGTATTACCAATCATGAAAAATAATAGTGTTGACTTTAATCACGATCTATTGGTGTGTTAAAATAATGAATGACAGCAAATAAGCATTCATAATATCTTACTTCTTACTAATATTATAATTGCGAAAGTTTGTATGGATGGTGGGGTGGTTGGATTTTACTCTTTCACGCAATAAATATCGAATGGAATTTATAAATTCTTTCACTAATCGAAAGCTACTTTATTTGCGAGTAACATGGGCTATATATATTGATAAGCTCTGGCGTTATGAATAAGCTGTGGCGTTATGAAATTATCTATTATGCGTTTATTGGCAAAGCGTGTTACTAAGTAAATGTTTGACGTGGGCTGTCAATATTATTTCTTTGATAGCGAAAATTCAAATATTAGTATTCTATAATATGAATATTTAGTATAGGTAGAAACAAATATAAAATAGGTACTTATCTACATTTTGACCTAAGCCAACAGCTACACTAATATTATTAATGCGAAAAGAAGCGTATTTGATTGTTGATTGATTGGGGGAGGGGGAGTGGTAGTGCGGGAGAGGGGGTGGAGTGGGGGGCGAATATGCGAGCGAAGCCGGGGGTAAAAGCTAGTAAAGTAATAATTATTACGACATGTTTCAAAGATTTCCGGAAGTGTTTTCATAGAAATTTGTTGAAATGGGGGAAATTCAACATCACACCTGTTCTTAAGCCGCGGCATCCGCATTTCTACCAATTTATAACGTGTTTTCCTTAAATACTTTTAGTTTAAAAACTTAAGTTTTAAAGCTCTTAAGAAAATGTATGTTATTTTTTAAGATAAAATCTAGACGTTCCCCACAACGAAACGCAAATTATATGAAATTTCCTCGATGGAAAGAAATCGCAAAGTATGCTCCGAAAATTATTATAAACAGGTTTTTTCACTTATTTTAGAAATAAGAAAAAATTCACACTGTTTCTTTAAATGATATTTTAGAAGTTCACTACGAGATTTTTGCTCTATTTAAACGAGTCGTGTTTTATTTAACTTTTTCACAATTTTCGCTTAAATTTTATCGTTTTTAATATTAGCGCGCTCTCTCTAACATTTCTATTTACATATCTCTCCATCTTCTTCTTTTTGAGCGGGTATACTGCGCCGTATATTTTATAACATTTTATTTTATATTAACTCCACACAGGAGGCCCCGAGGAAAATAATTTCCCTCAGAGCCTATGTCATCTGAGATGCTGTGTGGATGGTCTTTTTGAGAAGAGGAAGGAATGAACATTGGTCTTGAAGAGACCCATGTTGTAGGAAGGACATATTTCTCTTGAACACTTTAAGTTTTAAATTTCTAAAAATATATATGTCATTTTTGCCACGCAGAAACGTAATTAATTATATGAAATTACCTCGAAAGAAAAAAATCGCAAAGTACGCTCCGATAATTATTATAAACACTTTTTTCTGTTATTTTACAAGTTATAGTTCTTTAAATGCTATTTAAGATATTTCACACGAGATTTTTGCTCTATTTTGAATAAGTCGTGTTTTGTTAAACGTTTTCACAATTTTCGCTTAAATATTGTCATTTTAATATTAGCGCGCTCCCTTTAACATTCGTACTTACATATCTCCCCTCTTTCTTCTTTTTGAGCGCTAACTACCGTGCCATAATTTCAATTCGCTAATATCTTTTTTTTAAAGATTTTTAATATCGGTCTCCCACTTTTCAATACTTTGAATAAATTGGTGTACCCTTGAAGGGTAAAAAACAATTATTTTCAATGAATAATTTTTAATTGAATTCAATGATTTCAAATCTTTGTACCGAAATCTTTAAACTGTTAAATTACCAGTTTAAAAAATAAAGCTCTTATTTTAAGATTACACATAATAGGAGATTTTTGGCTTCGCGTATAATAGATTGATATTAACCATACTGATTTCGGTTGACTAGTTTATAAAAGCTCAATAAATAAGATCTCTGTTTGCATGTACACCATCATCTTCACAATTTTATTCCGCTTATTAATATATATACCTCATATATATACCGTTTCTGAATCCCACTGGCTTTTCTCAAAATAGTTCTCTTGCATAGTGCCACATGTAGGTATCCGAACTTTGATATCTACCGAGCAACATAATATTTTTCGTATCGTGAAACAAAATGTTCTTGCCTTTTCCCATTCGTCCCGATCCCCTTTCGCCTTCCCTTCCCCTTCCCCTCACGCGTTCCCCTTCCACCTTCCCCGCCTTCCTTCTTCCCTCTCCCGCAAATCCCCCTCTCGTGATCCCCTCCCCTCTCCCGCGTTCAATATATTCAGTCCCGGTACATTCAACAGCTCGCGTGAAATTTGTTTTACAAATTTTTATTTTATATTTTAACGTAGGTACCTATTTCAAACAAACTTAATTTTTGATTAGGTTCAAAGTATTCGATTTTGGTTAGTACCACAGGTGAGTAGGTACTTCGATTAAATTCATTTATTTAAAGAGTTTACTAGAAAATGAATTTTGATTGAACAATCGATGTTTACAAAATGTCATTCTCAAATTGTGATATTTTTGACGGTTTTGGTAATCATTAAAAAAACTTTTCAGATGTTTTGGCATGTGGTTTTTATAATACAGAAACCTTTGCGAGGGTGGAAAGAAGGTATTTTTAAAGTTTCAACCATTTCCTACGCTTAATATGGCAATGCATAGACAACCCACGTACACATAAATAAGCATATTTTGATTTTAATATTTATTGATAGTGGAAACAGTAAAAGCACGCTACAACAACCGAGTAGGGACGTACGTTATCCTTATCGTAATAGTTATTTAGATATTGAATGAACTTTCGAATGTTATGAGGTCATCTATGTTGACGCCTGATGTTCCTAAATATTTTGTGTTATAATAATAATATGTTGTGTTATAAGAATTAATAACCAAAGAGAACATCTAAAAATTGTTACAACATTTTCACTATTATAATAGCTTCCTTATCCATTTATGATAGAGTTGATTCCATGTATATTTCTAGTAGTGTTGATATAAAATACCAGGGTACCTGGCACGGTCGAATGATATAGGTTTTATCGAAAATGTCGGTAACTTGTCCTCGCTCCCGAGCACGACTGCAGGCCTCTAACGAACAAATTCAGTTCACAACGACTAAGGGTTCCTAATTTATTTGACGCGAACTGTCATTTCTTCGTTTGCGGCCTGCAGTCGTGGTCGGGAGCGATGACAAGTTACCGACATTTTCGATAAAACCTATATCGCCTCAATATATTTGCCTTCAGGATCGTTCAAATTTTCAAGATTTCAGTAAGAAACAGATGATTCTAAATATATAGTATCAACTATTTATATCTGACGACTCAGAAGTATGGACAAGACAACAAAAAGTTTCTTGCTCTTGTGTATTCTAGTCTCAATTAATATTGATTTCGTTTGGTTAAAAAATAAATGAAAAAGTTAAAAAATGTATATTACGTTAATTGTAGACTTGACTTAATTTCACCAGGCAACCTGTTCGCAATGTGTTTGTTCATGTATTATGATTGCTAAAAAATATTTTCCTTTTGGTAAACATATTTTTTTTACATTAGCTCCACACAGGACACCCTGAGGAAAATAATTCCCCTCGGGGCCTACGTCATGTTACGGGATGCTGTGTGTAGGTTTTTTTTAAGGAAATGAAGAAGAGGAAGTCCTGGGAAGGAAATAGGTATGAGAGGTGGATAGGAAACGGGGGGTCAGTGTGTCCAGGAGTGACGGACGCATGAATCCATCCCTTCAACTGCGGTGTAAGGCGATGGGTCGAGGGATTCTGGCTGGAGAGGTCAAAAGACCTCCTCAATCGGTCTCTCTCGATCCGTACCGCCGCGCAGCAGGTGGGCAGACGCATCGGCCGCCAAGACCTCGACAAACCTCACCCCATGAACCCGGGAACCCCTGCTAAGTCACCTAACGCAACGAACGGTGTTGATTATCCAATGAATTGTTTCCGGGGCGGCGGTACCCATACCCGCCTCCCAAAAGATTGACTTTAGTCGGGATCTTAGACTATCATGAACTCTTCTGTGCCCGTGGAGCCAGCTACGTAAGTACTTACTAAATGCAGTGGATCTAAAGATCGATCTGTATGTTTTTCATGTTCTATAATGATAAAGCATGTACAAGGTTTTTGATACTGCAAATATTATATATTTATATTTTAAATAGTACAATTTAGACCCCAACTCTGTTGTTATAAAAACATGTACAAATTAAATAAATAATTTACCCTTCTCCGGGTTACTAGCCCGTGACCTGCGGACTGTGAGTTAAAGCTCATGTTATATTTCCACCCATGAACATTTATCATGATAGATAAAAAAAGGTCGAGTTCAACAAACAGCATTAGTTCTTAGGTAAGTAGTAAGAACTACATTGGGCGTCATAATATACCTGCGTTAGAAAAATAGTGTGATAAAACTTTAAAAATAAATTATTCCGAAATGTTAATCCCACACATCCCTTAAAATCGTGGGAGTTTAAATACATATCGACTGTGTTTAGACCTGCAATCCATATGTTTGGGAATGTCACTTTTCAGTGGTTTCATGTAAAATAATTTTCGAACTTCAATGTGATAAAATGATTTTTGCTGATTTAGGCTTTTTTAAGAGCCATTAACCAGCCAGCGGCCGAGAATTCATATTTCGTCGAAAGATGTTCTTACATACGATCGTACAAGGCGGTTCCAATGAGAATGATTAATTATTCTCCGTACCTGCTTTTTAAAATAATAACTCAATATCGATTTTATTTCATTCAAAATTTGCTTTAATTTATACCTAAATTCAAAAATGCTGAAAGGCGTGATGAGAAAACTATTAAAATTATGTACTTTCTAATTATTTTTAGAGCATAAGTATTTATAATTTATTAATAATGTCCATTAGTTTGTAAGACCGTAAATAAATAGAAAAACAGAAGTATTTTCGGAGTATATGCGGATCTTTTTTTAAACTAAAATTAAAATTCTGAAACATGGTTTTCCCAGATTATTTATTGATTTATTGCATGATTATATGATTTGAAATGTGTGTTGCATAATACATTTTTTTTTTTTAAATTTAACAAATCTGCCAATGACCTACGGTAAAATCTTTTTGTAGTAAAAATAAACATATTTTCTCAAAATTTAAAACATAGCTTTACTAGATAAAAGAACAGTCTTTCGAAATCAATTTTTATTTTTCTGTCTATTTTATTTAAAAATGACATATTTCCGGTTTTGTCTGGTTATTCCCTCTTAATTTTTTTAGGTTATTTCGACAAATTCATAGATGAAATTACTCAACCTCGTAATTATTTCGTAATTAGGTATAAATAGAATTGCAACATTTCATCGAAGAAGAATATAACACAAATGAATCTAAACGAAAATATGAAAGAGAACAAGACACAGAAAAATAGAAAGTATATCTGAAATTTCATAATTAACAATATCATCTTCGACTTATTTTGTTTCCATATCATCGGCAACTACCATTTTTTATTTGAAAACAATTGTGCGAAGAACTGGTCTGTAAACATTTGTTTGTTTATTATTTTCTGTATCTTTTTCTTGTTATTATTAGTTTCCTTGTAGTGGTAAGTCATATATATTAATTGTGACAATCCGTATATTCACATTATAATTAATATTACATTATAATAATTTGTATGTTTTACACTGTAATTGAATAAACTGAATTGTAATTAAATAATATTTTTTGTTGTTAATATTTTAATTGAATGTTGATCCTGTTGACAAACTGCTTAATAGCAGCTTAACGGGTTTTATCTTGAAAAACAAACAAAAAATGTTATCTTCTTCTTCAATGATATATGTATTATATTAATTGATGGGAATAATCTCCAAAAGTTATAAAAAGAGAGTTGTTCTTATAAAAATAGAATTGTAATATTTTACATCAAAATTTTGAAAAACAGTAATAAAATTTGTAAATATTCGTTTTTATCGTCTCCTGTAAAGTTGTATTTTTTTGCTTGAAGGGTTTTACCAAATCACAATCGATGTATACAAGTAATAACATAAATAAGAATCAATTTTTAAAGAATTGATACTGCAATAAATAATGTAGAATAATACATATAATGAATAATGAGAGAAATATAAATAACAATTTATGAGGATAGTGAAGTTATCATTGTATTATATTTTTTCTTCTATATTTAATAATCAGAATAGACAATAATAATAACACACAGTGTTTTTTCTGGTACATGTATCATGATAGCCCCAAAAACGATGAACTCTAACCGACCTTCAAAAAGATGTCCGGCTGTTTTTATCCCTTTGTAAATACTACTTTACTTGTTAACTAGCTTTCTCTATTTTTATTAAAAGTGTGACTCTACAAATATAATTATGGAATTATTATGAAAAATTATATCATAACTACAAGCTTAGCTATTATTAATTTTTTTTAAACTATGATAATGTCTGAGAACGTGAATTTCGTTACTATTTGGCTTAATTTAAACGTTAAAGTTAAAAAATTACATTTGAAAAATATTAATCTTTGTTAAGAGGCAGTTAAAATAAAAGTGGTTTTCCGTAATTATTAGATGATAAAATATAATAATTTAGGTGATGTATCCTAACCGTATATAGCGAAACTTTCTTAAGAAGTTTTCTAAATTACCGGAAAAGACTTCGTAAACGGGAAAACTTTATATGTGGGATAAATTGCGTCATTCAGTCTTCAAGGGACCGAAAAACTAAACTTCTCAAAATGAAACCGGGTGGCGTTTTGTCCATACAAACGTATTCCTTAATTTCCTCTCTGGATTTTGACACTAGTGCAAATATTTTTTAAGATAATGTAGATATCGACCACTAGCGTGTCGGTAGGTTTTGCTATTTTTAATAAATTATTTCTTATAGGAGTTAGGACCCTTCAAAAATCGATAAAATTGCCCGGTTTGAACGCCATCAACAGATGAATAGTATATAAAGTAGACAATGTATTTTTACAGAGAATTTTCTTCGAATACAGTTAGTCAAAATATGTTTTAAATCAGAGTTTTGGAGGATAAAAATTGAGATAATACAAAACCTGAATTTTGACAAAAGTATTATCAACCTTGTGCACTTGTCCCTTTTGCTCAGAATTCTGGGGAATAAGAGCGACAGTGATAGCAAAAGTTTGGTAAAAATCTATTGTTCAAATTTCTAAAGTATGAAAACTTCTTAAGAGGGTTTCACTGGAATTATTTAAACTGTTGACCAGCTTCTGGAAAACTCTAAGGTCTGGTTATTTAAAAAAAATTACAATTCATCAAATATTTTAAGTTAATTTTCACGTTCTGTGAAAATTCTGTTTAAGAACTGTGATTATTTCAGTTTTCAAGTAACTGGCCTATATAATGATATATTACCAAAACTTGAATAGAATTTACATGGACAAAACTGTTATAAATACAGTAAGGCTATTAAAATTACTTTTAAAATATTACATTTTCACAAGGTAAGATATGAAAGTCGTTAGTACGATAGGAATGTTTTCTCAATGTTTAACACGTTTTTACTATGAATAATTAAATATCGTAAATCAACCTAAACACTAAACATCGCTAAATATAACATCACAATGTATAAGGAAACACTCAATCACCTAGTGATTAATTTTGCTCATGCATACCTAATGAGCACCTACATAGGTGCACAAAAGTACATACTTGTTTTCTAACACCTTGACACACGTGTAGCATCACAAAATGCAGATGAGCGCTGTATTGTTGCACAGATTGCTTAAAATGCAACATGCGTATTTATGCAGGGTGTTAAGGGACGTACTTCATTTACTTTAACCAGTGATTCCTAACATTATTTGGAGTAAAAAATGTAAATTAAATTTTGGCCTCCGGTGACTTTTTCGTTAACTCTTTTTATTTTTAAGTAAAACTTCTCTAACACCATTGTGATTTGAAACTCGGATGTAACGGAAACCACACTAAAAAGAGACAGACTCATACATATTGACCGGTCAGTGGTTGAGTGGGCATCGCGTTTGGGTCCCACCCAGGCGTTTCGTATTCGATTCCTCAGCTGGCTAAGTCCTCCATCACGTCTTAAGTAAAATTTTCTTCTTACTGTAGTGGTAGTAAGAGATTTTCAAATTTAACCCGGGAATGTTTGTCTTTCTTTCAAAAATTAAAAAAAAATAATAATAATCTATAGGATTTATCAATGATCCGAGAGAGTCCTGTTGGAGAGGTCAAAATATCTTTCTCCACCAGTCTCTCCCGATTCAGCCTGCCACGAAGCTGGTGGGCAGATGCATCCACCGCAAAGACATGCAAGACATCAAGACATCCTCACCCCTTCTAAGTCATCAAAACTCGCGAACCGCTTCTGGAGACCTGTGGCAGAGGTGTTGGTTATCCAATTAATGGCGGCGGTACCAATACCGCCTTCCAAAGTGAGAGGCGGATACGAGTACCGCCTGAAATGATTATTTATAAAAAAAAAATTATCAGATGCTAAACAATTATTTTGTTATCTTTATTACATATTGATATCTTAATTGTTTTCTTAGGACACGGTACACATGGGTAAGAAATAGATAACTATCAAAAATGTATTGAAAAACAAATAAAACTTTTGATACAACAAAAGATTCATAACTGGTGAAGCTGAAGAAAGCGGAAGAGAGGAAGAATATATAAGAAAGGAAAATAATAATACATATCTAAGAAATGACAACAAATAGATAAATACTAGAACTGAAAACGGAACCGATGGAAAGTACGAAATTGATCCAGTTGATTAGGCAGACATCTCCAAATACTAAGTTTTGAGATAATGACGAAAGCAATATTCGAATGATGGCTATAAATCAAATATTATTTACACGTCTCTATGTTTTACATGTTAAACATGCTATAAAATAATACCAGGAAAACACTTTGTTTATTTAATTAAACGAAGAATAATTCACAGAAAAATCAGAAAAAGATTCGGTCACATCTGGAACTCGAACCCAGGACCTTCGCCTTGCCAGGGCGCAACTCTACCAACTGAGCTAATGTGTGTCTATCCGATTCGGTCATATTTATCTGTATCATACTTCGATTAAGAACTACCAACATTATCAAGGTCATGGTTTCGAGTCCTAGATGTAACGTATATTTTTCTGTTTTCATATTTAAAATTATCTTGATTTAATTAAATATTACAATTTGAGGTTTTACTCAAGTTAAAAATAAAAACCACTTTGTTTAGTTCACATTATAATTGATTTGGTGGTGTTTCTGAATAATCTGAGTATAGTACCAGATAAAGGCTACTCTTTTACACATAACTGCATAATCAACAAAAATTTCGATTTTTCAGAGATGTCTGATGGACTAATGATATTTACATAGGCACAAAAACAATGTTTGCACCATTCAGAATTTTATTTTAAATTTATCTTAATTCAATATATGTGAGAGAAAAATTGCGTACATTATGATTTGAATCCGTGACCTCTGGGTCCATAACTAAGGAGCTTTCCGTTCAAACAGTAGTAAAATATTGCTAACAGCGTGGTAGGGGAATAACTCTACGAGGGGTGGAGGCGGTGCGTAAAAACAAAATCATTTTTTTTTACTTGTTCAAACACAACAAACATATTTTGTGTCACCATTTCAATTCAAAATTAATAAAAACTTAGTTTTAACCACTTTAACAAAGTAATTTAATTTACGTATTTGAAATGAATACTTAATACCATTTATTGAGCCAATTAATCGTTTTCCTGTTTACTCGATTTGAATAATGCAAACCACCGAAGGTAACTCAATAATGCAAAAAGTCAATAACACCCGATGACCGCTATAAATAGGCAGTAAGATCTTCGTATCACTAACAAGGCGCACTATAATAGGTGGGTAAACTGTTGATAAACTCCTTGAAACAAAGCGGTCGGTAAAACCTGCGGTTAATAGAGGCTGAACTCACCTTCAACTTAAGATCACTCACTACCGAACAAGACTATCGCCGACTGAGCGACGACAAATTATTGATAAAAAGAATCACTGTGTATAAAGTGCGATGTGTTCGTCAACCGGCTGTGCACGACTGAATGACGGGATCATAAATATTTCTCTTCGATAAATACTTCCACACATTATATAAAATACGAGATATCGAGCGATTTATTGTTTATACAAGCACACAAATCGTTATCGGAGACAATTGGAGAGAAAAGGACCCAAGCCGAGCTGATTACAGGCGATACTTTGTACCCGGCAAAGTTCAGACATGACTCTGAGCGCTTCGCGAACTCTACGATACCCTTCATCGCAATAATGTGAATCATGATTCGCAGTCCTTAAACTTAATTCTTCTTTGTTAGGTAACTACAGTGCTTTATTTTCTGTGGTGGAACGCGCCGGAACGGCCTATGACGATCCGAACACTATTCTTTAATAAAGTATCTATTAATAACCCAATTTTCAATAAAAAAAATAGCTTGAAGGTTTTGTAAGTGAAAACTTGACGCTTCACGAGCCTTCCGATCATGTGAATCGTGCTACGCATTCCCTAACCTTAATTCTTCTTTGTTAGGTGCGAGTAATAGCAGTGCTTTATTTTCTTTGCTGGAACACGCCGGAACGGCCTACGACGTTCCGGAAACTATTTTTTAACAATAATTTGAATGTTTTAAAATATTTCAAAAAATTTAATTTGGGTCCTGTGTAAGTTAAAGAATAAACCACAAATTTCCTTGAAGACGTTAATGTTAACGTGACATTTGAAAAATCGGAAATTGGAAACATGTCAATCAGACTGCTCAGAAAACTAGACTCATTATAATCAGACTGCAATTAAAAGAAGGAAAAATGATTCGTGGATTTCTTGAATGCATTTTCGTAATTTCATACAGGCTTTGAACATCATTACGATTTCACCAAACGAATGTGTATATTTTATATCACCTTAACGACAGCTCTCTTAAAGGCTAAAATAGTTTCAGTATTTTTTTTACATGGTGAAAATTTTTTTTTTACATTCGGTCCTGAAGAAAACAATTCCCCTCAGGGCCTGTGTCATCTTTGGGGTTGCTGTGTGAAGGGTATTTTTAGGAAAGGAAGGAGAGGAAGGTCTGGGAAGGAAAAGTATGAGGGGTGAGTAGAAAACTGGGGGTTAGTGTGTCCAGGAATGACGAACGATATGAATCCACGCTTCCCACTGCGGCTGCGGTGCGGACGTTCCGATGGCCCGCCACTCAGTAGTAGACAAACCTCTCCCTATGAACCCAAGCACCCCTAACACCAAACGTAGCGAACTACTTGGAGTGACCTATGGCAGGGGTGTTACTTATCCAATAGGAGGGCCCAAAATGAACTACGAAGTTCTTCTCCGATATCACAATCTTTCAAAATATAAAATAACGCTTTTTGGCCACAGATAATATCTACCAAAGATATTTAAATACAAGATACTACCATCAAGGAAAGGAGACAAGACGATTTGAAAAAAACTTTGGAATTAACTATGAACTTCCATGCGATTTATGTTTGAGGTATTATACCGTGTTACGCTAACTCCTTCTGTAAATTAAACATAACATAACATTTTCAAACACATAATGCAACGAAATAAAAAGTAACAACTACTTTTGCAAACCGTTTACTTTGATCTATATACATAAGTTCCAAGTAAATAAACAATTAATTTGGTAAAATATGATTTGAAATTTTCACTGCCGAAAGTATTATCGTGGTTTATTTTTGAGGTATTATACCGTATTGCTAACTCCTTATTTAGCGAACGTTCCGGACAGCATTACAATGTCCATCATCTGTCTACATCTGCCGTGATAATGGGCGGTAGCACAACACGGCGTAAAACCCTAAAAATAAATCACAACAACCATGAACTTATTTAAACCTTCATACTTTAAAATCATTTTTAAAATAAGATCGGAATTTTTTAAAAGCGTAACGTGTGCGTTCCTGCACGTTTTTTTACAAAAAGTGCACTGGCCAGGTATAATGTATAATTGAATATATGTGCAAATACAGTTGCGGAGGTGACAGACCGTTGATAAAGGTGATTAAATCGTCTAAAGTACAATAGTATAAACACTAAAGCACAATGATCTAATAATCTAATAATTAAATTATCGTTTTATCCGATAATCCACGATTAACTATCGTTTATTTACTAATATGAACTTTGCATTATTTGCTCATCGAAATCAAGTTTTCATTGTTTCAAACACAATACATACTCAAAATCAATCACAATACTTGTGCCTACCTAATTAATACAATAATAAAGCCAGTGTTTATGAACAAATAACCGCAATACATGGGTACAAATTTATATAACTATTTGCCTAAATAATTGAAATAGTTGCCTTTAAGGTGTGGCTCAAAAGAATTCATAACCTACTCTTTCATAGATGGTGAAATTATAATAATTTTAGGGAAAAACGCTTTTCACAAGTCATGTTTTAAAATATTAAAATGAATTAATTGTTTCGCGCCCGCACACATACAATATGAATATGAATAAATAGTTTTGACCGTAAACAAACTCGAATCTTTCGAGAAAGACTAACAATTATAATATTGGATTTAATCACTGATACAATATTGCATTTGTTAGCCTTTCTTGAAAGATTTGGGTTTGTTTACGGACAAAACTATTCATTCATGTTCATATTGCGTGGGCGCAAACAATGAAATTATCTTAATATTTGAAAACATAACTTGTGAAAAGCATTTTTCTCTAAAATAAATATGTTCGCGCCGTCTATGAAAGAGTAGATTATGAATTCTTTCGAGTATTAAGTGATTTTCAGGAAATCTTCTGGACCCAGATCAAATAATGTGCATACCTCAATTAATCTATTTATGTGAAACTATAACATCTATGGCAGAGTAAGTATGGTTATTAATTATAATTTATTGATATATCTTCAACCCACTTCTGCCATAGGTCACCATGAGTGGTTCGCTATATTTGTTGGCTTGGCAGGGGTGCCCGGGTCATGGGAGGAGGTTTGTTTGGGTTAGCAGATGCGTCTGCCCACCAAACTTCGTGGCAGGCCGAATCAAGAATGGTTGAGAGAGACCTCTCCAGCACGACTCTCTCGGAATATTGCCTTGCACCGCAGTTGGAGGGATGGATTCATAAGTCCGTCACTCCTGGACACACTGACCCCCAGATTCCTAACCGCCCTCATAATTTTTCCTTCCCGGAACTTCCTCCCCTTCCTTTCCTTAAAAATACCCTCCAGAAAGCATCCCCTAAGATGACATAGACATAGGCCGTGATTCAAATTATTTTCTAGTATTTTTTAGTGGAGCTAATGCAAAAAAAACCCGCTTAAAAGATAAAATTTTAAAAATCTTTATTTTCACCAAACCTATCTACACATGCCTTCATTTCCGTATTCTTCTGCGAAAGTAAAACAACAGTTACTAGTTGTACCTATTTTCATCTCATTTTTGTAAATAGCTTGTTATTGGCTTAATCTCAAGTAATCATACTTTTATTTTACCACTTTAGGAAAATCCTGTATATTTACAATAACTAGGTTTTTATTGAGCATTCATATAACCTTTCCATTTTCATAATTCAAAAAATGATTACAAAAATTTAATCATTAGTTATATATATATATTGCAAGTACCAACGAACGCTTACGTTAGAGAATACTTAAGCCCAACATTTCCGATAAGCATTATTTTGGGTACCAATATTTTATTTTTTACAAGATCATTTGTGGTACCTAATTTCGTTGTATTTTGACATAATCCATCATCCATCAGAACTTTTAACCCTAAAAACACATATTTAGTACCTACCTATTTACGCTAATACATCGCCGTTTTATAATAGATACAATAGTTTTATTTTTACACTATCGTTGGAGGCAATTTCGTCGGATTTTGACATATTCCATCATAATTTCTAACCCTAAAGACTTATTTTGAGTACCTATTTCCGCCAATACTTCGCCGTTTTGTAATAGATACAATAGTTTTATTCTTGAAATGATCGTTTGTGGTAATTTCGTCGGATTTTGACATAATCCATCATCCATCATAACTTCTAACCTTAAAGACTTATTTTGAGTACCTATTTACGCCATTGATATATATACATATCTCTATGATTTACGCCAATACTTCGCCGTTTTATAATAGATACAATAGTTTTATTCTTGAAATGATCGTTTATGGTAATTTCGTCGGATTTTGACATAATCATCCATCATAACTTTTGTCCTAAGAGACCGAGGTCGCGGATCGCTGCCGGTGGGGTCCCATACCGCTGTGCATCCGGTGTGTGTAGAGATATTTTGGTGTCATTTTGATAAACAGATTAGATAAGGCTTACAGATTATCAAAATAAATTCCTACTGATTTGAAAAAATTCTATTTTATTTTTCACAATTCACCCACGCAGTTTTTTTTATGAGTATAGGTAATTATGACAATTTGGACGATCTATTGTGAGAAACTCTAAATTTGATAAGTTCTAGTAAAATTATTTCAAACTCTGCTTGATATTCAAGTTTGAAAATTTAAAAATTAAAAAATGTATTTATTTGTTGATTGTTACTTCACGTGGTATTATTCTTCACATTTCAATTTTTAACCTCGCCAGGACTAGCCTTTGGTGAGATCAATAATTTTATAAAATAATTAAATATACATCTATATATCGTCCAGTTGATAAGCCAGACATCTCCGAAAACTCGAAATTTGAGTTGAGTACGCAGTTGTATGTAAAAGTGTAGGTACCCTCTATCTGGTACAATACTCAAATTACTCAAAAATGTTGATGTTTTCTCCGTCACAAGTAGGATATTTAAAAATGTCGTACTAATTTACCGGCTCGTTTAACACAGTTTCGTTGCTTTCCTAATTATCTAAAAAAATTGTTTTTAGATTTTCACGGCCAAAAGTAGATTTTTTGGGGGTGTTGTGAGTGCAGATGTGCGATCACATATCTGCCTTGATGATGGACACTGAAACACTGTCCGAAACGTTGGCTAAAGAAGGAGGTAGCGCACACGGCATAACACTCGAAAAATAAATAACGAAAAAAAAATTACAGTATTTGGAAAATGTCTGACTAATCAACTAGAACTAGACGGTCGATACATTGGATCATAAACTGAAGTATTTTTAGTTGTGGTTCATCTTATTATATGTATAAGGGTACATATGTTTGTGTCAGCTTCATTCGAATGCTTATAGGTATTATTTTTTTTAATTATTCTTCTAATATGGACACGAAGATCGTGAAAATCATATTCTAGCAGCACGGCAACACACGAAACAGCGATCGTATTACTTGATTCCGTCGCGACGGATAGTGTAGTGGTGGGATATTAATTTGGGATATTTAGTGTGATTGAAAGATTTTTTTTTTTATTTTTAATTGAAAAAAAGTCATCGAACAATAAAATGACAGGTTCATTTCTTACACCTATGTACTTTTTATTGAACACAGAAAAATGTATTATCGATAGGTAACTATGTACTTACTTCTGATTGCGCTAGGTACCTACTCATCTTGATAAACAAATGTTGTTTATATAATATTATGTCTGAAGTTGACAAGAAAATTATGCATGCCCATCAAAGCCAAACTTTCAAGTGAAAAAATTTCAAAAAGGCTGATAATTTTTTCATATATTTAAAAAAATTTTATCAAAATTTTTTAAGATAACGTCTTCGAACAAACGCCCCAGTCAAAGAGATAAATAAATAGATCTACGCAATCTCGTCACAAATTATCACTTTGACGGTTAAATTAATATTTTATCTGTGATGTCGTTGTACTTACTGTTGGGATAAAAGCGAGTTCAAGCTAGAGATAAACCCGGGCAGATAAAATAATAATAATAACAAGCCATGTGATTCTGTACTGAAACCAGGGCCGTATTTAGGTAGCGAGCCGCCCTTAGGCAAGAATACAATTTCCAATATTAAAAATTAGATGGTCACCTCACCATTTCTAATGAACTTACAAACATTTTATAACTTTATTACGATAAAATCATGTTATTTTTTCAGTAAAATTAATTCAAACGAGTATTTAACTATTTTAATGTCTTCCTCATCCTGTGCGAATTTTATAACAATCGTTTGCGTTTTATAAAAAAACACACACGTTAACTAACATAATAATTATTCAATAGTTAGTCTATGTCTGTAGGGATATTATTGAAGATATTCGACATTCTAGTATTTTCTGTCTTTTTCGTTTTCATATTAGACGTGCTTTTTAGGACGATGTTCGATGACGTGCATACGATCTCTCCCTGGGACTAGTATAGGTCTCGACTCGCCTCGCAGTGTTATTTCAATTTGGGATATGGATACCGCCGCCACGGGAACCATTTATTGGATAACCAACAAAACCAACACTTCTGCCATAGGTCACCCCAAGTGAGCCACCCTTCCTCTCGAGATCATTTTGTAGGTATTTTCACCACTGGTGTGGATGGCTTTTTCTTCATATGCGTCAAACTATCGCGAATACGTGTAATATACATGGACTGATACAATTCCACGATGGTCATTTCTACCGATTGCAGTTTCTGACATAATGTGTACTTGTTTTATAACAAGTCTATCGACCGCCAACTCTATTCGAAACGCTGCAAAGAAATACTTACTATTTTTTTTTATTTCTTTAAGATTGTGCAAAGTATGGAAACTACATAGTCTTCATAGTTTCGTCGGATTGTCGCCCCCCTACAAAATGCCGCCCTGGGCAGCTGCCCTGGTTGCCTGGGCCTAAATACGGCCTTGATTGAAACCCCATTATCTGAAGAAAAATACATGCTTAATAATAATTAATAATATATGTTTTATTATTAATTATTATCTAATGCACGACTTTCGTCGACCTCCGTGGCAGAATGGTATAGTCTGTCAATTAAGAGTAGAAAATATTAAAAATAGAACTACAAAATTTGTAGGCTGGCAATACCAATAGGAAAAAAAATAAGCAGCACTGTTGTTAAGGTACCAACTTAATGACATCAATTTGATCAAATGGTGTTTTACAAAGTGATTTGCTTTCATTTAATTTAACATAAATTTGAATTTAACAGTAGGTAGAAAGGAAGAATCACTAATGGTGAGTTTAGTAACTTATGTTAATAATTATAAATGAAAAATTGTGTTAAATTAAATTAAATCAAATCACTTCGTAAAACACAATTTAATCAAATTTATGTCATTAAGAAGGTACCTTAACAACAGTGCTTCTTCGATTTGATTTATTTTTCATTAAGAACTTTTTTTTTTTAAATGTGATTTGCAATTTTCTACATTGTATATACCAAATACCTACATTCTGCATTTTTCGTCATTGCGCTTTAAAATAATATTTGACAGTTAAATTGGTGTTGTCAGATTACAAATTTTGTAGTTCCCTTTTTAATATTTTAATTGACAGACTATATCATATAGACCGGTCAGTGGTTGAGTGGGCATCGCGTTTGGGTCCCACCCAGGCGTTCCGTGTTCGATTCCTCGGCTGGCTAAGTCCTCCATCACGACTCAAACAACATTTTCAGCTTACTGTGGTAGTAGTAGGAGATTTTCAAATATTGTCGGGTTATTCGTAACCCGGGAATGTTTGTCTTTCTTTTATTTATTAAAAAAAAAAAGTATTATAATTTTGAGATCAGTGGGTATCTACCTACATTGCAATGACAATTTTGTTTATCAGTTTTATGTCTTTTTAATTTTTACAAAAATGTAGGTTTCGCAACTTTACATTTCCACCATGAGATATTTTTAGTATTGCCATTTGAACAACAGTGGCGTCCTCCTATGTTTTCTGCTATTATTAAGTGTATTTTGGACGTTTCCGTGTGCCCGAAGTAAACTAAATTTTTCCTTACTTCTGCTAAAAATTAATAAACAATTTTAAAGAAAGGTACTACACGGTTAAAAAAAATGAGTAAATATTGTGTATCACTGAAGACAATATTAGCAACACTCAATTGAAAAATTGAAAAATAAAAAATACGGTCACATCCAGGAATTGAATCCAGGACCTTAGCCTTGCCGGGGCGCTGCTCAACCACTGAGACCCTATCCCCTTCGATCATATTTAACCGAATCATACTTCGACTAATAACAACCAACTTTATCTTAATTTTCTTAAATGTATATTTTTATTTGCTGCTATCTTTATGTATGATTGCAAGATTCTTCTCGATCTAAATGCTATCTAGATAGTGTCTTGGATAAATTTATCAATTTTTATTAAATGTGCGACATCTAATGTGCATGTCCAGGGTAAATATTTATAATTTATTATAACTTAATGAGTAGAACCTCAAATCGAAATATGAAGATAATGTTGGCAGTTCTTAGTCGAAGTGTGTTACAAAAGGCGAAGGGGATAGGGTCACATTAGCTCAGTGGGAGAGCAGCACCCGGCAAGGCTAAGGTCCTGGGTTCAATTCCGAGATGCGATCGTATTTTTTCTGTTTCAAATTTTCGGTTGAGGGTTGCTAACATTATCTTCAGTGATTAAATATTACAATGTTTTTACCCGGTTAAATTAAAGAAATATATATATGTATTTACTTACTTTCTATCAAACTCCATTATAAAATATATTTTGTCCATTTTAATATACTATAATAATAGTTTATTGAGAAAAGTTGCACATAGTTTATTTATTTATTTTAAATACTTGCACTTTTAAAACTTAAACTCACACACTTCAACTACGTATACCGTAATATCTATAAATAAACATATAAAAATAATAAATCATTGAAAACAATATTAACTACTCGAAACTCGACGCGAAAAATGTTCAACAGAAAAGAAGATGTCGCATATCTAGGAAGTAGCTGTTTTTTTTTTTTTTTTTTACTTTTCACTTAATACACACTGAAAGTTATAAAGAAAAAAGGACGCCTCTTTGTTTCTTATATTTTGCGACTCGTACAATGAACTGAATTGTATTTGACTAGGTTCAAAACAGTGGGAGCCCGCTTTTTAAACAAAACAAAACACCGCACAGCTGTTTTTATATTGTTTGCATTGAGATTCCTAATGCACCTAGCTGATAATAAACAACACGGCGATTTTCTGCGTCTCAAACATTGCATTATACTGGTACCTGTTCAATATCGTAAACAACACTACCCACACACACTTGAACAATGTGTTCTAAAAAATAAAAATATTTGTGTATAGGTAATAAGGTTGAGCTAATATTTTTGCTATTAAATTTGTTTTTATGTTATGCCGTCTTGCGCTACCTCCTTCTATAGCCAACGTTTCGGAATTTCGGACAGCGTTGGCTAAAGAAGGAGGTAGCGCAACACGGCATAACACCCCAAAAACAAATATCCAAAATACTTTTGGCCGTGAAAATCTAAAAACGTATTTGAGTCAATATGTTTTTTTATACAAAACATCTGTACCAATAAGAAAATACTTTTAATAATAAATAAAAAAATTACATTTGAAATAATAATAAGGGATAGGTATATTTAAATAATAAGAGATTGAAAAAATCTGGAATATATAAATTAAAGTGTAATGATTATGGATTTTTTTATAAAGGTAGTATAAAACTTCGACAAACTTTGAAATAAGGATACAGGAACATTTGAGGTGTTTTAACAATAATAGTCTCTCGGAGTTTGCCAAAATCATTTATTGGAGACGTATCATACTTTTGACTTTAATAATGGAATTGAGTTTCTACATTTTAATTTAATGGTTTTTATTCAAACAAATTAGAAGTCTTGGAAATTAGAAAGAGCGTAAACGTTAATTTAAATATTATAATTAATCAAAAATATTTTTAAATTAACCATTATTAAAATTGTTTCGTTTGTAAATTATGCCCTATTCCTCTCACCCTTCCCACTCCCACCTTTTCATTGACACTTTTAAGTCTGTATCTATTGTTGTAATTAGTTTTAAAATATTCCTGGTGAAGTCATTGCTTACGACACATAACACATATCAGTTTTTTTAAAAACAATAAAAACGTGGTTAAAACTAAGTAATCTATTAATTTTAAATTAAAATGGTGGCACAAAATAAGTTTGTTGTTTGAAGAAATATATATTTATTTTTAATTTGGTATTCCTCTTTAGGTAGGTATTTGTGATTCTCCTCGTAACTTATGCCAAACTTTGATCAAATAATCAGTAGGTAAACAATAAAATGAGGCATTGTGAGGGAGCATAATATTGAATGTGATACGATTCGTTCATATTTCACACGGTCAAGGTAGCACATTGCGTTCCTTTGTGAGTTGTTTTGAGGTAGGCACTAGGCAGGTGCGTCTTAAGTCGTCGCCACAGACCAATGACAGAATGACTTTGTGACCGTTACACATTTTAAAATCTTATATCAGATGCGCGACTATTTTTTTTTAAAAAGTAACACTTCTTTACGCACGCTTGACTTGGGCAGTAAGCTAGCGAATGCGTGACGAGAGCGTTACGAAAAGCGAGGCGAACGCTTCGTATATCACTGTAGGAGCAAGAGAGATTAGTACGTGCGCACATTTTCTTTCTCTCTTCCTATCGTATAGAATGTATAGATGGAGCAGAAGTTTTACTTCAGTTGTGTGGTCTCAAGCAGTGGTCCCCAATCCATGGGCCGCGATCCGTTACCGGGTCGTGGACAAAATGGTACTGGGTTTAAGGCAAAGGCTTGCTTAAATATGTAAAATTCAGATGAAATTTATTAATTAATGTAAGAAAATTCTTTAATTGTCTGTTGCTACCTGACCAAATAACGAAGATATTTTCAACTATCTAATCCAAACAAAAACATTAGATAATAAGGAAAATAATCTGTACTTTATTTTGAAGGCATGTTTAAACGTGATTCAATTAAAATTATTAAATAAAAACACATAACACTTCAAAATCAAAACTTTTAAAGGAAATATTTAAATAACTACAAGGTAATATATCTGCAAGATATCAGAATAACATTAAAAACCCATATTAACCCCTAAATATTCTCAAAATTCTCTGTCTTTGAAAAACATACTTTCAACATTCCGTTGAACCTTAAAAATATAGAAAATACCCATGAATCCAAAAGATAATTGAAAAATTATCTGAAACTTCTGGAATAATCCTTCATTGTTACCTTGTGTTTTCTCTACTATTATTTGTCACTACAACTTATGTACCTCAATTGTAATTTTTATTATTATATAATGTGCAAAAATTTTGTTATTAAAAAAAAATTACATTCAATGTGTCCTAAAATTACTAATGTAATAACCAAAAAAAAGAAGAAAAACACGCACATACGTTATTAGGCAAATGTATTATAAAACTTTATTTTCCCCTCGCATTTTTGTCGTTTTATAAAAAATAATTAATAGAAAGTTCTTCCAATTTTATACATTTTTTTCAAATTGCAATCGTAAACTTTGGTTTCATTGGGGTGCCTTTTTAATTTTTTTCTATGGTTAGATTTGAATATAAAGCGTGGAGTTTTCTCTTTCTGTACATATTATGCTATTTCTTTTTTTTCTCTTTTTGCCATCGTAACAACTTTACCTGTAAAATTTTCGAGTAATTTGCGTTACGTCAGATCAGAAAAATATCGATTTTGTTCAGGAGGTTGATAAATTATTATTATATATTAAGATTAATAATTTATAAATTATTAATAAATTAGGTTTTTGTTAAACAAGCTGAAATAATAACTGAAATCGTAAAGTTGAGTTGCGTCGTGAATTGAGTTGACTTGAGTTGCCAAACAGTTCTCAGTTTCTCCATGAGTGAAGGCCCTTAGAGGTGCACATTTAACCTTTTTATGGTTAGATTTGAATATAAAGCGTGGAGTTTTCTCTTTCTAATATCGCTTAGATCATATTTCTCACCATGATAATAAGTGAGATACAACGATTTATATGAGACGTATGTGAGTTGGGACAAATTTGCTCTCCTGTGATTATACGGGTTTTAAAAAAGATTGCAGTAGAAGTAGGAACCTAGCGGGTTCCTTTCCCAGAATTTCCCTCCTTATTCTTGTGCCCTGTCCGTTCAACGGACGTTGACTATCATGTTGGCTATGCGAACTTTGTTTACTGCGGCCCGGAACAGCTCTACAGTAGACTGGCGAAACCACTGTCTCAGGTTTTTCAGCCATGAGGTTCTCATTCTTCCAGGACCCCATCTTCCGGCAATTTTTCCCTGCATTATGAGATGCAAGATCTCATACTTCTCTGGATGTCTCATCACATGTCCAAGATATTGAAGTTTTCGGATTTTTATAGTTTTAACAACTTATTTTTCTTTATTCATCCGAACCATTACATTTTCATTCTTAACCCTGTCCATCCAGCTTATTTTAAGTATTCTTCTGTAGATTCACATCTCGAACGAGATCTACAACAAGTCGCCTAATTAGTTCGCCTAATTTCCCAACATCAAAAAATCGGCGTTGGTCAATATTTTAATAATATTTTTCAATCCAAATTGCCCTGGCAGCAAAAAGATTCCCTACCCCTGCTTTAAAGTCTCACTTTCCCGGCGCTTTGACCTGAATAAAACAATAATAAGTTCAAAAGCGTCCACATTATCGCAAGTTGAATAGACCTTATAGTCTGATAGCTATAAAAACTCGTTTCTGACCTATTGAATGCTGGCAATAGATATCTTCTAGTTTTATGTTTGATTGTCGGCTTTATCTCATTAGTTTAAAATAGAAGTTAGAAGTCAAAGAGCTTGGTATCTACAGAGCCGGCCCTGTGCAGCCGCAATTGGAGCGGTCCGCTCCAGGCGCCAAGTTGCCAAGGCGCTGATAATACCGGTTCCGCGACTTTTCATCCCGCGACAAAATATCCCTGACAAAATATCCTCCGACAAAATATTCAACGGACAAAACGGTGACCGGCCAACTCAAAATGAAACCAACTCAGAACCACCTGAGAAAGGTGATGATAAAAGATTACGAGTGATGATAAAAAAATATTAAAAAAATGTTTAAAAAGGTTAAGTTAGGTTAGGGTTACAGGCTAATTAAAATTATTTTGTTTATAGCTTTTAATGACCTTTCTGAGGTGGTTCTGAGTTAGTTTCATTCTGAGTTGGCATGGAACCGGACAAACATCCCCCAACAAAATATCAATATAATAAAAAATGGGACAAAAATAATACAGACATCCTGTAAAGACAATAAATTATGGTTAAAAAATAGTAAAATGGGACCACAAAAATACAGATAACAATAACTTGTTGTCTTAACAGTATGTATATTATTTTTATTCCATTTTTTGTCAGGTTAGGTTTTAGTAGATATTTTGTTGGCGATGTTTTGTACGTAGGGTATTTTGTCGGAGGATATTTTGTCGGGGATATTTTGTAACAGGATGAAAATTCGCGGAACCGCTGATAATACCTAACACCTAATAGGTACTGTGCCCTTGACGTTTTTACAAGCGCCAGCCGTTTAACTGGGGGCGTGCCCTTGGTATCTATCTACTTGGGTAGTAGATACCTAAGTACCTACTGATTTTCTTGTGGGTTATTTGTATAATTCATACCCTGTTTTTGTACTAATAACTAACTACACAATAATAACGACGCTGACAAAAACAAATTGGAAGGAAAAAACATTCAAGTGTAGGTATACCTACTAACACAGAGGTTCCCAAAGTGGGTGCCGCGGCACCCTGGGGTGCCGCGGACAGAGGTCAGGGGTGCCGCGAGGCGCCCCTGATGTCTCTACTAAAAATCAAAATTGACATGAACGAATACAAACATTTTATGGAATGGAAAATCACCCGCGTGGCCGGTCCGCGCTCTGGGAATGGATTGGGTGGGAGGCACAGGAGTGGGGATATTGTTGTGGTGCTGCGCTTGCAGCGGCCGCGTGCCGCATTCACTTGTAGTTTTTTCATTCAAAATTTCATCATTCAGGAAGAAACTACAAATGTGGAAGATATATATGGGTGATGATGGAGGCAAACATTGTTTTCCAATATTGCAACAGTACCTACATGGCCCATAGCGGAGTTAAGGTTTCAAATAACTTGCTGACCCTTTTCACAGAGCACCTATCACAGTTAACTGACTGGTTTGCCAAGTACTTTGCAGAAGACCAAGTGGAGAATTTTGTATGTGCTCAAGCTCTTCAAGATTTTACTACGCAGGAAGAAGAAGATTTAATTGACCTCTCGACCGACAGCAGCCTAAAATGAAATACGCTTGTTCGGATTTGACGGAATTTTGGATATCAGTCAGAAATCAGTATCCGATTCAAAGCGGTTGCGGTTATAAAGAGCAAATATCGCTCAAAAATAAATGTGGAAAAAGAAATGAGGAGTAGCTGTATCAAGCCTTATTCCCCGGTTTGAAAAATTGTGCAGCGAGCTGCAGGCTCACCCGTCGCACTAATACTTATATTATATTTGCATTTTCTTTGTAAGTTTTCCTATAATAAATGCACTTGAGTAATTTTAAGTTTTCCTATCAATAAATGAAACGAGTTTTATTATTCAGTGGAGTAGGTAAAAAATTGATCCTCCGTGCTTGGGGGGGGGGGGAGAGGGGTGGCTAGAGAATTGTGCTCTTGGGGAGGTCCCGAGGCTACCACAGATAGACATTATATGACAGGGGTGCCGTGAGAAAATTCAAATTTTCTAAGGGTGCCGTGACTTGGAAAAGTTTGGGAACCCCTGTACTAACATATAAAATTACAGGTATTTCTCCGTGAGATTTGCTAATGCGCGCTTTTATTTACAACTAGTTGGGTTACCCGGCTTCGCTCAGGACAGCATTCGAGAGTTTTCTGGAATGTTCCACAATGATGTTCCCGATTCCCTATTCCCGAACATTCCACGACATACTCCGCCACACCTTCTAAAACTTTCCGGAAGACTGTTCGAAAAATTTCATGAGGGCGAAACTTCCAGCTCTTAAATCTTCAAAAGCATGCCCTTTAGGTAAAAACGGTAATCGTCATCCTGGAGGGGGAATAGAGATCTACCACACCATATAACTCCCTTGATCGTACCGGGACTCGTTTCTGAGTTTTTACGAGCCGCACGTTTTTTTGCTTTCTTTTATAATTACTAGCTGGTTCCCGGCATGCGTTGCAATACCATATATTCAAATAAATACATTTTCTCCCTGAATCACAAGAATCCCAAGTCCCCTTCCTAGCTAACTTTATAAATTATATAGCCTATGTCACCCGGGGATAGTATAGCTTCCCAACAGTGAAAGAATTTTTCAAATCGGTTCAGTGGTTTCGGAGCCTATTCAATGCAAATAAACAAACAATCAAATCTTTCCTCTTTATTATAGTGTGTTAGATATTGATTACCGTGGCGATTCATGGCTACGGTACCGTGACGGCGAAAGAGGCAATAAACATACGTTCCTTATCGCTATCAAGCTGCATCTCTTTCTTACACATTAAATAATGGTGAGACACACAAAATACGTGTGACTGTTTCCTTCAAAGTAGGTACTACTTTTTTCGACGGGAATTGCGTTACATTTTCTTTACATCAATTTAGGAGGCGGATATGGGTACCGCCGCACCGGGAACCATTTACTGGATTACCAACACCTCTGCCATAGGTCACCCCAACTGGATCGCTACGTTTGGTAACTTAGCAGGGGTGCCCGGGTTCATGGGGTCAGGTTTGTCCGGCTCTTAGCGACGGATGTGTCTGCCACTGCGTGGCAAGCTGGCTCGTGGGAGCCTAGTTGAGGAAGATCTTTTGACCTCTCCAGCAGGACTCTCTCGGAACATTGCCTTGCATCACAGTGGAAAGGATGGATACATTTGTCCATCACTCCTGGTCCTACTGACCCCCAAATTCCTCCCCACCCCTTCCCAGCATTTCATCTCCTTCCTTCCCCTAAAGACCCTCCACACAGCATCCTCAAATATGAAATAGGCCCTGGGTGAAATTGTCTTCCTTAGGGCCTCCTGTGTGGAGCGAATGTAAAAAAAATACATATGAGGCAGATGATTAACCGTTTGTCTCATTTTGACTTGTTATTTAGGGTGCAAGAAACAGTACCGGATTATCCCTAAGGCAGAGTAGGCAACTGCCTAGGGGCCCCGCATCGGCTAGGGGCCCCGCGCCCCAAGAAAAAATAACTTGCGTCAATGGTTCGACTCACAATAAGTGAGCAACTCCGGCACCCATTTTGGAAAAAGTCAGCTTTCGAAATGTTTAAATATTTTATTTTTTTATTACGAACATTTATAGGTTAATAACATTACATGCATTAAAGAAAACAACAAATTATAATAATTAGGTTATAACCCAATAACTGTTCCCATCACGCACAAATATTAATAAAAAGTCAATAATTTAAACAAATATTTAAACATAGTTGTATTTTACTTTACTTTCCTTCGTATCAATGGGGATATGATTATAGGTGCCGTGTGTGGTTTATATCAGCAATTGTTTTGTTTTTTTATTTTTCTAGTGTTTAAAATATAAATGTTGTAGAAGCTTTAGTGTGCACGATGTAATTTTACAGAAGTTGATGTAATTTTACAAGCTTTTTCTTCAGTTCATACGGGCCTCCGACTCTGGGGGGCCTTCAAACGCCTTCCTTTGACCAAATCATAAACAAGGCTTTAAGGCACCAGGCCACTGTAAAAAAATAACATTTTTTAAAATTAATTTTCTGTAGATGCATTTGTTAATAATGCTCTCACCTGTTTTAAGGAAATTCGAAAAATTGACGGAGATACCTACAGCATTTTATATGAAACCATTTAAAATAGTTTGTATGTTGAATTAACGTTCAGCAAAACTTTGAACGCGTTTTTCTCGAAACTGCTTTTTTCAACACGATTGACAACATATTAGAAAAACTATACATCCGATTTGCATGCACTAAGTCCTAAACTGTTAGTAAATCCGGTCAGTATGGCACCACTTATAAAGATTTTTTTTATAAAGGGCCCCCTTCTATTTTTTTATGAGCAATGAAAATTTCCCATAAAAAATCTAAATTAAAATTCGTTGGTTCGCCATTTTTCCTTATTTTTAAACAAAATTCACCTACGTGGTGAAATAGACACTGGATTTTCAAACAGTTTAAGACTTGCAAATTGGATGTATAGAGGTTAAAAAAAGTGTTAACAAAGTTTAGATAAAAACACATTCAAAGTTTTGCTGAAAGATAATTCAACATGCAAACTGGCCTGAAGAACCTACGGTTGTAGCGAAATCCGGTCGGCATATAGTATGTATAATAAAAGTGGTGTTTAATAAGTTATTGTTTCACAGAAAATGTTGTATCTCCGTCAATTTTTCGAATATCTTTAAAACATTTGGTGAGAGCATTTTTAACAAATGCATCTTTCATAAAATGAAATAAAAAAATAAAATTACAAAATTTTTTTTTACAGAGTCCGCCTTAAGTGGGAATCACCAGACAAAACCCGAAATATGTCGTTTTTAAATCAAATTTTAGACGTATTGACTCTTTTTCACCACAAAATTATGATTTGATTTCGAAAGACTGTTCTTTTATCCAGTTAAGCTATGTTTTAAATTTTGAGAAAATATGTTTATTTTTAGTACATTAAGGTTTTACCGTAGGGCGTTTGCAGATTTGTCAAATTTTCAAACAGAATTTTGTTTTATACAACACATTTCAAATTATATAATTATGGAGTAAAATAAATCAATAAATTATCTGGGAAAGATGTGTTTCAGAATTATAATTTTAGTTTAAATAAAATCATTAAAAAAGGATCCGCGCATATAATAAATTTTTTTATTTTTTATTTTGTTAAGACATTACTGAAAAAATAAAAATACATATTTTTGAATATAGGTATGTATCAAAGCAAATTGTGAATGAAATAATATCGATATTGAGCTATTATGTTAAAATACTGGTATGGAAAATAATTAATCTTTCTCATCGGAATGACCCTGTACAGTTGCAAGGGTACGATCGTAAGATCATCGTTCGACGAAATTTAAATTCTCGGCCGCTGATTAATGGCATTAAAGCCTTGTTAAGGATTTGATAAAGGGGACATGGTAGCGTTTGATGGCCCCCGAGGATCAGAGGCCCGGGGCAGGCCGCCCCCCCCCCCCCCCCCCTCCCCCGTTAGTCCACCATTGGTAAAGGGGCCCCGAGACGTGCATTGCCTAGGGGCCCCGACATGGTTAATCCGGCCCTGGCAAGAAAGAGCTGCAGCATTATATGGAACAAAAGCAAAACCATCAGCTCTTGACATTCGACGTTTTGGAATTTTTGGAATTCAATCACACTATAATCAAGACTTTAAAAATTAAAATTCTATGTTCCAATATGCACACTTCGAATAATTTATTTATCATTAGCTGAATCTATTATATGGTATGGAATTACAGCCTGGGGACTTTCCTGTAAAACATGTTCAAATAGTTCAAAATTGATTAGTTAAATTATTAGTGCATAAAAGTTTATACAAAGGCATAATGTTCGGTCCAGAATCTCAAAATTCTCTCAGTAAGAACAATTCTATGTTATAAAATTATATTTCAGCAAAAGAATAGACCTATATACAGTGGCGTAGCGTGGGGGGAGCGGGGGGGCGGCCCGCCCCGGGCGGCACATTTGGGGGGGCGGCAAAATTTCACAATCAATAATCATCTTGTAAAAATTTGGATTGGGGAAGTCGCGGGTTCGATTCTCGCGTCAGGACTTAAAAGTTTTTTCTAGTTTATAGTTTCTTAACATCTTTCTTAAGTTTTATATACTGTTAAAATCAAAATATTAATGACAGACGTTTTGTTTTTATTTCTAACACATACATTATTTTTAAATAAAAATGTAAATAGCAACAGTATCTTTTTAGCTCTAATTGATAGTCGATTTGTGTTTTATATTCGCGAAGCTTTGTGCGCCCTGCTGAGAGCGCACAAAAAATTACACTTATACGGTTTTCTTCCACACACATATCACGGTGTATATATTTTAAATTTATTATCACAGAAAAGTTAAATAGCTGACAGGTTTGTGCATACTTATTCGAAGTGCAGTTATAAAATTCTAGATGCATACTTTCTATGTGCTGCCAGAATTTTCATGTTCTGAGTGTAGTTTTAATTTACCGCATACATATTTAATTAAAAGTAGTTTTGTGGTCAGAATGTAAAATTCCAGTTTTGGATTCATCTAACGACACATTTCGAAGGAAAACATATTATTTGAAGTGCTTTATAAAATTCTTGCAGACAATTTATGTGCCGCCAGAATCAAAGAAGAAACATTTTCATGTTCCGAGTGTAGTTTTAATTCACCGCTTACAGATTTAATTAAAACCACTTTTGTGTTCAGAATGTAAAATTCCAGTTGTGAATTCATCCGACGACACATTTCGAAGGAAAAACTTATTTGAAGTGCTTAATAAAATTCTTGCAGACAAGTTATAAGCCGCCAGAGTCAAATAAAAACCTTTTTCATGTTCTGAGTGTAGTTTTAATTCACCGCATACAGATAAAATTTAAGCCAGTTTATTGTTCAGAATGTAAAATTCCAATTGTGTATTCATCTGCTGACATATTTCGAAGGAAAACATAACTTTTTTCGAAGTGCAAATATAAAATTCTAGTTGCAGACAATTTATGTGCTGCCAGAACCAAAGAAAACCGTTTTCATGTTCTGAGTGTAGTTTTAATTCACCGCATACAGATTTATTTTATAAAAATCGGCAAATAAAAAAATAAAAAATTTTAAAAAAGGATCACTACTACCCCCCCCCCCCCCCCCCCCCCCCCCCCCTGAAGAAGTACCTATATAGGGGGGGGCGGCAAATTTTTCCTCCGCCCCGGGCGGCTGATACCCACGCTACGCCACTGCCTATATACAATATACATACATAAACTGGCCCACATTTACAATACTCGTTTTACGCTAAATGAAGGACTAATTGTACCTAAGCACTTAAACAAATATGGACAAAGAACACTGGACTACAAGATACCAAATTGCTTAAATATGTTACATGCCGAAATTTAAAAATGTACAAATGGTAAAACAAATATTGTGTTGAAGAATTGGCTCGCCGAAAGAAATAATTTGTATTAGACTCTAACACAAAAAAAGTCTAACTGCAAAATAAAGTAAAAAAAGTTTTTTATATCTTCCAAGAAAAAGCACCCATTGACAAACTACTAAAAAGTGGTTTATTGGGACTTTTCTTTTTTTCTGTAAAATATTTTTATTTTTTCCTGTCATATTGTATTACTTTGTCTTTATAATAAATAAATAAAAAAAATTTAAAATAATATTGTCATAACAAGTAGTATTGGTAGGGGTCTACGGAAATACGTCACGGTGCGATGTGAGAAAGAGATGATGATTTTTCCTCTTCTTTTGAGAGAGCTGCAGTATTATAGCGATAAGGAACGTATGTTTGCATGTTTATTGCCGTTTTTGCTGTCACGGGACCATAACCGTGAATAGTCGTGGTAATTATAAAAGCGCACCAAGCAGCTACAAATGGCTATTCTGGTTTTGGTTCCATTTTTATGAAATTCTCACAGCTTTTTCCATTTGATTCCTGAATGAATCTCTCTTCATTGACGCAATCTTCACTCTGCCTGAAATTGTTTTGTGAAAAGTTTTGCAAATATTACATGTAATTTCTTATATGCATGCATCGTCAGTAGGTGGGTGTAATTAATTTAGACAAACATTATTTAACATATGAAGAGCACGGTTAATTGGCGAATTAGTTGCTGCATTTGTTTTATAATTAAGCGTGTGGAATAATTCTGTATGGCGTGTACGTCTTAAGGGTATAATTGATTAGGGAAAGTAGTTCGGTACAATCGATGTTATTATTTAAAATTCTCTGTATAAATATTAAACCAGCTATTATTCGCCTTTGTTTCAAAATTTGAAATGTGCGTCCAAAGTTATTGTTGATTTTGAAGGTAAGATATTTTATAAATTTGTGTTGAATGTTTTCTAAGCTATCAATATACAGTTTGTACTGCGGGTTCCAAATTGGTGAGGCATATTCCAGTGTACTTCTGACTAATGCAAAATATAACATTACTACTGTACACGGGTTACTGAATACTTTACTGATATGAAGAACAAAACCAAGCATTTTATACGACCTGTTAACGATTGAGTAAACAAGGTAAAAGCCAAGATCTTTACATTCCTTTTTAGAGATGGCAGGTTCATTGTGAAGTGAAGAGTACTCAATTATATGTTTATTTCTGGTGAATGTATAGTGTGACATTTGGAAATATTGATACCTAAACAGTTAACTTTGCAATACTTGCAAAGCCTCTCTATATGCCGCTATATTCTTAAAATAGTTGGTAATGTAATCCAGTAAAATAGTTAGCATAGTTCCCTTCCAAGTAGTTGGTCGGTGTTCAATTCTCAAGCATGGCAACTTTTTTTAAATTTTAATTTGGAAGGCGATGATGGGTACCACCGCCCCGGGAACCATTTATTGGATAACCAACACCTGTGTCATAGTTCACCCCTAGTGGTTCGCTATGTTTGATGGCTTAGCAGGAGAGCTCCGGTTCATGGGGTGAGGTTTGCCCGGGTTTTGGCGGCGGATGCGTCTGCCCACCAGCTGCATGGCAGGCCGGATCGAGTGAGAATGGTTGAGGGAGTCCCTTTGACTTCTCCAGCTAATGTATGTTATTCTCCCTCTCGAAATATCGCCTTACATCATTGGGACGGATTCATGTCCGTCACTCCTGGACATACTGACCCCAGATTCTTACCCACCCCTCATACCCTTTTCCTTCCCAGAACTTCCTCTCCTAAAAAGACCCTCGCTACAGCATCCCTGAGGGAAATTATTTTCCACAGGGCCTCCTGTGTGGAGCTACTGTAAAAAAATATACATTAATCATTTTAATTTTTACTTTAATTTCGTGATATTTAACGGATCTGCGCTAGTAAATAAATAATAATGTTAATATTTAAGTTACAAACAAGATTCCATATCCATAATTAGATGTTCAACAACTTTATCAATATTTACTCATTGATCAAAAATATCTATTTAGTATAGTCTAATATTTACTGTGTACAAATAATATATCTATTGGCAATTAGTGATAAGCACATAATTATATTAATATTATTATTAACAAACTAAACTAAAAGGGTACCTAATTAAAGTGTTGCCAGTCGTTCAATACAGATTAGGGTCACTGTTTCGTTAAACGACTGTTTAATTTCCACAATATTATATGTATTATCTCTTTCGACCCTTGAATGATAATTATGTCTATCTAAACTTTACACCAACTGTGTTGATGTCTGACCGATAAATTAATAAGGGAATTCAGATTGTTGACACATTTCTACTAATTTATAACATACTTTCCTTGAACACTTTGTTTTAAAGCTGTTAAAAAATTTATGTTATTCTTGAAGATAAAATCCATACATTTGTAGAGTCGAAAAGGTAATTATATGAAACTAGCAGTTAAAAACCCGCTCTGTAGGTTTTTGCTGCTAGGCCCTGCGGGCGGCTTTTGGGCCGGCTTCGCCCAGTTACTGTTGGTGGCCCTTTTATAAATCCGATAGGAACTGGTTTTAAAAATAGCCTGCTCCTCAGATCCACCGTGATCCAGTGATAGCTAGTCACTGGGACAAAGTAACTGGGATAGGCAATGACGTCATATGTAATATATAGCCGCGTGATACTATTATTCACAACTAAGTATTACCGTCAATCTTTCCATATTGGTAGAGATACTCAAATTTACAAAATCGTAGTACTTATACCTAGAGTGGGCTCATTCTCATGCGACCTGCTGACGGAAGTAGCGCCATCTTTTGACGAATTCTTGAATTCGAAACCGAATTACAACGGTAGCTTTGTTAGAAATTTCACGTACACAGATGTTTACATAGTGCGGCGTTAGACATGCATTTTAAGCCGGGTTCTTAAATTCAACCACGCAGACACATTTGATGATTGATTCCCTCGATAGAAAAAAATCGCAAAGTACGCTCTAAAAATTATTATAAACACGTTTTTTTCTGTTATTTCACAAGTTATATGTATGAAAAAATTCAAAATGTTCCTTTAAATGCTATTGTACTTAAGATATTTCGGACGATATTTTAGTTCCATTTTAAACGAGTCGTGTTTCATTAAACATTATTATCGTTTTTAATATTAGCGCGCTCCCTTTAACATTGGTATTTACATATCTCCACTTCTCCTTTTTGAAGGCTGATATTAATTGATTGTCTGAGTAAATAATTAAATTGAAGTCATTTTATTTGTCATAGCTTGCACACAAATACACATGATTCATTTCAGAAAAAATAGGATATTTTTAATATCTTTGATAATAATTAAGGTGACCATTTTTTGCAATCCATTACTAACATGAAATTCTAAAAATTGCTTTTGACTTGTGATCCACAGCAAAATTATGAAAGATTGGCCGGCATATTCGTATTTTTTAGTAATGGTTTTATCAGGCTTGTCTTGCCAGGGCTCCTATCAGAGAACAACTTGACGAACGTAAATCTCACTCATAGCACAAATAAAAAGCAACTGATATACCGACCCCATAGGATTTTTGAAGTGAAAACTTCTTTAGCACTGTTGTGATTTGAAACTCGATGAAACGAAAAAGCGATACAACTGTCGATTTGTATAAAAGATAAAGACACCCACAGATGCTCTTCTTCTTAACACGTACTCAAAAGATTTTCAACGAAGAAAAAAAATGTAAATGTCATTTTGCTGACTGATGATAGTTTTTTTCAATTAAAACAAAAAATATACTTTTCTATCACACATCGCCACTGATCACACTGCTACCGTGCTGCAGGAACGACATGGAGTTCGTATCGTGTGACCCGTTAGGCAATACCCAACTTCTCGGTAAAGTGTAATGGAGAAATATTTTCTTTGTTTTTAATTGAAAAAACAATACATGTGTATATGCCACAATAAAAAATATATTTGTGGCATGCATACATGCCCATGTATGCCACAAAACAATTAAAATGTTTTGTGACATACATGTGCGAGGAATAAAAGCATGGTTTTGTGTGTAACTCAAAAAAGCTTATTTCTGAGTTATCTGGTTGTAGTAATTACCCCACGATTTGATATTGCGATTGACCCGCCATGATCATGATGTGATTTAAAAACAAGTTCTTGTTTCAAACATTAATTGATTGGTTAGGAGAAAATTGAGAAACTTAAAATCCCGCCATTTTGTAAATTTGGCACAATGGAAATTCATAAATGAAAAATGAATAAACCTTCCCATTATCAATTAGGACAAACAAAATTTCTGAAAAAATTATTCTACATGTTACCAGCTTAAATAATAGTGAATTGATCAAGATCTGGACAAACCTCACCCCATGAGCCCGGGCACCCCTGCTAAGTCACCAAACCAAATGGAATTGTTAATATTGTCTTCAGATTTTCAAAATTGGAAGTGATTTGTCAAGATTTCAGACCATCCCTTGATTTTTCATGGGTCTGTGCTAGTTAGTAATAATTATTCAAAAGGGAAATGAACATCGATTTTGGTACACAATGGTAAATTTTTTTTTAAATGTGTAGTTTATTTTTCGTCCAATAATGTCAATCATTCTTTTTGAAATCTGGTAAAATTATCTCCGTCTCATTTTCTTGGAATACATTGTCATCATCATCATCATCATCGTATTCAAATTCTGAAAGTTCTCCCTCGGGATCGTCCTCGTTCTGGGCATCTTCCGGGTTGGTACTCTTCTCCTCCTCCACGGATTTGTCGTCGCTCATGGCGTCAGATGTGGAAGCCAACTGCAGAAACCAAATACATAAATAACTTTAGACTATGTGTTATGCATCTACACTAAACTCATTTACTCCAGAAATAAAAGAAAAAAGACAATACAGTGAAACCCTCTTAAGAAGTTCCCTCATAAGAAGTTTTCATGCTTTGGTTTTTTTGGTTCCTTGAAGACTGAATTGCCTAATTAATCCCACTTATAAAGTTTTCCCATCTAAGAAGGTTTTTTTTGGTCCCGTGGAAAACTTCTTAAGAGAGTTTCACTGCGGGTGCATATATAATTCCCAAAGTTACGGCACGGCGCACACAAGGACGGTCAAAGGAAATTACGGTGCCAAAAATAGATAAAAGCATTGCCTTCGAACTAATTATAAATATTTTTGAAACGTCCTCCATTAACGTGTTCACAATGATTAGTAAAAATCTTTTTGTGAACGCGACCCAATAGCCTGCGCTTGTTGTTCAGTTGCGCTTGATTTGTTGACGGAGTAGCTACGCTCGTCCTGCTTTCCATATTTGAAAATCAAAAAGTATTCAACATGGATATTGAAGCTTCAGGAATGTACTTTAAATTGAAATTGTTTTTAACGTAACAGTCTAAATATAATAAAGATATAATATATGTTTGATAAAACACTAATTTTGTTAAAAAAATAAATTGAAATCTTTACTTCAACTAGAGATTAGAAAAAAGTTCCAACGAGTTCCACGCCATTATTTTACTGGTTTAAAAAATACCTTATAAGGAATAATCAATATATATTATAATCTATTATAATGAACTTCCACCATGAATTATCAGTTTCAAAAATAAAAATATATTAATATATATTATAAAAGTCCGAAAAGACGTGCCGACTGCAAAAACTCAGAAACGAGTCCCGGTACGATCAAGGGAGTTATATGGTGTGGTAGATCTCTATCCCCCCTAGAGAATAAGGGTACCCGTTTTTACCTAAAGGGCGTGCTTTTGAAGATATAAAGGCTGAAAAATTTCGCCTTCTAGAAATTTAAAGAACAGTCTTCCGGAAAGTTTTAAAAGGTTCGATAAAACTCTAGAAAGTTCTGGAAGGAGTGGCGGAGTATGTCGGTGAGTCTAAAAGTTTCGAGAACGTTCTGGATGGTTCGCTAATGATTTTGAAGGAACATTCCAGAACACTCATGAATGTTGTCCTGAGCGAAGCCGGGTATCAAAGCTAGTATGTATATAAATATAAAATGTATATCCACCCTTTTCCACCAACATATCTTAAATCAGAGTATCTGGAGACTCATCAAACAATAGGAGTAACAAGACTTACAAATTTTATCCAGACACCGTGTATAATGGTAATTTTTTTATTTAGCTCCACACAGGAGGCCCTGAGGAAAATAATTCCCCTCAAAACCTATATTATCATCTTTGGGGATGCTGTGTGGAGGGTGTTTTTAGGAAAGGAAGGAGAGGAAGTTCTGGGAAGGAAAGGGGGTATGTGGGGTGGGTAGGCATCTAGGGATCAGTGTGCCATTAGTGACAGATGTATGAATCCATCCCTCCCACTGGGGGCAAGGCGATGTTCTGAGAGAGTATGGCTGGAGAAGTCAAAGGAACTCCCTCAACCATTCTCTCCCGATCCAGCCTGACATGCAGCTGGTGGGCATACGCATCTGCCGCCAAGACCTGGACACACCTCCCCCCATGAACCTGGGCACCCCTGCTAAGTGACCAAACGTAATGAAGCACTTGAGGTGACCTATGGCAGAGGTGTTGGTTATCCAATAAATGGTTCCCGGGGCTGCGGTACCCATACCCGCCTCCAAATTTCGTTATGTGCATACCTGACTCTGCGTGATGTCCCTTGCAAGTTGAGAAATGTGGGCATTCATGATCTCCCGACACTGGTCCTGGAAGCCGGCCGGCAGCCAACCGCGCCGCTCGTGGCACATTGAGCCCGGCAACACCTCGCCCAGTCTCGCCAGCATGCCCTCGATCTCCGGTACCTTCAGATGGCAATACTGGAACAATACAAAAAAATAAGCAAATTCTCCTTTGTCAAGTTGAATGGTAGTACCGTCAGAGCATCCAACCACCGTCCAACCAAGTTGAATCGTCTGTAGCACGGTTGAACCGTTGAACCAACTTTACTCAGTCTGCTTAGAGAGCCGTCAGGCGTAGTTTGTCTGTGAGACCAACGAATTAAAAAAAAAAAATGCCATGACTCATGAATATGACGTTTTGACAGATTTTTTGACATTAAATAAAGATTTAACTTGCTTAAGGCTCGGTTTTCTCTATCAGAAATTGCGAATTGGTTCTTCCCTACAACTAATACTTTGAAAAATGTCCTGCAGAGGTACCATTGTCATATCAAAATAAATAAAGAAATTAAATATGCCTCATTAGAGACATCTGTGAAAAATGACAGCAAACTAAATATGAGTTGGTATATCGTGGTTGTGTTCTCCGGGCGGTCTTCAAGTTCAACGAAGATTCACAAACTGTGGAATGAATTAAATATTTTATAATAAAATTTAACTTAATATATATTTAAAAAAAAAAATCTAAATGAATGAAAGTTTTTCTCATTCGCATTTTTTACTCCAAATAATGTCAGGAATCACTGGTTGAAGTAACTCAAGTACACGTCCCTTAACACCCTGTATACACTCATACATTTTTGATGCTTATCATATTTTATTTGTATAACGAAGATAATTTATACATTAAAAAAAAACGAAAATTCGAAAAAAGTTGCTTGTCTTTTTTACTTCTACCATCATGTAGAATCATCTCATAAAGTTTCTGCACTTTACTCTCGGACATCCTGTCCATTATTCTAATATGAGATATAGAAGATATTATTACAATAGAAGATAAATATACTCGTAACTAACTAACTAACCATCACGCCGTTTCTCCGTAGGGGTAGGCAGAGAGGACAGACCGCCAAACAATTCGATCCTGGCACACACTCCTTGCCTCGTTTACATTCATACATCATCTCACACATGCTCTTCTATTATTCTGACTCTTGACATGGCCCGACTTAAGTAGGTATATGATTCACTTGGTCTTGCCATGTCTTCCTCGGGCATCCCTGTCTTCTTTTACCTTTGCGGATCTCCACGTTTAGAATTTATAATAATACGAAGATTATTTACATTTTGACGACCGGCGTAGTCCAGCGGAAAGGCTCTTTAAACGCACACCGAAGGTGGCGGGATCGAATCCCGGCGTGGAAAATAAATTTTATTTGATTAATTTGTGTTTTCACAATTTATTAATTTAAAATAATATATAGTATATTTGCGACACGTTCCAGAGTGAAAGATACTCTCAGTATCGCTCTGGTGTAAGACCACCATTCAGAATTCGTTGCTTGAAATGGCGTTAGCCGTGTTTGGTGACCAGATCTGAGTAGCCAGGTACTTCCCCACCTTCCTCTTCCCCATCTCCTTCCCCTCCCCACTACCTTCAGCCTCACAACATATCCTAATTGGGGATGCCATAGTCTCACTGGCTCCAGACGGGAGCAGCTGAGACTCTAGTGAGTTATTACTATAAAAAAAATTATTTATATATTTTAAGTTTTTTTTTCATATCAAAAGGATTTGCACACTAGGTAAAGGCGTGTACTTGTAACTCCAACAGAATTCTTTTTTTGTGATTATTTAAAAAGCTGGGACATTATTTATACACATGAGAAAATTAGTTTCTACTATTTTTAAGATTTTAAGTTTTCAGAGTGCTTTCAATTTTATTTTGAATTCTTTTTGGTTATATTTTTAGATATTATTTTAAGTTTTTCAATGTTTTATTATTTAATTTGTCAAACATATTCATTTAACTACACACATATAATAATTTATAGACGTCAGCAACAACAGGTGCATTAAAGTGTTCATGACGAATGAAACTGAGTGATACGAAAAATGACAGCGTAGTAATAACGCTTGTTATTTGTTATAATAAATAATAAAACTGGGACCTTTACATGAACCGCTAGAAGTTTAATCAATGATAGGTATTAAGAGTTTATTGAAAATAAATCGCCAATATACAACAACAACAAAAAATATGTTTTTTGATTTCGTAGGATTTGATACTTGGTCCGCTGAATTTCTGACCGCTAAGGTTCGTCAGGCACTTTATACCATTAAACCAAAGGATAATTGCGTGGGACCGTGGATTTATCGTATTATATTGGAACCGAGTACCCGTGAAATAAATACATATTCTATTGCTATCTCATTCTCTCGCACGCTAAATCCTATACATAGATGTATATGTTTGTCTCTTTTTAGTGCCCCTCGCTTCCGTTTCTCGAATTCCGCAGAAGAGTCCCAACTGCTCCCGTCTGAAGCCAGTGAGACTATGGCATCCCCAATTGGGTGATGTTGTGAGGCTGAAGGTATTGGGGAGGGGAAGGAGATGGGAAGAGGAAGGTGGGGAAGTACCTGGCTATACAGATCTGGCCACAACACACGGCTAATGCCATTTTAAGCAACGTTTCAATTCTGAATGTTGGTCTTACACCAGGGAGATACTGAGAGTATCTTCCACTCTGGAACGTGTCGCAAATTTACTATATGTTATTTTAAATGAATAAATTGTAGAATCACAACGGCGCTAAATAATTTTCATTTAAAAAATCTAAAATACTTGCTATTACAAACATAAAATTTGATAATATATATATTTTTTTAAATTTAAATGAAGTTCTGCGAATTAAACACAAAAACAATTTAATAGTTTACGATCCGGGGCCATACAATGATAAAACGTATGCCAATGATAGTTTAGTTCACGTGCGACAATCGAATAATCGATCAGTTCGCGATGTGGAGTTACTTAAAAAAAATTACATCATTCATCGGCCAATACAAACGAACTTTCTCGGAATTTCCCGACATGAGTAGGTACCGATTAATTTTATATTTATTTTTATACAGTGTTGTTCCTTAACGGTAATTTCTAATATTGACGTTGATTTTTTGCTTTGACTGTTTTTATTTATTGGTTTAATTTGTAAATTGAATTTTACAAATGAATATATAAATTTTATAAAAGTACATCTAAGAGTTACATTTTAATTAAACGTATTATTAATCTTAAAAAAAATCATAATTCATTAAATCAAAATTTCTGATTCCCCACAGTTTAACAGTATATCAGCGGCGCAGACCACTATTATCCGGCCGCAGAAGAATAACACGGCCCGACGAACATCTGACTGCGAGACAGAATACCGCGTTTGGTAGTATTATATTCTACGACAAATCATGTAAAAATTCGGGCATAGGTCCGTTAGGTATGCTCTCCTGGTAGCGACTGGCGGATATTTGAAAGGCACATAGGTTACACGCGCGTTAGACAGAGAGGACCTGTAATAATGATCTTCAGAATTAAAAAACGTAAGCGCCTGTTGTTAAAATATTTAATTAATCATGGTTTATTTAAAAAAGAGCAAAAATCTCGCGATTATTATCTTTAGTTTTATTTATAGAAACGCTGTAAATTTTTTAATACATATAACTTGTAAAATAACTGAAACAAACGTGTTTATAATAATTTTTGGAGCATACTTTGCGATTTTTTTCTATCGAGGGAATTTTTTATAATTTGCGATTCGGCGCGATAAATTACTAGATATTATCTTCAAGAATAACATATATTTTTTTAAGAGCTTTAAAACTTCAAATGTTTAAGGGAGGTTTGCAAGAAATCAGTAGAAATTCGGAGAACCGTCTCTTAAGGGATACTACAAGAAAGATGTACTCAGATAGAGATAGATGAAATTAATGAGGATCTTATGATCCCTTTGGAGAAGTTGAAATGTATTGAAAAGGATGCAACGAATAAAACCAAATAAAGCAAATTTATTATTCTTTTAGTAGCATCATATCACAATTTTTTTTTTGCAGTAGCTGTTTTTACTCTTTTTAACCAGCTGCCAAATAAAATAAAAACTAACCGATAAATCAGTCTGAAATTTAGTATGGTGTTGTTTGACAAATGGCAGTACACGACGGCAATGTCAACTTCCCTCAGCAATGCCACCGGTCTTCAAACAAGGGTACTTATTGTGATCGACTCTCACGTTTTAGTAATGTATAATATCTAGATACATAATCCCATAATTGTGAATACCTATTACCTGATAAAACATTTGCCTTCGGGATGGTAAAACACCAGTCTGAAACAAGTACGAGACTTCCGGCAGATTTTCAGAAGGTTTTGGTTCTTCTTCCAATTTTTCATTCTTCTTGAGAAATATTTTGCTCATGTGATTCTTGTTTCTTTCTTTCAAGAAATGGAAATTGTCTTGGCGAGTTCCTTTAACCAAATTCTTTAGACCAGCTGAAAAAAACATAATACATACATTTATTTATTTTTTTTAGAATTAACAGCACAAATTCCATTCACATACTTTTTTTTTAAAAGACATAGTACATGTGGTGAGGTTTGTGTAGGTCTTCTAGTACGTGGCGGGCCGAATCGGGGGAAACTAGTTGAGGGAGACCTAACCTAGACCTCTCCAGCCGGACTCTCTCAACCCATCGCCTTGCACCACAATTGAACGTTGCTATGCAGAAAGCAGCCAGCCATAAAAAACTCAAACGGAGATACGAGCACTTTTGTCTGAAGATTTAATAATCAAATCTACAAAACACCTAGGATGTTTTTTACTTCCAAAAATTATAAATAATACATAGATATCAAATTCTTATAACTTTAAAGTGGATTTAAGGGTAGGTTTTTAGAGATATTGGTGTTTTATATGGTCTGGCTGCTTTCTGTAGAATACATTGTTGAGAATGTAAGCTCAGCAATCAACCATCCGATTTTACTTTGCGAAATATGCATTCCGTAGAAAACAACCAGACCTACCAAATAAACTAAATATATGAAATTATGCTTTATTATTTAACTTAAAATCGGTAGTTATATAGGAATTGCTATTATATCCAGTTAGTAATTTTATATTCTGAGGAATTTTTGATATCTCCAAGGAAATATAAATTTTTAAACTTTAATACGTAATGCTTTGTGAAACATAATATACATATACATAGATATTATAATTTATTTTATTTTTATTATGGGTTTTTATAACTATCTACTAGAAATCAATGCTTGCAGTCATGCTTGTAATATATGTGCATTTAATTTATGTAATTGAAATAAATATTTCAAAAAATTATTTTATAATCAGAGATTTTTTTATTATCAAATATCAAAAAATCTTGATGTTTATCATTTCGTTTATTAACATAAGTTATAAGAAAAATTGTTGCGTAATTTACAAAAGGAGATTATACATATATTAATTTATAAGCTGAAAAAAATCTTGAACTGATTTTTGTCTCTATCTAATTTTCTACGTAGTCTTTTGTACTTTTTTTATTTTATATTCATTCTTCGTTCTTTTTTTAATTTTTATTTCATTTACTATAAATATTTTATTTCTATGCGTTAAAATAATGTTACATAATAGGTTCAGTACCTAAATTTTAAATGAATATAAGTAGATTGTTATTAGAACCGGCTTACAAATGCTGTCGAGCAGTCTAACAGGACTACATTGAATTTATGTAATATTATTAAAATGATAATACATACTTAAAATTATTGATTTTTCTCAAAAAACAAGTTATTATTATAACGCGAGAGCGCTTTCTGTAGATCGCCACTTGAAAGTTTCAGTACAAATGCTATAGTGTAGAAAACGGACAAGCGCCGTGACCGTTTTCTGCAGATCAGGTAAACGTCATCGTTAAAATGTTAGTTTTTTTTTATTTTATTTTATTTAGTAAAAGATTATACATTTATATACATTATTTAAGAAATTTTTTGACTGCCCAACTAGGAGGATTCCCGTTTTAGGACAGTCAAATTAGGATGAGTATTAACATACGGAACATGGTCTGTTATACTGACAAAATCGATCAGTTGTCTCTGGCTGTTTTCTGCTGAATATGAGCGTCGTGGGCGCTTTCTGCAGATTGTTAAACGGTGTTTTAGTGATCAGTAAATATTTAAGATGGCTATTACTATGAATTTTTGTATGAAAGCGGCCTGGCAGGTTTTAATAGAACATAGAATTGACGTTTCTCCGTCGGATTACAACAATACCTCATTTTTGCCAAAATTGTGGTCTGGCTGCTTTCTGCATAACTACTGTTATGTAACACGGGTAGGTACAAAGTAGTTACGGGGAGGAATTGTTTTTGCAACGGCCACACTGCAAACTTGCATCGATTGGTGTTTACCGATCGCCTGACCGCAACGGCGGGCACCCCTCGCCCTTCCCCCGCTCCCGCCTTTTCCGCCCACGGTCCGGAGAGAGAGCGCGCGCCCCAGAAAGCAGCGAGCGGCCGAACCAAGCTGACCGACGCTTCTCGCCCGGTCCGTTGGCCATTTTAACAAACATGTAGATTCACGTACGCCAAATCTATGAGCGGGGAGGAATTTGTGCTGGTCCCCCGTTCCGGCGATTTCAAATTAACGTACGCTGTGTTCTCGGGCATTCCTTTGGGAACTCGCTATGCCTTTTCCTCGCTTATGGAGCACGTGACGGCTGAGAAGAAACGCCGTCCGCCCGACAAACACAGTGAGTTGCCTCAATATCCCATTTAATTGTGTCCATGTAAATTGCCTTGCACCTGCGCGATAAACCCAGACTTGGAGAGAGATAGATAGGTTCAGGTTAGCCAATTTTACCCTGTTTTATAATCCATGTACGATGTAACCAACTATAGAATACAATACACTGCTTTTGTTACCTTGAAGCATTCTTTGATTTGAGACAGATCATGTGTGGAGTTTCCCCCCCAATTAACCTTTTTTTTGCTGCCAACTCGCGCCCTGAGTGAAGAGAGCCTGCTTAAAGCCGGAACGACTGAGCTAGATGCCGGAAGCAGGTTTGCCATAGCAAATTAGTAAACACTGGCGATTCCACGAGGGGCTCTTTTGTTTAGTTAACACTACGTTCAATGTTGGAGGGATGCATTCATACATTTTCATCCGTACCTCACACCTTTTTCCTTACCAAAGCATTAGTCTCCACACTTTCCCTTAAAAGATCCTCCACACAGCAACCCAAAAGATGTCATGGGCCCTGAAAGTTTTTTTTCCTCAGGGCCTCATGTGTGGAGCCATTTTAAAAAAAAAATACAATACAGAACGAAGAAGAAAAGAAAAATTATACGATTTAATAAATAAAGAAAACAAAGAAAAGAAAATATACATTAGTACAAAGTTAATAAAAGCAGTGAAGAAGAAACAAAAACAAAGAACATTTATACACCTTGTTAAAATATATATTGCTAAAGTTTTTTATTAGTACAGCTTTATACTTCAGTAGAGGCATATTAAAAAACATCGGCAACATTAGCATGAGAGTTACCAATGTTGTGTAATCTATTTGTAACAGAACTGTAGCCTGATATCGTAGTATAATTGTCACAATAATACATACTTCCCTAGTAGGTTCCATCCTGCCATTAGGGAACATGAAAATAAATCAACATTAATATATCAGGTCTATCCAATTGATAATTTACAATTTAATATAAAAATATAAGATTAAAAGTTTTTCACTTAACTTTAACAATTTCAACTAATGTAATTAAAAATCATAATCTGTTGATTCTAAAATAGCACAAAGGGTAACAATTATTATAAGCAATAATTATTAGCCTGAAACACTCTAAGCAGTAATTGTTGAATGAAACACTAGTATATATTGAATTATTTGGCGGGTGGGAGATAAGCCGACGTAGCTCAGTGGATAAAAAAGCAGTTGACCGGATATCAGAAGGACGCGGGTTCAAGTCCCGTCGGCGGCATTTATCTTTTCTCGGGAGATTTTTTCAATGTTGATGAGTGTTTCAGGCTAATAATTATTGCTTATAATAATTGTTACCCTTTGTGTATGCATAAAAATCTTGTCTTAATACCAATTTTTTAATTTTACCAATTAAAAAAATAATGATTCTAAAATAATTCCAAGTCAAAAATTAACACACCTCGAAAATTTGCGTTGGACTCTTTCAACGATATTAATGTACTTATTAAAGACAGGTGACCAAATTGTAGATTTATATTCTAAAATGCTTCTAATGAGAGATGCAAACTGAATTTATTGTGTGAAAGTTTTTAAAATTGTTGGAAATCCTTACTATAAAAACTTTTTCATAGCAATATAAGTTATATGAGGTACAAATCAAAAATGATGCCTTGGTAAATAATAACACAGCCCCCTTGAGGTGATTTTTCACAAGAACGGCGCTATATAAATCGTCCAAATATTATTATTATTATTATTATTATTAAAGTATTAATAAAAATAATACTGTAACTTTTATATTCACAGCGGCACTCTCGGAACATCGCCTTATCAGCAGTGGGAGGGATTGATTCAAATGTCCGTCACTCCTGGACACATTGACCCCCAGATTCCTACCCATCCTCATACCTTTTCCTTCCCACTACTTTCTCTCCTTACCCCTAAAAAGACCCTCCACACAGCATCCTCAAATTTACATAGGCCCCGAGGGGAATTATTTTTCTCAGGGCCTCCCATGTGGAGCTAATGTAAAAAAAAAAAAAAAAAAACACATCTACCCTGATGATTAACACTGTAACACTGTCCAAAACGTTGGTTAAAGAAGGAGGTAGCGCAACACGGCATAATACCCCAAAAATAAATCCATGGCAATAACTTTTATTTTGACTTGCAGCACAAACCATCTCAAACAGTGGAGCTTCGACAAATTTACAAAACTTTTCTGTCTGAAATTTCTAAGTCAACAAAACTATTTCCAAAATAATTTCCATCATGAACTATGAAACTTTGAAATATTCATTATTTGTCTAAAAATATTCCATATTGTTCAATAAGAAAAAAGAGTGTTAAAGGTTGTGTTACTTTTTTGTTCGGAATGTGATAATTCTACCATATTTATTGTTGACACGTCTATGCTCCAGTATTACAATAAAATAAATAGATAAAATGAAATACCTGTATTCCTAACCCTGTAATCCATGCACTGATATATTCTGCTTTGAGGGTCTTTCCTCGGGTCATAACCAAACCTTACCCAGAGGCCTCTCCAAGGGCCGTTCAGGTAATAGTAAGCCACACACGGCAGGAGGGTTTTCAGTTGCAAGTCTGTGAACTGTTTTGTACAATAGAGCTCATTTTTAGACAAGATTGGTTTAATATTGAAATGCTGAAAATATCAAAAATACGTATTAATTAGCAAAAATTGCAGTATTCTAAATTAACCTTCCCGTTAAGGGGTAACTAAAATCTTTTAAATTACTTTCATCAGTGTATCAGCATATATTTCGACGGTCCCGAAGAACAATGTCGGATCTGACAAAAATTGAAAATCGTTCTGTTGGCTTATTTATTGCCTTATTTTGTTGATTTAAAAGTCTGTATTTTCAGATTTTTTAATGAAATGAGATGAAGTATCAAAGATCAAAACAACACTACATTTCTTGATACTAAAAACAGTAAGCATGCAGAAACGAAACTTTAAAAAGCTCCACTGCAAAAATTAAAAATCGCACATCCGACATTGTTCTTCGGGACCGTCGATTTATTTATTGTATTTTTTGTGGGGTATTTCAGTGAACCCATGTGGTAACAAAAGTTTTTTATTGCGTCTTGTCGTGTTGAGGGTTAAAAACATATATTTTTTTAAGTTACTGAAAAAAAAAATGATGAGACTTGAAAAAGTTTACAAAGCAATCAAAAAATTTTTTTCTTTGTAAATATTCCGCATTCCGCCAACTTTTGAACAAATTATTGAAACAACACTTTGTCTCAACTTAATTAGTACAAGAAACAACTATTAACATTGGGGAAATTGAAAAACATGCACTTAAATTCATATTTAGGTAAAAACTTCTATCAAAAAAAATTTTTTCATTAGATTTGTCGCCATATCTAATCTTGTTAGTATGATGTGACATTTGCCAGAAGATTCCGCTTCAATCTAAAGCTAAGTACCCATGCTCGTTAATGGTTTTACGCTCATTCGAACATGTTTTAACATGTGTACGGTTTCGTCCGTACATAAAACTGAAATAATCACAGAATTTGAATAGAACAGAATGTGAAAATTAACTTTAAATATTTTAAGAATTCTTAAAATTTTTTGAAACAACCCATCCTTAGAATCGGCATTTAATGGGGACCTTTCAAACGTTAAACACTGAATGGTCATTTGATAACAAAGTTACATTTCAATTTCTGTGAAACAAGCCATCCTTTGAGGAAGTATAATACTCCAATCTATTCTATTCATGGTTAGAATATTATAGAGTTAAAAAAGAAGAAACACATCTAAGAAACTATGAAACTAGCTTTCACGAAGAGAAAATTTGTTCCTCCTGTCTGCTTCTCGCCCATTTATTGCGCTGTATTCTCAGTCTCACCATAAATTGAAAGAGTGACTTACCTCTTTAAGAGTTTGTAGGAGTTTGCAATTGGCAAACAATGAATCGACGGCCAGTTTGTTTGGTTCCAATGGAGTGGGGTCAGTGCGGTTGAAGTTGACGTAAGTAGTGTGTCTGGTGCGTGGCTTTCTGAACCTAGTAATGATGTTCTTCAGATCACTCTCCTTTTCCTTCTCCAAGAATGTGTAATTATACGCATAATTCTGAGGCGTGCTCATCCGGGAAAACACTGGTGGGACAAAGAAGTATGGCACCGGTGTGCTGGAAACAGAATTATAAAACAAACTAAATACAAATACACCCCTGCCATAGGTCACCCCAAGTGGTCCGCTACGTTTGGAGACTTAGCAGAGATGCCCGAGTTGATGGGGTGAGGTTTGTCTAGGACTCGGCAGCGGGTGCATTTGCCCACCTACTGCATGGCGGGCCAGATCGGGAGAGACTGGTTGAGGGAGTCCTTTTAACTTCTACAGACGGACTTTAGCGACTGACCTAGCGCCTTTCACCGTAGTGGACACGCTGACCCCAGATTCCTACCCACCCCTCATACATTTTGCCTTCCCAGAACTTCCTTTCCATCCTTTTCCTAAAAAGACACAGCATCCCCAAAGACGACATAGGCCCGAGGGAAATTATTTTCCTCAGGCCTCCCGTGTAGAGCTAATGTAAATTTTTTATTTATTTAAACACTTTGACAAGATAGTATTCTCCTTGCAACAAGGGAAACATTCAAGCACCTTAATTACAATAGTATATTCGATGGTTCTTACTTCATCCATTCCAGATCAGGCATCCCGGTGGGCACGAGCTCATCGAGGATGCACCTCAATCCCGCACTTGGATTTGCATCATCTTTGGGTGCCAAAGGTAAATATTGGAAATCAGCGAGCACTAAAAAAAAAAGTATGTTAGAAAAAGTTAACTGAACTTAATTTGAACCACATCAGACAGTTCATTCAGCATGGTGGTGTAATATTAGCAACTATGTAATACCTAATAGCGCAATTTTGTGAAATTTTTCTTATTTTTATTTTCTTTATATCGGGCTACATTGCAATCCTGAAGAGGTAAAACTCAACCTTAACCTCTCAGGCTAATTTGATCAGTTTTCGAAACAACTCATAGAGGTCTCATAGAAATCTTGTTTCCCTTTATATCATGGTTAGAAATATGATCTAAACGGTGAATATTAAAATATACACCTTTATGAATCTATTTTTACATAAAATAACAAAAAAGTGAGTTAACAATAATGTTTATAATACATTTGCCTAACAAAATTTTAGTGTATTTATTTTTTTCACTATCACTAATTTTAGTTAGAAAAAATATAAGGCGAGTCATTTTTAAAACTTCATTTAAAAAAATATATTTTAAAATTAATGTTTATTTTGAATTATTACCTTTCAAAAACAATTTTTAGTTTTCGAATGCATTCAGAAATATTCCAATTATTTGGATTTTCTGACAAAATGGTCCTGAGGGGTTAGCCACTTAAAGAATACTATCAAAATCCCACGAGAGTTTAAATAAAAAAACGGTATAAAATACTCACCATCGAAAGAATAACCTAACTTAACGACACCCACAACTTCGGTGGCAATAATAGTAGGACCTTCACTAGAACTCGAAGCAGCATTCTGTTTTTTTTTCTTTATCCGGATTTTTAGCAGTATTCCCGGAGTGAAATTACTTGTGCTAGTGACAACCTTGCAAAAAGCATCTTTCGGTCGGAACCTCAGCTCCATTCGACGTACCCCAGAAGAATATACCTTAAATTAGAAATAGTATTTACTTAGTACACGATTTATGGGACATGGGTACTAGTAAAATTTATAACATGTACAACTAGTCACATACGAATAAAAGTATATTATTTTAAAATCCTTCGATTCAGAAAACTTTAATTTTGTAAGACTTCCATCATTTTCTCATATTCTTGAAATATTATATTTTTACCTTTGAAATTGCTTTCATGCCTCCTAAAGTTTCAATAGCTTTATCCGGGTTATTTACAATTCCGGGATATTGAATGGAAACTAAATTACGAGAGTAATTCTGTCTGTCGACCATTTTGAACACAAATTATGTTATTTATTGTAAACGATTGTGAATGAATATAATATTATTCGATTTGAAATAATACAACATGCGAAAGTCTGTCAAGCTGACATTTGAATAATTTGTTGTTTTCTATGATTAAAACGACAACAAAAAATATTTTTTAACACAAAGTACTTACCAAACTCACATATATGCTGGCACGTAGTACAAAAGGCTGTAGGATATAGGACTTATAGCATAATTTTATGATGAAATAGAATGCACATTTCTACTTTTTGAGAACGGCGATATTTTTCATAGAGAAAATATGTTGTGTTTTAAACGAACGAACTTTCTGCCTAAATTTCTTGGTTATGTTTGGTTATGTTCTTGAGACAGAAAAAGGCGGCTTATTTTCAATTATAAATACCGCCCGCATAATTAAGTCCCATTAGAATAAGGAAATTTGGTTAGTAAGATGTTTTCTTATACGTATTACATATTATAAACCTGTACTTAACACCGTGTATGTACGTTAAAACATCACTGAACATTATTTAGCGGGAAATAGAATTAAATTATTGGGTAGGAAATTCCTGTAAACCTTGTGTGTTTCAAATACTTATATACTTCCATATATATTCAAACCCAACTCTCTTGCAAATTGTATTATTTTAATTGTTATGAAGTGATGAAACGTATTTTGTTCCCATCAGATTGTAACCATGGGTGACTCCGACTTCAGTTCACTCCTACATGCCGCAGAACAGTTGGCTACCGATGTTGAAGGCAATGAAGAGTTACCAAGGGTTGAAAGGTCTCTTGGCCAGGTTCTGGAAGCTTCCCAGGAGTTATATTCAAGAGTAACGCAGACAGGAGCTCACGATATTCAAGCGTAATAAGCTCATATTTAAATCATTCTAATGTAAACAATGATGTGTTGATCTTTTATTATTGTTGAAACCTTTTTTTCAGGCATCTTTTACTAGGGTCTAAAGGAATAGACCTTCCCCAAATATCTCAGAAACTGGAGACATTGAGTTCTCGCAGAACATTTGAACCATTACATCCGATCGGCGATTCTGACATTGAAAGTTTCTTACGGAATGAGAGAGAAAATGGAATTTTATCTCTCGCTGATGAAGTCAACAAATCTGTGAGTATTTGTGTAGCTCTAATAATTACACAAACTGTTTGTACTGATTAATAAGGAGATCAGTGGCTTTATCTTCTGTAGTTGACATTAAGATAAACAAGGTGGGGCAAAAGTAATCACCCTATTGGAAAACGCTATAACTTTTGCAAATGACGCCAAATGTCAATTCGGTTTTGATATTTGTGAAGTAAACAAACCCAGAATACAAATCGACAAGCCATGAATCGGTTTACTCTGCAAGAACGCGGAATAATTGTTTCCATTTTTTTTGCGCAACAATTCGTCGGTTGTGTTGGCGCAGCGTGAATTTCGTCGCAGATTTCCTGGCCGTCCGACACCAACTGGACAAACACTGCGGCATTTGGCCACTCGCCTTAAAGAGACTGGGACAGTCCCGGAGCAGCCGTTCTGCTGAGAATGTTGCTGCTGTTGCCCAATATGTCGAAGATGAGCCCGGAACATCGACCAGACAACGTGCCACGCAATTGGGCATTAGCTGGCAGTCCCTACGCAGAATTTTGGTGAAAGATTTAAAGATGTTACCTTACAAAGTGCAGACAGTGCATCAGCTGTTAGCTGTTGACCGTCAAACGCCTATAACCTACGCTCAAGCCATCCTGAATCTCAACAAAGAGGTGGACGATTTTTCATCGAAAATTATGAGCGATGAAGCTCATTTCCATCTTAGCGGTTACGTGAATAAATAAAATAATCATTTCTGGGGCACCAAAAATCCGTGTATCACCCACAAAGAGCCATTTCACCTGCTCGTTACGGAGTGGTGTGCTGTTTACGCTGGAGGGAAATTTTTTTTTGAGAACGCCGCGAGCCAAACGACGACTGGACGGCGCGCGCTACAGAACCATGATTACCGATTTTTTTCTTCCTCAATTGGATGAATTGGGACTGGAGAAAATGTGGTTACAACAGGATGGTGCAACGCCGCACACTGCTCGAGCCACAACCGATATTCTGAAGGAAGCATTTCCGGGTCGCTTAATCTCTCATTTTGGTGATTTGCACTGGCCGGCCAGATGACCCGATTTAACCGTTCCAGGCTTCTTTTTATGGGGTTTTTTGAAGTCGCAGGTTTACGTCAACAAGCCTCAGACTCTTGAAGCCCTTAAGGAGAATATTCGCCAGGAATGCGAGAACCTGTCGCCCGAAGTTCTGGCAAGAGTGACGGAAAATGCACATAAAACGGGCCCGTATGGTCATCAATTCTGGCGGCGGCCACTTGGCCGATATCATTTTCTCGACTTGATGGAATAAATTCTAATGGATTAAATAAACAAATTTCACAAGAAGAACCAAAGTTTTTCATTAAAAAAAAATTACAGCAAAAGAACATTGGATGATTCCTTTTGCCCCACCTTGTATTAGGCTCAAGAAATAAAAGAATGACTGAAAAAAAGATAAACCTATCCGGCTTACTCTTTAGGTCTCATCCTTGCTGTGTTTAACCAATATTGTATTATACATCCTTTACGTAACAAATATTGACTCTAATTTTTCCTTGCAAGTGTAATTCAGTAACTAGGGTAATCGAGTACTCATTTCCCTCTTCTTTTCGCCCACATTATTTATATTGGTGGATAAATATTATTTTGAATTGTACCAAGTCTTCAATAATATCTTTATATTACAGTCGCTCCAAGCAATCGAAGAACAGAAATGGGAGCACAAGGTTTCTGAATGGAACAAAGAGAAGATCAAGCTCATGAACGCCATGATCGGGCCTTCGCAGAACTGGCTGGACCTGAAGAAGGCCCCCGAGTCGCCTGCGCTGATGGACACAACGGGCAGGATGGTGCACTCCATGCTGGATGATCAGGAGATGGCCTACGCCAAGCAGGTCAACCAGCACAACAAGATAGTCCTGCAGGGGGCCATGAGACCCTCGTTGGTTCAGAAGTTTTCTCAGGTGGCCGAGGACTTCAATGATCCGGTTAGTTTGGTTTATTTTATAATTAAACATCTTACTAATATTATAAACACGAAAGTTTGTATAGGTGTATGTGTGTTTGTTACTCTTTCACGCAAAAACTATTGAATGGATTTTAACCACTCCGATACGTAAGCGAATATACACAATAATATAATGATAGCTTTCAAGTACAATAAGCGTGTTTTCACTGTGTCAACCCGTGTGATTCCACATAAATCGTTATAACTCCGTCATTGTTCTAATGACATCCCTAAAACAAAAAGTAGAAGCTCCGTAAAAGAATAAATCAAGCTACTCGTCACTATTCAAGTTGTCCATAGAAATATGTAAAAAGACCTATTCTGTCAGATACATGGTAGACTGCAAAATCGTCTACCCGTTAGACATTGTTATTTTTTTTATTAAATATTCTTGTATGAAATAATAAAAAAGTGAGGTGATTAAATTGTTTATTATACATTTATACAATAGAATAAGTATTGTTTTTTTTTTTTTTTTTTACATAATCCGCGATTTTAGTACCGTTTATACAAATTTTTGTACATGAATCTAAAGTATAGTTTGCGGTGTATGCCGCTTTCAACAGGACTGTGACGAAATTGCTGCTCGTCGGTTGACAGTGAATATACAGTTCATCATAAAAATAAAATAAAAATATATTTAGAAACTAGACATATAGGTTTATAGCACCACTTAGGGGAATTTCGATATCTAAAAAAAAAAACTGGCATAGCAGCGAATTTTATTTCCAGTTTTTATGGAAAATTTTCATCATACATAAAAAAAAAACAGAAGGGGCCCTTTTTAAAAAATCCCTACATGATGCCATAGAGCAGTGGTCGTCAAACTTTTCTGGTCAGGGGCCACATTGGACAATTTGAGACAGGGCGCGGGCCGCACATTTCTGGAATTGGGGGGGGGGGGAGAAAAGTAAGGACCGAAATGTTTTTTTTTCTACGCAATGTGTGGGCTGCCTCTGGCAACATGAAGGGCTTTTGTTTTTTTTGTACCCGCACATCGGGGGGGGGGGATATGAGGCACGCTCCGAAGTGTACGTGTGGGGGTGCTAATGAGTATGGATATCTACATGTAAATTGAAAAAATATATATTTTCATTTTTATTAGAAGTAGTACAAAATATAAATTATGTTAATTTAAACTATCGTGTATTTTAAGTATAATGATGTTGTATTTTTTTTATTATTTCGTCTATGTTGGCGTCCTTAGGACTGCATGCAATCCTCATTGCGTCTTCTAAGTGAGAGGAAAGGCGATTGCGATTTTTGTTTTTCAAAAAGCTCATTTTTGAAAATGAAGCTTCACAAAGATAGGCCGAAGGAAAAATCGTCAAAATAAATTGAGCGCAGTCTTGTAAACACTCAAGGTTGCTAGGCACATTTCTCCAGAATTCAACATACTCCTGCTTTTCACGGCATTCAGTGAAATAAGCTTTTAGTACTGTGTCGAATTTTAATTCAATGATTTCGTTCATCAAATTTGTTTTCGGAAAACCAAACTGGTAGAAAAATTTCATGTCCTCGTTTTCACAGTGCCAAGGGTTTTCTACAAGAATAAAACAGTTCTTAATAGTTCTGACATCATTAAATTTTTTTTTAATTTCTTCCAAATATTCCTCCAAGTAGGATACCATATCTTGATAGCTACTATCGGTAATAGACATGTCGGATCGAAGAGCAGCAACAGTTGGAAAATTGGAAAAGTCTCTTGCTTCGAGCTCATTTTTATATAATTGCAGATTGGCTTCAAAGGCGAATATTTTATTAGTCATTTGTCCGATTATCTTATTAGGTCCTTACAACTCTAAATTAAGATTGTTGAATTTCATAGTAATATCGGCCAAAAATGCCGTCAGTGCCCACCATTCATCGTTATGAAGTTGCAGATATATTTTACCACTTTGTTGTAAGAATAGAATTATTTCTGTTTTTAAATGGAAGAACCGTTCTAGAACTTTTCCTTTACTTAACCATCTGACGGCAGTATGTAAGACAACATCGCTATAATCAGCTTGTAATTCTTCAAGTAGTTCTTTAATCTTTCGATGATTAAGTTCACGCGCGCGAATAAAATTTATAATGTTTATAACCGTATTCATTACATCCTTCAATTTGCTATTCGATATTTGACATGCCAAAGTTTCTTGATGCAGCAAGCAGTGAATGGGCAGCAAATTTGGTAAATTCCATTCTTTCTTTCATTAAGGCAATCAAACTATGGCAGTACTTATTTACAATACTTTCACGCATATGGTATCCCCGATGATCCAATCGAAAACTCTCCGATTGCTCCGAAATGACGAAGCAATTTATTCCGCTTCTAGTACTCGATTCTCCCGGTTGTACGTGCACTTTACCTCTCTACCCGTTCGCACGCAAACGCATATTTCTTGTAAATACTATTCTAAATAAAAGTTAATATCGCGGACAAATAAGTGTTATCAATTGATCATCATCATAATTATAAGTTCCTGAACACCGGATCACGGCTTGGAAGTACCGTGGTCCCAAGGAGCATTTCAAACCTCTGCATTGGTAAAGTATGAAGGCTAACCTGCCTGACGTGGAGAGGATCACCACACCAAACAATCTCCATCCACTCCTACACTAGCTAAACAAACACTTCCAACAAAACCATTGTTTGCACCCACCATTGACGGACAACCATCAGTGCATGAAAAAGTAAAAAAAAAGAATTTTTTTTTAAATATACAAAAAGAGAGTGGCAGATATTTACGCGGGCCGCACAAACATCGGCACTTTGACGACCACGGCCATAGAGACTGGATTTTCAAACAGTTTAAAACTTAGTACATGCAAATCGAATGTATAGTTTTTTTAATATGTTGTCAACCAGGTTGAAAAACATGGTTTCGAAAAAACGCTTTCAAAGTTTTGCTGGATAATTCAACATACAAACTGTTTCAGAATAAAATGCTGTATCTCGTCAATTTTACAAATTTCTTTAAAACATCTGGTGAAAGCATTCTTAACAAATACATCTTTCAGAAAATGAAATTTAAAAAAAAAAATTACAGTGGTCTGGTCCTTAAAAAAGCCGTAAATCTGCTAAAGAAAAACTCTTAGGGGGTATTTCACCATCCTCTTGATAGCTTATCCGTAGGATAATATTTATTTTTATTTTATGATTTATTTATTTAAAAGTCTGAGTTTACTATTTGGTACTCGAACCTATGAATATGTATTGGCTATTTGCAGTTCCTTGATCTTATAATTTTTATAATGTAATCTGTAGATAAGTAAAATAATATTTTTCTTGTTTTCTTTAAATTTGCAGAAAGTTCAAGAAATGTGGAGTATAATCAAAACCATGTCCAGTATTCCTCCGTTGATTCGTAATGAGGACCCCACTAAGTCCAGGGCCTCCCCGGCTGTCCAGAAGGCACTCATAGCTCAAGGACGGAATTATTTACAACAAAGGTATTTTGAAATGATAAAATATATGAACCGTGTTCCATAATAAAATTGAGTGACCTTTAGGCTGGAAATGCACAGACTGCTACAAACAGTTGAAATCAATAACTTCAAGTACTGACTACATAGTTGTCATAGAAATAATCATTACAAAACAACACTACAGTTGTGCAAAGTTGGGAGAATAATGTGGCAAGTGAATGAAACAATTGTTTACCGTATGTATAAAGTATGCGCCTAATTTTAGGGAGGGGAGAGGGGCGTTCCCATTAGGGTGTGTCAATTATTTCAACTTTTGAATTCAGAAATGCCTGGGGTCCATGAACATACAAATAGATGGACCTGCCCTAAGTGATAAAAGGCGTATTATTTCCCCCTCCCATTGGAACCATTTTATCGGAACCGGCTGGGCTTGCGAGAGCCTTGCGTTAATCTAAAAAACGTGACGTCATCATTCTTGTCCGGACCAGTGTCGAGCTCTCATCGGTATATTTTACGAAATAACACGGCAAAAATGGTGACTTGTGTTATTAAAACATGTAAAAATAGAAGTGAATAAGATAATAAACACAATTTTCGGATTACATTCCATAGGTAAGCATTATTTTAGGCTTATTCAGATCATATAATATGATAACACATCAAGATACATGGCGACGTGAAACACAAAGCCGCTGTTTCATCAAGATAAGTAAATTATGAAGCATTTGTAAAAGTGTCTCAACTAAATACGGAAACAAAATATTTCACTCTGAAACTTTACTTTGCCAAATTTGGACTTCAGATATTTGTTCATATCGTGGCTAGCAATTCGCGCTTCCATGTAAAAAAGTCGATTCATTCAAAAGTAGATTTTACTTTTAAGAACTAAATAGTCATATTATAATGCGAGATGCCTATATACTGTTAGATTGATTTATTGGCGAATCACAGTCATCGTCCCTCTCTTCGCCCCGCCATAGTTAGTTTTTACCCTTCATCTGTATGTTCTGGTCTATCTCTTTGTATATCTATTCTGGAGTCTCAAAAGAAATGTTGCGTCTTACAAAGAAAATGAGAACTGCATTTAATTTTTTTTTTAAATGGTTATTAACCCGCTAAAATGCATTGAAAATCAGAAAACAAACCTAAAACATTTTTTTAATATTATTTTAATTTATTTTTTCTTCTATAATTTAACCTTTCAGTGTTTGTCTGTTATTAAAAAATTCGTATGGCTGACAAAAATGAAAAAAAAAAATCTAGTTTTAAGAATACAAGTAAGTCAACAAGAATACTGATTTTATCCAGAAAAAGTGTTATTTTCCCCATATTTTTAACAAACACATCACATATATTTATAAAAAAAAAAAAAAAAAATGCATTATTTCTACTGCAGTTACGAAATAAAAATTAACTTGGTACAAAATATATAATATGGACCCTTTGTTTTATTTTTTTTCCAAATCACGAAATCTATTTTTTTTTTTCAAATTTCCGGCCATTTTAGCGGTTTAATAGTGAACAAAAATTTCATTTATTTTAATGTTTTCGATTTTAACATTTTTAAGCTACAGATCTATGGAACTTTTGAAACCCCGGGCGTTTTAAAATAAGGCCAATTTTTTTCTCTCTATGGAGAGCGACACAAGCTAGTTCCCATCTCCCCGGATTCATTTGGCAGTATTTGCCTATGCCTTTCTGTGTTGCGCTTATGTTTTACGCACCTTTCTCTTTCGCTTACGGTCATAAAATCAAATGTGTTTTATATGTTGATGATTTCATACGACAATTTTATAATATTAATAGTGGAATTGGGGTTTTTGGTAAATATGTAATACAGAAAAGTAGGACACGGTTAGTAGACACGTTTTATTTTAAATTCTATGACAATGAGAAACAACTATTTTAGTTTTTATTTTTTTATATTTGTTATTGGTTTTTGGCGTATTATGCCGTGTTGAGCTACCTCCTTCTTTAGCCAACGTTTCGGACAGCGTTGCAGTGTCCATCGTCAGGGCAGATCCGGCAGTCCGACAACTATTTTAGTAACTGAAATTGGAAAATAATGCATTTTAGCAGCTAGTTTGTTAATGTATGTGCCACACGCGCAGATAAAAGCGCAAGCAGGTATCTGTTGAATCGCTAGCGCTTATGTGTTGTACCGTTGTACGACACTATCAAATATTTCTTCCTATGGTAGGAGAGGGGGTCAGTTGAATTACAGAGCTGCCAAGAAATGCCATTTCTTTGTACTGAATCTATCAACTCCTCGGCTGTCATCTGTCCGTTTAGGCAGCTCCGTAATTAAAATGACCCCCTATCCTGTTTTCGTCGGAGAGGGGGTTGCATAACTATTCGTATATGGCCTCAGGAGCGGTTACGGCTTAATATCTGTATTTTCTATGATTGATCTGCCCATAAACCGCTTAGGTGTGACAGGTCTGATGGCATTCTATGGAGAGCGTTATTTGGTGTGCGATGATCTTTTATCTGCGCGTGTGGCACCACTTTAAAAGATTGATAATTTGACGTCTTTTCTTAACTAAGCTTAAAACTTTCACATAAATAACAACAATATCCGGCAAGTAAACTAAACTTTATAAATTAGTCCATATTCACAAGGTTCAGATCTTTTACCATTGACGAAATAATTTACAATTAGCTCCACTAATTCAAGAAAACAATTTTAAAAAACTGTCATCTCCATGTTCATTTTCAATTACAATTCACTTGATAGTAATGTGTCCTCTTCCCAGATACAAGGCCTACATGCGCAGCATTGTGATGGACAACCTGCAGTTGGCGGAGCGGGGCGGAGTGCCGGGTACCTTCCCGCTGGTGCGGGGCTTCGTGGGGCTCCGCTTGCAGGGCCAGGGCCTGCTGGGGCTCACCGACGGCCAGGTGGACGGCAGGCCCGTGTGGCCCATGGTCTACTACTGCCTGCGGGCCGGAGACTTGGAGGCTGCACTGCACTGCGCCAAGCATGCGGGGTATGTTGAACTCACTTTATAATAAAAGAGAACATTGAAGAAATAAACCTTACCTAAAGTAACCTTGCCTATTTTTTATCATGTTCTGTTTTATCTGGTTACCATTGAACGCAATCTGTCACTTGACTAACGTAACATAGCCCAGTTGAACCTATTCTGTTTTGCCACTGTTCAATTTATCTGCCTACTGTTGGAAGGCAAATGATTATCCCTCCCATGTGCCCAATGCCAGTGAAAATACGACACTCGAGGGCGTTTTATAAGGCTGAAGAGAGTAATATAAGGAAAGTGGAAGTTTTTATAAATACCTAGCTATTCAGATCTGGTTACTAAAGCCTTAATACTGAATGGCAATCTCTCTCCGACAATACTGGGAGTATCCCCTACTCTTTTTATTTTCGATTTTGTTTTCGTGAATGAATTAATGCAAATCTTGGATGTGGAAATTAACCCACTTCCTGATATCCTATCGAGCTGAAACTCGGAAAATGGATTTGTTGTCGATCACAGTGTATTCTATCAACTTTTGGTGGCACTCATGCACACAGATGCGCACACATACGCATTTCTCTGAAATTGTATGAAATGATGGCATAACCAGGTCGTGCTGTTCGAAGCATAGGACCGTGGCAGAAAGTTCAAACTGTTTTAATACATAATAAAAATAGATGAAATATGTATTACGTTAAAAAACTTTGTTTTTACGTATTCATTCTTTAACTTTATGTAAATTCGTGTAAATGAGTGTGAAAAAATGAAATAATGTTACATTTGTACCTGGACTAAGGTGCTAACTGCTCTGCGATCGACGTTGTCATAGTTGTTACCATTTTGTGACTTGTGACTTTTATTACTATTTTTAATTTTTTGCCTTGCGGTGATTTACTAGCTCAAGGACAGTCACAGAAGATTGAAAGGTAACGGTCGCAAGTGGGACTTTTTACGTTTTTGAAGTAACGCTAATTAAAGCGAATGCTAATTAAAGCGAACGCTAATTAAAGCGAACAGTGATCGATGCGAACGGTGATCAATGTCATTAAAAAAGCAAATGGAGCACGCGCAACTATTGCCCACGCACAGGATAGGGATAGGGACTGGGGAATGGGGAATGAGAAAAGGGGAATGGGGAACAGGGAGTGGAATAGAATGGAATGGAATGGAAAGGAATGGAAGGGAATGGGGATAGAGATAGGGATAGGGATATTTTTATTCCTGTTATTGTTATATTGTTAATGGACTATTTGTCCGTAAATAAATAAATAAATTATATGCAGCGAGTACCCGGCATGCGTTGCTAAGCCACTGTAACCTCGGGGTCAACTAAACTGTTATGGTTATATCCCAAGTCCCGGGAAACTACATTATAATGCAAGCGCCTGCACTATATAACATTATATACAGCGGGTACCCGGCATAAGTTAGTGAACTTTTACTTCAGTCGTGTGGTCTAAAGCACACTCTTTTTTTTTTAAATTTTCTGTGTCTATCTTCGTCAGTGATTAAATATTACAAAGAGGTTTATAAGCTTCAGGGGGCATTTCACCATCCTCTTCTATACCATAGCTTATCCATAAGATATCGTCTATTAATGAATAAACAAATAAATACTTGCAATAGGTAGAAAACTTAGTTACATTTTCCGACATATAGCCACAATTCATAAGTTCGAGTACCGAATAAAAACTCGGATTTTATAAATAAATATACCTTATCCTATTGACCCCGTCAATAAGTTAAAATTTAAAAAATATGCTTCCTGAATATTGGATTTTTTCATAATTTTAATATTTATTCAAGTGCTATGAACAATATATAAATGTTAGTAATGACAAGATTATTTTTATTAATTTTGTATTTCAGACCAGGATTTGAAGACTTCATAGCAGTTCTGGAAGAGCTAATCAAGAAGCCGGGTTGCCCCCTTAACAACAAACTGCAAACGTCCATCAACTTCCAGTATAGTAGGAACATCAGAAACACAACAGACCCTTACAAAAGAGCAGTGAGTACTGATCACATCTTCGTATTTGCAAATCCAAGGTGCTTCAGAGATCCATTCTTTTTATTTTAGAGTTTGTCAAGTAAGTGTAATGTATCGGAAAAAAATTAAGGGTGCTGTGATCGTTTAAATGATTTTATAAGGCAACACCATGGTAAACCACTACAAAGAAAAATAATGTAGTAATGTGAAGCACTAGCTGGTCAAGGTGAATATTTTTCACATCTACATCAAACGGTGTCTAAATGGTGAATCTACCATAACAAAATATTTAGTAATTTAAATTTTGTTCTGAAATCGGTTTTATTTAGTGTTGCTACAATGATTAAAAAAAAATCCATTATCTTTCTTGACAGACTGTAGCTTATATTTTGACAGTTTTGACTACATAATTAATATTTGCTTTATCAGGTGTACTGCATTTTGGGATGCTGCGATGTGAGCGATGAGCACCTGGAGGTGGCCAAGACAGCTGATGACTACCTTTGGCTTAAACTTAGCCTCATCAAGGAAGATTCTAATTCCTCCGCTGATTCAGAAATATTCACATTCTCTGATTTACAAAAATTAATACTTGAGGAATATGGTAAGACTCTTTTAAGTATTGTTAGGATTATAATATTTATTATGATATAGGCTGACGGCCGGCGTAGTCCACTGGCAAGGCGCTTTACTCGCACTCCGAAGGTCACGGGATCGAATTCCGGCGTGGCAAATAAATTTTATTTGATTAATTTGTGTTATTTCACAATTTATTCATTTAAAATAACATATAGTATATGTATTTGCGGTACGTTCCAGAGTGGCAGATACTCTCAGTATCGCCCTGGTGTAAGACCACCATTCAGAATTGAGACGTTGCTTGAAATGCCATTAGCCGTGTTTGGTGACCAGATCTGAATAGCCAGGTACTTCCCCACCTTCCTCTTCGCTATCTCCTTCCCCGCCCCACTACCTTCAGCCTCACAACATACCTCAATTGGGGATGCCATAGTCTCGCTGGCTTCAGACGGGAGCAGTTGGGACTCTTGTGCGGTATTCATATAAAAAATAAAATAATAATAATAATTTTAGTAGGGGACAATAATATAGGCGCGATTAGAATTAACCTAAACGACACAAACATAGGATTGTGTGTGTCAGTGCATATAATGTTTTATCTTCCTCTTTTTTCTCTTTTTTGGTAAACAAAAAAATTTTAATTTTGCTGGAATTTTACTTTTATGAACAAGTTTTAAACATGAGGTGATGCAAGCAATAAATCTGAGTGAGTAGGTTCTGTGTTTGGGTCAACTCAGACGAGCTATTCTATATCTTTTGTAACGAGATAGTTCCCGGCCGAGATCTGCTGTCAGATTTGTGTGATTTTATATGGCTTTTTTATGTTCTTTTTCTATGGGCCGAAGTCAGAATTTCAGCTGTGCGCTGTCACATATTTTAGTTAGGTTGTTTTAAACACGAATTCATGCTAGTATACATAAAAATTTATTCATTTAACAGCATTAGAAAATCACATTTTAATGTACTAATTTCGGATATTTAATATGCTTACTACAAAGAAATGCTATTAGAAATATACATTCACTGTCTACAATTTATCAATAAGAATAATCTCGATTCTTGCTATATTTAGTTCATAAAATCGTTTTTCACAGTAAGCCAATTTCACAATGCAAAAGACATGAAACAGAGAATTCACACTTTGTTTTGAAAAAAAACTAAATTTTTTCATTCACATGAGTTAAACTACTCGGACCCATAAGCTTGTTAATGTAACATTACTAGACATACGTATGATGTATGAGGAGTACCTAAGTTACTAAACACGTTATAGATAATTCAATTACGAATACACTGATATATAAAGATGTAATAAAAATCCAATTAAACAAACACTTTCACCATTCTGACAAGCCTGCGTCTGAGAACAACATTAAGTAGATAAGACACCTATTGATAAAAGGGGAAAGTTTTATATTAGCTTCCTAAGAAGGCAGGAATATTTGAAAAAATTAAAAAAAAATTTATAAAGGTAGGTAAATTTGGCATATTACGGCAACGAATCGTTGTGCCATAATATGTCAAAAATCGCTCGAGTGTATATAATATATTTTTCTTTTAAAAAATATCGTTCTTATCCCTTTTTTGTTTCAGGTGAAGCTCACTACAAGGCATATGAACAACCTTTGGTGTACTTCCAAGTATTAGCTCTCACTGGTCAGTTTGAGCCCGCTATTGAATTCCTTTCCCGCATTCCAAGGTTAATATAACAGTTTCAACTTATTTATTCAATAGAAATTATGTATATCCTAACAATTGAATGCATTACTTAACTTCTTATGCGCCAAAAGTACCCATCGGATACAAAGAATTTGTATCCGTTAAGTGCCCGCGTATCCATGTGGTGAACTGAAAACAATGCCTTCAGTTTGTAGGATTTTTACCCTCTTCACACTACAGATGTATTAGGTCACAGAAGCTCAGCATTTCAAAGGTTAAAAGTTTTTTTTTTTTGCAGATACCAAGTTCACGCCGTTCACATGGCCATTGCTTTGAATGAATTATATCTTCTGGGTGGACCACGGACTGTCCAAGCGCCTCTAAGTAAGAAACTAATACATTACTCTACACTGTTTTTACTTAATAACGAATAACAATATGTACTTAATTAAAGTTAAATTGCTTAAATTGTCCCTAAATTGCTTAATCCCGATAGAAATCAAAAAGTGCTAACATTCTCCGTAATCTGGTAAACGATTGGCTTCTGGTCTTGGGGAGAGCTGAATGCTAAATAACAGTCTAAATATTCTAAATAACAGTCATTAAGTTTTTGTTTTTTTCTAGTTGACCTACCTATATATGTATTGGTATTATATTTGTATTACATTAATATTATTTTTATACCAATGTAATTTCAAAAACTGCTTAAATTTTTCTTTGCGTTTATCGTTTCTCTACTTCCTTTTCTTTATCTATTTTTGATTCTCTAGTTCATCAAAATCAAATCTAAAATTTCATGGAATGGTTGAAAAGCATACATGTTTTGAATTTTCTTTTTATTTCTCTTCTCTGCATTTATATTATTTTAAAATATATTATTTACATTCATAAGCAACTTCTTGTACCTACCAACAAAACTTTAATATATTATCCACCAAGTGTAATATCTATGTAAAAGTCAATATAATAGACAAAACAATAATTCATGTAATAAATCTGCCCATTCTGACTGTCCTAAAATGGGTAAATTTCCTAGTTGAACATCAAATATCACTGTAATATGTAAAAAAAAAAAAAAAAAATGATTAATCCATTATAATCAGAGTGGTAGATTCTTTCAGTATTGCCCTGGTGAAAGACCACTAATCAGAATGAATGAAAAACGGATTGAATTAACTTTTCCGGTGTTTGGTGATCAGATCTGAATACTTCCCAACCTTCCCCCACCCCTCTCCACTACTTTCAGCCTCAAACAAACCCTAATTGGGCATAGTATAGTGTCACAGGTTCCGGACAGTCGAGAGCAGTTGGGACACTTGTGCGTTATTTGATGTATCAATATAATTTCAAAACTATCACAGTCTGCATTTAAAATTCTTTTATTTTCAGTTTCTGTGGATATTGAAGACCCTGCTCCTCTCCGCCGACTTAATTTACCCCGTCTGATTTTACTTTACGTTAGAAAATTCGAAGTCACAGACCCCTCTGAGGCACTACAGTATTTCTACTTCCTAAGGTTGGTGTAATACATATTTATTTACATTCTAATTTTATTACGAACGTGATATGCGTTTTCCATTCCATTTGAGGACATCTGAGGAGCAATTCTATATCTTTTGTGGATACTGTAAGAGACGTTTCCGCCACTCACACAGACTGTAAAAATAGAGACGCCGGTAAGTGTGTAATAGCCGCTAGGTCCCGCGGGGTTCGTTTCCAGAGGGGAAGAAGTGGGGTCCAGGGGTACAAGTAAAGCCAAGTTCTAGGTAAAATTCTGTCGAGAGATAGTCCGGCCGGCAGAGAAGGGTAGCTTTTCAGTGTCCGGTACTAGAGTCAGTTTGTTCCGAGGGCGCACCGCTATTTATTCTAAAATTCTCCTCGACTGAGTGGAGGATTTGTTGCGGCCCTATTCGTTCAAACGAATGTTTCGTAGGTCATAACCTCCGCCACAATAGGTGTGGCGGGCATTTTGACCTTTGGGGCTACCCTTTTCTCTGTATTTTTTTTTTTTTTTACATGAGCTCCACACAGGAGGCCCTGAAGAAAATAATTTCCCTCGGGGCCTATGTCATTATCATGTATTCTTTCTGTCGACCAAACCATCTCTCTGCAATGTTTTTATTAAAGAAAACAACATAAAATACAAAAAGGTTCGCGGATCCCCCAGCTCAGCAATGTTCGGCGGATTTCAAATGTGACAATTAAACTAACACTTACATTATATTTTATCAGCTAATTATGCAAAGTGGAGTTCGGCCTACCTTTGATTATCATTTATTCGGCAAAATTATTGGCCGAACTCCTGTAAATCAAACATAACATATACAAATATCTCGGCGTTCTGATTAGTCGGCTGTGCGGTAGGGCGCCCGCCCGCGGCATGAAGCGGGGATCTGAGGGGGAGAGGTCTAACGTATAAACGACGGGATAAACGACGAAGAATTTTAGCAAAACGCTCCTCCCTTTCTATTTCCCCGATAACACGTCTGTTACAGATACGGAAAAGATACCATACGGAATCGGCTGTCAAATTTGTGTGATTTTCTATGGCCGTCAATTGCTTTTTCTATGGGTGACATTGGCCGATGTTAGATGTCAGTAGTCACATATTTTAGAGTGTTAAAACGTACATACACAACTTAAAACATGCATTAAATGAATTAATAATCATGTATACTTACAATAATTCCTGTTTTAAACACTCTAAAGTTAAATATGCCACATCGGCACGTACATACAATTTAATATCCCCTTTTTTCATTATGTATGTATTTAATTTGTTTTTGTTTTTTAGGAATATGAAGGATTCAAATGGTAGAAACATGTTTATGGTGTGTGTTGGAGATATGGCTCTGGAGTGTAGAAATTATGACATCATATTTGGACGCATTGACCCCATCACAGGAGTCCGCACCCGGGGGCTTGTGGACCAATTCAATTCCTCCATCACTGACAGCAAGGTATTTTATAACACATAAATAATACCCTACATAAATACTTTATTGAATAAAAGCCAGCAGAAGAACACTTAATAATAATGGTTCCATAACAACTCAGAATCAACTCAACTCAACACCTCTTTGAAAAGTCATTAAAAGCTATGAAAAACAAATGAAAATAAATTGAAAAATAGCCCATAACCGTAAATGATATTAATACTGGACGCGGGGTAGAAATCTCAAAGTGGGAAGCCAAACACAAGACGATTGTAGCTGTCTTTATTTACTTCAGTACTAAACTGCTACGCGTCGAGTGAGGTCGTGTCTTACCAGTAAGTAAATTGCATTGCAAAGCGCCAAAATGCCCTCCAGTGTGATGAAAAAATGCTTCAATTACACGGCAAATAGTCGTAAAGGTGAAGGAATAACACTTCATTTGTAAGCACACGCAAATTACTTATTATTATCAATTATTATAATTATTGCAATCAATTTTATAATAATACGTCATTGTATTCTTTAACCTTCCCTGTCCATTGTGTAACCGAGTGAGAGTATCTTGTTATCTCAGTCACACCCATAGGTCACACCCGTGATGTGAAAGCAGTATTCGGCGAAGAAATTAATAAGCCGCCCTACCATATATCTATGACATTCACACTCATACATTCTTTGATTGTCTATCTTTATCACAAAAGAATAAAGTTTTGAATTTAGAAATTATACTGAAAACCGCTGAAAACAAAAGAGTGTTGCTTACTTTCCACATTATATTATGAGTATGTGAGACTATGGCGAGTCTATTTATATAACGTCATTGATAACCGTAACCTATTTAACCAATTTTTTAATCACTTTTTCATTTCATTTCATTTTTTCATCACTTGAACCTGTTGAACTTTGAATGGTATTTTGAAAAAATGCCCGCAAATTTCCTAGTACCTAGGTCCTAGATTGATATTGGCGTAAGCGATTCTGACCTTGTCCTTCATATAGTTTCTTTATACGTAAGGGTTAATATCGCATTTAAAAAAAAGTTTTTTTTGGCTCGCCGGCGGACTAGCGACAGATGAGAGGTTATTGACTTTTCAAAGGAGGTGTTGAGTTGAATTCATTCTAAGTTGTCCGGTCACCATAATGATAATATTATGTAATTGTATAATTTGTGTACATAGCGTTTTTGTGAAAAATTATCTCGAACTTGTACCCAATATCAATTTTTCTAAATAATATGCAACAATACTATGACCAAAGTAACAGTTTTGTAGAAATATAATGTGGGATTTACACTATCGATTTTTGCCTTGCGGCTTGCCCCTCGAGTCTTGTTAACTCGCCGCACAGTCACTCTATTTTCACAATCAATTGATATCACATCCGACTAGTTTTTTTACGCTTAAAAATTGCGGGGCGTGGTTGCCTGCAACTGACCATTTTCACGGTCGATTTTTGTCACCTGTCGTGCACGATCTGTCGCCGCACAGGGAATGTCGAAAACTAGTCTTTGGCTCTTGCTAGTCACCTGCTGCCTATCGTAACAACTACAGTCCCTGGCCAAATTATTAGACGCACTGCAAGATTTCATGTAAAATATTAATTACCGGGTGATATTGTACCGTTTTATTATTTTAGATTGAATTTTTTTTTTTTTTTTAATATTATATTATCCAATCAATTACCGATTTATTTGACATAAATAAAACAACATTAATTTAGAAAAGCATAAGTTTATTAAGTTTTAAAGAATTGTGAAAATTGTGAAAGATCGCCTTTTCTACCCATAATGAAAATAGCCCAATATCGTTTTTAAAACCCTGCATGCAAAATAAACTAATAACTGAGTAGTATAAAACTGTTAAACAAACAACCACAGTCCATAGAGCCACAGAAACACGTCCGTACCTGACTCGATTCCGATCGCGACTGATACAGGTTTGTACTTGTTTACGTTCATGTATCACTTTGTCAACACAGTGTTGCCATATGTTAAAAATAAATACAAATATGTGGTCTACAACAATTCTTTTAAATAAAAATCAATAATATTGTAGTTTAAATATACCATTATTGCATAAAACTCTTAAGAAACATAAAATTACAAAAAAAAATACAGTGCGTCTAATAATTTGGCCAGGGACTGTATTTACTTTATCAATTAGTCGACTAGTGTAAATCCCGCATAAGATTCAACCTTGTTAGTATCAGAACATGAAGACAATATTTTAGTAAGTAGTTAATCTTTATGTGTGTTTTAATAGTTCTTTTATTCTTTCAGGTTATAGCTGCAAATGTTGCAGAAGATCTAGTGAAGAAGGGTCTCTTTGAAGATGCTATTAACATGTTTGATTTAGCAGGAGTAAGTAAACCTAAGGATTTTAATTTTTTTTATTTCAAAACCTAAATAAAATTTTTGAAATGTTACAAATATGTAGTACATATAGACATTTATTATCATCAGCTTATGTTTCTGGGGCATAATGATATCGAAGATAAGATTTTTCATTAAAGCGTTTTTTGCATGCAAATCATTCCTGCTTAGATCAAATGCAAAAGTACCCAAATTTTTTTATAAAAAATGGTAATAAGGCACAGCCATCCAATGCCATCTCTAAAGACTGACTGAATTTGGATCGCTTTCACCGAGGGCCGATAAAGTTTGGGTTTGCCATCGTTGATATTATTTTACTCCTGGAAATATGAAATTGAGAAGTAGTCATATTGTGTCATGCCACCCAATGAACATAATGTTTGCAGAATGTGGAGCGCGTGTTTGAGCTGTGCTGCACCCTGTTGAGCCAGATAGTGAGCGAGCCCATGCGGCCGGGCTCCCTGAGGGAGAGACTGGCCCAGACCTGCCAGGACCTCAAAGAGAGGCACGCCAACACGCCCCTGCCTAACGACCTACAGCTCACCTTCAACACCCTCACGCAGCTCCTCAAGTTCTTTGATCAGTATCACGCTAATAATTACGTCGGGGCAATGGAGGTTAGTTTTCATATTGTGATAAAATTGCCACTATTTCAAATTGGTTTACACTAGAGATAAAACGGATAGATGTTTTGCCAGATACCGAATATCCTGCCAAACATAGCCAATTGGCGACTCGTTACACGAGCGAACCGCACGAAATTGGGTGGACTCGGGTGAGTTCGGGCCCTTTCGTTTATGAGGAAAGCTAGTATTTTATTGTCTTATTAAAATGATTGCAAACCTGATCGTTTCAGGTTACGAAAAAACGTGCTGTTGTAGTTTGAGTTTGAGATGATTTTATTAGTGTTTCTTTCTATAAATTCAAAGCGATTCAGTTACCGAAGAAAAATGTCTTCCATAAAGAAAAGAACGCCCTTATGGAGATATTTTGATATAAAAAGTGGCGATCAAAAATCTGCTATTTGTACGTTATGTAATGTTAAAATTTCTCATGGTGGGGTAGGAAAAAAGGCAGGTATGCAGATACCAAACAAAAATAGGTTATCTCTTTTCATCTGTTTTTAATTACTTAATGGAATTTATCGATGAACGAATGATATATCTACTGAATGTTATGGTGTATCACAGTAAATAGGTGTAACTAGTGTAAGTACAATACGCTTCAAAAATGCATACTTCCGTTTGCACCGTTCGTTAATGTTAGTTAAATATGGTATCTGACCGGATACTCATTTATTTATTTTTTACATGAGCTCCACACAGAGATGACATAGGCCCTGAGGAAAATAATTTCCCTCGGCCTACGTCATCTTTGAGGATGCTGTGTGGAGGGTCTTTTTAGAGGTAAGAAAGTAGTGGGAAGGAAAAAGGTATGAGGGGTGGGTAGGAATCTGGGGGTCAGTGTATCCAGGAGTGACGGATGTTTGAATCAATCCCTCACACTGCGGATAAGGCGATATTATCCAATAAACGTTCCCGGGGCGGCGAACCCATTCCCGCCTCCCAAATACCGAATATAGAATACATATACCAAATGCCTAGTTACCGAATATCCGTTTCATCTCTAGTTTACACTCATTGCCTTTTTAAGGATAATGAGTGAATTTTACAAATTACTTCTCTTACTACCTCACTTCACCCAAGATTTAAATTTGCGGATACTAACTGGACATTTGAAGTGGTGAGCATTGCTTTTGAAACATATCAGTTGTATCTAAACAGTAAAGTGGTTAACCCTTCAAAAAATTGGCATTTTTTTCGGTTGATCAAAATATTTTCGCTTTATAATAAAATGCAAATATTTGGATTATTTCTGAGCACATTCAAAAACTAAAAACTGTTTTAGAAAGAGAATGGAATACGCTTTCAAATTATATAATTCGAAATAAACATATATTTTTTTAATTATAAAATTTTTGCACACAAACATAAAAAAGTTTTAAAAATGGCTCATCTTACGTTTTTTCTAACTAAAGTTACAGATGATAAAAAAAAAATTAAAACACATACATATTTTATTAGACAAATGTATAACAAACACATATTGTTATCTTACTTTTTGTCGCTTTAAATAAAAACAATTTATAAAAAATTCCCAAAGTAAAATTTTTTTTTTTCAATTTGCGATTCAAAACTTTGTATAAATAATAGTGTACATTTTACTTTTTTGGTGGCTATTTTTTAGATTGGAATATAAAGCGTGGTGTTTTCCCTTTCTAACACCGTTTAGAACATATTTCTCACTATGATATTAAGGGAGTTACAGCGTTTTATACGAGACCTATGTGCGTTGGGACAAATATGGTCTCCTGCCATTCTAAGGGTTAAAACCAAGGCCCAGTTGTTTCGGAGACATTCAAATGTATCATTGTCATCAGCAATTCGGACAAATTCTGATCAGCAGAAGAGGATAACTATCTTGTGTTAAACTTGTATAGAGAATGCATGAAGAGTACCCGTGATTCATGCATCACAAAGATCTGCTCGCTGAAATGCTCTACCAAAGTCTCCTTTTGAGGAGTGGGACTCTAACAGTAAAGCATATAAAATCATTAATAATTCAATAGGTAGCCCATGCCTACTAGAATGCTATAAGTTGTTCGTACCAAACAACTACAGTCAGGCACGGCACCATGATCTGCTATGAATCCCAGATAGCAGAACGAACATACTACTAGTTCGGCATAACATGACACGAGATATAGCGCTGTTAAATAATGTTTCCAAGACTGTTGACATTTTTAACAGAGGCTTGTAAATGCCACACATTTCCCATTATAATATGTGTTTTATGTTTCTATTATCTGTTTTAAAGAATGTATCCAAAAATATTTGGTTTATATTATATGTATATTATAAATGGACCCAAAAAAAAAAGTTACATTAGAATTTCTGCAGAGCAACTAAATCTAATTGATTTAAATGTTATAATTTCAGGTTGAATGTCCAACAGACCTTATGATTATGGTGTAGCTAACATAGCTTTAAATTCGGGAGGCGGATATGGCTCCCGCCGCCCCGGGAAACATTTATTGGATAACTAACACCTGTGCCATTTGGTTCGCTACGTTTGGTGACTTAGCAGGGGTGCCCGGGTTCATGGGGTCAGGTTTGTCCGGATCTTGGCGACGGATGCATCTGCCCACCAACTGTGTGGCAGACCGGATCGGGAGAGACTGGTTGAGGGAGATCTTTTGACCTCTCCGGTAGGACTCTCAACAGGATTTGGGCCGCAGTGGAAGAGATGAATTCATTTGTCCGTCACTTCTGGACACACTGACCCCCGGATTCCTACCCACCTCCCATACCTTTTTTCTTCCCACTTCCTCTCCTTCCTTTCCCTAAAAGGACCCTCCCCACAGCATCCCCCAAAGATGCGGGAAATTATTTTTCTCTGGGCCTCCTGTGTGGACCTAATGTAAAAAAAAGCAAAGCTCAGTTAAGTTTTCAGTGGTATAATCTGTCATGGTATCATCTATTCAGACCCTGACGTCGTGCAAGCTGGTGCCGCTGCGCTCAGAGGAGGAGCAGGAGCGCGTGTCGGCCTTCCGCCGCCTCAGCGGGGAGGTCTGCCGTGCCGTGCCCGACCTGCTGCTCGCCACCGTCACCATCCTCTACAGCCGCTACCAGGCGCTGCGCTGCAACGACCATATGGCGCAGGAGGGGAAAGACAAGGTAACTACATGGATTTATAGTATATAGCTTATATTTTGGCATCATACGCTGCTTACAAAAGGGAAGGAAGTTTCTTCATTTCTTTTCAATTCGTGGCTCGGTTCGCAAATGTATACACAGCCTAAGGAATAAAAGTAATACTTATTACTGCTAACGCAGAAGGTGTTCTATATTATATTCACAGCCTTACTTACAAAAAAACACTACCCAACCGTTAAACAGTCTTTTAGTTGAACATTCAATAAATGCTATATAAGTTCTGTTTTGCACAACAAAACACTACCCAACCGTTAAACAGTCTTTTAGTTGAACATTCAATAAATGCTGTATAAGTTCTGTTTTGCACAATTTAAAGACAACTACTCATACGAAGTGGTCGATCAATTCACCTACCTGGGCTCCAGTCTAACAGAGAACAATGAGGACCCAGCAGAAATCAGAAGGAGAATCACAGCAGCCAACAAAACATACTTTTCTTTGCTGCCAGTATTTAAGTCATGTAGTGTCCACAGAAAAACCAAAATAACCATATATATAAGACCATTGTTAGAACGGTATTGGCATATGGATGTGAGGCGCTGACACTGGCGGTAAAGATGGCTGAAATGCTGGATACTTTTGAAAGAAAAGTGCTGAGAAGAATTTGCGGACCTGTGAAAGAGGGCGAACAGTGGCGCATCCGGCACAATACAGAATTGTATGACATATATAAGGCCCCTAGCATCTCAGCACATATGAGACTCCTCAGGCTGAGATGGGCTGGGCATGTACAGAGAATGCCGGATACACGCGTCCCAAAAAGAATTTTCACTGGACACCCAGGTGGAAAGAGAAAAGTGGGAAGACCCAGACTGAGGTGGAAAGACGAGGTAAGAGGGGATGCAGCACAGCTTCTCCAGGTACCAAACTGGAAGTCAGCCGCTGAGGACAGGAGGAGTTGGAGGCGACTGTTGCAGGAGGCCAAGGCTCGATATGGGCTGTAGCTCCATCGAAGAAGAAGAAGTTCTGTTTTAAAATCCTACTAATAAACACATTTTAGGAACTGTTTAGTAACCTGTGAAAGTTGCGTTTGACGGCACGGCGTGGCGCATGCGCGTTTTACTGTGCATCAGAAGATATCAGTTTTAATGATGTACATCTTCGTAAAAGCAAACAAGGTGAAGAGATCCAGCAGTTGAAATTGCAAATGCAATTGTTTTTTTAGACTCGTCCAAGACGGTTTCCAAGCGTGTAGTATTGTAATCTTGTAGGTGTTTTTGCGAGGAACGATTTTACGTGCGATCCGGAAACACTGGCGTGTAGCCTGGTTTCCCCTCGCCAATAATATTTTTGCAATAGTTAATGTTTTTATTCACTATTCATCTTAGTGAAAAATTAAGTGATCAAATAACCACTGAATATTTTAAAATCAGATGTGATTTTTGATTTGTCAAGGTTTATTGGAAAATTGTTATTTTGCACTTCCTAATCCTTCTTGAGCCAACATTTTAGACACCCTTGCAGTGTCCATCATCAGGGCAGATTTGTAGAGTGTAGAAAAAAGATAATTTTTTGTGTGGACTGCCAACACTTTGATGTGATTTCCTGCAGTCACTTTTTGAAAAACTTCAATGCCAGATACTATGAAATTTTGAATTCATTGTCTCTATTTATATTAGTTGTGCGCTTGTGAATTTTTTATAGTATTTTTGATTATGCAAGTTTAAAAAGTATTGGACCTCCTCAAGACTTTGATCAAATTCAAAGGTTCTACATACCTGAATTTTCTGCCCTACTTTTACCCTTACCTGGATCATGTGACTAATCTCCCAACTTTCCTTCCAGCAAGTGGAGTTCCTGCGAGACCAGGCCGAGGCACTCACCAGCTTTGCGGGGAACATCCCGTACAGAATGCCCGGAGACACTTACAGCCAGCTCACCCAGATGCAGATCCTTATGCACTAAATTTACATTCAAATTTACATGTTAAGCTCTTATTTTTTTAATAAAACTACTTTATATTGAAAGTCTCACTTTATTTTGTACAATACACGCTAAGATGTGAAAAATATTTTTTACAAAATTTACATTCCTTTATTTGGACAGACTTGTTATAAAAATGTCCGAGCTGAAGTCGGCTGCTGATCCCTCCTTCATCTGAAACCATTAGAGGATATCACACATCATAATATTATTTGTTGTCATTTAAAAAAATCTTTAAGGGGAACGTATGCGCAGCCCATTTCGGCGCGTTTCATACAAATCTTAGTTTTGGATTTGAGATCAAAATACCCAACCAAACTGAAAAATTATTTTTGTAATCAAAAGGTATATCAAATATCTAGTACGGATTAGAGGTGGGTAAGTTCTGCATTTTTCCGGAGGCCTCCGAGATGTGCTTCCTTATAAAAGTACTTGAGTTCTTGGAGCGGGTCCCGGGAGCCACTCCCGACTCGCGAATAGCTCGGACCGAGACGCACAAGTTCAAACGGAGCCGTACCTCGGTGCCAGATCCTGCAAAAGAACTGGAACGCGTGACCCGCTCCCGCCTCGCGTGTATTGGACTGGGTTCTCTGGGCGTAGTCGATTTGAAAAAGGAGTGGGAGTAGAATTCGCTTCAGCGAGGAACCCGGGTTCAAGAGCCCACTCCAGCTGAACTTACACACCGCTAGTACTGATGTAAGCTACTTTATTTATTTTTGCTTTAAATTATAAGATATAGGCCATTAAAGATTTTTATGTTTCTGGATTTTAGAAGGGATTTGGGCAATTATTTGTGAGTAAATAAAAAACAGTTAAAAAATTATTTTAATATAAATTAAAAATACAAATAACCTATTTACGGTGGAATAAAAATTATTTTATATATTAAAATACAACCAAACAAATGCATTTTTAAGAATTTATTTTATTTTTCATTGTATTTTTAAAATAAATATAGTTAAATTATTTTTTTAATGTTTTTCATTTACTCACAAATAATTGACTAAGCTCCAAAATCATGAAACACTAAAATCTTTAATGGCCTACATCTTATTATTTAAAGCAAAAATAAATAAAGTAGCTCACATCCGTACTAGATATTTGATATACCTTTTGATTTCAAAAATAATTTTTCAATTTGGTTGGGTATTTTGATCTCAAATCCAAAACTAAAATTTGTATGAAACGCGGCGAAATGGGCCACGCATACATTCCCCGCGCCATTGGTGCTGCAAGTTAACATGAAACATTTTTATTTTATTTTATCAATTCTTTATGTGAAGCCATTCAGATTTTCGCAAATATTTGTACAAATAATTACCCGCCTCTGAACAGACTTTGTCTAGTGAGCATAAATATACCAAACCATCCATCTAGTGAGGTTGGTATGTTGGTAAAGAAAACCATGTACATAAAATCACAAGAAAATAAATTACCGTGTTGCCAGCACTGAAAATGAACTGAAAGCTTATTACAAGCTTATAAAGCTTATCATATTCTAGATGGTTTCACACTTCCGCTGAACGACGTCATCAATGCCCAATAGTAGTAGTTGTCAAATAATTTATGAAAACTGTTATATAGTGTCAAATGAAGATGTTTCATTTTAATGTTATTAAAATAAAAACTAGCTGAACTCCCCAACGTTGCTCGGGCTTTATGCAAAGTTTTTCGAAATTAGAGGTAGTAGTAATTTTCCTCTTAGTTTTTGAGCAAGCATCTGATGTAATTTTTTATTTTTTTTGAATTGTTTAAAATTCTTTGGGTACATAATGATACACCTGTAGATTAACACACTTCAGGCAGGCGAAAACAAGGATCCCGACTGAGAAAATGGAATTTTTATAAACTGATATACATATCTTTGAAAATAATATATAGATTTGAAAGATTTTTTTTATATAGTATAGCACTCATAAACAGAAGTTAAACTCAGTGTTGGGCCATTTAGTGACGTTTTATGTGTAAAAAATGTATGTATTTTATTACATTACAAAAAAGTGGATTTCACTTTGGTACGAAACATTACGATAAAATATTCTTCCATGCAAAAGACATTGAGATCCCAACTTGAATCACATATAAATACATATTTTCATGTTTATACATAAACTTATATTGAGACCCTTACAAAGAGATTTGTGTAAGTACAATATTCATAAAAAAATATTTGACAGAAGTGCATTTCAAGCTATTCAAGCAGGACTAGCGTAAAAGGTAGAACTACGCTTCCCACGCGAAGTGTGCTAATAGAAAATAGATTATCCTCAATAGTGTGTGGGAAACTACTTACGTTTCTATAATCCAGCATCATTTCTTTGAACATTACGAAGTCCGACATGGAGAGTAAAATTTCATAAACCTCTCCTTCCATTTCTACTTTTTTTATCCTAAAACCAATTTAATGATTATAATCACTTGGTATTATAAATTTTCTACTCTAGATGAAAAAAGACAGCCTACTATTAAAAAAATTAAATTAATAAAATGTTCTATTTATTTCCTAAATTGATATATAAAGATGATAAAGATCTTGGGAGATGCAATTTTAAAAGGGGGAAGACCTCCTTAGATGAAGCTTGCTAAAAAAATAGGGTATTTGTTTAGAGCAGGAAACCAAAACGTAGGCAAAAGTGAGTACCATCTGGAGAAATTGTTAAAGTATTCTTACTACATTTCCAATACAGCGTTGTGTGTGTTTAATAAATAATAACTTACTGAAGGTCAGAGAGGAAGTTATCCATTTTGAATCCTTTCATCCTACTTGTTAGGAAATTATCGATAAAATTTTCAACAGTGCGGGTGTACTCGTTGAAGATATCCGTGTACACAAATTTATTTTCTTCATTGTTTTCAAACTCAGACCAATATTTCTCCATGAATGATGAAATCATATCCTGTATTAATAATGAACAAACTGTATTAAAAAATTAAAGAAAAAAGAATATGTTAGAATAATGCTTGGTAAATATTCGGAACAAACGTCAACGGTTAATATGCATTTTTTTTTTATAAAACCTTTAGCTTCATGTCATCATAATTTTAAAAAACATCCCAGGTTTTGAATGGTTTGTGGGCAAGGCAGGGTTTATCCTAGCGGGTTTGTGTAATTATGATTGATTGTTATGAAATAAATATTCCGTATTAACCGTTGACGTTTGTTCCGAAGAATTACCTAATGCTTTATAATCTGAGACACTTACAATAAATTCTTCATTTAGCAACATGTCTTCAATGTGTCCAATTATATCATCAAATGTTTTATCTTCACGTTTACCTGAATATTCAGTTGTCGATATATCCAGATTGAAAAAATCATCTGATAAGTATTTCTCCATGATTTTTAATCTTTAGATAAAATTTATGGCAAAATATTTTGTATTATAATACGTTAAATTTAGACATTTCTAGACTGACAGCAACGCAAACAAAAGTGCAATGTTTTATTTTTATCGTCTCCATGGTAACAGCGTGCACGGATAGTATTTTGAAATTACCGCGTTTTTCGAAAAAAGTACCTACTTGTTCTTATTTGCATTTTTTAGCCATAGAATATTATGACATTTGTTACAAATCTGTCAAATGATAAAATACCTAACCTAGAACCCAGCTGTCAGTGTCATTCTTTAGAATTTCTGTATCATCCAATGACATTGTTTTTCTTAATATTGTATCCATTTTTTGATATTATTAATTTGAATTTTAGTCGCTGGTTGTAGTATAGATTTTCGAATTAGATTTTAAAAATCTAATCTTCATTATGAATGTTTTATCTTGGGTAAGATATCTATTTGTAGACAAGAATTTAAATGAATGAGTTATTTTTATTTTATGTTCGATCCCTTTTCCTGGATTGAATCAGTATGCGTGTATAAAATCGCGTTTCTTGATAAAATCAAAAGACTGGAATAGTCTTTGAGTTACATAATGTCCACAAAATTTTGATAACTGGATGATATCTTTATTTTATCTTTTGGTTTAAGGGCGCAAACTCCCATGGCCAACTAGGACAAGGAACAGTGTCTGAACAATGCGCGACTCCGCAGCCAGTTATACAAACATGGACCGGGGAAGTTAAAGAAATATCCGGAGGTGGTGGACATTCCCTGCTTATCAATGAAAATGGCTGGATATTTGCTTGTGGTTGGAATCACCAGCGGCAATTAGGCTTCGTGGACAAGAGCATAGAAAATAACCACTGTAACACATTCACTAGGAACTGGGATCTCAGTGGATTAACTTTCATTAAAATTTGCACTGGTTGGGATTCCAGTGCCGCCATTACAGAAAAAAATGCGCTTTATTTATGGGGATCAAACGCATACGGTCAACTCGGTCTCCCGAGGGAACATTTCCCCAATGCTTTAAAACCCATACAGCTGGAACTCAAGGGAAAGACAATAAGCATGGGAATGCGGCACACCATCTTGGTTGATATAAACGGTTGTGTCTGGTCCACAGGCTGCGGGAAGCGTGGTCAGCTTGGTTTGGGAGATTCCATTCTCAACTCGGATACATTTAAAAAGATACCTGGCCTCGTAAATATTGAAAATGCTGTATGCGGCCAGCACCACACCTTAGCTTGGTCCAAAGTGGATAATATGATGTATGCATGGGGTGACAATAGTCACGGACAACTTGGCTGTAATAAGAATGTATTTGACCAAGTATTTTTCCCAATAAAAGTAGCCATCTTATCTAACTGTCTTGGAGACATTTCAAATATATACTCTGGGTGGACGCACAGTGCTGTTCTCCTGAACAATGGGAAAACTATCTATTGGGGGAGAAACAATTACGGACAACTGGCATGTGATTATAATCCAGAACAGTCACATAATGCGCCAAATATCAAAGGTTGGTAACACTTTTTAAATACATCTATTTAAATTTCGATTTTGGTGAACGAATACAAATCTGTAAATAAACCCACCTCCCGACATCTAATTGAGCTGAAACTCAGCAAATAGACTTATTGTCAATGACAATGCATTCTGTCAACTTTTAATGGCCCTCACGCATTTCTCTGAAATTTGCTACTAGCCAGCCCAAAAGATGACCCGTAAATTGACAATAGATGTATTATAGTAAAAAAAAAGTTTTTAATATGGGTTGATTTTTTAACCATTCAAACAAATTACAACCCCCAATGCGGCGGCATATCTTAAAAGCCGTTCGCATTTGGTGAGTATTTTTGTCAAGTAGCGAGTATATTAGTAACTAAACAAGTCTGAACATCACAATTTTAGTAGTGTGGGTTAGTCAGCTCTTTAGTAGATTTAGTAGACATGTGTGAACCCACCGTTTTAGAAGAGTTCTGTTGTAGATGCAAGGAAATGTCGTGGCATTGGAGCGTAGTTGCTACTGTAAAATGATTTATTTGCGCTGCTATTAATCTCTTTTCGTGTCCATAGTTTATTTATTTTCATTTCACTAATTTATTCTTCCACCTCTTCTAAAAAAAATCGTAAAATATCCATTGCAATCATATTAATAAACCTATTTACTTTAATTCGCCGCAACCTGTTCATCTTACTCTTACTTGATTGTAATGCGAACGGTTTTCGGCAAGTCAAGTAGCGAGTATACTCGCTATTAGACTTATTACTTGATCAATGTGAATATAAAGAGTAAGAGAGAAACAAATTTAGTCCTTAAATTTAATATGTAGTCAATTCCGTCACTCCTGAACACACTGACTCCCGGATTCCTACCTGCTCCTCATATATTTTTCCCTCCCACAACTCCCTCTTCTAGTAAACTTTCGAAATCACTGGACACGCTTAATACAAACATTTCTATTGAAAAAACCTTTCTATTGCAAAAAAACAATCTTCATGTCCAGGTGATTCAGAAATTTGACATTAGGCCCCAGATATATTATTTTTAGGCAATTAAAATTATTGATAAAGTTATTCATTTTTATTTACAGATCTACCTATCCAGAAGTTAAGCTTAGGATCGGAGCACAGTGTGTGCTTGGCAGCTGATGGGACAGTTTGGGCGTGGGGTTGGAATGAACACGCTAACACTGGAACTGGAGGAACTTCTGATAATGTCAAAGAACCACAAAGCGTTAAAGTCAACAATAATAGTATTGTGAACATTTTTTCGGGTGCAGGTCACAATTTCATTGTACACAGATAGTATTCTAATATGTAAAAATTAATGTTTCTTTGTTTGTCCCTTATGCGGTCCCTAAACCATTAATCTGATTGCGATGAAACTTTGGTGAGTTGTGCGCACACCCGCGATGGTTTCTATACTTATTAGTGAGCTCTGGCGTTATGAAATTATTTTCTATACTATTCATCCAATTGTGATGAATCTTTGGTGAGTTATTGTGCACACACCCACGAATGTTCGTATATATGCTGGTGAGCTCTGGCATTATGAAATTTGTATAAAAACTTGCAACAGGTGGCATACGAGCTGTTTGAAAACTGAATGTACCGGGACTGAGAATGTATGAAATGCGGGAGGGGGGAGTGGGAACTTGGGAAAGCACATGCAGGGAGAAACAATTTCTTTATTAACTGGCATTTTTATAAATAGGACAGTGAGAAATCACATTAATTTATTTTAAATATAATATTTATCTTTGGTGAGTTGTTTTGCGCACGCCCATGAACGTTTCGATATATACTGGAATTGGCACTTTTTATAATGCAGTTCTGGCATTATAAAAAGTAATAGGTGGCATGCGAGCTGTTTGAAAACTGAATGTACCGGGACTGAGTGTATGGAACGCGGAAGTGGGGAGGGGAAAGCGAGAGGGGGTTCGCGGGACGGGGGAAGTGGAAGAGAGTGGAAGAGGGAAGGTGGGGAAGGTGAAGGGAGAACGCGTGAGGGGAAGGGGATACAGAAGTAGAACGGGACGAATGGGAAAGGACACGCAGGGAGAAACAATTCCTTTATTAAGTGGCATTGCAACTCATACTGGGAACTCACTAGTATTTTTATAAATAAGACGATGAGAAATATTTTCAACATTTTTTTTTATTTTCAATCACATTAATTTGTTTTAAATACAATAATATTTTACTAAAGATCTTTTTTTCTGTCGCCAATGCAATGATATCCTATTTGAACAGTTAACAAGGTGTAAAAATAAATGCAGTCAGAATATGGGCAATAAAGAAGAGGTAATCGCAGCTAGCGGCAACAAGATACGTCTGTACGCAGCAACATTCTGTGATGAACAACTTTATGTAACACATAATATTGTACATATTGTTATATTCAGTCAAATAAAATGGGCTAATAATACTTTTGGATTTATACATTTACGACATTTGGTTGGCACTTTTAAAGTTTTATAATATTATATTATATTCAATTTTTTAAATCAAAATTTTCTTTGTAATATCAATACACCCCATGTTAAGTACTCTATTTGAAAATCAGTTATAATAATTTAAAGCTATTAAAAAAAATTGCTTTTAACTTAGTTCTCGTAAAGAAATTGATTTGCAGACGAAGTACTTGTGAAGGGACAGATTCTTGTTTACAATGTTGAGTGTAAAATTTATTTCAGATGTACATAACACTGAATCCTAGTTGCCATGTAAACTGTAATTGAAGAATGTAACACGTTTCGCTAAATTTCATCTGTCTTATTTTATTAGTAAAGAAATTTCACTTAAAATAAAACAAGGTTTCAAGCAGCAAACAACCTTAACCCCTCAGGCTAATTTGTTCACTTTTAGGAACAATTCATATAGGTCTCATAGATATCGTTGTCTCTCTTACTATCATGGTGATAAATATGATCTAAACAGTATTAGAAAGAGAAAACACCACACTTTATATTCAAATCTAAAAGTTAACCACAAAATAATTAAAAAGTACACTATTATGAAACTAAAGCTTCCGATAGCAATTTGAAAAAAAAATGAAACTTTGGGAAATTTTTAAGAATTATTTTTGTATACAATGACAAAAAAGTAAAGTGACAATAACATTTATAATTCCTTTTGGTCTAATAAATTATCAGTAATTTTTTTTCAGTATCAGTAATTTTTAACCCCCGACGCAAGGAGCGATGTTATAAGTTTGACTTTCTGTGTGTCTGTCTGTAGCATCGTAGCTCCTAAACAAATGGACCAATTATGATACGTTTTTTGTTTGTTTGAAAGCAGACATGATTGAGATGGTTCTTAGCTACAAATTCATGAAAATTTGTTCAGGCGTTTCAAGGTCATTAGCTCTTTTTGTGTCGGGGGTTTCTTAAAATTTTTAAAATTTTACTTATGTCTAGAAGTTAAAACTTTTTTATGTTTGCATTCAAAATTTATACATTTCAAAAATTATATGTTTATTTCAAAATTTGTTAGCGTATTTCATCACCTTTCAAAAACAGTTTTTTTTTTCCGGATAAGTTCAGAAATTATCTATTTATTTGGATTTTATTGCAAAGTTGAAATATTTTGACCTTCTGACAAAATATGCCCGAGGCCTGAGGGGTTAATACCATTTGATTTTGGTCTATACAATTTGTTATCTACATATTACAAAGTGTTAAGAGTGTGAAGCGCAAAAATAAAATTATGTTAGAAAGATGACAAAAATGTCCAAGCAATATTTTCAAATAATTTACATACATGTATTTCAGAAAATAAACAAATCTCATGGTAAATTTATAATTGATTGGGCATAGAGTAGGTAGGTGCCATACTTTGTTTACCAATATAGGTCAGCAGCAGATCAGTAAAGTTGCTACATAAAGTTATCTATGTAGGCATTGACTTTCCAATAATAAATAAATAAATATGTATGAACTTTCTTTGTCATGGATGCTACCGCTTCCTCTCATTTTTCTGTGTTTTACGTTTCTCCTTTTTATCTTCTTTAAGTTGTCTTTGTTTCTCTCTGGAACAATTAAAAACAAAATAAAATTTTTGTCAATTATCATTTTTTTACATTAGTTTCACACAGAAGGTCCCGCGGAAAACAATTCCCCTCAGGCCCCCAAGGCCTATGTCACCTTTGGGGATGCTATTTGGAGGGTCTTTTTAGAAAAGAATAGGGTATGAGGGGTGGGTAGAAATTTAGGGGTTTAATTTGCCCAGGAGTGACAGACATCTGACATGACAGTTGATCTGTCGACAATTGACCCCCCGGTGTACTTATATACAATGTGCAGTTGGTTCAGGGAAAATACAGGGTATACCTAATTACACAAAATATAAATAGGTGACCCCGAAGGAATGTACAGAGAGGGTGTACCACCGAATAACAAAAGAATAAAACATATTTTCATTCAATTGCATCAAGGAAAAATCTGCTTCTCTATATTTTTTTTTTTTTTTTTTTTTACATGAATACCTCACAAGAGTCCCAACTACTCCCGTCTGAAGCCAGTGAGACTATGGCATCCCCAATTGGGGTATGTTGTGATGCTGAGGGTGGTGGGGAGGGGAAGGAGATAGGGAAGAGGAAGGTGGGGAAATACCTGGCTATTCAGATCTGGTCACCAAACACGGCTAATGCCGTTTCAAGCAACGTTTCAATTCTGAATGGTGGTCTTATACACCAGGGCGATACAGAGAGTATCTTCCACTCTGGAACGTGCCGCAAATATACTATTTATTATTTTAAATGAATAAATTGTGAAATAACACAACTTAATCAAATAAAATTTATTTGCCACGCCGGGATTCGATCCCGCGACCTTCGGTGCGCGAGTCAAGCGTCTTACCGCTGCGCTACGCCGGCCGTCATATATACTGTGTATACAAGAGCATAAGTACAAAAAAATTGACACTGTGTATAAATACGTTTGATATTCATACCAACTTATTATTAATGGTATTTTTGTAGTCTATTTTACATTTGAAATTGGTAAATAATAATAATTTTATAGTAAATATCATTTCGGAGGCCAACTGCCAGCGGATCCCGTCAAAACCCGGACAAACCTCACCCCATCAGACCCTTGCTAAGTCACCGAACGTAGCGAATCACTTTGGGTGACCTATGGCAGAGGTGTTGGTTATCCAATAAATGGTTCCCGGGACGGCAGTACCCATACCCGCCTCCCAAATTAAATCCGCTAAGTACCTATATTATAATAAAATCACAAAACCAACGGTTTTTAAATTGTATACTAAATAAATAAAATACACATGTTTTGCTTGTTTACTCAGCAGACGAAACTTCATTGCGTATTTTCAATATGCATCATGTTATAATGTACAAACTTACAAACGAAACAGTGATATTTGCATCATTGAATTTTTGCACTCAATTTTGTTTTATATCACAGTTTGTTCCGAGAATGTGATGCAAAACACCACTGTAAAACATTGATGGAAAAACCAGGAATTAATAAAATAAAAATATATTTGTGAGTAATTGACAAAATGCGGTTGAGTTATCTACATATTATTTAAAAATAAGTACACTAAGGACTTTGACTCTATTAATTTTTATCTCCCTAGTAACACGACCGTGCATTATAAAGAAAGATGAATAATTAGTTGTATACTAACCGGTCCTCCTTATCTTTTTCTTTTTTCTTGGCAGATTCCTGTTTGGCATTCTCCCTTCTCTCTCGAGCAGCGGCCGCCACGTTCAGGGCGTTGGTGTTCCTCATTAAGTCTCCATCGCCTTCTCCACCGCTAGTGTCTCCCCCTCCATCCTGCTGTATAAACATATCCAATCATTACTTATTTTTAAATAATAAATAAAAAAAAAACTGGCTTTTTAATAAAATAAATAAAAAGCTAAGATTTTTACAGTGGTCAGTGGCTGAGCGGGAATAGCGTTTGGGTCCCACCCGGACGTCGCGTGTTCAATTCCTCAGCTGGCTAAGCCCTCCACAAGCAACATTTTCCACTTAGGTAGTAGGAGATTTTCAAACATTGTTGGGTTATTCGTAGCCCGGGTATGTTTCTCTTTCTTTATAAAAAATGTATGTTTGTTTTTTAATTTACATTTTATTTTACTTTATATTTTATTATAATTGGTATGTATAATTTATTACATGATTTTTTTTTGTATTTATGTTATATGTATTTTATTACAATAGGTAATTTGGTGACCGGACAATTCAAAAATGTGCAACTTCATCACTCCTTTGAAAAGTCAGTAAGTGAGGAAAAAAAAACTAATAAAAAAAAATAGCCTACGTCGGGTTTGGTTATGGGCTATTTAAAAAAAAAAATTCATCACATGACAATGACAGTGTTGAAAGTATGGTGTTGAAGTATGGAGTGAATATGAATATCATACAGGCAATTGCGTCTCTGTATGAGGGAAGCGTTGCATGTATTAGGGTGAACGGTGATTTTACGGAGTGGTTTGACATCACAAAAGGTGTTAAGTAAGGATGCGTAATATCACTGTGGTTATCAATCTATACACGGATGCAAAATTGAAAGAGATGTGATTAGGCGTGAAATTGAGTAATCTGAAAGTATGCCTGTTAAGAATTTAGCCAATGATGTTACAATATACAAACTACTTGGATTTAACTCTTTCCGTGTAGTCGCGCATCTAACATGCCATGCAATGGTGAACGATCTAAGTGATTGTTGAAATTAAAAAGTAGCATTTTTAATGTTCAAGAGGCAGTGTTAAAAAAAATTATAAGATACAATATAATGTCTTCACCAACCTCATTGTCAGAAAGCTGACTGTATTGGGACAAAATAGCTTCTCTGATTTTCTTCTCCTCTTCTGTGTACTTCTTTGGTGCTGATGTGGCAAGGGTTTGTGATCCTAATAGCTTTACCAGTCTGTCTTCCACATCTACCGCAGTGGAGGAGGATGGAATTTCAACAATTTGGCGGCAACAGTCCCACTTTTCCATAATCTCACACACATGTTTGTTGATGTCATGTTCCTAAAAAATAAATTAATGTTTTATAGAAAGAGAGAACCTCAGAATTTTAACAGATCCCCTAAATTAGTCAAATCACAATAATATATTGATATCCAAGTAATTCAATAGCGTGAAGTTCAATTCCCTGACTTAGAGAACCAGCTAATAACCTCAAATTTGTTAAATGATTTAATAATGTATAAAATCTATTCTGAAAGTTGGAAACTTAAATGAATAGGGTAGGATACAAGAAATACAATTTCATCGTTAAATAGTTCAGTCAAGCTGTTCATTGGTATATTTCTAGATTTAAATCTAAAGATCCACATTGGGAATTAAACGTCAAACTCACAACAAAGTCCGATATAATAGCCTCGAGGGCTTCCTTCTTTTCTTCGAGTGTATCATCTCCGTCTAAAATCGCAGTAATGTAAGAACCAAAAACACTTTCATCGGTGTTCAGAGATTTGAGTTTATCGATTAACCAAATTCCAAATTCGTCGACCGCCGCCGCCATTTTCATCCCCAAAAATAAACTAACGAAACAAGAAACTAGAAGTTCAACCAGTCCCTTTCAATTTTTTTCTGTTCGTGGATATTACACAAAAATTATGTCACGCGACGGAGTAATTTCATTGCTGACTCTAGGCAAGCGAAAAAATACGTAGTAAAGAAAGATGCACTAAATAATTTTGTGTTTTGAGTTCTATCAAAATATTTTTTGCCAGTTTTTAATGTTTTTACAGGTTGTACTTTAGCCAACATATGACACGAGTTCTAGCCGTCTGTTTTCTAAAATGTGTGGCAAGTATTGATAAAATGATTTACCAATATTTTAGTATCTATTTAGGTAAAAAATATCCCTATAAATTAGATTCCATAGAAAGAAGAAGACATATTTTGGTAATTATCGGTTCGGACTGGACACGCTTATTACGAATAATTTTTAGAAAAAAACTTCAGATTCGCCTTAATTACTATAAAAGGAAACTTTTTGGCTTGGGGGCGGCGGAAAATAACGCATTTTAATTTTCAATTGCGTTAAATTAAAACTCACTTCGCGAACCGATCGGTGACTGTCAGCGGCCATTAGGCACGTCGCTTTTATGTTGGTATCACTGATACATTGCAAAGAACTAACATTTGTTTTTATTTCACAGACAATCAATCATAATTACACAAACCCGCTAGACAAACCCTGCTTTGCCAAACAAACCATTCAAAACCTGGGATGTTTTTTTATAGTTTGTTGACATGCAGCTTTCGTAGTTTAACCGTGTTTTTACGTATCCCACGAAGTTGGCCACAGTAGTATTCAGTTATTTGCAATGTATCAGGGATACCAACATAACAGTGACGTACCTGATAGCCGCGATTTGACATCGTGTAGATTCGCGAAGTGAATTTTAATTTACGCAATTGAAAATTAAAATGCATTATTTTCCGCCGCCCCCAAGCCAAAAAGTTTCCTTTTATAGTAATTAAGGCGAATCTAAAGTTTTTTTCTAAAAAATTATTCGTAATAAGCGTGTCCAGTCCCAACCGATATTTACCGATTTAGTAATTGCAAGTTCATACATCATGTAATTGTTACACGAAAATTTAATATGTTCAAATTTTTAACGAAATTTTTCAATGATTATCGGAATTAAGAATGTGATATGGAATATCCGCCTGAAAGGTTGGAGTTATGTCAAAAATTATGCAGGAATCGCTGCGGTCGCCAGTGTGGCGTAAGTATAATATTATGAATAATAAAAATTAAAATTTACTCGTATTCCGGATTTTTTAAATGTATTTTTTTACATCATTAATTCACGCTGCATGTTTAATATGATGACTAAGTTGCGCAATATCGTGAGTCAGACATTATTGTTTGTTCTTTGCAGATGGGGGGGAGCATGGTTTGGTGTCTACCGGACTCGTAAGACCCTGAGTTCGGTGGTGGTGGGACATGCTCTTGACCGAGAACGTTCAGGAGCCCCGGAGTATTTGTACTACAATGACCCTGCTCACGAGCAAACCCTTCTGCAGCTTTTCCAGGCCAAAGGCTGGAGTATTGTAGGTACCTTTTTACACACTAATGAATCATGCATTCGCTCTTTGAATGTTATTTTTATTGAATACTGATGATAGAGCACCAAAAATAAATTCTGCATTACCGTGATTGGGATTACTGGGAACGGGAATTCTATGTTGCAATCGGAAGAGCGTTGAGTCTAGTTCTTAGTAACCAATTAATTTTAAAGCGTAAAAATATAATAAGGTTTCTATTTATAATCTGCATTTGAAAGCATCAAAGGCCTACATCAAAAAGTGACCACATTATTAACAGTACTTAATAATATAATAAATTGTTGGAACACTGAATCTGTGCAAAATGTAAATCTGTGTAAATGTAGTACCTAAATTTAAAGTTTAGACTTAGTACGGAACTCAATACTTTGTGAAAGCACTATGAAACAATATTATTAGTCCTCCTTCTCCTTCGTGGCCTCCGTGGTCGAGGGGTCGAGACTCTCAACTAGCAATCCTGAGGTTCAAATCCTGGCGCGAGCAAATAATAATTTTTTGATTGATTTGTATCGTTTCGCAATTGACTCATTTTAAATAATATAAGGTATGTTTGCTACATGTTCCAAGGTGGAAGATACTTTCAGTATCGTTCTGGTGTAAGGCCGCCATTCAGAATTGAAACGTTACTTGAATCGCCATGTTTGGTGACCAGGTCTGAATAGCCGTGTACTCCCCCACCTTCCTCTTCCCTATCTCTTTCCCCTCCCCAGTACCTTATGCCTCACAATACACCCTGATTCTTACTGGCTCCTATTTGTATGTGAATATCTTGTGCGATATTCACATACAAATAGATAAAATAAAAGTCCTTAATACACAGGTGAGCTCCCAGTATTGAGTACAATACATGCTATTTTCATGTAATTATTGTATTTATTGTTTTTTCTCAGTGGCCATATGTAGGGAAATGGGCTCGTAGATGGCGGCGAGCGGTGTGGAGGCGGTTGCTGCAAGTGGCGCGTTATGGCGACCCCATAGAGCGTACCCGGGCCCTGCATCATCTTAAGCATCTCGGCCATCTCAAAGGTAAACAAACCATAACTTCTCTGTTAGCATTTTCAGCATCCCTTCTTGATAGCTGGATATTTGAATGCAAAGGCCCTTAAACCTTAATCCTGACCCAATTTTAAGATAACAAACAATTTGGTTGTAAAAAATGCAATTACTCTGTTTACATCACTATCTTTTAATCAGTCTTTAAAATATGTATGTAATTGCTTTTTATTTGAAATATAATGTTTATTTCACATTTTTTCTTATCTCTTGACCATGGATAAGAAAATTGTGAATAACAATGGATTATTGGTTTCTAGACTTATCTTTTAATTTCAACTCGAGTATGTTTATTATATTAATTCCCAGAATTTACATAAAATGGCACAAACAATTTACCTGAGTCTACATTGTTGAATAATCATTTTTAAATCCCATTTGTTTTAGAAATTTTTTTTTAAATATTTGTGCCTGAGTATCGCAAAATATAATAAAACTCGCTTTTTGGCGATGTTTTTTCATGAATAAATCAACACAGGTGGCTGGTATTAAACAGGAATTTAAACCTTGTCCCCATCTACACAAGAAGTGTTATTGTTAGTAGCCTGATCCTGGCTTTTTCACGATGTGGTGCATCACCTTAACCCTCCCTCATCGGAGTGGGGTAATACACTTCCCCCAGATGAGAGTTTTGTGCGAGATCTAATTTGTTTTTACAACACATCGTCTAAAATTTAGGTAATCCTTTAAAACTATGTGGTGATCGATTTACATTTAAAAAATTATCCCATTACTATTTAAGATGTTTAATAATATCTTTCCAATTCTGATTAAATTATTCTCCTCTCCCCCCCCCTCAATGATTAACTGCTGGGCGAATATGGGCAATGTCCGGTTAAAATGGTAGTTAGTAACTAATAATTAAGTGTTACTTGAAAGTGCAAAGGGAATATAAAGAGACACAATCGCTCCTGATGTGAGGGGGACCGTAGTGAGCCATTTTCTGGCAATACGTGATTATTATCTTCAGGTATGTAAAGGTTAAAATCGGTGTAGATTCTTCTAGGGAATACCTGGTCAGTGAATGCTTCAGTTAGAACTTTGCAATTCAGAATGTGTCTCTAGATTGGGAGGTGTGGTGGATAGCCCAACGCTTGGACGGGTCCTCGGCCGTGCAGCTGGCGCGCATGGGAGCTGGGCCCCGTCTGCTGGGGGCACCCCCGCTGCCCCCCGCCCTGCGCTTGCTGCCTCCGCGCCTGCCACTCACGCGCCTCGCCCAGCTGCAGCCGCACCACCACTGTCTGGCCGCCTATCTGCAGAAGCACGGTGACCCTCACCAGGTATTAACACACTTATCTTGGGAGGCGGGTATGGGTACTGCCGCCCCAGGAACCATATTGGATAATCAACACCTCTTCCATAGGTCACCCCAAGTGGTTCGCTACCTTTGGTGACTTAGAAAGAGTGCTCGGGTTCATGGAGTGAGGTTTGTCCACGCCTTGTCGCTGCATGGCACGTCGGATCGGGAGAGAATGGTTGAGATGGGCCTTTTGACCTTTCTAGCCGGACTCTCTCATGATGGGATGGATTCATACGTCCTCCTGAACACACCGACCCCCCAGATTCCTACCCACCCCTCAAACCTTTTTCCTTCTCAGAACTTTCTGTCCTTTCCTTCCTTAAAAAGACCCTCCACACCACAGCATCCCCTAAGATGACATAGGCCCTGAGGGAAATTATTCGTGTGGAGCTAATGTAAAAAAAAATCTTGTCAAGGTTCAACTTGACCAATGTAAATAGATGAGCTTAAAAAGCAACTGAAATACTGGCCCTAAATGCTATAGAAATAAGACCCCTGAGACGAATGTGTGGTAAAACCATATATGACCATGTTAAAATTGTGGAAACTCAGAAAGAATACAATACTGGATTAAGTAAAGCATACTATCAGTGTGTAGGTTTCATAACTATTCATGTCAAAGGGCTAATTTAGATGTACAAGATTCATCTGACATTGGAACATAACTCCCTTTGAATTAAGCACAAAGAGACAGCATTTCAATAATAAAAATAACATTAAGAAAGCACTGCCAAGCAAACTGCTTTCTAATTACTAAAATATTTCATTCCTCTATTCATATTCTTGTACCTGGCAATCAGCCACCTTTGTCCTATGAATCAGGTGATATAATGTATGACATACATAATATGTATCAGTATTTCTAATCATCAAGCATGTCACTATATTCATTGTAAAACATTCTCACAAAAACACAGTGGCGGTTCTGTACATGGGGAGAGTGGGAACAGTCGGTGCTTTGTTTTCACCAAAATAAATTAATTCTTTAAACCTAAAAGCAATTAACATTTGCAGAAATAAAACACAAAAAAATTATTCCGGATGTTTTAATGCGACCCGGCGACCACTCAGGTCATCAGGCTGACCAGGGCACGAACCATCAGAGTCCATTTCTCAGTGCGCAGAACCTACCGCGCAATTGGGGGACAATCCGAGTTAAAGGGATGTACTAGCTACGGCCGAATTCGAAAACTGTCAAAATGTATTAATTATTACATCGCTAGATGTCGGTAGTAATGCCATCGCGAATTTCAAAACTTCAACATTCAACTTGTGTTATGTTGTGACGAGCACAATATTTTTAAATATCGAAGTAAAAACCAAACCAATAACAAAGTGTGTTTAATTTATGGAACTTATTATTTTGGTAGAATATTTAGTATGATCCTTTTTACGAATGTTTCATTATTTGCTTGTTGATGGTTTTTTCCCATAGTTCACGTCATTCGTATACACTCGCGCAGCTCCCATTATAAACTACCGACGCGACGTTTGGAATCTCGTGGTTCATTTATTGTTATTAAGTTTATTTTGTAGAACTCCATTTTAATTTCTTATTTCTTTTATATGTTCAATAATATTATTATTTAATGTATAAAAACAGTTTATTAAAAACAAGTTCTGCTTCGTAATTATGTATTTCGTATTTATGCATTGTATAAATAATTTTTTTTAAGTAAAACTTCTTTACGCACGCTCGACACTTGGGGGTAAACTGGTGAATGCGTTACGAAAAGTGTGATGCGAACGGTAATCGATGCGAACAGTGATCGATGCGAACGGTGATTAATGTTATTAAAAAAGGAAACGAAGCATGCAAAAGAAAACGGGGCAACTTTTGCCCAGCGAAAAAAAGACGCCTGAGTGTGTACTACTGTGTGAAATGCAACAAACCAAATTGTCTGGAATGTCAACGTCTATGTCACCCCAATGTCATATGTTCTTTTATAAGATAAGTGAAATTTTATTTCAGTCGTGTGGTCTTGCACACTCGTTTTTTATTTTTTTTAAATGTTCAATAATATTATTATTTAATGTATAAAAAAAAGTTTATTATAAACAAGTTCTGTTTCGTGATTATGTATTTCGTAGTTATGTATTGAATAAAAACAGTTTATTATAAACATATTCTGCTTCGTAATTATTCTCGTGGTTCACATTTGGAGTCGATTTTATGGTGTTTTTATTTTTGAACTGCCAGGCTGCTGGTCGGCAGACCAAGGAAATCATGAATGGGATGATCTAGATTACAGTTTTTTGTTAGTTTCGATCTTGTGTTCGATGTAATCGATGCAGCAGGGCATGCGAAACCGATATGAAACGGACGAGGTTCGGAAATTTACGTCGTTTTACGGACGAACGCAGCTCTTAAGGCGACGGTGCGTTGGTTGTTCGAACTTCCAACTAGTATGGACTATTTTGGCAATCTTAAAATGACTATTATTATTATAAATTTGTACAAAAATATGGACACGCGACAGCAGTGAGGGGCACCGCGGCAGGTTTTGGCTTATTTAAAAAAATATGGCATTCTAATTTAAAACTATAATGAAATAAAAATAATAATTCAGAAAACGAAAAATTAATTTTTTTTTTTTTTTTTAAAGTCGTACCCAAAAAGCTGCCAGGCTGCTGGTCGGCAGACCAAGAAATTCTTAAATGAAATGATTTGGACTATAGTTATTCATTGGTTTAATTCGTGTACTCGATGACGTAAAATTTACTATTTTTTACCCCACTTTGACGCCGGCTGCCTGCGAACGTGCCAGGCTGTCGGTTGGCAGACCTGCTTTTTTCTCATTTTCTAATCGACCTTTATTATTCTCGTTGTTTTGATGTCGTAATTTTTTCGAAAAAAATCACTGACTATTTCCGTGACAGCGCGGCTCCTGCCAAGAGGCGCACCGGCAGACCAGCTTTTTTAAGGTTTTATAAACGTCCATTATCACTACAAAGTAGTTTCATTCGTATACTCGATGACGTAGGGTTTACCTATCTTGTCTCTTTGTCTATTATACTTAATACTAATCATATAAGGTAATTTTTGTATCTACTACCAAACACAGCGTACATAATGTACCTATGGAGAAATGTTCGACGAGTGAATGAATGTCCACGACACAAACAAATGAACTAATACTGATATTCCGAAATACGTCACGCTACATATATTATAGCTGTGTGTGTGTACGCAGCATTGAATTCTCACACATACTTGCAAAACGTGCCCGTCGCCACACGCATGGAACAATATGAACATCGCACAAACCATTTTCGGAAGTATAACGCACATGAAATGTTATATTTTAAACGATTTATACAATATGGCGGTTGAAAAAATACAATTCGACAAACTTACACCAAAAAAGAGAATTTTCGAGTACTTTCTGTTTTTGTAGCTTACTGAGTTTACTGCAGTGGTTCAAGTGAGTCGGTATTCTATGTTTAAAGCTATTAATAAAACATTTCGCCCGTATTTTCAAAATATATACGCTGTCAAACGAGGAGCGTACAGTTTCCCTACCTGCCAACGGGAGATTCTAGCCCGGAATGAATAGAAGCTACGAAATGTGTTCGATTTTGGTGAAAAATTAAGTATTTATTTAATTATCAATATCCACAGATATCATAACGATAATAAGAGGCCGTACTTTTACAGATGTGTGTATTATGTATATATTTTAAATTTAAAATATTGTGTAAAATCATTATTTACGCGATAATCATAGACTAAAGTTTTAAAAGTGGGTTGAATGGTGTATCAATGTTTTTATTTTTCATGGTCAAATGCCTACATCGATTACAAAAAAAAATAAACAGATTGAAAAATAAAAGTCCATTATTTGGTAACAAAAAATATCAAGTCTAAGAATGACACACGAAAGGTAGTATTAAGCCGTTTTAGAGAGCCGTTTTTCAGCAAATTACAATTCTGCCCCTATAATATACTCTTAACCTTTTAGGCATTTTGGTTCATTCTTTGCGTTTCTTTCTCGATTGTAGGCAATCCGAGAACCGCATGCGCACTCGTATGTGAATTTCAAATATTGCGGGGACAATCCAATATGACAAAATACTGAACCATTTTTTTGCGTAGTTTCGGGTGGGAATCGCTCGCTTTCAAATTAAGCTTGATAATATATATATACATATATATTTATAATATATATTTATCTTGCAAGATAAAGCTTTATTTTTATTATACTATATTATAAATTTGTATGTATATATATATATTATCAAGCTTAATTTGAAAGCGAGCGATTCCCGCCTGAAACTACGCAAAAAAATGGTTCAGTATTTTGTCCTATTGGATTGTCCCCGCAATATTTTAAATTCACATACGAGTGCGCATGCGGTTCTCGGATTGCCTACAATCGAGAAAGAAACGCAAAGAATGAACCAAAATGCCTAAAAGGTTAACTCGGATTGTCCCCCAATTGCGCGGTAGGTTCTGCGCACTGAGAAATGGACTCTGATGGTTCGTGCCCTGGTCAGCCAGGACATTTTATATTATTTTGTGTTTAGATATCCGATTAGCATGATTTGACCATAAAAATTTTTGGTTGAGAAACTTTATATTATATTCTCCAGGTGGTGAGATTACGGTACAGTTGGTACACATAAAAAATGTGCATCAAAGAAGTGCTCGAGCCACAATTGCAAAAACTATCAAAACCTATCAAAAATAATTAAAAGGTATTTGTAAGTTGAGTGACTATGAACTCTTCTAATCTTTTCCCAGGATGTGCAACAGATGATGGACTCTGATGGAGCCCAATCCCGTGCGGCCCCCGACTCTGAGGAAGAGCTGCAGGAGGCCCTGGGCGCTGCCTTGCACCACCTAGCGGGGAGGGTGGGAGGGGCCCCCGCCGCCATACACTTTGCTCAAGATGGGGGCCTTGCCCTGCTGCAAAGGGCGGCCAGCTCTTCCAACAGGGAAATGCAGCTGATGTCCGCGAGACTGCTGCTTTGCTTGGCACCGTATACAGAACTGCTGCCCATCATTCACAGGGCAGGTAGACAATATAATATTTACAATAAATATAAGATATTTATTAATTTCAATCCCTAACCATTGTGTTCGATTCCTCGGCTGGCTAAGTCCTCCATCACAGAGGAAGTAGGAGATTTTCAAATATTGTCGGGTGATTCGTAACCTAGGAATATTTGTTTTTTAAAAAACAAAAAAATATTTTTAAACATTTTTAGGAATCATTTTGAAAGTTCCAGCGTTTTCATAACTTTGATATTTACGTGACTAACTTTGTAGTTTTACAGTTTATCAAATCAAATAGATATCTCTCTTATCAATTATTTATTACATAGAAATCTCAGTTTCCCTCATCTTTTTCATGACAGTTTTAATGTAATGTTAAAAATTTTCTTGAATGCCTCTGTATACCTGTAATTTATTAAATTCATTATTTGGTAATAGAGAAGTCCAGTCCATTTTTTTATTTTTTTTATGAAAAATGACCTTCTAACTTAAATTACTGCATATATATTTTTTTTTAGAGTTAGTTTTAATAGTTAAAATAATTTTCAAAGTTTTAATTTTTGGAGATCCCTCGAAAACACCCACATCTATGGTGAATTTTATGACGTCATCTACTAAAATAACGATTCACTATTTTATAATTTTTATGTTGGTTTTCTTGAATCTCACATAGATTTGCGCAGGCGTGCGGCCATCTTGTTTATTATAACGCGTTGATTGGCTAATGGCTTATTTATTGCAAATGGCGAAATCAAATTCTTTGCAAAACAATGAATGACGTTGATGAATTTTACTTGCAGTTTTATGTTTTTGATGATAATTTTCGCTTAAATGATTAATTCACTGTGATATTAGTGTAATTCAGCATAAGTACTAATGCTGCCTTTACTTTTTTTCAGTTTTAGTCCTTAAATAATGTTTTGTTGGTGATTTAGTTTCGTTCGGTTTTTAGGTTACTGACATTACATAATCAAAGGTTACTTCTCTATAATTTTTATGACTTTTCCGCGTGAATTTAATAAAACTTCCATAAAATTAATATTATTAATAATGTAAAAGCCTTATGCATGTGTAAATAAATACAAATTCGAGAAATCAACGCATTAATTGCGTAAAACCGAGTCCAAGATGTCGGATTTTTTCAGTTATTTTTTCGGAATTATTATAATATTTTTTTATCGTTTTTAATTGTATGAACGAGATAAAAAGTGAAGTGACAGTTTTATTCCAAATTCATAAAGTAAGAGGACTTTTTTTTTTAAATTTTGAATTTTCCTAATTTTTTCGACCATTTAATAGAATATGTTTACAGTTTGTCATATATCGTATGGGTGTTACTACCATTACGATATTTAACTCTCTATCACAGGAGGGAAATAAAAGCACTTAGTATCAGGCTGTATAAAATTGCATTATATATTTAAGTTTACTTGCGACAATATTTAATTAGTAAATTACAATAATTGAAAGCTACACAGAACGACCAACGGAAGGCGAGTCTCCAGCGGGAATAAAACTCGGAGCTCGCCGTAAACTGCAAGTCACCCGTATTTGTCATCAACGGTGTTGCCTTCTCAGAAAATACCTTTTGGGCTGTTCAATTCATGCCGAATGTAGGTACCACCACATACCTTCCCCCCAGTTGCTAAACGATATGAAAAATATTTGGTAGGGATTCCAAAAGATATTTTTTGAGTGTAGCGTGTCGGACAAGACAAAGGAAAATTTAACTTATGACGTCACATTGTGTCAGTGCCTGGGTTTTTTAATAAATGATGGTAGTCGCTGTTAAAAGTGTCTTGAATTGCAATAGGCTTCCTGATGCGATGTGAGATCATGTGAAAATATAATGAGTTACTAAAAATATAATATATTCTATACTTGACATCATTGTAAAATATTTTGTTCCTATGCGTTCAGAAATATATAGTATATGTGTGAAGGTATTTTTATGAATAATATCTCCATAAATTTGTGAATGCATTGGAAGTTTTTAAACATAATTTTACTTGTATATACATCCTTATATTAATCAATAACCAAACATTGGCTGTGTTAAAAGTTGCCAAGTTCTATAGAAATAGCATGATATATAACTTGTTTTTAAACAAAAGATAATTGAATCACCTTATTTTGTGATACACACCTGTATTCTGTAATATAAATAATAATAATTAAAAATAACTGAGTGTTTAATTTATTTTAAACCTACTTGTTTTCAATGTTTAAAATGTTTAGGAAATATTGATATAAGTAATTATTTGTTTGAAGCATAAACTGCATCTACAAAAAAATATGGATGTATGTAATTAATAAGCTGCTGGTATAAGTATCACAGTACGCTATAGTAAATTATCCTATATTAGATTATTATTTTAAATACATACTTGATTAACTTAACTTATACTAGATATAATATTTTGCATTGATTGCGAAGGTTAGTTTGACACTAAACGTTGAAATAATGTTTTTATTATTCAACTTACTCATGACTCTGTGTCATAAAAATATGAAAATAATAACTAAAGTGTCTAGTTGTATACAAGAATGATTATACCAAAAATTTAAAAATATATATTAATCTATGTTTACTGAAGCACACATGGTAATCATCTGTTATGTTTATGTTGGTATGGTATGTTTTCATATTGTAAATATTTAATTGATTTAACGAAATATGAAAACAGATGTGTTTCAGTATACACTATATAGTTATAAAAACTCAATACTTGCTACATCAAGTGATGTCAAAGTCGATGCAGCAATATTGAGCAGATATATTTATTTACATAATCATTTTTACCTGAATTATTTTTATAATATAAAAGCTGTATAAGATATCTCGCGTAGAGCGAGTTGAATGGAAAATAATTCCTTATAACACATTAGATGTAATGAAATGTTATCAAATGACAAGTTGTTATTTGAGTTATACTATACTTTACTGCGCAGACAACCATTCTTATTTTTACAATTATAAATTCTTAACTAATAAAATTATTTTCAAATGTTTACTGAATCTGGTTTATTTTTACTCAACATACTAAGGAGTTTTTTATAAAAGGTAACTAGACTGGTTTTGATTTAGCGTCCAGATTAGATATATTATTGTTTTTATTAGATTATTGCAATTAATTATTAATGAGTAATAAAATATACTCGATTTTTGTAAACATTTGAAAATAATCATAACATAATATTATGTGACAGTTTCATCAACATGCCCACTCAGATGTATGTATTTTGTAAGTACATCTGAGTAATCATGGTTGGGATTATTAAAAACAAAACTTTACTCTACATAGCTTGATAATTTTGTAATGTATTATTTTAGTTTAAATGCTCTTTATATCTAATACCTTTGTTAGTTAAAAGCTATTTGCACAATGCTATATACTATTTTAAGTATATGAATGTCAATATATGCTATATTGGATACCTATCCCATATAGTATACATTAAGATTCCACGCTGTCAGAGTTATACACTTATTGTAACAGACGTGACGCCTTTACAAGAACTGTAAAATAGGTCCGGGTCTAAGTGCACGCTGATGAGGATGTATGATGAGTAAAATAATAAAAGCTGGCCTCCTGCACCCAGTGTCTGATGAGTAAGGGACACTGGATGTGCCTATTCTTCTGCCTGAGCCTGGCGCCTTGCGGTGTCCTGGAGTAGGGCCGGCTTGTCTGGAGGAGGTAGGCACCAGGACGGAAGACAGGCAGAAGTCGGCGGGAGGCAGCTGGTGTGGAAGAAAATACTTCTTAAGTAACAAGTAATAAAACAAGTTTTGAAGAGTCGAAGTGAACTGATTTATTTGAAAATTGGCATGGTATATAAAGGGGGCTTGTACCCGACAGCGTTCGGACAGTGTTTTTTACAAAAGGTGGAGGGGTTTTCGTCCTCAGACCAAATGGTATAAATAGGGCGGCCATTATGTGGGCACCCTATTTTGCCGGTGTCACCGTTGAAGGCGGTCGCTTAAAATGTGTTTTTTATAATAATTCTACAGAGTTAATTGTGTACATATGTGTTCGTTATTATACAGTAATCATGAAATAAACCAATTGTCTATTGCTAGATTTTTAGTTAGAGACGTTTAGCTCATTTTTGAGCTAAATCGCATAAAATATAAATTGATTTGCCGTTTGGCTGAATATCTGGTTATTTACAGTTACAATGTTATTTTTGCGAGGTCCCCCGTAAGATGTTTTAATGAAACCTGTTTGTTTCACCATCTTACGGGGCACCTGGATTTTTAAAATCGGAAAAACGTATTTTTACCGAAATTTTTCTAAGTGTTTTTTGAGGGTCATTTATTGCCCTAGTTTGAGTAATTTAAGGGCTAGAGACTCAGGCTCTCTTTCCCTCGATGCCTTGTAGGACTGCGGAATGAAATTTCTTAGTTTCATTATCCTACAAGGATCGTAACTAAAAATAATTAACAATATGTCAAAAAAAAGGAAACATAAAAAATACAAGTGAAATGATAAGTTGAAAAATGTCCCTGGTGGCAACCTGAGCATGATAGCGTTTATTTGTTGCACCGGGGGCATTGTACATATAAAAATGAAAGTATTTTATTAATACAATATTACAATTAGAATAACTTTTAAATTCTAAATGGAAAACAAACATAAAAATATTTTCAACGAAAAAGATCGCTGGCGGTACGGTACTAACGAGCTCAGTGGCCAAGCGGGATTTTTGGATTTCGAGCAAAATCCCAAAAAATGACCACTGAACTGTAGAGGATACCGCCAAGGATGTTTTTCGTTGAAAGAACATACGAGGATATGTAACACGTCCGTTACACTTATGAAAGGTTATTTTTAGCATAATGATTACAAGTCTTGTGAAAAGCGATTATAGCTAGACACGCAGTTTTCATTGATTGATATACAATGTTTTAAATATGCTTAAATTAATTACATGCAGGTACATGATTTTGAAGGATGAAATTTTTCATCAATTGATAATGCATCATTTCTATGACAATGAATTGCATATATTAGTATTGTATTCTAATTATGTTGTTTGTAAAAAATATTCAATTATGAATGATGATAATAAACAAAAAGCTCAACATTTGTGTGAAATATTGTAGACTTTGTTATTTTTTATTCTTAGCCATTTAAAAATAATTTTACTTTTGAAATCTTGCTAGAGCAATTTATGATTTTTAGTAGGTATTAATTATTGAAGGTTCTTATATATTTCTGATAAAAATGAAATGCCTTTTTATGCTCTAAGCTTGCCCTTATCTGTCTGGGAAATGAACTTTTCGCCCAGATCTTGTTGGTATTGTGGCAAAAGAGTTTGGAACCGTTGTAGAAGCTGGCGTATTATCCTCTACATTTTCTTGATCCTTTTCACTGGCAGGTATTGATTTGATGTTTTCAAATTCTCTGCAGTCGTCCGACGTAGATATCAGGTTCTTCCTTAAGAGTTTCATTGAAGAAATCTCATGGTGATTTTGGTGTGCTACCCAATGTGAGTTCAGCTGGGAACATTTTGTTGGTCATATTGAAGTATCAGGAAACATTAATTCAACATAGGACGAGGGCGGAGTCATCTTTTGCCTTAATATAATCGTCAGGTTGACTCTGCGCTTTCCCTTCAATCCTTAGTTGTTTGAAGTAGGACAGTTAGTCTCTTCAGATTGAGATATTGTGTCAGCTACTGTATTTTAGAATATGTGTGATAGTGCTTTGATATATGAATTATAGAAAATATTGAAGTAGAGAAGATGGCGGTAAAATCGATTTGTCTCTTTTAAATTTGAGATAGTAGCTATTGAGTTGTCCTTTAGTATTCCTTTTTCCCTTTTCCAGTTGCCTGTTGCCTGTTTGCTGGAGCTCTGTCCAGTTGCCTGTTGCCTGTTAGCTGGTGATATCTGTTGCCTGTTGGCTGGAGCTGCGTCCAGTTGCCTGTGTCTGTTGTCCGTTGCCTGTTGCCTGTTGTCTGGCTCTAATGGCCAGTTTCCTGTTGCCTGTGTCTGTTGTCCGTTGCCTGTTACCTGTTGTCTGACTCTAATGGCCAGTTTCCTGTTGCCTGTGTCTTTGTGTCTGTTGCCTGTTACCTGTTGTCTGACTCTAATGGTCAGTTTCCTGTTGCCTGTGCCTATTTATTTGCTACAAGTGTTTTTTGTTACTTGAGCGTAAGGAATGGACTGCTACTGTTTGCGAAATCACACTACTGTGTGGCGTCGCCGTTGTTTTTCGATTTATCTATGTTGTAAGAGCATGGCTGGTAGCATCTATACGCCTTTTCTCCATATTTCATGTGAAGTTTGCAATATCCGTCTTGGTTTCCTTTGGGTAATCGACCGCGAGACCCGGACCTCGGTCTTCTAGCGGGATTCTGCTGATAATACTTCTGGTAAGAAAAATTTCTCTGAGGGCTACGGTTTCGTCGTCCTCGGAAGGTAGAATAGTTGTCGTTTTGTGATATTTTAAGCTGAGTCACTTCCTGTGTGAGCGCTGAAATTTGTTTTTGAAGTTGTAACAATAGGTTAGTTTCTATGTTTTCAGGTTTTGATGTTGCAGGTTTGCTTATATGTTCCATTGCGCTACATTCCGTTGATTGGTAGACATCTGTAATTTTGTCTGCAGCCGTCGCTAGTTGATTAATATCATTATCCGCGAGGGCGGATAGGATTGCTTGAACATGTTGAGGCAAGCGCTGAAGCCAAAGTGTACGAACTATAGCGCTATTTGCCAATGCTGGTCCCGCCAATTCCATCATGTGACGTAGAAGACCTGTCGGCTTGCGATCCTCAAGCTGAATTCCAGTTAGAAGTCTTGTTAGTCGTTTTTCTGCTGAATCTTGTAGTCTGTCGATCAGTGCGGCTTTTAAGGTTGAATATTTGTCCGTCGTGGGCGGCTTCGTGACAATATCGCTGACGCACTGCAATGTCTGTGTATCCAGCGCAGTGACTATAATATTATATTTTGTAAAGTCTTCCTTGATTCGTGAGTTTACAAACTGTGATTCGGCCTGAATGAACCAGAGCGAAATGTTCTCTTTCCAGCATGTTGATAGTCTCACCGAGACGTGGTGGATAGCAGGCTCACTGCTGCTCTGACTTGTTGATTCCATATTGTCTGTTTTCTTGTTTAATTGAATAGCTTCAGGTATTTGCGTTGATCTGGGATTTTCCCCTTCGGTTGACATTATAACCTTTTTTTAGATGTAGGAGAGCTTACGCATAATAGGCGGAAATTTAGCAATATTCAGATGTAAATTAAAAAATATTAAAGATAAGATCGTGCTATTCAATTGTACACAAAAAACAATATTCAAACCAATAGATTTCACAACATGCTATATAAAAAAAAATATTGCAACCTTGCATCATATTATTGTTGAGATTTATAATTTTAAGAACAATATATTTTTAAATCCCGAAAGTGATACTATCATTGACCTCTGTGTTTTAAAACGTTATATTATTTGCGTAATCCAAGACTCAAACCATAATTTTATTGCGTTTTGTTAAATTTATTTGACTGTGACATCTGCAGTTTTCTACATTGGTAATTATAATGCCCAACAATACTTCACAATGAACTTTGAATACGTGATAGGTAGGTTTTCAATTTCAAAGATTCGTAAAATTTGCAACATTTGAACTGTAGGTAGGTATGCAAAAAAATAGTAGGAAAATTTCTGGATAATATTATGGATTTGATTGAACGTTACGTCCGTATGAATCTTGCTGTCCAGCGGCTGCTCGATTGATGCCTGGACATCGGCTCTGCTTCCCTGCTGATGCGTAGACTCTGCCCTGGTAGAAGTCAGCTGTTCTGTTGAAAGTCAGCTGATGTGGAGGAAGCTGGTGGTGTGCTCCGGAACAGGCTGCGAGCTGCTTTCTCTCTGGCGGCCGTTGTTTCTGAAATCGATGTTTTTACGCAGTTAATGGTCATTGCAAACACGATAATTTTTAAAAATCATTAGTTGCGACAATAATCATATCATATAATCATATAAGGTATGTAAGATTCACAGATTTCTGTATTTCCGATACGATCGAAATCGCAACGGGATGTACTATGTACATACTATTTTAAAATTACTGAGACGTCATTTAATAAAGCTACTAAAATACTGATTGTTTGAAAGAAGTTTTAAAATTGAATTTGTACTTACATAAGTCTCAGGAAACCCGCTGGCGACCCCCTCCCGTGGTGTTCGATATTTATTAATGCAAAAAGGAATATAACATCACGATTAAACTCGATGATGGATTAAAATTGTGTAAAATGTCGGGTCACCAATGTATCGTATGGGTGTTACTACCATTACGATATTTAACTCTCTATCACAGGAGGGAAATAAAAGCACTTAGTATCAGGCTGTATAAAATTGCATTATATATTTAAGTTTACTTGCGACAATATTTAATTAGTAAATTACAATAATTGAAAGCTACACAGAACGACCAACGGAAGGCGAGTCTCCAGCGGGAATAAAACTCGGAGCTCGCCGTAAACTGCAAGTCACCCGTATTTGTCATCAACGGTGTTGCCTTCTCAGAAAATACCTTTTGGGCTGTTCAATTCATGCCGAATGTAGGTACCACCACAGTCAAATAAGAGTAGAAAATAAATGAGGGCGCCACCGTTGCCCAAATGGCAATACTAAAAATATGACAATGGTGTTAATCTAAAGCTGTGTAACCTACATTTTTATTAAAAATTAAAAAGGCATTAAAGTGAAAAAAATATTTTTTCACTGCTATATAGATACCCACTGATCTCAAAATTAGAATTGCATTTAGGTATATTATTATTATACATTTGCAAATTTGTGTTAACATAATGAAGAATAATGATATTATAATAAAATTTAAAACACACTTTAGAAATTTGCTCGCATTTATTTAATACTAGCTTAAGTACCTAGCGTTGCCCGGGCTTTAGATCATGCCTCTAATTTTATATCTGAATATATTTAACTCATTCAGATCTAAAAGTAGTGTGACTAAACTCACCATTAATGATTCTTCCTTTCCACCTACTGTTAAATTCAAATCTATGTTAAATTAAATGAAAGCCAATAACTTTGTAAAACACAATTTAATCAAATTTATGTCATTTAGTAGGTACCTTCACAATACTGCTTATTCGATTTAATTTTTTTTAAGAACAAAATGTTTTTAAATGCGTATACAGCGTTTTGAATTTTCAGTGTCATTGCACTTTTAAAGAATATTTGACAGATAAATTGGTGTTGCCAGCCTAAAAATTTCTTAGTTCCATTTTATTTATTTTCTACTCTTATTTGACAGACTCTACAGTCGGCTGTTTTTTTTAAATTTTTTCATTTTGAAACTTAAAATACTGCATTTTTCAAACACAATCGTATATGTCAGATACAAAAATCTAAAAGGCAATTCTATCAACTTTCTATAAAGGTATATGCTTTTACGACATCTTCAAAAATAAGAAATATATAGAACATTCGTTTGTGTCGTACCTAAATTCCCATACAAATGACGTACAGCATAAATAAACCTGTCATTACAGTGATTACCATCGTGACGTCACCACAGAGCATTACACAGCATACCAACCTGATGCTGTGTTTTAACGAGAATATTAAAAATGCACTTTTTAATATTTTTTTAAAAACTGTACGTTTAATATTATTAAATAAAAGTTATATATTCAGAATCAGCGTTTATTGGTCTATATGAACATATTTTTTTAAAGCCATAATATTTTTCACTGGAGTTCCTTATTATTTAATTATCTGCTTGTTTAAAGTTATTTCAAAGTTCTGGAATAAAAAATCAGATGTGAAAGTGAAGTACAATATGAAATGAAAAGTACACTAAAGTAACTAACTAACTAACTAACCATCACGCCGTTTCTCCGCAGGGGTAGGCAGAGAGGACGGACCGCCAAACAACTCGGTCTTGGCACACACTCTTTGCCTCACTCACATTCATACATCGTCTCATACATGCTCTTCTATTATTCTGACTCTTCACATGGCCCGACTCAAGTATCTGATTCACTTGGTCGTGCCATGTCTTCCTCGGGCGTCCCCGACTTCTTCTACCATTCACATTTGCATCATATATTCTCCTTACACTCCTTTCCTCGTTCATTCGCTCTACATGCCCAAACCATCGGAGAGTCCCTTTCTTAATCTTACACATCACGCTTACATTAGCCTTGCATTCTTTGCGGATATCCACGTTTCTCTCACGATCGTACATGGTTTTACCACACATTCGCCGCAGGGATCTCGTGTCAACAGCATTCAGTCTACTTTCATCCTTCCTCTGCCAGTTCCATGCCTCACTGCCATACATCAGGGTAGGTACCAGCACTCCATTATAGACGGCTAGTTTCGCGTCTTTGGACAGTTTTTTATTACCGCCAACGGCATTCAGTCCTCCATTAATGGAGTTACCGGCATTCACCCTTCTTTCAATATCTCTATCAGCCTTCCCATCTTTCGTAAATATACTACCCAGATACACAAACTCATCCACCTGCTCCAAGTATTCATCATTCACAACTATGTTGCATACTGTTTTCGTACTCTCTTTCAAACACCATGACTTTAGACTTACTTACATTCATCATTCACTCATTCTTCATACATACTTCGTTCATCCTAGACACGAGAGACTGTAGATCTTCCATACTGTTAGAAATTAGCACCGCATCATCAGCATACAATAGGCAACATACTTCCAGATTACTCAATTTCGCGCCCAATCCCATCTCTTTCAATTCTTGCATACAATTATCCATGTATAGATTGAATAACCACGGTGACATTACGCAGCCTTGTTTAACACCTTTTGTGATGTCAAACCACTCCGTAAAATCGCCGTTCACCCTAACACATGCAACGCTTCCCTCATATAGAGACGCAATTGCCTGAATGAGCTTGGTATTCACTCCGTACTTGGACAACACCTTCCATAGCTTTTTCTTGTCAACTCGGTCGTACGCTTTTTGTAGATCTACAAAGGCACAGAAGAGTTTCTGGTTTTTTGCAAGAAACTTCTCAGTGAGCATACGCAATGAGAAAATCTGGTCCATGCACCCCCTTCCACTCGTAAAGGCACCTTGCACATCCCATATTTTATCTTTTGTTTCCATTCTTACCCTTTCAATCAATATTCTACCATACAGCTTGCCCACTGAACTAAGAAGGCTAATAGCCCTATGATTCCCACATTCCATACGTGACCCTTTACCTTTGTACAGTGGCATGATTACAGCCCTTCTCCAATCTAATGGCGTGTAACCCTCCTCTAAACATTGGTTAAAAAGTCTGCACAGCCATGTGAGAATAATACTACTATCTCCTTTAAAGTATTCGGCAGCAATATTGTCGAAACCCACAGCCTTGCCACTCTTCATGCATTTAATTGATCTTTTTATTTCACCCATACTGATTTTGGTAACATTCACTCCATCATCGTTCATAACCGATTCGCCGCTGGGATCACAACCACTCGGGTTACTTTCAAAGACTTCCTCGAAATATTTCATCCATCTCTCTTTAATTTCATTCTCATTCGAATGTACTTTTTCAAAATGGCTTGTGTTCTACCATTATCCTAGATGTAATATCGTAACTTGTTCAATGTTTAATATTAATTCAATTAGAGTGATTCATAACAAAGAAATAGATGCAATTTTTATTATTTTTCTACTCTTATTTGACAAACTCTTGAAAGTCTAACTCTCCAGTGGTTATTTAAGGGGATCTTACCGCAATCGCAGCATATTTGCAGGTTTTTGATGCAGTTTTTAGAAAATTTCTATATTGTTTATTAGAAAATAATATTATGTTTTGAACAAATAAATTATTCTTCTAAATGGTGAACTAACAAAACGTATTAAAATGTTTAAAACAATTGCGTAAAAAAATATTTACGGAACCTCTAAAAATAGCTCAAAGTTCGATTATATCCTTTAATTCTAAATACAGGAGAATTATAAAAATAAACATGATCACCACATCAATGTTTTCTAAACGGCTAGATAATAAAATTATCTTAAAAAGCATAAAAACAATGCTTATAAAAATAAAAACCGTTTTTCAATAATACTTTGTCTCGCGCCATTATATAAACCAAGGCAGAAGTTATTTCTCGTCAGTACGCGAGATGCTTTGAGAGTGGGATGACGTCAAATTTTACGAAAAATAAATACGTAAATGTGTTGGCACATGAGGAAAGGGGTCACACTAAAGGCTAGTCGTAATAATATTGTGTATTATTTCAGAACCAAGTTGACTTTTTTACTAGAAATTCCATTTCTCGGCCCGCTGTCTACAACCAGCGGCATAGAATATTTAGAGTGCGCCTTCACCAGAATCGTATTCCTAGTTTTATTCATTTGCGCCCTACTGGGCTTTTACATAAATTTCTAATTATACAGTTATGTTAGTTGTAACATTGGTATATCTAATAAATTATGGTAAAATAAATGATTTACAGAGTTATAAAAAGTAAGAAAATTGTAAAATAGATTATAAAGGTTGCAAACAAACAAAAAGAAGCCGACACACTCCTGAAAATTAAATATAGGATTAACGAAAAAAAATATTGAAACCTATTTTATACATAAAATGCGAAAATAAAATAAACCATAAACATTGTGTGCGTGGAGTCCACGCGCGACAGAAGTGAAACTTCTTGTTTATTAGGTAAAGATAAAGATATTATTACTATTTTTTATTGCACAAGAGATAATAATTGAAAATAGGAGGCAAAAAGTTTCATAAAAACACGAAACGATCCTCATCATAAATCTCCCAGTACGAATCTAACGTACCTTGCAGCAATAATTAAAACGACCAAATGTGAATAACCAACAAATTACGCTATTTAATATTCAAACATGTTAGTTCACATACGTTTTTAGATTTTCACGGCCAAAAGCATTTTCGTTGTTTGTTTTTGGGGTGTTATGCCGCGTTGCGCTACCTCCTTCTTTAGCCGAAGTTTCGGACCTGCAGTATCTCTCGGATCTGCTGGATCTGCCCTGATGATGGACACTGCAACGCTGTCCGAAACGTCGGCTAAAGAAGGAGGCAGAGCAACACGGCACAACACACCAAAAACCAATGACGAAAATGTTAGTTCACATTCCTGCCGCAGGATTATGCCATTTTTAATGAGAACTATGGAATGTATGAAATATTTTTGTAGTTTCCTAGGCTTTAATATCAAGGGCAAATATTGTGATGTAACTCTTATTTAGTATTCGCCTCGGAAATCGGAATTTTCGTGGCACTCCAAAATTTCCTTTGGAGTGCCACGAATAATATTATAAACCTTTTAAATTGGTTTAACTTTTTTTTTTTTTTTTTAAAGAAAGACAAACATTCCCGGGTTACGAACAGCCCAACAATGTTTGAAAATCTCCTACTACCACCACAGAAAGCCGAAAATATTGCTTGTGTTGTGATGGAGGACTTAGCCAGCCAAGGAATCGAACATGCGACTATACTTTGAATGTTTGTACTCTTCATCAATGTTTACTTCTGGAATATTTAAATTTATTTTTATTACGTCCTTTACGATTTTTTTTTCAAAATATCTAATATACATGTTATACGAGGTTTTATTTTTCTTCAAATTTGTATTTATAATAGCTTACTATTATTTGTACTTTATGCTATCACTTCGATATGTACTTTTTAATTTTTTGTCACATGTACATTTTTTTCTTAATCATGTATATTCTGTACCATTTCAAATTATTGTAATTTCCATGTAAAACGCCGTTAATCGGCGTTAATTCATAAAAAATAAATAAATAATTATTTGTTATTTTATGTAACTTTTTGTAACAAATAATAATAAATATTGAAAATGGCCGATATTTTGTTTATCTGTCCAATATATTCAGATATAATTATGATCACATATTATGAAAATAGTGCGTAGGTAATTGAATACCGTATTGTTTTGACATCTGTCAATGAAGAACGTGTCCGTTACGAGTCATAAGCGACTGACTACCGTCTAGCAGTGTAGTTGATTGTATCGAATAATTTATCAAACAAGTTTGATCGAAATCCGATCGAAAGAGTCATAAAATCACGAGCTCCTTTTGCAATCGGTAATGTTTCTATCTAAATTTACCTAAAACATGCACATTCAACTTAATAAACATAATTTGAAAGATGCCCATTATTTATTAAACGTTTCATGTTCAAAGCTTACTCAATCTAGTACCATCTAGTCTAGATTTCTTCGCTGCTCTGCCTTCGCCCGTGCGCGTAGCGAATTCCCCGTTCCAGCTTACCTCATTCTTCCCCGCCCCGAAATATTATTTCGGTTCGCGTAAATTACCCCTTAACAGAAATATGTAGCTTCCAAACTAGCAGATATCTTGGGTTTAACAGCTAGGATATGGAATGTCTTGTCAGCTTATGTGTTTCCTCACTCCTACAAGTTACCCTATACCGTTCCTTAAAAAGACCCTCCAATCGGCACCCTCAAAGACGACACAGGTCCATGAGGAAGACCACAGTATTACCTTCTTGTATGGAGTTAATATAAAAAAAAGAAGAAAATCAGAATGTATTTTAAATTAAATTACTATTTATTATATGATTTTTTATTATATTGAGTTTATGCTTTATTTGTATATTTTGTAATCTTTTTATTTATGTTATACTGTTGTTATAAATGAAATTTGTATTTAATATGTAAAAGCCCAATAGGGCATCAATAAATAAATAAATGAACATAATATATAAAAAGAGAATACCTAAAACAGACTTGAAAAATATTTCACTCTATACTTTCTTATTTATTTTTCACCACTCATTGGAATAAATCACAATTCAGGTCTAATAAAGTCCCTTGCACGTTGGCTGGAGAGTGATGACGCGGAGCTAGTGTGCCTGGCCGGGGGAGCGTTGGTCGGGTTGGGAGGCGGCTGCGAGCACTACGGCCCCGCAGTGCAGCTGCTTCACCCTACCCACTTAACCAATACGCCCATCAAGCTGGACGTGATCACTGTGCATGGCCTGCTGGGTATGTAGCTACTCGTTGACTTGTTTTTTTAAAATTTTAAATGAAACTGGTCGTTCTGTGAACAGTAGTTCTAGCATCCAAAAAACAATGTTTCTAACTCTTATTTAATAAATCACCCCCATATTTTCCTCTGAAATCATAAGATTTGTAAGTAGGTAATTAATACTTGTCTACTTAATTATAAATCTTAAATTTCGTAATAAATTGTTATATGATTTGTCTAATGAAATGTCACCATCTCAATTTCTATTATTTTTTGGTTATTCTGATTTGACGGCTCATAGTAGGAACCACAATCATACAAATTCTGGCGGGATAAAAATGTAGTATCCAACATGGCCACATTTTGAATTAGAACCGGAACGCAACAAACAAATTTACCGACAGATAAAATGGCAAATGGTCGAGTTAAAACAGGATTTTGCTACGCTCGGTCAAAGAAGATGTACATTGGTCATTCTTAACACATTTTTTATGTTGTATGATTGTTGTATGAACACATTTTTTTAAGTGGTCCCAATTACAGTGAAACTCTTTTAAGAAGTTTTTCAAGAGGCCAGAAAAAACTTCCTTAGCCAGAAAACTTTATATATGGGATAAATTAAAATAAAATAAAGGGACTGAAAAAACTAAACCCAAGCATGAAACTTCTTAAGGGCCGGGTATCAAACCGCGCTAACGCTGCAGTTAGGTATTTCTTGTACTTGTAGACAAACACGGCCGCAGCTGGCCGCCTGCGTCTGACTAGAGGAGATGTGGGTATACTAGACACTACGGACTTACGAAATAAAAATATACTTGCCTTATAAAATTAAAATTTCGTTTCTACTATAATGGATACAGCTTAACATACTAAGAATCATATTGTGGAATAGCGTGGATAGCTCATAGAGACATTTGCGCCTGGGTCAAACTGCCCATTCACTGCAGTTAGGTATTTTTGGTAGTTGCAAACAAGCTCGGCCGCCGCGAGCCGCGAGCCAGCCGCTCGATCTACTGTGTATTTCGGTTAGATTCAGGCACAACTGGTCAGCATTTAGATAAAATACGGAATAAAAATACACTTGCTTTATAAAAAAAATAATTTATTTGCAATTGTTTATAATTGATACAGATCGACAGACTATAAATCATATTATGCAAGGGCAAGGATACATAGACTTTTTTTAGCCCCTGGACCTTTACAGACGTCTTAGTTTTTGACTCAATGTGACATAGAATCTCATGGTGTTTTGATGTGGAAAAAATTTCTGGTTCATATATGGTTTGTTTTCAATTGCAGACAACACTTTCCTAAAAAAACATTTAAAATAAATTTATTTGTAATAATACAACCCAGAATTTACCCAACATCGAAATTCATTCGATTTATCAATGGATCTGACAGCCGTTGTTTTCAATAAAACTTAGTGACTATTTGAACGGAATCGGTAGAGAACTCAAAATGGTCGTCGAAATTATGCATTTTGACATTAAATTCGAGTTCGGTGAACCTCAAACTCCTTAAACCTGATTTTGAACCAAATCGTCAAAGTACTTAAGATATTCAAGATGGATGCCGAAATTTTGCATTTTGACATTAGATCCGAGTTCAGTGCACTTCCAAACGCCCGAATCCTGATATTGAACCAAATCGGTAGATAACTAGAGAAATTCAAGATGGATGCCGAAATTTTCCATTTTGACATTAGATCCGAGTTCAGTGCACGTCCAAACGCCCTAATCCTGATTTTGAACCAAATAGGTAGATAACTAGAGAAATTTAAGATGGATGCCGAAATGTTGCATTTTGACATTAGATCCGAGTTCAGTGCACCTCCAAACGCCCTAATCCTGATTTTGAACCAAATAGGTAGATAACTAGAGAAATTTAAGATGGATGCCGAAATGTTGCATTTTGACATTAGATCCGAGTTCAGTGCACCTCCAAACGCCCTTATCCTGATTTTGAACCAAATAGGTAGATAACTAGAGAAATTTAAGATGGATGCCGAAATGTTGCATTTTGACATTAGATCCGAGTTCAGTGCACCTCCAAACGCCCTTATCCTGATTTTGAACCAAATAGGTAGATAACTAGAGAAATTCAAGATGAATGCCGAAATTTTACATTTGGACATTAGATCCGAGTTCAGTGCTCGCCAATACTCCCTAATACTCCCTAATACTGATTTTGAACCAGATCGGTAGAGAACACGAGAAATTCAAGGAGGATGCCGAAATTTTGCATTTTGACATTAGATTCGAGTTCAGTGCACTTCTGAACGCCAGAATTCTGATATTGAACCAAATCGGTAGATAACTAGAGAAATTCAAGATGGATGCCGAAATTTTTAGATGTCAAAATGCAAAATGACTTCAGTCCACCTTCAAACTACCTTCGATAGAAATCAGTAAAAAATTTAAATGTTGACATTATTACCTTATTCTCCTTTTCTTCCAGTGGGTGGGTCTATTTTTATGGCACGGTAAGCAAGGCTTCCTTTATTTTTACCCATTTTGAAGGTACCTGAAGTTTAAAAAAAAAAATAATAAATAAAATCTGTAAAACTGTAAATCAAGTTAAAAATAATTTATTAGATAATAATAAATATATTTTATTTCTACTTACCCGGTTTCTGTAACACCTATCTCCTCAATGATTCCTTCAAAAATCAAAGACACAGCGAACAAAATTGTCGCAAAAAAAATATGCGTGCTCCCGCCGTGACCGCTTTCTCACAACTGAATGAATTCTGTGAAATTCAATAGACATTTAGACATCGCGCGGCGCATTATTCCGCCATACATTTTTGTATGGCGGAGGATAGTTGAAAAATTCAGAAAGTTTAGGCGAATTACAATAAAAATCTAGAAACACTGAAGTGCTTTAAATTTAATAGCGTGTTTTAACATAATGTTTACTCTGAGATTAGGGAAGGATTTTTGTTAAAAACGTTTACAACAGGTTCAGGAGAGATAATCGCGAAGGCCTTTTTCAACGTTTTAACTAAAGTTGCAGCATGTATAACTTATAGAATTTGTAAGATTACAGTAAAAAAAGTTTAATCACTAGTAACTTTACACATTTTTCTAACTACCCCTATATAATTTTCTAGTATTGCTGCTACTAGATGCGGATGCTACTGATAATGCGGAGCGATGTTTTCCAAACCCTACCCTTAAGCAAATTTCACTGAATATTATTTCATGTATGTATTTAGATTGCATGTACATAGTATGTTGTGTAATTATATTTGTAATTGTTTTTCAAGGTGAACCATTTGTGACCTGGAGACAACGAGACATAAATGAAGATGAAAAAAAAGCAGCGCAAATTGAAATAGAAGCAGAGGATGATGAAGAAAGGCAATATGGTAAGAAAATAATATTATTTTATTTAAAAAAACACACTCCATAAAGACAAGTATGTATTCTGAATTTATTTTACAATAACACTTTTAAATATGATAATTTTGCACCTTTTATTCTACCTAGCTCTCCGACCGGCCGGGTCCCAGTTCTTAGGTTTTGAAGGAACTGCTTGTTACGCTTGCAAATTAGAAAAATAAAAATTTAATTAACCCTCTTGTATTTGGAAACAACGGGTTTAAAAAAGTAAAACAAACCAATTCTCATGATATTTACAAATAGCTCATAATAACACTCTTCATTACCCACTAAGAGATTTGTTTGATCATATAGTAAGTAATTAACATAAATGACAGTATGTTTTACGGCCGCTGTTCCCAATCCTACTAATCAACTTCTAAGCTGAAATCTAAGATTCACCACTGCAATACGTAATTCCAACACACAATCATCGCTTAAGCAAGCCGGTCAGTCTAAGCCAGCCGGACAGCTGGATTAGCCCTAAGCATAAATCTAAGGAAAGGACTAGTTACAAAAAGTGTCCACAGAGTGAAAAAATACCGCGAATCAATGATCAAATGTCACTCTGACAATCGACAGACGGATTCGCGCTCCATTCAGTTTTTTGTGTTGCATTTGTTAATTTTATTATCGTTTTAATAAAATTAAAGATAAAATGAATTAAAATTTCCATTTTAAAGTTTGTTTTGCTGTCGCACGGAGAAAAAACTTACGTCGATCTGCCAAATCAAATGGGAAGTCCCGATTGTGGCATCACGTTCAAGTTGTCACTTTATTTTTAATATACGTTTGTTTAAAAAATATAAAATACCAGTTAATGAATAACGGTATTTAAAAGAAATAATGTGTATTAAGAAGAGCTACAATAATGAACTCTTTAATATTAATTTTACATAGAAAGTTTTTAATTTGCGACAAAACTATTCATTTATATTCTTATTAAATATGTACAGGCGCAAACAATTAATTTATCTTAATATTTTAAAGCGTAACATGCAAAAAATATTAAAAATCTAAAATAATTTGATCGGCGCCATCTGTGAATGGGTAGATTAGATTTTAAAAGATAAAATGATTGGGAACAACGCGAATCGAACGTTCCCTACAAAATGCTTAAAAATCGCTTGGCTTAGCAAAAACTAAGATTTAAACTTAGATAACGATTAAAAAGTTGGGAACAGCGGCCGTTAGTCAAGCTCTGAACCTAATGATTTTAAGTTTTTACAGAGCAATGGCAATTAGTTTTCAAGCATATTGCTTTTTAAACAATTATTCTACGGTGAAACTCTCCTAAGAAGGAACTGAAATTTGTGGGATAAAGTGGGTAATTTTTCAAATTCAGTCTCTTTGGAATGCTGAGCTCCCGCTACCTAATATCATCATAGTATGCTGAGGGTAAAAATCCAACAAACAATGTATTTTTTTAAATTTTTATTTTACTGTATTTCTTTTATTTTTATTATATTTTTTTACATTAGCTCCGCACAGGAGGCCCTATATTGGTGTCAGATTACCATATTATGGACACTTGGACACGCAAAAAAGGGTACTTTTGGCATTTGAGAAGTTAAGGTATCGAAAAAACCAAACTTCTTAAGCATAAAAACTTCATAAGTGGAAACTTCTTAAGGGAGTTTCAATGTACACAAGCTGTCTGTGCCCGAAATTGGGATTTATTGTTGTAATTAGTTTATGTGGCTGAAATGTTATTTTAATCATGGCCTTAATCGTTTTATTGTTCAATTTCTTTTTGTCCGATGGCATTGACTGTTAGGTGTAGTTCATTTTTCTTATTAGGATATATGAATATTATTATTAATTTGTATTTTGATTTGCAGATCATGAATATGAGTTTGTTCTCCGGGATCTACCGGAGTCAGCAATTCGAGCACCAAAGGATTTGATTCTCAGTCACAGGTGAGAACACATGACCATCAATTAATTGATACACAATTGGGTGAAATTTGTTGTGAATTGAATTATTTGATTTAATTGCAGAGGGCATCGTGGATTCGGCAAGCAGGAGCTTCAAGAGTTGAATGAGAGGACACGCTGTTGGCCCCGAGATTGGCTGCCGAGAGACTGCCCACATATACGGTAAATTAAATAACGATAAATAAACAAAAAAATGTATCTTTTATCCAAAAAAACCATGGGGTTTTCACACGTTATGTGTTTACGCACGTAAGCTTTTGTTAAAGCTTATTTTGAATTTTAAAAAATGCCTGTTATCTAACTCTACTTAACACTCATAAGTAATATTTAAGACTCACATAAGTTTTTGATAAGTTAGTCACAGGAGCATTTACAAATCCATCCAACTTATGGTAATTAATGCTCACGGAAGTTCTACTTTCGTAAGTGCTCGTAGAGAAGGTTGCATCTGTAAGTTTATTTGCATTGAGATGGCTTCCTACCAACAATGATTTCCTGCTATCAAATGTACGTGATTTTGTCAATAAAGACAAAAGGACTTGAGAGAAAAAGTTGGCTTGAGAGAAACAATTCTCCACGCGCTTTTATTCTGTTCTTTAATTAATAATCCGAATGAAAGTTAGATGACAGCATTCGACTTCGATTTCAAATACGTCTTGTTATAAACAGAAACATTGAGATTAGAAAGGATTGAACCGATAAATAATTAAAAAGAAGGATGCTCATTTTCAGAAAGCTTTTTTCCGCCTGAAAAATAAATGATATCTCTTCGGTTTTTTGAATCAGAAATATTTATTCCTGTTTACAGTCATTTTCATAGGTGTGCTTATTTGAGTTTTATCTAGTGTTTTTTTTTTTATATTGTTTTCGGGAGATAATAAATAACGTACTTATCCTAATGATATTTTGGTTCAAATAAAAAAAAAGTTTTTTATAGGGAAAAAATCCTACGAAAACCTTGGTACCATTTTTTACGGTAAGCATCTCAACTTATCAAACTGTGAGAAAACTGTAAGTTCATAGGGATGCGATTGGACCTGTAACTTGCTATAAATTACGGTAAGTGACTTACGGTGTCGTTTACATTGATAATTTTTCCACTTATATAAAGACAGCCTTATGTAACTAAGAAACTAACTAAGTAACCATCATCTCATTTATCCGCAGAGGGTTTAGCATTTTCTGCATTTAAGATTTAGGTGTAGGCAGAGAGGATAGACTTCTAAATAACTCGGTCTTGGCACACACTTGTTTCGTTCAAATTCACAAATCGTCTAATCTTACTCTTAAAATAGCCCGACTCGAACTGAGTATTTAGTTCACGTGATCTTGCCATGTCTTCTTTGGGCGTTCCCGACATACGTTCTACCTTTCAAATTTGCATCACATGTTCTTCCTATACTCCTTTCTTCGTTCTTTTTCTCTACATGCCCAACCCATATAAGCTTTTCTTTGTTAATCTTACTGTTAACGCTTTCATCAGCCTTGTCTCTACTCATTTTTCACACGTTCATACTAGGGATGTTACGAACATTCGCATTCGCATATGCGAATAATTCGCATCATTTAAACATTCGCAATGACATTCGCATTCGCAACAATCGATGCGAATGTTTAGCGAATGCGAATGTTAAGCGAATGCGAATGTTTAGCGAATGCGAATGTTTAGCGAATGTGTGCAGATCATGTTGTGACTCGCCAACTGTCCACGTGTCTTTTGTTTTTCGCGCAAGCGCATGAGCGCGCTAGCCGGCATCATGTGTTTCATTCGACCAATAGAAAGCATTATCATGTCACTTGTCAGTCGTCTCATTCGGTTGTAAATGTTGTATTGTATGTAACTAATCAGTCGTTACCTACGTAAACAAACAAATAGTTTATGAGTTTGTACTTGTTTGGGCTATTTTGACAGTTTTAAGTTAAGCATGGCACCGGGGAAGAAATGTGAAATATGACAATTTTTCACGACTATAGATCGAGACCGCGTGAAGTGCAATGTTTGTGAGAAAACTTATTCTACTTCGGCATTGCGAACGCATTTGAAAACCGTTCATTCAAATGAATACGAAATGCTGGTTTTTCTGAAATATAATATGCCTCTTTTGAACTTCGATTATTAAATTGCTTAATTACGATTATAACTTACCGTTTATGAATTGATTTATTGTTTTTATTTTTTTATTATTTATTAAAACGATGACGCATTCGCGAATGTGAAAAATATCACATTCGTAACATCCCTAGTTCATACATTATTTACTGTATTTTGTTATATAAAAGTGTTAACCCTTTGATTAGTGAGTTGTTTTTATGTGATCTACATCGTGGGAGTGAGTTATTTTTCAAGTTTTTAATCGATTTAATTAATTATCTTCTTACTTTTTTTTATTACAGAAGTTAATTTCGGAGCTTTCGTTATTACTATATATATAAGACAATTTGTCTATTTGTTGTAATTTTTTATTAATAATGTGACATACAAATATCATGAGTTGCTTTGCTGACAAAGAAACTACAATTAAAGTTATTTGTCCGTCTTCAAAATATTATATCACTTTGTAATTACAAACTTATTTTTCAATCTTCTTATTACTTCCATCTGTGCTACCCAGCTAGACAACAAAACAACAATCATCTGTCATTTTCTGTCTCCATGACAACACCTTTTTAAAATACGAACATAAAGGAATCCTATGCATTTCTAAGTAGGTATTCCTTTACATCTCCCCCCTAGGGTTAGAAAATTTCTCTGGAGATTTTCGTCTCTTTCAATTCCTTTTTCTTCTTTCTAATCTTCATTTTCTTCTGGTATGGGGGCAGGAATAAGTTTTGTAATATGGAAAAAAATTTGACTCCATCTTTCTATGTCCTGTATTAATCTTGTATATTGATTGGGATAGTTTATCTTCGATTTTAAATGGACCAATCCTTAACTACCATATCACCTATTTTAAAGTTATGAATTGTTCTTTTTTATCAATTAACATTTTATTATATTCATGTGACTTAATTGTTCTTTCTAATGCAAATTTTCTATCTCTAATCCAGTCATCTGCGTCTTTTTTAAATTTAAGTTCATTTGGTATGAATGAAACATCAGTACCATCCAATAGGTATCTCGGTGCAAAGCCTGTTATTGAGTGTTCCGTGTTATTATATCTATCAACACAATTATGAGCAATAGTTGTCCATGCTTTAGTATTTAGATTTTCATTTATCTTGCACCTTATTTTATTTACGAGTGTTTGGTTTAGCCTTTCGTTCAGTCCATTAGAAAACGGCGAATTTACTGCAGTGAAAATTAGTGTGATTGTTCTATCATTTAAAAAAGTTTTAAACTCTTTTGAGTTAATTCCAGGATATTGGTCGGTGAGAACCATGCCAATTTCATTACAATTTGGTACAATATTTATAAGTTTTATAAAGTACTTTGCACTCTGTGTCTTTGAGGTTACTATATAAGCATATCGAGTAAAATGGTCGACTAAAAGGTGTAAATATTTTTTGGTTGATCGAGAGCCACCAAATCCACCAATTGTATCTATTGAGACAATTTCAAGTGGTTTTGTGGCAGGGCCTAAGTGTGACATTACACCATATTTAGCCTGTCCTCTTGTCTTATTTTTTATACATATTTCACATTGTTTGCATAAATTGGTGATATTTTTAGTTAAATTCTTTGCTGTATAAATGTTTCCTATTTTCTTTTGCATTTGTTTTATACCTATATGACACATATGTTCATGTATCAGTTTTATAAATTTTATACTGAGTTCCTCTGACAGTAGTATTTTTTCTTGCTTTCTTACCTTCTTATAATATATATTGTTTTTATATGTTAACCTCTCAAAAATAGACGTTTTGTTTATTATGTGTCCCTTAGAAAACTGTCAAAACGTGATAATATTTGTGTTATTTACGATTTTTATTAAAAGCTTCATAAATCACGTTTTGGGAAACGTAGCCTCATTCTAAAAACTGTTTTGAAAAGGTTATGAAATAAACTTTCAAATTGTATTATTACAAATAAATAATAACATTTGTAAATTTTAAAATTTAGAAAGCAAACATATAAAAATTGTAAAAATGACCCACGCGATGTTTTATGTGAAAACGGTACTAAAATCACAGATTATGTAAAAAAAAAATACTTATTCTATCGTAAAAATGTATGGTAATTCTTCAGAAAAAACGTCAACGGTTAATACGGAATAGTGTTAATATTAATATTTCATAACAATCAATCATAATTACACAAACCCGCTAGAATAAACCCTGCCTTGCCCTCAAACCATTCAAAACCTGGGATGTTTTTTTTAAATTATGATGACATGAAGCTAAAGGTTTTATCAAAAAAAAGTGCATATTAGCCGTTGACGTTTGTTCCGAATATTTACCAAATGTATAATAAACAATTTTGTCACCTCACTTTTTTACCATTTCATACAAAAATATTTGAATAAAAAACTAACAATGTCTTGAACAAATGACAATCAAACAAGATGGAGGTTCCATTCGGCTCAGATAATTAATCTCTATGTTCCATAGATATTTTTGAATACAGACGCGTAGCGTTGTTCATTATCGATATTCCGTTTTTTATTTCATGGTGATCCGTATACTAGTGATGGAAATAAATCAATTTTTGTAAAATCTCGCGCGTTGACGTCAAAAGATGCTCTAATGTCTTGACCGCTATTATTATATTTGCGTCTTTTGACGCTCTAATGTTCTGAGTGGTTAACTTGTTATTGTATTTTTTTATATCCTCATTTTTCTCTTGATCTGTTTATATATCATTCAATGTTACTAAGTTTATTATTTTTAATTGTTCATGTACATCTTTATTAGCTTCTAATACTGGGTTTCTGCTCAAGCAATCTGCCTCTAAATTATTTTTTCCTGGTTTATATTTTATTTCGAAGTCATATTGTGATAAGTAATAGGATAAATCTCCTAACTCTTCATCCGTTCTAGATTTAATATTTAAATTTTCCAATGGTTTGTGGTCGGAATATACTGTGAAAGGTTTGCCTATTAGCCAGTACTGCCAATATCTTATGACCTCTTTAATAGCTAAGCATTCTAAATATATAGCCTTTTTTTTCTTTTGGACTTCATTTAATTTTTTTGAAAAATATGCCACAAGTTTTTCTTTTCCGTCTTGTTGAGTTTGTTTCAGCACTGCTCCAATACCTTCCAATGATATATTAATCTGTATATATGTTTATTGATAAGTCTTTATCAAAAATTTCTAAGATTGGTTGTGAACACAATAGTTGTTTAATCTTTTCAAAAGCTTCTTGGCAGTCTATTGACCATGTGAATTTTTGATGCTTCCTTAATAAATTATGTAATGGTTCTAAAATTATTGAACTGTTAGGTATGTACTCGTGGTAGAAATTGATTTTTCCTAGAAGTTGTCTAATATTTTTCTGATTCTTTGGTGTTGGGAAATCTCTTATTGAAATTAAGTTATCTCTCACTGGTTTTACTGTATTATCTTGTATTATATGTCCGAAGTATTTTACCGAATTTGTTGCAAATCGACATTTTGTGAGCTTAAGTCGGAAACCTTCTTTTTCTATCGCCTTTAAAATCTGTGATAAATGATTTATGTGCTCGGTGTAGCTTTTTGAAAATATTAAAATGTCAATAAAATTTACAGCAAAATCTGTTAACTTGTACTTTCTCAATATGTTGCTTAGTATTCTTTGAAATATGGCTGTAGAAGTTTTTAAACTGAAGGGTAAACATGTCCATTGGTAGTGGCCTTCCTGGGTTACAAAAGCAGTTTTATTTCTATCTTCAATTCGCAGGGGAATAGACCAGAACGCAGAATTTATATCTAATGTTGAAAAGTATTTACAGTTTCTGGTTTTTGTTACTAAGTCCTCAATCAAAGGAAATGGTTGAGCCTGAGGTACCACCATTTTATTTAATTCTCTAAAATCGATACACAATCTTGTTTTTCTATTGTCTTCTTTTTTGAAAGCTAAGGTTACTGGTGCTGCAAAAGGGCTATACGATTCCTCTATAAGATTTCTTTCAAGCAATTTTCTTACTTGTTCTTCTATCTCTAACTTATCTTCTATTGAACATCTGTAGGGTCTTTTACTGCAGTATTTGTACACAAGTACATCAATGCGTGCTTCATAATCCTTTACTGTTCCAATATCATATTTATCCTTTGCAAAGTTTGATTTATATTTATCAATAAGTTTATTTATTTCAGATTTTTGTTGTATATATGACTCAGATCCATTGTAAATTCTTTTTCTTTTGTATGTTCCTTAAAGTTTATAAAGTTCAAGTTCTTTATATCTTCATTTTCATTAGGATTGTTTTTACAATGTATTTCCTCTTTTTTAAAGCTTTCTTCAGATTTCTGAACAATTTCCAAATTTTCATTCTGAATCAAATTAAACTCTTTTATAGTATCAAGTCCAATTAGAAAATTGTATTTGAATTCTTTTCCATCTACAATGTAAACATCATTTTTCTTCTCTATATTAAATATCTTAATTTTTATTGTTGTTAAGCCTTTTGTCTTTTTTACACCATTAATCGTTAGTAAGTTTGTATTGTTATGTATATTTTTTCCTTCTTCCTTTATTCTTAATAATTTAGAATTTATTAAGGAAACATTAGAGCCAGAATCATATATACCAAGTACGTCTAATTTTCCTTCTAATGATAGTTTTACTTTAATTAATGGTGTAATTATTCGTTTTTTGACTCATTATCATTCAGTTCAACATCTAATACAGTGTTGTTTACATTCTTATTATATTTTCTCTTGTTCTCATAATCATCAGTTTGTTTAAACCAGCATTTCTCTTCAGAGTGGAAACGGCTACCTTTATTTAATTTTTCACAAGTTTTGCAGGGCTTAATTTTATCAACTCTTACTTTATTAACAAATGTATTTCTCTTGAATTTATCATAATTATTTTTATTGACTTTTTGTTCATGTTTACCAATTTCATTGAATGGATTTGCAGTCGATGTTATAGATTCCTTATCCATTTTGTACATTATATAATCTGGTAGACCCATAACAATAATATGAATCAATGTCTGTGTGTCAATATTTTTATTTATCTCTAATAACAATCTTTCTTTCTTTGTGGCATATTCTCGTAATGAACCTCCTTGAAATTTAAAGGCAAATGCAAATTTAACTTGTGACCACCCTTTGTTTCCGTATGTTTCACAAAAATTTGTTTTCCGTATTGCCCATTCTGCGTTTACTGTATATTTTATTAACATACTAGTGTACCAATCTAGGCACTGTTTTTCAAGTAAATACTTTAAAGTCTCAATTTTTTCTGCCTCCTTTAATATCTCGAAACGTGTACATTCATTTTCAAAATCATTGATCCATTGGTGTACATTTGATGTTTTTCCTGAAAACTTCTCGAGTAAAAATCTTTCTGCTATTTTTCCTAGATTTTTATTTTCAGTACTAATATTATTGTCAGAAAGTTTCGTGTCATATATAATTTCTTCCAGGTATTGGTCACCAAATTGTAAATTCTCACCTTCATCTAAGTAAATTTTCCTCAAATCTTGGGTTAAGGGAAACCATATTTTCCGTGTTTGATATCTTTTCTTTAGAGAATTCTTAATTTTGTTATAAACATCCGTAGTCGTTATGGCGGTATGTTTGCTTGCATGTTTTAAATCATCGGGAATATCAAATATATGTCTATCGGGTGTCTCGATTGAGGTTACGCAGATCACATTGCTTTTTCCATCCGATGCTGCTGACACTGTAAATGTGAATCTTAATTTTTCCATTTCCAAGGTTATTGTTTCTCTTCACTAAAATTGTAGTTTTATAAGACAATTTGTCTATTTGTTGTAATTTTTTATTAATAATGTGACATACAAATATCATGAGTTGCTTTGCTGACAAAGAAACTACAATTAAAGTTATTTGTCCGTCTTCAAAATATTATATCACTTTGTAATTACAAACTTATTTTTCAATCTCCTTATTACTTCCATCTGTGCTACCCAGCTAGACAACAAAACAACAATCATCTGTCATTTTCTGTCTCCATGACAACACCTTTTTAAAATACGAACATAAAGGAATCCTATGCATTTCTAAGTAGGTATTCCTTTACAATAATATATAAACTTTTCTTATTGAATTGTAAATTTAGTTGGACAAATTCAGTGGTTCTCAACATTTTACAAATACTAATAATAATTGGACAATTTGTAGAGCGCTGTTTTTGTGAAAAATCACCTCAAGGGAAATAATTTTTTTTTTTTTATTGTATAAAAAGAAATGTACAAAAATAAAGGGATAATACTACAAATAAAAAAGTGGACTAATCCACTGGTAATCCAAAGATAATTCTCAAAATAAAATAAAAAACGTAAAAGTAAAGTCTTATAATAAGGTTGGACAAATTTAGTGGTACTCAACATTTTACAAATAAAAAGTTTTTAAATTTTTTTATTTTTTTATGTATATAAAGATAAATGTACAATATTAAAGGGGTAATACTAAAAATTAAAAAAAGTAGACTAATCCAGTGGCTCTCAACATTTTGCAACAGTGTTTAAAAATATATATAAATTTATATAAAAAGAAATGTACAGTAATAAAAAGACAATACTAATAATAAAAATAAAGTTCAAATTCAGTGGTTCTCAACAGGCGAATAATGTTAGATTTAGATTTCGTATTTATTTTGTCAAACTTTTACTAGCTAAAATATTCTTTTCGTGTGATATTCCTAAAAAAACAGATAAGTGCATAATGGAACATCCAACACACATACATTTTTTGTCTTTTCTTGTTTTGTTATAATCCTAAAAATATTTACTTAACAATATTCATATAATACCAGCTGGTACCCGACATGCGTTGCAATGCCATTCTAAGAAATAATTGTTTCTCCCTACATGTCCATTTCCATGCGTCCCCATTCCCTTCCTGCGTTCCCCTTCAACCTTCCCCGCCTTCCCCCTCTCACGTCATCCTTCCCGCGATTCTTACCTCCTTAGTTACCCTCTCCCTCCTTAAGTGACGTAGCTAGCGTTCCAGGGCGGATACCACATCGAGAGAGGGCGTAATGTTACAGGACGGGTCGGTTTTCATCATATTGTCCAGGCCTACACATACAACGGGGGGGGGGGGGGGAACGGGATATTGGGTGGAGTGGGATGAGGTGGGGTGAAATGGTACACCGTCTTCGACTAGCCGGTGCAGATATCTGGCTCTATGGCAGCCTGTTTTTTTTTTCCTCGGTCGGGTGTTACCCCTCATCGGAATCAAGTGTCACCCCTCTTCGGTTGACACCCGGGCGGACCGCCCCCCCCTCGCTAGGTCACTGCCCTCCTGCCTTCAAATAAAAATACCCACATTTCTGTAGTAATTTTTTTATACAAATTTCATAAGGTCAGAGCTTACCATTATATATAGAAATAAGACCTTACTCATACTTTTGTTTTTATTTTTAGTATCATCTTTTTATTAGAGTACATTTCTTTTTTATAAATAAAAAAAAATATTTTAGAAAACACTATTTGTAAAATTTTGTGAGCCACTGGATTAGTCCACTTTTTTAATTTTAGTATTATCCCTTTATTATTGGACATTTCTTTTTATATAAATAAAAAAAATTGAGTTTATTTTATTTGTAAAATGTTGAGAGCCACTACAATACAAGGGGTCAGGACAAATCAAATATTGAAGTCTACTATCATTGATGCACACTGGAGAAAAATACTGGCTCCTAATGTGCTCACAGAATCCTAAAAGCTTAATATTGTTATTTTATTTTGTTTTTTATACTACTACTGTTACCTTATAATCTCTTTTGTTTCATGTATAATCATATCCACATGCTTTTTCTTTCAAATATTTTGTGTATGTAATTACACATTCTTGACTTGGGAGTTATATTCTAATCAAACTTAACATTCACAGCACATATAGATGATATAACTAATAAGGCTTTAAAGATTCTTGGCTTCCTTTGCAGAACCCTAAATGATTTTAAGTCCTTGTATTGCAGGAAAACACTCTACATTTCACTAGTTAGAAGCCAAGTGGAATATAATTCACCTGTTTGGTCTCCTTTCTATAAAGTACACTCTACAAATTAGAACGGGTTCAACACAAATTTCTTAGGTACTTCAATTTCAAACTCAAAATTCCAATAGAAAACATTAATTATGTAAATTTGATGAATCAACTTAATTTAATTACGCTGTCTGACAGAAGAACCATTTCAGATCTAATTTTATTATACAGAGTCATGAACAACCTTATTGACAGCCCTGCCATCGTTGCTGCTATTAAACTCTATGTACCGACAAGGAATACTAGATAAAGTACAACATTCTTTTGCGACACATACACAACCAACTATCAATCACATTCACTTACCAATAGGATGCATGATTTGGGCAACAAGTTTGGTGGTATTATAGATATATTTGCTGATTCCCTTTATAATTTTAAATACAAATTAAACCAACACCTTGTTGAATCCTACAAATTATCGTAATGTGGGTATAATATATTTAACGATTTGATGTGTTATTGTAATGTTTTATATTATGTTATTGTCAAATATTATATTGTTTAAATATTTCTTTACGCCATGTTTTTCAAAAACTACTTATATATTTTTTTAATTTTTCACTTTTATAACTTTTGGTATAAATTCTAACTCGATTACTCAAATTTAATATTGTTTAAAATATTTCTTTACGCCATATTCTTCAAAAACTACTTGTATATATATTTTTTTCATTTTTCACTTTTATAACTTTTGGTATAATTCTAACTCGATAACTTATGTAAAACTTATTTATAATCTATGTAAAAGCCCCTATGGGCGTATAACAATAATAAATAAATAAATAACCCTTATGGAATGTGCGGGATTGCACTATCCTCCCCGCATACTGGAATAAACATTTATTATTATTATTATGAACTTATACAGAACTGAAAAAACGTGAAAATTGTTGAGAGACAGCAATTACAGATTACTGAGGGGAGAATGGTGGGTAATCTTAATAAGCAAAAGATATATGCCTTTGAAGGAAGAATGATTTTTACAATCGAAGAAGACATGGTTAAGAGTCTCCTCCTCCACACCGCATTGGCAGAGTGGACTATCGAAGACTCGGATTTTAAATAAACGAGCTGCAATAGAGCAAATCAAATTTAAATCTGCTTATAAACGTAGTTAGATTTGTTTTATTCCAAATAATGGGACTCCCATGCAAAAAACCTATTGTGACTAAATCCCGATTGTATTCTGGTATTTCCAATGTTTTGGGCTTGAGCTATACCTCGGTGATGAGAGGAGACTTATTATAACTTGTTTGTTTTCAGAGTGTTGGGCGTGAGCTACGACACGGTGATGACGGAGTGGGGAGCGGGCGAGTGCGAAGCGGAGAGCGGGGGCGGCGGGCTGGACAAGCGAGCGCGCATGTTGGCAGAGGCGTTGCGTCGCGCCGGAGTGGGGCAGAGGCCCACCCTCTGGGCCGCGCACTCCATGGGCGGGCTGCTCGTCAAGCAGATGCTCGTCCACTGTATGTATTATTACTTATTTATTTATTTATTTGGTATAATATCTTACATTTCAATTATAACTAAGCAACGTCGGCCTCACTGGGTAGCTCACCTGTGCTGAGGCCTCCATTTTATAAAACAAAATAAATTAAAATTTGTAATTAAGGTAAAATTGTAGGTAAAATGAATTATTTTATTACTTAAATAAAATTAAAATCGGTATATATTAGGTCCTTACATATGAAATTGGCGTTTTGTATGGGAGGAACTTTGTATGGGAGCTTATGGGAGTTTTGTATCGGAAGCTTTTTCACCTTCCCAATTTGCTTCAAGTGGATTAAAACAGTTTTATCACTAACACCGCAGCCTGCAGCTAACTCGGACGTGGTTTGCGATGGATCCGCTTCCACAATAGCCTTCAATTCTTCATTATCAACTTTGGTCTCCGGCCGTCCACGGGGCTTGTTCTGCAGGCCGAAATTTCCAGAATGAAAACGTTGGAACCAAAAACGCACTGTGTTTTCTTTTGCGGCACCGTCGCCATACACATCATTAATCCTTCAAGCCGTTTCTGCAGCACTGGTGCCACGGTGGAACTCGTACTCGTAAATAACGCGATATTTCAAGTTTTCCATTTTGTAAACTAAGTGACGCAAAGAAAAAAAACAATTAAGAAAAAAACAAATGAATTGTAATTTTCAAAACACAAGTACATGAGTAAATAGCTGTATAAATTTGAATTAGGAATTCCTAACCAAAGAGAAGATATTTGAGATCAAAGTTTCCAGTGCGGCAAAATGCCAATTTCATATGTAAGGACCCAATATTATGTGTTGTGTGTTTGTGAGTGATGTGTGTTTTATATTGTTTTTGAGTGTTACGTGTAGTTATGTGTTTTATTCTTATTTTGTTATGAAATTTTGATAATGTGTATTGTCTTTTTTGTTCTTAATAAGTTGAGTGCCGATTGTCATCCGGGTGACAATATTTCAAGCATATGCGGCCACATTCGGCACACAACAAGTTAATCCATTTTGTAATTTTGAGTACGAATTTATTTTTGTTTTTTCCATTTTATTTTCAAGGGTAAGACTGTTGAATGCTTTTATAGCATGATATTTATAGTGTCTCTGTCCAAAGCTTGTATTTACCGTCGGAGTTTTTATGTTATTTTTGTACGATTGTCTAACTGCTCGGTTAGTGATATTTTGAGATTGTTGAAATTTGTTTTTTTGGTCAAAAATGTAGTTTAGCAGTGTTTTAACATATGTATAATTAGTGTATACCTAGTATGTCACAACTGTTGAATGTTTGGTCTGTATCAGTCAGTCTATGTTTTTTAAGTGTTACCTTTAAGATCGTTTTCTGCGCGATTTCTAAGTGATCGATAGCTGAGTTTGTTGCTCCTCCCCAGATAATTATTCCATATTCTATTATTGACTGATAAAGTGCAAAATATATTTTTTTTCGTTTGTTTTATTTTATATATGTTTCTTATGTTTATATAGACCCTACTATTGCCTAACCCTTTCCAATTGGAAAAAAATGTCCAAATTTTGATGGGCCCCACCAGTAAAGCTCTTAATTATGATCCCCGTGGTGCGGGTGACTTACTGGTTGAAACACGTGCGCGTGAAGGCACCCTACACAAGCAGCTCCCGCACGTTCCATCGACACCGTTTTTTTTCCAAAAAACAGATTTATTTTCCGTCAAGATTTTTTTAAAGACAAACTCGCGCTCGTATGAAGGGAGATTGGTCATCAATCTGGTCATTATGCTTTTAAAAAGGGTAATCAAGTCATTTTGTTGAACTGCAACACTCTTTAAAATGAACCGAATATGCTTACATTGGGACAGAAGGATTTTCACTAACTTCGTATTTCTGTATAAAATTCTGAATGTGTCTAAATTCAGATACCTGTGTAAGACCACCAATCAGAATTGAAACGTTGCTTGAAATGGCTTTAGCCATGTTTGGTGACCAGATCTGAATAGCCAAGTATTTCCCCACCTTCCTCTTCCCCATCTCCTTTCCCTCCCCACTACCTTTAGCCTCACAACATACCCCAATTAGGGATGGCATAGTCTCGCTGGCCCAGACAGGAGCAGCTGGGACTCTTGTGAGGTATTCTGATTGCATTTCAATTTGAGAGGCGGGAATGGAACTCTCCTCTCCTTCCTCTCCTTAAAAAACTCTCCACACAGCATCCCTAAAGATGACATAGGCCATGAGGGAAATTATTTTACTAAGGGCCTTCTGTGTGGAGCTCATATAAAAAAATATAAAAAAGATAGATGAAAAAAAACTCTTGACAGGGCAGCTGTGGAATGTTTTGTAAGCTTTGCTATATCCTCCCACCTCGCACCTACCCTTGATTCAAGATTCAGTTTTACTCCATTTCCTTAATAAGACCCTTCATACAGCATCCCCAAATAAGCCGTTAGCCCTGTGGAGTCAATATATTAAAATGTTTTTATTTTGTAACGTTCCAGCTCTGCAGTCTGAAGATGAGAGTGAGCAAGCCCTGGCCGCCAATACGTGGGGAGTTGTGTTCTACTCCACTCCGCACCACGGCACTCGCGCCGCACACGCCCTTCTGTGGCCTTCCAGGGAGGTGCAGGACCTGAGAGAAGGTGAACAAAGATACCCGCTTTTTAAAATAAACAGAAGTAACCCTGTTTTTAAATACTTATTTTAGCCCCAACATAAAAGTTAAGCTTGAAGGAGGATCAATGGCTTAAATCAACCCCCTTAACCTGGCAACATATTGACCCTTTCATAATCTGTTGACTGAGTCCTATTTTATTAAAACTGTTTTGCATTTCATCTAGTAAATTTGTTTGTTTCACATTGCTTTTCAAGATGGTGGCTGTTTTAAAAGTTCGGTAAAGATTATTTTTTCAAATGTGAAATCGTCAAGTTTGTTAGTACTTTCTTTCAATGTTATGGTACCTACCGGCCTAAAGAAATTTGAAAAAAGAATTTCATTGAGATCTTGACCTTTCTGGACAAATTGTATAATTCCTTATTTGAATTTTTTTTTATTGCTACTTAAAAAAATGTATGGTTTATAATTAAGGAAGTAGGTATTGAAGTACCTACTTACAAAACTTTTAATTTCATTGGAAATTTTGGTTTTGATTTATGAAATAAGAAAAATTATAACACTTTTGAACTACTAATTATTTTAAATAGTATGTAGTTACATCATTCAAACAAGTTTTCCATCAATAGACAGCAGTGTCCTGAAGAGGCTCCACAGCGTGTGGCTGACAGGTAACTGGCGCTGCGTATGCCTGGCCGAAGGGCGCCCCACCCGCCTGGTGCCCGGGCTGCCGCGCATGCTGCTGGTACCCCCGAGCTCGGCGGACGCAGGCGTCGGGCCATGCTACACGCTGCCTCTCAACCACTTGGACATCTGCAAGCCGGCCACTAGGTGAGATTAACTTATAGCGCTCGTTTCATCAATCATCATTTGTTTTCGCTCTCCTGTAAAATTTACTTTTTTGACTTACACCCTTTTCTGGGTGTAAGTCTTTTTTTTTACATTTATCATGTACATGACCGGTCAGTGGTTGAGTGGGCATCGTGGTAGTAGGAGATTTTCAAATATTGTCAGGTTATTAGTAACCCGGGAATGTTTGTCTTTCTTTTTTAAAAATAAATAAAAAATATCTATTGACGGTCACCGATGTTAAAAAAAACTAGTGCAGACCCGTGAAAAATCACAGAATATTCTGAATTCTTGAAAAATCAGTTCTAATTTTGAAAATAACCATTAGAATATTTTCTGTTAAACTATAGATAGGTATCAACTATATCGCTTCTCTGAATTCTTCACACACTCAGTTCCAATTATGAAAATGACACTTAAATTCAAAGCAAATTTAAGTTTAGTACACCAGTTTTCACGCAGAACTAGCTCACAGCACAGACAACCAAAATATTAGTATGTTTGGTAAGGTTTTGGAGTAACAGAGGGTTTTTCTACATTTTTTTTTCACAAAATCTACTCTAGCCTCGCCATTGATGGTAAACTTAGCAGTGTCAAGCGGTAACTAACTCTGCACAGCTCCAGACAGAATTCCATTGCTCCAGACTCTGTCCGTCAGCAAAGCATTCTGAATACCCCAACCATAAAATCCCTTTTTGTTCCAGGCATTCCTTCATCTACCGCCAAGTTGTGGAGATGGTCCAGCACGCCACGGGGGAGCGCTGCAGCCCCCAGGGGTGCTCCCAGTGTTCCTCGCTACCCACCAAGAAGGGCAACTTCCTCACCACTCTGTACGCTCGCATCTTCCAGAAGGAGATGCCACGGGCCTCCGCCGAGGGGGGCCCCCAACTCAACAGAAAACCAAAAAAGAAAAAGGATGATAATGAAAAGGTATATATCTACTATCGATGGCTGGAAGTTGGAATTGCCATCTGGCTATAAGCCCTCTCTTATACCATACATGTATACTTTTATACTAAGAGGTACAAGATGGAAAATGGTGAACATTATGTTGTAAATATTGATGCATAAGCTACACGTTCAATATTTATTGTGATATGTCAATATTTATCATGATCCGTGGGTTCACGATACTAGACATCTGTGATCCATATTGTGAAACGTTCAATAAATATAGCGATATTTTGATAAATGTTGACAGATTACGATACAGATTGAATGTGTAGGGTTCGTCTTAGAAACACTTGAAAATGTTTCTAACATTCAATACAACCGGCATTACGGTACTGACACACATGCTCATAAATGAGCATGCTAATGAATAAGCATGCTCAAAGCTAACAATTGAACATGTATGCTCTTTATAAGCTTCCTTTGACAGCCTCGAAGGTCGCGGAATCGAATACTGGAGTGCGCAAAAAAATTGCATTTGATTAATTTGTGTAATTTCACAATTAATTTATTTAAAATAATATATGTATAGTATATTTGCGACATGTTCCAGAGTGGAAGATACTCTTAGTATCGCCCTGGTGTAAGACCACCATTCAGAATTGAAACATTGCTTGAAATGGCTTTGGCCGTGTTTGGTGACCAGATCTGAATAGCCAGGTACTTCCCCACCTTTCTCCTCCCCACTACCTTCAGCCTCACAATATACCCCCTAATTGGGGATGCCATGATCTAACTTGCTCCAGACGGGAGCAGCTGCAATTCTTGTGAGGTATTCACACAAAAAAGCAAAAAGTTTTAAAACCTGAATGAAAGAGAAAATCCAAAAATGACTAGACAAAAAAAAATGCTAATTTTAATAGAATTTGGTTCCATTTTGGAGGTAAAGGAACTCTTGGGGAATTTAAAAAACTATTATGGGTATTTTAGTGTTCCTGTGTTCCAAAGACATTTGTGACTCCTATAGGAAATCGTGAAAAGCAAGGTGTTCTTTTCCCTAACACGTTATTTTTGATATTTTTGCAAAGAATGCGGAAGCACAGCTGCCACGATCTGAGATTGGATCGAAATGAGCATACTCAAAAGCAATCCTGTTCGCACATGCTCGGAGCCCTTCCACCCTTGAATCCAGTAGCATGCTCAGTACTAGCAACGACATTGACACACATGCCACTAAGTATCATTTGCTCATTAGTAGCATGCTCTCGTGCTATTACTAATGAACGTGTCTGTCCATACCAAGGGCGTCGCCAAGGGGGGGCAGGTAGGGGCAGCTGCCCCCCCCTAGAGATTCTAAAAAAGTTGTCAAATGCAATGCAACTAAAGTCCTAAGACTTTGACTTGTCTAGCTTGAACATTCATTACCGTACGTCGAAACTCGAATGAATTTACCGATTCCATTCCATTTCGCCTCAATGGGTCTTGCCATGATGAGTGTACACAGAAAACTTATTCATGGAAACTTAGAAGATTTTCATAATAAAGTGGTCGAGAAGTTTACAAAAAACCCCCCAAAATCATGTTTTAATAAACCTAATCTTTGTCGACCCTTGTATTAAAATCTGGTAATTACAAAAAAATACACTGTATACTTTCAAATCAAACTCCCAAATTATTTTTATTGAATTTTTCGAATAAATATAATACCTAACTTATTTACAAGTTTTATTTATTGTACAGTCGTATATGCTTGTGTATCTTTACATCGTTTATCGTATCTGTATCATTTATTACAATAGCCGTAGACGAAGGCTCTTATTACAAGTGAAAAGCTTCACATGCTCTCGACTTTACCTACAATTCATACTTCTCATTCTCCATATCAACTTGCCCCCCCCCCCCCCCCTGGGCTATCGGCTGGCGATGCCCTTGGTCCATACCATTAGAGATTGGCACGAATTGGTTTGCTTCCAAATTTTGCAAAGTAAATTTAATGCCCGTAACAACAATGGGTTATTTATTTATGCTTTTTGATTTTATTTTTCAGAAATCCCCGGAAGACAACGGCCGAGATTGGTGGCTCGGCATTATGTCCTTTTAGCTAATTTATAATTTAAGATGAAGACATATTTATTGTAAATTAAAGCACCGTACTTAATAATGTGTATATTATATTTATTTAAATACATTTTTGTTGTTTTATATTATAAAAAAACAAACATTCACAATAATAATTATTAAAGCATGGGGTAACTTTGGTTTGCATTGCAAAAAAATACAGATTCAATTTGGTAATAAATACATAAACATAATATAATTGTATATAAGTAGAAAAATGAAGTCATAAATACGAAATATCCTTCGTATAGAGAAAAGGGCTTAGGCACGGACTTTTGAAAAACCCTAGTCTTACCAACAAAAAAAAATCACAATTTTATTCTCTAATACTGGTGCTGATTTGCAGGCAACTATGCTTCTTCTTAAGTCGGTTCCTCATTGCTGAGGATCCATGACCCCTACTTCAATTTCCATGGTGGACAAGCCTCCTCTACTCCTTGCAGTTCTGCGCTGCGTGGAGAGCTGTGAACACCGATGTACCAGACGCCAGTGAACACTTTGCCAGTGAGCGTGAGTTCCTCCAAGTTGGAGTCTGGGCAACGTGTCCAAAGTATCTTAAAATGCGTTGTAGGCAGATGGTTGAAAACCTATTATTGTGTGTGCCTAGCTCTTCCAGTGCTAATGCATAATTCAGTAAAACCCTTTTATGAGGCTCCCACATAAGAAGTTTGGTTTGTTGTCCTTCAAAAAACCTTATAAGGGTGTTTCACTGTAATATATTATATACCCTCTCATTCATTCCCTTCCGTCCCTCTCTCTTCTCAAACAATAAATAAATGGTAACTTCTTCCAAATTCACAGTACAGATTCATTTAGTGCAAAAATTTAAATAAAAATTTTCAAATGCATTGAAAAAAAAAGTGTTTAACTCTTCCAATACAAATAAATTTATGTAAACTTATGGTTTCTATATAGCTTATTATGTATTTCATTATTTTATAAATTATTGACAAAGTGCAATCATTCAAGTACATACATAATTAAAATTAAAGCAGCCATATTAGTGTGCATTTGACTTTATAAGATAGTTATCATAAATTGTTCAAAATTAATCTTGTAGTGGGAATTCCATAGACATTATGGACTCATTGTCTATGGAATTAAATGACCGTGTTAGGAGACTCGAGTTTCCCATGAGCGCAAAGTCCACATCCTCCAAATCTTTACCGTATCTGAAATAAAATAAACAGAAACAAATTATTATAAAAATATTACACTTTAAACTAAAGGGTACAAACCAAGGTTCGTAGAAAATGTATTTAACGAGGATAGCTTCTACAGGCATTTTTCGGAAAAAAAAAGCGTCAGGCTCGTGACGTAGCTTGAAGTCCCGAAACTAGAGATGGTTGGTACCTGAAATAGGTTGTCACTGTGGTTCCAGTTACCGGAGATCGACATGGAAAAGGTCCTTTATCATTTACTTTTGGAACTGGTTCTTCAAAAGAAAAAAAAAACATGGGAAGGTGACTTGAGTAATTCTGTGAAAAATTGAACCGCTTCCTCAAAAACTCTAATATGTGATGGTGGTTTTTTTTTTTTACAGTTTTTCTAATATTTTTAATTTTATTTAAATATAACAAAAAGCTATGGAAGGTGTTGTCCAAGTATGGAGTGAATACAAATCTCATACTCTGATGTATGGCAGTGAGGCATGGAACTGGCAAAGGAAGGATGAATGTAAACTGAATGCTGGTGAAATGAGATCCCTGAGGCATATGTGTGGTAAAACCATATATGATCATGTGAGAAATGTTGATATCCGCAAAGAATAAAAGGCTGATGTAAGCATAACGCGTTAGATTAAGAAAGGGACCCTCAGATGGTTTGGGCATGTAGAGTGAATGAACGAAGAAAGTAGTGTGAGAAGAATATATGCCGCAAATGTGAATGGTAGAAGAAGTCAGGGACACCCAAGGAAGATATGGCACGATCAAGTGAATCAGATACTTGAGTCGGGCCATGTCAAAAGTCAGAGTAATAGAATAGTATGTATGAGGCAATGTACGAATGTGAGTGAGGCAAAGAGTGTGTGCCAAGACCGAGTTGTTTGGTCCTCTCTGCCTACCCTTGTGGTGAAACGGTGTGATGGTTAGTTTAGTTATTTAAATATTTCAAGAACCGGTTCCAAAAATAACCAGTTCCTTGAGAAAAATATTTATGGTTACATTGACAGCAAAGGAACTGATACCATGTAACCGGGACAGGTTATCAACCATCTCTATGTGCAAGAAAAGTCAACTTGATAGTTGGCCATCGTCTATATCGGATAATACTTTGGTCGTTTTTGATTACTTCCTTCCTGAACGTGCCATTTATTATTATTTGATTATTCTCAACACAGTTTTCCCAGTTTAATCCTGGATATGTCAATTTGATAAGTAAGACTTTCAATTTGTATCCTAATATTCATCATTGCATAAGGCGCTAATATCCTCGAATCTACATCATCAGTGTTAAAGTGACATGAGAAATTATCCCTGGATTATTTCCAATTCATTCCAAATGTTAGTTTTAATAAATAATAATGAGTACAATTACCCAACCTATTACAAATAAATCGTTTGTTAAAATGCATTCAGTCCCTTGACTCCATTAACTTGTATTGCAGCTAATTCAAATATCCCGGTGGAGAATGGACTTCAAACAACATCACAACTTACTAGCCAATCACCACTCTACCCCCTCGATAAACTAATCTTGGGTACCAACATAATAATTTTTAAATGATTACAAAGAGCTAAAATTATGTTATCATTACAGATTTAAAAAAAGAATCCCTTTTTTTTAATCTGTAATTTTCTAATAATGGCTGTTGAGTGAATTTTTTACTAACCTGGTATGTGGACGTCCCGATTCACTCAAGTCCCCATCTCCGAGGCTGTCGGACTCATCTGTCGCACTCAGGGATATTTGCGACCCTACAAAAAAACAAATAAGTTATTAACATTGTTGCTAATCAATAATTAATGAATATTGTTATACTTAATTACAATTTTCACCCGGTGCAGTGCCTGTGAACAAAAACATGGCAAAACCTGCTGTAGCCAATCACTTCATTCTTATTTACCCATTTGTCCAAGCCCTATATGAGAACAAATTTCGCCGATTAAAACTACAAACAGGGTGCGGCAGCATAACTTCCTTTTTTAAAATGTGCGCCATTCAGTCGGTTGATGTCGTAGCAGAGCGCTTGTGATCTCGTTCGAGAGGCGGAACTATAAAGTTTTGTCCCGACCCTACAAGATTTGAAGACAACATCCAGGAAGAAATAGCCAGGATAATGCCTGCTCCGTGCTCAGTGCACTAGTGCTCCGCTGCGACATTAACCGACTGAATGGCGGGCATTTTAAAAAGGAAGTTATGCTGCCGTACCCTGTATATGTAAATTAATATAATATATCATGTGTATTTATGTAGCTTATTCTGTGAACAAACAGGATTATCTACTAAGCATAGCACACACGGTAAAAACATATATTGCATTATGAAACAGAGTCTTAATAAATAAGGTTCCAGTTCAATCAGTAACTAACATTTAACAGTTAAAATGTAAAGAATTTTCATGAAGGGATTCAAATTAAAACAAAACCATCTAATATTATTTTTAAAGAAAAACAAACATTCCCGGGTTACGAATAACCTGACAATATTCGTAAATCTCCTACTATCTTATTTAAAAGCGAATATGCCTGTGCAATGATGGAGAACTTAGCCAGCTGAGGGATTGAACCGAAGACGCCCGGACCCTAACACATTTTTCAACTCAGCCACCGACCGGTTGATTTGTATTGGTGCAATTTTTTTAATACTTTTGTAGACTGCCAAAGCTACTATTTTAAATGGCATACTAGCGCGGACTAGTATGAAATCTTGAGACATTTTGAATATGTCAAATAAAATATTAATAGGTAGGTGTGTACTTTATTGCTTGTATACTTTATTCTTCACAAAATCAGTTCTAATTTTGAAAATGCCACTTAAAATCAAGTCCAATCCGAGTTGATTGAACCAGAGTTACAATCACCCACAGAGTGACAGACCCACAACCAAAATTAGTATGTTTGATGATTATTATTTTTTCGGTTCGAAATCGATTCATGAAAACTATGATAACTGAACAGTAAAAAAAGGAAATGGCAATTGAAATTCAATATGTTTAGAGTATTTTCTGAGAATTTATAATGGAGAATGGATTTATGACATAAAGAAAGTTTTTTTTAAACATCTATTTTCAAAAGAAATATTTTTTTCGGTTTGACTGAGGTTTGAACCTTCCTTCCCAGTAATCGGAATCAACCGCGCTACCTACCTTGCCAAATTCCTATTTTTAAAACTGACATTTATTTTGTGTATTGAGTACTTTAATTTCAGAAAAATGCGTATTTCTTCATGATTGCCACCAAAAGTTGATAGAATAATATTAATAATAATTGGACAAATTTGTAGAGCGCCGTTTTTGTGAAAAATCACCTCAAGGGCGCTTGAGGTGATTTTTCAAGAATGCATTGACAACGAGTCTGTCTGCCGAGTTTCAGCTCGATCGGACATTGGGAAGTGGGTTAATTTTTACTTCCAAGATTCCGCAACATTTATCCATTCAATCAAGTAAACAAAAGTAAAATTCTATATAGATGATGAAATTCAGATAAATGAAATTTGAGCTGCCATTTTGAAATGAACAAAAAATTAATATCTACAAAAAAAATGATTTACTTAAAAGAAATCTATAATTGAATATGTTTTTCCAAATGTGAAGATAATGACCACAACGTCAACAATGAGAGTTTAGCAGGTGGTGCACAATGTTTTCGAGTTGTGAGAATAAAGCTGTGAAACCAATTTTATGGTTCAGATAAACAGATGATGTTCAGAAAACAGTGCATAAAGATAGTAGATGTCAAGGGAGATGCACAAGGTGTCAAGCACAACACACATGTGCACTAACTAATTACCTTCTTAATATGACAGTAATTGCGGAAGACTTTGGATTAACCTGAATCCCTTCTTTGTTATCTCACATTAATTGTCTTACTTATTGTTTTTCTACGGTCATTTGGCACTGCAAGCAATGTTACATTTAAAAACAAAAGTAATAGTCAAATTATAAACTTTTATGAAAATTAATGTGAATGATGTAAATGATGAAAGATCGCAAAATATTACAAGAACACTGAAACCACAATATTATAAGGTTCCTCCTTAAGGTGATGCACTACAAAGTAATGCAAAATCATGTAATTTAGTTTGAAAATTAGATCGCTTAGAAATAGTTTAGATGCTTTAATTAAATGCTGCGAGTAGAACACAGCCTTTGAAGTAATCAAATATTTTTTGGATTTGTCTTTTTATAAGCTCTGAAAAAAATATAGTATCAGGTCCATAAAACCTGCTTTAAAGTTAAAAATCTCCTACTTACGAACCCCTTTTTGGATGTGGTTTTATTATATACAGGGTGTCCGGGGGTAAACTGCACAAAATTCGGGAGGTGATTCTTCATATGGTAGAAGTAAAAAAGATAAATAACTTTTTTTGATATTCTACATTTTTTTCCCCATTAAGAACATTAGTTTTTTCCATACAAACAATTCAATTTTTTTACCCGAAAACTACCCTAAAATGTTAGAATTTCGGAAAAAGTTACTAAGTTAGAATCACCTCCCGAAGTTACTGCACTTTACCCCCGGACACCCTGTATGTAGTAGTAGTAATTTTATGGATGTTACAACAAACACGGTTTATTTGGATGAATTCTCTATTTCCCATGGATTAACATTGATGTCGACCTTTATCAACAATCTTATTTAAAATTGTATTAAATGTTTTTAACAATTAGATTGCTAATTGATGGTGCCCAAAATTCTGTGAATAGCATAATAGTAAAAACCAAAAGAAAGAAAAAAAATTTAACCACCTGAAGCCGAATGACTTTGAAAGCAAAAATAATGTGAGGGTTTGCAGTTACTTTAAAAAATGTAACTGATTAGGAACTTTACAGAGAAAAAATAAGACTTTATGTTGTATGTCCATTGCAGTTTTTTAAAACCAAATCTTTAGAGTCACATTTTGAATTAATGTTACCTGACGGAAAAAGGTTATGCGTGGACAAATAGTTGGGGGAGAGATAGGGGGGTAGGTCCCCCTCAGCATCGCCCTCAGCGCCTCCACTGTCCCCGTCACCAGCCCCCAGGGTCTCAACCACGCTGAGCCACTGGGCGTTGTGACATCTGAAACGCTCGACCTAAAAAAACCATAAAAAATGTTTTAGTTTGAAAAATGAATCCACAATTTCTAATTACATGCAGCTGGGTGGAATAATTGTTACGCAATTTCAATCATAAAATATTCCAGTTAAGAAGTTCCCTCTTCAGAAGTTTCATGCTTAAGAAGTTTGTTTTTCTTCAGTCCCTTGAAGACTGAATGGCCCAATTCACCCCACATAAGAAGTTTGTTTTTCCAGTGCCTTGGAAAACTTAACCTGTCATTTGTCGCAAACCCGCTCGAGAGCTCGGAAAAGGATTTTAACCCTTATGTATAAAAAAACTTTACGAAGGACAAGGTCAGAATCGCTTGCACCAATATCATTCTTGATGTAATCATTGGTTTCATTAATCTAGCTACTGTAGAATATTTTTTACTGAATTTTCTATGACTTTGCGGGTCAACTGTCAAAGACGAAAAAATCGATGTTTTACGTTTTCAAATGCGTATAAAGGTCTTTATTTATTTGCAAACTCCTTTGAATTGTGTTTTTTCATGTTGGAAATGTATTCAGATTTGTGTAGAAATAATAAAATCAGTTTATATTTGAGTAATTATATTTTTTGACAATTGTTTCCAAAATGGGAGATTCTTTTTTTTTAGTTAGTTAGCTATTCTGGAAAAACCTCTTACGATATTATCATGTAATATACATGAATAATAAGATATATTATCTGGCAAACATAAAACAAACACAAAAAAAAATAATATCTTTGTTTTTATATGGATAGTTGATCAGAAAACAACTAGGTAATTTCTGCACAGTTGTTCGAAATATCATCCAACATTCAACAGGTTAAGAGTTTCACTGTAGTAAAATAAAATGCTTTTAAAAAGTTGATAGTTTCTGACTCTTTTTGCTTCATGGTTAGAGATTTTAAATTTTACAATGGCGATTTGCGAAGTCAACGGTGTGGGAGTGATGAATTTGATTCTACGTACTTTGATTCGGTCAGCCCACTCGGAGTTGGTCTGCGTGATGACGTCCAGGCAGGACTCACAGAGCTTCCTGATTTCCACATTCTTGTCCAGCATCAGGTCTATGAGGTAAGCCGGGGCCTCTGCAAAAAATATGTATACAAATTGGTCAATGTGGTGTAGCCAGCAACAAACAACCATAAAAACTATATTTATCCGATTTTATACAATGGTATCACCGGCCACCACTCTCTGGCTGGGTGCATGATATTGCACATTCATTCCGGTTCGAGCGTTCGTTCTTTCTACCTGCTTTTCCTCTAAGCAAGATAATTATTAAATCTGTGCCAATTATTGTAATACAAAGTTTTATTGTAAAATATATTTGACTCGCGTTAAATAAAGAGTTGTTATTCAAAACCTCCACAATACACGCATCCAGTTTACAGAAGTGGCAAGGTTTGTAAACTGTCAAACCCACTGGATAAAATATCAAAATATACCAATATTGCTAAAGTGGTATCGAGGATTCAAAAATTCAACAGGTTTAGGAGTTAATTACGGGAATCAAAACTTTTCAAAGGTTTCCATATGTTTTTTTCCAAAAAGAGTCTTAGAAGGAAGGAAGAAAAAGAGGGTGACAAATACAGAAAAGGATCAAATATGGGGAATAAACAAACTCTAAATGTAAATGAGGAGAGCGAAAGTGCATTCTCTCTCTCTCACAATAGATACCAGTCATTATTGAAACGAAATGTTATTGATAGGAAAAATTATTGAAGTTATTAAAGACATGTAATTAAATAATCAGTGATTAATAGCCCTATGAGTAGGGTGCTCGATTAGCATTCATGCAGATAGAGTTCTGTACTCGCATTGGACTTTTCAGAACAAGTTATGCTTAAGGCTCCGCAACCGGGCTCGAAAAGAAGAAGTTGGAGAGATACGAAATTACAAATGTTAGAGGAGCGCGCTAACATTTACAGCGACAAAATCGATGCGAAAATGTTTAATAAAACACGACTCGTTTAAAATAGAGCAAAAATCTCGTGGGGAGCATCTTAACAATCATTTAAAGAAACATTGTGAATTTTTTCACAAATATAATTTATAAGATAATAGAAACAGACTTGTTTTAATCATTTTTGGAGCATACTTCGCAATTTTTTTCTATGGAGGGAATTTCATACAATTTGCGTTTCGGCGTGGGCAGCATCTAGACATTATCTTCAAAAATAACATATATTTTTTTAAGAGCTTAAAAACTTCAACAGCCTACTAAAAAACCCCGTGAAAATTTTATTCAATTGAAAAACAGCCGCGGATGTGAAAACATTACAAATTAAAAAATTGTTCTTGGAAAAAAATACACACTGTTTGCACAGCCTGGAAGGGTAGTTTATCTCTGTTTTAGTGATGACGTTTGAACGAAATTTGGAATTTTCCAAAGTATTTTGAATGTTCTATATATTTATTATTTTTCAAGGTGTCGTAAAAACAAATACCATTTTTAATAACTAGATAAAACTACCTTTTAGATTTGTGTATTTGAAATACACTTTAGTTTTAAAAAACTGCCATATTTGAAGATTCAAACACGGAAAAAATGGAAAAAAAAATTCTTACCGAAACATTTTTGATGAAAGTGTAAAAAAAATCAAAATTTAAAAAATACAGACATTTTATATAACGAATTTGGAATGAAACTGTCACCTCACTTTTTCCTCATGCATACAATAAAAAAATAATAAAAAAAAAAAATTATTGCCAAAAGAATAACCTAAAAATATCTCTGACATTTCAACACATTTCTTGCACCACTAAAGATGTTAATTTCTTTGATAAGTTTACTACCACATGTATTAGATATTAATATTTAAAAAAAAACACCACTTTTAACCACTCGGAACGTTAGAGCGTCAAAAGACGCAAATATAATAAAAGCAGTCAAGACATTAGAGCGTCTTTTGACGTAAACGCGCGAGATTTTACAAAAATCGATTTATTTCCATCACTAGTATACGCATTACCATGAAATAAAAAACGGATAATCGATAATGAACAACGCTACGCGTCTGTATTCAAAAATATCTATGGAACATAGAGATTAATTATCTGAGCCGAATGGAACCTCCATCTTGTTTGATTGTCATTTGTTTAAGACATTGTTAGTTTTTTATTAAAATATTTTTGTATGAAATGGTAAAAAAGTGAGGTGACAAAATTGTTTATTATACATTTATACAATAGAATAAGCATAGACATATGAATATTAATAGACCAGAACAGAAAGGTGAGGGGTAGAAACCAACTGCAGCGGGACGAAGAGCGGGAAGGTAGCTTTGGTGATATGTGATTCGTCAAAACTCAATCTGACAGGCATCTCGCACTATAATATCACCATTTAGTTCTTAAAAGTAAACTCTGCTTTTGAATGAATAGACCTTTTTACATGGGAGCGCGAATTGCACGCCGCGCAATGAACAATTTTGCGAAGTCCGAATAAGCAAAGAAAGGTCGCCTATATGGTCGAGTTCAATATTTTGCTGAGGTATTCAGTTAGGCCACTTTTACAAATGTTTCATAATTTACTTACCCCAGTAAAAAACGACGGGCACACGCCATGTATCTCGAGTGATAGTGGATTTTGAAAAACGATCATATTATGTGATCTGAATTAGCTTAAAATAGTCTAAAATAATGCTTGCCTATGGAATGTAATACGACAATTCCGTTTATTCTCTTTTTCACTTTTATTTTACACGTTTTCAAAACACAAGGCACTGTTTTTACCGTGTTATTTCGTAATATGTAACAATGAGTGCTCGACGCTGGCTCGCAGAAGAATGATGATGTCACATTTTTTAGATTAACGCGAACCCATACTCGATCCCAGCCGGTTCCAATGGAATGGTTCCAATGGGAGGGGGAAATAATACGCTTTTATCACTTAGGGCAGGTCTACTAATATTCATATTTCTATGAGAATAAGTGTTTTTTTTTTACATAATCTGTGATTTTAGTACCGTTTTCACATAAAACATTCTAAATTTTAATACATATTTACAAATGTTATTATTTATTTGTAATAATACAATTTGTAAGTTTATTTCATAACCTTTCCAAAACAGTTTTTAGAATGGGGCTACGTTTCCCAAAACGTGATTTATGAAGCTTTTAGTAAAAATCGTAAATAACACAAATATTATCACGTTTTGACAGTTTTCTAAGGGACACTTAATAAACAAAAGTCTATTTCTGAGAGGTTAAGAAATTCTCATAAATTAAAGATTTAAAAACGTAAATTTGAACTTTTATGTAACCCAAAACAATATTTTGACAGTTCAACTTTAAAGTACTGTTTATTGTGCAATAATTTGATAAAACTGATGTAAAACCACACAAATAACAAGGCAAATGTATTAATTACATGAATAGAAGAGTGAATTGGTCACTATAATAGAAATCATTCAGTAAAATCTCAATATTTACTAAAAACATTCCCGTCACGCATGAAAACCAACAGCTATTTTTTGCGCGGGCAAGAGAGTACAAATTTGCAGGCGCGACGCCATCACCATCTAGCGGCTATGAATGAAAACAAAATTTTGTATGAAAATTTTGAAAAATTGCAGTGTACCCAAATTTAAAATGTGTTTTAGAGTGAAATTCGTTTTTAGTAATATTTCGTGTTTTAGTGTAAATTTGTTGTATTGATGTTGCTGCAAAAACACAGGTTATCGATCGTGCTGAGGTTTTTTTTTAGTAAGGCTGCAAATGTTTAAAGGAGATATGTAAGAAATCGGTAGAAATTCGGGTTGCCAAGGCTTAATAAGAAGGACTGCTAAACATTAGGATATTTTTACAGATAATTTTTTAACATGATTGCTTATGTGCTCTAAATCAGCTTTTTGTTCCAACAAAACAAATCGTTCTCTAATTAGCTTTTATATAAGTCAAGTACATTTGTTCGGTTTTCGGAACAACTCATACAGGTCTTATAGAAATTGTTGTGTCTCCCTAATATCATAGTGAGAGATATGATATAAACAGTGTTAGAAAGAGAAAACACTACGCTTTATAATCAAATATAAAAGTTAACTACAAAAGAAGTAAAATGTAGACCTTCATGAAGTCAAAGTTTCAAAAGAATTTGAAAAGAATTTATGAAACTTTGGGAATTTTTTAATAATAGGGGTGATAATAGCATTTGTAATACATTTGTCTAATAAAATGTTTAAGTGGTTTTTTTTCTTCGTTTTTAGTCATTTTAGTTAGAAAAAAACGTAAGGTGAGCCATTTTTAAAACATTTTTATGTTTGCATGCAATATTTTTATATTTCAAAAATTATATATTTATTTTAATTTATATGAAAGCTTATTTTATCACCTTTCCAAAACAGTTTTTAGTTTTCAGATATGTTCAGAAATATTCCATTTATTTAGATTTTATTGTAAAGCGGAAACATTGATCCTACGATAAAATACGGTCGAGGCCTGTGTACATTTAATATAATAAGGTCACCCGTGTTGTTGATGAGGTAGGCGGCCGAGGAGCGATGTCGCAGCAGCTGTCGGAAGGCAAACACCAGCTGCAGCACGAGGTCATCGTCCTCCTGGCGCAGGCGCAGCAGTCGTACCAGACGCGCCGGCCCGCCGCCCGCACACAGTGCCGCCGCGCCCGCCTCCTCCGCGGACACCGCTCCCGCCACCAGCACCACGCCCAGGATCACCTCCTCGCTGTACTCTTTCTCTGCAACCAAATTAACAAACCACTTCAATAACTATACTTTAGAACTGAAATACAGAAAAATCTCTATTTATCATTTTTGCAGGAACCTATTGAAAAAAACTATGAATGTGCAAAGACAATGCATTCAAGAAAATGCATTAATTTTCTTCGGTTCCATGACAGTTGATCTGCCGACAATTGGCCCCCCGGTTTATCTACATACAATGTTGGTTTAGGGAAAATACGGTATACATACCTAATTACACAAAATATAACTAGGTGACCCCAAAGGGATGTGCAGAAAGGATGTACCGCCGAATAACAAAAGTATAAAACATATTTTTATACAAATGGATCAATGAAAAATCTCCTTACCTATACACTGTGTATACCAGCGCAAAAGTTAAAAAAAAATTGACATTGTGTATAAATTCGTTTGGTATTCATACCAACTTATTTTTAAAGGTATTTTTTAAGTCGATCTTACATTTAAAATTGGTAAATAATGCACCAATAATTTTATATTAAAAATCATTTCAGAGGGCAAATTGTCGGCGGATCAACTGTCGGGTCACCATTTTCTTCATTCATTGCGTTGTTAATAATATAATTTGAGGATTTTTAGACCGCCTTGCATAGATGGCATATACTCCATATTGTGTTGTGTTGGTCGAGTTGTCTTGAAGACAATAATAATAATAAATCTAAACGAAAATATGAAAAAGGACAAGACACAGAAAAATTAAAAAAAGTAACAGTCGCAACTGGGAATCATCATGATCTCTCGTGATGAGAGATGACTGGGACAAGCGCCTCAACCAACTCAGCCATGAGACCTCTTATTTTTAAGTTATTTTTATCAATCTTATAGCTCAAATTCAAAATTAACAATACTATCTTTGACTTTTTATTTCCCATGAATTAAAAAAATTAAATTAGTCAAATTCTTCAAGATTCTAGAAGTCAGAGAAACTGAAATTAATTATTTTCAGATGGTTTACAAAACTCACCAGAGTCCAGAATGTTCATGATGAAGGGCACGAGGTTGTACTGTCGGATGATGGCCAGGATGTCCAGCTCGGGGTGGAGGATGTTGGCCAGGATGCCGAGGCACTCCACGCAGAAGGCCTCGTCCACCCAAGGCTGGGTGGTTACCACGCTGGCTATGTCGCCCACAAACTCCTAGGGAAATTAATATTTCATACAAAATTGATTATTGTGAACTTTCATAAATTATTATTATGGGAGGGGGGAGGGGCGAGGGAAATTCGGGAGGGGGGTTCACGGGAAGGAGGGGAGTGGAGTGGGTAGAGGGAAGGTGGAGGAGGTGGAGTGAGAACGCGAGAGGGGAAGGGGATGCGGGTGAGGAAGGGAAACAGGATGAATGGGAAAGGACACGCAGGGAGAAACCATTTCTTTATTAAATGGCATAGCAACGCATGCCTGGTACCAGCTAGTTAATATAAATACAAGAAGCGAAAAAAAAAATTATGTGAGTACAGTTTAACCACAAAAAATGGAAAAAAAATACATAATATATGAAACTGTGTAAAGCATTTGTTAAGTTTTGAAAAACACTCCTCATTTGCGGAATGTCTTTAGGAACAAAGTAGGGTAAGAGGAGACAGGGAAGAGAAAAGTGGGGAAGAAAATGCAGCTCATCAAAAATTATGTCCTAAAACTGTAAATAATAAAATAAATTATTACGGATGCATTGCTACCATGATTTACTAAAGCATGTTGGAAGCAATTATCGTTATTTATTCTTGGGGTGTTATGCCGTGTGGCACTACTTTCTTCTTTAGCCAATGTTTTCGACAGCGTTACAGTGTCCATAATCAGGGCAGATATATAGTGATGATGGTCACTGTAACACTGTCCGAAGCGTTAGCTAAAGAAGGAGGTAGAGCAAAATTGCATAACACCCCAAAAACAAATAACGATAATACTTTTGGCCGTAAAAATCTAAAATCATATATGCCAGAAGCAAATTTATTAACCAGAGTTATTTTTTAAACCTTTCTTGTGAAACAGACATTGAACAAATTTTTTTTTCAAACTACAATAAGGTTAAACATGTCAATAATAAAGAAATATGAATTGTGTTATTATGTGAACTATTTTTAAATGTGGTTCTTGATCAATTTATTTACTCAAGTGCACTAAAAAATGTTAACAGAGTAAATGTTGTGAGAATATAATATTATTTATTCGACACTAGTGTTAGCCTTCTTACGGGGTTCTAATGAATTTCATGAGTATTATAATAAAATATTAACTAAATAATAAATAGTAATAACAATGAGTACATATTATATAAAATGGCTGATTAAAATACCGCAACTAATACTAACGATAAACAGATGCCTGTTTTCCTGGTGCTGCGAGAGATTCCGCACCAGCTTGATGAGCATGAGGTCCGTTGAGCGGAATGCTCGCGCCACTAGCGCGGCGAGACGGCCGGCGCCTGCCATGAGCGCAGCACAGCGAGGGTTGAGTGCCAAGTTCACGGCGAGAGCGGCCAGCGGCCCACCTTCTTCACCACGTGACACCAGCACCATGTCAGTAACCTGGTAAGAACACACAAGTACTTTATATAACAATCAAAATTTAAAAAAAAATAATAGTATACATCGATCGTCCAATTGATTAGACGAACGTCTCCAACTACTAAGTTTTGAGATAATGACGAAAGCAATATTCGATTGCTTGCCATAAATCAAATATTATGTATACTCATGTCTATGTTTTACGTATAAAATATGCTATAAAATAACACCTGAAAGCCTAATGGTCCAGTACATTAGTATGACATTTTTAAATTTCCTAGTAAGCCAGAAAACATTTTCTTTTTTTTTGTTTATTTCACTGTTCCAGTTTTTGTGCATTATAATTAAATTTGGTGGTGTTTAAGAGTAATCTGAGTATTGTAACAGATAGAGGGTACACTTTACATATATTATTCCACTCAAATTTCGTTTTTTCGGAGATGTCTGACTAATCATCAGGACGATCGACATATTTTCTTTGAACCTAAAATTCCAGAACACATGTATAATTCATTGATTACTTATTTATTAAGAAAGATATAGAAACAAGAGAGATGGGACGTGGAACTATTATTATTATGAAACTGTGCCCCCAACATTGTTCACCGATTGTATTGCAAATCGCATCTATGTATACCTTTTTTATACTAAACACAACTTTAGTGTGCGGGTAGAACAACTGGGCTCCATCGCTTTAATAGTTCGTGTATTTGGTTGTAGCTCAGCGACAGTCGAAACGCTTCCATACCGTATCTCCCTTTCTTTCTAAAATCTATGAATGGTTCGGATCGTGCCCTATCATTTATAGTTTCAAGTGAAAGGCAATTAAAAAAACATAATGTTGCTAGGCATTATTTTACTCACCAGGGTAACGCAGTCAGTATGAGCAAACATGGCTTTAACTCTGTCGTCCATACTGAGATGGTAGAGAGCTTTTGTTACTATTGATGTGTGTTTATCATCACCTTCAAAGAAAAGAGAACGATTGAAACTTACATCAAATACATAATAAATATAAAAATAGTAAATTGTTTATGAAAAAATGTGTTATTTACTAATAAATGAGATGAGTTTAGGCAGCAATCCTATCTTAACCATTCGGCTTCGCAATTTCGTATCAAACGTCAGATTGAACAACAATCTCAGGGTTACATTCACAAGATCTGGGCTGGACGTAGCGCTGTCTAGTAGTCCTGGCAACCTCTCGATGAAACCATGATTCACCATCGCATCCTTGTTCTCTCGATACACCGACAGCTTGAGGAGGAAGGAAACAATCAGAATGGAGAGATCTATGTTGGAATGCCTTTGCAAAGCTCCGACTAACAGACCAACTATGTCCTTTTTATGCATCTTTTCTTCCACTTTAACATTGTCGGCAATGTTGAGGAGGAGGTAAAAAGCCACTCGTAGTAGCTGCTCCTGTCTCTTAGTGAGGGCTTTGAGTTTCCTCTTGAGTTGTTCCTCATCGGGCTTGTTGGAGTCTGCAGCATTGCAGAGGTCCTCGTGGTAGCTAGTGTTCAGGGAACGGGAAGTGCGATTGGTGGCGCTAGCCTCGCTGACAGCCCATGTACCAGATTTAGGACGCCGCTTTGGTTCTGGTATGCGACTCTTAGGTAATTCACTCTACAAGAAAAATCATTAAAAAAATAATAAAAACACTATTTGAGTCATATTTAAATTCAGTTTGTGAAGGTAATTTTAATTTTTTTATATTTTTTTTTATTTGTTTTTTTACATGGGTCTAATGTTAACAATTTAGTTTATAACCTCACTAGGTCAAGCCTGTATTGAGGTTAACAACTCTACAATTTAATAAAATAACACAAAGTTATTGAAGAACAATATTGTTGTATGTTTCTTACAGATTATGAGTATGATTAGTAACTAATTAGCTGAAGGAGATAGTACATTACAATGAAAGCATGCAGGCTGACTATAATGTTGAGATTTGACTTTTAGAAAAAATATATTTATTTTCATAGAATTAAGATGAGAAATATTTATGTAATTTATATATTGCGCTATTAATTTAGCAAGAGAAAGATGAAAAAAAATAGTTAAGACAAAATAATATGATATTAATTTAGAAATGATAAAGTAGTTAAAAACAATTTACAATCCTCGGCTAACACAAATAATTTGACAGTCTTTTTAAAAATGCTCAAGGAATTAGATGACTTAATATGATCTGGAAGGCTATTAAATATGAGTGGAGCCCTATAAAAATAATTTTTTTGACCAAAAGAAGATTTAGTATGAATTGCCATTAATTGAATTTACCTTTTCAGGTGTATTAACGGCTTTTCCTTTTCCATCAATAGTATCCTTCCACTGATCGAATCTCTTCAGTTCAAAGTCAATAACATCCATGCAAAGCGATCCAATTTTGTATTGTAAGATAACAGGGTGGAATTCATTATACGTAGAAAAAGAGAAGAATGTGAATACAATGTTTGTGCTGAGTTCGATACTTCTTTTCCATTCTTCTCGTAGAACTCTGGATAAGGCACTTAATAAAGCCTCTGAAAAAAAATAACTAATACCGTTAGTTTTAGAGACAAAAACTGTGGGTAAATAATATTATGTATACTCTAAAAGGAGGGTAAAGAAAATATTACAAAGATAGGTAAATGGATGCAAGAATAAATCGAGGCGCCTTAGGAAGACTGTGAATGAGGACATTGAAATGAATATCAGGCTAATATAAGAGTAATGAAAAAGAGCAAGAAAGGAAAGCTTAGATGTTTTGGAAACGTAGAGCAGATAGGCAGAGAAAGATGTCTGAAGATCATAACATGTAAATGGACGCAAGAAGAAGTCGGGGTGACTCTGGAAGACATAGCACAATCAAATGAATCAAATAGTTGAGTCGGATCGTGTCAATATTCAGAATGAAAGAAGAGTATTTATAAGACAATATGTATCTGTATGAATTTGAATGAAGCAATAAGTGTGGGAAGATGTGGCATGAAGGTTAGATATTTAGCGTATAATTTATAAATACATAGTATATTACCATTTTTTGAGAGTTCAACTAAGTTATCGGGATTCCTGGCCAACTGCAGTATAAGAGCGGACCCCTTGATCTTGTCTTGTATATCTTCGTAAAGGAGTTCCACGTACTGAGGAACATTGGAGATGGAGGCCGTCTGGGCCGGTGCTGCGGGGCTCATGCTCCTAATGTCTGCCACAATAAAACACAAAGCATATTAAACATACCACTGCCACTGATAACTCCTAATCTCTCCCTCTTTAAATAAGTAAAGCATGTAAGAGTAACTCCAACGCCGAACTTCAGATCTAGGAAAACATAGACTTGTCATTAAGAGCATATAAACAGAGAAAACCAGAAATATGTCATTTTTAAATCAGTGTTTAGACGTATTGACTCTTTTCCACAAAAAATTATAAATTGATTTCGAAAGATTGTTATTTTATCTAGTAAACAAACGTATGTTTTAAATTTTGAGAATTTTTTTTTATTTTTAGTATAATAGGGTTACAACATAGGTCGTTGGCAGATTTGTTAAATTTTCAAAACAGATTTTGTATTATACAACACCCATTTCAAATCATATAATCATGCAGTAAAATAAATCAATATATTATCTGGTAAACGTATGTTACAGAATTTTAATTTTAATTTAAATAAAATCATTAAAAAATATATACGTACATGTGTTTCTTAATGAAAATTGGTCCGTTTGTATATTTATTTGCACACTTACAGACTAATATATTTCAGATTTTTTTACATTCTTATTTTGCTCAGACATTATTGAAAAATGATAAATACTTATGATCAAAAAATAATTACAAAAAGTACATAATTTTAATAGTTTTATCAACACGCCTTTCAGCATTTTTGGACACAGGTATATTAAAGCAAATTTGGAATGAAATAAAATCGATATCGAGTTATAATTTCAAAAAGCTGGTACGGAGAATCTTTCTCATTGGAACCGCCCTGTACGATCGTAAGAACATCTTTCGACGAAATGTGGATTTTCGGCCGCTGGCTGGTTAAACGCTCTTAAGGGCTAGGGGAACAAACCAAGTTGCATTGGAGAAAAATTTAATTGAAATGAATTGGCGTGGGCCACCTCTCCTTTACTCTTTCAGTAATTTGTCAATAAATGAATCCCTAAGGGCCAGTTGTTTCGGAAAACCTGAACAATCGTTCAGATTTTAAAAATGTAACACAGTCATTCCGTTGATTTTCGTCAAATCAGAATTGGGTTGTTTCAACTTAAATTTAACGTTCGTCAGATTTGAAAATTTCACACAGTGTTCCCAGCCGAATCGGACAATTATACCAGAGAATTATTTTTTTCGGAGGCCCGAATTATTTTTACGATGGCAACACTTCACATTTACGTCAGCGGCAAGCGCGCATTTCTTCGCGAAACGCAACTTCACAACAAACTTTTTACCGCCATTATCGACGCTTGTTATTATCTGTTGTTAATCTCAATTTTGTAAACCTATATTACAATGGATCCCAACTTACTGTGAGTATTACACACTATTATCTCTATGTGCCATAATAAGTATGAATAAATTGTATAACACATTGTTATAACTTATAACCGTACAAGTAGTTGGAAAGCATTTTTTTTGCTTGTACCTGTGTGAAGTTTCACTGTATTAAGTATGTGGAATTTCGTTTTTCTGACATAAACGATCGACAAAACGAACAAAAAATATTTTAATCGAGGACATCTTTATATTCTTATTGGCAGTAACCCAATGTTTTTAATCGTTGTGAAATGAGACACTTGAACTATCTACAAGCGTTGAATTTTATTACTTCTGGAATGTTCGATTCCGCTATGGAATGAATCATTGTGGCAAATTTTATGTTATTAGATTAGTTTATTTATGATTATTATGTATTACATGTGTATTCTGCCACTTTAACGTTTTATGTATGAATATTACGGTGTTTTCAAATAATTACCTATGCTTCATATGCGTATTTAAGTTTATATCTGAGATTTTTTGTTACGATCTAATACTTAGAAATGTTAATGTGTTTTCAGAAAGGGAGCAATTTTTCTGCAGCTGAGTGTGATCGATTTGAATTGTTATAGCCGTATTCTTACCAAGAAGATAACCGACGCAGTCAGCTTCCAACAGCGAGAGGCGACGTGACACACCATTGCAGCAGAATTCAATGGCGAAGGCTCCTTCTACCGTTCTGTCAAGCAGCTCCGAGCTCTATTTGATACATGAAACGTCGGGCAAGACAGGTTGAAATCTTTTTCTTAATTGGTATTACTCTGCTGTTAAATTAACTGTAACATTTAGAAATTGGTAGCGTTGAATCATTCAATTCATGTAGAATGAATATGTTTATCAATTGAGTTTTTGCTTCAAGGACGGTAGCAGAGAGATCCAAGAGCGCATAAAGACTGGCGGTGGAGCTCCAGCAGCACCAGTGAAGGAGGAGACCACTTTTATGCGGAGCATAATGGCCACGTCAATTGACAGTCTCCCCAGCGTCTTTGACGATGATGTCGACACTTAAGTGCTGCAGGAAACGGTGGTGGAGGCAAGTGTTATGAGCGACACAACCGAGGTGTATTATGGTTTAGACGGCCATTTTTCTATTACATGTAAGAACTTACAATGATACCTTATATATGGGTTCTCCATTTAAGGTATAATTAATTAATGCATTTTTTTATGTATTTGTGCAGTTATTAATAATATTTACATGATATGAATGTATGATTTTGCCAATTCAACCGATTTTTTTTTTAAATGTAGATTGTTGAGACAGGAAGAAGCAATATTGAAGGCCAAACCATGCTAAAACTAAACAGAGATATGCTCTTGCAAACTGTTCACCATCTATCTACAAATTAAAGAATTTAAAGGTATATGTATAGATATCCATCGATATCCAACGTTGTTTTCAATAATTTTTCTCTTAATAAAAAGACAAATAACTTTGTTTACATCACTTTTATTGGTACACAATCAACATGTTTCGTAAACAATGTTTACTTCATCAGGATCAAACGTATTGAGTATACGTTTGATCCTGATTGAAGTTATTTGTCTTTTTATTAAAATAAATAATGCCATCACAAAGTGAAAACCTTTCCGGAGAAGTTTTCTGCGAAAAATTCATTTTTCTCTCTTTTTCATGTGCACAATTCTTATAAAGTATTTTCTTGCTTAAAATTGATATTATTACCTATCCTAAAACATTTTTAAATGTTACATCATGTGCTAACTACAATATACAATGTGCACGCACAACGGTAAACTCCAGTAAGGCCACAATTTTCATTTCTTTCTTTTTGTAATCTGTAAACTAATAAATATGCAGATTGTATATGTTATAATTGGTTTTTCTGCTATGCATATTTTAAATGCTACATGACCTGTTACTTGTGTGGCGTATATATTTTTTCTTTTAAATACTTGTTAATTAATGTTAACAAGGTCGATGGATCATTCGCACTAAATCAACTAGTCCATTCAAAATAGTCTAGCGTCTGGAGTATATTACGTTCATTATATGTATAAAGAATTTTTTGTTGTTGTAAAATACTTTCTCCTTCGAGGGAGTAATTGCTGTCATTTGACTTTTTTATATATAAACAGCCTTACTCATAATGAAACCCTACCACGACTCTACCAAGTCGCGGTAACTACACAGGGGGGTACACTACACCTCTCAGAGTAAAAATCTTTACTCATCTTCATAATGTTACTCGACAGCTGTTATGATTTTTTTGCGGTAGCAACACTCTGTTCCAAAGCTGAAAAACGCGGTAAATTTGGCATTTCGCGGCGTGTTGCCAACTTCACGTTTATTCATACGTCAACAGAACAGAACAGCGTCAAGCGTCAACATATTCGAATTCCTTATTTTAATATGTGTGCAGTCGATGGCACCCATTATTCCGGGAAAAGGTTTTATTGCTTGGAAATTTGCAACTGTTGCTTGTTGTTCTTCAATACTTTGTGGCATTTTAATGTACTGTGGAGCAAGGCGGGCAAATGCAGTTGCAACCCTTTTAGCTATACGGGACATTGTTTGTTGGCTAAATCCGTGTATGTCGGCACAATCATCCTGTATCTGCAAATAAAAAAATGTTATAAAAAAATAATAACAATAAAGCCTGTTTGGTTAACGATTTCGCTGATTTGTTTCACAAGAACGTAGGTAATTATAAACACTGTCTCACCTCGTTTCTACCCCAGTACCTATCGTATGGCACAAAGAACTTGGAGATCGGTAGATATTTTGCCACCCCGTTTATTGTTCACATCCAAATACGGCCGCACCAAATCAATCAAACGTCTCATATTAACTTTTGTAAATCTATATTTAGACCTAAAATCTCCTTCCGTAAGTGCCGCAAATGGATCGTACCTTTTTTTGTACCTTTTCGGTAGCCGTGGTACACGAATGCCGCGAATACGGTCAATATTTGCCAATGCTCCATTCAAAACGTCAAGATTCTCGTAAAAGTTCGCCATTTCGAAAGTTACAACGCCGTGGTACTGAGTTAACCCTGGTGACCGGTCGGTTTAAATTCTGACAGCTACTACAACTCCCCGTACAGCGACGCGGGTAAGAAAACACGGACGCGCGCCATGTTGAGTAACAATTTCACCTACCCCGGCCTTGCTCTCGTGGTTGTATCTTATTTTTTGATTATGAGTAACACTGTAAGACTTTACTCACTCTATAAATATATATGTAACAATTTGAATTTTTATGCAAATTAGTTAACGCTGCAGAGTTGGTTAATTCGTCAAAAACAAACTATTTTATTATTTCCCCAGTCCAAAGCCTACATGGCATAGAAATACATTCACTGCCATTGAAGTTTTCATTTATTCCATAATATAAATTTAATTATAAATTTCTAACGTATTGTTTTACTAATGGAACAGTAAATATTTACCATATGTAATATATTAAAATATGTACCCGACTTTTCTGTTGATTTTTCGCTATTTACTGTTGGTACCTATATTTATTTCTCTTTTCTATTAGCTAGTTATATTATTTTGTTCCTCTCTTTAAAAAAAGCCCCAAGGGCGTAAATAAAATGAAATATATTATACACATTGGTAATTTATTTATTTATTTAAGGCATCAGCAACCAAATAACCTGGTCGAAGACATATATAATGTAATAATTAGATGCAAGAATGCTGTTGCAGTTGCTATCAGCTCATTCGCATTTAATAATGATCTAACACATTTTAAGGTTTAACGTCACATACATTATAATCTACGCATTCACAGATGATGCCAATCAAATTATTTTAGGTTTTTAATGTTTCTTGCATTAATGTTACGCTTTAAAATATTAAGGTAAATTAATTGTTCGCGCCCGTACATATATAATTAGAATATAAATAAATACTTTGGTCCATAAACAAACCCAAATCTTTCAAGAAAGGCTGAAAAATACAATATTGGATTGAGTCACCGATACAAAATGGAATTTTTCAGCCTTAGAAGATTTGGGTTTGTTTATGGACACAACTATTTATTCGTATTAAATATGTACAGGCGCAAACAATTAATTTTTCTTAATATTTTAAAGCTTAACGTGCAAAAAGTATTAAAACCTAAAATAATTTGATTGGCGCCATCTGTGAATGCGTAGATTATACAGATGGCGCCAATCAAATTATTTTATGTTTTTAATGCTTTTTGTATGGTACGCTTTAAAATATTAAGGTAAATTAATTGTTAGCAATCGTACATATTTAATTAGAATATAAATAAATAGTTTTGTCCATAAACAAACCTAAATCTTTGAAGAAAGGCTGAAAAATACAATATTGGATTGAGACACCGATACAAAATTGAATTTTTCAGCCTTGAAAGATTTGGGTTTGTTTATGGACAAAACTATTTATTTATATTCTAATTAAATATTTATGATCGCGAACGATTAATTTACCTTAATATTTTAAAGCGCAAAAAGCATTAAAAACTTAAAATAATTTGATTGGCGCCATCTGTGAATGCGTAGATTATAACGTATGTGACGTTTAACATTAATTAACATTTCCAATACTATTTATATTATAAACAAAGTAATTTACTAGCTTTGTAAAACATTAAAGAATAAATCGTTATAAATAAATAGAAGATTATATCATTGAAGAAGAAGATAACACTAAAATAACCTATAACCTTCAAAAGTTATAAAAAGAGAGTTGTTTTTATGAAAAATTAAATAAAAGTGATTGAAATGTTGATTATTTTAAATAAATATATTATTTTGAAAATCAAACGGCTTTTTATTATATCCTCTCTTGTACCTATTGTGCGTATGTGTCTCTCCAGGTGGCAGATGTTTTAGAAAGTGCTGAGATTTAAGCCCATCATCCCAAGGGTCGGTAAGGAATCCACATAAACCTAGTGCTGTAACAGTGTAACACCCTCGGCAGTAAAGTATAGTTGGCTAAAGTGAGTCAACGGTTTGCAGTGCAGTGTGCAGGCTTTTACAGCACTCGATTTATAGTACAGAAAGAGGTAAGATAAGACTATATATACTTTATAAAGGGCAGGATTTTACTATCTGTCTATCCATCTGGCAAAATATGAGGAAGACGATTCGAAGAAATGCCACATAAAGACCTGCCTTATTAATGTCAGTTACAGGTTTATGTTAATATGCTAGGTCATGACACCAGTTCTCAAACTATGCAATTTTCTTTGTGAGGGTTGAACCAGTTATATAGAATGTCATGATGGCGCCAGTCCTTCATTCTCTACTGTGACTCGAAGCACTGTTTTTAATATAGGTACTTAGCCAAAAATCATGAAGTACATAATTATTTATAATTGCAATCCACTAACAAACTCAACTTCTTTTATATCTTGTATGAAATCGGAAGTTGACCGAAATCAGAACCTTCAGTTGTCACCACGTACACCTGACAAAATCTCTGTTCTCACAAGAAAAATGTCAATCACAAGAAAAAGATTTCTTTTATTATAAATTATTGTAGACTTATAAATTAACACAATATAAATATAACACGAATAACATGGCAATAGATTGTAACATCATCGGTTTACACGAGAAATAAGTTTGTATTTTTTTCAATGTTTTCACCAGTGTTTACGTCATTTTCAATCTTTAAAACCAACGATTTTCGACAATATTATACGTTGAAAAGATATCTAAACTTCTTCCCACAAAGCCATTGGCTATTTTTCCATCCTGAAGTTTCGATCGTTGTGTTTTATTTGCGTTATAATATGCAAAAAGTCGAGCCATAATCACTACTTTCGGTAGTGTAGAGTAAAGCATACGAAAGCATACCTGCCCGCGAGCTGTCAGATTTTTTTCGCACTTCTGCGCATGTGCCGCCCATCATTTCAGATGTAACCCGCGGATTTTGGCTGGTTACAAAATCTGACGAATCCTTCAGATTTGGCCTGAAATTTCATTTGACGGACGGTGAAACAACCCAAATTTCGTTGATTGACGATTTTGACGGTCCGTCAGACGTGATTTTTTCCGAAACAACTGGCCCTAAGTAAACAGGAAACTTGTTAGTCTTCAAAAATGAAATCCACTTAGGAACAAGACCATCCTTTCAACAATGGTGTACGAATTATTTGCTTTATTTATCTATCCCTAGCCATCACTAAAATCCTAGGGCCAGTGAAAAAGGTTCGGTACTGGGTGTTTGGTTTATTTACAAAATCCGAATATTTTGACAGAATATTTTCTAGAATTGTCTTATAATTTACGTAGTCGTATGAAAATATTGAGCTGGTACCGTGACTCTCGCTCTCAATAAAATGAGTCAAAACCCATCGCTACTTCAATCTATCCATCTATCTATATATATATAAAAATTTAGGTTCCGCATGTTTGCGTTCGCAAATCTCGGAAAGTAATCGATAGATTGACTCAGACAGAACTGAACACTCTTTACAGAACATTGCATTTTAGCAGTAGAGTGTTTCTATATATAATGGTAAGCTCTGGCGTTATGAAATTTGTATACAAAAAAATAGGTACCTTATGTTTGGGTCCGCAAATCTCGGAAAGTAATCGATGGATTGACTCAAAATTATTATAGAACATTGAATTTTAACAGAAGAGTGTTCCTACATATATGGTAAGCTCTGGCATTATGAAATCTGTATAAAAATTACTACGGGTTGCGCGCGAGTGGTTTTAAAATGTGTGTATTTCATATATTTTAGCGGCAGGAAGGGAAGGCAGGAGGGAGAGGGTATCGAAGTAGGTGGGGTTCGAGGGAAGGGTGACGAGGGAGGGGAAAGGCGGGGAAGGTGGAAGGGGAACGTAGGAGGGAAGAGGGACGCGGGAGGGGAACGGGGGACATGCAGGGAGAAACAATTTATTTCCTTGAATGGCATAGCAACGCATGCCGGGAACCAACTAGTAGCATGATAAAAATAAATATAAATTACTTTTAGTAGATTATGATAGAATTTCAGACATAAATTGATGAAGGTTTTATTTTACAAAATCAAAGTTGTGAGTAAATTAATGGGAAAGATTTTTTGCACAATCAGACACATTCAAGCAATAGTTCGTTTGCAAAGGGGTTATAGATCATACAATATCTGAGATTTTCTCTAGTGCAAGGGGTAAAATATGGGAATTTAACACCTTCACCCACATAAAATAAAAGTTTAAAAATTTTGTTAACATAATATCCGCTAGTGTCTTCAATTGTAATCTTTTTCACAAAATTAATTCTAAAACATACAGTACTATTAGGTTAAAATATAATATTTTTACTGTCCTTTATATAATATTAGCTTTTCATGGCACTAATTTTATACAATCTTCATAGTACAAAATTAAATAATACTGTCAATACATGTGTTGTTTCACATCAGAATCAGAACAATCAATCAAATTTCAAAGTTATAAGTTTTGCAAAGCTTCTATTCAAGTTCTGTTATTATATTATCGTTAGTTAGTAGTTTCACACGATTGAAATAATAACAGAACTTGAAAATTAACATTGAAATTTGAAGGATTGCTCAAATTCTGTGAAATAGCCCGTCCTTATAATCACATCCCAGAGAAATTAATTTCATACTCACTGAGGCCTTCTTTCCTATTCTTTAAATAGTAAATGAGCTGCTCCACTTCTCCCAACTTGGATGGGTGTATTAAGGAGCACTTGCTCACCACCTCCTTGGCGAGGGCACCACAGTCAGATTCCGGATTTAAATTGCTGAGGCGAATTATTTTCTGATAATCCTAAATAAAAACATTATGTAAATACGATAAAATGTGGAAATATCATGTATTCCAGAACTCATTATTCAGAAAACAATGTTTTCATAAGTCTGCATTTAACTGTTGGTTTCAAGGTTTTTTTTTTTTTATTTTATACAAGGTTGAAAACAAACCGGTAAAATGAAAACTTCAAGTACAAATTATTTCTAGTAAAAATCGTAAAGGGGACAAGGACAGCATACTAAGATATCTTACAAAAAATACCTTTATAGATAAATAATAATCCGTACATTGGTACGGATTATAATTACGAATAAATTACTGTCCACAAACGCCGAATATACTGATGAGTCACCAAATAATTTGGTGTTGCTTTGGCGAAATACAAACACTAATTTCTTTACTCACTTTTTTATCCCCATGCATAGGATCACCCAACTTGCCTAAAATATGTGCTTCTAATTCGTAGTGGACAATTAGAGCCTTTTGCGTCGGATGCACGTCGATAGAGCCTGATTTGACTTTCCTGCAGGCAAAAGAAAAAATCAATATCCGTACATGGAGGTATGAGAAAATCGATGACAGCTGCTTTGTAAATTTTCGTTACCGTTTTAGAAATTTCGCGTCTTCAGACTGCATAGCATATGCATATAGAAATGTTGAAACGAAGCATAAAAAAAATATGATAAATGAAATTAGTATGATTAAAATAAATAAATTCAACAAAAATCCTATCATGCACGGGCAGTAAAAAATGAATGTCAACCTCTTTTGGGCAATGTTTTTCTATTTCCTTGATTTGACGTTCATTTTACTATTTTCTATGGTTTACGAAGAATGTTGCAAGCTTTGAATATGTTATTGTTGAATTATATATTTTCATGTCGGGAAAAGTGATTTTCGAACATTACATTACTATAGAATCTCTGGATTGGGACATTATTTGACAAATGAACATTTTTGATTTGACACAATTTGACAACTCAAGCCTACTGCGCAGTTGTACCTGTTACAAGATTTTCATTGACCTAGTGCAAAGTGTGCCTGTATTTTCGAGTGTCCGTGGCAGCAAAATTGAACCAGATGAATTTGTCTGATATTTTTCGTTCCTTCCTAGGTCTAAACCGGAATCCATCAGGGTTAGTTTTTTTCATTATTATTGAACCAATATTGCATCACAATATTTATACACAAACAAAAACACAGTCTCGCTGTCATAATAATCGGACCGTATGTTATTTTTTTACACCAAAAACTGCCTCACGTTATTATTAACTATATTTAATTTCGGTAAACTACTACGAATTCTCACATTTGATGAATCTGAAGCTCATCATCACAAATAAAAGTCACATTCGATAATAGAACATTTCCTTGAAACCCGTGCCAACTTCCATCTTGATAATATTATAATTAGACAATTTTGTTTTCAGTCTTGACATTGAAATTACAGCTGTTTTTGCAATCTTTCCCCCTCTGTTTGAATTTTGAAAAAAGACGCATTTTATTATTTGTTATTTTTTTACAGTGCTGATAGTTTCCACAACGATTTCCGAAACCCAATATGGAATGTAGATGACGACGATGACACTGATGATGAATTATATCAGTAGGTATCAATTTACAAATATTTATCTTATTACGTACCTTAGGCCTATAAGATCCTTGATTATTTTTGATGTAAATATTATGTGTATATACCTCCAATATAATTCATGTTTGTATTTCAGTCACTATGGTGGGAATGGAACTGGCAACTTCCAGGGAGGATTTCAGGTCTTCTCAAACCCTCTGGAAATGCAGCGCTATTTCGAACAGCAGATGGGTGAAATTTTGAAATCTTTTGGAGGCATGATGGGGACCTTTGGTAATGAATTGAGTCCTCCATCGATGAATGAACTGCCTCACTTTGGCCTGCCGTCCATTAGAGAGAAGAGAGAGCGCAGCATAAGAGATGAATACCTCAAACCTGGTTACCGCTCTCCGGATTTATCCCAACGCAAAAATAAAACGGATTCCGACCTTGATGGAAAGTAAGCAATGGAAACATAATATTGTAAAATACCTTTCTTTAAAGTACTTTTTTGTATGAATACCATACAACATCCCAACTGTCTGGAGTCAGTGGGACTATGGCATCCCCAATTGGTTATGTTGCAAAGCTGAAGGGAAGAAGATGGAGAGGAGAAAAGCTATTCAGATCTGGTCATCAAACATGGCTAAAGCCATTTCAAGCAACGTTTCGATTCTGAATTTGATTTCGATGAGTCTTTGATTACAGCGTTAGTTAAGAGATTCTTGCTTGTGTAATAGTTTACTGCAGGTAGGACTACTGCGAGGTTAGAGGGGACTGTGAAGACTTAGCCTAACTCCTAACTCATACCCACATAGGTATTATTTTATTTGAATTTGCGTAGTGTCGCCCAACCACAATTTTTTTGACATTCGGAAAAACACTATCTTTTGCGCAGGCGACAAATGTATTGTCTCATTTATTTTTTATTGAGTTTTGATCACACCTGTGTTCAATTTGTTTTAATTTATTTGATATCCTTATTTTGCACACTTGTTCAAGCAATCAACTTTTCTTGACACTAAAATATTTGCTTTTATAAACTCATATCATTTATTTTAGATTTAGATGACATCATACACTATAGCCATATTTTACTTTTGTTTTAGGATGACATCGGATGATTTGGATTCTCTCTTTGATAAGAAACTTGAGGGAAGTTCACAATTCGACCTGACAGATGAAGGAACATCCAAATTAGAAAAGTATTCACCGAGGAGCCCCCTTCCTAGCCAACCAAAACAGCACTCCATGTTCTACGGCCAAACTTTTATGAGGAAGAGTGTCCTCTTGCCCGATGGAGTAAGTTTTATTTTATTTTATAAAATAATTGAGGAGCTGGTAAGCTACAAGACTTAGCTATGATGAAAATTGTGGTTTTGAGTTCCCTGAAATTCTCATCAAAATAAAATTTTACATACCCACCAGAAATATGAGGCAATGTGCTACCTTCTTCTGTGACAATTTTAAAACAAATTATGAGGCTCATACACCTATAAAAAGATTACATCATTTTGGGAATATTGTAGACATGTAGATTCCCTATTACTTAGTTATAAAACGAAGTCTTTAATGTATACGAATACTTAAATGAAATGTATGATTTTAATTTGGATTAATTTTATTCTTTAACTATTAATTTAAAAATTATATGATATTGTGTACTGATTAAATTAATAGTATTATTAATTTAATCATTATGTACGTACGTACCTGCCTAACTATTATTAGATACCTGTCTTTGTAAAAGCCCATTAGGGCTAAATCAATATCTTACTATGTAATATTATAAATGCGAAAGTTTGTACGGATGATTGGTTGGATGGTCCTTACTCTTTCACCCAATAAATATCGGATGGAATTTAAAAATTCTTTCACTAATCGAAAGCTACATTATTTGCGAGTAACATAGGCTATATATATTGGTAAGCTCTGGGGTTATGAATAAGCTGTGGCATTATGAAATTATTTATTATACGTTTATTGGCAAAGCGTGTTGCTAAGTAAATGTTTGACGTGGGCTCTCAGATTGTTATTTGTTTAGGTTACTATGGAGATTTCTTTGATAGCAAAAATTCAAATATAAAATTGGTACTTATCTACATTTTGACCTAAGCCAACAGCTATACTAATATTATGAATGCTAAACGGCGTGTATTTGATTTGATTGTTGATTGATTGGGCGGGGGGGGGGGGAGGGCGAATATGCGAAGCCGCGGGCAAAAGCTAGTATATTAAAAAAGAAAGTTCAAAAAAATGTGCAGCTCGCAAAAACTCAGAAACGAGTCACGGTACGATCAAGGGAGTCATATGGTGTGGTAGATCTCTATCCCCCCTAGGGAATAAGGGTATCCATTTTTACCTAAAGTGCGTGCTTTTGAAGATATAAGGGCTGAAATTTTCGCCCTCTTGAAATTTCTGGAACATTCCTCCGGAAAGTTATATAGAGCTCTAGAAAGTTCTGGAAGGAGTGGCGGAGTATGTCGTGGAATGTTCGGGAATAGGGAATCGGGAACATCATTGTGGAACATTCCAGAACACTCTCGAATTGTCCTGAGCGAAGCCGGGTAACCCAGCTAGTAAATAAATAAATAACAAAAAACACATTCAAAGTTTGTCGAAACGGGTGGTATGTATTAATTTGTAAATAGAGTTCAAACTTTTGGTTCCATCTGTGTGAAATCTACAGAAGTAATATTTACACAACAGATAAAGAAGGGATTGGAGATACCAGAAGGTGACGAGAACAAAACAGCTTGTGTATGTTTAAGTTGTTATTGCATCCAACTTAATTGTTCGTGTTAATTCCTTCCAGAAACTTTCAGTTCTTACTCGTAATAGTCATAATGCGAAACATTCGTCAAGCGAAACTATTTTTCTCCTGTAAATTAATGTAAAATACAAAAACGCATAACATGCTGAAAAAATACAAAAAAAATTTATTTATAAAATGACGAGACCCGTCTCGCCACAATTAAAAACCTGTTGTATCAGGTAACCCTCAGAATCTACAAACTTCTCGAAGTCGCTGGTGAAGTTCTCTGCTGCCTTTGTGTCTGAGCTTGAGCTTGCTGCTTCACCGTGCCTCGCAACACGGTGGATGCCGGTTGTTCTCTTAAATTTAATGAACCATTCATGTCTTAAATACTTTTTCTTCGGCCGTTGATGATTCTGGCGTCTTCTTGACGAGATTGGCGCAAAAATTATTTTCGCCTTCTCGCAAATAATGTTTTCGTTAATAGTGTCTTGCAATTGCTTTTCGTTTATCCAAGTGAGAAACAAACTTTCAGCATAGTCGAGAATACGTAACCATTGCTTAGATATTCTTATCACTCCATTTGAAGTATCCATTTCCTTAATTTGTCCTTGTTCTTGAGAATAGTGCGAATGGTTGATATAAACTGATTGTATGTGCTTGCTAGATCGGCCACGATAGCACCTCGTTCTCCCCTACTTTTCATTTCTACAGTTATTTTTATTCTCTTATTGTGGTCTTCTTGCGGATTTTTCTTAGGGAACATTTTCACTAGGGTTATTAAACTTTGCACAAAAGTTTGGAAATATGTGTGAATACAAACTGATGAAGGACTGACGGGGAACGTCCCGCCACACAAGCAAGTGACGTGAAGAGGGAAACTTCCCCTTTCCACGTCTATACAAAATGTTTTTTTACAATTTATTTTGCTCGTAAATACTCATTATGAGAGGTGTTCGTTAAGCGAGATTCCACTATACTAAGAACGAAAAGTAGGTTGGAGGTTTATGAAAAGATACTTTTTAAAATTTTCTAGACATGTCGGTTCGTGCATCGGTTCCAATTTTCAAAAGTTACATAAAACGTTTGGTTTATTTTCACGATAATATAACATTACCAGACGTATGTATGAGGCTTACCTGACTAATTATAATGCAAATGAAAGCGCTTCAATCTTATGATGTTCGCACATCCCGTAGAAAAGTGTCATAAGTGAAAAAAGGTAATTTTACAGGAGAGCGAAAACAAATGAATGTATGCGGTCCCGTCGTAAAGAGGTACTAGCGACATCTTGTGGAGATGGATTTAACTTAAATATGGTTTTCGTGAGGCATAGATAATCACTTTACTTTTCAGAGATAAAACTTAAAATAGAAAATTTTGACTTAAATACTTTTCTGTGGGATGTGCAAATGTATCATTGTTATCTTGTTTCCAGAGCATTGAGACCACTGAAACTAGGAAGAGCAGTGACGGGCAAGAGGAGACTACCGTGACCATCTCCCCGGGGCGGGGCGTGGGTGGTGGCTCTCCGGAGGCCCTCACCGAACCCTTTGACAACATGTGGACCAACTTTTTCGGCCGATAAATGCAAATTCTTTTCGCTACTCAAATTTTAGTTAAGGTTAAATATTTATTTACTACCTAGCTTAGATGGAAATGTCGTCAAATAAATCAGATTTTGCTTTCACATTAATTTTTTTCTTTATTTACATGCTACACATTATAATATAGTAATATTACATCTTATTTACAATCTGCCTTCTGGTCCCTATTCCAAAAACATCAGGATTATAATATATATTGTGAAGTTCTTCTATTGTGGTGGTTATTCAAATAAGTTTAGACATATAATAACTATTTACTGTGTATTAGTAGAACATAATTATTTATAAAAATAATGGTTGTTTTAATACAAAAGCATTCTTACCACACAATCAGACACATTGGGGACAATTTGGATACTAGTTGTCAAGCGCTTGCTAACATTCCTGTTCCTTACAGCTGTTTAATATTTATCTTCTATTTACATACATGCAGTCCAATATACACGCTGAAAGTAGCTTTGTGAGCACTTTATTCTATCTTGCCCTGAAATACTTGAAAACCAACTAAATCACTTTGAAAGCCCTATTCACAAAACGGGATTTATTATATTTTGCAACATTTGCCATCTTTATTTAACATGCAATTTGATGGGAGTGTGCACACTATAACAGTTGTAGCTCTAGAGGCTGAAGATCCTTCAACATTAATAAATGCCATTATTCAAATTTGACTTTTGATCATGGTAGACATTAAAAATCATTTGTACATATTGAAGCTTTAGATTTCATCTGATTCATAATTAAATCATATCAACCTAACTAATAAACGTGGTGAAAATTTTATGCAACTGTAAATGACCGTGATTACTAATAAAACTAAAATGACATTTAATAGCCATAAAAAATGTTGATGGAAAGATACAATACACATTGTTTACACGGCCAAAGGAGCTTGTTTACCCATGGTGTAGTACCATAAGTCTATAAATGTAATTATTGTCAAATTGAAAACTGACTAGCTTGTAGCGAAACGGTGTTCAAAATATGAAACCCAAAAAAATGTCAGATTATTTTAGTTCCCATGTGAAGAGGGCTTTAGAAGGCAGATTAAAGAAAATTTCACTAAAAGGCATCAAGTTGCATTATCCCCCATTGGTAGCTATAGCCATAACTAGTTACCCAAAACAAAATTATTAGCAGTAATATTATATTGCAGAATTCCAGTTATTTATAAATAAATTAAACATACAATACATACAGTTTCTTAGAAGATCATGGTTTTATTTACAAATATATTTATGTACCTTTCCTCGAATTTACAAACAACAAATCAATCTAAATTATTCAACAGCTTATATATTTTGTAAGCAACACTGTATGAAAAACATTTTATTATCCGAGTACAGAATATTATATTATGTAATATATGGACAAAACATTCATTGCGGTTTTAATAATAATTTACTATGAAATTGAGAAAGTTGTTCATGCACAATACATTGGTTCCTATTGAAAGATTTATAAAATCACATTTATATCAAGAACAAAGCACCCAAAAATTAATAAATTATCATATTATAATAGTTTTTATCACTTAAATTCAACTCAACAAAACAATAAGATACTACATAGTTAATAATACTAGAATTTATAATTTCCAAGACAGCTAATTTCGTAGCTAACAATTTAAATACACAGCAAGAAAATCACAAATAAAATCTTGTATAAAACCTACGCAGCTAATTTTAGACAATTCTTAGATGTATGTACCAATGTTAAACAAATATAATAATTAAATTTCCCATCTTTGGTTACAAAATATCCAATATTAATTCACTTCTCAAGAATTGTTTTCCCTCAAAATTGGATCATCAACATAGTGTACTAACTCACTTTTTGAAAATTCTGAGTTGGAGCTTGAAATGAGGGCCTCTGTCAGAGAAAAACTATCTATGATTGGTCAAGACAGTATTTCTCTGATTCTCTCTCCTATATTATTATTACTATATCTCCGGTTCTCTCTGACAGAACTAGATTATGATTTGGAGCCCTCATTTCAAGTTCTAAGAGAAACTGCAAAAAGTCAGTTAGTACACTATGGTTTAAGACGATCCAATTGAATAAATAAAAATAACATCTGTTAGGTATGAATGCTACAAAATTAACATAATGTACTGAAGAAATGTTTTTTTAGAGCCATTTTGTAACTATAGAAAACATATTTGAATGTAAAGTCTACTTGAAATCCACTTTTGAATTCCAAATTTCTAGAGGATATGACACAATTTATTGATTAGCACTATAGTTCATTCATATGTACATTCTACTTTTTACTGATTGTGGACAGAACAATGCATGAAGCAATGTCAGATAATATTATAATGCTGTCCTTGACAAAGGTGTCACACGTAATAAACAATGATTGATTATTGAACAACAGATCGTAGCAATCAATAACAGAAATATTTGAGCATCTTCTACATACGTAATGTACAAAATCTGGACTGCAATTATTTGCAATGGATAAGTTTTAATAATCACTATACACTGGCAGCTTTGCTTTTTAAGGTTGTAATTTCTAGACAACCTTTTTAAGGCATAAATATATTCTTCTCTATAATTATTCTTGACCAAAACCTTCAGTTTCTTCAATGGCGTAGTTGAGTTTTTCTACCATTTGGTCGTAGCTTTTGTACGGTGGCAAGTCCAGCCTGTTGAAACAAGTGTGGGAGCGAGGGAGCCACGTGTCTTTACCCACCTGTGGAAGTAGCAAATAGAGTTAGTTTATCCATACAACAGCTGTGATATTACATTAACATAAAAAGCATTTTGCATCAAGTAGCATTGTTACCTTTTCAATACAGAATCTCTGCGGTCCATTGGATCCCATGAGTTCAGCAAATCCTCCAACTGGCACCCGGCAAGTTCCCGTCACAAACTGCAGAAGGCGAGCTCTCTTCTCATTATCTGTCTGCCTTACAAACTGCAATTCAAACAAAGTATCAACATGTTAGTATGCCGTCATGTATGAGATTAAGAATAGATTAACAATTGCCAGAATCAAAGTAACAAATCATCATGTGCCTAATTATATGAATTCTAACCTGCCAGAACCAAGCCACTTGTTTGCTCGTCCTCGTGTAATGACGGTAAATAGTATTTCTTTGCCAGTCTTCTACATCAATCTCCTGCATTCCACACAGCATCAGCTCCAGCTCCCGCTCATCGAAATACTTGAGCCATTCCAAAGGCACCACCTCGTTGAAGCCGTCCAGGAAGGCCTTGGTCTGCTCCTCGATGCCGCGGGACATCCTCCAGGCCGTCACCAGGGCCAGGTACTCTTCCTTGTTCTCCTGCGTCACCCTCTCCCGGTCGCCCGCCGCTTTCAACTCGTGATGCACAACCTGCCCCAGGACTTCAAAGTCCACACTGAACCACAATTCTAAACCTACTTCGTCAATGTCATTGTCTCTAATCCACACGAGGGAATTGTAAAACTCGGGATCTATTGATTCTATATCCTTCATCGTCAGCTTTTTGTTTAACATTCTTTTGTAGAACGGCATTGTGAATCCGGAATAAATAAACCGTCCGTGGTACAGGGCCATGGCTATAAATCTCCCGATGAACTTGAAGTAGAGTAGGTGATCAGGGTTGACATAGCTGGCGGGATTAATTTGCAAGCTGTAATTGTTTTTGTTGGCATACTCAAACAGACAGTACATGGGATTTAAAACTTCGTGAGAGAGTAAGAAGAACCATTCTCTGGAGACACCGCCGTAATCCAAACCCTCCTCTCCGCGGAAGATGATGTAAAGCCTTCTGCGCAACTCGTATGCGGGCAACCGCATCAACTGGTGGTAAGAGTCTTCAAACAGGGTCTGTCTAGTCAACGTGATCTTAATGTGGCTGGGAAGGGCATTACTCTGGCACAGGTATCTGAATTGGCTGAGTTTCCAGCGGAAGGATCTCTCGTAGGCTCGGGGAACTCCATATACCCCCTTGGGGCCCTGAGGCGCCCCGGGGCGAGGGTCTTGGAATGTGGTTGTGCGGGTGTTGTGATCCACAAAGTATCTGTTGCCGTCTTCTGTGTGACGAATCTCCCATCCGTTGGGCAATGCAACGTCATCGGATGTACTGACTTCCTGGCCCTGAAAATCAATTACAATGTCAATACACAGAATACTCATAAGGTTCTAAAAGTATATTGAAAGTTTATTTTTATTTTTAACTTAATGAGTAAAACTTCAAATTGTAATATTTAATTAATGAAATCAATATTAGCAAAACTCAATCAAATATCTGAAACAGAAAAAGGTACGGTCAAATATGGGACTCGAACCCAGGATCTTCGGCTTTCCGGGCCGCAACTCTACCAACTGAGCTAAAGTGTTTCACACATAAAGCATCCAATAAAATATTTGTTAAGAAAATGTTGGTAGTTCTTAATCGAATTATGATACAGTTAAAAATGACCGAGTCGGATAGTTGGTAGAGTTGCGGCCTGGAAAGCCGAAGTTCCTGGGTTCGGGTCCCAGTTTTGACGGTATTTTTTTTTTGATTTTTCGCTAATATTGTCTAATTAAATATATTCAATGGGTTGTCAAAAATATTATGTTCCCCTAGAGCAGTGGTCAGTGGTTTAGGCAAAAGTTCCAAATATCAGACAGTACAAAGATTTAAATTTCTTTTGAGAATAAAAACTTTTTTCAAAAATCCCGTTTTTAGAAATCTGTTAAAACTAGGTGTACTGAATAAAAGTATTTTAATTAATATTGATAATATATGTGTCAACTGCACAGGGGATCTTAATGTTAAATACTAATTAATCTGTTAGAATTGCATATCTCTGAAAAAAAATTTCGCAGTGTACTCAATGTACCGATCTCTGCTTTCCATGTAGAAAAAACTATTGATATAAAATATATGGAAAAAAACTCTCGACAGTAAAGAAATGTCGAACTCCAAAGGACCACCCATAAATAAGGATAGATCGGTGGTAAAGGCGTACCAGAGTAACGGCCGACAGCGCATCCTGGCAGACGAGAACAGTACTAGTCTCACAGAAATGTTTTGACTTATTTAGTACATACCTACCTACTATAATTTTTATTTTGATTTATGAAATATTAATAATTAGTAAGATAAAATGTATTTTAACCCGTCTGCTTGGTTCAATATATTCGCACCTCTCAACCCGGAAGCTTCGGTTTCACGCCAAACAGGTCAAACTGTCACTTTGGATCGAGATTATAAAATATCTATGCAAGATAGCTTTCATATTTCAAAGACAATAAGAAGCATTATTTCGTTCTCTCTCTGGTTAAAAGAAAAAATACATATGTTTGCAAGAGAGGAAGAGAGATATATAGCTTTTAAAAAGAAAGGTCGCTTGGGACGTTTTTGGTCTTACGAAAGTATAGTGCGATTATGTTTTAGGATGTATTTATTCCTAAACAAGCAGACGGGTTAAACATGTCATTTGTCAAAGAGAATCACACAAGTTGCTAAAGAGCTGCAATTTGCAACCACTGCCCTAGGATAAATTGTCAATTCATAACAGTTACTATGTTCAACCCGTTTCCCGTGATTGTATTTAATAAAATAACCTGTGTCCTTGGGTCCTCCCATTGCGTGGTCCTGTTCTTGTGGTTGACAAAGTAGACTCGTCCCTCGGGCTGCACACGGCGCTCCCAGCCGGAAGGCAGGGGGCCCAGGGCCTCTTCCTCTTCAGCACTGGCTGTCGGGGGCACCACACTGGTGCTGGCCGCCTCACTTGCCGGTCCTCCAGGCTGTGAATACACGGTATTATTATTAGTTTTTAAGTATATTAGCCGGAAATATTTTAATGTGGGTGCCATAATTCATAACAAGGCGACAAGTACTTTCTCACGCTAATTGGGTATTCGGGGAATTAGATAAGCAAATGTGTAATTGTTCTTATTTCGAAATTAGATCTAGAAGGTGAATGTCTGTTGTTTTAGAATTAGATATTGTTAAAACAAAATTCTGCTTGTCCTGTTGTTTTTCTTTAATAATATAATAAGTACATAATAAATTTATATTCTACATATATTTTAAACCTATATATTTGAAAATTTTTCCTGCCTATCTAAAGCAAAATAGAAATTGGCAGTTTTCATTTTCCAATTGCTGGCATATTCTATTTTGCATACAGCACATGATTTGTCATTTTATGTGAAACATGCCTTCTGCGACCTAAGATGATGTTCTTTCAAATGAAAGTGGCAGGCACTTTTTATTTTCTTTTTATTTAAATTCAAGGTCAGAAACCATCTTGCCTAGATCATTTTTGGACGAATATTAACATAAAAGATCTTCATAAAATAAAAACCATTGTCTGGAAAAATAACATCACCGATCATCATACGTGTATATTTTTGTACGAGGAAGAAAAAACAATACAAACAAAAAATAAATCAATAAAAAAATCATATACCAAAATAAATCTGCAAAAATTAATTGAAAACTTGAAAACGGAACATTGGCAACCTGTAATCAACTGCGAAGAAGTTGAAATATGCTCAAAGTACTTTGAAAATATTTTATCCAAACATGTAGAAAACTCAAAAACAGATATTCCATATCGTAATTTAGATAAAAATAAAAACTTAAAACCATGGATCACACCGGGTTTATTAAATTCAATCAAAGAAAAAGGTAAGCTTTACAAAAAAACAATAAAATTCCCAAACGACAAAAAAATAGAATTTAATTATAAAAAATATAAAAATAAATTGACACGCTTAATAAAAATTAGTAAAGATGAATATTACAAACATAAAATAATAAGTTCTGAAAACAATCCAAAAATAATCTGGCAAGCAATTAACTGTGCAATAGATAACAATAAACAAAAACATTCAATCAAGGTAATTGTAGACGAAAATGACGTAAAAATAAATGCAGAGGAAAACCCTAAAAAATGCGCGGATATATTCAACTCCTTCTTCGCGAAAGTTGGACAAAACCTCGCTAAAAAAATTAATGTAACAAAGGGAGCGACAACTCAACAAATTATCGAAGATATACACAGTGTAAACTCACTGTCCCATTTTAAAATGATCAAGGAAGTAGATATTCTAAACATTATTGAAAATATGAAAGGAGGGTCGTCACCAGGTTTTGACAACATAACTGTAAATATGTTAAAATCTATTAAAAGCCACGTGATAAAACCATTAACTCACCTAATTAATTTAAGTTTAAAAAATGGAATATTTCCGTCTAATTATAAGAGGACAATTATCTCACCTATATTCAAAAGTGGAAACGCACAAAATGTAACTAACTATCGACCAATTTCCCTCATTTCAAATATTGGAAAAATATTTGAAAAAATCGTAAAATCTCAACTAATGGAATTTATTGAAAATAACAAAATACTTCACGACAATCAATACGGATTCCGAAAAGTGCGCAGCACACAAGACGCGATTGCAAATGTCACATCACGCATATATAAAAACCTTGATATGGGCAATAAATGTATAGGTATTTTTATAGATCTGAGAAAAGCGTTTGACAGCATATCCCATAAAAAACTTATGAAAAAATTAGATAATTTGAACATTAATGAAAACGTAGCAAATTGGATAAAAAGCTACCTAAAAAATCGCCCTCAATGTGTCAAAATAAATAACATTTATAGCGACGAAGAGACATCTGAATATGGAATTCCACAGGGTACTGTGCTAGGTCCTATATTATTCATCTTATATGTAAACGGTATATTCTCACAGCCACTTCATGGTAGTATAACCTCTTATGCCGACGATACAGTACTTATTGAAAGTGGAATCACATGGCAAGTTGTAAAACAAAAAGCAACAGAAGACATAAACATACTTAAACACTGGTTTGATATAAATCTACTGTCTCTTAATAGTGAAAAAACTCACGTTATACCATTTGCAATAAAATCAAAGGACGTTCCGGTAAATTTTGATATAATTATACATGATAATTCTAAAGACCACAAAAAAAATAACTGTAAAATAAACTGTTCCACATTAAAAATTTCGAATAAAATCAAATACTTAGGAATAACAATAGACAAACACCTGAACTGGAAAGATCAAATCAACCTTACCATTAACAAAATAAGGAAATTAATTTACATATTTTTAAAAATCCGAAACTTTCTCTCATTAGAAAATCTAACATCAATCTACCATGCTATAGTACAGTCAAATCTCCAATACTCTGTAGTAAGCTGGGGAGCTGCATACAAAACAAATCTACTCCCTGTTGAAATTGTGCAACGTCTAATTATAAAAATTATCTTGAAAAAACGAAGAGATTATCCAACTCACCTTATTTTTGAAGAATTTAAAGTATTAAAATTTAATGATCTAGTTCGAAAAAATATAATAATCCAAATAATAAAAGAAAAACAAAATCATAGCTTTTTAACTGAAAGTCGTACTCGTCAAAAGCATATATTTCCAACACAAAAATGTAACACCTCATTTGCACAACATCATTACACATATCTAGGAAAAAAATACTTCAATAGCCTACCTGAAAAAATAAGAACAATCGAAGACGATAAATGCCTATTAAAAGCAATTAAAGAGCAATTTAAAGTAAAAATAACAAATTGATAAAATTTATCATAAATTATATAACTTGTAAATTTGTTTTTTTTAAGTATCTACCACAATTAAATCAAAAGATTCAAAATATATTTTGTAAATATATTTTAAATATTTTTTCATCCCGATACTCGTCCCTCTTCTAATCACAAGCGTCTGCTTCTATAGAATAGAAATATCATACAAAATAAAAAAATCAGTGAAAATTTATTATATAGTTTATTTGTATCAAAAAAAGATTATTTTGAAATATAAATATTATATTTTATATGTTATTTTTGCTGTATAAATAATGTATCTTCTGTAATAAATAAATGAAAAAAAAAAAAAAAAAAAAAAAAAAAAAAATTGAAAAAAAAAAACATAAAATTTCAGTTAAGCGGGGGAAAGGCGGGACGGGGAGGGAATCCGGGAGGGGTGGAGGGGAATGAAGGAGGGAGAAGGCGGGGAAAGTGGGGGGCACGGAAGGGGGGGGTGGGTTTGGGGGACACGGGAGGGGAGTAGGAGGTAGAAGGGGAATGGATACACAGGGAGAAACAGTATTTTTATTTAAATGGCATTCAAGCATGCCGGAAACTCGATAGTAACCAATAATTATTGTAATCAAGCATCAAATAGTTATGTTCTTCCACTGCTTGTTTTAATTCAGGTCTGAAAGGGTTAAACGCGATTATCTTGGTATAATAAGTCTTCACTGACATCATGTAATTCAAAATGCATTAACCAGGAGGTAAACACAGCTCGCATAGTGATTAAAACTGCGCTACAGTTAATCTCTCTTTAGCTGGCAAACACTCCCCGTCAATACTTATTGACAATACTATTTTTAGATATCAAAATACATACATATTCACAAAATCATTCTTCTGATAATCTAGATACAGATGACAATAGTAGAGTATGCACACGCTTCTAAACATTTTTACTATATGCTGTCATAGAATGTACCTTTTTTTTAAATAACACACTTTAGGCAAGCGAAAACAAGGAACCTGTTTGAGAAAATGGAATTTGTTTTAAAACATTTTATCTTCTAAATAATATGTACATTTGAATGATTTTTTTTTGGTACAGTACTCACCACACCCCAACTATAAAAGTATTGTCCAAAATTATAGCCCACTTTGTAATAGCACTCCATAAACTGAATTTAAAGGCAGTGTTGGGCCATTTAATGACGTTTTATGTGTAAAAAATGTACATACATATTATGTTACATTACAAAAAAATGGTTTTCACTTTGGTATCGAACATGTAACATTTATAAACTGTGCCAGGGAACATTTCTACCTCTCCCTGTGTAGAGGTGTACAAATGAGCAGATATAATCTTTTCTGTGATCTACCTGTGAGTGAACAGCCTAGTGCTACCGTAGGGCTTGTCAAAAAGATTCAAGCTAAGCGAGCACCGGACCTGATTGTAAACTTCTCATTCAGGAACCTTTTGTGAGGATTTTACTGTAATGCAAAAATAGATGGATCCAACTTAAGCATGTATCGTACCTGATTGTAGAGGAATCTCTGGTTGCCCTGAGTGATGACGTGGCGTCTCTCGCCCTGCCAGTGCTGAAAGTGTTGCAGGCGCTCGGGCGAGGGTCGCTGCCAGGTGGTGGTGCGTGTGTTGTGATCCACATAGTACACCCGTCCGCGCTCATCGCGCCGCATCTCCCAGCCTGCCGGAAGTGCCATCGGCCGCTCCCAGTATGTGGAGCGGGTGTTGTGATCCACATAGTATCTAGAATCATAATTCATAGGTGTATTATTAACTTTTAAGTCACTGGTTAGGCCAATTCATCGGTGACCGGCCAACTCAAAATGAAACCATGTCAAAACCATCTCAGAAAGGTCGTTAAGAGTGACTGAATATTGGTTAATTGAAAATTGGTTGAATAGGTTAAGTTAGGTTAGGATTACCGGCTATTTTAAAATTATTTTTTCATATCTTTTGAGATGGTTCTGAGTTGGTTTCATTCTGAGTTCGCATGGAACCCAATTCATCATGTAATTCCTACGCAGGCTTGTTATTGTCACACCGTCCTATGCCGCCGGCCTGACTACAGCAATACAGGCCAGTTATATGAATAATGATCGGAACAAGACTGAGGGCAATTAGTCCGCAGGTGGAATGAAGCTCGACAGCAAACAAGCCAAATACTTCTTCGGAGAGCAGTTTAATGTGATGTACCCCTCAGGGGAGGAATGGGACACGGTTCCAGGTCCAACCTCCAAACAAGAACTAATCTGGTTCACAAAACATCATATGCCGTTATAATAACAGAGAGCCAGATTGTCCCAAAGCGACTGTGCATTATTAAAAGTTAGATATCTCTCTTCCTGGCATGCAAAAATTTGTAATTTCTTTTATGTTAAGCGTCGATGACACTGAGCGAGTTTACAAGCTCCGGGAAATTCACTATCTGTTAGTAAACTCGCTCAATGTCATCGTGTTACTTGCTAACTAGCAGATTGTTGACAATCTACGAAAAAAGTTGAAAGGTCGTCAACTTTACTTGCCACTCGCTAACTCGTGATTGGTTTATTTATGTTTCCAATATGGCTGCCAATAAACAGCTGATTTCGACTGTCAAACATCTACAGAATTAGTTCACGCAGGCGTCGTTATTCTCGCTACTGGTGCTAACAGCGATCTCAGTTTCCTACACTGCTGAGTGAGTGGACAGTTTTGTGTGTCATCATGACAATCTCACTCGCTGATTCACCCACTTTTAAACTTAGTAGATAGTAGCTTGTAAACTCGCTCAATGTAATTGAGGCTTTAGAAAGCGAAAGAAATAATGCTTCGTATTGCCTTAGAAATATACAAACAATATATTGTTCAGATATTTTACAAACCCAATCATAAGTGACGATTTTATTTTGCGCCAATTTGTGACGTTACAAACATTCAATTTTAAAATAAAATTGCATGAATATGATAAAAAGTGAAGTGACAGTTTTATTACAAATTTTCTTAAGAAAAGGAATCTGTATTTAAAATTTTAAGTTTATTCTGTTTGAAGTACTTTAATTAGAATATTTGCAGGTATGTATTTTTAAGCCAATTTACATTTCCATATCAAAATTTTAATATTTAGAAACAAAAATGTTGATTTCTAATAAACACATCGGAAAATTTATTTTATTTAGACTTTAGAACAATTTTTGTTTTTGCAAAAGTGTTAAAAAAATAACCAATAAAAACATTTAAAAGGCATGGCAAGAACCGGGAATTTTGCGTGCAAACCTTTTCAGGCAAAAAGTAATAGATATTATTTTCTTATTATTCGAAGGGTTAAGAGGATTTCACTGTAATATCAAAGAATAAATGACATTGCTAATAAATGGTTTAATTTGATTAGCTTACCTTCGACCATAGACGTCATAGCGCATCTCCCATCCAGTGGGCAGGGGGTCTTCGGGGGCAGCAGGCAGGGTGGGCTGGGGCCCGGGGGCCTGTGAGGGGCCCGCCCCTACGGCACCATTGGGCATCGGAGTGGATACGGCCCCCGTGGCGGAGCCATTGCACATGGTGGCGGGCGGCGGGGGCCCAGGGGGCGGAGCGCTGCCTGCAGCCTGCAAAAATTAATATGTGATTAGCGAATGTATCGGGAGCATCTCCTATCTTTATCTACCACACTATATAAAGAGGTAAGATTTGTTTGTTTGTTTGTCTGTTTGTTTGCATTGAATAGGCTCCGAAACTACTGAACCGATTTGAAAAATTCTTTCGCTGTTGGGAAGCTACACTATCCCTGGGTAACATAGGCTATATTATAGTTTGGCAATTAAGTCTAGAAATTTATTATTTTAGAACAAAATTTTTTCATTACTATGGTAACACCGAAATACTCGTTTTGTCAATGACATTTCGTATGGCTCTTGGCTTTACTGACTTAAAAAGGGTAGAAAACGCTGAAAATCACTCGTTTAATGTTTGTTTTTTCATTGTTTGCCTGTGCATTGTTTGAATTGAATAAAAATGAACAAACCAATACGTAGTAGTGCAAGAGAAGTTATATACTGGGTTTTCAACGCTGCCTAGCCGATTATCGCGCGAAGAAGCTCCTATGCCTAATTTGTAAGATGTTTACAAACGAACTACAGAAATGACTGGTACGTAGTATTGGTTTTTAATGAATTTCATTAGTATTACAAGATTTATGCCAATTTTCGAGCGATTATAACCATTACAATCTGATTTGAGGTTATGTTTAAAAATCCGAATTTGACATTTACATTTGACAGTTAATATTAGGCCACAAGAAAAAGGGAATAACTCAATTAACAATAAAATAATAATAATATGCAACTTCTTTAAACTCATAGAAAAGTTACTTTTTTCTTAGTTTTCTCAGTCTTTCTTTCTCAATGAATATTATCTAGTGTGTTTTTTTAAACTCCCTTCTATAGAATAATAATTTTAATGATATTTTCCACACACAGGTAAATCTGAATCAACGGTAAGATGAATCGTCAAGGAAAAAAGCATGAGGGACAAAACCCATTTGGCTTTCAGCGTGAACCATGATCCAGCGCTTACCTTTTGAAATATCGTGCTGAACTCCATGGATATAACTTTCATCTAAGTGAATTATATTTTTTTGCAGTTCTTTTGGTAAATTTCGGATATCCATGTTAATTTTTAAGTAATGCTCTCTTTTAGCCGCTATATTTGTTTTTTTCAATAAGTGCAGTTCTGTTTGTTTTGCACTTTTTTATAAACAAAGCCAATGGAATGCAAAATTTTTCGTAAATTTTCCCGGCTACCATCAAATCCAATGTCTTCTTTGAGTACGGTTAGTAAAGTTCTTAAAGTTGGGACTTGTTTACGTACTATGTAAAAAAATGATTTTTTTGACGAATGGCACGGACGGATGATTTATCCCCATAAATAAGTAGGACTCGTGTATATGGGGGGGGGGAGGGGGTTATTATATTGGTTTAATTATTTTTTTGTTCAGTACAAATTTTCGTTGTAATTTTTAAGCTGAGTTTTAAATCTTTTTAAATTACTGTTCCTGTTTCTGATTTTTTCAGGTAGTGAATTAAAAAAATTAACTCTGAGATATTTATGATTTAACTGTCCTTTTGTTTTTTTTTTCATTTCGGAGTAGGAAGTATTGATGTTTGCCTAAGATTTCTGTTATTTTTAAAGGGTTCAACTATATTTTAAATATTATCTTTATAAATTTTTTTATGTTGCATGATAAAAGTATAATGCACTTAAATTTCTGACCTTAAATTGTTTGAATAAAAGTTCTGACGAATATGTGTAAGGTTGTTGTTTTTATAATTAATTTTTGTGATACCTATGAAAATTGTTTGTTTTTGATTTGTATATATACCGCCCCATCCTATAGTGCCCCATCCTATATTAATATTATTATTATTACCTTATAATGAAATACAAGCCCACTTATAATTTGTTTTGTGTTATTTTATTTATAGTAAATTGTAATTTTACTTCGATTAAATTATAGTTTTTTTGCAAAATTTTTGAGAATACAAATACATTATGAAATACGCATTTTGAACGAAGTGTTTTTTTAAAACTTATATTCATTGTCTTATGAGCCATCTTGGTGTTGCCATTTAAAACATAAAAAACGATTGTGGCGCCATCATTTATTTTCTACACTTTCTTGCCAAACTGTATATTTTTAAAAAAAATAGGCATCCTTACTAAAACTGCAATAATGTAACCCAAGGTGTAAAAAAATTATCTAAAATATTCTTTACATCGCGTGCGCTGCGAAAACTATTGATGATAGAATAAAATAATGTACTACGACTTTGTAGAACACATCATTATTTACAAAAAAGGTCGCGACAGCATATGTCTAACTATTATGATTATGCCACAATAAGTATTCTTTTATTTTAAAAATTTAATTAAAATGTCGCCGCTTGAAAAGGATCTTTATTTGTATCTTGGTTTTAATCCTTATCAAAATAAATTACCTCATATTCAAGACAGCTTCAATACCTTTATATAACTTTTTGAATTTTTCAATTCGGATATTTAATTAGAAAGATATCACGAGTTTAAAAATGTTAGTTTTAGAAAAAAGTTTCGGCTTCGGGCCGGGCGGGAGAGGAGTCAAGAAATGAAGTGCCAGGGGGGTTGGCGAGACGGGGGAGCGGGAGAGCGGTGGCGGGGAAGGTGGAAGTGGAACGCTGGAGGGGAACGCACGGGAAAGGACATGCAAGGAGTAACATTTTATTTATTTGAATATGGCATTGCAACGCATGCCGGGAAACAGCTAGTCCTATATATAACTATAATATAACTCTACATTATGGTCTCCCTTTTCAATATTCATTCAGACAACATTGAAAAGATACAATGGAAGTTTTTAATGTTCATAAACTATAAATTGCGTATTCCTATACTAAACATTGATTACAACTACCTCCTGGATAAAATGTCTCTATTGAAACTTTCAGAAAGAAGAATAAGCACAGATTTAATACTGTTACATAAAATACTGCATTAAAAAATTGACTGTCCTGAATTACTTCAATTTATCAATATCAATGTTCCCAAAAAATCATGTCGACATTTATTACCCTTTTACTTCAATAACACCAGCTTATCAAAATTCTCCGTTTATAAATAAATATTCTAATCTAGGTGATATATTTCATCTTAAAACTAATCAGTATAAATGTTGTATATTCTATCACTTTTATTCTTCTAGACACAAATAGATTTACATAATTTTTGCAATTTTTGTTTATATTGAATGTGAGACTTCTTATCATTTTTACATACGTACTTTTTATTTTATTATGTGCTTTTGTTGTTATATTGTATTACATATTTTCTTTTCTAGTTGTATTATATTTTCTTCATTGTTTGATACTCAACCTATAAACTATAATGTAAAAAAGCCCATCAGGGTGTGTAATAAATAAATAAATATTCCTCTTCTATTTTTTTTTTTTATATGAATACCGCACAAGAGTCCCAACTGCTCCCGTCTGAAGCCAGTGAGACTATGACATCCCCAATTGGGGTATGTTGTGAGGCTGAGGGTAGTGGGGAGGGGAAGGAAAGAGGAAGGTGTGGAAGTAACTGGCTATTCAGATCTGGTCACCAAACACGGCTAATGCCATTTCAAGCAACGTTTCAATTCTGAATGGTGGTCTTACACCAGGGCGATACAGGGAGTATCTTCCACTCTGGAAAGTGCCGCAAACATACTATATATTATTTTAAATGAATAAATTGTGAAATAACACAAATTAATCAAATAAAATTTATTTGCACACGCCAGGATTCGATCCCGCGACCTTCGGTGCGCGAATGAAGCGTCTTACTGCTGCGCTACGCCGGTCGTCTTCTCTTCTCTTCCCCTTAACCAAGATTAGTTTTAAAACAGAATAAAACTTCTATCTCTTAGCAACTTTGGGAGGCGGGAATGGGTACCGCCGCCCTGGGAACCATTTATTCGATAACCGACAACTCTGCCATAGGTCACCCCAAGTGGACTTTAAAGGGGTGCACGGGTTCATGAGTTGAGGTTTTTCCGGGCGGCGGTTGCATCTGCCCACCAGCTCCATGGCGGGCCGGATCGAGAGTAAATGTTTGAGGGAGTCCCTTTGACTTCTCCAGCCGTATTCTCTCAGAATATCGCCTTGCACCGCAGTGAGACACACTGACCCCCAGATTCCTACCCACCCCTCATACCCTTTTCCTTCCCAGAACTTACTCCCAAAAACCCTTCACTCATCATCCCCAAAGAAGACACAGGCCCTGAGGGGAATTATTTTCCTCAGAGCCTCCTGTGTGAAGTTAATGTAAAAAAGTACATAAAAAAAACTTTTTTGGCTTAACTTAACTTTAATTAACTTGAAGTGTATATTCTATCTTCCATGTTATTTATATTTTATCGTGTATCATACAGGGTATTAAGGGACATACTTGACTTACTTTAACCAGTGATTCAGACACTTGTAAATAATATTTGATTTATGGTGAGCATTAGAATATTGCTTACCTCATTATCTCAAAACTTAGTATTTGGAGATGTCTGACTAATCAACTGAACGATCGATATCCCTGTGGTGAAATAATGTAAAATTTTATTTATTATAACTTTCGTTACAATATCTTTCATTCTTCATTAACCGTTACATTTTCCATAAATAATTATCAAATCATTCAACATTTTAGCAAAATTATAATAAATATATTACATAGTATAAAGCAAAGTCGCTCCCGCTGTCTGTACGCTTAGATCTTTTAAACTATGCAACGGATTTTCATGCGGTTTTTAACAATAGACAGAGTGATTCATGAGGAGGGTTTGGGCATATAATTTGTTAAGGTTTTGTGTAAATTGGTTGAAATATATAATATATACCTAGCAAGTGGTGTGGATTCATGCAAATGTATGTATGCAAATTAACAGATTGTCAGAAGATGGCGTTGTGTTTCGTTAACCACAGCAACGTGTAACCGGGTCAGCTAGTTAGCAATATGTACATAGCTTAAATAGTTAGATTCGTTCCCTAATCAATTATTTACTGATAACTGAGTTGAATAAATACATTTTTATTTAATAAAAAAAACAAAATGTATAAGTTCTCTCAACCTAACATGATAGCAATTCACGTCAATGTTTATTTTACTAATTAACATGTCATATTATAGTTAAGTGATTGGAATACCTTCACGAATAATGGGAATTCTTTCCAAGAAGAAAAAAGTTAGAAAAAACTCTTTTCATTTATTTGTATTGTATGTATCAATCTACTTAGTAATCGTATTGTTCTCAATATGTATATTATCTAAACAATGTAAACAGACTGTACAGTCATCTGATAACCGGGATTTCATAACATCTGCACAAGTATATTAGATAAGATCTTTACTTTGCATTCTTTATAAATGTGACTGGATTATCTAATTTACGATGCCAATTAAGAATCACCAGATAATTCCCTATTTTATTTCAAAATGTTCAAGGTGTCCAACAAATTTGGGGCAATTGCTTCTGAAAAACCCATAAGATAATATAATATATAAAATGTGGAAATTATGTGACAATGTTGTAAAGGTGTGCCATAAAGTCAGGTGTATTTTAAAAATTTATAAAAACAAAACAATTAACAGTACGGAAACAAATATTTATTTAGATTAAAATAAGCAACTGGGAAATTTATTATTAACAATATGGTCCAGATGAGAACCATCATGACACTCTTAAAATCTGAATTTCAAATTTGTAAAAACTCGCTGATATATTGCGCTTGGCATAGCGGCTATTTCTTTCAGAATATTGGACTTCAACTCGGCAATTGTGGTTGGATTATTGCATTAAACTCGACTTTAACCACTCAGGTTTATTTGTTCATTTTTTGGAACAACTCATGTAGATCTCATGGAAATCGTTGTTTCCCTTTAGTGAAAAATATGATATATAAGGTGTTAGAAAGAGAAAACACCATGCTTTATTTATATTCAAATTTAAAAAGTAACCACACCAGAAGTAAAACGTACACCTTTTGTAAAACCAAAGTTTCAGATCGCAATTTGAAAAAAATTTATGGAACTTTGAGAAATTTTTATTAATTATTTTTACATGGAACAACAAAAAGTGAGGTGACAATATCGTTAATAATACTAATTGTCATAAATAATAAAATATCTGTGTGTTTTTTTTTTCATTATCAGTAATTTTAGTTAGAAAAAACGTAAGGTGAGCCATTCTTAAAATTTTTTTATGTTGGCATACAAACTTTTTATACTTCAAAAATTATATGTTTATTTCGATTTAAAAAATTTGAAAGCGTGTTTTATCACCTTTCAAAAACAGTTTTTAGTTTTCGGAGATGTTTAGAAATATTCCATTTATTTGAATTTTTTTGTAAAACAGAAATTTTTTGACCCTCTGACAAAATATGGTTGAGACATGAGGAATTAATATATGTACAGAAAAAAGTGGTTGGGGGTAGTCAGGTCTGGACCCCTTGGGGCCCATGGAATATCCCCTCAGTGTGATACATCTCGTTTACAACTGCAAATGATTTTCGACACGTGGCTTATCGCGCCTTTTTGTTGAAACCATGTCCTGCTATTTATAGGCTTCAAATTCTTGCAGCTACGGTGAGAAACATTGTCGAAAAATTGTTGTGTACCGGTCAGAATTTACAGTTACAGATTGACCCCGCTGATTCCGTTGAAACTGGATTGCATTGTATAGAAATCCTAACTTCAACTAACTGCTGTTCTTATTGACCTTGGCCGTCATGCAAGCTTCTGATTGAGGGTGGAACCCGTAGCTTCGAACTTTCTCAACCACAAACTAATCAGATTTTTAGTTTTTAGGGACAGTTTTTTAGGCCACGCAAATTGAACTCATAGCGAAATAAATGCATAATAACAGTAAACAAATCGCCATTTTATAAAAGTTCTGTACACAATACTTATGCTCAACATCCGGGAAAAGATATCGTAATTAAAAGCGCAACGCGTACCGTTTGTACGCAATAATAAATTAAAAATTGCACAACTTTTTGCCCTACCCTATACATTTATCTAGCTTGAAATAAAACACTTCAACAATCTAACAGGGTTATGCTTATGAACTATTTTTATCTATCTAACAGATAAATAAAAATAGATAAAGAAAAAAAACTCATGCAATACTATTTTTTTTACCTATCTTTTATTTTGATCATATGTCACAATTATTTCTTTTTCAAATTTTGTATCGTGCAAAACTATTAAACAAAATAATACACTCTAATACATACCTATAATATATTTTACCAGAAGATTATTTTTATTCTATATTAAAAATTTGTGAGGTATTTTTCTGATGATGTAATAATAGAAAGATTGATTAAAAAAATTATAGAAATATAATCAATGCGGGAATGTGTGAATACAATACATAAAAGCATTCCACTGATAACTCAGTTGAAACCATTCTATCTTGCTGCATATAACAGAAAGAGAGTACAACAGACCTTACAGCGGTAGGACCAAACGCCTCCAAATTTATATGCTTGCCCCAACATAAAATCTGGGTAGCTGAAAGCAAACCTTATAACTATATTTTTGATACAAGGAGGGTTCGAGAATGCTTTGAATAAATTGCGACATCAGTCATACACTGACCGCTGGAAAGCGCCCATTAAAATAAACAGACCCTAAGCAGAAAAGTAAAATTTTCTAAATTTAGACAACAGTTTGCGGTGCAGTCCATTGTGGGGTCTGCACAGAGTCTGAATGTTCATTTTTAACCAAACTATCTATAAATCGTGTAGCGATGCCAAAATTAGTGAGGTCAGTAAATTATAACACATTCCTAACAGAGTCTAACTAAATAGTGCAACAAAATATTTCAATTTGGAAACAAGCCCGAACCTTTTTGTTAACTCGATTTTGTGATTTGTAATTAAGTTTTTATTATTTATGCCTTAATCCGTTTACTGGTTAATATGCAATATTTCTTATTCAAACAGTTAGATTTCGCTTTATTATCACGAAAAGTGAGTATTTATGTCGGGGGAGATGAAAAAATATGCATGTTACATTTTAATTTTGTTAAAATTTGGCGCGGTATACGAACTTCGCTAAGTCATTTTTATTTTCATCATTTTTGTATTAAATTTCATAGACAATCAATCATCAATCAATGCCGCCAATCATAGAAAAAATATTATTGCTATATAAAACAATAATTTATTCATGTTATGAAGTGAATGCTTTATTGACAAGTTTGTACCTGTATTTATAACAGAAGAACATGGAAAGAAAGGTATTAGAATAATTACACATACCCGTTAGATAAACCCTGCGTGCCAAACAAACCATTAAAAACCTGGGATGTATACCTAAATTATGATGACATGCAGCTTTTGTAGCTTTAACCTCAACCCATACAGTACTCGTAATAATTCGAAGTAGGTACTTTTTGTTTTTATTTTGAAGAGAATTTATTTTATAAGGTTGGTACTGCCTACAAATGCCATATTTGATTGTCTAAATTAAAAAAGAAACGCTCCGTATTATCTGTGTATCGAACTTCGACAACACGAACGCTCGTATTATCCGTGAGGCGGGCTTACACATTTTTACCAAGTTTTTTACACAATCAGCAATTTGTAAAAAGGACTAGTAAATAATTAGTAAGCAGATTTTATTTTCGAGGACTAAATAGTGATATTACAATGTGAGTTGCCTGCATACTGTCAGATTCATTTATTGACAAATCACAGGGAGGGAGACGGTCCCGCCAGCTTCCCGTGCCGCGCAACTCGATTTGTTCCCCTTTTCCTGATGGGCTGACCTATCTATTTGGACGTCTATGGATAGGACCATAATTTTGAAAATGATTGGATCATATTATTTGCGTGGGTACTGGCATAGCATCGATTAAATAATTCAGCAAAAGGGAGAAGGTCAGGTTAAGTTATATTGATATAATTTAAGGGAGGAGTCTGGCCCAGCCTAAAAATCTTCCTATACATGTGGATAATGCATTCCCAAAGTTATAACATCAAATTCGCTATTTAAATATAGTTAGTAGCGGTGCACGCCAAGCAGGTAGAACGTAGAACGGAACGGCCCGGTTACAAACGAAAACTTTAAACACGTTTTGCCAATTGGCTGGAATCGTAGCTCATTGAATTTTCATCTGATTCACTCCATTCAAAATTTAAATTAAAGAAAAATTAATTTCTATGCGAACCTCAACTTATGAAAAATAATTATTATAAGACGAAAATTATAAGTTTTACGTCGATTTTCATTTTATGTCCGCCATTTTTGCAATCAACATTTTTTTGCAAACTGGTTCATGCGCATGGTACATTCAAGCTATAACAATTTTTTTTTTTTAACTTCATGTTTCAGATAATTTCCAAGGACTCCAGGATTCGTTGAACCCCATCTTGCGGCAGCATATTTATACACACAGACATTCAAATCAAATTTTCAATAGTGTTTATCATCTTCAAATATACCTTTAAATATAAAAAAAAGTTTCCAGCAAGAATTATAAACCTTATCTTTGAAAAAAACATATTGAAAAAATTACTAGGCTGGACGAGACTCCCCTCTTAACTGCAGTGAGGGGAATAGATTAGGCATAATTTAGCTGCAGTGAAAAGGTTAAGTTAAGTTGGGTTAGGATGTGTGCCTCACCTGTCAGCAAGGAGAAGGTTAGGTTAAGTTAGATTAGATGTAATTTAACTGCAGTTAGAAGATTAAGTCAGTTTATGATGGGTCCCTCACCTGTTGTGTTCTGGCTGTGGGAATAGGAGGGGCGGGCCCCCGGGGCTTAAACCTGGCCCGCACCCCCCGGGCGAGCTGCACGGTGCCTCCGGGCCCCGGCTCAGGTGCGGGGCCGGAGGAGCGGGGGATCCCATCCACTCGGAGCCCCGACAGCACCACTATCAGCTCCCCGCTGCGCACCACCTCCACGCCGAGGTCACGACCTGACATCAGCTCTGGAGAAAAAAATGTATTTAATTACCTCATACAACCAGAGCTTTAGACACTTTTAAAAGGAATTAATTATAAATAATATATAGTATATTTACAGCACGTTCCAGAGTGGAAGATACTCTCAATATCGCCCTGGTGTAAGACCACCACGGCTTTAGCCATGTTTGGTGACTAGATCTAAAACCTCCCCACCTTCCCCTCCCCACTACCTTCAGCCTCACAACATACCCCAATTGGGGATGCCATAGTCTCACTGGCTCCAGACGGGAGCAGTTGGGGAGTCTTGTGCTTTATTCAAATATATATATTTTTTAAATGATATACCTTCAGCTCATACCACAATTGTGGATGACATGGTCCTACTGGCTGCAAACTATTGGGATCAGTTAGAACTCTTGTGCAGTATGTAGTACATATATACATGAGACATAAAAGACCACTATAACTACTGAACAGATAATTCCTAGAAATGTGATATATTTAAATTAAACTGATTAAAAAGAAAACGGATGTTCCCTATTTACACAAGTTTCAAAAACCTCTACTTTTCCCAAGTAAAAGTCCCCTGAACTTTGAGACAAAACCTTTTTTCCTTGGTTAAATGATTATGTTAAATTTAATGACTTAAATCAAAATAAGAAGTCTTTTCAAAATCACCTGAAAACCAACAAATTTCAAAATAAAAACAATAAATTTCCTACAGTTTTATTGCGAGACAGAAATCGGATAATCAATAACTATTCTTCTCATGATCTGACCAACAGTAAAAACAAAATGTTATGGTTAAACATAAAAACATAAGACAATTGTCAATGATGGTTCACAAAACAAAAGAAAACAATAATTCAATTGTTTTAAAACTCTTCTTTATGCATTTCTATTTTTAAATCTCCTTTGCAAAGCCAGGCCATGGACAGTTAAGTTGAGATATCATGAAGATACTAAATACTAAATACGCTTAAATTGCATTCCCTAGAAAACAGAAGAAAAATAAATGACCTAACCTTTTTGTTTAAAATTATTCATTCTGAATTAGATTGTTGCGAACTCCTGCATCTCATCGATTTCAGGGTACCCAATCGAGCAACAAGGCAAAACGTATTATTCTGCAACAATAATTCTGGGACGAACTATCACATACATGCACCTATTTCTCGACTTCACACATTAGGAAACAAATTCACCTCTAATATCGATGTATTTAACACAAGTTTACCATTATTTAAGAAATACCTAAATGATACTTTTATGTAGAATATTTTGATATTTAAGGAGCATCACATAGGGCAGGGGTTCCCAAACTTTTCCAAGTCGCGGCACCCTTAGAAAATTTGAACTTTCTCACGGCACCCCTGTCATATAATGTTAGTGCGACGGGTGTGCCTGCACCTCGCTGCACAATTTTTCAAACCGGGGAATAAGGCTTGATACAGCTAATCCTCATTTCTTTTTCCACATTTATTTTTGAGCGATATTTGCTCTTTATAACCGCAACCGCCGAAAATCCAGCATCGCACAGATATGAAGTAGCAAAGGGAATGAGGACCCTTACAGCTTTTCCATTTAGAATCGGATACTGATTTCTGACTGATATCCAAAACTCCGTCAAATCCGAACAAGCGTATTTCATTTTTAGGCCGCTGTCGGTCGAGAGGTCAATTAAATCTTCTTCTTGGGGCGCTTGGATCTTGGATCCATACAAACTTCTCCACTTGGTCTTCTGCGAAGTACTTGGCCAACCAGTCAGTTAACTGTGATAAGGTGCTCTGTGAAAAGGGTCAGCAAGTTATTTGAAACCTTAACTCCGCTATGGGCCAATATTGGAAAACAATCTTTGCCTCCATCATCACCCATTTTTCTCTTTCACTCTTGTAGTTTTTTCCTGAATGATGAAATCTTGAATGAAAAAACTACAAGTGAATGCGGCACGCGGCCGCTGCAAGCGCAGCACCACAACCGTATCCCCACTATTGTGCCTCCCACCCAAAATCCATTCCCAGAGCGCGGACCGGCCACGCGGGTGATTTTCCATTTCATAAAATGTTTGTATTCGTTCATGTAAATTTTGATTTTTAGTAGAGACATCAGGGGCGCCTCGCGGCACCCCTGACCTCTGTCCGCGGCACCCCAGGGTGCCGCGGCACCCACTTTGGGTACCTCTGACATAGGGGCTAATGCATTTATTTGTATATTTCTATATTAATCCACAATGTAAAAACTTGTTAGCGTTTTATTTTTATGTATCTTGAATTTTGTCGTGTATTTACAACTTACAACTTAGAAACTTTCTCTTTTCCGTATACTCTTTATGACGTGTACTAATTATTTTTTATAGTTTATATTTTGTTTTTAAAAACCTGTCTCTGTATTATAAATATGTAATGTAAAAGCCCACCAGGGCGTTGAAAATTAATAAATAAATAAAGATTAAAAAATTCAACAAAATGTATAAGATTAACATAAACATCGCTAACCGTCTCAAACATCTGATATGATGTGCAAATATTTGCCTCCAGCACTATGCCTATCTATTGCTAGAGTAACACTGCACCTAAGGCGTTCAATACAGAAATATCTATCTGGATAAGACATCTCTACATTACACGGGGTGATCATTTTGAAAACATTCCCCCAGCCATAAACATCCAAATTGATAGACTTGCCCTAACATGAAATCTGGATATCATTTTGACGAGCTGGAGGCAAATTATGTGACCATATTTTTGGCACCAGCAGGGTTTGAGAATGCTTTGAATAAACTACAACATCAGTCGTACACCGAACACTGAAGAGAGCACATTGAAATAACCAAACCATGCACAAAAAAATTCAGTTTACTAAAGTAAGGCAAAGGTTTGCAGCGCAGTCCATAGTGGAACTTTTCTGTGCAGGAGCTGAATGTTCATTTTTAAGCGAACCATCCACAAATCGGTTACGTAGCGATGCGTCTCGATTTGAGAGAGGTAAGTAAATTACAACACATTTGTAAAAATGTCTAAATGTCATATGGTATTTTATTTGGTTACGACTTGCTCCCTGAAACTGTTAATACTATCACTTGCTGTGACTGTTAATATCTTTATAAAATGAATAATACTATAAATTGGAATGGTAGAATAATAGTCAATAGACTGTAATTAACACAATGTATTATTTCGAGTTACGAATTTCAATTTGGGAGGTGGGTATGAGTACCGCCGCCTCGGGAACCATTTATTGGATAACCAACACCTTTGCCATAGGTCACCCCAAGTGGTTCGCTACGTTTGGTGACAAAGCAGGGATGCCCGGGTTCATGGGGTGAGGTTTGTTCGGATCTTGACGTCTGTCCACCAGCTGCATGGCACGCCGGATCGGGAGAGAGTGGTTGAGAGAGTCCCTTTGACTTTTCCAGCCGCACTCTCTCGGAACATCGCCTTGCACCGCAGTGGGAAGAATGGATTCATACGTCCGTCACTCCTGGACACACTGACCCTCAGATTCCTACCCAACCCTAATACCCTTTACCTTCCCAGAACTTCCTCTCCTTCCTTTGCTAAATAGTCCCTCCACCCAGCGTCCCCAAAGATGACATAGGCCATAAAGGGAATTATTTTCCTTAGTGCCTCTTGTGTGGAGCTAATGTAAAAAAAAAAAAAAGTTTATGAAGAATAGACATTGGACAACCGTTCACACTCTTTTATAATTCTTTCTTTTCACTCTCTCATGCCGTCTCTATATTAGAGGTCGCAGGGCCGTCACACTTTATAAAGAAACCGTATCATGAAAATGCTATGGAGTGTAAAGAATTAAAAAAAAACGATTACTTACCCATTGTTAATTCTAAATTTTCACACTTTCCCTGGTAATGTGACAGCACTTGGTAAAGGTTCAGCGTGAACTCTCCGACCATGTTATCTTTCCGGAAGTTGTGATGGTCCACCACCCGGAATGAGATCTTGGACTGCGGAGTGACCAGCACCGTCAGTTCCTCCTTCCATTTGGGATGGGTGGTGCTCTTCACCACATCTGTTTTCCTGGGATTCTTATCGTCAATCAATATCTCCACGTAGGGGTTCGGCTTGAAGAGACCACTCTGTCGCAGAGATGCAGATTCAACTGGAAAAAATAAATGCAATCAAATCTCTTTTTACAATCTCTTTTTATTTTAACAAAACCCAATGATAATACTAGTTCTCATAAGAAACCTGGATTTTTTCCTCTCCCATAAATTTAGGAAAAACAAAATAACATACATATTTGTAAAAAGCATTAACTTTGTGGCTCGCCATAATTTACAATAAAAACACATATAAATTTGTTGTAGACCACTTTTATAAAAAATAAAAGTGGTCTACAACAAATTTATATGTGTTTTCATTGCAAAATAACATATTTTATTTTTTGACATCCTGGAGTTATTTTCATATAATAGAAAGAATGACACATTTTCATACACAATATACTTTAACTCCTCAGGCCACGGGCCTATTTTGTCGGAAGATCAAAACATTTCCGCTTCGCAATAAAATCCAAATAAATGGAATATTTCTGAACGCAAAACTGTTTTTGAAAGCTGAGAAATACGCTTTCAAATTTTATAATTCGAAATAAACATATAATTTTTTAAATACAAAAAATTTCAATGCAAACCTGAAAAAGTTTTAAAAATGGCTCATCTTACGTTTTTTTCAAACTAAAATTACTAATAACAAAAAATAAATAACAAGAAGCACACACATTTTATTAGAGAAATGCACATATTATGAACATTACTGTCAACTCGCTTTTTTAGCATTTCATGAAAAAAATTAATAAAAATTCCCATAGTATTTATTGTTATCAAGTTTAATCTGTAGAACTCCATTTTAATTTTTTTTATTTATTTTATTTATTCAATAATTTTATTATTAAATTAATAAAAACAGTTTATTTATAAACAAGTTCCGCTGGTAATTATTATTACGCGTGACAGCTGTTTCGCCTTCTGAGGGCATTATCAAACAGTTTGATAATGCCCTCAGAAGGTGAAACAGCTGTCACGCGTAATAATAATTACCAGCAGAACTTGTTTATAAATAAACTGTTTTTATTAATTTAATAATAAAATTATTGAATATGTAAAATAAATAAAAATAAAATAAAATTTTAAAAAAATTCCCATAGTTTCATAAATTTTTTTCAAATGGCTGTCAGAAGGTTTGGATTCATAAAGGTGTGCATTTTAATTATTTTGTGATTAACTTTTAGATTTGAATATAAAGCATGGTGTTTTTTATTTCTAACCCCATTTAGATCATATATCTAACCTTGCTAGTAAGGGAGAATCAACGATTTCTATGTGACCTTGCAACAGTTTCTTACTTGTTACAATTGTATGTTGACTCGAGCCTTTGTATGTTGACGTGTTTGAATGCCCTAGTACGCGAGATGCGTCTGACTTCTAGCAACATGTTACTCAATGCGAAAGCGGCGACGGTGGCGACACCTGGAGATGAGCTTTACAAGAGGTGACTCAACGGGTATTTCATGAAAGAGACGGTTTGGATTTCCTGGGACTTCAAAATCTCCGGCTGGATGCGTGTGGCGATAGTTCTCTTTTACCACTTACTGGTTTTAGTCTAGTATAATTTTATATAATTGTTTGTTCATCAGACTGGCCTGGCGCCTGACATCATCATACTATTTAAGGTTATTGCCCATGTCCCTATAATCTTGTCACACATTATCAGTGTTACTCATAATCAAAAAATAAGATACAACCACGAGAGCAAGGCCGGGGTAGGTGAAATTGTTACTCAACATGGCGCGCGTCCGTGTTTTCTTACCCGCGTCGCTGTACGGGGAGTTGTAGTAGCTGTCAGAATTTAAACCGACCGGTCACGAGGGTTAACTCAGTACCACGGCGTTGTAACTTTCGAAATGGCGAACTTTTACGAGAATCTTGACGTTTTGAATGGAGCATTGGCAAATATTGACCGTATTCGCGGCATTCGTGTATCACGGCTACCGAAAAGGTACAAAAAAAGGTACGATCCATTTGCGGCACTTACGGAAGGAGATTTTAGGTCTAAATATAGATTTACAAAAGTTAATATGAGACGTTTGATTGATTTGGTGCGGCCGTATTTGGATGTGAACAATAAACGGGGTGGCAAAATATCTACCGATCTCCAAGTTCTTTGTGCCATACGATACTGGGGTAGAAACGAGGTGAGACAGTGTTTATAATTACCTACGTTCTTGTGAAACAAATCAGCGAAATCGTTAACCAAACAGGCTTTATTGTTATTATATAACATTTTTTTTTGCAGATACAGAATGATTGTGCCGACATACACGGATTTAGCCAACAAACAATGTCCCGTATAGCTAAAAGGGTTGCAACTGCATTTGCCCGCTTTGCTCCAGAGTACATTAAAATGCCACAAAGTATTGAAGAACAACAAGCAACAGTTGCAAATTTCCAAGCAATAAAACGTTTTCCCGGAATAATGGGTGCCATCGACTGCACACATATTAAAATAAGGAATTCGAATATGTTGACGCTTGACGCTGTTCTGTTCTGTTGACGTATGAATAAACGTGAAGTTGGCAACACGCCGCGAAATGCTAAATTTACCGCGTTTTTCAGCTTTGGAACAGAGTGTTGCTACCGCAAAAAAATCATAACAGCTGTCGAGTAACATTATGAAGATGAGTAAAGATTTTTACTCTGAGAGGTGTAGTGTACCCCCCTGTGTAGTTACCGCGACTCGGTAGAGTCGTGGTAGGGTTTCATTATGAGTAAGGCTGTAAAAGTTTATGTAGGTAGTCACGTTGCCAATTTCACCTTGGACCACCCCCTGAGATTTGAAATTATATTGATTTAATTTAATAGAGTCTAACTAAAGATGAACCTGTTTTCCTCCATGTTGGTAATAAATTTGTTAAGTTGAAATTACTTGTTTCATTTCACTAATACATTATAACTATACTAAATATTTTTCAATATGTTAAAATATTAGTTACAACCTGAATGAGTTGTTCTGAAAAGCGAACAAATTAGCCCGAGGGGTTAACACTTTCACTGAAAACATGGCCATTTTGCAGAGTTAAAATGTTTGGAGAAACTCCACACCCACCAATTGGCGTGTGCGTCAATATAACTTTCATTGCTCGATGTTCATCCAGCAACTATTGCAACGTGTTATTTTCATGCTGGCCTTCTGCTTGAATTAATCAAAATTGAAATTATCAGAAGTAATCTAGGAATGACGGACATATAAATCCATCCCTCCCATTGCGGTGCAACGTGATGGGTCGAGAGAGTCCGACTGGAATCTCTCCCAATCTGGACCGCCACACAGTGGGCAAACACATTGGCCGCTAATACCTACTCAAACCTCACCCCACGAACCCGGGCGCTCCTGTTAAATCACCGAAATTAGCGAACCACTTGGGGTGACCCATGGCAGGGGTGTTGGTTATCCAATAAAAGGTTCCCGGGGCGGCAGTATTTATACCCGCCTCCCAAATCTCCCTTCTAAGGGAGGAATACATCCAAGGCTGGCAGTGAATCTGTTAAGTACTGTATTTTTTATTTTGTGTAACATTTTCCAGTGTAAAAACAGAATAAAGTGAATGTCAGATGGCAGCTTTTCCAGTTGACCACCCCATACTATGTTGGGGAAAACAACTCCAGAGACTGTGCGAGGAGAGACTGGGACAGCAATGGACTGAGACTGCTGAATTTGAAAAGAACATAAAATTGAAGAGGAACAGAAAGTGGAACGGAAGTTATACAGGAAGAGGATAGTGATAGGCGCCTTGCCAAAAAGACGGGTTCCTGATATTGTTTGTATGCCTACACGATTAATTAATTTCTAATGTTTGAAACTTGCATGCAAAATGAATAAGGATGGTGAGACTTACTAGTGACACTGAGTTGATGGAAACCCGTTGAGGGTGATGCAGTAGCAGCCATGGTGATGTGAGGGTCAAACTAATTTCATTTTACTATAACTTTTTTCCGTGAGATTAGTCCACCATTTCATCAAACCTGGAATCAAAATAGAAAAATAATTAACGATAACCTATTGAAATATTCCTCTCGACATATTATTCTCTAGACAACATCCTTGATCTTATCCTCAGAAACATTAATATGTGTGATGTGACGAGAAGCGAGGAACCATTGGTGAATGAAGACCAGCATCAACCGACGCTGGACATCTCCGCGCGATTATCAAGAGCGGTTCGGTGCAGACGGCGACCCCGCAAAAACAGTTTTTCCCCCTGGGCCCCCGCCTTCGCTCCTCAATTATAATTTCTACAAATTTAATTATAAGCGAGCAAACATAGAACTGTGCAATAATATTCTATCGCACTTTGATTGAACATTTTTGTACACCATAAAATCGGTAGACGAAGCAGTGAAATATTTATATAATGTTTTGTTCAGTGTTTTTGAATTATGTTTACCCATTAAGAAACCCAATATCACAAACGATGTATATCCGATATGGTTCAATAAGAGTATTATAGATAAATTAAAAAGAAAGGAAACGCTCTGGAAAAGATATCTATTGCACAAAAAGCAATCCGATTATCAAATATTTTCAGCCAGTAGATCCGAGCTAAAATATGAAATTAATTTTGCTAAAAAACAATACATGGAAAATGTTCAGAATCAGATCAAAGACGACGTAAAGTTTTTCTGGGACTATATTAGGTCACAAAAAGTTAACCCAACCTCACCAACATGCTTGACTGAGGAAGGCGTAACTTATACTAACCCTGACACAATTGCTAATAAATTTGCTGACTATTTTCATTCCGTTGTTACGATACACATTTTAGTATTCAAACTTGCCGCCTCAATTAAAATTAGTACCAAAAGAGGGCGCTAAACGGCGCGCGTTCCCGCGCACTCCTGCCGCGCATCAGGCGACTATTTCAAAACCCCCCAGCACACCTCGGCCCGCGGCGCAAGCCAAGGGCGGCTGACTCTCCCGCAAGCACCCGAAGTGTAGACATCCCACGCGCGTCGTGTCCGTGTTTGTACCGACGCCAGCCGCGTCTAACAAACGTTCTGGAAATCGCCATTTTGGCGGGCTCCAAGAATGCATCGAAGCAGGACCCCGCCATGGAACTCCAATGAATGCCATGACTCTCCTGACACCGTAAGCCTACCTAATTCCCCTATTTTTGTGCTGATTTAACTGTTTGCAGAGAGAGAATTGAGTTTTATAGTATAGAAATACTCCTGTGTTCAATTGTTCTAACCTTGTAATTTGTGATGTTTTGCCGCCTTGTTCTGGAGAATAAATGAAGTGAAGGAAATCTCTCTCTTCTTATTTTGCTAGCAAATTAACCTAAAACAATCTAGGCATCCCCACGATGCATGGTGAATCTCAGCTGAGGCCGAATCCACGACCTGAACACCATGCACCTGCCGATATTAGCTAGTCGCAGGTAGGTGGGGCTCTACGCAGCTAACACTGGCTTCCAACGTGGGGCCTGAATAATTGCTGAGCGCCTCGGCGCGCAGCTAACACCGTTTATAGTCAAATAACCCCAAAACTTGAAACTGATTTCCCAACAACATCACCCTGGAGCGTTGGAGATATCTCGCTCGGATTGACCAACATCCAGGAAATAGAAGCCTGTATCCGGAATATCCGACCTGACAAGACTACTGATCCGAACAGTATTCCTCCTTCAATAATTAAAAAAAATCTCTCCAAATATCTGTGTATCCCTTGCTTACATATTTAATCTCTGCATCGTGTCATCCACGTTTCCAGTGTTGGAAACTAACGAGGGTCAGCCCTATTCATAAAGCCGATGAAAAGACTGATGTCAGAAATTATAGACCAGTTGCAGTACTGTCAACAATTCCAAAAATTTTTGATATGATTATCTGTGATAAAATCAGTCCGCAAATCGCGCCTTTCTTAAGAGAAAATCAACATGGCTTCTTACCGAGGAAATCAACGGTAACTAACTTACTCTCTTTCTCTCGACGGGTAGCAAAAGGCCTAGACTGTAGGCATCAGACGGACGTAATCTACACGGATTTGGCAAAGGCATTTGACCAAGGAATCCCGATGTTCTATTAAGAAAGATGCACCAAATAGGTTTTAATCAACCCCTACTGATATTTTTTGCGTCGTATTTAAAAGATAGAAGCCAGTATGTAAATATAAATGGATACGACTCCTATAAGTTCGTAACTCTGTCAGGAATCCTCAAGGATCGAATCTTGGTCCCATGTTATTCCTTATTCTGATAGATGACATTCAGGACATTCAGGACTGCATACGTCATAGCTCATGTCATGAAACATGAAACGCGGATGACATGAAACTGATGATGGAAATCGAATCAGATGACGATTATTCCAAACTGCAGGCTGACCTAGATTCAATCATGAAATGGTTGTTAGATAAAAAACTTAATTTCAATACAAAAAAAAAACGAGTGTGCTTTAGACCACACAACTGAAGTAAAACTTCACAACTTATGCCGTCCATTAACAATATAACAATAAAAGGAATAAAAGTATCCCCATCCCCTCAACATCCCCATCAACTCAACTCAACTCTCAACTCTCAACTCGCAGCTCTCGCTCTCAGCTCTCAGCTCTCTCAGCTCTCTCAGCTCTCGGCTCTCAGCTCTCAGCTCTAAGCTCTCAGCTCTCAGCTCTCTCAGCTCTCTCAGCTCTCGGCTCTCAGCTCTCAGCTCTCAGCTCTCAGCTCTCTCAGCTCTCTCGGCTCTCAGCTCTCAGCTCTCAGCTCTCAGCTCTCATCTCTCAGCTCTCAGCTCTCAGCTCTCAACTCAACTCAACTCCAATTCAACTCAACTCATATCATTGATTAGCGGTTCACATTTGATAACGTTTCATATTGATTAGCGGCACGTTCCAGAGTAGAAGATACTCTCAGTATCGCCCTGGTGTATGACCAGCATTCAGAATTTAAACGTCGCTTGAAATGGCATTAGCCGTGTTTGGTGACCAGATCTGAATAGCCAGGTACTTCCCCACCTTCCTCTTCCCTATCTCCTTCCCTTCCCCACTACCTTCAGCCTCACAACATACCCCAATTGGGGATGCCATAGTCTCACTGGCTTCAGACGGGAGCAGTTGGGACTCTTGTGTGGTATTTCTATTAAAAAAAAAATAATTTAAAAAAAAAAGCGTGTCACATTTTTTCGTAACGTTTCATATTTTTTCGTAACGTTTCATATTTTTTCGTAACGTTTCATAACGTATTCATCATTTTACCCCCAAGTGTCGAGCGTGCGTAAAGAAGTTTTACTCAAAAAATGCGTCGTTATGACTTATAGTCGTTCACAAAATCCGTTACTCTACCAGTATAGAATGAATGGAGAAGTACTAACATGCGTAAATATCATCAAGGATCTTGGGGTGATCTTTGATCCCAGGCTGACATTTTCAAATCATAGCTTGCTCCAAAATTCTTGGTTTTGTAATTAGAACTTGCAAACAATTCAATAACATAGAACCATGATGCAAATATGCAAGCATAAAATCCGATGTCTGATAATGAGCTATAATATACGTGACTTGGCGCATTTCGGCATATCGCTCGCCATACATTTTCAATTGGAATATATGGCAAGCGATATGCCGAAATACGTCAATCCACACATATTATAGCTGTGTTTGTACACATCATTATTCATAAACATATTGTTTAAATATTTTACTGTATAATTTTATTGTAAAATAATTAACTTTTTTTTTTTGAGGAAATTGTTGGTTTTGAAAAGGCTATGGTTGACTGCATTTGAATCGATATCGGCACAGAATCCCTGTATAATTGATAATTCCTGCGTATTGAAAAATGATGTACTTGATGTCTAACAACTTGCCCAAACAAGCACCATTGGTGTGATTTTTTCACAATAAACATTATTCAAATTTTATACAGGTAACATATTTTTATGTACATCGAAGTTTAAGTAATTATTATCAAGGTTGTATTGACCGGTGAAGTTATAAATAATTAACAATCAATTAATGTTGTATAAATAATTAACATTAATTGATTGTTATTTATTTATAACTCCTAAGTAGGTACTTGTTATTATTAAATTAACTAGAATTTTAAATATAGATTATTCAATAATGAAAACATTTAGCTGTTAGAATTTAGTGGACAAAAGAGGCAGTTAAAAAAAATTCTTGTGTGTTTTTCTAATGATTATGAATATTGTTACTGTATCATATCGTCTTTAAGAGCTAGGCGTTTCTAAAGCATCGGCCATACGTATCGTTAAAAGTGCAAGCATTTATCTGTTGTACCAACACACTACACTATAAAAGATTTCTTCCTATGGTAGGAGAGGAGGTCAGATGAATTAGGGAGCTGCCGTGAAATATCATTTCTTTGTACTGGATCTTTCAACTTGACAGTAGTTAACCTCATATTTACGCAGCTTCGTAATTAAAATGACCCCCTCTCCTGGGTCACATGACTTTTCCCATATCGTGTGAGCAACGGTTACGGCGTATAACGTTTAGCTTAGAGCGCATCATCTGCTTGGGTGTGGCGGGTCTGTACAGGATTGTATGGCAAGCGATATTGTACGTGCGATGATCTTTTATAGCTGAGTCTGTCGGCCCTATTAATCTGGTCCTTATTAAGTATTTATTTTGCAAAAAAATGTTTTGGATGAATTCTGCAATACCAAAAAAAAAATGAGAGTACGAAATTCGTGACCCCGCGATTTGACCGTGTATTCAGGTAGAACAGCCCAAAATAAGACGAAAATAAAGAATAAAAATTTTCGATATCTCACTAAGTTTTCGAGATATTGATATTTAAAGTTTTTAATTCTATGTAGACAAATACCATAGATTGCGCTCAAATACAGTTTAGTTAGGTTAGGTTAGGTAAGGTTAGGTTAGGTTAGATTAGGTAAGGATAGGTTAGGTTAGGTTACCTAAGGATAGGTTAGGTTTTTTTTTTTTTTTCTGAATGTTCTTTCTATTATTTACCTTGCTTATTATTTATCAAGGTTTATTTTCATCTGTGAGTTTATTTTACTCTTTGTGTTTTCTTTATATCTTTGCATGCGGGAGCGGGGTGGGTGTTTAGTATGCATGAGTACTTGAGGATGAGGGGAAGGATTTGGTCGGGTAAGGATCCTAACATAGGCTATTAACTGCTCCAATATTTATTTTACAGCTGGAGGGAACCATGAAAAACCTCAGCCGGAGCAGTGTTGAAGAACTGTAATAAAAATGTGGATGCCTCGTTAAGTGGATAGTTTCTTATCCATTTAACTTGGCCATTTTTTAGGAAGGGAAGTGTTCTTCTCATGTACCATCTTAAGTTTTGGTTCTAGTTTTGAAGTTATGGTGCATTTAATTTTATTGACGAGTTCAAATACGCGTGATTTTACTGTTGACATTACTTTCTTTTAGTGTTGCTTGAATATCTAATCATTTACGTTGCCCATTTTTTGGGAAGGGAAGTATAAGTTAAGGAAAGTAAGTTTTGATTCTAATTTTTTAGTTAAGGTACATTTATTTTGCTGACGTGATTTTTATTGAATTGAGAGAAGTGATCTTCTGTGTTACTAACGTAAGTTTTTACTCTAGTTTTATAGTTACGGTACATTTGATTTAATTGACGAGTTCTTAATGCGCGTGTTTTTAGTTTGTACGTTATTTTAATTTTATGAATTCGGTGCATTTAAGATGTTATCGGCGAATTACTAATACTACGCGTTATTTTACTTTGTACGTTCCTTTGTGTTATTTGTTCTCCTCTCTTATTTTAGTCACAATATTTTTAGCGTAGTTGATAAAGATTTTTCTTAGATATCCATTTGCTATGACATCCGGGAGATCGCTTATATTGATATTTCTCCTCTGGCTCTCTTTTGCTAGGTGCCACCTTAGAAAACATTGGGCAGTCTAATAGCAAGTGCTGTATTGTTTGTTCCGATTGCTTATCGCATGGGCACGCTGGACTGTCCTTTATTTTGAACCTGTGGAGGTAGGATAGATTTGCTCCGTGACCGGTGAGAATTTGGGTGGGCTCGAACGTAGGGATTGTCTTCTTTCCAAAATTTTTAGCTTCGCTTATACTTCTGAAGAATAGTCGGGTTCCTTTTCCTGTATCAGAGTTTTTGTATCTCTGATCCCATTCTTCATGAATTGATTCCTTTATTTTGAGCTTCGCATAACTTAGTGGAAATTCTGAGTAGAGTTTTTGGTTTTTGTCTTTCAGAGCTGCGTCCTTTGCTAACTCGTCTGCTCTTTCATTTCCATGTAGTCCATTGTGCCCTCGGATCCACATAAACTTGCAGAAAGATCCTCTATCTTTTAAACGTAGAGAAGAGCATTGTATATCGAATACCATCGGATTGGTAGGTGTCCCACACTCTAGTGCGTGAGCAGCACTCTGCGAATCTGTTAGTACATTAATTTTGTCCCAATGTCGCTGATGTTCACTGACCCACTCTAGTGCTTTCATTATAGCGAATAGTTCAGCTTGGAACACTGTACAGTAGTCAGCCATAGGTAATTTCTTTGCCTTTATCTCTCCGCTTGTGTTGAAAACTGTGTAGGCCGCACCAACTTTTCCTTCAGCTTTACTTCCGTCTGTGTAGATGTCTATTTCATTTTCTTCAAAAGAGACTCTTTTATGTGTTTCAGGGAAGCTTACATTTTCCCCACTTTGTTTGCTCGGGTGAGGTAGTAGAGCCACCTTCACTATTCCTTGGTATTTCCGGTCACTGGGTAGTGGGTGTAACGTTCCACTTCTTTTGGTCTCACCGATTAACTGAAGTTCTTTAAGCTTGAGGTCCAATGGAGTCAGGCCACCTATTGCCTGTACAGATGTTAGTGACGTGGTGCGATATGCTTTGCAAATTCTAATCCCGATTGCCCTTTGTATTATATTGAGTTTAATTTGGATATTTTTTCTTTTTGCAGCAGAGGCCCAAACGGTTGCTGCATATGTAATTATTGGTTCAATTACTCCTATGTATATGATCCTTAAAATTTCTGAGCTGAGGCCCCATGTGGGTTTAGCCATAAAAGCAAGTTTCTTGGTAATATTTGCTGCTTTTTTACATACCATGTCCACATGTTTGCTCCAGTTTAGATTGTCATCTATGACGATCCCCAGTATTTTGCAATCTTTTGAGATTGGGACAACTTTGCCATTCATTATAACCACAGGTGGCGGCGACTTTCTCTTTGTGATGAAGAGTACTTTTGTTTTTTCTTCAGAAAATTGGAGTTTTACTTTATTTCCCCAATCCGTTATTACTTGTAATGTATCTTTTATTATTTGCTCTAGAGCAGCTTGTTCTTTGTGAGAAATTAAGAGTAGAACGTCATCAGCAAACGCTTGAATTCGTACATTTGAGTTGAATTTTAAATTTAAGAGTTCATCTATGATTACGTTCCAGAGAACAGAATGCAGCCCTTATTTGATTGTTTTCGAGCCGAGGCGCCAGCGTATATTGTTTCTACCATTCTGTCTGATAAGTAGTCTTTAAAAACCTTATATATATTAGCAGGGCAGTCTTTTTTTGGCAAGTTGTGATAACAAATGGGGCCACCATGCGTTGTCGAAGGCTCCCTTAATATCCAGGGATATTAGACAAGTGTGGAGGCCTTCTTTCAGTGCTTGCTTGATGTGGTTAACAGCATCAAGCATTGCATCTTCGGTGCTTTTTTGTTGTGTAAACCCATACTGGTTTGTATTTAGTTTTCCTTTCGTGGTAAATTTCCAAGTAACCCTTTGATGAGGAGTTTGCCAAATACCGGAAGGAGCCCAAAGGGTCGGTAGGAAGACACATTACTATAGTCTTCTTTTCCGGGCTTCCGGATGATCTTGATTCTGGCAATCTTCCAAAGGATCGGAAAACAGCCAATTCGTAGACACGCGTTGTAGATTGCCATAAAAATGTCAGGCAGAGTTTCAAACGCTTGTGAACAGATATCTGCTGTGAAATGATCCCTTCCGGGGGACTTTTTAATATCTATTGAAGTTAGAATACTTTTTAATTCAAGCTTTGTAAACGGGGGATCGATCTCGTTAAGGTTTTCAGCATCCTCATTATTCCGAATATGAGTTTGTTCTGGTGTTTCACCAGCTTGAGTGTCATTGGGAAAAAAGTGATCTAAAAGTGTGGACGCCGTATCTTGGGCGGACGTGGTAGACAGATTGTTGTTAAAAGTGAGCGTTTGGGGGGAGTCTTCTGAGATGACTTGAGAACCCTAAGGACTGCTGACCAGACGGTTTCTTTTCCTTGGCTGGAGCAAAAGTCTTTCCAGTTTTGAACTTTTGCAGTCGCAATTTCTTCCTTGTAACGTTCTCTTAGTTCGAGGAATGCTGGTAGTGTTGCTGCGTTTCTTCTTGCTGGACCTGAGTTCATCAGCTTCCTCTTCGCTGCGAGTACTTCTTTCTTCAGCTTTTCTAAGTCTTCATTCCACCATGGGCAAATTTTTTGCTTAGATTTTATCATGGGAGGAATCGAGGCTCTGCACGCATCAGATATAATATCCATGAGGTCGGACACCTGCCTGTTGAGAATGCTAGGTTGACTATTTGAGTCAATCACCTGAGAAGTTAATTTCCTGCTTTCTGCGTTGGCTTTCAGCGTCCTGCCGAATTTGGTCCAATCTGCCTTGCTTGTTCTGTACGTGAAAGTCGAGTCTGGAAATTCATCTGTGCTTTGTTTGTTGAATGAGATGTTGAATGTTATACCGTTATGGTCAGACAGGGCTGCAATCCTTTTGTCAACTTTCCAACTATCTACATGTCCTATTAATCCGCCGGAATATAGGGTGATGTCGATCACACTGCTCAGAAGTGTATTTTGTCAAATAGTTTCGAAGGTTGGTGTTGTTCCTTCGTTGACAATATGTAGTTGTTTCTGGGCAATGAAGTCGCTCAATTTGTCTCATCTGCTGTCTGTCTTTTTGCTTCCCCACCAGACACTTTTAGCATTTGCGTCGGCTCCGATGATGATTTTCTTCGTATTTGCATCTAGTAGCTGGTTAGCTTTTCCTAGGCTGACGTCGATATCTTCATTTGGTGGACAGTACATTGAGCCAATAACCAGAGGAGTGCCTTGAAATTGGGCTTCAATAAATACGTTGCAACTGTTGCTGTAATTGTGGATGAGAACACACGAGGCAGCGATCGATTTATTTAGGACTATTACCGCCGCCTTGACTGGGCTGTCCATACTTGATTTTTGAAAAATAGGTCCATTATAGGATGATTTATTTATTTTTCCCGTATTTCCGGTATAGTTCTTGAATAATAGCTATGTCAATTTTTTGATCTATTGCCTGTTTTAAAAAGGTGACAGTTGCAGCTTCGCAAATTTAAGATTTTTAGGAGTGTCCATAGTCCACCAAGCTCCTATATCTTTCGAGATTCCTCAAATATATGGGGCATTCAGGGGAAAGAGCCATATGGTTGGTAGGCTTTGTTATTTTGTATGCCTTGTTACGCAGCTCTGGCAACAGTTAGTCCCGCTTTTTGGGGAAGTACATTTCTGGACTTTGTGGTCACCGCCACATCTCCAGCAGACCAGCTTTCTTTTACAATGGGCGATTGAGTGCCCATAGCCCATACATTTCTGGCAGCAGATTAGAGCCATGTACTCAGCAATGCCGGCTTTGTGATAGCCGACGTTTAATACTTTCACATTATTGAAGTATTGCCATGAAACTGGGGAGACGGATATAACCATGCATTTGCGGGTCTTGTCTTTTTAAAGGGTAGTTTATGTAGGATTTTGACTACCTCTTCGGGTTTCTCGTCTCCTAGGAGAGTAGAAAAACCGCTGTTTGGTTTTTGAATTGCTGCTAGGATATCTTTCTCTGAAAGATCAGCCGCAATACCCTTAAGAATGAATTTGGGTTGGATTTTAACCCCTTTTTGACACTGCAGCTGTTGTATCTTCGATACTTCAGCTGAGTATTTCGCGCTCTGTTCTTCGGTGTCGCACTGGACAACAATTTTGTTGTTAGCGAGCTTTTTAATCTTTTTGATACCAATCCCTAAGGAAGTGACATCAATATTGCTTTTAAGAGTCTTCTCGAGGATTTCACTAGCAATTGGTGATTTCCCCGAGACAATTAATGAGAAATTCTTCTCGGTGACCGGAGCTGTGGTAGACTGAGATGGTCCGTTTTTCCCACGAGTAACTCGAGCGTAACTCATGGGTTCTTTAATTTCATCCACTGACAAGTCCGGACTTGCCGTGGGCTTTTCAATATTTTGGAGAGGAAGTTTTGTCCCCCTTGCCAGTAAGGATCTTTAAAATATTATCGGTATGCCTTTTTCCTGATCGAGTAATTCGGTTGCGTGTTGCGCTTTTGGAGCAAATGGAGCAAATCGCGTCTTTGAGTGATTGGATCTCACAGCTTTCACTAGTGAGACCTTTATTGCCCTCTACGACAACATCTTATCGATGGAGGCTATTACTGCTGCCTTGCTTGAGGTCTTAATATTGCCGCAAGAAGCTAAGGCCCGCTTTGCGGTTTCGGCCTCCTCCATAGTGCTGTCATTTAGCAACTCTATGGGATCCTCATTATTAACAGGATCATCAGAACGTGGGTTCTCCGATCCTGCGGAGGATGTACAGGCCTCTGTTGAATCTATTTCGGTTTGGTCTTTAGACATTGTCTGTAATGACTCTTCGTCATCCTTTAATTTAACTGTGCTTTTCTGCATATCTTAACAATCGATTCTAAAACACGATTAAAGAAAATTGATGTGGCCTGAATTTATGAAAAAATTTTGTCAAGTGATTTTATGCAGAAACTAAATTTAATGAAACGTTTTTAGAAATGGAGAGAGAATGAGTTTAATATTTATGCAAATTTGTGGAAAACTAAGATGTAAGTGAATTTAAGTTTATGAATGAATTTAATCTGAACTGGAACTTGTTAATTTACGAATGAGCTAAACGCAATTGAATATTACAAATCTGCTTACTGCTTTAGGCGGCTGGTAAAAGAACACTGAATTTATTAAAAACTTTCAGGCCATTCAAAATGGCGGAAGGTCCTCGACGCCAGATGTTTTCACACGCGGTGGAAAAATACAACCAAAAATCACACGTAAGCTCGGTGCTCTGGTGTTTTGAAATTTGCAATAAAGAAATTTAATGAAACGTTTTTAGAAATGGAGAGAGAATGAGTTTAATATTTATGCAAATTTGTGCAAAACTGAGATGTAAGTGAATTTAAGTTTATGAATGAATTTAATCTGAACTGGAATTTATTATTTACGAATGAGCTAAACGCAATTGAATATTATAAATAGGTTAGGTTAGGTTAGGTTAGGTTAGGATAGGATAGGTTAGGTTAGGTTAGGTAAGGATAGGTTAGGTTAGATTAGGGTAGGTTAGGTTAGGTTCGGTTAGGTTAGGTTAGGGTAAAAACAGTACTTTTTATAAAATTAATCAATTTGAATCTGAAACTTTAAGTATCGATATCTCGAACACTAAGTGAGATATCGAAAAAAATTATTCTTCATTTTTGTCTTATTTTGGGTTGTTCTACCTGAATACATGGTCAAATCGCGGGGTCACGGAAATCGTACTCGTCCCCAAAAAAACATCTTTCCAAAGAAATTACAAATAATAATATCACAAGGAACCGGCAAAGATAAAGAATAATATTAAGAGTACAAGATTATTTCGGTAATTTATTAATTGAAATGGGCACTCCATCCATACATCTCACTTTAGAGACAGTGAAATGTAATAAGGAAATTTTTAAGCAATTTTAAATCATTGTTAGTGTTTCTCAAAACGGAACATACTTCCCACCAGATGAGGGGCAATGCGCAACACATTTCAGAAAAAACACAGCGCGTCATCACCGTACACTAGCCGATCTTTTACTAGCTTTGGGCGGCCACATTAAGCTTAATACAAAGCCAGGATAGCAACTTTTGGTGGTGAGGCGGCGCTACTAGCTCAAATAATAGAACCCCATTAAACTATCCTGGCTTGAGAGGCTAGCTTACTAGCTTCCTCAGTAGCTAACTAACTAAAAATAAAACTAGTTCTGTCTACATGTAGATAGAGTTATAAGCTTACTAGGTTACTAGCAATAGCCCGGGCATTAAAGCAGTGAATGGGCTAGTAATAATTGATATTAATTTCACATAATCATCATCATAACTAAAATTGTATCTTTTGTTATTTTCAGCAAAATGACATTACATTGAGATTTCTCTTATCAAATTTCATTTGTCTTCTAACAGCTTATCAAGATACATATAGCTTATAAAATGTATTATTTTTTAAGAGTTCTTATCACAAACTAATAATATTTGAAGTGTGTGAAATATCATACATAATTATAGTGATTCATTTTAGAGTTATTATGCCGTGTTGCGCTTCATCCTCCTTTAGCTAACGTTTCGCACAGCGTTATAATAGCCATACTTGTCCCAGGGAGAGATTGTATGCACGTAATCGACGATCGTCCTAAAAATCATTCTTAAAAATTTTCCTTCTCACACGTCTTACATGAAAACGAAAAAGACAGAAGACACTAGAATGTCGAACAACTTTAATCATATTCCTATAGATATTTCGCGAATGTATGTTTCTTTCGAATTGTAATAATCGAACTATTTTGGTATTGCCAGTATAAAAACAGCAAGCAAAAAAACATTACAAGCAAAAAAAACTAAATGTTTTATTTCATGAAACACACATTATGGTAATAAAATTCTCACAGGATGAGGTAGACATCTAACATTAATTACATACTTAGTCGTTATTAATTTTACCGTAAAAATAATGTGATATCATCATTATATTATTATAATTTAAATTTAAAAAGTTCCTGTCCGGGACCACTTATTTTTTAATGGAACTGTAACTGGAGTTACTTTGGTAAAGTTACCGAATTCCGCATGAAGCTTAATACTCAAATGTTTCAAAAACAGTACTTGGTTTCAACCTTTTTGCTACAACTATTTGTTAGGGACATGATAAAAGATGCATTAAAGCAGAGGCGGCTCTAGGGCTCCAGCTGTGGAAAGTCATTTGAAAAAAAAATGTGTTTAATCTTTATTTGATATTGAAAAAAATGCCGATACATTATTATTTATATCAATTTAAAGATAGGTAGGGTCATGAATCCGCAACTCAAACTACATAGGTATTATTTGTAAATTGCAAAGTCGCTACATAATACATGTACTTGCAGGCACATCATTTTAAAGAGGGCACTTTTCAATATAGTTGTGCACACCAATAAATAGTACCTAAGTATACAAAATTTAAAAACAAAATTAGATTAGAAAAAATAGACACCGGTACAATATAAAAAAGTTTTTAAAACAAAAATTGTTTTAAATCAAGCTGTTTTCTATGTCCTTTAAAAATTGATCATAATAATATAATAATCTTTGAAAAGATCTACTTCTCAATGTACCACCAAACTAAATTTGAAATGTCGCAAATTACATCAATAACAATGTAAATAATTATTTCAAATCTCTCCCGAACTGTTCAATACAAAAACAACCATTATTTCAAGCGAGACATATGTGCAAAAAGCAAAACCGACCTATGTTTATATCACCATCTCTTTCAACAACACATAAGATTCATAATGCTGTCTCCCTCATGGACATAACCCAAGCGTCGTTAGGCTTTCTTTACTACCTATGCGGGAGAATATCAACTCCAGGCGAAGTACATAGTGCCATCTCATTTGTTGTATGGCGCACATAGAGAGAGAAGATATCAAAGCTGAGGGCATTTTAAAATGGGCCCAGGGAATACTGTGTGAATGGGAGGTTCCATTTTATGCAATAGATGTCACTGCTCGTCTACGTCGCCGCTAGGTGGCGTTATTTCGCGATTCATTTCAAATAAAGAATTCGATGCCTTGAGCAGTTTTATGCGTAAAAATGTATTATATGTCTTATAATTTTGGGGGGTCAAACACCCATCGTCTTAAGGGGAGAGCCGCCACTGCATTCCAAGTTCCAATTTTCCCCAATTAAAGTTATGTTTGAAGATTAAGAGATATCCATAAATTATTTGAATAACACAAAGTAAGAACCTAATAAGTGCTTGTTTTACATCTCCTTTGACTTAAATAGTTGTCTCCAGTAGTAATTAAGTTGAAATCAAGTGTTATATATTTTATTTAAATTGCTTGTAATAGGCAGAATTCAGCAACTTTACTGTTATTTTCCCGGCCAGATCTAAAATATAACAATTAAAATATATAACCCAATCTAATAATCCAACCAAAATAGGTTAGGATATTGCGTACAGCATATTTTTACAAAATAGTGTATGTTGAATTACCTGTCATAATGGAAAAACCATAATTATTTAGTTAGAACCAAAAAGCAGAGTAAGATTTGTGGCAGTCAATTTGCATTACAATCTGACCTAAAGTGAAAGACTAGATAATAAGAACTCAGCTCATATTTCATACAACACTATTGTGGTAAAAAAAATATGGTAATTTTTGGAGATCGCTGGCAACAATTAATATGCACTTTATTTGAAAAAATCTTTTGATTCACCTTAATTACATTAAAAGGCAACTATTTGCATTGGGGGAAGTGGAAAATATTTCATTCTAAATTTTTTCTTGCCTTGACGCGAGTAGGCGTTATAAAGGGGCACTTTCTTTTGAATCACAAACCATGTTACACAAACCTAGCGTAGCCGCTAAACTACTTGAAAACTGGGATGTTTTTCTTGCCTTCACGCGAGTAGGCGTTATAGAGGGGCACTTTCTTTTGTATCACAAACCATGTAGAATGAAATATTTTCCACTTCCCCCAATGCAAATAGTTGTCTTTTAATGTAATTAAGGTGAATCGAAATATTTAAAAAAAAAAAGTGCGTATTAACCATTGCCAGCGATCTCAAAAATTTACCAAAAATATTATATATTAGTGCAAAAATTATTATTACACTGTGGTATGAAATAATAATAATATAACAAATTTTTCCCTATGATTCAACATTCTTGGAAACACATTACAACCATACGTAAATAAATATAAATGTGGTGTCTGCATGTAAAACATAAGGCAATATCTACAGAAACATATTTTATCAAGAAAAGAGAACAATTATGAAGATAACATAACTGAACGACCAACAGTGTTGTCTGTATTTGACATTAAGAAAAGTTTCTTTTAGACGTAAAATAGTAACAAACACATGCAAATACAATCATGGCGATGGTCAGAATGAAGATTGCAGTCATGCATTGGTAAACAACATATATTTATTTACCAATTCCAGCAACCACAACACCGTTAACTAATTATGAAGAATAATAGACTGTTGTCTCTCACTTATCATTCCATGATCAATAGATACGACAATTTACTTACGTGATCCGGAAATCGCAATACTAGGCTCTCTTTAGTTAGTTACCCTTTTGTCATTTGGAGGAAAAACTAATTACACGGGTTGTGCACATCGTCTGATATTAGAAACACCCAAAAACCATCAATTAGATGATATTTTATAACAAAAAAAACACTTGTCGAACCCTGTCACCGCTGTCAATTATAATTTTGGCATTTTGGATCTTCTTTATCAGTAATCATTCCTGTACACTGGCGCACTCTATTGCTTTCTATGCCAAACTAGGATTGGATTGAGTAAGTAAGTACTGTTATTTTTTTAATGTGAGTAAGCAAGTACTCAAAGTTAAGTAGGTACTCAGAAAATCTCCAGTTTGATGATTGATGTACAATAGAGTTTAGAAATGTTCAATAATTATATTATTATTATTTATTTAGATAATTCGATTACCAAAATAAAGAGTTTTTAGCATTGATCTGAATGAAATAATCGAGTGAGTAGTCGATTCATAAAAACTAATCGATGACATCAAAATCCAGGCGTCAATGAGGTCATCTTGTATTTATTTTTATGAAAATGTGTTGCATTTAAAAACTTATCAACGACAGTAAAATTGGTTTTTCGATATCTCTAGGTGACGAGTTAAAGCTTTCAGAGTGAGCAAAGCAGTACCTACCACCGCGCAAGTCTTTTCAGACAGTATTTTCTTTGGTATTTTCCAAAAATTCAAAAAGTTCTATTCACAACATGCATTTCTAAAAAAACAATAAATTTCATTTTAGTAGACTTCATTGAAATAGTATGCCCCATGTATTTTAGGAAATGGAAATAATTCGTCGCTCTCGGGTTTGGGCGATTTCAATATTTCGATTGTGATACCACTACTGACTATTTGCAAAACTACCGAACGGTGGTCGATCGGAAGCAGATAGGGCCGGTATAACAGTTGATTTTTATTCTCGCTGTGAGAGAGATTTATGTTCGTCAAGTTGCCCTCTGGTAGATAAGGCAAGATTAGCCTATAACTAAACTACAACTAAAAAATAGATCGGTTTATTCTCGTTTTTTATATTCGTTTTGAGAGAGATTTTTGCCCGTCAAGTTGCTCTCTGGAAGGAGTCCAGGCAAGATAAACCTAGTGACATCATTACTAGAAAAATATTGATATTTGGGGCTTTGGGCTCATATCCGATATATAGTCCAGTACAGTCCAGTATATCAGTTGTCTTTTTATCGCAACATGTAGTTCATTTGGTATTTTTATGATGTAGTTGTCGTAGGTCGTAGTCGGGGATTGGTTTATTTATCCTCAGTAAAGTTGATAACATCGGTTCATGATCGGTGCGTCGATAACTTTTGCGCCTGTTTTAGCTCCATATTTTTGAAGGTTGAAGTACTTTTCGTATTTTATTTTTATCTGGGGAGTTGTGGCGAAAAAGCTGGGAAGATTTATTTTTTCGGCATGGATTGGTATTGGTTTGTTTATGGTATCACTGATCCCAAGTCACCTGACAGATGTCATGTTTGTTTGACATTTTTTGATTATCTATTATGGCAAATGCAGATGATGAGATGGGGGGCAGTGCGATACTTCCAAGCTATGAAGAAGACGAGCAAAATAATCAAGGCGAGGACGATGGAGACGAAGAGATTACTCCTGGAGGTATGCTTTTATTTTTCTTTATATCCCTAATATATGCTCGGAAATGTACGTACATCGAAGTAATTTTGATTTATTTTATATTTTTCAGAGTATCAGATGCTAGATGCGAAGTTAGATGATTTGAATATTGCGTTGGACCTGATTGAAAAGAAGAATGATAAAATCCGTGAGGAGTTCTTAAAGCTTCTCCATTCCAACCAGCAAATACGAGAAGAACTGAAACAAGAAAAGCAAGGCGAAAATGGAACTCATAACGGAACCCATTATGGAACCAATTCAAAGGATGAACCTGCGAAAGATAAAAATAATAGTTAAATATTTTTTTCAGTACATACTCGCTAATATGCTGTTTGTCTTTGTAAAAAATATTGGTGTATTTATTATTTAAATTTACACAAATTGGTTTTAGTTGAAATGTATTATTCCATACTTCATAATATCCGTATTGATAAATTACGTCCATTAGAAGAATGATTGTTAAAAAAGAGTGCTTATAAAATACTTTTCCAATGAGTTGGATAGTTTTGTGTTAAATGTGTAAAGTTGTTATGTGAAGTTAATAAATAGCTGCTAAAGATCAAAGATTATGTTAACTGATATTTTTCCCGAGAAATACAACTCACAGGAAGTCTTATTAAAAAAAAGAGTGCTTTAGACCACACGACTGAAGTAAAACTTCACTAACTTATATCTCCCTCTTATCCTTTCCCTCCTTATCCTTATCCTCATCCCCATCGCCATCCGCATCCCTATCCATCAGTGACGGATTTAGATTTTTTGTGACGATAATATTGGCTTTGCCCCCCTCATCCAAGGTTCGTCGAAAATGCGTTTAACAAGGTTAGCTCATACCATGGGCATAGCCAGGTTTTGATTTAGGGTGGGGCAAAAAATAAAAATCTAGAGTAGTTACGGGCAAAAAGTAGGCTTCTACAGCATATTCATGCTATACCCGCTGGAGCGACTAAGGTCAAAATATGGACAGCTTTTAGTTTTCTGCAATTGACAGCGGTCCAAAATTGGACCACATTAAAGTTTTTGGACCAAAGTTTACGATTTTATAATATTTTTTTATAAATCCTAGAATATGTGATAATCGACAAAAGATGGTGAATTCATTAGGAATATAGAACTCTAATCAGTTTGTATGTCTCCATATTAAAATTCGGAGATAGGTTATAATTTTTTTAATGTGGGCGGAAAATATTCAAAATAATCTCCAATAAATCACGAGCCATCGGAGGAAAAAGTTTTAAATCGCACTGTCGCTCGAGTGGTTAGGCTCTACGCTAGGAATACAAAGAATATGAACGGAAGTAGGAAAAACCATCCTTTTAAGTGCTGTAAATTTGAAAACACGACTCGGTTGACAATCCCAGGGGTCATCCATCGGCCAGCCAGGGTGGGACAAACACCCCACCTTGCCCCACCGTGCTTATGCCCATGGCTCATACGGGTCCTTTTCACATCGGGCCGCTTTCAAAATTTGCAGATAATTCAAATCTCCCAGTGGAACATGGACTAAGCTACATATGAAATTTTAGCCAGTCACTACTCTTACCCCTCGATGAGCTAACCTTGACACATTTTCTAGGAACCTTGCCCCTCATCTTTTTTTGTGATTTTGAATAAATCTTACTAATATTATAAACACGAAAGTTTGTATGTAAGTGTGTTTGTTACTCTTTCACGCAAAAACTACTGAATGGATTTTAATGAAACTTTACAATAATATAGCTCATACACCAGAATAACATACAGGCTATAATTTATAAAGCTAGGAAGGGGACGCGGGAGGGGAATGGGGACGCCACGGGAAAGGTGATTTAGGGAGAAATAATGTATTTCTTTGAATACGGCATTGCAACGCATGCCGCGAACCAGCTAGTATTACATAAATATCTATCAATTTTTCATGAATCAAAATTAAAAATTTAGGAACGCGAGTATTTCTGCTTTTTTATGGCTTTTCAAAACAATCGCAAGGAAACGTGTATAGCTCAAATGGACCTTTTTCGAAAAGAAAACTCATTGGGCCGCTTTCGAAATTTCGAACGCGTGACGTAGCTTGAAGTAAAACACTGCTACTTGTATTGCAGTTAATTCAAATCTCCCAGTGGAACATGGGCTTCAAGCTACGTCCCGAATTTCTTGCCAATCACCGCTCTACCCCCTCGATTAGCTAACCTTGTCAATATTATTCACCAGTGCCCATCCAGTGCACCAGTGCCAAAGGGATTAATGACACTAATTCCTTAGAGCATCTTCTATTGTAAAACCCGTAGAACAAGGAGATCATTCCTAACTGACGCCTGTGCTCTAAAGATTGCAATGTTTAGCAGCCAATATCTCACAACCCACTTTTTCAAATAATGCCGTTTTTTCGGTGACCAGATAACTCAGAATCATCAATCAACTCCTTTAAAGAGTCATTAAAGTGATTTTTAAATACATGTGTGCATTTCACATGCGGTAGAAGCGAAACCTTCAGAAAACTAAAGTAGACATGAGTGTGAAAGCTATGAAGCACCGCACAAAGCTATTAGACCGATTATATTATTCTCTCGCAAGCTAAATTCTATACTCTCTTTTTAGTGTCCAAATATCATGGTCATAAACTTACGAATACCGACGGTAACAACACGACAAAATACACTATTCTACTGCAGCATTCATAAGCGGAACTACATTGCCCACTCTCTGATACAACGATTTCATACTATGGGAAATCAATACTTGATGTTGACATATTTAAAACCAACGAGTTTTGTGGATCTTATACAAAACTTATTCCAACACTATTCCTAAACAAATCTTTTTTTTAAACCTATCAAATAGCTGTATTTTTATGAATTGTGTGCATTTTTTTATCTAATTTTATTTTTATTATTTCTTTATTTGTTTCAAAATTATCTGTAATGAATTAATCGGGCGTTGAATAAATAAATTTGATTTATGGTGAGCATCACAATATTGATTTCCTCATTATCTCAAACTGGATGACTGATATGATAAAATATTGTTTTGAAAATTGCATTTATTTCATAATCTAATCATTTTCAGATTTTGTCTTCCTTCAGGTTTTGAAAACCGAAATTTGTTTGAAAATTTTGCTGCTAAAGAAAACGAAATTAGAGTACATTCTAATAATTATTTTTAAGAGGCGGTTTTCCGAATTTCAACTGATTTCTTGCAAACCTCCCTTAAACATTTGAAGTTTTTAAGCTCCTAAAAAAATATATGTTATTCTTGAAGATAATAAATCAAATTATATAAACGCAAATTATATAAAATTCCCTCGATAGAAAAAAATCGCAAAGTATGCTCCAAAAATGATTATAAACACGTTGGTTTCGGTTAGTTTACAAGTTATATGTATGAAAAAATTCACAGCGTTTCTTTAAATATAATTAAAGACAATTATCGTGAGATTTTTGCTCTATTTTTAACGAGTCGTGTTTTATTAAAGATTTTCATAATTTTTGCATCAATTTTATCGCTGTAAATGTTAGCGCGCTCTTCTAACATTCGTAATTTCATATCTCTCCATCTTCTTCTTTTTGGGGCCGGGAACTGAGCCTTAATATCATTTCATTTTTAAATGTGATTGGATAATCAAGAAACGCCATGAATCCCCGCATTTTTCCTACAAAATTCCCAATTCTTAAAAATATTGAAAATTCCGCGCAATTTGGTAAATTCTCCAAGATTTGGCAACCCTAGGTGTTTGTGTTGCCAGTTGCCAGACCAAAAAATAGAAATTCCCTAGCATGATGTCAAGTGCACGGTTCCAGGGTTGCCAAACTTTGGAGAATTTCCCAAATCGCGGGGAATTTATAATATTTTTGAGAATTGGGTATTTTGTGGGGATTCATGGCGTTTCTTGATTATCCAATCACATTTACAAATGACAATATACAAAATAATTGTGAGAAATTTACTGTTATTTCGTTTTCTTTAGCAGCAAATTTTCAAAAAAATTTCGGTTTTCAAAACCTGAAGGAATAAGAAAATCCGAAAATGATTAGATGATGAAATAAATGCCATTTTCAAAAAAATATTGTTTCATTTTGGAAGGAACTTGTGGGGAATTTGAAAATTTGAACATACATTGTGGGTATTTTAGAACCTACGCATTGGCAACCCTGAAGATGTCCACAATTCCACAAAATTTCCACGCGGTGTTTGTGTTTCTGTCATATCAATAAGGATTTTCGAGGTTACCAAAACCAACAGTAAAATATCTTGTTTTTATTTATAATTATTAGTAACAGCCGACGTAATCCCGTTGGATTAACGTTTCCAAAATGACGAAACATGTAGAGCATTTAGTTGTTGACACAAATGCATTTATAAACAATGCTCCAATAAAGGTATGTGATTTTCATTGAACTTTTAAATAACCTGTATGGGGATTGGTTTATTTATGCCTGTATGCAAGCAGTCGTTTTGTTTACGTATAAATATGTTAAATTTGGTAAATATTCGGAACAAACGTCAACGGTTAATACGCACTTTTTTTATAAAACCTTTAGCTTCATGTCATAATTTTAAAAAACATCCCAGTTTTTGAATGGTTTGAGGCAGTGGCGGCTCGAGCACTTCTTTAGCGGTGGGGATCGACATTTTTTTACGTAATCTCACCACCTGTAGAAAATAATATAAAATTCCTCAAAAAAAAAATTTTGATGGCCTAATCATGCTAGTCGGATATCTAAACTAAACAAAAATAATATAATCTCCAAAGATATATTATACCAATTTACAATATATTATAGTATAATAAAAATAAAGCTTTATCTTGCAAGATTATTATCGAACTAATTTGAACGCGAGCGATTCCAGCCAGAAACTGCGCAAACAAATGGTTCAGTCGTTCAGTGGGGATCCAAAGAATTGTCCCCGCGGGTATGTGAATTCACATAAGACTGCGCGTGCGCAGTTTCATACGATCGCGAAACAACGCAAGGAAAGTATGGGGATAGTTCGGATCGTCCCCCAAGTGCGCAGTGAATTCTGCGCACTGAGAAATAGACCCACTGTTTTTTGCGTTGTTCGCTAGGGCGCACAGGGTCTTATTAAAATCATTCGGAATAATTGTAAATTTTATTTCTGCAAATGTTAATTACTTTTATGTTTAATGAATTCATTCATTTTGGTGAAGACAGAGCATCGACTGTTATTTTCTTTAGTAGGTTTTGAGTGTAACTGGTGGGGACTGTCCCCATTGTCCCCCTGTGAAGAACCGCCACTGGTTTGAGGGCAAGGCAGGGTTTATCCTAGCGGGTTTGTGTAATTATGATTGATTGTTATGAAATAAATATTCCGTATTAACCGTTGACTTTTGTTCCGAAGAATTACCTTAAATTTGGTAAATGTTCCGCTATTGAGTCCACGCTCAAAACACACTTTAAAAAATTAAAATAAGTTGTACTAAGTAGATAATAGGGTAATTATCGGTTCGGACTGGACACGCTTATTACGAATAATTTTAGAAAAAAACTTCAGATTCGCCTTAATTACAATAAAAGGAAACTTTTTGGCTTGGGGGCGGCGGAAAATAATGCATTTTAATTTTCAATTGCGTAAAATTAAAACTCACTTCGCGAACCGATCGGTGACTGTCAGCGGCCATTAGGCACGTCGCTTTTATGTTGGTATCACTGATACATTGCAAAGAACTAACATTTGTTTTTATTTCACAGACAATCAATCATAATTACACAAACCCGCTAGACAAACCCTGCTTTGCCAAACAAACCATTCAAAACCTTGTTTTTTTAAAGTTTGATGACATGCAGCTTTCGTAGTTTAACCGTGTTTTTACGTATCCCACGAAGTTGGCCACAGTAGTAGTCAGTTATTTGCAATGTATCAGGGATACCAACATAACAGTGACGTACCTGATAGCCGCGATTTGACATCGTGTAGATTCGCGAAGTGAATTTTAATTTACGCAATTGAAAATTAAAATGCATTATTTTCCGCCGCCCCCAAGCCAAAAAGTTTCCTTTTATAGTAATTAAGGCGAATCTAAAGTTTTTTTCTAAAAAATTATTCGTAATAAGCGTGTCCAGTCCCAACCGATATTTACCGATAATAGTTAGTAATAAGTAATTCAGTAACCGGAATTTAAAAATATTGTGTTATAATGATTATTTTGTTAACTTTAAAAATGCGAAATGTCATTTTTCAAGGACCGCCATCTTTTTAAATAAGAAGGCCATTCTTGTGCCGTGTGAAACTGCAATACGCAAATTGTAAATACACACTACCAACCTAAAAATTTAAAAACATTTACGTAATCAGTTGTTTCAAATAATATAATAACAATTAATTGTTGTAAAATAACCTACCGAGAAAAACATCCCAGTTTTCAAGTAGTTTAGCGGCTTTGTGTAACATGGTTTGTGATTCAAAAGAAAGTGCCTCTTTATACCGCCTGCTCGCGTCAAGGCAAGAAAAACATCCCAGTTTTCAAGTAGTTTAGCGGCTACGCTAGGTTTGTGTAACATGGTTTGTGATACAAAAGAAAGTGCCCCTTTATACCGCCTGCTCGCGTCAAGGCAAGAAAAACATCCCAGTTTTCAAGTAGTTTAGCGGCTACGCTAGGTTTGTGTAACATGGTTTGTGATACAAAAGAAAATGACATTTCTTTCCATGTTCTTCTGTTATAAATACAGGTACAAACTTGTCTATAATACTAATCCTACTTGCAATACAAACCTTTCAAAACTTGGGTGTTATTGAAAAGAAAAACGCGTGCGTGTTCTTTTATTTATTTTCGTTTTAGGTATTAAAATAATTACATACGTAATTTGGCAAATCAGGTACTTTCGTAATAATATCGTCTATGTATCGCTTCTAGCTACTCGTTTCGTGAATGCTTTTTTATTTTTAGGTTGGTTCATTTGCAAATTGCATGTAAAACATGTTTCACATGGAACAGTTGTGGGTGGTTTGGTATATTTTCACATTTCATATAGGCTTGCGTCTCGCGTCATGCATGCGTAATAAGTGATGATTTTTTGAATTTACGAAACCTAACAAAATAATGATTAATACGCATTATTTATCATTTTCGAAGATTGAAATTCGTACTTATTATTGTGTAACTCAAATAGAGTGAGTTTTCCTTTTAAAAGTGCATATTTCATCGTCGTAATTAATAACATGGCGGTCCTTGAAAAATGACATTTCGCATTTTTGAAGTTAACAAAATAATCATTATAACGCAATATTTTTAAATTCCGGTTACTGAATTACTTATTACTAACTATTATCTACCTAGTACAGTTTGATTCAATTTTTTAAAGTGTGTTTTGAGCGTGGACTCAATAGCGGAACATTTACCTTAAATTTATATGTGTAGTATCATATAATTTTAATTTATTTTTTTCGTTTCAGGATATTGGCGAAAACGTTTACACAATCCAAGAGGTAATAGACGAAGTAACAAACAGACGTCAGTTGCGGCACTTGTCCGTCTTGACTTACGATCTTATCATCAAAGATGTTTTCGTCGAGAACATCAAATTCGTCACCGAATTCTCCAAGAAAACAGGCGACTACCTGAGTCTTTCGGCAACTGACATAAAAGTCATAGCTCTTGCCTATCAGTTGGAAAAGGAGAAAGTTGGCACAGCACATTTGAATGAGGAGCCGAAGATTCAGCGAATCGTTACCAACCGCAATCCCAATCCTGAAGGACAGAAACCTGCAGCAGGATTCTTCCAGCCCCCAGATAATGATAACGACAGCGAAGATGACACTCTGGATCCATCAGAAAAGCTCACAGCGCTGGACTCTGAAGTGGCTGACCTGGAATCAACACTCGGAGGTCTGAAGGTTGATGTTGCGGAACTAGACAGTATTTTGGCACCAGTCGATAAGATGGATGACACAACTGATCACAATGAGGAATCTGATGAAGGTATGAAACGTCACAAAGTTTTTTTTTTATCTTCTACAATAATCATTCAAAAATTTTCAGAATTTTACTTGCATACCAGAGGTCAATTTGACAAAAAATGATCATAAATGCATCTAGTCGTAAGACTAGATTTTACTTATAGTATATGTTTAATATTAATATATTTCTTTCTTTGTCCCTTATGCGGTATCTAAACCATTCATCCGATTGCGATGAAACTTTGGTTTATTGCAGTGCGCATGCCCAGGAAGGTTTCTATGAAGGTTCGCTATGTTTGATGACTTAGCGGCTTCATGGGGTGAGGTTTGTCGAGGTCTTAGCGGTGGATGCGTTTGCCCACTTGCTGCTTGCCGGCCGAGTCGGGAGAGACTGGTTGAGAGAGACCCTTTGTCCTCTCCAGCCAGACTCTCGACCATCACCTTGCACCAACCACAGTGGGAGGAATAAATTCACAAGTCTTGTCACTCCTGGATACACGGACCCCCACATTCCTACCTATCCGTCATATCTTTCTCCTTCTCAGAACTTCCTCTCCTTCCTTTCCCCTTCCCTTTTCTTTCCACACAGCATCACCAAAGATGACATAGACCCCAAGAGAAATTGTTTTCCTCGGGGTCTCCTGTGTAAAAATATCGAACTCCATTGTTTAAGATTAAGTATGTAACCCACTGGACTATAGATTTATGTTAACTGTTTTCTCTTTGCAGAAGATGAAGACGAGAGTGAAGAAGAAGAAGATGATGATTCAGGATGGATAACAGTATCAAATATAACACAGATAAAAAAAGATCTTGACCCGGATGTTCTAGAAGACGAGGCGTCGCCTGTGGCGTGCATCACAGCCGACTTTGCAATGCAGAACGTCCTCAAGCAGATAGGTCTCAAGGTGTCGACGTATGACGGAAGATTGATATATCGGGTACGCACCTTCATCCTCCGCTGCACGACGTGCTTTAAAACCACGAGCGTGATGAGCAAGAAGTTTTGCCCCAACTGTGGCCACACCACCCTGAAGAAGGTGGCCGTCACGGTGGACGAGAACGGGAAGTATCAGATACACATTAACTCGCGCAGGCCACTAACAGCGCGGGGGAAGAGGTTCAGTCTGCCCGCACCCAAAGGAGGGGCTCACGCCAACAATCCCATTCTCAGCGAGGACCAGCCGCGCGCCAACCAGAGACCTACCCGGCTGGCTCGCACCAAGAATAATCCCCTCAATCCTGACTACATTGCCGGTAATATTAATGTTGCTCTTTTTTTTTACTTTAACTGCACCCAGGAGGCCTTGAGGAAAGTAACTCCCCTCAGAGCCTATGTTATCATTGAGAATGCTGTGTGGAGATCCCTTTAGGAAAGGAAGTTCTGGGAAGGAAAAGAATAGTAGGGGTGGATAGGAATCTGGGGGTCAGCGTGTCCAGGAGTGACAGACGTATGAATTCATCTCTCCAACTGATGAAAGGCGATATTCCGAGAGAGTACGGCTGGAGAAGTCAAAAGGACTCCCTCAACCATTCTCACGCACGTAGGCAGACGCATCCGCCGCCAAGATTCGCACAAACCTCACCACTCAAACTTCATCGCTTATACAAAATTTCGACACAAAGCCATCTTGGAATAAGTCATGCTTAACCGATCTTTCATTGTAACTGAAGTGGCATGCAATCTCTCAAATTCCAAGCCTACTATATCTGTAAATACCAAGAGTCCTAATCACTCCCAACTGCCTGGAGTCAGTGAGACTATGGCATCCCCGATTGGGGTATGTTATGAAGCTGAATGTAGTGGGGAGGAGAAGGAGATGGGAAGAGGAAGTTCCTAGCTATTTAGATCTGGTCACAAAACACGGCTAAAGCCATTTCAAGCAACATTTCAATTCTGAATGGTGGTCTTACGCCAGGGCGAAACTGAGAATATCTTGCACTCTGGAACATGCCACAAATATTATTATGTTATATTATTTTTAATTGTTAAATAAAACAAATCAATCATATATCATTTAAGGGGTCTCCACACGGTACTGCCGCAGAACAATCGTCAAAATCGCCAGCCGTATTGTTATTAAAAATCGTGTAATTATAATAACAATACGGCTGGCGATTTTGACGATTGTTCTGCGGCAGTACCGTGTGGAGACCCCTTTACTTGCGCACGCTGGGATTGAACCCGCGACCTTCAGATTGCTAGTCGAGAACCTTATTTTAAAGTAATTTAATTGAGGTGATTTAAAAAGCTTAAAAATCCCAGAGGAATGGCAAATAAGCATAATATGCCCAATTCACAAAAAAGGTGACAAATTAAAATGCGAAAATCATAGAGGCATTTCACTTCTATGCACAGCATATAAAATCTACACCATGATACTGAAACAAAGAATTGATAAGTATGCAGAAAACCTGCTGGGAGAGTATCAAGCAGGCTTCCGCACAGGTAGATCCACAACAGACCAATTGTTCACCGTCAGACAGATCTTGGCAAAGTGCTGGGAGTTTGATATAGATGTACATCAACTATTCATAGATTTCAAGCAAGCATATGATAGCATAGATCGGGAGTGTCTATATGACATACTACTTCAATTCCAGATCCCACCTAAATTGGTTAGGCTCATCAAGGCCACAATGTCAGACTCAAGATGTCAGGTCAAAATAGACGGAGAACTGTCGGAAGAATTCACGGTATCGCAGGGACTAAAACAGGGGGATGGTCTGGCTCCCACTCTCTTCAACATTGTGCTCGAATATGTAATAAGAAAAACGCTAATAGACACTGGCTCCAATATTTGTTTCAAGAGCAGTCAAGTTGTCGGATATGCGGATGACATCAACATTATCGGAAGATCAATCTCAGCCATTAAGGAGGTCTTCGACCCTTTAGAAACAGCGGCACGAGAAGTAGGACTGCGGGTTAATGTTGATAAAACGAAAATGATGGTACAGAGCAGGAACCCTTCACACAGAAGAAGAAGTAGTGCACAATTTAAAGACAACTACTCATACGAAGTGGTCGATCAATTCACCTACCTGGGCTCCAGTCTAACAGAGAACAATGAGGACCCAGCAGAAATCAGAAGGAGAATCACAGCAGCCAACAAAACATACTTTTCTTTGCTGCCAGTGTTTAAGTCACGTAGTGTCCAGAGAAAAACCAAAATAACCATATATAAGACCATTGTGAGAACGGTATTGGCATATGGATGTGAGGCGCTGACACTGACGGCAAAGATGGCTGAAATGCTGGATACTTTTGAAAGAAAAGTGCTGAGAAGAATATGTGGACCCGTGAAAGAGGGCGAACAGTGGCGCATCCGGCACAATACAGAATTGTATGACATATATAAGGCCCCTAGCATCTCAGCACATATGAGACTCCTCAGGCTGAGATGGGCTGGGCATGTACAGAGAATGCCGGATACACGCGTCCCAAAAAGAATTTTGACTGGACACCCAGGTGGAAAGAGAAAAGTGGGAAGACCCAGACTGAGGTGGGAAGACGAGGTAAGAGGGGATGCAGCACAGCTTCTCCAGGTACCAAACTGGAAGTCAGCCGCTGAGGACAGGAGGAGTTGGAGGCGACTGTTGCAGGAGGCCAAGGCTCGATATGGGCTGTAGCGCCATCGAAGAAGAAAAAGCTTAACAAGTATCGCCCACTGTAAGCAGGGACATCCCTTTTTTGATTTATTGGCATAAAGAGCTCAGTGCCAAGAAGGTCCCTTTCTCTTTCATCATGTCGACGGTCCCGAAGAACAATGTCGGATCTGACAAAAATTGAAAATCGTTCTGTTGGCTTATTTTGTTGATTTAAAAGTCTGTATCTTCGGATTTTTTAATGAAACGAGATGAAGTATCAAAGATCAAAACAACACTACATTTCTTGATACCAAAAACAGTAAACATGCAGAAACGATACTTTAAAAAGCTCTACTGCAAAAATTCAAAATCGCACACCCGACATTGTTCTTCGGGATCGTCGATGTGTTCCCTAGTGAGGTGGAACAAAAATGTTATCTTAATTTCATTTAATAAAAAAGATAAAAACTAATGTTATCTTTGATAGCATGTTCCAAAAAAATCCAGGAGAAAAGTTGCGATTTATGTTAACTTTTCACTGGAAAAAAAAACAAAGCGCCCTTGTGTCTCGGTAGATCTCCACGCGGCAATTGTCGATCAAGCGCTATGTTCCCCTCCCTCGGCCTCTTCTTTCTTCCATTTGAAAAATTGTCATGCGAGTGATAGTTTTGAGTTATTTCAGTTGCACTTGCACAACTTGCCCCTATGCTCAACTAACCTCACCCTACACTACACATTTATGTTTGTGTAGTTGTCTATTATATTTATGTTGGTTTATTCTTGTTTTATTATATTTATGTTTGTTTGTCCTTGTTTACAGGCTATTCACCCTTCATAATGCGAGATGTCAACTCTAAATCAGCTGTGCTCGGAATTCGAAGTGGAGACGTGAAAAACTGGATGAGAAGAAATCCAAATGAAGCTCGTAGGAAAAAGAAATAATAAAATTATTTCACAGTGAAATAAATTATATTATATCTATGTAAACATACACCCAATTATTGTAAATAAAAAAATCCGATTGGTAAATTTAAAAAAAAAGCATTATTTAATATGATTTAAAACTATTGAAAACAATTTCTTTTTCATTCATAACAAGTGTTAGTAAGTTGTCTTCGGGCGGGCAATTCTTCTTCTGCTGAAGTCCTCGCAGACACGGAGCATCAGTAAAGCCTTGTACTGTCAATCCAATCCATTGACACATGCTCTTGGCTAGAATTTTCTCTCTAAAACAATAAAGTTAAGATTATGGTTAAGTTTTCAAGCATTATTATACGATGGAATTATTTTTTTTTTATACAAGGGCCCTGAGTAAAATAATTTCCCTCGGGGCCCCTTCCATCTTTGGGGATGAGGTGTGGAGGGTCTTTTTAGGGAAAGGAAGTTCTAGGAAGGAAAGATAGAGAGGTCTGTCCAGGAGTGACGAACGTATGAATCCATCCCTCCCACTGCGGTACAAGGCGATGGGTCGAGAGAATCCGGCTGGAGAGGTCAAATGTCTCCATCAACCAGTCTCTCCCGATCCGGCCCGCCACGCAGTAAGTTATCAACACACACACCGCCAAGACCTAGACAAACCTCATCCCATGAACCCGGGCATCCCTTCTAAGTCACCAAACATAACGAACCACTTGGGGTAACCTATGGCAGGGATTTAGGTCTGGTGAAGTGCCCCAAATGACTTTTCAGCATTGAACTTCTCAGTTCCATCTGGGCGTTGGAATATGCTTTAAACTAAATTATGTATCAATAAAGATATTTTCAAAAGCCTCACATTTATAATCTATTCAATGGAGTCTTGAATGCATTTTTTTAACCTCCGAGTCAAGATAGCAAACAAAACACATTATGTTCCCATGGGACAGAAAATTTTATTTTATTAATTGATATTTCATAAATATTATAAGGTATATTTGTGGCGCGTTTCAGAGTGGAAGATACTCTCAAATACTGGTATGAGACCACCATTCAGAATTGAAATGTTGCTTGAAATGACTCCAGTCATGTTTTGTAACCAGATATGAATAGCTAGGTACTTTCCCACCTTCCTCTTCCCCATCTCTTTCCCCCCCTCTACCTTCAGCCTCGCAACATACCCCAATTGGGGATGCCATAGTCTCACTGGTTCCAGACGGGTGCTTGTGAGGTATTCATATTTAAAAAAATCATAATTTAATTATTTAAAAATAATAAAAGGTATACATATTTGTAGCACGTTCCAGAGTGGAAAATATTCTCAGTACCGCCACTGATGTAAGACCACCATTCAAATGCTTGAAATGACCTTATCCATGTTTTATAACCAGGTACTACCCACCTTCCTCTCCCCACTACTTTCAGCCTCACAACATACCCCAATTAGGGATACCATAATCTCACTGGCTCCAGATGGTTGGGAGCAGTTAGGACTCTTGTGTAATATTCACACAAAAAAGAGCCATTTTTTCAGTGTACTTAGGAATTTTATGAATAGGATTGGGTTGCCAGTATTACTATCCGATAACAACTTAAGGAATGTAAATATCTCGTAAGCCAAGCTTAAAAGCAACTGAAATATTGGCCATATGATCATAATAGTGAGCTCTGGCTTTATGAAATTACATATTTCCCATACTATTCATCCTATTGCGACAAAACTTTGGTGATTTGTTGTGCACACACCCGCGAAGGTTTCTATATATATATATAATGGTGAGCTATGGCATTATGAAATTTGTATACAAAATTTACTATATGTGGCGCATAAGTTGTTTTAGAAATGTGTGTATTTCATATAGTTCAGGGGAAAGAAAGAAAGGCGGGAGGGGGGACACTTTCTTTCTTTGAGTGGCATTACAACAGATGCCAGACACTCGTTAGTAACAATATAAACTTAAATTGAACCAACCTTAACAATTTTCTCAATTGTACAACAAACTGAGGAGTAAATAATCCAGAGATATTGAACGCAGTGATGAAACCTTCAGTCGTGCAGTTGTTTGTGTCATACTCGTACATACTAATGAATTCATTTTCTGGATTTAAATCGCCTCCAATGGCAATCATTCCCATCCATTCTACGAGTTCATCGATACGTTGCTCATCGGGTTTGGGTATATGTGTCACATGCTGGCGTTTGGTAGCTAATTTCGGAGTACAACATTCAACTTGCAACCCCCTTTCTACGAAATACTTGGCAATTGACGATGGGCATATTTGCTCGTCATCTGGCTCCCAACGAACCAGGAGGGTAAATGTGTCGAACGCCTCCAACCTCTCATGGGTGTGATTGTACGACTTCTTTTGAGACTTAAACAAACCGTCCTTAAGGTTTATATTAATGTCTGAAATAGTCAATTTTTTTAAAACAATAATTGAATTATTCAAAATTTCGATTTTGTAGACAATGGTTTTATAATATTATTTAATTAACACTTACATAAAATAGAAAATAATTTATATAGAAAGAATACATGACTCATGATATATTAAAATAAAAGTTTATAATTATTTACATCACCAATGAAAATCTGATATAAATTATTAATCTCTACCATTCATTTTAAAATAGTTTTAAATCAAAAATCATTTAAGCGGCAGATTGCCTGAATGGACTTATGTCTAAATCAAGATTGTTTATTTTGATGTAGTTTCTTATGTATTCCATATCAGTCTCAGTGAGGCAAGTCCAGCATTCTAGTTCTGCGAGCACTCGTAACTGTCCACACGAGCTAAGCAAACGACTCACTGTAGACATTGTCAATTCATCAGATTGCAAAATACGCAATTCTTCTAGAAAAAGAAACGCATTCTTTTCCAGTACTTTGTCAAACAATCTATCAGTGGTTCTAACGGCAGTGCCCAAATGTATCGATTTAATATTGACACAATTTCCTAATAAGAATTCCAGCTGCTCCTCCGTTCCTTCACAAACACACATGAGCCTCTCGAGGCTGTAAAATGGAGCCCAATCTATCTTTTTAGTAAATAAGGAAGTATGCTGAACAAGAACACAATTGTACAGAGTGAGGCTCTCCAAGCACGGACAGAACCTGCTTATATACATCAAAGCATTCATATCCAACTGATCCACATGCTCCAAATGTAAACTGATAATGTTACAACCTTTCACTTCCAAAACTTGCTTTATCTGATCAGCAAAAAAGTCACAAGACAAAAGTTTTAATTCTGTTAATTCAGGCAAGCCAATCAAAATTGTCAAATCACTAAGCAATGAGTTGTGAAAAACGGAAACTGAATACAGCTTTGGACAGAGGTGCACAAGAAGATGTAAATGTGCAGAAGTTGCAAATCTACTGACATACTTCCTCAAAGCAAACGGTCCGGCTGCAGAGTTAGTCACATCGATATACTCCAGGCAACGGCCCAGTTCGTCACAGCGACCCAAGTCTTCCATTTTGGGACAATTCAAAAGTAATTTAGTAAATCCTTCAATGGTTACGCCAGTTCTATACAATTGCACGCGACGCAATTCCAGAAATTTGATCATATACCCGACACTTTGGTTTGAAATACTCTTAGAACTCGTCACGTCTAAAGATCGCAATTTGGGACAATGATCGCAGAGAGCCTGGAGGATATTATTTGTACAATCATAATTAATGGTGAGGTCCACCAAGTTACTGAGAGTCTTCAACCCGGAGATGATGGTGGGCTCCATGTCGGCCGTCTTCCACCCTCCCGAGAGAGATCCCAAATTCAATAATTTGAGACCTCTGAGGTTAGAAAACTTTACATAAAATATATGTTTCATCATTTTGGGAACTTCATCTAGATTCAACCTTGTTAAATTTCTTGTCAGCAACACTTCGGTCAAACTAACCGCAACATTCATTTTGCTAATAAATTTGGTCATGGATCCGCGAAATCCCATGGATGCTTTGGTTTTTTCGAGCAAGTTGGAAATTGAACGAAAAATTTCCTCCCCAAACTTGTCGTACAACATCCACGGTATATTAATGTCGAGAAGTTCTTTTAAACATCCCACACTAGAAGACAGAAGCTCGCCGGCTCGTAAATTATCCCCACGAGAAATCTCAGAGATGGACGGCATTAGGTCTTCTCCTATCTTGGCCACCCAGTCGGCCACTCCTGTCAGGGCCAAGTCTTCCAATCGTCTCGGTTGTTTAACACTCGGCATTTTCCTGAAAGTTACATTTAATTTGGAACAAATAAATATCTCGCACTACATTCAAATGGTTTGTATCTCCCGGTAACTTACAATGTGCTGAGTCTCCGCTCACTCGTCTGAACTGTTTGCCTTGGATTCCCAGGCTGTGATAAGATTGTGAATCTAATACTAAAGTAAATCCGTCCTGTGAAGTGACAGTTACAACATTTTCAATACTCGCGTCCTGCCCAATACTTAGACAATAGAATGAACCTGTAAACAAAATAAAAACATGTATAAATAAACAGTTGGAATGCTTCCCAAATTTACAGTGTTTGAAAACTTTATATTTAGGTAAATAAAATTATGAAAATATGTAATAAAATTAAAAGTGAATTGAAAATTTTATTACCAAGGTTTATCTTGATATAAAACTATATTGGTATTATTGCAAGGCGAATCCATGCATTTTAATATAATTGCATTACCTTTTTGTATATAGCCATCGATAAATTCACTTGTGAGAAGTTCGCTCAATTTGCAATCGTACAGTTTGTAGTAAGTAGAGTCCTCAAATATATTTTCTAACTGTACAGGAATATCCTGATTAGTATCGGCACACAAAATAAATATCTGAAAAATATTGAAAGCATCATAATTTGTTTTGATTTAAAGTGGTATAATTCAAATAACGCACGTCAACAGTAAGTACTTTGTAAACTAACATTGTGATAGAAGTTGTGATCAGATATTTCTCTAATGAGATTTTCTTCAGATGCGTTAGTTCTGACGCGGCTCGCCGACTTCGGCGGCGGGAACTGCCAAACCTCCGGACTTAACATAATTACAATATTGCGTAACAGGAATATAGACGTAAAAGCTCTCGAGGTCTATTAATAACAATCCCAAATGCAATTTCCGAGACCGGTCTCACAACACACCGCTCGCGCTGTACTATTAATAATACAGAACAGACCAGACATCAGTTGTATTGGTATAGAACAGTTTATAAATATCGTAATGTTGTGAACATTTTAAACATTTAGAATAATGGTTATTTAAATTCTAACATTGAGATTTTAGCCACACAAAATAAAACCAACAGATTCAAAATTTGAAACACGTGAATAATGACATGCATAAATATACCAATCCATAAATAAACCAATCATTAGATTGATAACTTCGCGCTTTTTGTTCGGACCAAGTGTCAACGCTATTTGACCATAAACAAGCCAATATTTAACGATTTTTTATTCGATTTGAGATCATGTCGTCACACAAACCATCGACAAGGATAGAGGAAACAAAAAAAAGACTCGACCATAGACAATATACTTCTCTTTTAGTACCTACCCAATTCATTAGCCTAAAATATTATTTTAAAAATAAAAATGAAATGTCAAAATGTTCCCCCAGGGCAACAGGGCCATCTGACGGATTACTGTCTTGAGAAAATGAGCTTACTTTTCTTTACGGCTCATCTTCTCCGGACAGAGCTTTGTCAGATTGAAACCCGTTGCCCTATGGAGAAACCAACTGTCGTAAAAATAACATAAAATTACTTAAAATTTCAATCCCTACAAAAAGGGGAGTACAATTTCAAATAAGATTTAGCTTTTCTACGATAGTATCGACTTTGACATTTCTCTGGTTTCAACAGAAAAATGAAAAACTTAATGAAACGTTTTAGTATTTTATTAAAAACAGGAAATACAAGAATAACTAACTAACCATCACGCCATTTCCCCGCAGGGGTTGGCCGATAGGACGGACTGCCAAAAAACTCGGTCTTGGCACACACTATTTGCCTCATTCACACTCACACATCGACTCATACATACTATTCTGACTCTTGATGTGGCCCAATGCAAGTATCGGATTCACTTCATCGTGTCAGGTTTTCCTCTGCTACCCTGACTTCATCTACCAATCACATCTGCGTTGTATATTCTACTTACATTCCATGCTTCGTTCATACGTTCTACATGCCCAAACCATCTAAGGGTCCCTTTCTTAACCTTACTCATTACGATCAGTCTTGCATTGCATTGCTTGATCATCAATAATAACAATATTTGGATGATTTGTGTAGCGCCGTTTTTGTAAAAAGTTACCTCAACTTATTACAACAACTTATGGCTAAAACTTGCATCCACCGGTTCATCGATCATTGATATGAAACTATTTACAACGATTTGACCAATGAACGCTTTGCTGCATAAAAATGTACATATATTATTTTATTTATACTCTGTACAGGCAGAAAATATATAGGACCATACATGGTTTTACCACACATCCTCAGGGATCTCATTTCTACAGCATTCAGTCCACTTTCCTCAGCCAGTTCCATGCCTCACTGCAATACATCAGGGTAGGTACCAGCATTCCGTTGTGGACTGCTAACTTCGTTTCTTTAGATAGTTTTTTGTTAGCGCCAACGGCATTCAGTCCTCCATTAATAGAATTACCTGCATTTACCCTTCTTTCAATATCTCTATCAGCCTTCCCATCTATCATACACATACTTCCCACGATATACAAATTCATCCACCTGCTCCAAGTATTCATCATTCCCAACTATATTGCACAATGTGTTCGTACTCTCTTTACTGATAAAAATAGTACAAATTTAGAAAAGCTAAGCGTACTGAGAATATATTGGTCCTGCCGCATCCTGGTCCAGTCCATGGAGTACTCTTCCTCCTTCTTGTGTTCTCTCAAGAACAGTGGTGCAAGATAGTGGTGGAACACGTCAGCCCCCCATCTCCTGACATGACACCACAACGTTACTGTCCTACATACCTACAACAAACAATCATATGTCATCTTAAAGTGCTAAATTAATGCTTTTATATGTATTATAATAATAAGGTAAAATGCAAACAAACCCTGAGACCTGTAGGCGCGGGCCGTCGCTCGTGGAACGTGCTCTCTACTCTAGGAAAATGACAACAGTAATCTCCACCAGCCTGTCAGCTGTAAGGGTATCTCATTATATCCGTCACGATTTGGTGTTTCGAGCTGAAAAAATTAAAGAAAATATCTCATGAGATACATCAAGATGGATAAAAACAAATCAAGATAAATGCAAATGCATAAATGTTTCATATAAACGTTTGTACCTGCAGGTTATAATATTCTTCACGAGCATCATCATATCGCGAAATGAGACATTTTGCGATACTAGTTGCCACAAACATATGCACGAGTTCTCAAAATCGGGTATTATAAATGTATTTAAGGCTGCTAATTTCACATCGCGCTTATTTTACTTGTTCAGGAAGCAATTTTGAATTCGCGTCGCACGTAAATAAACCGTTGAGAGCAAACATTTTGATAAATGAATTCACCCAGCTGTCAACAGCTTTTCCATAGAAAATCAAAGTTTTCCCATTGGTGGAGAGATAGTGTCGTCACACAGTCATAGATATTATCCATCTTTTGTCTTGGTTGAAAATTAGGATCGGAGTTATACCCCCCTGTACCAATCCCATGACATGACAGCTGACAACGGATCAAACCCATAGACGAAAGCACATCTTTTTCTATGGTGGTAACTGTCAACTACTTCTGTCTTCTGTCAAAAATAATAATATAAATGTGTCAGTGAAGAGCAAGAGATAGGTTAAAAATATGTTTTTTTTATAAAAATAGGCATTTGTTACTGTTTTTCATTCTGGAATAAGTTAATCGTTTAAAATCTGTATTCTGAGACTTTACAGTCGTTTACAATATTGCACCTAAACATGACTGAATATTCTTCAGGAGTAATATTGATAGAAGACTCTGTGAAGATAAACGTTCGCAGTGTACTTAAATATGTATTAACCAAGTTTACGAGCAATTCGTACAGCATTTTATGCCTGGAAAAGATACCTGATAAATGGAAATATCTAAATGAAAGCATGAGTTTCATTTATTACGAAAATCCTAGTGAATGGAAAAATTTCTCCTCTGCGTCATTTTCTAAAGAAAACTCCACTGTTATTGTTGATTCAGTAAACCAAATGTCTGCTTTAATAGGTTGGAACGAATGTCTCAGGGTCATTGATGACTTAAGCAAAAATAAATGTGTTAAAAACCTTATATTAGTCTTACATACCGATTGTTTGTTGTTCGGAAACAAAATGATGAAACAATTGAATCACATTGCCCAGACTTCCGTAGCACTTAGTTTGTCGCCCTCGGAGACTCATTATTTGTCAGTGAAAAGCAAATTACCAGGAGGAAAAATTAAGAAGTTTGTAGAAGAAGTATATTACAATGCTCAAGAAAGTAGATGGGTAAATAATAAAATTCAGAAGGAAAAAATAACTGCAGTAGAAACAAAGACAAGCTTACCTGAAGAAGTTGTCTCCTTTAAGATATCGGTGGAAGGGTCAGCCAAGGCGGTGAAGGATGGAATGGTGCTCCCGTATACAGAACTGACGAGAGAAAGTAAAGTGGTTTACCATCATGACGCAGCTGACGATTGGGATGAAGAGGATCCAGATGAAGACTTGGATATTTGATTATTTTCTGCTTTCACTTTTGTTCTTACTTTTTTATAAATAAATAAAATTTTGACTTCAATTATTTTTTTTTACATTAGCTCCATACAGGAGGCCCTGAGGAAAATAATTCCCCTCAGGGCCTATGTCATCTTTGAGGATGCTGTGCAGAGGGTATTTTGAGGAATGGAAGGAGATGAAATTCTGGAAAGAACAAGGGTATGAGGGGTGGGTAGGAATCTGGAGGTCAGTGTCCAGGAGTCAGCGACATATGGATCCATCCCTCCCACTGCATTGCAAGATGTTCCGAGAGTCCTTCTGTAGAGGTCAAAAGGTCTCCCTCAAACAGTCTTCCTCAATACGGTCTACCACACAGCTGGGGGCAAATGCATCCAGACAAACCTCAACCCATGAACCCCTGTTAAGTCACCAAATGTAGCGAACCCCTTGGGGTGACCTATGGTAGAGGTGTTGTTTATACAATAAATGGTTCCCTAGGCTGCGGTACCCATACCCGCCTCCCGAATTGGAATTATTAATTTATTTTATGTCCTGAAATATATATGAATCAATCAATGAAATTATGAAAAAGGTATATATTAGTATATTATTATATACAGGCACTGTGTGATACATTCTTAACTATTTAATTACAATAGTCCGAGGTAGGTGTTTAGCAAGTTTGCTCGTATGCTTTAATTAATTGCGCGTAGTTTCCGGGATTTCAATACACCATATGAACAGAACAATGAATATTCGTGAAGCAAGCCCATAACTATTGGCAGTGACGGATTTATACTTTTCATAAGTGTAGGCCACTTCATTTGCGCCGCCCCTTTCTCCTTCTTAGAAGTTGCCACCTATCATAATCACTCACTTGTAGGCTTGGCGCTGCCCCCTGAAATCTGCCACCCCTAGGCCGCGGCCTATACGAGCTATTGACAAATCTAGGACTGACTATTGGACTAGCTCAGTGGTCGGCAAACTAATTAGTCAAAATAGCTAAAAATCAGTAGTACAACAATAGTAATTTGTCAGAGAGTCGCAAGTGGCTCGCAAACCGCAGTTTGACTACTTAGTTGACTATTAGGTCACATGGCAGGAGCTCACTTCTTCTTTGGCGGACAGCAATAATAATAATAACAGACATTTCTTCCAAGTGTCAACACTCAGCCCAAATAATGCAGGTTCGTTATTTGAGTTTGAAAAAGTGTTAATAAAATACAATAATTTTCATAAAATTACTTTATTTCAAATAAGCTGGATGTAGTAAAGTAAAAACAACAGAAGCTAAAATTATAACTAATAAAATACATATTGACAGTTTTAACAATAAAAAAATACATAGTTTTACGTAAGCAAGGGCCGGATGGGGAGAAGAGATCCAAACAGCATGTGTTGTGCCACGGGAAACTTGCCGAGGACCTGAAAATAAAATAATAACAAATTTATTATAATGTCTGCCTCCATTGCAAAATTCTAATTTATATTATGTATACCTCTTTTTTACAGAAAGACAAACATTCCCGGGTTACGAATAACACAATGACTAAACAAAATACCTAAGAGAAGGACTGGGCATATAGATCCAAATGCATACCGAACATTCTGTCCAAACAGTGATACAAAAATGGCGTTACATTCAAATGGTTTCCATGGATATTATTCAGTTTATGTGAAGTAATAAATATTGGTTTCATCTTGGCTGTCATTTTTCGTATAACCTTTTGGACAGAATGTTTTATTGGTATGCCAAGTTAATACATATCTGAAAAATTTACTATATATTATTTCAAATGAATTAATTGTGAAATAACACTAATTAATCAAATAAAATTTATTTGCGCACACCGGGATTCGATCCCACAACTTTCGGATTGTGAGTCAAAATCCTTACCCCTTGACCATGGAGGGTGTCAATTGATAAAGATTTACCTAATTTAATAGGGGCAATATCTGAAGGAAAAATGAATATTCAAGGGTGACACTGAAATTGCAGTGCTTCATACCATGGATGGACACGATTATTCAACACTGCAAATGAAGGGTTTCGGCCCCTAGAGATTAAAATTATTATTATTTAAAACTCATTAAATTAGAATATTTAAATAAAAATTAATTAACCCAAATAAAGCCTTTTTTACATTTGCTATACACAGGAGGCCCAGAGGAAAATAATTGCACTTAGGGCCTGTATCATCTTTGGGCATAATGTGTGGAGGGTCTTTTAGGGAAAGGAAGGAGAGGAAGTTCTGGGAATTAAAAAGATGTGAGGGGTGGGTAGGAATCTGGGAGCAACTATGTCCAGAAGTGATGGGCGAATGAATTCATCCCGGTCATCTTTCACTGGTCCAAATGCTTTTGAGTTCTGCTGGAGAGGTCAAAAGATCTCCCTCAACCAGACTCTCTTGATCCGGCCTACCACGCAGCTGGTGGGCAGACACATCCACCGCCAAGTTCCGGACAAACCTGACCCCATGAATCCGGGCACCCTGCTAAGTCATCAAACGTAGAGAACCACTTGGGGTGACCAATGGCAGAGTGTTGATTATCCAATAAAAGGTTCCCGGGGCGGCCATACTCATACCCGCCTCCCAAATTGAAATCCTAAATCCAGGGACGTATGTTGCATTGTAATCCTGAATATCCACACATGCCACCAACTTCAGAGTTAAGTGTGTTAATCTGTAGATACATATTTTTTTATACACTATTATCGCCCAGGTTCAAATTATTAGAGCTCAACTTATTTAATGAATTAAGCCGAAATTGTAGTTCGTACACGAAAACAATTTATTTATTTATTTATTTCTATATATTACAGTTTTTACCTTATATTTAATATTTTTACATAATATATTTTGAAAACATTTTTACATATTAATATTACATTTTATTATGTTGGGTGTGTAAGGTAGGTTTGAGAAGGTGAAACTGTTAGTTGATAATGTTGTATGTTTCGTGAACACCTCACTAGGAAAACCTGTGCTGAGGTGTTTACGTGGTTATGATTCAGTGTGACAAGTATAGGTATTTATTTAATTGTTGTAGTAGAAAGTTAGTTTTTTTTTTCTTTATTTTTTATTTACATTTAATGGTTATTGTACATGGATTATTTGGAAGAAAAAAAAATATAAAGTATATATAAATATATATGTATACATGAATAGTTGGTAAATTCTTGAAAGACATGTTTATTTATTTTACTAGATGATATAAGTGCCAATATTATAAAAAGAGTTATGCACTATCAATTAATTTTGTAGATCTAGTGGTTTAATTTAAATACCAAGTGAATTTTTATGTTTGGTTTGGAGTAAAGAGGTTTTGGAAAAATAGTGTTCCTTTAGTTTTTATCCAGTCTGTGATTTGTTTTTTTAGTTTATTTTTTGGTGAATAATCAGCAAGATGTTTCAGAGAAGGTAACAATAACACCACACAATAATTATTTAAATATCAGAGGAGTTATTCTCTATCTTTTGTGGGATCGTTATCGAGATACTGTCACATATTTTAGTTTAGATCGTATTAAATACGAATTCCTGCAAGTATGCATGATTATTTATTCATTTAATGTACGTTGTACATAGAAAATGCAAATAAATCACACAAATCTGACAGGAGATCACGTCCGTTATCTCGATAACTATCCCACAAAAGATAGAGAATAACTATTCAGGTTGGTAACTTACCTCTTTCTTGTACATTTTTATTAATCCTTGATTAATTTTAGTCCAACTACTGACCGCACTTATGCCCCAAAGTTGGTTTGAGTGCTCTGCAAATGGTCCAGTTTTCACCTTTTTAATGTATTCAATGCAAGACAGAAACATGAAATCTTTTCCGAATTTGTCGAGGACCGTTTCATCCAGAAACTTGTGCGGTTCAATGATGGGGTGTGCTGAAAAAAAATTATAAAAATGTTTAAAAAAAAACATCGGAACATGTACACTGCTCATTATAGTATGGGTATATTATACCTAGTACGGGTATATTAGTTCACTTCTAGCAGTGGTGTTCTTGCAAAATGTCTCTGAGAAACAGCATTCTGTCTTGCTTACTCCTACTCATTTTTTTAAGCAAAAAGGGGGGGGGGGGGGTGTACGTTGATCAAATTTGAACATATGAAAAGTTAAAAAAAAGTTTTACAGTGTGTTCCTTTTATCATGAGGCGTGCCAGGCACTTCTTCGTGTATAAGCCAACAACACAAATGCAGCAAATAATTCACAACATATATGCATTATAAAAAATTACAACCTACACTTTTCATTATTTTTCGTAATTCTTTTGTTTCATAACGCTGGCTGATGGGTTTCATTAGTTTTTGTGTTCCAATCCGCCTACAGGATTGGAGGAATTCAGATTTTGGAATTCCGCACATTAAGTGTACCTACCTACACGGTAGACAGAAGTCAAGTACCGCAATATCGCCAGTCTGTCAACAACAATCGCGCGTATCGATTCAAACTTTATTGTGGTTTTAATAACCAACTAGAACAATCTGTATCGCACGCTTTTGGATACATCTGTGACTGTCACCGAATGGAGATCAAGCCACGAGACACAACAGCAGTGAGTATTACTTAATTGTGTAAACCGTATCTTGTTTGGTGATCGGGCATAATTCGTATCGAAGTCCATAAGCGTTTTTAAATAGCAAGGAGTGGCCGCAAGTTTATTTTGACCCCGTGCATTGTCACAAAATATCTTTACTAACATACAAAACAATTCTTTTTGGATTTCAAAATTACTTATGCTTAATTTTTCATTAAGCTTTTATTAACAGTCAATATTACAATTCGTGAGTATCTATGTAATTCTTGATTTCAAAATTTCTCTCTATGTCTCCACACTCTTTCTAACTTTTTATTTTATTACATACTTATATATGTATTCACTAGATTAAGAACCACTCTCATCCCAAGCGAAATTACTAAGATATTGTATGCACATTCGTAATAGGTACTTTAACCTTCTATAATTTTATATTTGTAATATAATGAACCGTATATGTCTAAATGAACAAATAAATTAAAATAAATCATTATTATTAAAAACAAACCAATTTTCAATTCCACTGGAATTTTCTTTTTTCGGGTCGAATAACAAGTTTGAAACAGGCTGTATACAAGCAATGCTTTTGTGTGAGTACTGTATTAGCATCAACTCTCACTGCAATGTCTATAATAATAGCCGTCCAAGTTTTTTTTATGCATTAGTTCCACACAGGACGCCCTGAGGAAAATAATTCCCGCAGGGCCTATGTCATCTTTGGGGATGCTGTGTGGCGGATCTTTTTAGGAAAGCTGGGAAGGAAAAAGGTGTGAGGAGTGGGTAGGAATCTGGGGATCAGTGGGTCCCGAAGTGATGGACGTATGAATCTATCCCTCCCACTGCAGTGCAAGGCTATGTTCCGAGATAGTCGTGCTGGAGAGGTCAAAAAGTCTCCCGATCCGGCCTGCCACGCAGTTGGTGGGCAGTTGCATTCACCGCCATGATTCGGAAAAACCTCACCCCTGGCATCCCTGCTAAGTCACCAAACGTAGCGAACCACTTGGGGTGACCTATGGCAGAGGTGTTGGTTATCCAATAAATGGTTCCCGGGGCAGCAGTACCCAAACTCGCCTCCCAAATTGAAGTGGCTTGGATCCTTCGAATCTTTGAGCAAGACATGCATTTAGGACATATCGTGGGCGCAGATCTTAAGAGCCGTTCGGACACGCCGAGTATTTTAGTTGAGTGGAGAGTATAGTAGTAACTAAACGCTTGCGAACACTGTAATTTTAGTAGAGTGGATGAGTCAGCTCTTTAGTAGATTCAATTCATTTCGTTCTATTTTTCGGGTGAGTAAGGACCGCCTTTACGCATCCCTGCACACTGAAATGCGAAAAACGGCCATTTTAGCAGAGGTCATTTGTAAACGGGCGGAAACGTCGTGGCGATAGAGCGAAGATGATACCCTAAAATTATTTATTTGTGCTGCTATTAATCTCTTTTCGTGTCCATAGTTTATTTATTTTCATTTTACTAATTTATTTTTCCACGTCTTCTAAAATAAACATTAAAATAAGCTTAATTAGCATATTTACTTTGCTTTGTAGCGCCCGTCATCTGCCGTTATCTTGCAACGGGCGGCGGGCACAAATGTACTCTATTTGAAAGTAATGTGAACGGTTTTCGGCAAGTCAAGTAGCAAGTATACTCACTACTTGACTTACTACTTGACCAATGTGAACAAGTCTTTAAGAAGGAAGAAGAGTGCTGGTTTACTGTTTACGCTATGAGGATTTTACTTACCTACTAATTGAGAGCTGCCCCAAATGAAAGGGACAAATTGGAAATCGTCCAAACTCCATACGCCGTGACTCCCGGCTGGCTCCATGCGGTATGTTTGTTGTAAATTACGAACAACTTCCAAATATCTGAAACATACAAAAATATAATCTAAGTAAGAATCGTGGATCCCTTATTAGGCACAAGAGATCCTCTTTTCTGATGAGGTATACATGACCAATGATGACTTTAAATATAATATTTTGTAAAATATATATATATTTTTTTAAAAGTTTTTATTCTAGCGGGGCTGGGAGGGTAGTGCAATCCCAGTCTGCCATATTACATACACTACAGTACAATAATATTTTACAGAGTAAATAAAAATCTAAAAGAAATAAAATATGATAACGTATTAGGTAGGTACCTAATGAAAACAATAAATGAAAATAAAATTCGAACATAAATAACAAAAAATTAACCATAAATTTAAAAATAAATATATGCATAAATGTAACTCTTTTTAGTTATTATTTATTTTAGGGAAATCAACAGTTTACCATTGGATTAATTTATATATGTTTAATTTACCTAACTGAGAAACCATTTATAGATTTCCTCATCATACTATTATATGTATTGTGTCTAGAAATTAAACAGTAATCTTGCAACTAAAAAAATATTACATTATTTTTAAAAATAGGTAAGTAGTACAAAATATATGCCATTACATAATATATCATTACATTTATGCGGTTTTGAACACATTTAATATATTTATTCAATATTTAATAAGTACTTTGTCGGGAAAAGCATTAAATATCTGTGCCGGAATTCCAACCACAGCTGAAAATTACCAAGTTATTTGGGAGGCATTAATAGAAAAATTTTTGATTTTTTTTTTCTTAAGCTTTAAAGAAAGAGAAACATTCCCGGCTTACGAATAACCCAACAATGTTTGAAAATCTCCTACCACCACAGAAAGCCGAAAATGTTGCTCGTGTTGTGATGGAGGACTTAGCCAGCAGAGGAATCGAACATGCTACGCCCAGGTGGGACCCAAGCGCTATGCCCACTCAATCACTGACCGGTGGCACTTGACAGAGTTCTTATATTTATTTTCGTCACAATTGAAAATATCTATACTTATCAGATAGAATGTAATCATATTTATGTTGAAGGCCAGGCAAGCATTTTGGTTTGAATTTGTTTTACAGTGTTTTTATTTAAAAATTTGATTGTTATTGCACTATGTATATGTAAAATCGACCACCATAACACGGGCATCAGCCTAGTTAATAATTTATGCAATGAATAAAGAAAATAAAATAAAAAAATCTTTATATTACAATAAAAAATATATATATATCACTTGTGTACATATATTTGGTTGCCTCCCTCGTATTCAATTCGTGATTTTTTTTTTTTTGCAAATGCTCCACAGGCCCTGAGGAATTAAATTACTAGGGCCCAATTATGGGCCCAAGTCATCTTTGGGGTTGTGTGTATAGGGTATTTTTAGGGAAATGGAGGAGAGAAAGTTCTGGAAAGGAAAAAGGTATGAAGGGTAGATAGGAATCTGGAGGTCAATGTGTCCATGAGTAACGGAAGTATGACTCCATCCCTACCACTGCGGTGAAAGGTGATGTGGTTGAGAGAAAAAAATTGAAAAAAAAGTAATTTAAGGATTTTATATAATTGAGGGAGCGGGCAGCGGTCGGCAGAGACGGGGGACGATTAAATGAAAAGGCGTCAGTCAATGTGATGAGTCAGTCTTTATTGCTGCTACGTAGCGATGGTAAAGTTAGTGTAAAGTAACAGTGTGTAGACAGGAGCGATGATGATGAGGCTCGTAGTTATTGCAGTGATGAAGGTCGGTGATGCAGTGGTGTAGCAGACCACGGGTCTGCATGTCGCCAGCATGTTGTTCCGCACCGTGGTGGTGGAGAAGACCTTGACGTCCAGGATGGATGATCGACGCGGTGAGTCGCGGAGATGGCTGCGGTGAACCTGAGGAGTTGCTGCGCACGTGACAAGAAGGCCCGCCGCGGGACTTGTCGTGGGCAATTGTGTCTCTTGAGAGATGTTGCGTCCTCAAAGTCTGATGATGCACCGGCACAGGATCCGGCACGTCGCCGTGGACCTGGCGGTTACCGCACTGGAACGTTATCACTTGATGCACTGTCTATGAGTTGATGTACTGTTACTGGTACTAGAGACTGGAACTGACTGACTGACTAGCGCTGTGTCGCTGCGCTTTATATATCCGACCGTGTGTGTAACTACCCGTAGCGCCAAGTAATATTGAGCGCCCGCGCAAAGCGGAGAAGCCTCTGGAACATTCCGCGGCCGTAAGAATGTGACGGCTGTTGAGTCGAGGCCTTTCGATGCGCTTCCCGAATGTGTAGCCGTGTGCGGCATGGTATGCAGGTAAGATGTACCTTTCGAGAATGTGCTTGCTATATCAGTGGCGGCGCAAGGATTGTGGCTAAAGAGGGCGACCGTTCTGGTCGCCACATAATAATTGGATATAGGATTTTATGCCATTCAAATGAAATGTCAAATCTTACCTGTCGAAAATCAAGCATACTGTGGCAATTTTATCTTCAGCTTTCAGGGCGCCGATTTTATAAAGACAGCATAAGAACATGATGAAGCATGTCTCGTGGCCGGTACCGTAATCAATTCTAGTTGAGTTTCCAAAACTCTCCTCCAGATATACCCTTATTTCTAGAATTGAATTGTGATACTGCGGGAGTGCTTCTTGTAATAAGTCCAGTGATCTCTGAAAAAGGATACAGATAAATCTTTTCGTACAAGAAACTGATGCAACAAGACGTCATCAATATTGTGGTGAAATTGAGAGATGACCTACAAAACTATCGAGCTGAGATAATGTTTGAAGTTAAAAAATATACAAGTGATTCAAGTAAAAATTGAAAAATAATGTTGCAATTTTCAGTGATTTTTTTTTACTGCTCTAGCAACTTCTATTAACCACTTAGGCTAGGGACTCACGGAGCGATTTTTACCCGCGCCCGCCGCGGTTGCGGGCCCGCAGCCTTTGTAGAATGCAGATATTTATGTAAAAAATTAAAGCACATTTCACGACGCGTTTTACGCCCGCGGCGTGTGCGATTGTTTGCGGGTCCCGCTGCACCGGCGGTCATCTTGTACCGGCGGGCGCGGGCGCGGTCCCGCAACCGCGGCGGGTTGCTCCCGCGCGCTCTGCGATCGGTTGGCGGGCGACCGCAGTGGGCAGCGGGGAGGGGTGTAGAGAAATCCCGACGCATTTTGCAGTGACCAGTGGCAGTGACTTGTTATTAGTCGTTGCGTGGTGACGCGTTTGTGCACGTTTATCAACAAAATGGATATTGATATTGAAGTCGATCTACTAATTACTTTGGTTCAAGAAAGGCCAGTTACCTATAACTCAAATGATCGTTTACTGCCCGTCTTGCAACCGCCCGTCTTGCGGTAATCAACCGCCAAGATTGCGATCGATAACCGCAACCGCGGCGGCTGCGGGCCCGCAAAAAACTCCGGTCTCGTGAGTTTTGAAAATAAAACTCCATCCCGCAACCGCGGCGGGCGCGGGTAAAAATCGCTCCGTGAGTCCCTAGCCTTAGACCCATTAGCTTTAAAATAAGCGACCTAGAACACGACGCTCAACGCTGAAAAAAATAAATGGCTAAGGCGCAATTTTTCCTATATGATATGAAAATGTGGTTCCCCCAAACTCGGTACTCGTAACTCACGGCTTAAGATGGCCCTGGTAGCAATGAAACTTAATTGAATAGTGTCAACTATTATAATTTGTTCTTATTATGTATATTATTAACCCTAGAAAGATAATCTTATTTTTTAGTATTGAAAAGATAACCATGAGCCTGAGAGGCGCACAGTTTAAAAAACCGATTTATTAACAAAATGAAACAAATTAACTTTTTTTTATAACTTCAATCAAGTATTACATTTTTAATAAGTAAATAAAACAAAAATATATATCGTTATCATTTAATTTTAAGGAAATATGTAAGGTTTTACAAAAAGTAATAAAAATTAGAGGTATTTATAGTAGTAACAATATATGTTAAGGATTTTTTTTTTTTAAATAGTAAACTTTTTTAGTATTTTGTCTTACTTACTAATTAATTACGATATAATCAGTCTCAAATTACAAAAAATACTGAAAAAATCAAAAGTTTTAGACAGTTGTCATACAGTCATAAAAGTTACACAGAAGATAAACATACACCTCTCGAGCGCAACAATATTGTGGTACTTACCGAACAGCAGTCGTTCCTCGGCTGTGTTGACTGACGACTGAGTTGGCTCGGAAACTCAAGCTTGTTCACGCGTCGGTTAAAAAAAGAAAGCCAAATATCAATTTCGCGGGCGCCTCTGAGGCGCGCGTTATCTTTCTAGGGTTAATAAAGTTATTATTGATCAGGACGGTGCTTCACTCATTGGCATCTTTAATTTAATCATTCTTTTCTGTATGCAAAAGGAATCTTACTGTGTTGTAATTGGATCGTCCTAAACACAATGAACTAACTCACTTTTTGCAGTTTCTGAGTTAGAGCTTGAAATGAGGGCTCCAAATCATGCTCTAACCCTGCCAGAGAGAACCAATTGGAGAAATACTATCTTGACCAACCATAGACAGTATTTCTCTGATTGGTTCTCTCTGGCAGAGCTAGATTTTGATTTGGAGCCCCCATTTCAAGCTCTAACTCAGAAATTGCAAAACAAGAGTTAGTTAACTATGGTTTAAGATGGTCCAATTACTATGTGATTCATTTTTGTTTGTTTGGTAAAAATAAAATAAAATTTGTACCTCTTTGAGACGATTAAACCAAGTTCTAAAGGCCGCGTTGCCAAATCTTTGTGGTTGGTCGATTGGGGGGCATTCCTTTACTAATTCATCCAATTTATTCAGGAGTCCTAACAGGTTTGTTGTTACATCCGACACGTGGCAACTAGAAGACAGATTTTTACCCTTGACAGCTTCATTCAACGACATTATGAAACCAGTCAATTCCTGTAATAAAAGAAATCATTTATTGATATCAAAACAATAAAGCGGAAATCTGTCTGTAGCAGAAAAAACTCTCAAACGATGAGTTCTGGGATCAAAATTTGGACGGCAACTATTTTCAACTCGTAACATCATTTAACAATAACTTCATCATCGTGCTTCGAAGTGCATAGTGACTGTTTTTTTTTATAATATGTCATTTTGCTCCCAACCATTTTTTTCTATTTCTAAATAATTAGAAAGAATTAACGGGAAGGCATACAAGATAAACGAAATTTTAGATAAGTTGTTCCAATCTGCCATTTGATAGATTGAGATTTATTGCGAGACGTTTCCTTTCCATTCAAAATTTTAATAAACAATGAATATTTTACCAAGTATGCTTCAGATTTCTCCCACTTCGCCATGTCCGCCATAACTTTGATAGCCCTTTCTGGTTTGATGAAAACATGGTCGGAAGGAACTGAAAAAATAATTACAAAAATACAGATTCTGTAAAAATTGTGAATAAAAAAAATGTGATTAAAAAAATAATCTTTGTTTGTTAATTCCTATTTTGTCTACCTTCAGATCAATCTGTAGGCTCATGAATACAATAATCTTTTCAGTCAGTAAAAAATTGGGTTTCTTCAAATACAGCAAAATTAATTTTGTGGCACCATTTTAGTTCAAAATTAAAGGATTTCTTTGTTTTAACCACTTTTTAATGTCTATAAAACCGACATATTTCGAGAGCGATGCTCTCTTCCTCAGGGTTATTATACATTTTGAAGGAAAAACTGGGTGTTTTATTTCGTGGTCCTTTTTAATCATTTGAGTGCCGATTGTCATCCGGGTGACAATATTTCAAGCATATGCGGCCACATTCGGCACACAACAAGTTAATGCATGAGGTATTAAAATACTAGTACAACAATGGAGATTTATTACGGCGTAACAAGAAGAATAACTTGTGTAATATTATACCATAATACATATATAACGACCTTTTCCTTTTTTTAACAATGTCAACCAAGAGAGTGAGATTATATTTTTGTGTACATATATTGATAGTATTGATACTACTTAACGCAATTTTACCGGGCCTTTGGCAAACTATTTTTATAATTTCAATAAGCACAGTAACAAAATTAAAATTAAATCAACACTCTCATCAGTTAGAAATTGTTCACAGAAGCCCAAAAAAAATTATAAAATCAAATATGTCTCGAGCATGTGAAACGAATAGAATTGTTCATATTTGGCATAAAATTATCAAATAAGCTAGTTTTTTTTCTCCTGGGAGCCCTATCCACTTTGCACGCAAAATTGTATGTTATACTAAAATTGTATATTATACTATATAAATGTGCGTTATAATATTTTAGGCAATCTTTCAGAGTAGCTGGACAGCTTATACACCCTTTTTTTTTTAAACAACACTTCCATTCAACTCAATTACTATAAAATACAACTATTTCCTTTGGGGGAGATGGTAAAAGGAGCATTACAGTTCCATTTTTTGTCAAAGTTTAAAAATTTCGTGTGTTTCGGCCATGTTTTTTATTCTTGTTTTTTGATTCTGAAATTTTACCATACTATCTTACTTTCTTATTACAAAGATAAAACACATGTTTCTTTCCTTTGATGTGATTTACTGAAACTTAAAAAAAAAAATCTTTGCACTGTAGGAAAAGAAATACGCTCAAAATCTCGGTTCTTTTTTCAATAATAATAATGAAAGAGAACCTGACACCTTCCTAGTTTTTCTGAGATTTAATACAACTCTAAGATGTATTTTTTATGAAATTTTAAATTGGGTTGCGGGAATAGGCGTAGGTACACACTAATGTAAAAGAAAAATAGTATTAATTGAAATAAAACAATCAATTTGTTTGTAACCTGAAAAAATTAAATAAATAAAATCGTGATTACAAACAAAGTGATTTTTTTTATTTCAATTGATATTTCAAACCACAAAGTTACTGCTTTCTACCAAAATATTAAGGTAATTCTTCGGAACAAACGTCAACGGTTAATACGGAATATTTATTTCATAACAATCAATCATAATTACACAAACCCGCTAGGATAAACCCTGCCTTGCCCTCAAACCATTCAAAACCTGGAATGTTTTTTAAAATTATGATGACATGGAGTTAAAGGTTTTAAAAAAAAAGTGCGTATTAACCGTTGACGTTTGTTCCGAATATTTACCAATATTAATATAAACTTTGAATAATTGCACTACGACAAAACCTTGACCGTGTACATCTAATTTCTTAAAAATATTTGTTTACTTACATGCGAAGCCCGGCGGCTTCATGTCACCCATTTTTTATTATTTAAAAATTAAAATTCCAAAAACTTTGAGATTCAGATATAAGGCGTGAATTGAAGGACGTAAGATTCAACAAATAAATAATATTTTGTTTGTAAACTAAATTTAACTTCAGTCATACTTTAGTATTATTCATGTATTATTTGACAGAAAAAGCAAAGAAAAAGCATCACCTGTGAAAAAAGTAATACCGGATCCAAGCACATGGCAAGCCTCCGCAAGCGTCCACAAGTCCCAGCCATGTCCCAGCGTCTGGAGCCGTCACCCACGGTATAAAGGCCAAGACCCAGTTTACGCCTCTAGTGGTAATAATCCTTCTAGGAGGCTGAAGCTAGGCGGCTGGAAACGTCAGATTCATACGTTACGAACCTCACTTCCATACTCACTTCTATGGATATTATTATCGCGGTGCAGCGCGTGCGTTTTGATTTAGGCAAAAAACTATAAATTAGAAGTATTACATGCACAATACATACAAAAGTTTGAGCGACGTTACGTATTAATTCTCTACAGAAGTGTTTTAAGTTTGAAAATGGTTAATAAGTGCGTTGTACCTCGTTGTAAAGGAAATTATGACAACGAACCAAAACGTCATACATTCAAGTTCCCAAATGATGTTATATTACGTAATAAACGGGTTAAGTCTATTCGTCGGGATTTCATTCCAACAAAATATTCAACGGTAAGTGAAATGAGCTTATTTTTTACTGCAAATACAGGATTCAACTTTGTACATAACCTCAATATACCTATATGAAAAACGTCATAAAAATCTATTGTAATGTGGTGTTTACACATGCTTATTCGTATTATTTTGATTTTAAAATGTGTTTATTGTCTAATTTAATGATGTTAGCTCATATCGTTGTTGTCTAATTTAATATTGTATCGGTTTTAGCAGCTTTTTGGTGTAATGAAAGACAACACCATGAAAAAATATAAGTTTTCAAAGTGCCTAGATATGTAATATTTTAAACGGCTAAATAACACTATTTATATGGGTGTACTGTACAATTGAAATCTATTATTGTCGTGCATTGTGAAAATGTACCTACATTAAATTAAAACAAGCACAATTGAATGCATATTGATTGTTATGTTTGTACATAACCTCAATTTATAAAAACGTGCAACTGCGATTGTGATGTGATGTTTACACATGTTTATTCATATTATTTTGATTTGAAAATGTGTTTATGTTAACGTTGTTGTATAATTTAATATATTGTTTCGGTTGTGACAGCTTTTTGCTGTAATAAATGAGTGCCTAGATATTTAATGTTTATTGAACATAAATTAACACTAAAGTAATAACTTTTCAGGTTTGCGAGCTGCATTTTAGAAAGGAGGACATCATTACAACCAGTGTTCACACCAACATTCAAACTGGAGAGCAATGCATAATGAAGTACAAGAGGGTGAAACTTGCTCCGGGAGCCATCCCATCAATTCTGCCAAATTGTCCAGCCTACCACCTGTCAGCGACTCCGACATTATCCCGAGAAAATGTGGACGCAAGGAAGAACAGGAAAGAACTTATTAATTTACAAATAGCATTAGAAAAGAGCATAGTTTCTAATGCAGTCTTTGAATCTCAGAACCATTTTTCAACTTTTAATGAATTTTTAGGTTGCATTGACAAACATAACTTCCCAACTGATTGTATTACCGTGAAAAAAGAAAGTTCTGTAGTATTTTTTTATCTTGCGAAAACTCCATTTCCAAAAGTCATTGCATCTGCCGTTGTCGATATAAATTTATAGTTGAGTTTATTTGTTGAATGCGTAGAATTAAAGTAAAAACACAGTAAAAAAAATATTCTTGACTGATTGATATACCCACATACACCATTCCCTCATCACCATTCAACATTTCAAAACAATATACCTCTAATATTTATACTACTTGTGTACTACTTTAGTTGTTATTATTTTCAGGTGCACGTTCTACAGCAGCCAGCCTTCAACCTCCAGAAACTGCAGCAAACTACTCTACAATCTCAACTGCCGGCAACCATATCCACCAACTACACAACATTCATATTATACATATTCCAACACATATCATTATAATCATATTTCGTTATTAAATGTAATCAATCATTAATTTTGTGTATATTTAGTTTATTCTTTAAGGCCAGTTGTTTCGCAGAATAACAATTCATCAAATTTCAAAGTTAATTTTCAAGTTCTGTTGAGGTTCTACTCAAGTTCTGTTATTATTTCAGGTATGTGGAATAACTTGCCCATATTGGTTTAATAACAGAACTTAAATAGAACTTTCACAGAATTTTTAAATTTACATTGGAATTTGATGAATTGTTTAAATTCTGTGAAACAACTGGCCCTTATTCTAAAAAAAATATCTTTTTTTGATACCTTCTCCAATTATAAGTACCAATACACTGTACTTAGTAATGTTGCATTTTTAATAAAGGATATTATTGATTTTTTACCAAGAAATTTTGTTGCCTTATTTTACCCGTCAATACTTTTTCCCCAATGTGCCATGAACCTATGTTTTTTGCACTTCAGTGTGAAATTAGTATAATATTTTCTCTTTTCAGATAACTATTTTGCCATAATTGGCACCTAATTAGATTTTTTAATCCATACTCATCGGCCTTCAGCGGCGGCCATCTTGATCCAGTGTCCTGGCCTTGTGGAGTCTAGGAGGTTTTGCTGGAGCGCGCGTGTGGCTTGGCTTGCGTAGGCTTGCAAGAACTTGCGAGAGCTTGCCACCGATCCGATCGAGGTCGGATATTTTGGCCACAAGCGGCGAGCGCTTGCGGCAAACGCTCGCGTGGCATCCACACGTTGGTACAACTTACTTTATTTTTATTTTTATTTTAAATTGTAACTTACGGACAATAAACAAAATATTAAAATATTAAATGAATTACCTGGTACGATTTCTATGGATTTTAATCATCCACTATCTTCTCTTTCGAATTCTTTGCTTTCTTTCGTTTTGTTTCGTTTTAAAATAAAAATAGGTTAGCGCAAAAATGACAGCTGATGCAGCTGCTTCGACGTCCGCCATCTTTGGGCGCTGCGCACGCTGCGAATGTACTGGCGCGCTTGCAAGTGTGGGGACGCCAGCAATTCGCTTGCCAGAGCTTGCCTGAGCTTGCGACAAGCAGCTTATCGCAAGGGTCTGGACGTAGCATTATATTTATGTTAATTATATTGTTTATGTTTTTCTATTTTCTATGCATCTGCGTCGCAGCGACGCAAGCGTTGCCAGGTGCAAGGTTTTTTTTTTAACCATTTTTCATGTTTTTTGTGGTCTTTACCCACAAGTTTTTTAGAAACCATGTCTTATGTGCCGTTTCCACGCTTGCCAAGCCTACGCAAACCTCCACAAACGCCAGCGTGGAAACAGGTCGTTTGTCTTGGCTTGCGTAGGGTTGCGTAGGGTTTGCGTAAGCTTGCAAGAGCTTGCCGCCGATCCAGTCGGGGTCGGATCCAGCGGCAAGCTTCGGCAAACGCTCAGTCATAAATGAACTAATACCTAGATCGATATCTTCGGGCTTTTTGTATGGAACGGGTGTCAACACTATTTGACCATAAATAATGCTCATTCCGCGATTATGACGTCACGGACCATCGACAAGGATAGAGGAAAGTAAAAAAAAAAAAAAAAAAAAAAGATACTACCTTGGACAATATCAGTACCTACCCAAATCATTAGCCTAAAAATTATTTTAAAAATAAAATGAAAAACTCATAATTGCATGTAGTATTTTATTGCTTTATACAGAATAACACAAAAAAAACGGAAATACAATCATGTGCAATCACATTTAGAAGGAACTTAATCATAATTAATGAAAATATGAGTAATAATAATAAAAAAGGAAGTGTTTGGATAGATTTTTAGCCCACATGGGAGGCCTTGAGGAAAAAATTCTCTCGGGGCCTATGTCATCTTTAGGGATGCGGTGTGGTCTTTTTAGGAAAAGGAAAGGGAGGAAGTTTTGAGAAGGAAAAATGTACAGAGGGGTAGTTAGGAATCTGGGGGTTAATATGTTCAAGAGTGATGGATGTATGAATCTATGCGTCTTACTGCGGCTAAGGCGATGGTTGACCGAGTATGGCTGCAGAGGTCTGAAGACAATGTAATAACAGAGTGCAATTCACACACGGTACGCTGCTCAGCCCAGGGAACACGTTTGGTTCTGAAATAAACATATTCATCACATTAACCAAAGTTCGCAAGCAAAACATATAATATTATCTCCTTTAATGAAATATAAATCCAGATGTATACCTGTATAATCTTCCACTACTTTTTTGGCAGCAAAACGCACGGTACTCGGCCCAGGTAGAACACGTTTGGTTCTGAAACAAAAAAAAATTCATTACATTACCCAGCCTCATCCTATGAACTATATCCTACCACTGCAGAGTATAAAAGAGAAAATAAATTAAGAACAACGACCATGCGTCTCGGATACGCGCCTGTCATATTAAATATCTTAATAATAATGGAATTGCTGTGTTTGAAGAAATAATAAATGTATTGAATATCTTTATAATAAGAAAGACTCAGTGAATCAGCATCTATCTCTATGAATAAAATAGGTTGATGCCATATAGAGTATGGAGAAGACTTTATACCTTTTAAACTGTAATTGTGGTCTTGGACGGCACCATTCGTGCTGGACACTCCAGGTAGAATATAGATAGTCTAAAAATGAAAATAGATACAATTTTTAGGTGAAGTTAGGGAAAAGTTACAAAGTATATTAGGAACACTGAACAAACAAAAGATTCGCACCTGTATTTTGGTATCCTACGATCGTTTACGTTTTCTTTAGGTAAACCCCGATGTGTTCCGATTCCATGAAGATTAAGGGTCGGCAAAGCGTCTTTTTTTAACGTGCCATTGGAATTTTTGCAGTTATTAGTGAAATGGGAACCAAACATAACCACAACTTCCCAAAATCGGATAAGCAATAGTCAGATCTGCCGATTCTCAACGCCCATTCCCATAACGACTCTCATTATTTTCGCAGTTAGGTACTCTGTGTCGAACTGAAACACTATCCTCACAGCCTTCGACACTGAAACGATATTTAGGAAGCATTTTTTCAAAATATTTCGTTGTTTTGAATGTTCGGATTGTTTCGGCCAACGTGCTATTTGACATATAATACCATAGATATCCCACCGTATATACCACTCAGTTCTCAAAAGTTTTTCTATGGAAATTGTAAGATTCCTATTGGTAGTCATTACTATGACGTCGTCATGATCACGTGACCGGGTTACAAAAACTGACGGAGTTATACCCCCCTGCGCTCAGTGTAATTTCAGAACTGACGGCGAATGCACGCCGTTTTTGCTCCATGCGGTATATCGATAATTAACATTACGAGACATATGTATGACGAAAGAGGCATGCCTGACTTATTAAAATGTATAAGAACATAATTTGAATGCACTAATTTAATTTATTGGATTTACCTAAAAAGTCAATATAAATAAATAATCTTTTATTGATGATTTATTATTTATTACAATAAAAAAACATATGATTTTTGTTGGAATAACTTTTTTTTATAATACAAGACAATATTATATTGTTTTTTTATACTTTGCTTGTATTTCAAATAAAAGTATGTTAAACCAAACGCAATAGCCTACACAAATTCGGCGTCCGCCATGCTCGGGTGTTGGTAGCTCACTGACGCAGTCACAAGCGTGTAAACGGCTTCCAAATGCCAGGCGAGATTTGCGTACGCTTGGAGCGTGTGGAGGTTTGCGTAGGCTTGGCAAGCATGGAAATGTACCATTAGAGGACGATCATCCCCGAAAACGCATACACATTTTTTTGGATGATTAGGCCGGGACCAAAATGTTTTTGTTTTCCGTGACTGATGAAAAAAACGTTATGACCCTGCTCCATGTTTGCGGTAATGTTTGAGTTATTGTTTGTGGAAATGATAGCAGGTGACCGAAAATATATACCTACTTTTAGATAAGATACAAATCATTTTTTGGCGTGTTCCAACGTCCCACGCACGACCCTTACACAACCACATGCTACGTAAAAAATAGTATGCAACACAAGCACTTATAAGTTCACAGTGTATCTCTTCTCTTTATTTAAATATTGTCTGTCAATAAGTAATTTTAATTATGTACCTTACCTGCCCTATTGTACCTACTACTGTAAAATATGCAGATTTTTGTTATAAGTTATGAAAGAACTTCTTTTCCCTATTCTCATGAATCGTTCGGTGGAAAAACAGAAACACTTTTTTATGTTTTTATTTGCATGATAAAATAAAATAAAATTTATCTAAACACAGAATACTGTGTTAGTCTTATTTTTTTCAAATACAGTGTGGTTTCGTTTATTGAAATAAAAAAATATGAAAACATTGTTTTTTTAGAGCATTATAGGATATTTGGAGTATGGCAACACTGAGTGTCACAGCCATAGCTCAAGGGTTGCCGATTAGTAGAAAATTCCCTAAATTGTGGGGAATTTAACCGTGGGGCGTTTTTTAATACAGGGTGTCCGGGGGTAAAGTGCATTAACTTCGGGAGGTGATTCTACATTATGGTAGGAGTAAAAAAGATTTATGATTTTTTTCTGAAATTCCAATTTTTTTTTCCCATGCAAAAATACATATGTACCTACAGAAAATTCTTAGTGTAATGCGGGGTCCATTGCGCCGGCAAACGCCAGAATTTTGCTTGACAGTCCTATACAACAATCAAGGTCACAATTTTTGCCAACACTCAAGGCCGCAGTGTTTGTGCTTCCCGTGTTCGGCGGAAAACAAAACTTAAACATCTCATCCCGGGTGAAGCGGGAAGGCAGGCGGGGTCCAGCGGGGGGGAGAATTCATTTTTTGACAGAAGTCGCGCGGTGCGGTCCGTGTATGTAGAAAAATCGGAACGGATTTTTGTGGTTATGTGCTATGTATGAGCGAACGTAATCACGAGTTTAAAATATTATTATACCTAAATATAATATAATAATAGAAATATTTGATAATATAATATCAAATATTTATAATTATTCTGTTGTTGACGTAAATATTTACGTACTTTAGAGTAGAATTAGATTTTAGATAGATAATAGAATTTAGATTCTAAAGTTCTAAATTAGGTCGTGCAATAAAATGACGTTATTATATAATGTCATTGGTGCAATAATCGATATTAGTCGGAAATCTTTCCTGATAACCCTGATCTGTGTTTTCTTCCTGATGCAGGTAGCATCTTTTCTACATCGAACGCATTTTAACATTTATGCAAACAATAAACGTCAAATTTTTTGGTACGCGGACCTAATAATTATGATTTTAAGTTGTAAATAAACACACTGTCGTAATGGATGATTATTTCTTTCGTGAACTCACTTGTAAATAAAGTCTATTAATTTATTAATCGGTTTCAGAGACACGGGAGAAATTGACCATTGTAAATCAAAGACATTATTGTAAATCGATATTCTATTTTTGATGCTACGTAATTATTTACGTAGCAACAAAACGTATTCACTCTAAATTCTTAATAAATAGTAACTTTAGGTCGTGCGTATTAGTCGGAAATCTTTCCTGATAAATAAATATCTGTGTTTTCTCCCTGATGCATCTCTTTTGTCATCAGAACGCATTTTAATATTGATATAAACGTCAAGTGTGCGTGCCGTGGACACGTCCGTACCTCAGACCACTTGTCAAATTGTGTGGACCGCGCGAACTTCACCCCAAACGATGTTGGTGTAAAGTTATGGCCTTGAGTGTTGGCAAAAATTGTTAAACATTTATGACCTTGATTGTTGTGTTGGACTGTCAAAAGTCTGGCGTTTGCCCGCGCAATGGACAAAGCTTAAGGTAAACATTACTCTATAATGTTGCTGCTTGCCGGGTGCGATTGTTGCAACGTTTCTTGGTAATAATAATGCTGCCCGCACACGCCGGTTTAATTTTATCTTTGTACCACAAAACTACCCCTAAAATTTGGAATTTCGAAAAAAGTTATTAATTTTAGTTTCTATCATGTAGAACAACCATACTCAAGCTGCGGCCCGGCAAGCTTTTGTGTGCGACCCTAAACACTTTATTATCAGGAACTTGATTTAAAAAAATCTATCCATCTAAATTTCGTATATCTTGAGATTCGTTTCGACTTTGACGCACAGATAGTAATAATAATAATTGGATAATTTATAGAGCGCCGTTTTTGTGAAAAATCACCTCAAGGGCACTGTGATACCCGAAAAGCGAAAAGGATTGTCATTACATCTACAATACTGGGTGTCCGGGGGTAAAGTGCATTAACTTCGGGAGGTGATTCTACATGATATTACAAGTAAAAAAGATTAAAAAAACTCTTTTCAAAATTCCAAATTTTAGGAATAGTTTTGTAGTAAAAATATAAAATTAGACCGGCGTGTGTGCCGCCAGCTTTATTTTCCGCTGTTACGATACGGGCCAATCATAATCAAGCAATGTTGTCACAATCGTGTCCGACAGATTCTCGGCAAGTAAGATCTTACTTCACACTAAGGTTTTTTAGTACCTAGGTTCGTCTTTTTGTATGGGAAAAAATGAAATTGTTTTTTTCAAATCCAATTTGGAGGTACAGTTTGGCAAGAAAGTATAGAAAATAAATGATGGCGCTGCGATCGTTTTTTAGGTTTTAAATGGCAACACCAAGATGGCTAATAAGACAATGAATGTATGTTTTTAAAAACACTTCGGCAAAAATGCATATTTCATAGCGTATTTATACTTTCAAAAATTTTGCACAAAAAACTGGAATTTAATTGAAGTAAAATAAAACAAAAGAAGTTTTAGGTATGTGGGCGTTTATTTCGATATAAAAACGTAGGTACTTAAAATTTTGTGTCTATTAATTCAGCACCCGACATTATTGTCTTCGTCCTCATGTGATTCTTCTTCTTCTGTATCTTCATCTTCATCTAAACGTATTATCAGTTCCTCGATAAAAACATATTTATATAGTACTGCCTCGTGCATAATATTCTGCCTTTGTGTCTATTAATTCAGCACCCGACATTATTGTCTTCGTCCTCATGTGATTCTTCTTCTTCTGTATCTTCATCTTCATCTAAACGTATTATCAGTTCCCCGATATAAACATATTTATATAGTACTGCCTCGTGCATAATATTCTGCCTCAATTTTCATCACGTGTTTTACAACAGTTTTTCCAATCATCAGCACTTTTATGCTATTACATATTAGGTATTATTATTATTATGCTATTTTCCGTTTTCCCGGTGTTTCAAATTTTCCTTCTGCCTTTTCCACTTCCTTGATGATTCATCTTACCGTTGATTCAGATTTACCTGTGTGTGGAAAACATCATTAAAATTATTATTCTATAGAAAGTAATTTAATATTTAAAAAAACACACTAGATAATATTCATTTAGAAAGAAAGAAAGAGAAAATTAAGAAAAAAGTTACATTTGAATGAGTTTAGAAATTACACTTTTTTTTTAATTGAGTTATTCCCTTTTTCCTGTGGCCGCATATTAACTGTCAAATAGAAGTGTCAAATTCAGATTTTTAAGCATAACCTCAAATTAGATTGTAATGATTATAATCGCTCGAAAATTGGCATAAATCTTGTAATACTAATGAAATTTATTAAAAAAACTATTCTAAATACCATTCAATTCTGCAGATCGTTTGTAAACATCTTCCAAATAAGATAGGAGCTTTGTCGCGCGATATTCAGCTAGGCAGCATTGAAAAACGCAGTATATAACTTCTCTTGCACCACTACGTATTGGTTTATTAATTTTAATTCAATTCAAACAATGCACAGGCAAACAACGAATTTTTTTTTATTAAACGAGCGATTTTCAGTATGTTCTACACGATTTAAGTCGGTAAAGTGAAGAGCCATACGAAATGTCATTGAAAAATCAAGTATTTCGGTGTTAACATAGTAATGAAAAAATTTAGTTCCAAATTAATAAATTTCTACACTTTATTGCCAAACTATAAAGAAACTTGTAGGGAATTGAAAATCTATTGTGGCATTGTGGGTATTTTCGAACATATGCATTGGCAACCCTGCATAACTCGCGTCAAAAAGTCAAAAGATGGTCAAAAGTCAAAAGTCAAAACCAGTTTAGTAAATTTTTTATGGTCAAAACGGTCAAAACCAGTCGAAACGTGGGTGGTTTGGTATATTTATGGTCGAAACCATAAATGAACTAATACCGTCGAAACCAAAAACTCAAACAAATGAGATTAGTTTGTTTATGATGCAAACACTTCTAGTTTTGTTATTTTATTATTAATTATTACAAGAGTGTTTTCAGAAAGTTTGTGATAATGTCAGCTAAAGAAAAAACCGTTATCCACTGGTTCCGAAAAGGATTACGAATTCACGATAACCCTGCTCTAAATGATGCTATAACAGAGGTTATTAAATCTAATCATTTACCATGTTGTTATTTCTTAACTTTTATACTACAAAATTACATTAATTTTAATGTTTTATTCAATCATCTGTTTATTGCAGGTCGCAAAGAATAATTGTGTCCTCAGGCCAATTTTTATCCTGGATCCAGAGATTATTAAATGGATGAAAGTTGGATGCAATAGATGGAGATTTCTGAAACAATCTTTGGAGCAATTAGATAACAACTTGAGAACGCTGAACTCTAGATTGTATGTTGTTAGAGGATGTCCACTGAAAACATTTCCCATATTATTTTCACAGTGGAATGTTAAATTATTAACGTTTGAATTCGATACTGAACCTTATGCATTAAAAAGAGATGATGCAGTTGAGGATTTGGCTACCAAAGCTAATGTCAAAGTTGTACAAAGAATTTCAAACACTATTTACGATGTCAGATCTGTTATAAAGAAAAATGGAGGCTCCGCTCCTTTAACGTACCAGAAATTTCTCTCAGTTATTGAAAAACTAAGCGAACCGATTCTTGCGCCAGCACCTTCTTCACTCCCTGACAGCAGTAAGCCGTCTCAAGATTCGGAAGAGATCATCAACAATTTCTGCTATGATAATCCGTCATACGAAGAGTTGGGAGTGAAAGAATGTGACTTGAAGCCCTGTCTTTTCCCTGGTGGAGAAACAGAAGCCCTAAGCCGTCTAGAAAAACACTTGGCCAAAAAGCAATGGATTTGCAAATTTGAAAAGCCTAATACTTCACCAAATAGCCTAGAACCAAGCACAACCGTACTCAGTCCATATTTAAAATTTGGCTGTTTATCTTCTAGATTGTTTTATTCTAAACTAAAGACAGTAATAGGAAACAGTGCTCATTCCAAACCCCCAGTTTCGTTGATCGGTCAGCTGTTATGGCGGGAATTTTACTACACTGTCGGATTTCATACGGAAAATTTTGATAAAATGGTCGGCAATCCTGTTTGCTGCCAGGTTCCTTGGGATGAAAATCAAGAACATTTCCAGGCTTGGTCGGAAGGCAGAACCGGTTATCCTTTCATCGATGCCATCATGAGGCAGCTTATTCAGGAAGGTTGGATTCACCACCTCGCCCGCCATGCCGTGGCATGCTTCCTCACTAGGGGAGACTTGTGGATATCTTGGGAAAAGGGCCAACAGGTGTTCGAGGAGCACTTGCTGGATGCAGATTGGGCCCTCAATGCTGGAAACTGGATGTGGCTTTCAGCTTCTGCATTTTTTCACCAATTCTTCAGAGTTTACAGTCCCGTGGCCTTTGGGAAGAAAACTGACAAGTCTGGCGACTACATTAAAAAATATGTACCTGAATTAAAGAGATTTAACACCGAATATATCTACGAGCCATGGAAAGCTCCTCTTTCTTATCAAAAATCTGTGAATTGCATAATTGGTAAGGATTATCCTGAAAGAATAGTAATCCACGAAGACATTCACAAACTTAATATAGCTAAAATGTCTTTAGCCTATAAAAATAACAAATCTTCGAAAATGGGAGAGTCCGATAAAAGATCTGGAAGTAGTAAATCCCCGCATTTAAAATCAAAAATATCAAAAACTAAGTGAAGAAAATAATAATAATTACAAATACCTATTAAGCGCTTTTAGTATTCCCACATTTACAGAATGGCGACGATACAAAAAGGCAATAAACATAATGTTCCTTATCACAATAATGCTGCAGCTCTTTCTTATACATTAAATAATGTGTAAGAAAGTGCTGCAGCTTTATTCTGTTAAGGAATGAAGGAATGTTGCAGCTTTATTCTGTTATCACAATAATGCTGCAGCTCTTTCTTATACATTAAATAATGTGTAAGAAAGTGCTGCAGCTTTATTCTGTTAAGAAATGTATCTTTATTGCCTTTTTGTACCGTCACCGTTCCGTAAACATTGGAATACTAAAAGTGTCTATTGTATAATTGTCTTATTTCACTTCTGTTTCATTGAATCTCATTATGATATTATTATTTTTTAATACCTATGTGTCGTTTATTGTAAAAATGAAGTATCTCCTTTTTACTCTATTTTAAAATAACAAACTTTTTGCGTATTAAAGTGTAGGAAAAAAATACAAGCATTCATTCAATGTTTATTGTTTAATACAAACAATACAAATCAAAGAAAAAATAATTTCTAGTAACTTGATATGAATAGATGTGAGATCATTAAGCAAGAAAAAAACGAGTATGCTTTAGACCACACGACTGAAGTAAAACTTCACTAACTTAGGCTGTCCATTAACAATAGAACAATAACAGCAATAAAAATATCCCCATCCCCTCAACATCCCCATCAACTCAACTCAACTCATAACAACTCATTAATTAGCGTTCACATCGATTAGTGTTTCATATCGATTAGCATTTCACATTGATTAGCGTTTCATATTTTTTCGTAACGTATTCTTCATTTTACCCCCCAAGTTTCGAGCGTGCGTAAAGAAGTTTTACTTCAAAAAGGGGTTTTAAAAATATGGAGTTACACCACTTTTACAAGACACATATGTTAATCGCCAACAAGTCTTCACAGTTGATAAATTGTTATTTAATAATGTTATGTAATATTTGTGACGAAAATAAATATAAAAACTCTGTCAAGAGTGCATTAGAAATGTATTAAATGAGCACAAAACTGCATATATATATTGACATATTTTGTATTACTTCCCTCCTGTTATAATAATGTAATATTTTTTAGTTGCAAGATTACTGTTTAATTTCTAGACACAATATAATGGTATGATGAGGAAAACTATAAATGGTTTCTCAGTTTGGTAAATTATACATGTATAAATTAATCCAATTGTAATCTGTAGATTTCCCTAAAGTAGATAATAACTAAAAGGAGTTTAAATTTTTAGTAATTTTTATACAAATAAATTCATGTATTCAACCTATTTATACTGCAGTCTTGCTGCATTGTTTTTTATTTCCTTTCCTTTGGTTATAAGCTGTTAGCTGAACGCCTGTTCACAACAGTTAATATCAGCTTCATGAAAATGGGTCGTTTACCGACTCGTTTTCATGTAAGTCGAGTGTCGACTCGTAAGTGGAACGAGTTACCAGCTTCTGTCTTTCCTGCTGTGGCCCCTCCTTAACATGCATCACGATATTTCCCAAATGGGTGGCGATGCAGTGCCTCTAGTGAGGTATCACCAGTGTTGCCAACCCGTTTTTTGAAAAAGACGTAGATCGGACTAGAAAATTACGTAGAATCGTATAATTTGGATTATGAAAAGTTAGTAGATCTACGTACATTTTTCTGAGTGAAATATGGGTTAAATATAAGTTAGGGTAGGTGAACGTAATTAGTTATTTCTTGTAGTAATTAAGTTGAAATGTATCTATAATTTTTAATGCATTTTTTGCAAATTTTTTTTTAATGATTTATCATAGTTTCTCAACCTTGCCTCTCACTCTTGGTTCTCAATTTTGCCCACTGCCCACTTTGAGATTTTTTTAGAGACCCCCTTTTTTCTTATGGGGGGGGGGGGGGGGGGGTTAATGGATTCAATTTTCTTCCACTTCCTCAACTACCGAAACATGTGAATAAAATGATTACAATACATAAAATGACAAAAATTAACCAATATTAAAGTTTATTTTGCTTTATTAGTACGTGATGAGCGTGTTTTTTTTGTCTTTTTAGACCATATTTTTTACCTGCCCTCGCCATCACTGTGCCACCTCAACGCCCCCTCTTTGGGTCTTCTACTGCCCCCTGAAAGTCTCAAACGTCCACAAGGGAGCGTTATTGCTCACGTTGAGAACCTAATGTTTAAATGAAAGGAAATATAGTTTTTATGCGAATATGGGGTAATAGGCAATATTTAGGAAAAAAGATATGAATATTGAGTAAACAGCAGTGGCAGATTTGCCCTAAGGCCCATGTAGGCCCGGGCCTTATTAGGAGCGGCCAATTGTGACAAAAAAAGTCACTCATGATAACAAGAAATAACTCCTTAAGGCTATCCAATAGTCCAGGAAAAAATCGGAATTCACGCCCCTTTAAGGGAGGAGTTTGAAAATACTTGAGAAACAGGTTTTGGAAAAGGTAGGTATTTGAGTTTTTTTTTACAGGTTGATTTCATAAGAACCTTACAAAAAACATTTTATATTTATTTATTTATTTATACTGGGTTTTACAGATGTTTACACTTACATGAGAACAATCCAGTTATAAAACTCAGTTATTACACAATTATAAAAATCTACAATTACATACAATTAAATACAAATAAATACAATTAGAAAAACAAAAACATCACAAATAAAAATACAGAATTATATACAAGGTCACTCAAGTAACACATTGCAATGAGTGGTAAAAGACATATGAAATACGCGAGCATGCATAGAAAGACAATTCACACAACATAATTAGTTAGTACTTTTTAACAGCGCTAGAACTTTTTTTTTAAATCCGTACAAATTGTCAACGAAAATATCCACATCAGCGCACTCTATCTTGTTATACAGTCGACACATCTGGGTCAGAGGGCTAAAGTAGGCGATATTATTTTTAAATGTAAGTGAGTGGAAGATACTATCAGTATCGCCCTGGTGTAAGACCACCATTCAGAATCGAAACGTTGCTTGAAAATGGTTTAAGCCGTGTTTGGTGACCAGATCTGAATAGCCAGGTACTTCCCAACCTTCCTCTTCCCCACCTCCTTCCCCTCCCCGCTACCTTCAGCCTCACAACATACTCCATTTGGGGATGCCATAGTCTCACTGGCTCCAGACGGGAGCAGTTGAGATTCTTGTGCGGTATTCACTGTAAAAAAAAAAAAAAAAAAATATATATGAAAAATGTTATGGCGTCTTAAACAATGGGAATTGGGGACATTAATTTCAATACTGTTAAGACATAATGTAGAATCAAGATGGCCGTGAATAATTTTATGTAAACATATTAGATCAGTCAATTGCCTTCTAGTTTTAAGTGTATCAATCTTGAAGTAATCACGACGTACATCGTATGATCTGAGATGGTCGTATAGTCCACATTTGAAGGATAACATTCTTAGTAATTTTTTTTGAACTGATTCTACAATGTTTTCATATTTGCAGTAATATGGATTCCAAATAGTGCTTCCATATTCAAGTTTACTTCTAATTAAGGCATTGTAAAGTGTTAGAATTGATTGAGGATCTTTAAAAGGTTTACATATTCTGTGAATAAATCCCATCATTTTTAATGATTTGCACTTAATGTTGTTAATATGTACATCAAATATGAATTTAGAATCAAGAGTGATTCCTAGATTTTTTTTCCTTTTTTGAGAATAATATTATTGATAACATAAGAAAAATCCTTTATAATTCTATTTCTAGTAAAGTTTAAAATGTAACATTTTTCAACATTTAAGTGCATATCATTGACAGTACACCAGTTATTGAGTGTGTCGAGGTCATTTTGAAGCAGCTGATGATCGGAAACAGACTTAATTTTACGAAAAATTTTAAGATCATCGGCGAAAAAAGCATAATCACAGTTTAATTTCGAGCCAAGGTCATTTATGAATATAAGAAAAAGCAGGGGGCCAAGATTTGAACCCTGTGGTACACCAGAAGTTACAATTATAGGGGATGATTTGTATCCATTAATAAGAACTAATTGAGTTCTGTTATACAAATATGATTTCACCCAGCGTAATAGGTCTCCATGTATTCCAATTTGTTCAAGTTTTTTTAGTAAGATGGAGTGGTTAACTCTATCAAAAGCTTTTTGGAAATCAGTATAAATTGTATCTACTTGTAATCTTTCATTAAAAGAATTACAAACATAATTACAAAATTCCAAAAGATTTGAGTTGATTGATCTTTGAGGAACAAACCCATGTTGCCTAGTGCAGAGAAGGGGTTTAAAATGTGAAAAAATACTTTTATATATCAGAGATTCAAAAACTTTAGCAAAACAGGATAGTATACTGATTGGCCTATAATTTTTTATTAAAGATTGGTCTCCCGATTTTAATACTGGGACCACGTGTGCTTTTTTCCACAGATCGGGAAAAGTTCCCGTGGTAAGGGATGCATTAAAAATTATAAAAAGCGGTAAACATAAAGAGTCTGCACAGCAACTAACAAAGAAAGGAGGAATTTTATCAGGTCCTGGGCCCTTACTGGGATCTATTTTACTCAAAAAACATTTTATTTCATCTGCACTAATATGTATTTTACCCAAATTGCTTTGATTGTGTTCAGTAATGTTTGGCATTGAATCATTAGTAGATGATTCCGACTTGGTATAAACAGATGAAAAATATTTAGAGAATATGTTTGCTATGTTTTCACCGTCATTCGCGGAAATATCGTCAAGATGCATTACTTTAGGAATACAATTATTTTTTCGTAATGATTTTGAGTACGACCAGAATAACTTTATGTTACCTTGCAGACCACTTTCGACAGAGTTGATATATGATTTATAACATTCACTTTGTATTTTTTTTGTAAATTTCCTTAAATAAGAGAATTCCCTATAATCTGACTCATAACTATGTTTTTTTACCTTAAGTCTAACTTTGTTTTTTTTCTTAAGAAGAGCAATCAATTGCTGATTAAACCAGACAGGATATTGATTTTTTGTTTGAGTACGATATTTTTTAAAGTATTTGTCAATAATTTCCCACAATTTTTCATATAATAAGATTACCATGCTATTCACATTTTTATTTTTAAAGAGAGTTATCCAATTAACAGACAATAGATCCTGTCGACATTCATCAAAGTTTCCCTTCCTGAAGTTATATTTTGAATCGCTTCTATTCATTTCTAAGAATTGATCTTTATTTTGTTTCACTATAATTTCAAATGAAGGGTGATATTGATCCAATTTGGTTAAGCCTGGTGCTATATGTATATCAATGTTAACTTTATCTGAAAAAACAAGATCCAATAAATTTTCATTTCTATTTAGTACATAATTGAATTGATACAAATTGCAAATTGATGAGAGATTGACAAGACTATGTGCTTTCATGCTTTTATAATTAGAAGGGGAAAGTACATTATTTTTGAATGAATTGTCAGGTATCCATTTAATTTCGGGCAAATTAAAATCACCAACAAAAATAAACTGTGAATTGGAAGTTGAAAACTTTAAATACAGATCCTGTAATTTTTCAATATGTTTACAATAATTATCAACGGTTACACTAGGAGGAATATAGAGGATGCATATAAAGATGAGCGAGTTGGAACGAGACTTAATTACAAGCCACAAACATTAACTACTCCTTTTTACGCATTGTTTATTTTAATAAAACGGAAATTTAAAATTGATTACCCGAAATTAAGCGAGGCAGAGCCATACGCCTATTTCCCGCTCCAGCCGGGGCGCATATTTCCAATCTCTACCGCGTTACAGTCGCTTACGCGCTTCGTTGCTCTATCTTTCTTGTTTCTGTGAGGGTAACGACCTTAATTATAGAGGGGTTAGCAGAAAGAATGGACCGCGTTTTTTTACTTGCAAATTTTTTTACATTAAAATTTATTTCTTAAGTAAAATATAAAGCGCTTTTTATAGAAGGGTAAGCAGAGAGAATTTTTTTTTCATTTTTTTTTTTAAATTGAATATTTATTTTTTAAGTAACTTATTGGAAAAAAAACCCACGTATTTTTTTCAATGTAAAAACTTTTTTTTGGTATAAAAAAAACGCGGTCCATCCGCTCTGCTAACCCCTTTATAATTACGGTTTGAGACACCCTCACAGAAAGAGATAGAGCAACGAAGCGCGTAAGCTCAAACTGCTGACTAATATCTATGAGAATCGAAGTGAGGACGAATATCTACAGCTCAAACTGCTGACTAATATCTATGAGTACCTAAGTGAGGACGAATATTTACAGCACTGGCAGAGGTTGGATTTACAATCATGTGTAGCATATTAGAATAACTTAATATTGCGTATGCAGTTTGAAAAAAATCAGTGATATCTATTAGAGTTTGCGAAATAATTTTATTTTTTTGGGAAAGAAATTACGCTAGATTTTTAACAATATATTTTCGAAAGTTATCAATGTTCTTTGTGTAAATTCATAAACAGACAGTCTCCGACAATTTGAAGAGATGAATCTAAGTGTTGGGTGTGAGAAGACAAAGAACTGGATCAAATCAACAAGATAAGTCATATATTAATTTCTTTATGTTTATGTTAGTATGTCGCACTTGAATCCCTAGGTCCAACCGGTGTGCAACCATTGGACCGCGGGACCAAATATTGTTGTATTTTTTCAATTTCTCAAAGATTTATTTCAGTATGCAAGACTACGTATGCGCGTAAGGCAAGAAAAGGTTTCGGAGCACTGAACTTGAATACATTTTAAATAACTGAGGTCACGGAGAACACAATCATACTTGAGTATTTATTTACTGATGAATACGCTTTGCTAGACGAACTTAGCGATGTGAAGATAACAATTTATTTATGTTCATTTGATTTATGTTATTGTTTTTTTTTTCTATTCAGTTTGAAATCAGTACTTTTAGTGCATTTCAGAAGGTAATTCGTTATTTGTATACAGATGTATTCATACGAATTATAAGGGATTATATGGGAGTTTGAATTGTGATAGGGAAGTTCGAAACAAGATGAGCCAAGAAGATACGTCTTGCTGTTGAACAGAATTAATTCGATACGTTTAGCGTTAGTGAAGCTGTTTTTAGGAAGCAAACTCTATTAATGCTTGTATGGTTTGTAGCCTATCATTTATGCTTAATGTAATACTGGTACAATTGTATTTTAAAAACACATTGAAATGTAAAATTTAGTAATGTTTTTGAAGTGATAAATTGAATTGAATACCATTTTTGACTGGAAGAGACAAGAATGGACAATAAGGGTGGGTAAGCAGTTGGAAGATTCAATAACAAACAAGAGGAGACAAGTAGAGTCAAGAAGGGGTGAAAAGATGAAAGATACAATAAATAGCAAGAAGAGGCAAGAGGATACAAGAAGAGGCAAGAAGTGACAAGAAAAGCCGCGAAGGGCCACGAATAACCATGAAGAGAAGATCCACGATGAGCCAAGTGAAGACGAGAAAAAGCAAGAAGAGAGGAGAAGAGGCAAGAAGATTAAATAAGAAACGAGAAGATTCAAGAAGAGGCAATAAGAGACAAGACGAGCCAAGGAGAGGCAAAAGGATCCAAGAATATACAGGAAGTGCCAAGAAGAGACGATAATGTTCCAGAAGAGACAAGAAGAGCCGAGAAGAGACGAGAAGATCCAATTAGAGTCAAGAAGATGCAAGTAGAGCCAAGAACGAGAGGATCCAAGAAGATGCAAGGAGAGCCAAAAAGGGACAATGAGAGACAGGAAGTAGCAAGAAGAGTTGAACAGAGACCAGAAGAGATGAGAAGATTCAAGAAGAGGCAAGAAGAGCCGAGTCGAGCTGAGGAAGAGTCGAGAAGATCCAAGAAGAGGCGAAAGGAGCCATGAAGTGACAATAAGAACCCAGAAGAGAAGAAGGAAGAACAGCCAAGAAGAGACAATAAATACCCTGCTAATGCAAGCGTATGGCGGAAAACATAAATAACGGGAAGCCGGAAACGAGAAGCTAGAAGCAGCAGGAGGCAACAATCAAAAAATACATATATACGCGGGAAGCGGGAAGTGGGAAGATGAAAACGGAAAGCAATAAGCTGGAAGCGAGAAGAAACCGGAAGCAAAACAAGCGAAAGGCGAGAAACGATATTTATATATATATAGCTCAATCATTTCCTTTATTCCTGCCCATCCTATATTACAATATTGGCTCCAGGTTGCCATGTATACCGGTCGATTAAACTCCAACCTCCTTCCTATCCTCAGAGCATGTGTTCCAGTCCTAACAAACAGTGCACCCTGGTGTACCGGTCTCACCGGGACAGGAGTGCTCTTGGCTGGGGTGGTACAATCGTATCGTATGTATGTAAAAATCCCTAATATCGGACTATTGGACACATTTAGCTGATTATTAAGGATTTGCCCTCTGTAGGTATTAGTCCTACCTACGCTCCATAGATATTAGTCACCACTGGGACCGTCATAGATATTAGTCCGACCTTAGCTCTGTAGATATTAGTCCTCACTCTGAAGTTCATAGATATTTGTCCAACATATGAGCTGTAGATATTCGTCCGACATACAGGATGTAGATATTAGTAGCTGGAATCTTTGTAAGGTGATTTATGCATAAAAATCCCTACCGCGTTTCAGTAGGTAGCGCGACTGAAACACGCTAGGGATTGGAAATACGCGGCCGGGGCGTGACTGATACGAAATAGGTGTGGCGTGGTCAGTAGTTCTTCGGTGGACGGCATAGGGTTCACTTTGAAAAACTAAATTCATCGACTAGCGGCCGTATTGTAAAGTAACAACGAGAAAATGCATATTTTATTTTAATTTGGGAAGTTCGGGTTTAAACATAATTTTTTTTGCGATTATTATAAAAGAAACTGAATTTGCCACATTATACAATAAAACCATATCCGAAAAGGGGTTTATAAATAGGAGAGTTTGGACTTGAAATTGTTTTTTTTAGGCTTATTAAAAGACTTCTAACTTATAATAGGTACTTCCAAGCGATCTAATTTTAAAACAAAAACATTTATTTTGTATGATTTTGCATTATTTAGTATGACTTCATCTTAAGTACCTAAATATTCTACGTACGGGAAAGTCATTGGTCGCCGCAAGGGTTTCGCGCTCACGCTCGGGAGTTTCGTTAATGTCATCACGCTGTATGTTTTTCTCCACAGTAAGTCAGCATGTGGATTTTAAATTGTCACTTTCGAGAACACGAATAGTCGCAGTCGGAACATGATACAGTTTTTTCTTCACTGTGTGACGGCTTGTGGACTTTAAATGTTCCTTTTTAGAACATAAATAGTTGCAGCTGGAACATGAAAATGGTTTTTCTCCACTTGAGTAAACTTGTGGGTTTTTAAAGTCTCCTTTCTGGCACATAAATACATAATTGCAAACGGAACATACAAAAAGTTTTTCTCAACTGTGAGACTGCTTATGGACTTTTAAATGTTCAAGCTTGTGTAGTATTGTTGAATGAAACCCCCCCCCCCCACTGGTCTATATGATGGGTACTGAGAAAGGGGCGGCTGGTACTTAACACGGCCTGGGGCCTAGGGCGGCCAAGACTGCAAATCCGTCACTGTAAACAGTTAAGGTCAAATACTAGCAATAAATAACTTAGCGATGCCTTTGTATGAAATTGTGTATTTTACCGGGAAGTAGAAGATTACAACTCCAATAAAAAAAAATTAATGGTAATAGTTCGAAATTTTCCTAGATTTGTCCTGATTTCTCTTTTGCCTAAAAAATATTTTTCTCCCCTAGATCTAGGGAAATTTCCCTAGACATTCCGACCCCGGCACGGACACTAGTATGAAACGGAACGTTTGTTGGAGTCCGCGCCACATACTTTGCCCCGCAGACGCCACCGTAAAGTAAAGGAAAATATGCTTTTTCACCCTAATGAGTTATGTTATTTTGCAAATTTGTACAATTTGACAAAAAGATTGTAGATTATGGACTGAAGTTAGTAGGTGTTCAGGAAGGACCTAAAATATGTAGATCTACGTAAAAAGACGTAGAGTTGGCAACGCTGGGTATCACATAAAAAATAAAATACTAGACTAATAATAGATATTTGATGACCTCCGTAGCTGAGTGATTAAGATCCATGAGCTTAAATAAAAATACAGTAGATTAAAATATGATTCGAGATTTCCACGGCCAAAGTAATATTTATTATGTTAAATTATGCCGTGTTGCGCTTTCTTCTTTAGCCAACGTTTCGGACAGACTGTCTATCTACAGGGCAGATGTGTACCAATTATCATTGCCCTGATGGATACTGTAACGCTGCCCGAAACGTTTCCCAAAGAAGGAGTAAGTACAATATGGCATAGAAATCCAAAATCTTATCATACATTTATATTAATTATTGGTAAATATAAAGAAAAAAGGGACATGCTTAACACACACATTCTATTATAAAAACATTTTGGATCAGTTAGACAATAATAAGAAGTAAGTATTTCGGTTTCCAAAAATGGAAAATAATGCATTTACGTTGTTGTGCCTAACGTTATTTTTATACGTTGCTGTGGCTAACGAAACACAACGCCATTACCCAACCTTATAAAATCCACACCACCCGCTTGCCGGCTGCCCGCTGCCTGTATTGAATATTTGATTTCTCGGCTTTTCTCTACTATAATAAGCATGTATTATACATATAAACCTTCCTCTTGAATCACTCTATCCATTTGTGAAAATCCGTTGCGTAGTTTAAAAGATCTAAGCGCGCAAACATTTTGAGCGACTTCGTTTTACACTATGCACTGATGGTAGCTTTGACATCCTCTGTGGTTGAGGGCCAAGGCTCTCGACTAGCGATCCGGTGATTAAAATCCTGGTGTGCGCAAGTAAATTTTATTTTAATGATTTGTTTTCACAATTTAAAATAATTAATAATTTAAAATAATATAAGGTATATTTGCGGCACGTTCCAGAGTGGAAGATACTCTCAGTATCGCACTGGTGTAAGACCGCCATTCAGAATTGAAACATTACTAGAAATGGGTTGAGCTGTGTTTGGTGACTAGACCTAAATAGCCAGGGACTTCCCCACCTTACTCTTCCCATCTCCTTCCCCTCCCCACTTACGATGCCATAGTCTCCTCACTGGCCCAGGATGGTTGGAGAAGTTGGAACTCTTGTGCGGTACTCAAATAAATTAATAAGCTATTTTATTAAAAAAATCTGATAATTTGATGTCTTTTTTCTTCAAGCCATGTTTTGACATTATAATACTAAAAACTAGCAGATGAAAACCCGCCCCTGCGGTAGAGTTCCCTGAGTTGAGTTTTGCCCATTCAGGTTTCTCCTCCCTTATAGCAATTTTTATCCAAATCCATTTGAGAGTTCTAGCAAGTATTATAGATTATTTATTTAGGTACCGTTATTTTCTTTTTATTCTGAATAAGCTTAGGAAACATGCTTTCAAAACATTTTTTTTTATCTCTAAAAAAAGGTTTTTCATTTTGAGAACATGGCATCACTGTGTCCGCACGCCATTTCGATTTTCCATAGACAAATCAAATCTATTTCCGGAACGGAAGCTACGAGCGTTGTCCGTTTTTCTTCAGTCGATTTTTATCGTCAATAAAAAGGTAATCTATTAAAGTATTTCGACATCCCGTGTCTAATAGTGCTGAAAGTTTATATTCCTACTTCATTGTTCTTTAGTTGACGTGTTTAGTGGTGTAGTTATATCGTATTTATCGAAATCCTATATTTACACCGGTTTTCTTCCAGCACAACAATGGCGGATAATGACGATCTTTTAGACTACGAGGATGAGGAACAAACCGAGCAGGTTGTGGTTGAAGGTTCAACCGATGCCGTCCCCAAAAAGGAAGTCAAAGGATCTTATGTCTCCATCCACAGTTCGGGTTTTAGAGATTTCCTGTTGAAACCTGAAATTCTCAGAGCTATTGTTGATTGCGGCTTCGAACATCCGTCTGAAGGTTAGTACAATACGTCCAACTTTGCTAAGATTAAAAAATAACCGCTCATCCTTTTATTGTGTTATTTTGGAAAATGGTTTGTTTCCGTTGATAGATTTCTGCTAACAGCCCTAGACACGTAGTTTATTTATTTTTTAAATTTGTTTGTTCCCCGGTTTTTATCCTTTATCTCGTCCTCCCCTTGGTGAAAATTAGTGCTAAAATTTAAATGAAAATACATTGATCATCAATAATTCTTTACAATATACCTACTCACTTTATGCAACCATTTATCTTCTCTAACAGCTGTGTGTACTTGCACAGGTGTCATGAAAAGTATGTCAAATATATTTATTTGATATACATTTCAAAATGTCTGTTTATATAGTGCTGTGCTCCCTTTGTATCGATTTCACCAATCAAAATTTTACAAGACTATGAGAAAGATTGCTCACCGATGTTTCACAACATATGACTCATGCTAAATACACCTTATAACGTGAAGGCCGGCCACTTCACATTTAAAAAAATTATGAGTATCTGTTGATAATGGTAAAATGTCATGCTGGTGGAATTGAAGTCAAAGAATGTTTTCTGTCAGTTCAAATAGACAACTTCCAAAAAACATTTGGTAAATTTTCGATCGCACTGGCCACGCTCAATACAAATATTTTTTAGAAAAAACCTTTAGATTCACCTTAACGACTACCGTAAAACGTTCCTACTTTGCTCCTACGAGGTAACTATGCTCCAAAAAAAAAAAAAGATTTGAGTTTTTCTAGATGGAAGCACTGGCGAATTTTAGTAAATTAAAAAGTGTAATTGGTAAATACTTTTCTTCCTCTGGCAACACCAATATGACAGATTGCCGGAAGTCGAACATTTTTTGACATTCTATGTCAAAACCTCTTAGTGTGGTTTGCAGTGGTTTTCGTTCTTCATTAACGTTTTTCATTGCTCCATAGCGTAAATAAATGTAAAACTTAAGGAAATACATGGTGGAGCAAAGTTACCCTTGTCAAAGGAACTACTTTGCTCCAAAAACAAAGTTTAAAAAAATCAAAACAAACCATTAAACTTAAAAAAATATCTTGTTTTTCTATAGCTTAAATGTGCTTCTGAACAGTCAAACCAATAGAAGAGATGTATAATACGCCTTTCTCAATTTACATTAAAATTTCTGAAAGTGGAGCCAAAATTGGTGCAAAGTAGGAACGGTTTACGGTATAGAAGGCAACAAGGTAATTCTTCGGAACAAAGGTCAGCGGTTAATATGCACTTTATTTTTATAAAACCTTTAGATTCTTCTTAATTACCATAAAATACAACTATTTGCATTCGGGGAGGTTGAAAATGTTACATTTTTAATTTAAAGTAGATAATAGTTAGTAATAAGTAATTCAGTAAGCGTAATTGAAAAATATTGTGATTTAATGGTTATTTTGTTATCTTTAAAAACGCGAAATGTCATTTTTCAAGGACCGCCATGTTATTAATTAAATAATGATACTTGATAGGGACATAATAAATATGATTATGATACACTATCCAAACTGATTAAAATACACAGTGCATTTGTTATTTTGTGGGAATTACCACAAGTGTTGCTATTTATATTAAGTTTATTATTTTTCTTACAGTTCAGCACGAATGCATTCCACAGGCCGTGCTGGGTATGGATATTCTGTGCCAAGCCAAGTCTGGTATGGGAAAGACAGCCGTCTTTGTGCTGGCAACCCTCCAGCAGCTGGAGCCATCTGAGAACCACGTTTACGTGCTGGTTATGTGCCACACCCGCGAGCTGGCTTTCCAGATCAGCAAGGAGTATGAGCGTTTTTCCAAGTACATGGCTGGAATTAAAGTGGGCGTGTTCTTCGGGGGACTGCCCATCATGAAGGATGAGGAGGTGCTCAAGGCCTGCCCACACATCGTGGTCGGTACACCCGGACGTATCCTCTCACTCGTCAAGACCAAGAAACTTAACCTCAAACACCTCAAGCACTTCGTATTGGATGAATGCGACAAGATGCTCGAGTTACTAGGTACTAAACTCTTATCATTATTAACTTTTGTATGGAATATGTGCGTATAATAATGTTGTCAAGCTTATTTTTATAAACTTTTTTGCAAGCTGAATGATGAAACCTGATAGGGACATCTGAACTTAATGATTGATTCTATCATCCTGATTTAAAATTAATCAAAATATTAATAATTTTGGTAAAATTCTCGACACTAATAATTGTGTGTTATTTCAGACATGAGGCGCGACGTCCAAGAGATATTCCGCAACACTCCACACGGAAAGCAAGTCATGATGTTCTCCGCCACGCTCAGCAAGGATATCCGCCCCGTTTGCAAAAAGTTCATGCAAGATGTAAATGTCACCAAATCTAATATTTTGAAATCCTGCGAATTCAAAAACACTGCGCGTTGTCTCTCACAATCCTTGGTTTCTGGGGCCGAGTCGGGGTGCATCAAGACGGGTAGCGGGGGGGCCGTAGACACTGCAGCCCGCCGAGCAGGCTAGGGGGGCGTCAAGACATCAAGATTCAAGAAAGAAGACGGATTAGCTTGTTTAGTCGGCTGCAGTGAACCGTATTGAGTAGGAGAAGGAGAGCAGTGAGAGAGTGCGCAGCTGATCAGAGTGCCGAGCTCGCCCGCCACCAAACATCCTCAACACTTCTTTGCTCACAAACATGATGTGTTGTGACGTAAGATATTATCGCTGGGTTTTTTGATTTTTCGCCAAGGATACTTCCTTTTTTATGGATCAGTGTGGTTGCTTCACAACTGGAACACATTTTTCCATGCTCCTTTTTTTTCAATCAATCGTTGCGATGCTTGATCATAAACTACTCGATTCACTTGAAAAGTTTTTTTTTTTTCATTTTGTATAAAAAAATATTTAATTGAGTTCTGCATTGCTTTAATTTTAAATTAATGTTACTGGAGATATTTTTTCTCATGATGATACTTGATAGGGACATCAGAACCATGATGCTGATTGACTATCTTTACTGATTTAAAAGTTTTATTTATTTCTGATTTAGTCTTCTGTCTATCATCGCAATGATTGTTTTAAATTATTAACATGCTTTTATTATTGGTAGAATGTTGATTTTGGCAGTCCTCCCCCCCCCCCCCTCTGCTGAGAAAAAATTCGAAAATGTCTTATTCTACCGAAGAACCGGTTTTCCCCAACCTTTACACTCAAAATCAACATTCTACATTTTACATCAATAACATGATTTGGTGGGCAAGGTAATCATTCCTTCAAATGAGTAGTCTAATTTTGTTCGGGTCTGTGATGTTTCCATCCATTAATTTCATATTCATGTTGTGTGACTGATTTTTTTGGCAAATTAGTAAAAATTAATTATATATGTTTTGGAAGTTGTGTACTTAAAAGTGAATGATTGTAGATGGATGTTTATGTGCTTAAAGTTGTGAAAGTAGATGTAAAAATTTGTTTGGAATATGTATTGCATTGCGCTCCCAGATTCATGTGTTTTTTATTAACTCATTCGGTAGAAATTCATATCCAGATAGTAAGTAGTCACATTAGAAACTATAGAATCGTGATATTATCATTATATTTAAAATACTTTGTGTACTAATGGATATAATTTGGGTTTGACTTTCATCGCTGATGTTTTAATAAATTTCTAGCAGTTGGAAATTAGTGAAGTTATCTCATGACAGTATTTATTCCCTCCGCCAGCCCATGGAAGTATATGTGGATGATGAAGCCAAGCTCACACTCCACGGCTTACAGCAGCATTACGTCAAACTGAAGGAAAATGAGAAGAACAAAAAGCTCTTCGAGCTCTTGGACGTCTTGGAGTTCAACCAGGTATGTACCTATAATCCATCTATGAAAATAAATTTTCTGTATGTCTTTTTAATGATGATACTTGATAGGGACATCAGAATCATAATGGTGATTGACTATCTTTTCTGAATTAAAATTTGTATTAGTTGCAAAGTAATTAAATGTTGTAATATAAGTATGTATGTAGATAGAAATTAATTTGAGAATGAACTTTGTAGGTGGTGATCTTTGTGAAGTCAGTCCAGCGCTGCATGGCGCTCGCACAACTCCTCACCGACCAGAACTTCCCCGCCATTGGAATCCATCGCAGCATGACCCAGGAAGAACGCCTCTCCAGATATCAACAGTTCAAAGACTTCCAAAAGGTATTTAACACCCCAGGAACTTAATGTATTGGACTTTCTGTAGTGATGATACTTCGATAGGGACATCAGAATCATAATGGTGATTGACTATCTAATCTGAACACAACACTAAACTGTGAAACATGACTAGTCTGATCTGGATCCCTTATTAACTAAAGTTGATGTTTTACTTCCAGCGTATCTTGGTAGCCACAAATCTGTTTGGCCGAGGAATGGATATTGAGAGGGTGAACATTGTGTTCAACTACGATATGCCTGAGGATTCCGACACCTATCTGCATCGAGTGGCTCGAGCGGGACGATTCGGAACTAAGGTAAATTATTCTACACATTTGTATTCATAACAAATTAACCAATTCTTTTCTTTAATGATGATACTTGATAGGGACATCAGAACCATGATGCTGATTTGACTATCTAACCTGAATTCTTAAAATACTAATTTAGTGTCCAAATAATATTATTATACATTTTTCTTACCATTATACACACTACACATTTCTTTGCATGCTTGAGAAAAATCACAGGATATTTATTGTAATTGTAAGATTTAAAAACAAATATTGTCAGTTTTCTTTATACATAATAATATTTTGTTTATTGACAAATTAGAGTAATAATATTACTATGTATGTAGTTACATATGATAAAATAGCAACTGTAAAAATCATTCAGTGTTTTTTAGTATAGTGTCTCTGCATGTAAAGTCGTATCTTCTCCAATTTGAGACATCTAATAAAAGCGTGCTTATCTGAATTGACCTGTCAAAAGTTTTAACAAAACAAATACATTCACATTTCAATTGTTATAATTTTTTTTGTGCACTGAAGTGCTAAGACATATACATTAGAAAAAGAGTTGATTAAACATTGGAGATTTTCATACATTTGGTATCGAATTCGCCTGTGCTAATTTAAAAAAAATCACACCCCTAATTTTAATATGGAGGCATATGAATTTTGGGCATTCCATTGGTTAAAATATGTAGTAGTAAAATAAATATATTTAGATTCCTACTTTACCTCTTTCTGAACCATCTATTTAGAAAACGACGCTCGAATTCAAAACAAATTTGAGTTCATTACACGGTAATATTATAAATCACGCACAAAATCACAGACAACTGAAATTAGTCTGTTTGATTTTAAGAGTATTACTGATGTTTTTGTTTTACTTTGTTTAACAGGGTTTGGCCATTACAATGGTGTCTGATGAAGGAGACGCAAAGATCCTGAATGATGTCCAGGAGCGCTTCGATGTTAATATTACCGAGTTACCAGAAGAAATTGACCTGTCCTCGTACATTGAAGGAAGATGAAGTGCCCGCAATATTCTATATTTAGGTGAGATTACTGACCACTTTGATTTGAATTTTTTCTTAGCCATTTATGTCGAGGTATTATCTTGATTAACACTTTTCACAACAAATATTTACGAAACAGTTGCACCACAAAATAAGACTGGGTTTTATATAAAAATCTTTTTTTTTCTTTGTTACAGATTTAGGACCATACTAGGATACGTAATGTGTGTGAGAATGTGAGATTTGTGAAATTTACTTTTTAAGATAAAAAATAAATGACTGAACTGGTTTATCTGCCACCAATCAAAAGTTGTTTTATATTTTTCCTTTTTAGTGCAATGCTCTCTCTCTTTATAGGATTCAGAGGAAGTAATTTGAAGCATATTATGCAACACCGTTGGAGTTGGCTATTTTTGCTCTATGAGTAAATTATCGCCTTGCACATTGTAATAAAATAAAATAAAGTTGGTACATTGTTCACAATAAGGATGCTCGCAGATGAGACTCTTTGGTTGTGTTGCAACAGTTGCGGCGTTGCGGGTATACAAATCCACTACGGTGTATGGAGATGTGCACACAAGTCTTTAGTTGAGAGACTTGTGAATTGGTAATAGTTTTCCAACTGTCTCTGAAACTGAAACTAAAGTCTCTCGTCTGCAGGTGTCCTAAGTCACTTAACAAACTTACTAATTTATTGTTAGTTTGAGGAGGATAATAATTTGAATTCAAGCAAAATAAACCTCGGTATGTACTGCAATAAAATTTATGAAATTATTGATGTCAATTTAGTACTGGGCGTTGATGATAATTCCATCCAACGTCGTTATCGTTGGTGATTTTCAACTGTCGAAAATAACGTCGACGATGACACAACTATAGAATAGACGCGCGACAAGCCAGTACAATCAAACTAAACGTATAGGAGATCGACGCGATACAGAGTCAAAAAAATAGATCAAAATCGTATTAGGGAATCCCTTTTAACACACGTAATAATAATCCTATAATAACATTGAAAGTTGAAACTGTTGATTTCGGTGTTGAAAACATTGCCCTGTTGAAATCAATGCATTTAACAATGCAAATAACTCCATACCAGAGACCCTATTAGAGGAAAATATTTTCCCTCAGGGCCTATGTCGTCTTGGGGGATGCTGTGTGGATGGTCTTTTTAAGGAAGGGAAGGATAGGAAGTTCTGGGAAGGAAAAGGTATGAGGGTAGGAATCGGAAAGTTAGTATGTCCAGGAGTGACAGATGTATGAATCCAACTGCGATGGGTTGAGATATTCCGGCTGGAAAGGTCAAAAGGCCTCCCTCACAGTCTCGATCCGGCCCGCCACGCAGTAGGTCTCTTACATCTGCCGCCAAGACCTGGACAAACCTCACCCCATTAACCACGAATGATAATGGCAGGAAAATTAAAACGGTATTGGCCCTTAGAACTTACTGGAGTAATCAGTACATAATTAAATAAAACTATTTAATATTCCTTGTATAAAAATTAGAATGCGATAGGATAATGCTGTGACACATGGGATTACTTTAAACTTCATCTATTCATTTCATACAGTGCTCTTACCCCAACTCACCTTACTGCTATAAAACAAACATAATAATATGGTAATTATCGGTTTGGACTGGCCACGCTTATGACGAATAATTTTTAGAAAAAAACTTTAATTACTATAAAAGGAAACTTTTTGGCTTGGGGGCGGCGGAAAATAATGCATTTTAATTTTCTATTGTGTAAAATTAAAATTCACTTCGCGAACCGATTGGTGACTGTCAGCGGCCATTAGGCACGTCGCTGTTAGTGTTGGTATCACTGATACATTGCAAAGAACTAACATTTGTTTTTATTTCACAGACAATCAATCATAATTAGACAAACCCTGCTTTGCCAAACAAACCATTCAAAACCTGGGATGTTTTTTAAAATTATGATGACATGCAGCTTTCGTAGTTTAACCGTGTTTTCATGTATCCCACAAAGTTGGCCACAGTAGTATTTAGTTCTTTGCAATGTATCAGGGATACCAACATAACAGTGACGTACCTAATGGCCGCGATTTGACATCGTGTAGATTCGCGAAGTGAATTTTAATTTAAGCAATTGAAAATTAAAATGCATTATTTTCTGCCGCCCCCAAACCAAAATGTTTCCTTTTATAGTAATTAAGGCAAATCTAAAGTTTTTTTCTAAAAAATATTCGTAATAAGAGTGGCCAGTCCGAACCGATATTTTTTTTTTGCCGAAACCAAAACTCGGTCGGTCACTATTAATAATACAATTATTTTCCGTCCGAAGAATTTATTTGACATTAGAGAATACAATGCCAACTAGAGTACAGGTTCTGGGTGCGCACCAGCCAAATAGACCACTTGCATGGATTTCATAACGACTTGGAAAAAATCGTTTGGATAGATTTTTTTACTAAGATTACGAAAATGGTAGTAAAAATTTTTAGAAATGTATAGTTTTTTTTAATTTTTAAATAAATAAATCCATTATTTGAGCTCGTGACGTCACTACATGAAAATGTCCCGTCTCCGATTATGTTCCCTTAATTTTGTTAAATTCCACACTGATTAATTTTTTTTTATATGGCAACACTTTGATTTTCGGCGATAGATTTATTGTTTGTTCTATGCGAACTTATCCTTTGGTTTGATTTTTTCATAAAGATGGCGGTGTTTTTACAGATGTTACGAAGAGAACCCCGTACAATTTATTGCTAATAGCGCCACCCACACGCACACTTCGGAGCGACCGAGTCCCGCGCCACTTCAGGCCTACGCGCAAAAAAGTCTCACCGTGAACTGCGCTGTAAACCTATCTGTCTCTACTTTTCTGCGCGGCGGCCTGAAATGGCGCGGGACTCGGTCGCTCCGAAGTGTACGTGTGGGAGAGCCTATTCGTTTGGAAAATGTTCTTTTTTTTAAATTATTTCCGGCTATGTAATTATCGTTTTATCATACCCCTAAAATTATGTCCCGTCTTTCCGGTTTATAAATAATGGTCTGATTTTTCGGATTGAAATTTTCAAAAAATCGCCAGGGTGTCAAAAATACGTTAAAAAAAAAAAAAAACGGTATCTTAGAATATTTGCCTGAACCGGAAAAAAATTTAAAAAAATGTGATACAAGTGTCCTAGATGCTAATTAAACTTTACAATTTATAATAGTCTTATCACTTCGTTTATTTTTATACTTGCGCTGGAACAACATACAAATCAGCAATAACGAGTAAAGCAACAATCGCCGCCATTTGCAAACTGTCGTTGCTCTAAAAGCTTGGTCACTTAACACTTCAAAATCACCCAGGCCTCCTACTCTAGTCAGCCTTGAGGCCAGTATTCGAGAGAACTTTTGAATCTGAAAACGCCGCCCGGTCCTACCGTTTATTTTGTTCATACGCGAACATTCTTTAAACGACTATCTGGACAACGTTTGAATTACGAATTTAGTGGAAACATAAGAGTGTTTCCTACTTGCCACATTTCATTTTGAGTTTCCGAGACAATCGCAAGTGCATTGTAACGCTATGTTTGGTGTGAAAATTGGTGCAAAGCGCCTTCTACGCCATAACTATGCGTCTGCGTGTTGCGGCTTGCAGACTCACAGGCGTTCTTTGCTGCCAATATTGTAAAGTGTTGAAAACGGTTCCATGACAACTCAGAATCAACTCAACTCAACACATCTTTGAAAAGTCATTAAATTAAATCTATTTTTTTTTAAATAGCCCATAACCTAACCTAACGTAATCAATTTTTAAAGTGATAACTTCTTTAGCACTGTTGTAATTTGAAACTCGATGAAAAGAAAAATAGCGACACTAAAATGAGAAACACACACATCTATAGGGTTACAATTTATATTATGGGAGGCGGTTACGGGTACCGTCGCGGGGAACTATTTATTGGATAACCTACACCTCTGCCATTGGTCACCCCAAGTGGTTCGATACGTTTGGTGACTTGGAAGGGGTGCCCGGGTTCATGGGGTGAGGTTTGTCAAGTTCTTGGAGGCCGATGTGTCTGCCCAACTACTGCGTGGCGGGCCGGATCGAGAGACTGGTTGAAAAGGTCTTTTGACCTCTCCAGCCAGAATTTATCGACTCTTCGCCTTGCACCGCAGTTGAAGGGACGGATTCATACGTCCGTCACTCCTGGACTCCAGATTCTTACCCACCCCTCATATCTATTTCCAGAACTCCTCATCTTCCTTTCCTTACAAAACCCTCCACGCAGCATCCCCAAAGATGACATAGGCCCTGAGAGAAATTATTTTCTTCAGGGCCTCCTGCGTGAAGCTAATATAAAAAAATGTATTTAATTACGATATTATCTACCAACCGAAGAAGTTATTTAATATTTACGGTGCCAGTCAATGAGTGCCAGTGCATTTTATGTGTTTAAAATATAGCATTCTGACTTAATATGTTTATAAACATTATTAAAAATACTAAATGGATAATTTATAAAGCGACGTTTTGAAAAAAATCATCCCGAGGGCGCTCAGCAAAATCTCACGTTACTTGAAAAAAATATACGAATTGGCCCAAATATATCTCACCGAGGAGGAGGGGGGGTCTAGATTTGAAGAAAAACTGCTCACGTAATTAATGGATGCCCCCCAAGGAGAACCAAACACCTAAAAGAAAACCCTCGAGGTTTTTACCAGCACGAGGCGCCGATTGGATCAGGGCCGGGGCAAAGAGCACAAACCAAATGGGAGAATTTTGTGCCAAAATAGCCTATGTCTGAAATTCTCTGACCCCCCTCCCCCTAGGACGTTCCAATTTTCTACACATTTGACTTGGTTATGTTTTTATTTTTTATGAATTGGGGGAGGGGGGGGGGAAGTGTAATACCATGTTATTAGCCCCGGTTGCCACCCATGCTAACTACGCCACTGATTCCGTAATAGTACAAGAAAAGATTAATACCATTTTGGAAATCCAAAGTTTTAAAGAGATTTTCAGGTCAAAAAAGTCGAATCGTTTCTATGGAAAAATGTTTTTAATAAAAATAACAATTAACTTTCGAAGAAAGTTATTAGTAGTGTCAGGTGATTTTGTATATTTGTGGTGTCTGGTTTGTATGTCCATGGGAATGAAATATTTCCATTCTTTCTCCTGTCGAAGAATGAATTTACGGATGTTAGAGGACCAAACCTCCACTCTCCACCTCCGCTCTCCAGCAGTGGCGGACTAAGCCCGTCAGAGGCCCGGGGCGGCAAAGCTGAATGAGCCCCCCCCCCCCCCCCCCGCCCTAGTTTAAAAAGTTGATGTAATTTTACAAGATTTTTAATCCGTTCCCACGGGTCTCTGGTCCTGGGGGGCCTCCAAGCGCCTCCATATTTCCTCGATCAAACCCTAAACAAGGCTTTAAGGCACTAGGATACTGTAAAAAGTCATTTTAAGGAAATACGTAAAATTGACAGAGATACAACATTTTATATGAAACAGTTTGTACGTTGAATTATCCTTCAGCAAATTTTTAAGCGTTTTTCTCGAAATTACGTTTTTTAACCAGGTTGACAACATATTAGAAAAACTATACATAATCCGCCTTACTCATAATCGCAAAATAAGATAATACCCCGATAATATGAACGGGTTAGGTGAAATTGTCGTACAAATTTCACCTAACCCGTTCATATTATCGGGGTATTATCTTATTTTGCGATTATGAGTAAGGCGGATTATGTATAGTTTTTCTAATATGTTGTCAACCTGGTTGAAAAACTCACGGGTTGGGTGAAATTGTCGTACAAATTTCACCTAACCCGTTCGTATCATCGTGGTATTATCTTATTCTGCGATTACGAGTAAGACGGCCGATTTGCATGCACTAAGTCTTAAACTGTTAGAAAATCCAGTCACTATGGCACCACGTAAGGATTTTTTTTATAAAGGGCCCCCATCCATTTTTTTTATGTTTACTGAAAATTTTCGAGGCTTTTTTAGATATCAAAATTCCCCTACGTGGTGCCATGGACACAAGGGCGGATCCAGGATTTTTTTCTGGGGGGGGCACAAGGAGCGGAGGGGGGGCCCGCCCCGGGTGCCACCCGATGGGGGAGGGGGTGCCACTCAAGAGCACATTACCCCCCCCCTGGGACGGACCAATTTTTTATGAAGTCGAAATTTCTGTTTGGGGGCGTTCAAGTATTGCGTAATGCAATTTTTGAAGATTTTTGACCCCCCCTCCCCCCATGTAATGCGCAGTAACGTTTTCTTATACACCTCCCCCCCTAAACGTTACGTAACGCCCAAGTGACAATTTTTACCTGAAAGTCACAATTAAGTTGCGCAAAGTACTGTAAAGTCGCTTAAATACCTTTTTTCTTGTTTTGATCGCGTTTGCGGTAATAAATAAAAGAAGAGATTTTTAACTCGCGATACATGCGTATATTGTTTATTTTATTTATGCAAGTTGCTATTTATAAAAAAATCCAAATTATTATTATTATTATTTTTATCCGCCTTGTATTCCTTCCGGATCTCCACAATTTAACAGTCTTTCCTCATATCCCAAATGCGGTTTTACAAGTTCTCAAAAGGAAGATTTAAAAATCTACAGTATGATTCACAGAAAAGAAAACCTTTTTCATGTCCTGACTGCAGCTACTCGTTTTCTCAAAAGAGATACCTAAGAAGTCACTTGCTGACTCGTAGTGGAGAAAATTCTCCGACTGCAACTATTTATGTACTACAAAGTAATTACAACTTTTCATGTACTACGAAGTAAGCGAAAATCTAAAATTCACATGTTTAACCACAGTGGAGAAAAACCTATTTCATGTCCTGACTGCAACTATTCTTTTCTCGAAAAAAAAACTAAAACGACAATTGCTGACTCACAGCGATGAAAAACCTTTTTCATGTCTCGACGGCGACTATTCATGCGCTACAAAACGGTATTTAAAAATTCACATATCCACACTGGACAAAAACCTTTTTCATCTCCCAACTGCAAGTATTCATGTTGTACAAAGGAACTTCTTACAGTTCATTTTCTGACTCACATTGACATAAAACCTTTTACATGTTTCTACTGGAGTATTCACGTTCTTCAAAGAGGTACCAAGAAAATCACATGTTTATACATAGTGGACAAAACCATTCTCATGTCCCGAATGCAGTTATTCAAGTTCTCGACAGGGAGATTTAAAAATCCACAGCGCCATTCATAGTGAAAAAAAAAACCTTTTTCATGTTGTGAGTGTAACTATGCTTATACGAAGAGAAATTAAAAAAAATCGCATGTTTTTTTTTTCCTGCAAATATACATGTTCTACAAAATAACAAATGAAGCGTCACATATTTACCCACAGAGGAGAAATATCTTTTTCATGTCCGGATTGCTACTATTAATTTTATCGCAAGGGACATCTAATCACGTGTTAACCCACAGTGGACAAAAACCTTTTTCGTGTCCCGACTGCAGCTAATCATGTTCTCAAAAGGGACGTACAAGAACGCACTCGCTGATTCACGGTGGAGAGTAACCTTTTTCGTGTTCTGACTGCAACTATTCATGTACTACAAAAGGATATCTAAAAAATCTTATATTTACCAACAGAGGAGAAAACCCTTTATCAGAAAATTTTATTCCATCAAAATTTGAACACTGAAGAAGTTCAAAATAGTGCGAGTAAGTATGTTAGTAACAACATAAATTTGGAGGTTTAGAAAAGTTCTTTTTTGATAAATGTATCCATCTACAATCTGATTTAACAGCGATAGCTTGAGATGGAGAACTGCCCCGAAAAACCAAATCGATTTTTCATTTTAGATTCTAAGACATAAATAACTTAAAACAATTTACCCAAACATTGACGTAGCCTTAAGAATGTGCATTAAGTTTCTAATTCCTATTTTTTAGTTAAATAAAAAAAACATGTTACGTAACGCGTTGTTCGACCCCCCCCCCCCCCTCAAGTGCGTTACATAATACTTGAACAGCCCCTTTGTCAACTTCAATCGGGGGGGGGGGGGGGGGGACTTTTCCGACCGCGCTTTCCCCCGACCGTACCGCTCTCGCAAACGCTGATTATCATATTTCATTTGCAAGTGCATGAAAGGGATGCAACGAATGAAATTCGCAATTCCGGCCAGAAATAGACGAGAGTTTGACTAATTTTTTTCTGTTATTTTATTCATATATTTTAACAACCCTGATAATTTGATTTGCTTCCAAGTATGTACTGTGATGGAATCTCCACAGTACACAAAAATACCGTCCTGGGGGGGGCACGTGCCCCCGTGCCCCCCCCCCCCCCCCCCTAAATCCGCCCTTGCATGGACACTGCATTTTCGAACAGTTTAATACTGACTTGGTACACGCAAATCGGATATCTAATTTTTTTAATATGTTGTCAACCAGGTTGAAAAACATGTTAAAAATGTTTCTAAAAAACGCATTCAAAGTTTTGCTGGAGGATAATTCAACATACATTTTTTTATCAAACGGTTTCACGTAAAATGCTGTAAAAAAACCATTTGGTGAGGCTGTTAACAAATGCATCTTTCAGAAAATGAAATTTAATAAAAAATTATCCTGGTTAGTGTTGGGTAGGACACTAGGATGGATGAGTTTGTATGAGGTACTCAAATACTGAAACGAGGTGTCCCACCTCAATTGAGGTAAGATGTGACAATATTTTAGCTTACGGGTGATAATGGGGGTTTACAAATAAACGTAATTAGGTACTAATAACTTTACGTGTAAATTCTGTAAACATCAGATCAAAGAGTATGTTTTCTTGTCAGATATCTTTTATCTGTGGTCAGATGCGTTATGGGATTTTATGCGCCGTGAACATACTGTATTATTTTACTGTTAATGCCCACATGTTTATCTACTAGTACTAAAAAAACTAAGAAATGGCCGAAGAGCGAACTTTATAATCGATTTTTTTATGAAAAATTTTCAGCATTTATAAAAAAATAGAAGGGGGCCCTTTATAAAAAAAATCCTGTGTGTTGAGATAGTGACTGGATTTTCTAACAGTATAGTTTTTCTAATATGTTGTCAAATAGGTTGATAAACGAAGTTTCGAGAAAAACGCGTTCAAAGTTTTGCTGGAGGATCTGGTAAGAAAAATCTGGTAAAATTACACCAAATTTTCACACAAGGGGGGGCCTCATTCAGCTTTGCCGCCCCGGGCCTCTGACGGGCTTAGTCCGCCACTGCAACTCTCTGTGTTTATTCAGCAGCTCCATCTATATGTCAGGTGAGAATTTAGCTAATTACAATACATTCTCATAGATGGTATCGCTTGAATATTGTATACAAAGAAGGTAGAAGGCCTAGATGAACTTACCCCAAAAAGGCACTTACCCCAACTCAACTTAATATAAAAAAAAAAAATTCACATACTTACTGTAATAATTATTGTTTTTTTTAACGCTTGTAATAAGAATGCTGTGATTGTAAACGCAATTAAAATTAAAATACTCAATTAATGAGATCCTTCCTTTATAATGCAAGTTTTGATTACTGTGATTTTTTTTGTTTGTTTTATAACCATTGAGGTATATAAAATAACAGTAATATAAAAATAAATAAAAAATAATTTCACACACTTCAATTATTATTGTTTTTTTTCAATTTCACACACTTCAATTATTATTGTTTTTTTTTTTTCATTTAACACATGTTAACTGTCTGCATAAGTGTATATGTGTAAAAAATAAGCGATATTTCATAAAACAATAGATTTTTAACATGTCTAAAAAAGTTTCGGTTACGGCCGAAACTGATACAGATACTGAAGATTCGGTTTCGGTTTTGGTAGAAATTCTTGTTTTGGTCGGACACTAATTATTAATAATAATCAGTAAAAAATAGTAATTTGCGTTCATTTATAATTTGTTATTCCTTGGCTTTTTTAATAGTAGTAAACTTTTTCTCATCACAAATTTGGCACTTTCTTATAAGGGGTTACAGCAGTGGCGTAGCTAGCATGGGTGGCACCTGGGGCGGTGGTGTCAACCCCCCCCCCCCCCCAATTAAAGTTGACAAACACTAATTTCGACTCATAAAAAATTGGTCTGTCCTGGGGGGGGGGGTTGGCTAAAGAATTGTGAGTGGGGGGTGTCACCCGACCGAGGCCTCCCCCCCCGCTATGCCACTGGGTTACAGGGGTCCGAAAAATTAAAAATCCCTTTATCTAATATAGTACAATATGTCTAGAATATTCTCCTAAAGTTTTAAGTCAATCTAGACTAGGAGAGAGAGCCTTTGCGAATCCCCCGCCCGTTAGGCGGGTTACTTGAAACTTCAATCGCGTCGTTTATCTCGAAACACCATTTTTGAAGTCGGTAGGCACGATTTCTCAGAAACAAAACACCGATGTCATTGAAATTGGCACACTTCTTCATGCCTATGCCAAAAATTCAAATTTTCACTTCGAATAAAATTACATTGTCGATAAATCGAGAAAATAATTTTTTTTTCTTGGCTACGAGACCCTTGTAACCCCTTAATGCAATTTACTTAGAGGCAGAGGCGTAGTGAGGGGGGGGGGGGGCACCCGAGAGGGGGTGACACCCAACCGAGTGTCACCTCCCAAGAGCACAATTCTCTAGCCACCTCCCCAGGACAGAACATTTTTTTATGAAGTTGTATGGATGATGTATAAAAAATAATGACACTATGTTTCAAAAATTTTGTTTTGTTAATAATAATAAGTTTTCATATAAATCTTTGTACCAAAAAGTTAATACTTAGAAATTCATAAATTAGTATCACAGGATTAGATTGCCTTTTTCAATTTTAAGGTTATCAACAAGTTTGAATTTGAAAGCAATAACCGCTGTAATCACCACTAACAACGAAAAAACAAATATTATTTATTTTATTTTTGGATTAACTTAATGAGTAAAATCTCAATTTGTAATATTTAATCATCGAAGACAATATATTATAAAATCTCAAACAAAAATTAAAAAAACGGAAATATCAGAAAATGATTCGAACGCATCTAGGAATTGAATCCAGGTCCTTGGCCTTAACAGGAAAGAAGTCTTCAATGATGCATTATTATTTCATAGGCGTTGTTGATCTATTTGAGTTCCCTTGGTTTATGAAGGTTAGGTATATTGCCACTAACCAGTAAAGTAACTTAATTAACTTTTTGTTTGTAACAGCATGATTTATTGTTTTCAAGCGACACATTTAGAAAATAAAAAGGTAACTCTTATCAGTCTTGTAAATTCTTTATTATTTTTTGTACATTTTGGCTCCATATAAATAATACAAATTAATATAATATAAATAATACTGGTGAAAATAATGTTTTGTGACGTAATTAATTGTATGAATTGACCACAGAAAATAATACTGAGTAGGATGCAAACATCAAATTAACACATAACACATCCGCGTCACAGAGATATATAATATTATGGGATCTATGGTGATTGACCATCATGCAATCACGCTTAGATACATTATTTGCTTGCCATATCACGTCCCCCGTAATTAAATTATCACGTTATGTTCACAGGATTCAAAACGTGAAACTGTAGGTATTCGCTGACGCTCAAACCTGCAGTCAACTAACTCTATTCACAGGAAACAGCAATCATTCCACTGACAGATCAAAAATTATCGCCATGATGAGCTCGGTCCTGGAATCCATGACTCCAATGATTAAACCAGATTTGTCCAGTCTGATTTAAGATTTTCGGGATTGAAGCACGGAGCCTCCTGAGCCGATGTAGCGGACCTTGTCTCCTTCATAGCGCTCCTTGAGATTGATGACTCCTCCATTTCCCACGTAAGTCACGTCACCGAAGTTCTTGTTGATCTTGATGGATCCACCATTGCCGACGATTTGCACGCGGCCATTATTCTGTCCCACATGAACGGTACACAGATTCCCGACTACACTGATGGAATCGTAATTTGAGGAGAACACTACTTTCTTGTTGTTACCCACGATGGTTTGACTGTTATCACCTCCGACTTTGGACACCATTATGAGACTGTATCTCTAACGGAGCTCGCAGCTGGAATGATGAAGTTGGCATCCGGCGCTGCTATAAATACGGAACGCGGCGAGCAGCGAGCTGATTGGTACAAAGGTTATTTCCCTCATTTTTTCTCTTTCGGGGTTCCCGCGGCGCACCGTGTTCATTTATCAATAATTATTATAGTAGTGTTATCAAACATCAGGTGTGGTCAATCTAATTCGTGGAAATTAAATGTAGCCGGAAAGTGGGGTTCATTTTACTTCCGTTTAACTGATTATTTTGAGAATTTCTGCTGTTAAAAGTACCTACGTTCAATTCGCAGGTCTGTTAGCATACGACTTATTTCTTATTATTTCAACATATTCATATAGTTACAATAATTTCGTTATATTTTTTCGATCAATTAGGTGCTATCGAAAAGGGATATCTATTATAATACCCATATATATATTTAAAATTATTTCTGCCTTTCACTTTTCAAGGGGTTCTTAGGTTATCATTAAAAATTACAGAGAAAGGAAATGTAAATTTATTAATTAATTTTATTTAAATGTGCAAATTTCAGAATTATATAGAAGATTAGAGTCGAGTTCAGACATAAGCGACATATTTTTTCAGCCCGATTCCAATTTTAGACCAAAGTCAACATTTTTCTCTTTACGCGATCGCTATTTTCATATCTACGATTACAGTTGGCATCACAGCAAACAGCATGGTTCATGTGTTGTTTGCAGTGATGACAATTGAAATCGTAAATATGAAAATAGCGATCGCGTAAAGCGATAAATGCTGACTTTGGTCTCTTAAAATTGGAATCGGGCTGAAAAAAGCAATGGTGCAAAACGGCCATTAAAGAGATGAGATGTTGAATAGAGGGAAGGAAATGTTAGATAACGCGTAATAGAAGAGATTATATCCAAAAAATATGTGATCTAAAGTTCCCACTTCTAGACCACAGAATGTAAAATCTGGGAAGGACGTGAATTTTAAAAATGTGAAATGGAACGGAAAAATGTCTGATTCTCATTCGAATAAGTGAGGAAATTTATTTTTATAATATTGGAAATCTTGCATGATTCCAGCTGGAATATAAAAACGGTCGGTAATATTGTTAACAATGTTAATAACAACGAAATATTCTTATTTCCACAAAGAGTTTTTAATCTACTGTAAATACGTATTGTCTACATGTGATTATTTTTAAAAATATAAAAAAACAGGACCCAATACACGTAGAAAATAGACTAACAATACCTTTTATTGCTAGAAGTGAGCGAGAAAAAATTGTATTTTAAAGTTAGGTTAATAGTTAATTAAATTAGCAAATATTTTCACATAAAATACTATCTAGGTCAATTTTCAATAGGTGCATCTGAATAAACCTCATCACCTCGGACACCACAAGAGAAATAAATGACTTAAAAGATTCTAGGAATATAATGAACCAGTAATCGAGTAGGTAGTAGTATCCAATGTTCATTTTTTGATGAGACTGCAAAAACATAATTGGTTGGCACTGCTTGCGATGTTCTGTGTATCTCAAATGTTGATTTAAGAAGCGTTTTTTCAGGCTTATCTTGTAATCACGTTTTAGGTACTTCAAACATGCTCAGGATTCGGTTAAAATCCTTCGGGTAGGTACCCACCTGTATATAGAAGGGGGTATCGGAGGGGTTTTTTTTAAACAAATTTACAGTTTCATTCCGAGATTGATGAAATTTTGCAAACATGAAATAAAAAATAGAAAATAAATCACTGTCTTCACGAGATTTAAAAACCACCCCATCCTCTTTTCCCACCTTCTTTCACTAGGTAGGTACCTACTTCTTGAGGAAATTTAATAATTGTCTACATCTGATTTTAAAAAATTCTGCGTAAAGCCCGGACAACGCCCGGGACTTCAGATAGGTAGTGATGAAACAAATTATTTACATACCTAATCTATTTTATTGGTGTATGTATGTAGAAGCATTTAATTTATTCTTACCCCATTTTTCTCATTTTTAATCAGTTTCAATTCGTTTTGGTCCGAGGATTGGGGGACTTTTACAAAAAGGCTATTGTTAACAATTGCGAGTTTTGCTTTTAATTTATATCTCGTTTCTAAGTACCTACCCTTGAAAAATCTGGTAAAACTTTTATTCTCTTATTCTTTAGCATTAAAATTGTGTTAATGATATTTTGCAATTAAAGTAAAAGACCTGTACAAAATAATCACTTCAATAAACATCAATATAACCTACTAACTATAATAATAGTAATGTTTCGATGATTTGTGTAGCGCCGTTTTTTGCGAAAAATTACCTCAAGGGCGCTGTAAAAATTTTTTTTTTCAACGCTTTATCTTATTACTAACTATAGAATCTATCGTAACATCTTATGGATAGACTTTATTTAAAAAAAAATGGCTGGTCAGAAAGTCACACGTAGAACATAGCAGTAACGAGCACACTGCGGCTATACATTATATATTTCATATTTCAATCCGTACAAATTCTCTCGTTCTCTCCTCTATAAATAATATTTAATGAATTTAATGCACGCAACTAAAGTTGTAGTTGCCTGCAACTAAAGTTGCTCGTGTGCGTAAAATAATTGAGAATGGGCGAAGATTATTGATACCTATATAATTAGATACCTACATACTACATATAGTAGGTACCTGTACCGCGGTACCGTTAAATTTACTTTTGTGTACATTAATGGGTTGAAGGATGTGTGATGAACCCGGAAAACATAATTGATTGGTTCATCTATAGATAGATACGTAATATGACCATAGATGAAGACAGGACCGGTCTTTTCGAATATAATTTTATCTTGCAGATTCGAGTTTTTGGAGTTTAAGTTTTTTTAAGCTTTAACGGTTCATTAAATCTTTTTCAAATGCGAAATCATCGGTTTTATTTAGACTTTCTTATTTGCCTGCCCCAAGAAAGTTTGAAAAAAGATTTTGTTTCTTTGGATAAACTGTGTTTTTAGCTTATATTAGATTTTTTTAAATGTTACTTAAAATATATGGTTTGTAATTAAGTAGGTAGGTATTTAATTACCTACTTACAAATCTTTCGTTTTCAGAGGATAATTTGGTTTTGATTTATCAAATAAGAGAAAATTAAAAACTTACTTTTTTGGACGCGAGGCCTACACTGTTCACAGAACTACTAATATAAGTAGTAGGTATTTAGTGCTGAAAAGCTGAAGTGACAAATAAAATAAATCGTAATGGACTCCAAGATTATTATTTACTCACGTTTTATTTAATCCATCTGTGACAGGGCATATACATTTCTGGGAATTAGAAATCATGCTTTTGTTACTCAACAACTCTATCATCACGTCATATATATTTTTTTGTTCCTTATTCAATTCTTCAATATTGGAATTTGGATCGGTCTTCTGAAATCCTCAATAGAGTTTTAAATATCACTTCTTTTTTCACAAACTTTGAACTTTAAAATTTAAGTTTTTAATGCCTAAGTAGGTTCATTTTAAAAAATATATATTCAGCGATATTCCACAAAATACAATCATATTATTTATTTACAAGTCCTCAACTTGGTCGACAGTTATACCTCTAGCTCTTGTAGAATTTTAACTTCTACTTTATTTAATTTACATTTTTTTTAAATTTACACTTACAAATATTACTCAATCGCCTCTGATTGACATGCATTGTGGCTAGAACCAATGATTTAATTCAACAACACTGATTTAGGGTGGAAAGCCATTAAAAAAAATAAGGAAATACAATGACACCAACTATAATTTCACAGAGGAAATTCTAGAATAAAGAACTATAGTCCATGTTTTATTTATCAATCCTTTAGGACGATGGAGGCCATATTTTGAAACAAACGATCTGTACCTACTCTCGTCTCTATCTCCGTGTACCGTGGTTATGGTAGAGACGAGAAAAAAAAACACCAATATTTCCCTCAAATTCTAACACAAATACCAATCAGTATATTTTTAGCCATATTATTTTTCACAGGAGGCAGATATTGTGGATAAAAAAATTGATAGTAAAATATTTTCATTTTTTTTTTTAACTTTATGAGTAAAACCTCAAATTATAATATTTAAATAAAGTTCGACAGTAGTTCCTCATTTGGCTGCCTGCAAAGCTAATTGGAGTAGTGACCGACCGAAGGTTCGGATTCGACAAGTTTCTACAAAAAAAAACTAGTTTCGGTTTCGGGAGAAAATCTGCCGAACCTTCGGCCGCACCGAAGCCCTGCCATCGTCAGCTGAATTCGCCGACTGCTTCAGCCGATTGTGTTGGGAGTTGATATGTTAATTTTTATAATCTTTGTTTGTTTTATAGCAGTAATATCAACAAAAAATATATTTTTTCATATAGATATTTATTTCATTTCACATGTAATAGTTTTTTTTTAATTTTATTTCATTTAACACGTGTTATAAGAATGTTGTGATTGTAAACGCAATTAAAATTAAAATACTTAATTAATGAGGTGCTTCCTGTATAATGTAAGTGTTGATTATTGACAAAAATTTTGTTCCAAGAAGTAGATAACATGTTTTGTTAATTTTTGTTTGTTTTACAGCAGTAGGTACCTATATAAAAAATATTTTTCAAATACATCAATTTATTTCATTTAACACGTGTTAACTGTCTGTAAAGGTGTAAAACATAAGCCAAATTTCAGTAAAAAATAGATTTTAAACATCTCTAAAAAAATTTCGGTTTCGGGCGAAACTGACACAAATGCCGAAGATTCGGTTTCACACTAAATTGGAGTCTTTCTATAACAGTATAATACATACTATTAGATATTTATAATCCTCAATTTAAGGAAACCATAAAAAGCGGAAATCACAAAAAAGTCAACGAACTATGCAATCCTTATTGTGTGATATGAAACCAGTTTTCTTTCAAAACCTACACTGCTTTTTGAAGTGAAAACTTCTTTAGCACTGTTGTTATTTGAAACTCGATGAAACGAAAAATAGCGACACACATAGGCTATAGGATTTAGCCTGCGAGAGAATGAGATAGTATAATCGATCTGGTCTTTGTGCGGTGCTGCGAAGCCTATCGGTCTCCTCTTTGTGCGGTGCTTCGTAGCCACTCCTGTCTACTTTAGTTTTCTGAAGGTTTCATTTCTACCGCGTGTGAATTGAACACTCTTTCTTTATATTTCTTTTGTACTTTCTTTAATAGGTACTTGTTCAGAACCTACCTAATGTGTTAGTTGTCCTTTATTTTTATGATATTTTATGTCACTAGGTAGTTCTTGATATTTGTTTTCACCGTCGCCGTCGATTCGTTTATTTACCTTATTTAAAAAATTCTCTCAGCGCAGCGTTGAATACATTTCTAGTAAACGATTTAAATGTCAAATCCATAGAGACAAATGTTTTTGCAAAATAATAATTAAAAAAATGTCTCTCCCCCAATGACCCAATGATTATCTCTTATAATATTATTATAATTGATTATTTATACCCATCATCTTCCCTCTCATACTGTTATGTAGCTATTCCTTGGTTTGTCCCATGGACATACAAATAGAATGTCTATGGTTTGTCCTTATATTTTATACTAGCTTTTACCCCCCCCCCCCCCTCCCCCAACCCACCCCTACTTCCCCCCCCCCTCCCCCCTCCCCTTCCACCAATCAATCAAAAATCAAATACGCGCCGTTTCGCATTCATAATATTAGTATAGCTGTTGGCTTAGGTCAAAATGTAGATTAGTAGGTACCTATTTTATATTTATACACTAAATATTCATTTAAGAATATTCATATTTGAATTTTTGCTATCAAAAAAATCTCCATAGTAACCTAAACAAATAACAAAATTACAGCCCACGTCAAACAATTACTTACCGACAATAAACGTATAATAAATAATTTCATTACGCCACGGCTTATTCATAACGCCATAGCTTGCCAATATATATAGCCTATTTTTCTCGCAAATAATGTAGCTTTCTATTAGTGAAAGAATTTTTAAAATCCATTCAGTATTTTTTTAGTAAAAGAGTAACAAACATCCGTACAAACTTTCGCTTTTAAAATATTAGTAGTATTTTCAATACTTCTGACGACACGACGCCTACACACATTTTCAAAATACTTTTCCAATTTCGTGCAAATGATAACGGGCATTGTTTTATCTATCCCGTTTTGAGTATTGACTCGTGTGATTTTCGACTTAAGATAAGTAAGTACTTAAGTACCTACATGTTTATCTGCAAATTAACAATCTCAGAGTGGAGAGGCCCTAAAGGTGGTCACCGTGGTCGGTGCCCATTGAAAGTAAAGTGACATCGGAGCTCAATCATTGTATTACTGCGAAAAAAGAAAATAAAGAATCATCCAGCATTGGTTATCCAAATGCGTTTATTATTATGTCTTAAAAGAGGGAATAACCAGACAAAACCGAAAATAACTATGTCATTTTTAAATCAAATTTTAGACGTATTGATTTTTCTCCACAAAAAATTATAAATTGATTTCGAAAGATTGATCTTTTATCTAAGAAAGCTAAGTTTTAAATTTTGAAGAAGTATGTTTATTTTTAGTACAATAATGTTTTCCGTAGGTCGTTGGCAGATTTATTAAATTTTCAAACAAAATTTTGTAATATACAACACACATTTCAAATCATATAATCATGCAGTAAAATAAATCAATAAATTATCTGGGAAAGCTATATGTTTCAGAATTTTAATTTTACTTTAAATAAAATCATTTAAAAAAAGATCCGCATACGTGTTTTGTGACGAAAGTACTTCAGTTTATCTGTTTATTTACGGTCTTAGAAACTAATTTCTTTAAGACTTTTTTAACATTCTTATTTTGCTTAGACATTATTAAAAAATTATAAATACTTATGATCCAAAAATAATGACAAAAAGTACACAATTTTAATAGTTTTATCATCACGCCTTTCAGCATTTTTGAATATAGGTACTGTAGCCGACGTGTTCACACCCTCGAAATATTTTTCATCAAAGCTCATCGCTTGGCTCGGTCCTCTACAGTTTTGTGATCATTTTTGGGAATCAGGAAAAAATGGCCTGCCCTCACAATACTGGAGTACCGTGCCGCCGGCGACGCTTTGATGGAAAATATTTGTTCTAGTTAGAAAATGTTATTTTTATCAATTACTTATTATTTTCTTATTGGATTTCAAATATTTAAGTTTTTTATTTCTTATGTACATCTCCCCGGTGCGATCAATAAATAATACTTTGAAAAATCGCTACTGGGGAGGTTGTAAACTCATTTTAAATATGTTTTATTCTTGTACTTATTTTTAAATGTTTATGTCTTAATTTTTATACACACGGGCCTTGTAGGACAAATGAAATAATCAGTTTTCATTTGAAATCCTACAAGGTCTCGAGTAAAGCCAAGATTTATTTCACAACATATTGGGAGGCAAAAATAAAGTCATTTTTGCCTACCAAAAAACACTTAGAAAATTTCGAAGGTGTAAATTATATGTTTTTCCAAATAACAAAACCTGCGGGCCTTGTAGGACAATGAAATAATCAGTTTTCATTCTTGATCCTACAAGGCCTCCAGTCAAACTGAGACTTTGCTCTCAAAATACTTAGAGCCAAAATTAGAGCTCAATTTGCCATGTCAAAAAGACTTAGAAAATTTCGGTCATGACATTTTTACATTTTTACTTCTACAAAATTCTAGGGTCCCTGTGAGATGGTGAAATAAACAGATTTCGTTAACTTATCTCACAGGGAACCTAGGAAAAATAATTATAACTTGATAAATCATAAAACATTTTCACAAAAACCAAAAATTCTTAAAATCACGGTAAATTCACCAAACTAAAATTCTTGTCATAAATCTTGGCTTTATGTATATGTTTTTTCTATTTAATGTGTATTTTTGTTTTAAATAAAGGCTACAAAATCCGTAAAAGTTGCCAAATTTAAACGAGCACTTTTACGGATTAAACCGGCAAAATAGAAACTGAGCAGTTTCTTGCCCTTTATAAAGGAAAGTGCCTGGGTTCCGTTTTCCCCCTCCACTTTCCGTGAGCCACATACCGATTGGTATAAATACGACAAATTTTTCAATAATAAATCAGTTCAACGTTTTCCTTAAATCTTCGTGTTTTACTCCTTCCTCTGGAAGAAACCTCTCTCCGACCTGCCTCCTGCTGAAGCTCTGCCTGAACAACAAGTCTGGTGCCTACCTCCTCAAGACCAGCCGGCCCAACTTCTGGACACCGCAAGGCGCCAGGCTCAGGCAGAGAACAAGGACATCCAGGGCTACCACTCACCAGCTCTGGGTGCAGGGAGGCAGATCAAGGGCTACCACCCTCCAGTACAGCAGGGCTGCCACCTTCAAGGAAGGCCAGCCAGTACTACATTTCAAAACAATATTACAATAGTCGACATCCAAGTGCACAGCCACCGGTGCCCTTTTTCTACAGTCTTGTAGCACACGTCTGTTACAAGTGGTCCTTCGAGCCGGATCAGCTGCACCAGGATGTCACCACCATCACTAAGATCGAAGAGGACGGCTCAGGACGATGAGTCGCCTCCACCCCCGCCTGCTGAGCTACCAACTGCCCAGGAAGCCGAGCCTAGGGCCGTGCCCGCACATGACGTCACGCCCCTACCAACGCCTAGCTCCACACCGGCATGCTCTGCAGACGAAAGCGAAGAATCACCGGCCTCTACATCTATTGAGGACACGGTGCGCCTGCTGCGCCGACAACTGCGCAGTCAGAAGAAACAAATTGAAGAGCTGATGGCAGCCCGTCAATTGCAACTCGGTGCGACAGGGCCTGCACACCTCAACGGGGCAGGGCCGCCACCAACCGGTGCGACAGGGCCTGCACACCTCAACGGGGCAGGGCCGCCACCAACCAGTGCGACAGGGCCTGCACACCTCAACGGGACAGGGCCGGCACAACCCGATGCGACAGGGCCTGCACAACCTAGCGGAGCAGGGCCTGCACCACACAACGCAACAAGGCCTGCACAACCCAGCGGGGCAGAGCCTGCACAGTGGCATGCATCAGCGGCGCAATCCGGACCAAGGGGTCCGGCGCCACCACCCCTTCACTATGGGGACCCATCATGGATGCAGCCTGGTCCTTCTGCGGGACCCGAGCCTCAGCAAGCATCATCGGCGCAACCTGGACCAAGGGGTCAAGGGGTGCCACTGCCCTCTCACTATCATGGGGGCCAAACCTGGATGCAGCCTGGTCCTTCTGCGGGACCCGAGCCTCAGCAAGCATCATCGGCGCAACCTGGACCAAGGGGTCAAGGGGTGCCACTGCCCTCTCACTATCATGAGGGCCAAACCTGGATGCAGCCTGGTCCTTCTGCGGGACCCGAGCCTCAGCATGCCTCATCGGCGCAACCTGGACCAAGGGGTCAAGGGGTGCCACTGCCCTCTCACTACCATGGGGGCCAAACCTGGATGCAGCCTGGTCCTTCTGCGGGACCCGAGCCTCAGCAAGCATCATCGGCGCAACCTGGACCAAGGGGTCAAGGGGTGCCACTGCCCTCTCACAACCATGGGGGCCAAACCTGGATGCAGCCTGGTCCTTCTGCGGGACCCGAGCCTCAGCAAGCATCATCGGCGCAACCTGGACCAAGGGGTCAAGGGGTGCCACTGCCCTCTCACAACCATGGGGGCCAAACCTGGATGCAGCCTGGTCCTTCTGCGGGACCCGAGCCTCAGCATGCCTCATCGGCGCAACCTGGACCAAGGGGTCAAGGGGTGCCACTGCCCTCTCACTACCATGGGGGCCAAACCTGGATGCAGCCTGGTCCTTCTGCGGGACCCGAGCCTCAGCATGCCTCATCGGCGCAACCTGGACCAAGGGGTCAAGGGGTGCCACTGCCCTCTCACTACCATGGGGGCCAAACCTGGATGCAGCCTGGTCCTTCTGCGGGACCCGAGCCTCAGCATGCCTCATCGGCGCAACCTGGACCAAGGGGTCAAGGGGTGCCACTGCCCTCTCACTACCATGGGGGCCAAACCTGGATGCAGCCTGGTCCTTCTGCGGGACCCGAGCCTCAGCATGCATCATCGGCGCAACCTGGACCAAGGGGTCAAGGGGTGCCACTGCCCTCTCACTACCATGGGGGCCAAACCTGGATGCAGCCTGGTCCTTCTGCGGGACCCGAGCCTCAGCATGCCTCATCGGCGCAACCTGGACCAAGGGGTCAAGGGGTGCCACTGCCCTCTCACTACCATGGGGGCCAAACCTGGATGCAGCCTGGTTCTTCTGCGGGACCCGAGCCTCAGCATGCATCACCGGCGCAACCTGGACCAAGGGGTCAAGGGGTGCCACTGCCCTCTCAACACAATGGGGACCCAGCTTGGATGCAGCCCGGACCTTCTGAACCTGTGCTGCCCTTACCGCTGCTCCATCAGAGGCAGCAAGATGACCAGTTGCCATCCGCTGCCAGTCCGAGCTCCGGCCTGCCGATGTTTCCGCCACAACCAAGTGCGGACGAGACAGCCCAACATACAAGAGCTTGGATTCAACAGGCGGACAACCCGATGGCCCAGCTAACCTCAGCTCTCACCGAGGCAATCAGAGCTTCAAGGGCTCAGGACAGCCCCCGTCCCACAATCGAGGACGATCCCCGGATGGCTGCACTCATTGCCAGGCAGTCAATGGCCAAGGACCTGCCCCCTTTCTCGGGTGACCCGCTGGAGTGGCCTGCCTGGAAGGCCCAGTTCACCCAGTCGACCTCAACCTGCCGGATGACCCCAAGCGAGAACCTCATCCGACTGCAGCGGGCCCTCAAAGGGAAGGCCCGGGAAGCCGTGGGTCCCCTACTTATGGACCCCACTCAGGTGTCGGAGATACTGGCCGTGCTGGAGCAGCGCTACGGAGGGACAACTTCGCTGGCTGCCCTGATGCTGGACAAGGTCAAGAGGCTCCCCCATTTGACGGCAGAGGCATCGCTGGAAGACATTGCGGACTTTTCTGGAACTGTTCAGAACCTGGTGGCTTCACTCCGATCATTGAACAATGATGGCTACCTCACCAACCCGGCGCTCCTCAGCGACATCGCGGGGAAGATGCCGTGCACGATGCGGCTGGCGTGGCTGATGGAAGTGCGGTTCTACGAAGCACCTGCCACCATCTGCCAGTTTGCCGCCTTCCTGAAGACCGTCGCGAACGCCATCGCCAAGTCGGGTATGGTCGACCCCGCGAGGTCTAGACCCCGTCGCGAGCATTCGTTTGCTACCAGTGAACAGTTCGGGCCACAAAACAACGAAAGTTCGCGAAAAGTACCGCTCGAAAATCCGCGAAAGTCACCACAATATGACTCGAAAAAAGTGCGAAACAACGAAAGTTCGCGAAAAGTACCGCTCGAAAATCCGCGAAAGTCACCACAAAATGACAGTGCTCGAAACCGCAGTGACAATGTGACACCCCACCCCAGTGACTTTGACAATCGTGACGGGTGTATAGAGTGCGGGGAAAAGGGTCACTTGCTCCGTGACTGTCGTGATTTTGCCGCGAAAGACGTAAAACTACGTTTCGAAACGGTAAAAAGTGCCGGATTGTGCCGTGTGTGTTTGGAAAGCAAACACTCAATAAAAGTATGCCAATTCCGGAACTGGTGCGGTATCAGTGAGTGTCGCTCCCCGCACCATAAGTTGCTCCACGATCCAACGTTCGGGAGGAACACCACCACAGCTGAGATCCACCACCTATGACGCCAAGCCGACAGCGCCATGCTGAAAGTAGTGCCAGTAATTTTGACGGGCCCCACGCAGCAGATATCCGCATTCGCGCTGCTGGACGAGGGATCGACCATCACACTCATTGACACCGCTGCAGCAGAAAAAATTGGCGCTACCGGACCCGTCCATGGACTACGGCTGCATGGAGCCAAAGGCATGTGCTCCTCAAACAACTTATCTCGCCGCGTGCAAATCACACTGCGTGGCGCCGGGATAAGTACCAGTTACAAAATCAAGGCAAACACGGTGAAGGACCTCCGTCTCCCAGAACAAAGGGTTCATGGCAGATATGTCACCCCTACACTTCTCATCGGGCAGGACAATGCAAACCTCATTGTCTCGAGAGAAATGCATGAGGCCCGTGACTGTACGCGAATACTATCACGGACCGCCCTGGGGTGGACCACCCATGGAGGAGAGACTGCCACCTGTAAAGACCCCGTCACCACTCTCGCCCTGCACGCCGAGAGCCACAACGATGACAACTCCCTAGAAGTGAGAGCCCAATATATCGGGCTCACTTCAACCATGGCGGACGCACTACCTGAGATCAGCCGATGCTCTTCTTGGCGCCGCCCAATCAGCACCACCGCCTGGGTCCACCGCTTCACAAACAGAGGCCGGGAGGGACTCCACACACTACCAGGCAAAAACCTACGGCTCGAAGAGACCCGTCAAGCGGAGACCCAGTGGGTCAAAGCAGCCCAAGAAGACGCATTCGGACTCAAAGTGAATGCTCTTCACCAGGGATCACCAAAAGCAGCAGCAGCAGCTCCTGCCCAACCTTGTGCACTCCTGAAGTCTACCGGCACCTCGGATCCGGGTCAAGAAGCAGCTTGGCGACTCCAAGGATTTCCAGAACGGACACAAGGTGGTCCTTCCGGCCCCGTACCGCCCCTGCCTCTGTATATTACAAGGCAACGAGAAGCCGTACGAGAGATGCCCGCTGGACCTGTGCCTCTGGTAAACCAGAGGTACGCATCACCGACGCAGCCAGGGCCTGGAGGCCCCGCGCCGCAGCCCCCTCATTACAATGGGAGCTTTGGATGGCTGCAACATGGACCTTCCGGCCCCGTACCGCCCTTGCCTCTGTATATTACAAGGCAACGAGAAGCCGTACGTGAGATGCCCGCTGGACCTGTGCCTCTGGTAAACCAGAGGTACGCATCACCGGCGCAGCCAGGGCCTGGAGGCCCCGCGCCGCAGCCCCCTCATTACAATGGGAGCTTTGGATGGCTGCAACCTGGATCTTCCGGCCCCGTACCGCCCTTGCCTCTGTATATTACAAGGCAACGAGAAGCCGTACGTGAGATGCCCGCTGGACCTGTGCCTCCGATAAACCAAAGGCACCCCTCACTGGCGCAGCCAGGGCCTGGAGGCCCCGCGCCGCAGCCCCCTCACTCTGATGGGGGCCCCGGATGGATGCCGCCTGGACCTTCTGGTCCCGGGCCGCCCTCACCTCTGCTTCATCAAAGGCAGCCAGCCGACCAGCAGCGAACAGCTGCCGGATCCGCTCCGCTGCCAGAGCAGTGGTCCTCACTGCCGCCTGGACCTTCTGGCCCCGGGCCGCCCTCACCCCTGCTCCACCTGACAGCCAGCTCTGCACAGCTAGCCGATCAACCGAGAGCACCTGCTGGATCCGTACCACTGCGCGAACAGAGGTACCAAACGCCGGCCCAGAGGGATGACCAACCACATCCCGCAGTGCAGACGAGCCCGCCCTGCCCCAGCAGTGCCACTGTCAAAGAAGTGGCGCTTCGCACACGGGGGGAGTCAGTGAACCCCATTAAAAATGACAATCTGCTGGTTGTCATGGACCCCGTGATGTCCCACATCAGCCGGACACGCGACCGAGTCTTTGACGCCACTCCTGCTGAAGACGGCCAAGTGTGGACCGCCAGGACCCAGACGAGAACCAGAGTCTACGTTCGACCTGCCGAGAACCAGAGTTTACGTGAGACCTGCCGTGCAGCTCGCTGTGATCCTGCCAGCCCCGCCTACGGATGCAGCTTCACCTACTCGTCCTTCGAAAACACGTCGAGATGATTAGTGTGACATCGCCACACGGGGGGAGTGTAGCCGACGTGTTCACACCCTCGAAATATTTTTCATCAAAGCTCATCGCTTGGCTCGGTCCTCTACAGTTTTGTGATCATTTTTGGGAATCAGGAAAAAATGGCCTGCCCTCACAATACTGGAGTACCGTGCCGCCGGCGACGCTTTGATGGAAAATATTTGTTCTAGTTAGAAAATGTTATTTTTATCAATTACTTATTATTTTCTTATTGGATTTCAAATATTTAAGTTTTTTATTTCTTATGTACATCTCCCCGGTGCGATCAATAAATAATACTTTGAAAAATCGCTACTGGGGAGGTTGTAAACTCATTTTAAATATGTTTTATTCTTGTACTTATTTTTAAATGTTTATGTCTTAATTTTTATACACACGGGCCTTGTAGGACAAATGAAATAATCAGTTTTCATTTGAAATCCTACAAGGTCTCGAGTAAAGCCAAGATTTATTTCACAACATATTGGGAGGCAAAAATAAAGTCATTTTTGCCTACCAAAAAACACTTAGAAAATTTCGAAGGTGTAAATTATATGTTTTTCCAAATAACAAAACCTGCGGGCCTTGTAGGACAATGAAATAATCAGTTTTCATTCTTGATCCTACAAGGCCTCCAGTCAAACTGAGACTTTGCTCTCAAAATACTTAGAGCCAAAATTAGAGCTCAATTTGCCATGTCAAAAAGACTTAGAAAATTTCGGTCATGACATTTTTACATTTTTACTTCTACAAAATTCTAGGGTCCCTGTGAGATGGTGAAATAAACAGATTTCGTTAACTTATCTCACAGGGAACCTAGGAAAAATAATTATAACTTGATAAATCATAAAACATTTTCACAAAAACCAAAAATTCTTAAAATCACGGTAAATTCACCAAACTAAAATTCTTGTCATAAATCTTGGCTTTATGTATATGTTTTTTCTATTTAATGTGTATTTTTGTTTTAAATAAAGGCTACAAAATCCGTAAAAGTTGCCAAATTTAAACGAGCACTTTTACGGATTAAACCGGCAAAATAGAAACTGAGCAGTTTCTTGCCCTTTATAAAGGAAAGTGCCTGGGTTCCGTTTTCCCCCTCCACTTTCCGTGAGCCACCTACCGATTGGTATAAATACGACAAATTTTTCAATAATAAATCAGTTCAACGTTTTCCTTAAATCTTCGTGTTTTACTCCTTCCTCTGGAAGAAACCTCTCTCCGACCTGCCTCCTGCTGAAGCTCTGCCTGAACAACAAGTCTGGTGCCTACCTCCTCAAGACCAGCCGGCCCAACTTCTGGACACCGCAAGGCGCCAGGCTCAGGCAGAGAACAAGGACATCCAGGGCTACCACTCACCAGCTCTGGGTGCAGGGAGGCAGATCAAGGGCTACCACCCTCCAGTACAGCAGGGCTGCCACCTTCAAGGAAGGCCAGCCAGTACTACATTTCAAAACAATATTACAATAGTCGACATCCAAGTGCACAGCCACCGGTGCCCTTTTTCTACAGTCTTGTAGCACACGTCTGTTACAGGTACAAATTAAAGCAAATTTTGAATAAAATAAAATCGATATTGAGTTACTATATTAATATTATTAAGTACTTAATAAGTATATGTTCATCTAAATAGCAGTGGCGGTCCGTGAGTTTTCAGTGAGCTAGAGTGCTAAGATTGAAAAATACGACGTTATTGATGTTGTTGTAGCTGAAAACTTTTTTTTTTTAATTTCTACTTTTTCTATGGAGATTTGAAGATATTCTAAAATGGGAATGCAGCGCATCCACATTTCAGCAGAACACTGAAAATCTTCAATCTAAATGTTAGACAACAACATCAATAACGTCGTATTTTCACTGAAAACTCACGGACCGCCACTGCTAAATAGTAGCATATAAATATATCCACATAAGTAGGCATATGTAGATAGGTACTAGCTGGGTTACCCGGCTTCGCTCAGGACAATAAGATAGTGTTCTGGAATGTTGCACAATGATGTTCCCGATTTCCTATTCCTGATCATTCCACTCCTTCCACAACTTTCTACAGCTCTATGGAACCTTCTAGAACTTTCCGGAAGACTGTTCTATAAATTTCAAGAGGGCGAAATTTTCAGCCCTTATATCTTTAAAAGCACGGCCTTTAGGTAAAAACGGATACCCTTATTCCCTAGGGGGGATAGAGATCTACCACACCATATAACTCCCTTGATCGAACCGGGACTCGTTTCTGAGTTTTTGCGAGCTGCACGTTTTTTGGACTTTCTTTTATAATACATGCCATATTCAAATAAATAAAATGTTACTCCTTACATGTCCTTTCCCGTGCGTTCCCCTCCAGCGTTCCACTTCCACCTTCACCGCCACCGCTCTCCCGCTCCCCCGTCCCGCCAACCCCCCTGGCACTGCATTTCTTGACTCCTCTCACGCGCGGCCCGTAGCCGAAACTCTTTTCTAATACTAACATTTTTAAACTCGTGATATCTTTCTAATTAAATATCCGAATTGAAAAATTCAAAAAGTTAAATAAAGGTATTGAAGCTATCTTGAATATGAAGTAATTTATTTTGATAAGGATTAAAACCAAGATACAAATAAAGAGCCTTTCCAAGCGGCGACATATTAATTAAAATTTTAAAATAAAAGAATACTTATTGTGGCATAACCATAATAGTTAGACATATGCTGTCGCGACCTTTGTTGTAAATAATGATGTGTTCTATAAAGTCGTAGTACATTATTTTATTCTATCATCAATAGTTTTCGCAGCGCACGCGATTTAAAGAATATTTTAGGTAATTTTTTTACACCCTGGGTTACATTATTGAAGTTTTAGTAAGGATGCCTATTTTTTTTTTAAATATAATATAGCCTATGTCACCCAGGGATAGTGTAGCTTCCCAACAGCGAAAGAATTTTTCAAATCGGTTCAGTAGTTTCGGAGCCTATTCGATGCAAACAAACACACAAACAAACAAACAAACAAACAAACAAACAAACAAATATTACCTCTTTATATAGTGTCTTAGATTAGATTACAGTTTTTTTAATAATTTTTGTCGAAGATAAAAAACGAATTCAAGATAAGAAACTGATTCTAATTTCAAAATTTTTTCGGGTATGTACCTACTATAATATAGAAAAAAAATGTGAATAAGAAAGTCCAAATAAACTCGATGATTTCACATTTGAAAAAGAATCTTTGGTGAACCGTTAAAGCTTAAAAAAACTTAAACTCCAAAAACTCGACGTATCGAAACAGCGACTTAACGTGTAAACAAATTTACGGATAGACGAAATGCAAAACGGTCGAGTAAAAACAGGAAAATTATGAAAGCCACTTATCGCGGTTATAATATAAAAAAGTCACTTTAGTATCTAACAACAAAATAATTTATTTTCATTATCACCTTTAATATTTTAGGTATATTGTAATATTGTATATAGGGACCTATATATTATGTCACAATTCACATAACCTAGATATAAATTAATGATATAATAAAATTTTATGTTTTCATAAAAACGAACACTCTGTGGTGACACATAATGAAATAAAATACAGCATATTATTAACTTAGAACTGTTTTCCCTGAACCAACTGAATCATTAAGCGAAAACAATAGAACAGTTCTAATTAAAATTGCTTTACTTGGGTCTTCATTCATATTTTTGAAGCCCCGGGTTCAGTGTTTTTTTTTTATTTAAGAGTAATATAAACGCTAGAAATGTTTCGATTTTCACGCCTTCAAAATTTAAAATCAAACTTCTTATTTGCAAGAGGCAAGTAAGTGAGCGCCAAAGTGGTTTTTATTTATTTTGTGCATAATTCTATAAGAGCGAAAAAAGTTAGAACATACAAAACGTCAAAAATAGTCGCCATAAAGGGGTATTTTAAAAAAAAAAATCTTATATTTCTTCATAGTTACGTAAATAATAATTTTATTGTAATTCCAATACATACAAAAGGTAGTAAAAGCTTCAATTCATCCGTAGCATATTTGTTGATATTCATAATATGGACCGATTCGTAGTAAAGATTAATCTAAATAGGATTTCACGTACAGCTTCATCCTGGAATTTTGAATGAGATGTTTGATAGATGCTGTGTGCAGTCAATACATCTGTGTGAGTAACTAACTAGCTGCCCTAGGATTGTGTGCTGATGATGCCCTCCATCATTCAGGCATCTCATAAAAATGTAAATATTAAAAAAAAAACATTGTATTCCCAGTTGAAATGCCACTTTGTTGAGTTGGCATGGAACCATATGAAGTTATTATATTATCAGTCCAAATAAAGTTTGATTCAAGGAGACACCAAAATGTTATTAAAGTTAAGTAGGTATACTTACCTGCTTATGTACTATGTTTTATTTATTTAATAATAGTTAATTATGCCGTGGCGACGTGTCTACCTGAATGTACATATTATTGGATTAACGTAATAATGCGTTATCAGCGTTATCACCTGTTTTCCTGCTAGTTGATTTTTCTTTTTCCCCTGCGTGGCGTGTGACAAAGTCATTTATATAACCATGGCAACAACAACGGCTATCATTTTTTACCGTATTATGCAATATCCAATATCGCAAATGTAATTTCATGATTCATTTAGCAGCTTTCCTGGCGACACAAAGGCAAATAAATAACAGTATTGACCCTGTTAACGAATTCCAAGAATCACAGCTGACAATCCCCTTTCTGGTCACGGGCTTTTAGAATAATGTATAATTCAGATGAAAGGAGTGCAGATAAATCGTTTTATCTGAGGGAATTCCGTTATTTCCGGACAAAGGATTAAATAACTACTTGTGGGTCGCTTGACCGCGAATGTACCTACCTACCTTGTACCGGGAAGGCTCGACAGGTCAAGAATGGATGTTAATAATAATAAAATGTGGTTTATTAATTCAACCAAATAATGTTAATATTTATCATATTACGAGACGAGATTATCAATGTTTAAGCTACGGTTCATCCGATGGCAACGAATTCTGGTACATAATCTACGCCCAAAGATACGATGAATTTTAGAAAGCTACCAAGCAGCACGTGTTTTTCATATCTGTAAACTCTCAGACAGTAATTTTAAAACCTTTTTCTATTTTTGTCAATTTCTGTATACCGATTATTTTACAAAATTTGAAAAATTCATCAAATTTCAAAGTTCATTTTCAAGTTTTTGAATGTTCTATTCGAGTTTTGTTAATATTTTATTACTTTTCAGTTTATTCTCAGAACCGATATACGACATAACTTGACTAGAACTTTCACAGAACTTGAAAAATAACTTTTAAATTTGATGAATTGTTCAATTTTTCTGAAAGTGAGTTTTTTATGTCGAAACTCCAAACTCGTTTTTTAAAAAAACCCTTTATTTTTACCATTATTTTTACAAAGTTAATAACAAACGTAGATACTATTTTTTTACGTTGGTATAAAATTATATAAATATAAGACAAAAGCAAGCGATGGAACCCCCCCGGCACTGCCGCGTGTGTGAGAAATGTAGCCAAAAATTAGCAAGTAGGATTCATTATTAATTTTAGAGTAATTATTGATAATAGATATGTTTACTTATTTGTAAGAAACAAACAGCTTTTACACAGTATGTATCTACAGTGATAAATATACAAGTGAACTGAAGTCAAGCCACAGAAGTTTCTTATGCTAAAGTACATCGGAAATGAAGTTTTAATATCTTAAAATTAATTTTGGGTTATGGGAAAGGGAGAGGAATATAGGAAAAGGATAGGAGATGCTCCCGTTACTTTCTATATTCTCATATTATTAATCGCGTGTTAGTTAATAAAAAAAATCCTTAGGGCCTCTGTTATCTTTAGAAACGCTGTGCGGAAGGTCTTTTTAGGCAAAGGAAGAAGAGGAAGTTCTGAGAAGGAAAAGGATATCAAGGGTAGGTAGAAATCTGGGGTTCAATGTGTCCTGGAGTGAAGGACGTATAAATTCATACCTCAATCGTGGGTGCAAGGCGATGGGTCGAGAGAGTCCGGCTGGAGAGTTCAAAAGGTCGCTTCAACCAGTATCTTCCGAACCAGCCTGCCACGCACTAAGTAATCAAATTTGGGGTGACCTATGGCAGGGGTGTTGGTTATCCAATAAATGGTTCCCAGGGTGACGGTACCCATACCCGCCTCCCAAGTTGATACCTATAAGTATAGTTAAAGTAAGCTGAGTTTCATTGATTATAGTTATATCAACCACTTGCCAGTAACGCCGGTTTGTTTCACCTTTTACGTGTTGGTTTAGTCAAATTTATATTATTTAGTCAAAACTTCATATTTTTAACCCCGGTCTTACATTTAAGCTACATAATATTTGGAATATTTGATTTAAGCTATGAAATTAAATTTATTGGTTTTTAGTATTTTATAAAAAAATATATATCAAAACGTTATAGGTACTTTTCGTAGAAAGTAAACACCTTGTGGTGTGACACTATAGTCAATAAACAATGGTATAAAACACAGTAAAAGTTGTTAATGTAGAAGTGGCAGCCCTAGCTTGTGAATGGCATTCCCCGCAAGGCAGATCACGGACGCCGAGTTGAGTGGCGAGAGACGTCGCGGTCGCGCGTCGTGATGCATGACGTCCGTCCTCCCCACTCTGTGTGCCGTCCCGCTGCCCGCTGTCCGCCCGACGCGCGACGCCCGACAGCCGGCCCGGCACGCTATTGGCACGTGATACGTGACGTTGAATGTTGCTTGAGTAGGTACTTGACTTTTTGCAAGAGTATTGACAATGTTACGTTGCCTTGTTGCTAGATGATTTTTCTTAGATACAAATATCAAAGCTGCACAGTTACATAGTATTTCTAGTAAATCTCTAGTTCCTCTCTGGGTGGTGGATAGTATTTCTAGTAAATCTCTAGTTCTTCTCTGGGTGGTGGAGGTTAAAGTGGGAGGAATTCCGAATGCTGCTGATGTCAAGGGCGAATATAAAGAGGGGGGTGGGGGGTTAGGGGCCTCAAAACCCTATAGACCTCAGTATTGCTTAGGAAAAAGGACAGGCAGGACTCGCATTGGGCCTTGAAAATTAACCAAACCTCTTCAAATTAAACTAACCTAACATAACATTAACTAACCTAACCTAACCCAACCTAAACTAACCTAACCTTCAAAATATCGACTGAGAATTTCAGATTGCTTCGTGTAATTTGTATTAACAAGACAATGCAAGAATAATACACACAAAAACAGGTATACTTATGTACAATATGCAGTCGGTTTAGGGAAAATACGGTAAACTTAATTAAAACAAATATAAAATATTGTTACTGACACAGTTCAGTTATGTACAATAATTACTGTATATTTCTTACCATTCAAATGTAAAAGCCCCGAAAGAGGGCGTTCAATAAATAAATTACGAAATATAACAAAGTGACCCCGAAGGGATGAACCGCCGAATAACGAAGTATAAAACAGATTTTCATCCAAATGCATCAGGAAAAATCTACTTGCGTTTATATAGTGTATACCAGCGCATAAGTACCAAAAATTGACATTGTAAATAAATTCGTTTGATATTCATACCAACTTATTATTAAGAGGGTATAACCACATAACCAGAGAAAACCAGAAATCTGTCATATTTAAATCAGATTTTAGATGTATTGACTCTTTTCCACAAAAAAATTATAAATTTATTTCAAAAGATTGTTCTTTTATCTAGTAAAAGTATGTTTTAAATTTTGAGACTTTTATTTTATTTTTAGTAGATATAATAAAGTTATACCGTAGGTCGTTGGCAGATTTATTAAATTTTCAAAAAAGATTTTGTATTATACAACACCCATTTCAAATCATATATTCATGCAGTAAAATAAATTAATACATTATCTGGGTATGTATCAGAATTTAATTTTAGTTTAAATTAAATCATTAAAAATATATACGTACATGTGTTTCTTGACGAAAATTGGTCCGTTTGTGTAATTATTTGCGCACTTACAAACTAATATATTTCATATTTTTTTACATTCTTATTTTGCTTGTATGATAAATACTTATGATCATAAAATAATTACAAAAAGTACATAATTTTAATAGTTTTATCATCACGCCTTTCAGCATTTTGGATGTAGCTATAAATTAAAGCAAATTTGGAATGAAATAAAATCGATATTGAGTTATAATTTTAAAAAGCTGGTACGGAGAATAATTAATCTTTCTCATTGGAACCGACCTGTACGATCGTAAGAACATCTTTCGACGAAATGTGGATTTTTGGCCGCTGGCTGGAAAAGCCGATTTTACGTTTGAAATTGGTAAATAATCAACAAAAGAATTCCATTTTTATAGTAAATATATTTCGGGGGGCCAATAGTCGGCGGATCAACTGGCGGGTCACCATTTATTATTCCTACATGTTGGTGTGCAATCTACGTCTTTATATTCATATGATTCGATACAACGTAAGTACCTATTCCATGTCATGGAGGCACAACAGCATCCAGGTACCGACATGTTTGGTTAATCAATGATATCACCGCACGATTATGAGAAAGGGGGAGCGATTACTCATCGATGTATAGGCTTTTATCTCAGGTAATCGGCACCAGACTTTTTGTCAAGATTACGCACAGTCAACATCGGACGAAAAAAATTCCCCAAATCAATCAGTAAAGTACCTACTCGTAGTGTACCTACATGTTTCATCGTTTCACCTTAAAAATTGTCACTCGCAGTTTTTTCGCTGAAGCGGTATCACAATCAGTTTAGGTAGGAACATATTGATAATTATTTCGTGACGCGAAAGTGATAATACAAAAACGATTTCGTGGAATAGACATATAATGGGAATAGATAGCTTTGACCTTATTAACACATGATATTTGTTTTTTTTCTTCTAGTTTTATGTGATATCTACCTACTTATCAAATATTTTAAGAGTAGGTAGTATCTAACTAATTCATACTGGTTTCATATATGTCAATACTTCCATCGATATTCAAAATCAAATGGGTACCAATTTTAATTCAAATTGGTGTCAATCTTGAATAATAATTTGTCTTCAGGGTGGTTTTGGTTAATAGTGACTAGGTTAGAATACACCTACAAGATAGAATCGTCAATTTTAAAAACTGAGATTTAGAATTCCAAACTGTAGCAATTCTAATTGTTATGCATATTTCTGATCGTATATTGATAGATAGTAAATGAGCACTTTTATTATTATCGTGACGACCCACGTTTACGGTACCGTGACGGAAAAAAAGGCAATAAACATACGTTATCGCTATAACTCTGCAGCACTTTCTTGGTGCACGTCAAATAATGGTGAGACAAGAGATGAGACACACAAAATACGTGTGACTGTTTCCTTCAAAGTACTAGATACTTTTTTTCCTTTGGAGGAAACAGATATATCTTATTACGGCTCAGCTACTGAGACGGGAATCGCGTTTTATTTTCTTTATACGTATGAGGGCGATATATGATAATGATTGTATGTTTCTTTTTGGGGGGGGGGGGGTGCAGACATACGTTCACAGTTTGTCTCATTTTCGACTGTTGTTGTTTAGTGTGTAAGAAAGAGCTGCAGCATTATATGTTTAAGAACAAAAGCAAAAACCATCATCGTATTGACATTTGACGTTTTGAATTTTTGGAATTCACTCACACTTCAATATTATCCTTGTAACTATATTCCATACTTTCAAAATTATCTTTACGACTAGTATCTAGTATTGTAATGGTCTACGGAGACGCTACGGTGCCGTGTGTGAGAGAGATGCAAGAAAATGACTAATTTTTCCCTTTGGAGGAAACAGGCCAACGTACATTGTGTGTCTCATCTTTTGGAAGAGCTGCAGCATTATTATGATAAGGAACTTATGTTTATTGTATTTTAATTCCGTCACAGTACCGTAACCGTAATCGTGGGTTGTCACGGTAGTAATAAATGCGCTCATTCAATCTCGAATACTTTCCCATTCCGTAGATTTTTCACCCGCCGCTCAGGCTCACATGTCACATCTGGGATGACCGATATAAGGTCATGTTTTAACTCTGGAAAGTTAAGTTGCTTCCCGGTTGCAAGTTGTAACCGCGCATCTTTAGGAAAAATCTCTAGCAGGACTGAATCAAAGAGACGCGTGATACTCTGTCTGCTTCGGATTTCAGCTTACCCCGTTGTAACCATTTTGATAAAAGGGTTAACGAGCGGTTGAGGGATTAATTAGGTTGTTAGGGAACCCATAAAAAGTTTTTTGTACCGTCTTTATCGAACTGTGTCATACTTGCAAATTGATTGCACTCAAAATAAAGACTAATTGTGTTTATCGTAAAAATTGTGGATTTTATTTGGGCGAACACAAGGTTCGTATAAAAGTACGTTTTTTACAAACCTTGGGGCGAATATATTCACAAAAATCTGACTTCGAAGCTAACGTTGTTAATTTTCATTGGTATTAAGAGGACCGAAGTTTTATTGAAAACAAATTAATTGTAAAAATAAATTTATTAAAGTACGGCTACCCTGGTGCATTGTGTTGTGAATTCGTCATTTTCCAGGCGAACGAACTATTTTGAATTTTCCCTGATAGATCAAGCTCATAATGATGTATTGCCATTATTAAAAAAATATACAAGGCTTTTTATTAATTTAATAATTACTTATCACTCTTATCAGTAATATCAAATTATCACATTATTTGAAGAAAAGTGAAGCACAATCAACCGGATTGACAGGGACCAGAAGGTTATCGCCGAGCAAGAGATACCTATTTACAATATATAATATTTAATAATGAATTAATAACTAACATTAATTTTGCTATATCTGCACGCAAGTCAATTAATAACAAAATAATATAGATTATTATGTTGTCGACGGGTTGGAAGGTGTGCTTGAAGGTATAAAATGCAGTACCTATACATGCATCCAATGAATAGATTATTCCTGGAAGTGCGATCTTCCTAAGGAAAAATGAACTTACTTCAGGCGCACGGACACGCCCACACTAAACTTCTATCGGTTAATAATCTTCAGTGTGCGGTGTGTGCATCCTAGTTCGGGTCACTACAATATTTATTTCATGGTTTATGACCTAATTTTGGCACATAATATTATTAATAATCTAATCATCTAATGTATTAATTTGTTAGTCGGATATGGTCACCGCTCACCGCTAACCAACAATTTTCCAAAGGTCACCTAAAGTTGTTCGCTACGTTTGGTGACTTAGCAGGGAGGAGCCTGAATTCATGGGGTGGGGTTTGTCTGAGAGACTGGTTGAGGGAGGCCTTTTGATCTCTCCAACCGGACTCTGCACCCATCGCCTTGCACCGCAGTTTAAAGGTTGGATTCATTAATCCGTCACTCCCGGACACACTGACCCCCAGATTCGTACCCACATTCCTCATACCCATTTCCTATTTTCGTCAGGGTCTCCTGTGTAGAGCTACTGTAAAAATACAAGTTACCCGAAAAAAACATTAAAAAGGCGTAATTTCTGAGCGGATTATGCAGATATCCGCTAGGTAAAATTTCGAAATCGCTGGACACGCTTAATACGAATATTTTAAAGATTTTTTTTTTAAATTCCCATTTATTACTATAAAAGATTACTATATACATATATTACTATATAAGTACTTGCATTCGGGGCGATGGAAAATACTGCATTAAAAAAATGACTTTCGTCATCTTTTGCAATAATTTCTGTCATTTTGTGATGTTGGTATTTTCCTGATACTATAACATAACGAAGTGCTAGAAGTGACGTTTTTAGCACGTATTTAAAAAAATCGCGAGCGCTTTTTTTTGTTACTAAAATAATTTTTGATGTAAAATAACTTGCTTAAAAGCCTTTTTTGTATTTTATGTTATTTGCAGAATTCCGCCAAGCTAGTGTTTAGCTTACCATAGCATAGATTACGCTGTAATAAGGTCACTTCTAGCCCTGCGTTATTTTATAGTATAAACAAAAAAAAAATACAACAAAATACAGAAATTATTGCCCGATTGTGAGATAATGGCTAAGTCCCCACACCAAGGTAAAAAAAATTCTGTCATCTTTTTATTTCATTTTCTGAAAGATGCATTTGTGAATGCTATCACCAAATGTTTATAAAAAATCGTAAATTGACAGAGATACACCAAAAAGAAAAAAAACAACAAAAAAGATTGTTTGTGTGTTGAATTATCCTTCAGCAAAACTTTGAACACGTTTTTCTCGAAACTATGTTTTTCAACCTGGTTGACAATATATAAAAAAACTATACATCCCATTTGAATGCATCAAGTCTTAAACTGTTCGAGAATCCATGTTTTTTTGAACGATGAAAATTTTCCATGAAAATCGGAAATAAAATTTGCTTGTTCGCCTTTTTATTGTATTTTTAAATTCCCCTTCATGATGCTGTAAACCAAAGATATCAGAAACCCTTATCTGTGCTGTAAACCTATATGTCTAGTTTCTGAACATTTTTTTTTCAGATAAAATGTATGGCTTAATCCAAAGATATTGAAATATAAGAGATATGCTATGATGGCCGCCCGACCGTCGGCGGGCTACGGTCTGATGGTCTTGGTTTGAATACGGAATTTAGTTGATTTTTTTAAGGTGCGCAGTAGTAGGTATTGGTTAACAATATCGGCGACACCGGGAAGCACAGTCCCACCCAGCAAAAACTGCCGATAGCACATCTCTTATATTTAAATATCTTTGGCTATCGCTATTAACCGCCGAGCAGCAATTCCGTCGGAGTGTCCTGTTGAAAGCGGCGTGCAAACTATACTTTAGATTCGAGTACAAAAATTTGTGTACAGTCGTATGTAAATTTTGACTATGAGTATTAATAAATAAAATTCCATTATCGTTTGCTTGAAAATAATTACGAAAAATACATCCTTGTACCGCGCCTTAACCATGCTGTCACAGGCCGTCATCTCATAAGACCAAATTAAAATTTTATTTTACGTAGTTGGAATTTCGAGTGCAGTAATTTTCCATCGCCCCGAATGCAAATAGTTGTCTTTAAAGTAATTAAGATGAATCAAAACGATATGATCCCATATCAAGGTACTTACCTAATATTTTACGTAATACCATTATTGCTAAGCAATCACCAAGAGAGTTTCAGAACAATTTAAGCATTCCTCGAAGGATTTAATTTGCATAGTTTTTAATGACAAATATTTGAACAGAGAGTTTCTTACAGCTTTTTCACCTCCCCTCCCTCATTATTTCTACTTTCTCCAATATTTTCGATGTTATACCACTTACTGCAGACAGTTTTGGATTCTGGTATTGACTTATAGATTACCTACGTAATTATATTAAAATAAAACTTGATTTCAGATATACATACTTAGAAGGTTTATGTTTGTATTATGCTTTTATTATTTAATTAAATTATCTTTCTTTCATCGTGAATATACTTCTCTATCCTTCTAAAATATCTACTTTTTATAGACATGAGCAGGGCCGGCCCTGTGCGGGCGCATTTGGAGCAGTCCGTTCCGGTCGCGCCGAGTTGAAAAGGCGCTAAAGCTCTGATAATACCCTACACATCCTAACAGCCGTTGAGATTATTTTTCGGAGCGATTTAGGTCCAAATTTGGACCGCTTTTATTTTTTAGCCATTGATATCGTTACAAAATTGGACCACATTTAACGAACCTACAAATATGAGATAAACAGTGAAATCTAGGTGGATTAGTTTGTTATAAACCTCAGTAAGCAGTTTATATGTTTCCATATTAATATTTTGAGGAATGATATTAATTAAATCGAATGGCCAAATCAAAAACGGAACACCAATCTCTCGAGTGGATAAAACTGCGCTACACAAACATACAAATCAGCCAAATATTATTGGTCACCTACCTACCTTGGCAGGCCTCTTGTTAAAACCAGTAGACTACTGGTTTTGACAAGAGGCGCCAAAAATTTACTTGCGCCAGGCGCGACGGCCTCCGTAGTCAAGGGGCATGGCTCTTGACTCGCAATCCGGGATAGAATCCCGGCGTGTGCAAATAAATTTTATTTGATTTATTTGTGTTACTTGCGGCACTTTCCAAAGTGGAAGATACTTTCAGTATCGCCCTAGTGTAAGACCACCATTCACAATCGAAACGTTGCTTGAAATGGTTTCATCCGTGTTTAGTGACCAGATCTGAATAGCCAGGTACTTCCCCACCTTCCTCTCCTTCCCTCCCAACTACCTTCAGCCTCACAACATACCCCCTCCAGACGGGAGCAGCTGGGACTCTTGTGAGGAATTCACATAAAAAAGGCGCCATTTGTATCAAGGCCGGCCGCACCTGATGACTATACAAACATAAGATATGTAGGGACCACACACCACACATTTCAAAGGATAAATACAGTAAAAATACATTCAAATACATAGTAAAAATGTCCTTTTTATTATAAAATTGACGAACAAGTATAAAAGACCTTAAAAATAATTACGTTTTTATAAATACGGTAGTTTTATAATACTTTACAATAAAGTAAGTTTATTCATGTTTGGATACAATTAAATATTAATTGTTTATAAATTAAAGTCTGTTCAGTATACTCGACTTGAATGATAATATTGAACTCAAGGCTTCAGGACAGACTAGCACTATTATGTACAAACAACTTTATCACTTGTTTTATGTACTTATTCCAACATGAATAGTATGTTTATAATTTATACCTATTTATGGTAAATCTGAAATGCGCTATACAAGACAAATGTAGTAGATATTACATCCTGTTTGCTTTAATTTAAATGATGTTGTTAGCACCAAACGATACGTACAATATTATTTTTATTAGGTACACGTCGATGACTCCACTATTTCACTTGCATTCTGATAAGAATGACGCATTTACTATTGATGTCAAGTATTTATTGAATTAAACTATTGTAGAAGTACACTTGATACACTTGCAATAACTGCGGCAATCGTCGATTCAAAAATGCGTCGATAACACATTCATAGAATCTGAATCACGTTTTATCGGTGAGTAAATCCAGTTTCCTTGGTATTTATCTCTGCCTTTGTCAGGCAGTCAACCAGCGACCAGCGTGAGTCACCTGCGCTGGAGCGTGACGCATCCTCATGACTAGAGGGAGAGGCTGGGACTATACCGCTATGGCCTGTTGATGTGGGGCGCGGGGAGGGTGAGGTCTACAGCTCGAAGGACTGTTGTTACTAATATTACTACCAGCGTATCTCGCCCTTTTCACTTCTTGTTTCTCGTCGCAAGGTCGCTTCACAGCAGTCGTCCTGTCACTGTCCTTATCACTAACTTCTTCTTGTGGGGCGCTTTGGGGCTCCTCTCTCAATCTAGAATCGAGATCGTCACAAAGAACTTTAGGTTGCTCCGTCACTCTGCTTTCACATTTGTCACTAACGGCGAACTCTGTTGGGACGTTGACCCGACACTCAACCTTCTCGGAAGAGATGAGTTGCTGTCTGGCGAGTTTGGCTTCCTCCATGAAGACAAGCCTGGCCTTCTGCAGGACGGTGGCTACGAGCAGGTTGCGGCGGAGGCCGCCTCCTCCCCGGCAGATCTTGCCCAAGGATAGTCCGATGAGGATCCTCGCCTGACCGCCCGGAGACTGCGTGGAAGCCATGTGTGTGCTGGTGTCGGGAGGTGCTGCGGGGTGGTGCGGGGTAGTAGAGTTAGAACTAGACACTGGACCAGACGCTGCCACGATCCGTAGCAGACTGTAGACAGCGAACAAGTGTGGAGGGGTGACCCCCGCTCTCCCATATATATTCAGTCGTGACGTAGCTTCTTTCCTTCAAGAACAAAATATCATTGATCGGCACGTTTGGTTCGAGAGCTTTTTTGTGTTTAGCAAAATACCTAGAAAAAATAACACACCTAAAGGCAAAGGGTTCTGTAGTTTTTTTATAATATTATGTAGTTTTTTTAAAATATAATATAGGTATATGTTTTTTTTTAAACTCAAAATACAAACGGTAAACACTTGAATCTATTATGTACATCATATTTGGAGTCCTTTTCGTCGAATAACGTTTTTTTTTTATTTGAGCTTTTGTTTTCGAGGAAATCGAGTCCAAAGTTTGGTCAATTTAAAAAAAATCGGTCTATAGGGTAATATTTTTAATAATTTTTAAATAATAGGATAACAGCTGTTTAATGTCTATTAAAATGCGTCGAGGCGAAGACCCGGCCAAAATATTTAAACCAGTTGTTAAAGTTGGACAAACAAAAAAAGTGTACATAATGATTAAAAAAAATAACTCATTCTTAACGGGGCTAGTTATCAATATCACATCCAATATCCCCACAATGCTGCAATGCCCCAATTAGAGGGTAATATTTGCCGGGTCTTAAAGTTCTACCTTGGCAAGAAAACATTTTACCTATAATAATAACGTTAGTATCCACATGTTTGAAAATTTACAAAAAACATCGTAGTGTATAGGTTAATCACATAGTTTCAGTTTACTTCAATAGATATCAATAGCATAGTTAGTAATACAAAAAATTTCCATTTCCCAATAGATGGCATGAGTATGATATCAGAAGAGTACCTCACGAAAACGGCGCTATATAAATTAGCCAAATATTATTATTATTATCATCGTTCTTGTCTTAGGCACGAGTGGTTAAGATGATTGCCGAAGGCATTTGAGAGTTGGGCGAGAACTTCAGTTCGCCAGCGTGGAGTCCATCTCAGTTCACTAATTCCAAGAATATCCACTTTTATTCTTCCCATTTCCTGTATCGTATTATCCAATTTACCACTGTATAAACTTCTAATATTACATGTTTCTAATTTTGCCTTTGAATTCACTATTTTGAACCGGAGATTCTTATATTATTAATAAATAAATAAATTAATTAATAAAACCCCAGCGTTCCGTCTCACTTACACTCGCCTGAAATCGTAGATCTCCATCCCAATAGAATTTGGAAAGCACAGTTTTGTATGGAATTATAGGCCCACATTGTGCCTATAACTGGATCACGAAACACGCCCACAAGGCACTTCTTGTATTATTCTTTATTATTGGCCCATTTGGCGCTCTATCTCTTACACTTGCATAACATATATCCCATTTGACCGAAAGGAAAATGATAATGAACCACAGTTCTCTCTTTTAAATTTAAGCAACGAATGGTCAATCTCATGCCCGGTCTGGTGGAACACTTTTATACGATTTTTTTTTGAAATTCGAGTTGGAATACCAGGTAAAAGTTGCTTTATGTAATTGTAAATAACACTCCTCAATTTTGAAGTTCTAGCTCGACAGCTTGAGTTCCCGCCATATACTTGAAATTTTATTTTTTAAGTTTTTATAGACGTTTTGTATTAAATACCCTATAAAAAAAAAAATATATATATAATATGTTATGCATTAAATGATAGAATAAAAGTAGATTTACACAGGTTCAGAAAGTTATGTTGGTATGAATAACATCATTTTTTATAACAAAAATCCCTTTTCGTCTCAAACTTTAGTATGAGCTTTCGAGATGCTAATTTAGATTTTATGAATCCCTCTCGTCTTGTCTTGTTGCATACCCTTATAGCTGCTTCTGTCACAACTTTTACAGATCTTTCCACAGCCTGGGTGTGGCAAGGCAGTCTCACAAACTCCAATACTGTATCTTCTCCATTTTCAATAAGATCTGTAACTAGTCGTAGGAAATATTCATCAGTATTGGGGGTTCGTATATATTTTGTTGCCATCCAATCATGTCTATGTAAGAACGTGCATTTAAGTTCACTGTTGGCACCTCAAACATGCAACATATTAACTTGATGAGCCTTTAAAATGCGTCTTGCAGCGAGTTCTCTAATGTGCTTACGTGAATATGTTATCATACTCAACAAGTTTTCTGGATGAACAAATAAAAACAGGGTCCACTATCGCTAACAACTCGTTGGACAAATATCTAGTGCTGCTAGTGAGCTTCCATAAATTATTTGAACCATCTTTGGAGGATGAATGTGTTTTGATAGCAAACTAGACAGGAGCGTATGATTTTACGACAAACATTGCTAAAGTCACAAGATTTTGTTGTGGATTTTCCATAAAAATATACAAACGCAGTATGCGATTAACTCTTGTCAACCAGCGGGCATGGGATAGTTTACCTGGTCTTCTCTGTAATAAATCAGAAGAGCAGGATCCATTTATGACAGCAGTAGTAATTTCTTGTAAATATTTCTGGTCTGTACTGAGATCTGTGGATATTTGTGAAGGTAGTTCACCTTCTATCTTATCAAAGTTGGCCAACGGCAGCGTCTCGCATATAATAATAATTATTATTATAGAGCGCCGTTTTTGTGAAAAATCACCTCAATGGCGCTTTACCAATTTGACCTGCAAATGATTTAGGTCCTGCAGTAGGGCCATCCAAATAAATAAACAAATGCCTCAATGGTAACTCATTGCCGTGTAAGAGACAAATTATCTATTGCAATGGTCGAGATAGTCCGTTTGATTATGATAGCATGTAACTTGTAAAATAACGGAAACAGACTTGTAAATAAAAAAAATTTCGAGCATACTTTACGATTTTTTTCTATTGAGGGAATTTCATATAATTTGCGTTTCGGCGTGGGGAATGTATAGATATTATCTTCAAAAATAACATATATTTTTTTAAGAGCATAAAAATTTCAAATGTTTAAGGGAGGTTTGCAAGAAATCGGTAGAAATTCGGACAGCGGCCTCTTAAGCGGCAGTAGTTTTTTTCTTTAGAATATTTTAAAAATGTCTCTTGACAGAGAGCATTATTAGGGATTTCTTCTGGCAGATGATCGAAAAAAGTTCTTCCCTGGTAAGTGTAATGGTGTTGTGCAAAAGACGTATTTAGTTTTGGGCATAGAAAAACATGTTCAAGTCACGTTCTGTGTTCATTTAAAAATAGACATTTATCTTTTTCTTTTATAATTTGAATTATTGAATTTTTAATATATAAATCTTTAAATGTAGGTACTTGGAATTCATCAAAGAGGCTTTCTGTTGGGTAGTCCAAGGATTTTTTAAATATAATTTTAATAATTGTTCTTTGTACAATTTCTATTGGAAGAAGATTACATTTATACGCGGATCCCCAAATAATAATAGCGTATTATAAAGTGGATTGAACTAAGGCATAGTAGATTAAAAATAGATTTTTTATCGACAGAAAATTTCTAATTCTTAAAAATATGTATATTAATTTTCTTATTTTGTTTACTACTTGATATATTTGTTCTTTGCATTTCAGATTTTTATCGATAATTACTCCTATATATTTAATTTTATTTGTTGTTTTTAATATTGTACAGTTTGATTTGCAATAGTTTTGGCTGTGAATTTTAGTATTTTCATGTATGACACTGTTAAAAATTTTAGGGGCATCGTTTAAATGGATTGCTAAATTAGAGTCGAAAAAATTCTTAAGCGTGTTGATGTCTTCCATGACCTTTAATTCTACATTTTCCCAAGTCTTTCACTTATTATTAATACTGTATCGTCGGCGATGTAATTTGACCATGTCAAGGTTAAAAAATAATCGTTTACATATATGGTAAATAGGATTGGTCCAAGCACTGTACCTTGGCGATTCCAAAACTTGAAATATTTTGATCACTATTAACATGATTGATTTTTACCACTTGAGAGCGGTTTTTTTAAGTAGTTGGTGATCCATTTAATCGCGTTGACTTTTATATCAATATTATTTAATTTTTTTTAATAGCATCTCATGAGATATGCTATCGAATGCCTTTCTGAGGTCAATAAATATACCCGCACATTTTTACCTTTATCTAATGGTTCGTAAATGTATGAAGTTACGTTAGCAATAGCATCTTGTGTGCTGAGTGATTTTATAAAACCAAACAACTTTTTGTGTATTATTTTATTACTATCTAGGAAATTTAAAAATTGTTTTTTTTACTATTTTTTTCAAAGATCTTTCCTGTATTAGAAATTAGACAGATTGGGCGATAATTTGTTACCTGGTGTGGATCTTTAGATTTGTAAATAGGTGAGATATTCGCTATTAAATGTACAATGATTTTTTTATATTACTGTAAGTTTCCTAAATAAACTTTAAAAGAAAAGCGTAACACGTCTACATTACCCCACAACAGCTTTATCAAAAAAAACAACCGCATCATGATTTTTTCCCCAAAAGTGGTAGGTAGAAACAACATAAAACAAATCCTGTACAATATTAATAATATCTCCTATTTCTGACATTTCCCATGCATTCTGATGACAGTGTGCTACACTAGCGCCTCCTAGCGGTCAACATTAGTGATCCTGCCAATATTTTAGTGGAGTTGGGGATATTATTAACATTATACGGTATTTGACAAAAGTTAATTATTTGCTCGTGCCAATGGTTTCAGACCCCCCGCTGTCTGGTATGACGTTCCCCGGCGGTGACGCACGACGGGAATGACGCACGCGGAACTCGTAACCGATAAAGCGGTAGGCAGTAGGTACTGAAAAATCCTTCACGATTTATCATCTATGACATTGCGAATGCGAACGAGAACTTGCATGGGGATTATCATCTAGATGTGAAAATAATTAAGCCTTTGTATAAACATTGCCCACATGTTCTACAGCAAACAGTTAGATAATCATTTAGGAAAAAATACATTTTTATCGCATTTAAAATAATAACATGACGGACGTGCGTATCTCCTGCTTACACCTTATTTTCGTTGATTCTTCTTCATTGATATAGTATATATCTATGTTCTTCTTATATTAATTTTTGTTGAAATGTCGTCACAGATAATTGGAGTGATAATTTCAAATTGAACCCTCTCTGTAGTCCGTACGTCTGTAGGTTTTTGTTTCTAAGAAATTATCAAACGTAACGTAAAAAAAATAAGTAAAGTACCAGGCAAATTACGTCATCTTTGAATTAACAATTTCGTATTGTAAGTGATGTACGGCTTGTGAAATTGTGAAGCTGACCTTGGTAGAGTTATGACGTAATAAGAAGTTTTTCACGTTTTCACAAATTTCCCCAAATGGTTGTAGAGGTTTTTTTCCTAGATCAGATGATACACTCGTAGTAAACATATATATGTATAGAATCTGATAGTGTAATACTATAGTCTGTGGTACATAACAGAAAGCATGCGCAGTTGTGACCTCGGGGTCATACAACTTTCGACATTCAAAATAAAATAATATGTAATTGGGGGCGGGTAGTTATTGTGAGTGGGAGGGTTTGTTGTATTGTAGGTACCTTTTACCTACCCTATCTCTCAGCAATGAAATTACTATAAAATATCTAGGTAAGTAATCCCTACATATTATAAAACGAAGTCCTCCGCCGCGCCTGTCTGTCTGTCTGTTCGCGATAAACTCAAAACTGAACGGATTTCAATTTGCGGTTTTCACCAATACAAGTGATTCATAAGGAAGGTTTAGGTATATAATTTGTCAAGGTTTTATGTAAATTGGTAGAAATATGCTTATCATATACATATAAAGGTGGACGAGCGGGCTGGCAAGCGGGTGGTGTGGATTTGATTTGTATGCAAATCTACAGTTTTATGCCGAGGTTGATGAAATTTTGCAAATGTGACCTTCAAAATAAGAGGAAGGTTACTGTCTACATTTGATTCCGATAACTCTATATGTAAAGCCCGGGCATCGCCGGGTATTTCAGCTAGTATAAAATATACCTATATAACAGATATCAAATAATATACCTACACTCTGTTTATTTCGTTAAGCGTGTAGGTATGGGTAAACTCTAAAAGAAATATTTAAATCTATAGGAATCTACAGTAGGTATGGACCATGTACGGTAGGTGTATTTGTATTTATTTTTTATGTGTATACCTCACAAGAATCACAACTGCTCCCGCCTGGAGCCAGTGAGATTATGGCGTCCCCGATTGGGGTATGTTTTGAGGCTGAAGGTAGTGGAGAGGGGAAGGAGATGAGGAAGAGGAAGGTGGGGAAATATCTGGCTATTCAGATCTGGTCACCAATCACAGCTAAAGCCTTTTCAAGCAACGTTTTAATACTGAATGGCAGTCTTACACCAGGGTGATACTGATAGTATCTTACACTCTGGAACGTGCCGTAAATATATATCATAGGTAGGTAGATATATTATTTTAAATGAATCATGAAATTGTGAAATAACATAAATTAATCAAATAAAATTTATTTGCCCATTATTATTTTTAATTAATGAAATTGTGAAATAAGAAAAATTCGTCTAATAAATTTTATTTGCACCGGGATTTGAATCCGGAACTTTGGATCCTAGAAACTTGCCTCTCAACTATAAAGGACGTCAAACTATAGGCTATACGCTATACGCCTATATGCTTACGGTATAAAACATTTAATAATATTGCTTGTTTAAAACTGAAATAAACCTAAGATTCGTCTTTCTAAATAATATCAACTATCTAATATATCTTTTTGTTTTTGTTTTAAAGAAATACGAAAATTCCTTGGTTACGAATAACCCGACAATATTTGAAAATCTCCTACTATATAGTACTACGGTAAGCGGAAAATGATGCTTGTGTCGTGATGGCGGCCTTAGCCAGCCGAGGAAATGAACTCTTGACTCCTGGGACCCAAACGTTACGCCAACTTAGCCACATATCTATTTGTATTTTGTTCGTAAATTTTAAAATCACAACGAGCCACTTTCCACCGGATATAAAAATTACGCAAAAACATATTTACAAAAAATTGAGTGCATTAATATTATAGTACCTGTATAACGTATATACCTAAGTATTTTCAATTTATATACTATAAAACAAACGGTTCCATGCCAACTCAGAATGAAACCACGTTATTAAAAGCTATGAAAAAATAATTTTAAAATAGCCGGTAACCCTAATCTAACTTAACATATTTAAACATTCTTTTATATTTTTTTATCATCACTCTTAATGACCTCTCTGAGGTGGTTCTGAGTTGGTTTCATTCTGAGTTAGCCGGTCACCAAAACAAACTTATGAATACAAAGATAATACTGCCGTTATTTTAAAACTAAATCGAAGTTTCAATTTATTTTCCGCGTCAGAGCTTTCTCGTCAGATAGAAATAAGTAAATACCTATATAGATACATACTAGGTACATACTAATAGGAAAATTATGTAGTAGAATGTCTATGCACATTATTTATAATCCTTGGCATCAATTAAAATTTATTTCTTCATTTATTTGTTTCGCGAACTAGGATACGAAGATAATCTAAAATAATCTAATAACTAAATATCCAGCGGCAGGCAACTATTCTTGTTCTCTTGAGTGTGGTGATTTGCGTTTTCATTGAAAACTGTGGGTTTTTTCTCGGAACATCCGTTTAGGGAAGAACCAATCACGCGATAAAATTTAATACAAATCTGAAAAACAGATTAGATGAGTCAGAATGTTTATACCGTTGTAAGTTATATAGAATTAAATAGATACCTACTTACTTTCACTATAATACGACTAGTTATGGGGCAAGGTCCATTGAAAATGCGTTTAAAATTAACAAGGTTAGCTCATCGAGGGGGTACAGCGTTGATTTGCTAAAAATTCATGTCGTAGCTTGAAGTCCGTGTTCCACTGGAAGATTTGAATTAACTAGGTACATTACAAGTAGCAGTGTTTTACTTCGAGCTACGTCACGCGTTCGAAATTTCGAAAGCGGCCCGACGAATTTTTTTTCGAATTTCTACGAACCTTGGTGATGGGGTACACCAAGGTTCGTAGTGGTTCGTGGACCACCACCGTACACAGCAGTAGGATCCTAAAAATTACCGACATTTTATATCGTCGTCCATCTTTCAAAAAGGCGTATCTCGAATTTATTGATTTTTCAGAAGACAATTTTCGTCTTAAATAATAATCTTTCTGATTTTCACAAATATTTCTTTACGATGTAGTTTTATTTTATAAACTTTACTTAATTTAAAAAAAAATGAAATATAAATAGTTTTTTAAAAATTAAATAAAACAATATTGAGATAGGTACGACTTATTGTTTGAAATTAGGAACCTGTGCATTGCTCCACATTTTTAATACAAGATAAGTCTGTTTGCATTATATTCACTTTAATTAAGGTTATCTGGAACTTTTAGACATTGGAGAAATAACCATTAGTAAAATTTTTCAAAAGAAGCAAACACATTGTGACTCGAAATGAAAAAAAAACTCGCTTTTAAGTCACTTTATTGATATATTTTCACTGTCTACAGGTTTCGGTATCTCCGTATATCTCTATATACCATCATCAGATCGTGTTCATTTCCGTAAAAATGGTTTGTAGGTAACATTGAAAAAATAGTTCCATTAAAAAACAAGAGTCTTCTTGTCTTCCCAATATAAACAATAGATACACGTACTTCCAAAAAAAAACAAGCATGATAAAAAATATTTAAATTACTTTTGTGGAGGGTACCTACCTTTAAAGGGTAGATGAGCTTTTATAATAGAATTATTATTTAGTCCAGTGCTTCCATCTGAAAAAAGATATATGAGGAACGGCTGCCTTTTTAATGCAAAACTTAATTTTGGATTTGAGGCCAAAATATCAAACTAAATTGAATAATTATTTTTTTAAACAAAAGATATGGTAAATGTCTAGTACGGTACGGATATTATCTGCTCCTTTATTTAGTTTTAAATTATAAAATATAGGCGATTAAAGAATTCAATTCATGATTTCAATGGCAACTTTGGTATTTTTTGTGAGTTAATTATAATTATTTTAAAATAATCTTGCCCTACCTACTGCGTTAGTAACAATAAATTAAAAAAAACATTTTGTCGGGTAGAAATTTGAATTTCTATACGACAATTTGTATTCCAACGTAAATCTATTATTTGTATTTTAATTTTACGCCAATTAAGAATCAAATTGCTCTTTTTAATCAGTTTAATTATTTATATTTATTTCGTCATATTTCCATTATAAATAGGGTAAATATTCGGAACAAACGTCAACGGTTAATACGCACTTTTTTAAAAAAAAAACCTTTAGATTCTTCTTAATTACCATAAAAGACAACTATTTGCATTGGGGGAGGTTGAAAATGTTACATTTTTAATTTTAGTTACGTAAATTGAAAATTTGCTTTCGTATTTAGACACAACGCTTCACCATATGCAATTTGTAATGATAATTGTCATTTTATTATGTTGGTATTACTGATACTATATGGAAGGCTACATCATACCGTAATTGACTTCATGGCAATATATTCAAAGGCGCGTAACCGAAAAAACCTATACGCTAGGTTTGTGTAACATGGTTTGTGATTCAAAAGAAAGTGCCCCTTTATAACGCCTACTCACGTCAAGGCAAGAAAAACATCCCAGTGCACCCACCCACCCACCATCCCAGTTTTCAAGTAGTTTAGCGGCTACGCTAGGTTAGTGTAACATGGAATGTAAAATATCAGTAATACCAACATATTAAAATAACAATAATATGGCAAACAGTGATTTGACAGTGTTAAAGCAAATTTTCAATTTACGTAACAAAAATTAAAAATGTAACATTTTCAACCTCCCCTGCAAATAGTTGTCTTTTATGGTAATTAAGAAGAATCTAAAAGTTTTATCAAAAAAAGTGCGTATTAACCGTTGACGTTTGTTCCGAAGAATTACCATAAATAGAGTTAGGTATATGTTTTTTTTTAAGTATCATTAATTCACAAACAATTGTGACTATATTAATAACTACTACTGACTACAAAATTAAAACCGGTGCGTGTGTTGTGAAAATAATTATTATAGATATCTTTGAAATCCAGACAAGCGATAAAGTAGGTAGTAAACTACCTATCTCTTTTTAAAAATTATTTATCAACTAATATAATATACCTACACAAAATAATTTTTTTCTGGTATATGCCACCTCACTAGGCTGAGCCTGTTCTGAGGTATAATAAAATATCTGTATTATATTTTACAATACGACTATTTCTTTCAAATTATTGCCTAATTATTTTTCACCCTTCAAGGGTGTTCTAGGCCCTCATTTCAAATTATGGAGAGAGGGAATGTTAATTTGTATATTAATTTTATTTAATAACTCATACATATATCTCATAATGTTACATTTTCGTGTAAACAAGCTTATGGGTCCAAGTGGTTAAATGAGCATATTTCAAAATTATATGGAAGATTGGAGTGGAGTTCAGACTCATTTTTATTTCGGCAAGTCAAGTTATTTCTCATGATTTTCATGGGTAACGACTTACGACTAATCGTAACAAAAAGTGGTTTATTTACGATTAAATAAGTCTCAAGGTAAAATTCTTTTTCAACTTCCGTGTCCGTACAGAGTTATTAATTGACAAGAGGTAGAATGATCATAGACCGTACAATAAATCATAATAATATTTGAATAAAATACGCGTTTATTTATTTATTAATGCACATTTCAATGATGATGTGCTACGTTGTACCTACGTGTTCGCATAAACGTAGCATAGCTAACAGCCTATCAATAATAATATTAGTATTTTTTTCTTTATAAGACAATGCTTCATTGATAATAAATGCATTTAAATTTAGATCCATTTAATTACGATTACAGAGTGCAGTTGCACTAAAATGTTTGTCCTTGAAAATAAATTACCCGACGTAGGTATTCAATGATATGAAACAGTTAACATTAAAAAAGAAGTTGTCCTCTCTAATAATATGGACACTAGGTAAATATTTTCACACTATGCAAAAATCTACGAATGTACGTAAGTATATCGAATTTCGTAATGCAGAAAATAATGGCCTTTTTGTGTTTTTTTTTACATTAGCTCCACAGGCCCCGAGGAACGTAATTCCCCTCAATGCCTATGTCAGGATGCTGTGTGGAGGGTCTTTTTAGGAAATGAAGTCCTGGGAAGGAAAAATACATAGGATAAAAAGGCGTAAGAATCTGGGGGTCAGTGTGTCCAAGAGTGATGGACGTATGAATCCGTTCCTCCCCACTGCGGTGCAAGACGATGTTCCGAGTTCCGAGAGAGTGCTGCTGATCTCCCTTCACCAAACTCTCTCTCTCTCTCGTCATTTGTTTGTTATCAAACAAATGTTTCCGAGGCGGCGCGGGCGGTACCCAAAATCGCCTCCCAAATTGACGCATATTATAGAATAATTTCACCATTAGGTGTAAGATGGTGTGGTTCATATTGACTCCTCTCTCCCCTTCTAAACATGGTGGTTCAGTGGTTCATATTGACCCTTCTCAAAAACACATAAATTTAATTAAGGTTATCATTTTCAAATATTGTGTAAAGACATAACCTTCCAGATGCAGAACGGCTGTAGTAAAGCGAAATAACATCCCTCGGAACAAGTTTTCAGTATCCGAAATTGTACGAATTTTACTTAAAATGTTTACAGGTGTGATGAAAAAAAATCATGGCCCCAAAGTTTCATCGCAATCGGATGAACGGTTAGCAACGGATAATTCCATGATGCCAGAACTCACTATTACCTATATATGGAAATCCTCGCGGGAGCGCACACATCAAGTCCCCAAAGTTTCATCGAAATCGGATGAACGGTTAGCAATGCATAATTTCATGATGCCAGAACTCACTATGGTTTAAAGAAACCATCGCGGGCATGCGCACATCAAATCCCCAAAGTTTCATCGCAATCGGATGAATGGTTTAGCAACGCATAGACATCTCATATATTATATAGAAACCCAGAAACATACATATTTAGATTTTTATATATACAGAGATTCTGAAAATTAGAATTATCACAGTGTAAGGCCGTAAGGACAGAAGGAACTTGAGTTTGAAGGGCACGTGGATCAATTTTGTCGTATGTACCTAATAATTATAGTTTTGCACTAAGGCAGGAATTCAATACGCACCCCCAACCCAACCAAAGTTCAAGGGTGTTGATGTCTACAAGCGCCATAGCGAGGTAGGTATTCGTACTTTGACGCTTGGGGAATGCATTCGATGCAAATAGGATAAATAATCGTTTATTTCGTTCGAAAATCACAATCGAGATAATATTTTTTCTAATATCATACCGAAATTAGCGCTTTTTGGTCTAAACGGGCGAATACGTCAATAACCTCCGACGTGACGTCTGCATAGTGACGACTGTACAAAAATTAAACATGACGCGCAATGACTAGGTATTCAGTTCGATTAAAAATGATTTTCCAAATGTTTTTTCCTGCCAATTTTGACGCCCTTCAGATATCGCGAATGGGTCAGCGCCCCGGTCGTCCACTTCATTCACGGGCTCAGAAAAACCCCAGAATCTACATTTCCAATTCGAATCATTGTGACGTTGAATCGCCGATTGCACATTGTACTCATGTACTCGTACTGTACCACGTATTTCCGCACACCGTTTTAGAAATAATATCAATATCCTTTCCACGCGGCAATGGCGTGTTGTAGTTTGAGTACAGCACGCACGCGACGGGCGATATTAATAAATGGCCCGTACGAAAATAATTCCCGCTCCAATTTATCTATTTCTGTCGAGGTATTTTTTCGTCTGTAGTCTGTAGAGTGTAGTGTGGGTGGCAGTGGGTGGACTCTTTCCTGCTGCCGCGAATCGACGCGCGACTAAACAACCATTAGGGATGATAATTTATTTGTACATTTTTATTCGTGTTATCAAGAATACTCCTACAATGCACGACTCACGTTTATTGATATTTTGTTTACGTATTACTAGCGAGTTCCTGGCATGCGTTGCAATGCCACTTAATAAAGAAAATGTTTCTCCCTGCGCGTTCTTTCCCATTCGTCCCGTCCCCCTTCCTCTCCTGCGCCTCCTTCCTTCCTCTTCTTCCTCTCACGTGTTCCCACTCCGCCTCCTATCTCCCCATTAACCTCTCCCACTTCCCCCGTTTCTCTAACTCCCTTCCCGCGTTCCCCTTCCGGTACATTCAGTTTTCATACAGCTCGCGTGCCACCTATTGCAATTTATTTTATACAAATTCATTTAGGTAAGTTTCATCGCAATCGGAGTAATGGTGTAGGAAATAATTTCATGAGGCCAGAGCTCACTATTATATATAGTAACTATAGCGGGCATGCGCACATCAAATCCCCAACGTTTCATCGCAATCGGATGAATGGTTTAGCAACGTATAAGGAACAAACATTTATGCATGCAAGCAAGCAAACATTGATTTTTTATACATAGATAATATTTTTATATATTATGGTATCTTTCTACAATGTAATATAGTAGATACTACAGTAAGCACGTATGTATCTAATATTGAGTACGAATATTATGTAGGTATGTGTGTAAATATATCAGTGATGACCTCAATGCAATAGCGGTGATGATGCTTTAGAGATGAAGCAATCATTTTTTTCATATTTTGTACTACATAACTAGCTATAATAAGCAATTAGTGGTGATAACTGATAACAAACAATAACATGTTGTGTAACGTATTTCCATGTTGTATAAATTTATTTTTTTTTATTGGTGCCCTTTTTTACTCATTTAAAGTACGCTCTAGCGTGTTTAAATCGCACTTTATGGAACGCGCGTTTTTTAAAGTTACCATGGCAACATCAACAAATCAACAAAATGTGAAGTCTAAATGTCAACTTTTAACTATAAATCTGACAGGAATATTTTAAACGTCAAATGTGACAGATTGCAAATTAATGTTTGTGTTTTTCATTTCCATGACAACAAGATATTGTGATGTCACATCACGAATTCATTAATAGTTTTATTTCAAAAATTTTAATAATAATATCAATATTTATGTTTTCAAAGTGTACCAATAAAAAAAAATAGCGTAAAATATTCGTGGATAACTGGTCTTTAAAACACTTGCTTTATTTCGAGCACTCGGCTACGCCGTCGTGCTCGAAAAATCGCGCGTGTTTTAAAGACCTGTTTATCCACTTATATTTTAATATACTATTTTACTAACTGAATGAGGACCTGTCCTATATATAGGCATGGGTGGCACCCGAGGCGGATAACGTGGTTGGTGTCACCCCCCCCCCCCCCCTAAAAGTTGACAAACACTAATTTCGACTCATACAAAATTGGTCTGTACTGGGGGGGGACTGTACTGGGGGGGAGAAGGACCTAGATAACATTATGAAGGCCGGCTCAAAACTGTCTGCAGGTGGATTTAAGATAGTCAACCCCCTTGGACGCCTTCCCAAAATTGTAGTGTACAATGTTCCCAAAGAAGACCCGACTGCTGACCAAGCTCTGTTCGGTGAAATTTACGACAACAACCTGGAAGGGCACACTACCCTGACGAAAGAAGATCATCTTCGCACCATGAGGCGCGTCTCCCTTTTTGGGAAGAGAAATAAAGAAAAACGTACCCAACGATGAATATGGTCCTGACCTGCCACCCGGCAGCCAGGAAGGTACTAATCGACAGCGGGATGTGCTTCCTCGGGTGGAATGCCTGCCGGACGCGGGACTTCACAGGGGCGACGAGATGTTACAAGTGCCATCAGTACGGGCATATTAGTAAGAGCTGTGCTCAAGAAAAAGAATCGTGTCGCCACTGCGCCGCTGTAGGTCACTCTTTTGAGGATTGCCCCAAGAAAGCGCAACCCGCTGTCTGTGCCACCTGTACCAGATTCAAGAAACGTGCAGATCATCCGACGGGTGACAGAGATTGTCCGGCCCAAAAGGCTGCTATTGAAGCTGCCTTTCGCTTAACGGACTATGGCTCCTCTTAATCCCCTTTACCTAGGTCAGGTCAACCTTCAGAGATCCCGGATGGCCACGCTGGAGGTGCTGAAGGTCATGTCTGACCACAAGATTGATATCATGCTCATTCAGGAACAATACACCTGGGAAGGTAAGACCCCCATTAATTTTCCGGGCGCGGTTCTCGAAGTGGGCCACTCGCCGGGGGCGGGAGTCCTGGTCAACACCTCGTTGATCAGTCCCCTCCTCCTGGCTGGTCTTTCTGATGAGTTCCAAACCTGTGTATTGTTACGATACGCCCCTGAAGCGAGTAGATTCCAGAACGGCAACCAGAACGCAAGCAGACAAGCCGCAACAACTCCCCTCTTCCCCCCCTGTTTCCTGCTTCCCGCTTCCCTCCCCCGTGCCCGGCCACTGGGCATTCCACTGCCACTCGTCAGACGAGATTCGAGCGCCCTTGCGAACAGACCTACGCGGCCTGTGGCCGCGCGGACCCAAATTCAATGTGGCCGCGATGTATTATTGAAATACCTACGAGTAGAGTCGGCCTTTTCGCCGTGCCATATAGTTCGGTCTATTTAGACTACGAAAGTGCCTGATGGAACTTCCACATGAGGCGAGGATCCTGCAAATCCACATGTAAGCTGTATCTTTGATTTCCTCTTTTAAATGTGTCCGTAATCAGTGAAATGTAGGGCCCCGCGAAAATCACCACTCGGAGAGTTTCGTTTTGAGAGAGAGACAACGAGAGATTAAACACTTTAGCTAGGTTTGTGTAATTTGCATTTCTTGTATTGAATTGTACTGTAGAAACCTATGTACTGTGTTTGAGTTTACAATACATGTCCTAAAGATTCAACTTTGTTATTATTCTGCTGCGGCAGGAGGATTATTGACCAGAGTGTATCCCGTTGGACGCCGGAAGGTAGAGAGAAATTCCTTAGCTTTGAGCGACTCACCCCCTGAATAGAGAGTACCACTGTTCCCGCTGAGAGCTAGCCGTGGGACATGTTGAGGCCCCGGAGCTGGTGCTGGTTTGGTAGCCAACATCGGGGACTCTAACAGTATGTATCAGATTTGGCGATACTGAGATCTTTTTGATCTCAGTTTATTTTAAATATGGGAACCCGGTAGGACCCCACATCCTGAGTCTGACGCGCGCGCTCAACGCGCTTAAAGGCCGTAACATAGTTATCGGAGGTGACTTTAATGCACGCTCACCATTATGGTTTGACACTAGTGACTGTAGGACGGAACGTTCAGACGCCGTCGAGGACCTGATTGCGGCGCAAGGTCTTAGCATTATCAATGAACAGAGTTCTTTTTTTACCTTTTCAAACATACATGGTGAGAGCAACATTGATCTAACTCTTTGCTCTGGATCTGTTGCGACCAGGATTTCAAAGTGGACAGTCCATGAGTGCGCTATAAACTCGGATCATAGATTAATCACATATACGGTTGGTGTAAAGAAAACAGAAGCTCCAAGATCCTCCTGGAATTTCAACACCACTAGGGCGAATTGGGATAACTTTGGGGAAGCGCTACGAGATACGTTAAGGGATTTTCAACACGTAGCAGCTACTGATCCGGACAATTCGGGAAATTTTTTCAATAGGGCGGTTGTATCTGCCGCCAACTCGTCTTTAGGAAGATTAAACCCGAAGACGAGTATTAAAACGCCGTGGTGGTCACCTGAGCTGACTTCGCTGAAGGGGGCCTTCAAGAGGGCCTGCAGGGCGCTAGGGCTGTCCAGGAGTGGTAACTGTACGGAGGAGGAGACGGTTGCTCTTCAGGCGAGCCTCAGGTCTGCCAGGTCGGCCTTCAAACGGGCCGTCCTTCGAGCGAAACGAGCTGCTTGGCATAACTGGGTTAAAGACGTGGGTAACGCCAACCCGTGGGAAATCCACAGCGCGATTGGAAAATCCGGGAAAGGTTCTGATCGGTATTTGTCAACAGTAATTGGGTTCACAGATGGGAGGAACGCTGAGACTGTGGACGTGGCCTCCACTCTCAAGACACTATTGGGCGAGTTAGTTCCTTTAGAGTCAGTAGTTGGGGAAAGTGACCACCATAAACAGATTAGAAATCTAGCACGGCTACCACCTAGAGACCTCGCCCAAGAGGCTAACTTCACTAGAGTCACTAAAGCTGAAATTGATGTGATAATTAAGGGTTTGGGTCCTAAGAAGGCACCAGGGCATGATAGGCTCAATGGCGTGATTGCGAAGCAAGTCTGGGTCCACGCCAAGGAAGAGCTCTTCCAGGTGATGGACACGTGCCTGAGGAGAGGAGTTTTCCCCTCCGAGTGGAAGCGCGGCGTGCTCCGGATCATACCAAAGGGGAACGGAAAACCACTGACCGACATCAAGGCGTACCGGCAAATTACCCTCCTCCCAGTACTCGGCAAAATTCTGGAGAAACTGATACGAGAGCGACTTCGGCAAACCCTGTCTCCGGCAAGTGACCTGCAGTTTGGCTTCGTCCCCGGTAGATCCACGGTGCACGCCCTGTCGTATGTGCTTGACTGGGTGAAGGCTTGTCCAAAGAGGTATGTAGTTGCAATCTTCCTCGATATCACTGGTGCCTTCGATCACGCGTGGTGGGACATGATACGGACAAAGGTGAAAAACAGGCAGTGTTCCAAACTTTTGTTCCAAGCAATCGACGATTACCTTTCCAATCGTACTATCACGATTTGCTTCGGAGACTTTTTGATCCAGAGGGAAGCTGACATGGGATGCCCGCAGGGCTCCATTCCTGGACCTGACCTGTGGAACATCAACTTTGACGACTCCTCCAGGTTACCCTTGCCTGAAGGATGTATCGCTGTCGACTACGCTGATGACAAAACGTATCTGGTCGCTGGGGACAGCAGAAAGGAAGTAGAGAGCAAAGGCAGTGAAGGTTTGAACATGTTCCTCGATTGGGGGAAAAGAAACAAGATGACCTTCGCTCCCCACAAGACCCAGGGCCTCCTGATGAAGGGCTTTCTCAGCAGAAAAAGAAATCCTGTCATCAAAATGGGGGATTCTACTGTCCGATTTTGCGAAACTGTTAAATATTTAGGCGTTACACTAGATCGATCGTCCTCTTTTCTGGCTCACGTTAAAGAAGTATCCAGCAAGGCCCAGGCTCTCTTCTTGAAGCTGAGGAGACTCTCCACAGCTGAGTGGGGATTGCGAAATCCGGCTTTGCGAACGCTATATAGGTGCGTGTACGTGGCGCAAGTCTCGTATGCCGCCTCTGTGTGGGAGCACCGCCTGGACAACTCGCTGATTCTCTTAGCTCTCAGGCGTGGCCAACGAACCCCCTTGCTGGCACTCTCTGGCGCGTATAGAACCGTTGCTTCGGACGCTTTACCCGTTTTGGCTGGCATATTGCCAATCGATCTGGAAATTAGGGAAGTGCTCACTAAGCAGAAATTAACTAGAGGAACCCCGGCCACTCACCTAGGTGTTGTTCTGACACCGGGCGGGCCGGGGACTCTCCCTGGACTGCTCCGTCAAATGAGGGATCTGTCGCTCCAAGAGTGGCAGGTCCGTTGGGATAGCTCGAATATGGGAAGATGGACCTTCTCCTTCTTCCCATCAGTTAAAATCAGAATGGAAGGGGCATATTTACAACTGGACCACCACATCACCCAGCTTCTGTCCAGGCATGGGGAATTCATGGGGGAGACTTTACACCCTCGCCCTGTCTCCCCATCCCAACTGCGCATGCGGATCGACGAACCAGTCAGCCGAGCACATTCTGTGGCACTGTGAGATCTTGACGGATGCGAGAGAGGAAATGCTCGATGGTTTGGACGTACCTATCAGACCAGTATGGAATACTGATCTGGTTTCGAATAAGACGAACTTCGAGTGTCTGAAGAAATTTGCAAGGATTTGGGTTGAGAGATGGCCTGAACTTAGAGTCGCTGACTAGTTTACTTTGACACCAGGTGTACTTGTTCCTGTTTTACCACGGACTATCCCATATGACTCTATCATCTTAATTTGCCAAGGATGTACAGTTTTTTTTTCTTTGTTTTTTATTTTACACTTTTATGTTTATTGTTTATACCCTCGACTTTTATAATTGAATACTGTACAGTATGTTTATTTTTTAGGTTTTTTTTACAGTTTGTTTTTTTTTTGCAAATGTAATTTTATGCTGTTTTTATTTTTTACATCTTGATTTTTCTATTAGCACTATTATGTTCACACATGTCCGCGTGATTTTACGCTCATGGCTTCTTTTTTTTTTTACACACATATTTTTTTTAACATTTTTATTTATACTTTAGGCTCTTTGGTTCCTGATACATATAGCGTAATTAAACGCACATGCCTATTTCATATTATTTTGGTTTTCTTGGTTGCCTTACTGTTTTTTATTATTTTTATTTTGTCATTTCTTTTAGTTTTGTTTAGCGAGTGAGAACTGAACTCCGTTGCCCGTTTTGTATCGTCCTTATCCCCATTTAAGGGGTTGGACCCTAGAACGTGTCCCCGTGTACGTGCCATGGCCGATCTCTTGGAACTGGTGGGGCTGCACCCGGCCACCGCGCTAACCCTCGTGACATGAAGAGGTTGGGGAGAGGGCTAAACGTCATCCGAAAGCTGTCCGTCCCGCCTCCAGTGACCCGACGCTTCTCTCCCTAGGGTCTTCTTTTTGATTTCCACACACTCCTCGTCTAGGCACCACCGGGTAGCTGGCTTACGGACGACGCTGCCGGTTATCGGGAGGCCTGACAACCAGCCTTATTCACTGTCTCTGGGACTGCCGGTGGCTGGTTTTCGGTAACACCAGTTCTACATTGTATATACGTTTATTTTTTCTTCCTTTTTTTATGCACAGTGCACGGTGCTGCCTGCTGGATCATTGTGTGGTCCTTCGCCGCAATGAGCTTCCCACTCATGACGGTTGTCGTTCATTTTGTTTTTTCCTTATATTTTCTCTATTACCTAGTTTTGTTACTAACACCTTGTTTGACTGTCCATGGGGCTCACTGCTTTAGCAGTGATTACCTTCATGGGCTTTAGAATTGTAGAATTGACCATCACAGTACATTCCTGTAGGCGCGCCTGCATACCGCCCTCTAACAACGTATGCGGGGACATTGAAGTTCTAGAATCGTTACATATTTTAAATGTAGAGTCGTTCATTAAAAAAATTAGATTCTTGCGAGAACTCCGAAGGGGCGACCATAAGTCGCCTATACCGGGGTGGGAATAGGTGGGTGAAAGCTTCAATGTACTGGGGGGGAGGGGGCTAGAGAATTGTGATGGGGGGGGGTGTCACCCAACCGAGTGCCACCCCCCGTCGGGTGGGCACCCGGGGCGGTCCACCCCCCCCCCCCCCCCCCCTGTTGAGTAAAAAATATTTGGACTCAAATATGTTCATGTAGATTATAAAGTCTGTGCGCGTAGATCTTTTAAACTACGCAACGGATTTTCATGCGGTTCTCACCAAAAGATAGAGTGATTCATGAGGAAGGTTTTTAACTAACTAACTAACTAACCATCACGCCGTTTCCCCGCAGGGGTAGGCAGAGAGGACGGACCGCCACACAACTCGATCTTGGCACACACTCTTTGCCTCGTTTTTAGGTACATAATTTATCAAGGTTTTGTGTAAATTGGTTGAAATATATCAATAAAGTGAGCGGCCTGGCAAGCGGGCAGCGGGCAGCGTGCTGGCAAGCGGGCCGTGAGGATTTTTGATTTAACAGATGGCGTTGGTTATAAAGGTTGGGTTAATGGCGTGGCGTTGTGTTTCGTTAGCCACAGCAACGTGTAGCCGGGTCTGCTAGTATATTATATTATGCACATATCCGAAATCAATGCAGAAAGTAGAATCACTCTACACTGCTCCATTATTATTTTTTTTAAATTTATTTATCCATATAAGTTTAATTACTTGCGATTTTTCGATGCCAGTCTCACTAGGATATACCTACATACTATGTAGTATCTACATAGGTATGTCGAGACAGACGTAGAGGTAAATAAATGTATGTACCTAAACGTGGTTTATTACATGAATATTTTCGGTTGAATCACTTTAAGCACTTCTAGATTTATTCTTTTTTCTATGATTTCAAAACTATGCCAAGTTTAATATTAAAATTAACCTACATCACAACTCACAACAATGGTATTCCTATTTTTAATCATCTATTTCTATTCGATTCCAATTTTATTTTCTTGAATGAAATGGAATTTGGAAGTGAAAATCAACCCAATGCCTGACATCCGATCGAGCTGAAACTCAGATAGACTCGTTATCGATGATAATGCATTCTATCAACTTTTTGGTGGCAATCAAGTACGTACACGCAAGTGCGGATCCAGGATTTCTTTCTGGGGGGGGCACAAGGGGCGGAGGGGGGGGGTCCGCCCCGGGTGCCACCCGATGGGGGGGGGGGTGCCACTCAAGAGCACATTCCCCCATTTTTATGAAGTTGAAATTTGTGTTTGGGGGCGTTCAAGAATTGCGTAATGCAATTTTTCAACCCCCCTCCCCCATGTAACGCGCAGTAACGTTTTCTTATACCCCCCCCCCTAAACGTTACGTAACGCCCAAGTGACAATTTTTACCTGAAAGTCACAATTAAGTTGCGCAAAGTACTGTAAAGTCGCTTAAATACCTTTTTTCTTGTTTTAATCGCGTTTGCGGTAATAAATAAAAGAAGAGATTTTTAACTCGCGATACATGCGTAGGTATATTGTTTATTTTATTTATGCAAGTTGCTATTTATAAAAAAAATTGGGAATTATTATTATTTTTATCCGCCTTGTATTCCTTCCGGATCTCCACAATTTAACAGTCTTTCCTCATGTCCCAAATGCAGTTTTACAAGTTCTCAAAAGGAAGATTTAAAAATCTACAGAATGATTCACAGAAGAGAAAAACCTTTTTCATGTCCTGACTGCAACTACTCGTGTTCTCAAAAGAGATACCTAAGAAGTCACTTGCTGACTCGTAGTGGAGAAAATTCTCCGACTGCAACTATATATGACTGCAACTATATATGTACTACGAAGTAATTACAACTATTCATGTACTTCGAAGTGAATGAAAATCTAAAATTCACATGTTTAACCACAGTGGAGAAAAACCTATTTCGTGTCCTGCAACTATTCTTTTTCTCGAAAAAAAATCCAAGATTTAAAAATCCACAGCGCGATTCATTGTGAAAAAAACCTGTGTAGTGAGTGCAACTATGCTTATACGAAGAGAAATTAAAAAAAATCGCATGTTTTCCCATAGTGGATAAAAACCTTTTTCGCTGCAAATATACATGTTCTACAAAATAACAAATGAAACGTCACATATTTACCCACAGAGGTGAAAAATCTTTTTCATGTCCCGATTGCCACTATTCATTTTATCGCAAGGGACATCTAATCACGTGTTAACCCACAGTGGACAAAAACCTTTTTCGTGTCCCGACTGCAACTAATCGTGTTCTCAAAAGGGACGTACAAGAACGCACTCGCTGATTAACGGTGGAGAGTAACCTTTTTCGTGTTCTGACTGCAACTATTCATGTACTACAAAGGGATATCTAAAAAATCTTATATTTACCAACAGAGGAGAAAACCCTTTATCAGAAAATTTATACATAATACTTGAACGGCCCTTTTGTCAACTATTATCGGGGGGTGGGGGGGACTTTTCCGACCGTGCTTTCCCCCGACCGTACCGCTCTCGCAAACGCTGATTATCATATTTCATTTGCATGAAAGGGATGCAACGAACGTAATTCGCAATTCCGGCCAGAAATAGACAAGAGTTTGACTCGTGTTTTTTCTGTTATTTTATTCATATATTTTAACAACTCTGATAATTTGTTTGCTTCCAAGTATGTACTGTGATGGAATCTCCACAGTACACAAAAATACCGTCCTGGGGGGGACACGTGCCCCCGTGCCCCCCCCCCCCTAAATCCGCCCTTGCGTACACGCGGACATATACCTGCCCATTTCTTCGAAATTGGATAACATTATATAGTGTTAGCAGCATGTTTGAATATTGCCGCTTCACACGTTTACGGCTCCAGAGGTACTGCTATCGCCTCTGGCGGCCAACGGGGAGACTACACCGTCTACAGCGGCCGGTAAAGGAGAGTACTACCAACAACACGGACAGCCAACGGCTGGATTTACAAATGGCGGAACACGGAATATAATCTTGCTGATTCTTGAATGTTGTTATTGTCAATTAACGTGGAGACAATATATTTCATCATAAATATTAACTTAGCGTTTTATTATTGCTAACAATAGTTAACATTTTACGGCTGCGTTATATTATGCGAAATAAATATCGGTTCTATCCAATCGGGATTTGGCTTAACTGTTAACGCCACTCACTTATTTGAGTCCATCACGGGAAGGAAGGTTCAATTCGAAGGTTCAATAAATTCAAAAAAATATTTTTTTTATAGCCAAAATAGTATATTAAAATATAAGTGGATAAACAGGTCTTTAAAACACGCGCGATTTTTCGAGCACGACGGCGTAGCCGAGTGCTCGAAATAAAGCAAGTGTTTTAAAGACCAGTTATCCACGAATATTTTACGCTATTTTTTTTTATTGGTACACTTTGAAAACATAAATATTGATATTATTATTAAAATTTTTGAAATAAAACTATTAATGAATTCGTGATGTGACATCACAATATCTTGTTGTCATGGAAATGAAAAACACAAACATTAATTTGCAATCTGTCACATTTGACGTTTAAAATATTCCTGTCAGATTTATAGTTAAAAGTTGACATTTAGACTTCACATTTTGTTGATTTGTTGATGTTGCCATGGTAACTTTAAAAAACGCGCGTTCCATAAAGTGCGATTTAAACACGCTAGAGCGTACTTTAAATGAGTAAAAAAGGGCACCAATAAAAAAAAATAATTTTTTAAAGAACACAATAAAAACAATTAGTAGATGTATTGTGGTAAAAAGCTTTGTTTTTGCGAATTGATTTGTTTTATTCATATAAGTACCGGACAATAATCCCAACTGCTCAAAAACATTTGAAGCCTGTGAGACTGTGGCATTCCCAATTAGAGTAGGTATATTGTGAGGCTAAAGATAGTGGGGAGGGAAAGAAGCTGGGGAAGAGGGAGGTGGGAAGTTCCTGGCTATTCAGATCTTGTCACCAAACATGGCTGAAGTCATTTCAGGCAACGCCTCGATTCTGAATGGTCTTTCACCAAGGCGATTCTGAAATCTACCATTCACGTTTAAAAAGCAATATACTTTTTATGTGACTGCTCCCGTCTGGAGCCAGTGAGACTATGGCATCCCCAATTAGAGTGTGTAGTTAGGCTGAAGGTAGTGGGGAGGGAAAGAAGATAGAGAAGAGGGAGGTGAGGAAGTTCCTGGCTATTCAGATCTGGTCACCAAACATGGCTAGAGTCATTTAAAGCAACGCTCTGATTCTGAATGGTCTTTCACCGGGGCGATACTGAAAGAATCTAAGTACCATTTTCTTTTAAAAAACAATATCTTAACTTTTTAAAGCCTTTTCTCACAAAATATAGTCACTATGTAATCGCCTTTTTCTGCTCAATAAACAGTATACACCAATATAAATTATAATGAATAAGTGAACCATTTAATTTTTTACTTCTTCAATATAATTACCTAAACTTAAATAAAATATAATAATTTATTTTTTTTTAAATTCAGTAACATACTCAATACTCATCCGATTTCAGCAATGTATCTATAATGTAATTCAAAAGAAACGTAACTGCATTTCTCATTTTTGGAGAAAACGGGGTTCGAAGATTATTTGACGAATTTTGAAATATTTGTATGTTAAATTAAACAACTGCAACACACAGATTTTTTTTTTCTGAAAACAGAGTTTCTTTAAATAATTTTTACATTAAAAATATATTAAATCTGTAATTGTTACAAATAAATATATCTTACTTTAGCAGTGAAATTAGACGATAAATATAGCGGATGTGATCTTTTTACAAAACAGTTGGTGAATTCACAGATATTTCGGCTTTTTTATAAAAATCGCGATTTTCGTGAGTTTCATTTGAATTTTTTCTTTTGAACTACATGAGTGAAATGGTAGCCTAATTTTAGAAATATGGAATACCCCCCTTGACTCTTACTACAAATTTGTTGTTCCCCGTACCCTCTATCTATCTGTTGTACACGTGTAATGAAAGTGGTGTTTCATTTGTAATTTTTAATAATTTCTTTATTATGTACATGATTTTAACAATCTAGTCACACAAACACAATTTACGCAATTTTATACAGAGTTTAACACGACTTCAGGCATTTTTAACTATTGATTCTACATGCGTGCCACGTTATTGCGTACCTCCAATTTGGCTTCGCGTACCCCCAGGGGTACGCGTACCACAGGTTGAAAACCACTGGTCTATATTATTACACGCATATAAGGACTGTTACAAACACGCGATGTACATAATAATTTTATATAACAGTAACCATGAAGTAAAAATTAAATTATACAGCTTGACTTACTTTAACCAGTGATTCCTGACATTATTTTGAGTAAAAATTGTAAATGAAATTTTGGTCTCCGGTGACATTTTTTAGGTTTTTTTTTTACAAAAACATAAAAAACGGTAGTTGTTGGACAGTTGGAGGCGGGTGAGTTGGGCGGTTACTCGGCTGAGTGACAAGTCTTAGTGTCGACATGCTGAAGAATTTTTTTGTTTGTTTGATTTTGAAGAAAAAAGTTCTGTAAAAAAATGTCAGTCAAAAAAGTCGCATGCAGAAGAATAGTAGGTATTAAGCTAATATTAATTTTTTTTATTTTTATATTAGCTCCACACAGGAAGCCACAAGGAAAAAACATTCCCATCAGGGCCTATGTCATGTGCTGTGTGGAGGATATTTTTAGGAAAGGAAGTAGAGGAAGTTTTAAGAAGGAAAAAGGTATGAGGGTGGGTATCTGGGGTTCAGAATTCCAGGAGTGATGGACGCATGAATCTATCCATCCCATTGCGGTAAGGCGATGTTCCGAGAGAGTCCTGCTGGAGAAACCAAAAAGGTCTTAACTCAACTGACACATGCTACTAGGTGGCAATTGCTCATTAGTAGCATGTTCTCTTGCTACTATGAAATAGTCAGCATGGGAGATCCCATTGCCAATATCATTTAGCATATAAATTATAGTATACATTTAGATAATGTTATAATTAGCATACATGTTCATGTTCGAATGTTAATACCACTTTTCCATAGAAGCATTAGCTTGTGTCTGGAAGAGTAGTGTACATTTTTTAATGCTATATTATGTTATGAGTTCTTAAATTACTATGTGAATGTAAAAAACAATAAGTTGTAAGTTCGGTGATATGTAATTAAAAGTATTTTTCTACTAATAAACAATTTTACTATTAGAATAAAGTATCTTGAGTTATTGTTATTAGTTGTTAAAAACAATTATCTCTACATTATCTCTACTTTCTACTTGTAACAGGAAAGGGAAGATAATAAAAACATTTATTATTATTAGAGTAACTTATCATTATTGTCATTATTATAGATGAATCAAATTTAATATTATCCACGATTCGCTAAAACTTACACTCTTTATCACGAGAGAAAGTTTTCCCCAACAAAATTCTGAATACATAATTGTTTTTCCTTAATAGTTTTTACAATCTTTAGTGATTCATAGTAATTCTATTACCAATGAATTAAATAGATAACCTTATTCATATTTTATTGGAATAACTTTTGAAGGTTATTGGTAACCTCATTGAAGAAGAAAATACCTGAGTATTTCTCAAAATAAATGTACGCAACGAAAAAGTTGTTAAGAAATAGTCCTAAGATGTAACTAAATAGTAAACATAAAGCTTGTTTACAGTACAAAATTTTTTAATTTATATTTTTGTATTATTTATTTAATTAAAAAAATATTCGTCTTTTTTAAATGTACCTAATTATCCTTTACTTTTTATTTTATTTATTGTACCTACAAACTACAAACATATATAAACTCACAACCCAATACTCGTTGTAAGTACTTATTGTTAGGGGTTTAAAATAAAACAAAGGAGTATTAATTAATGTTTTTTAATAAAATTATCGGCTTCCCATATTTAAGTACCTTACACAAAATTCAACAAATCTTTAGAAACTAAAGAACAGGCACTGTTTAAAACATTTAAAAATTTATTAATTTGAAACACTATTTATAACACTATTTATAAATGTTTTTTTTAATTTGTGTTTATTTACAATTTGGTTTGTAGCGACTTTTTTGGTACTTTCTTTTCTATGGGATGTGCCTTATGAAACTCTGTCTTTAAAGAATCTGTAATTGTATTTAGCAAAATTAGCTTTTTTCACCTTAGGTATCTTTTTCTGCCATGGACACATTTGGTAAAGTTTCTTCTAAAAAGCTTTTTGCCTTTCAAAATTGGTTTTTGGGGGCATTCCTAAAAAAAAAGTTATCCTGTAGCCGGTATTATAAGAGTAAATAATAATAATTTTTATTTAAATAATATTTTATAAAAGCTTGAGGCACTAATTCATAAAAATGCTTTCAATTTGAAAAGGACAACTTACATGCTTACAGATACACTTACAATAATATACTCTTCTTAACCTAAGCATTTAAACAAATATGAACAAATAACTCTGGACTACATGATACCTAATTGCTTAAAAATGTTACCTACCGAAATTAAAACATGTACAAAAGGTAAAACAAATATTATGTTGAAGAATTGGCTCGCCGAAAGAAATAATTTGTATCGGACCACCCTAACACAAAAAATTCTAACTGCATAATAAAGTAAAATAAGTCTATTTACATCTTCAAAGTAAAAGTACCCATTGACGAACTACTTAAAAGTGGTTCATTTGGACTTTCCTTTTTTGTAAATAATTTTTTTTTCCTGTCATATTGTATTACTTTGTCTTTATAAAAAATATAAATAAAATCAGGTTGTAACTATATACACTCAGCTTTACATTGTACTTTTTCGTTACGTTACGAAAATCATAATAAACGTTACGAAATTGTAATAAGAATTAGACAAAATGGGTTATAAAAAGTCAATGGTTTGATAAAATTTAAAACTATAAAAATGTAAGCTTAGCAATGTTCGTACCGCACATATTACAAAAATATGAGTAGAAAAAGACTTACCGTTTTGCGAAAAAAGGCTATAATATTTTCTGTCTCGAAATAGTAGTCCCACTAAAGAAACACGTTGTTACTCATTTTAACAATTAATGTTATGGCGGAGACGTCAGACCAACAACCAATCAGAAAGAAGCTAGTGTTGCAAAAATTACGGTGGAAGTACAAATAAAACGTAACTAAAGAGTAGTAACTAAAAAGTAAATGAATATGTCTCACTTTGATCTTTGTGTATAAATTATTAATTTATTATGAAACCCCATAGAAAATTACTTTTTACAGAAACTACTAAAACTTTTCTTAAATCGCATTTTATGAAGTACCTACCTATAAATAAACACATGAGGTGGGTAGGGTGGCAATTTTATTTTGTATGAAAGGTAAAAAACGTTTTTTTAAAAACATTTAAATATTCGTGAATTAATACGATTGTAATGTTTATGTACGATTAATTAAAAACATGTGTAACTTTTTAACTGTTTCTAGGCACACTTTATTTTTCTAGAAGTACACTTTTTTGAGAAATACTCACCTACTAATAAATTTAAACAAAACATGAAACAGAACTAGTCATAGAAAAATAAAAAGGTTAACAGTCGCAACTGGAACTCGAACCCAGGATCTCTTGTCTTACCGGACTCAGCGCCTTAACCAACTCGGCCATTAGCACCTATATTTTTTCTGTCATTTTTGAATCTCATATTTCAAATTCAGAATTAACAATATTATCCTCGACTAATTTTACTCTTTTTGAATGATTACGAAGTTCTTTAATGAATTTATTTGTAGCCTAAATAGTGTCTCGGATAAACACATTCGATTTTATCTAGGTATATATACCGGTCAGTGGTTGAGTGGGCATAGCGCTCGGGTCTCACGATGTTCGATTCCTCGGCTGGCTAAGTCCTCCATCACAACACAAGCAAAAATTTTCGGCTTTCTGTGGTGGTAGTAGGAGATTTTGAAACATTGTTGGGTTATTCGTAACCCGGGAATGTTTGTCTTTATTTAAAAAAAAAAAAGAGAAATATATATCGTCACCTTAAAGCAATAGTGAGACATCTTAAAAAATGCTGTTCTGAGATAATAGGACTTTTAGGTTTGCGTGAGCTCTAGCAGAATCAAACTAAATAATGTTGCATATTAATGATATGGTATTAGAGAGGTAAATTATTTAAGATCAAAACAAAATTATAATAATGATAAATAATATTTTTTTTCATATTAATTTTGACAAAATATAGTATATTTAAAATCTGGAAATATCTCACTGTTGCACGGAGTTTTGTAACACGGCCATTTTTTTTTACAAAATATCCCAGTAGGTAATGCATCATGTAGAGCTCACGATTTTACATCGAACTGCATATTGATCTCAAAGGTGTTTTTTTCGAAGATGTCTCAGTATTGCTTTAAGGTGGCGGTATATAAAATCTCGTGTCTCGGTATTTGTGGTCGAACTCCTACGAAACGGCTCGACCGATTTTTATGTATATTTGTTAGGTTTGAGAATAGGTCGTAAAGTGCATTTCATACCGCTAGGTGATTATGGTGTCCCTATCCAGTAATAAAATAGATTCCGTATGTTTGCGTCTGCAAATATCGGAAAGTAATAGATGGATTGACTCAAAATATTTACATAACCTTGCATTTTAGAAAAAGAGTATTTCTATATACCCTCACTGGTGAGCTCTGTCGTTATGCAATTTGTATAAAAAATTTGCAATAAGTGGCGCACGAATTATTTGAAAAATGAGTATATTTAATGTATTTTAGCGGCAGGGCGGGTAGGTGGGAAGGGAAGTGGAATCCGGGAGGGGCGGAGGGGAATTAAGAGGGGGAAGATTCGCTGGAGGGGGGATCGAGGGAGGGGGAAAGGCGGGAAAAGTGGGGAACGGGGAGGCTCGCGGGACGAGTGGAAGCGGAAAAAGGGAGGGGGAAAGGGGAGGAAGGTTGAGGGGAAACGGGGGAGAGAAAAAACGGCGGAAGGGGATCGTGGACGAATTTGAAAGGACACGTAGTGATAAACAATATCATTCTTTAAGTGGCGTTGCAACGCATGCCGGGTTCAGCTAGTTTTGTATACCTACAATTTTATTTATGTACAACATATATTTTATTTGTAAAATGACAGAAAAAAATATAGGTACCAATGGCCGAGTTGGTAAAGTGCTGTGTGGCGGTAAGATAAGAGATCATGGGTTTGAGTCTCAGATGTGACTGTTACCTTTTTATGTGTCTTGTTCTGTTTCATGATTCGGTTAGACTTATTAGTATTACCTATATTCTGCTTCAAAGATAAAATTATTATTATTTATTGTTCTAACCAAAGGAGAGATGAACTGATAGTGTGTTGTGGGCGTGTCAGTGTGACCGGAGTAAGCTCAATTTGTGCTTACTTCGGGTGAAGTTTGTCAAATTTCTTTCTTGAGCAGATAAACAATAGCCTGTCTGGGGCCTAGGAGACGATAGGTTTTATGTAAATTATCAACATCGGTTTTCTTTCAAATCAGTGTCCACCATACTTGTTAAACTTCTATTTATTACTTGTTTAGTTTAAGGACGAACAAAGTATGTATGAAGAATAAGTTGAGATGAAGCCATGCGAATTAATGCAATCAAAGTTAGGTTTTTTGGTTTCAAAATTTGATCCCTTAAAAATAATATAGATGCTTCAATTAAATATTGCGAGTAGAACCCATCTTAGCCTTGGAAATAATCATGTATTTTTAATAAATCTTTTTGTAAGTCTGGAAAAAATAAAATATCTGACCTATAAAAAATATTAAGTGCCAAAATCTCCTACTAATGAATCCATTTTCAGATAAAGTTTTATTATATAATGTGGCGAATTAAGTTCTTTAGAAAATAATCAGAAAGCATTTTAATATTTGTGCCTGAATTTCACAAAATAAAACAAAACAATGCCATCTCGCATTTTTTTCCGCAAGAATCAAAATGGGCAGCGTTCAACGAATTTGGAATTGAGAATTAAACTATGTGCATTTTGTATAAGTTCCGCCATGGTTCTGCCCCGCTGCGCTGGCAAATGGACATCCCTAGACTCTGCGTCGCTTGGTTCCGTGAAATCGATTTTAAATTTACCTGTTGTTATAAAAACGCGTAAGAAAACAGTAAATGTTTTTTACAGGCCTTTACGAAATCAATCTGTAAAAAACAACTCTCAAATACCTTCTCCAACCTTTCCAGAAAGTCTTTTCAAATCTTTTTATATCCATTGCAAAAATCGGCCCTCCCGATTTCGAATTGTTTAAGGACTAGTGGATATTGACGAATGCAAGTAAATAAATCTTAAGTCATGGTGTTTGAAAGAGAGAGTATGAAAACAGTGTGCAATATAGTTGTGAATGATGACTAATTGAAGCAAGTTAATGAGCTTGTGTATTTGGGAAACATGTTTACGAGAGATGTACCTAAAGGCTGAAAGAGATATTGAAAGAAAGGTAAATGAAGATAACGCGCGATTGGCGCTAACAAAGAATATCCAAAGAAGCGAAGCTAGCACTCCACAACAATGTGCTGGTACCTACCCTAATGTACGACAGTGAGGCATAGAACTAGAAAGGAGAAAAGTAGACTGAATGCTGTAAAAATAAGATCCAAGAGTCGTATGTGTGGTACAATCGTGTATGATCGTGTGAGAAATGTGGAAGGCTGATGTAAGCATAATGATTAAGATTAAGAAAGGGATGCTTAGATGGTTTGGGCATGTAGAGCGAATGATCGAAGAAAGGAGTGAAAGGAGAATATACGATGCAAATGTGAATGGTAAAAGCCGGGGATGCCCGAGGAAGATACGGCATGATCAAGTGAACCAGATACTTCAGTGTGTAGTTGTTTGGCGGTCCGTCCTCTCTGCCTAACCCTGCAGAGGAAACGGCGTGTTGGTTAGTTAGTAGTTCTAACAACTTTTTGTAGACAGATAAAAGCACAAAATTATTAAAATAAATATGTATAAAAAACACGCTCCAGAGTCCAAGCTGCCGAAATGAGATACTTGAGAGGAGTGGCAGGAGTTACGAAATGGGATCATATAAGAAACTCGACGATCCGAGATGATCTAAACATTGAACCACTGCTACTCTTCATAGAAAAATCACAATTGAGGTGGCTTGGGCATGTACTAAGAATGTCTGATGACCGAATTCCGAGGAAAATACTGAGTGCGATTCCAGAAGGAAGACGTCCAGTGGGCCGCCCTAGACACAGTTGGGCGAGGCAACTCCTGAAACTGTGTGAGGAGAGGATGGGTCTACCATGGACAGAAGCCGAACAATCAGCACAAGACAGGGACTTATGGAGGAGCCTTGTCGATGCAATGGGTCCCCGACCCGAATAGGACAAGGGGAAGAAGATGTATGTATGTATGTATGTATAAAAAATGTATGAGATTTATTCATAATAATTTATTAATAAAATTAATGTTTACGAGGAACATAACGTCACTTAACAACATTAAACTATAATTAGGTACATATTATAATATTAAAATAATTATAATATACAACAAAATACACTTAATAATATTTATTATAAAAGAAAAATAGATACATTTTACAAATTAACATGTCAACCTAATATTATTCATTTGGGCAAAAATAATATATATTTTTTTAAATACCATTTGAACTAGTGGAGTAGCAAACAGCTCCAAGGGAATTCAATACCTATAAAAAAAGCTTTTGATCATTGCAGGCTACTGATCACCGGTTTCAGGTCATCTTCAAACTGGTACTGGTATGGGAGTGGAATGGGATGGGAATATAATATATGTAGTAACAGACACCTGCCTGACAATTGAAAATTAGTGAAAACAATTCAAGCAAGGTATTCCTCAAATTAATAGTAAATTGCTCTATAAAACCGAGGTAAATATGCACACTGGTAATAACCAGATAAATGTAAATTCAGTCATGAAATACGACATGGCAACTAATCCTTCAGGTCCCGACGATATTTTGTCAGAGGGTCTTAACATCAATAAAGCAAAATTCCAAAAGGAAGCTTTGTTACCGTTAGTGTAAATCTGTTTACCTCTTCTAAAATATTTTTGTCTTTTAAAAATGCCATGAAATTATAATTTTGTAATGTTTTTAAAATGAATAAATTAAATTGAATTCCTGCTTAAGAAGTTTGGTTTTTTCGGTCCCTGAATGAAGACTGAATGACCCAATTTATCCCACTCATAAGGTTTTTCGCCTAAGAAGTTGTTTTTTTCCGGCCCCTTGAAAACTTCTTAACCCTATGAATGTCAGGTGGTATTTCGAAAAACCACGCGGAAATTACCTTGTTGTTTTCTGGTGAAATATCCATATAAAAACAAAGGAATTGTTTAGCAGATAATCTTATTATTCATGTTATTACATGATAATATCGTAGGAGGTTTTTCCAGAATAGCTAACTAAAAAAAAGATTAAAAGATCTCCCATTTTGGAAATAATGGTAAAAAATATAGTCATACAAATATAAACTGATTTTATACACAAATCTGAATACATACCCAACATGAAAAAACACAATTCAAAGGAGTTTGCAAATAAATAAAGACCTTTATACGCAATTGAAAACGTAAAACATCATTTTTTTCGCCTTTGATAGTTGCCATAAAAAAATCATTTAAAAATATTCTAGAATAGCTAGATTAATGAAATCAACTGTTACGTCAAGAATAATATTGTTGGAAGCGATTCTAACCTTGTTCTTCATACAGTTTCTTCATACGTTAAAATCACATTAAAAAAAAAAGCTAAAATTATTTCCGAGCCCGCGAAATTATCTATTCGCGACAAATGACAAGTTAAGAGGGTTTCACTGTATGACATATGGTATTAAATTACAGAGTCCAGCTATAAAATATTTTATAAATAACAGAATAGCTTAAAAATGTTTTTTGTAACTGGTATTGGAGGAATTTTTCAGTCGGAATCCATTGTTGAACAACAATTAAGTATTATATTTAATTGATAAACTAACGTTTAAACAAGATTTTTATGCATAGCACAAAGGGTAGATAACACTGATAATTATTGATTATAATATTTGTTATCTAACAATTAAGTATTATTAATTCTTTAACTCTCGACAGGCCAAGATGCCAAACATAACGTCCGTAACCAAGTGGGTCGGCCGACGACCCCATGAATTTTTTTTTATTTTCACTTTTTTTTTTTAAACGGCGCATTATGTATTAATCCTTTGCGCAGGAATATCTAAAATACTAAAAATATATTTCATATATTTAAGTAGATATAAGAAGGATAGTAATTTTGGGGTCTACTTTCAGCCCCAGTTGGCTGCGGGAGAGTTAAAGGTGTGACTTTTCGATGCTAGGTGCTTCTGAAGAGCCACTTGTTTATTTATACATGTTTGCAAGACAACTGTTGAGACATCTGCGGAAGGGATACAACCGCTCGCAACCCAACTGCTGTGCAATCCGCGTACAACAAGTTAATATAAAAATATTTTACTGAATAAATAATAAAAACACAAATTTTCACCATAAAATCAGATAATTTTACGTACATATGTACTAGTAAAACCTATGTCAAAATAAATAATGGAAAAAATGTTTTCTTGTTATGCCCGTAATGAATTTCGTGACCATAATGGAATGGGCGTTATACGGATTAGGTTACTCAATTAGATAAAATGAGTTTACAACATTGAACCAGAGCCAAAAAAACCATTGAGCAAAATTTATTTTAAAATATTTACAAAAATCAAGTTTTATTTTACTGAATGCCCACGGATGATTGTTTTATGGGTTGAATAAAGTATTTTTTATCTGTAATGTTTAATTGTTATTTTAAAAGTATATGTACATACTTAATAAGAAAATTCCACACTATACGTAACTCGATAAAATTAATGTCGCCGAATCGCGTATCACATCGCGTTAGTATGCAATAAGGAAGTGAGCGGAGCGGTCGCATGTTCGTGCGAAAAAAAAATTTCAATTTCGATCTTAAAAATGTTCGGAATTGAAATTATAGATTATGTTTCTGCAAATGTTAATACATAATTACTTTTATGTTAAGAATTCACAAAGCATCTTAAAAATTCTCAATAGGTTTCTGAAATATTATGTGGGGTCTGTCCCCACCATCCCCTTGAGAAGAACCGCCACTGCGATAAGGAGAAAACTTGAGTGTAATCATCTCGTTAAAGCTAACTTATACTCATCTCTTTTTTCCTCTTGCACACAGATCGACGGTCTTAACAAACAATGTCAATTGTGCAAATTAGTATAAAAATTTCATAAAACCCTGCTTAAAGTTCTATGCCTAAATTTTTGCTAATTTTAAAGCAAAATGATTTTTTGATATTTTGCATAAACCACTACATACTTATTTTACTGTAATTTTTTTACAGCAACGTTTAAACAACTTTTATGCAAAGATACCGATTTGCATGTCATTGCTCGATAAGACTATCGAGATAACTATTTAAAAGCGAGGATATCTATTTAAACATAAAGATATTTGTTCAACGTGAAGATATCTGTTCAAACTAGAGATGGGCAAGCTCTGCATTTTGCCGGAGGCTTCCGAGACAAGTTCTAGGAGCAGGTCCCGGGTACGGCGATATCAGACATCAGTTGAAACGTAAAGATATCTGTTCAAACATGAAGATATCTGTTCAAGCGAAAAGATATCTGTTTAAATATGAAGACATCCTTTTCAAACGTATAACTGTTTATAACTCGTCATGAGAAGATTGAGATTTCTTTTCCGTTGGGAAGGCCCAAAAGGAGGAGGGCAATCCCCTCACATCTCTTTCCCTCTTTACAAAGGCAGAATAAGAAGAGATGCAGTTCCCCACAAAGTGATTGGCCATGGCGAGGATGGCCAGGTCCAGGTGTGGCTCCGGGGTGTCCATGCGGTGGACCTCCACGGGGTGGCGCGCCAGGGCCTGCGTCAGGTCCGCCACCATATGGTCAGCATCAGAGGCCACATATAAGAATTTCACGTCCTTCATGTTTTTCAAGAGCCGTTTTAGTTGTCTGAGAATAAAATAAAAGAATTAATGATGTAACTGGAATATTTTCTGATATTGTTTAATCTCTTGTGCGCCACCGTTGCCACTTTAAAAATAATAAAAATACAGTGAAACCCTCTTAAGAAGTTTTCCAAGGGATCGGAAAAAAAAACTTCTTAGGCGGGAAAACGGAATAAATTGGACCATTCAGTCTTCTTAAGCAGGAAAACTTCTTAAGAGGGATTCACTGTAATCATTTATTTGAATATAAGGAGCCATTCTGGGGTTATACAGTGTTTTCATAAATACATAAACACATTATCTGATATAACGGTACAATTTACAAAAACATAATTTTGCAGAAAAACAAGTAAGTTATTACGAGAATAGATCAGGTGGATGGTGCACGGCGAAAATTTAGCATCAGCACACAAAGACTTAATGCATCTTAAGTTATTGCACAAGCAAAAGCTGGTGTGATGCCAAAACTATGAATTAAAGCTGTTCACGCCTTTTATTCTAAAAATAAGAAATGATTTTTCAATTGAAATAAACAACTCTGTAAAAGTAAAACTTAAAAAGAACAAAAAAAAACATAAAAAAGATAACATACCTAGATGGTGAAGACTTTGGAATTCACAAAAGGAGATAGGTACCTATTATTTAATTGATATTATGCTTTATTTTACCTAATGATAGTGTACTTTGTAGGCAAGCACATGTCGTATGTGATTGGTCCGTGCTCCTGCCGATAACCAATGCACTGCGGGGCGGCAAATAGCGAGGGGCTCTGGGCCACGTGATCACAGGCCCGCGCCCAGTCCGGCCCATTCCGAAGATGTATCCCAATGAAACCTCCCTTCTTGAAGTGGTGCTTCACAAAGGAGAGGGCCTGCCCCTTAATATTGTCATTCCACTGTAGATAACGGTGCAATCCACGGTTTTCGCTTTGCACGGGAAAGCTAGCGGGGGCACCTGAAAAATTGTATTATAATGTTATCAGAAGTGAAAAACATTTGAGAAATATTAATCGCTTCGCCTGATCTATCGGCGCACCTAGATTAGGCTAAGAACCTCACAAAGCCAATCTTAATATTGTGAAACAAAAAAGTCCATTACACTGCGTACACACACGCAAGCCGAACCACGAATTATGGGAAAGGAACGAAGCAACCGCCAACAATGTGAAACGCTGTTTGCGGTTTCTTCGTTACTTTCCCATGAATCGTGACTCGGCTCGTGCTTTTGTTCGCAAATGTATATTCAACATTAGAGTAAAATCTTTTCATTTAAAGTCATCCATTCATGAGACATTATTCTTAACCATTTAGAGTTAATGTGCGTAAGTACGAAGTTGCATAGATAATTTATTTATTTAAGCCAAAAATAATGTTGTTGAAAATAACAGTATGTACGTGTAATATATCAGAGCACAATTAAATAAAATAAGATTAAGAAGTCAATCTAGTAAATCAAGTAATTTACCTGTGAATGCCAATACTGGCCATTTGTCAGAGGGATACTTGAGCTTCCACTTTTCGGCAGTGGAGCCTGTGTAAACCTCATAATGGAGAGGAGCATAGAACTCTGACTTCAAAAAGTCTATAGAAAATGTATCCCAAAATGGTCCAAACGGGTTTCCTTCCTTCGCATTGCAGCTTTTGTTACCATTGGCCGAGTTCCCTCGAGCAACATAACAGAAGGAGGTTCTTTCTTCCAAAGGCCACACTTGATCTGCCATGTGCTTCATGAAGTAATCCATCGTCACAACTCTGTGGTACTCTTTCAAGGGTTCAACGAGGAAGTAGGCATCGAAGGGAACTTGCAAGGACTTAGCTTCCCCGAGGCGGTACTCCACCCAGTGGGGAAGCACTAAGGTTCTGTTCAGCCCATGGGCGAAGCCCAACGCACCCAGAAAGTGATCAGCTTGGTTTCCAAACCTTCCTATAAATAAATCGTAGTGGTTGTAAAGCTTTACATTTTTTAACGTTAAGCAAATATGTACAAATTTTAACGAGTGGTGTATTTTACAAGCAATTGTTTTTCATTCATAAAAGTATTGGATTACAATAATTAGTCAAAATAACAAACGTAAATCACACAATATAATCGATATAACAAAATATTACAAACCCATGCACGGACAATAGACGATATAACCATTCGGATCTATTTTATTACAATTTAAAAGAGAAAATACCGAAAATAGCAACACAAAACTTAGTAATAAACCCGGCATCATAAATAAACCAGTCATCCCGGCATGTTTTGAAAATCTATCACCTTGCGAAAATCGCAACCGGCAACATCGGAGACGTCAACGTCAGGCAATAACATGGCAATAATATGTTTACCACATAGAAAATCCAACATCCCCATTTAAAAACAAGTTTGGTAGTACTTACTCTGACTAGTTAGAATTAATTTTGTAAGGAACAATATTTACACATCTGTTATCATTGAAATTTTGACGTTTCTCGTTTGTGTAAAAATTTTCAGTTTTTATAACCAATATCTTTCAAGGGGTGAATTTTCGTTTTCCTTTTGAATTGCAAGAATTTATTAAAATGTCATTCTCGAGGAGCATTACCATTTTAAATAAAGTCAAAAATGCTCGCCCATTAATATCTGTGCGAACTGTAACTGGTAAACCAAATGATGTAGAAACTCACACTGGACAGGTTAAAAAGCCCCTTTTGTCATGGATTTTGTATATTTATATAATGCTGAAGCTTATTTCCATTTATTTTTTGAGCATTTCAAAAAATATTCTTTCTGGATAACTCCTTTGTTCCTCTAATCATGCACAAATTGACTTACATAATACTAGGCTAAAAGTTGAAAACAACACCAGACCTGTCAGAAAATGTGCAGTTTTCAAACAGAGCATTATTGACAGGTGGAGCTTTGAGTTGAGAAAATGTAAAATTACTTTCAGAAATGGGATTCTGATGACTACAGGATGGTGAGGTTCGATAGGGCCGCTAAGCAAGTGAACCCCCAGTGGGCCATCAAGCTCATTGCAGAGGTGCCCCCGATAGAGAGCAAGGAGAGGGTGGTGTGGTGCGACGGGGGCAGCGGCCCTGAGGGGCATCCCAGAGTGTTCATTAATCTGGTAATTCATATTTTTAATGCCATGGCATTTCTATTTATCAATATTCCACAGCTGTAGGACCGTTTAGCCTTAAGAGCCCTTTAAGCGATTTGCGTAAGTGTTGACGGCGTCTGTAGTCTTCATGATTACGGCACAAGAGTCTCTACATCCCGGAATTAGTAGGACTATGGAGTCTCCACTCTTTGAGAAAGGTGAGACTAAAGGAAGTAAGGGGGAGGAAGGTGGGAAAGTTCCTAACTATTCATTAATTGCTAATTATTCATGGCAAATAAATAAAAAATGCATTTACAGTGAAATCGTGATCGATCGTTTGAATAATAATAGTTTCCCACATGAACTCTTTTTTTTTAAAAAGAAAGACAAACATTCCCGGGTGACGAATAACCAATATTTGAAAATCTCCTACTACCACCACAGTAAGCCGAAAAAGTTGCTTGTGTCATGATGGAGGTCTTAGCCAGCTGAGGAATAGCGAATTGTTCATTTCTTCTAGTCGTGAAATTAATTTCACATGGAGAAAAATTTCATATACATATGTCATTTCTGGAGGCGGGTATGGATACCGCCGCCCCGGGAACCACTTATTAGATAACCAACATGCCTGACATAGGTTAGGTTTGGTGACTTAGCAGGGGTGTTCAGGTTCATGCAGTGAGGTTTGCCTAGGTTTTTCCCGCGGACGAGTCTGCCCACTTACTGCGTGGCAGCCTGCCACTGGCAGGCAGGATCAGGAGAGACTGTTTGAGGGAGATCATTTGGCCTTTCCAGCAGGACCCTCTTGACCCATCACCTTGCACCGCAGTGGGGGGGATGGGTTCATGCGTTTGTCACTCTTAGACCCACTGACCCCCAGATACCTACCCACCCCTCATTCCTTTTTCCTCCCCAGAACTTCCTCTCCTTCCTTTCTTTTAAAAGACAAAGAGTGAGCACACATACAAAATATTTGTTTCCTAGAGTAGCAGTGAGCTTTTTAAAATAACATGTATGTATTGAAGTGAATACTGCCATATTTTGCGTCTGCCAAAAATTTCATTAAAAAATTGAATAACATCATATTTACCGACATTTTTGATATTCAGTTCAAAATTTTTCATTAAAAAAAACAGTCAAAAGTTTCGCTAAGGGTTAATGCAGTTTTTGTACTATTTTACTCAATCACTGCCGGCAGCACTTTCACTTTCTAGTTTTTGAGCGTTTCAACCTTAAAATAAATGTTCAGTGAAAAAGTGAAGAAAGATTAAAAATTATCAAAGTGGTAAAAAAACTGGCTGAAATTTTGCGTTGATGTAAAAAAGCATTTAGGGATTGCGGCATTTTTGTTTAAGCACATTCATTTACATGTGAAATATGTATTATTAAATACATCTATTTGAATGGTTTTCTTGAAGGAATGCAAATCTTGGAAGTGATAACTAACCCACTTTCTTACATTCGATCGAGCAGAAACTCGGCAGATAGACTCGTCAGCGATGATAATGCATTCTGTCAACTTTGATAGAATGCATTGTCTTCGAAAGTAGATGTATTACAGTTAAAAAAAAAGTTTTTATTACAGGTGAATTTTTTTTAGAATATTAAACATTAATGTAGCTTTTTCCATTTTCCCCCCTCCATTGTTTTCCTGCATTCAAACTTTTTTTCAATAGGTCCCTTCAAAAACGATAGAGGTTTCATTGTTCTGGGTTTCGAACCCGAAACCTCCTTGTCTGGAGCTTACCGCTCTGCTAAAGGATTTTACTGAGGATTTTTTTTCAAATTAGCCTAACACAGGAGGCCCTGAGGAAAATAATTCCCCTAATGTCATCTTTGGGAATGCTGTGTGGAGGTTCTTTTGAGGAAAGGAAGGATAGAATGTTCTGGGAAGTAAAAAGGTATGAGAGTTGGATAGGAATTTGGGGGTGTGTCTCCAGGAGTGACGGACGTATGAGTCCATCCCTCCCACTGCGATCTTCCGAGAGTCCTGCTGGAGAAATCAAAAGATTTCTCTCAATTCTCCCGATCTGGCCTGCCACGCAGCTGCATACACTGCCAAGATCCATACAAACCTCACCCCAAGAACCAGGGCACCCTTGCTAAATCACCAAACGTATTGAACCACTTGAGGTGACCTATGGCAGAGGTGTTGGTTATTATTTTTTTTATCCACAAAAGATACACAAATTACAATAAATTTAATACAATATTTAATTACATAATATACATATTTGATTTACCCACATAAATAAGCAGGGCTTGTATGTATTCCCTGGGCGGCGGTACCCATACCCGCCTCCCAAATTGTATATATATTTTTATTTATTTCAAGTATTTTGTTTTTACATTACAAATGATTACATATGCAAGGTTATACAATAATTCATTTTTTATTCTACTACTCCATAAGTTGAGCTCTAGGAGCTCGTGTTTATGGGAAGAGTATTTACAATCAAAAAAAAAATAATGTTCTAATGAAATGTGTAAACAATGATCAAAGGAACTTATGAAATAAATACTAACATTATTTGACACAGGTTCATAATTTAAAAAAATAATAGTTATAGAAGTACAATAACATTATATTTATTTTTAAATATTACAGTTTAAGTAAGTGTAAATTAAATTAAATTGATATAGATTTTATATTATGAATAATAAATTGATTCTGCCGTTGTAACATTACATTTTTATAAGAACCATCTACATAGATGATTCTTATAAAAATGATTCACCAGTTCTCATAATATTATAATACCTGATTGGTAATCCTTTTGCTAACTTTATTTATTTTACAGGACAAGCCAGGGAACCATTCTTGTGGATATTGTGGACTCCGCTATGTAAAGAAAGATCACCATCACTAAACTGGGCCTCTACTGTTCTCTTCAAATTATTTAATAATTCTACGCTGTAGCAAATTTCACATTATTTCAATCATACATAGTATGTAAATTGTATTATATTGATTTGTACATAGAAATTCACAACCCAAATGGTCAACTATGCTTCAATTTATTCAACATTATAAACCTTGTTGCGTTTAAATGTAAAAAAATTAAATCTTTGTTGACAGCTTTGTTTTTTTTTATTTTTAACTCACCTTGCCAACATTCCTTGCTGATTAGAAATAAAGTACAAAATCTGGATATTGCACATAAATGGAGTATTGAAATTAATTATTCGAAATTTCTGGAACGGGTCCATACATCTCCGTCCAGTTGATTAGTCAAACATTTCCGAAAAATCAGGATTAAAGTTGAGTACACAGTTATATGTAAAAGTGGGCTCCATGACAACTCAGAATCGTGCAATTTTAATACCGCTTTGAAAAGTACGAAGAAAAAAATAATTGAAAAATAGCCTGTAATCTAACCTAACGTAACCTATTTGACCAATTTTTTAAAAATATTTTGTTCATCTCTTATTGACTTTTCAAAGGAGGTGTTGAAGTTGCATGATTCTCAGTTGTCCAGTCACCATAAAAGTGTACCCTAATGTACAAATAAGAGTGGAATATAAGTTTAGAATAAATTTCAAATAAGAGTAGAAAGCATAGGAGAGCGCCACTGTTGTTCAAATCAATGACGTTATATATTAAGAATAGACTCGCCATAGTCTCACATACTCACAATATAATGTGGAAAGTAAGCAACACTCTTTTGTTTTCAGCGGTTTTCAGTATAATTTCTAAATTCAAAAGTTTATTCCTGTGTGATAAAGATAGACAATCAAAGAATGTGTGTGTATGAAAGTCATTGATATATGGTCGGGCAGCTTATTAATTTCTTCGCCGAATACTGCTTTCACACTGAGTGAGATAACAAGATACTCTCACTCGGTTACACTATGCGCAGGGAAGGGTAAGGTCTAAGCTACACGAGCGGTTCTCCCGCCGCGGTTTCCGCGGCAGACACAATTTACTATGAGCGTTGTACGGCGCAAACTACACGAGCGGTTCTCCCGCCGCGGGAGCTCGCGGGTCACAGGCGGGAGAAATTCGACCGCCACATGCAGCGATTCTCCCGTCGCGGGAAACCGCCACTTCAAACTACACGGGCGGTTGAGAGTTGTTGATCGGTCGTGCGCATAAAGGATTCATGTTACAACATGTTTGATACGGAGCAATTCATAATAGAAATACAAGATCGGCCCACTTTATATGACGTAAAGTTGAAAGATTACGCCAATCGAAAAATAAAAGCAAAGTTAAGGGTGGAGATAAGACAACAAATGATAGATCATTGGAATGATTTAGGACCAGAAGATAAAAACAGATATAGTGAGAATACTTTTTTATTTGTATACAGGGTGACCTCAAAAACGTTGGAGAAACTTTAAAGGATGGCTGATGACTTTATACGTTAATGAGAATGAACTAAATACGCATTTTTTGACGATTATAATGAACACCTCGTTATAAATACCAAACCAATGCGAGAGAGCGTTGTTGTTTGGTCGTGCGCGTTAAGGATTGGGCGGTTTCCCGCGGCGGTAGAACTGCTCGTGTAGCTTAGGCCATTTTGGCGCTTTGCAATGCAATTTACTTATGTACTGGTAAGTCACGACTTTACTCGAAGCGTAGCAGTTTAGTACTAAAGTACTAGAAATAGAGACCGGTACAATTGTCTTGTATTTGGCTTCCCACTTTAAGATTTCTACCCCGCGTCCAGCATTAACGTCATTGGTTCAAATGGCAATACTAAACTTATATTATAACTCATGGTGTTAATGGAACGCTGTGTAACGTAACCTACATTTTTATAAAAAATTAAAAAGGCATAAAAGTGATATCTCACATTTTTAGTACCTAATAATAATAATATTTGGCTGATTTATAAAGCGCCGTTTTTGTGAAAAATCACCTCAAGGGCGCTGAAAACGTTCAGACTCTAGATAGTGTCTCTAATTTTAGATCTGAATACATTTAAATTATTCAGATCTAAAAGTAGTGTAACTAAACTCACCATTGGTGGTTCTTCCTTCCTATCTACTGTTAAATTCAAATTTATGTTAAATTAAATTAAAGCAAACCGCGTTATAAAACACATTTTAATCAAATTTATGTCATGAACAAAAAATGTTTTTTAAAATGTGGTTTACTGTGTTCTATACATTCAGTATCATTGCACTTTAAAAGAATACATATTTGACAGTTAAACTGGTGTTGTCAGCCTACAAATTTCGTAGTTCCGTTTTTTTTATATTTTCTACTCTTATTTGACACACTAATTAAACATATGTGATGTTTTCTGGGTTACTAGTAGGATATTTCAAAATTTCATACTAATGTACCGGACCTTTATGCGTCCCGGTGTTATTTTATAGCATATTTAATATGTAAAACACATACACATATAAATAATATTTAATTTATGGCAAGCATTAGAATATTGCTTTCCTCTATATCTCAAAACGTAGTATTTGAAGATGTCTGACGAACCAATTGGACAAATCGATATTGCCTGCTTTAATATAACTTCTGGCGCCAATGCCTAAATATTTGATAACCTAGCTAATACAGTTTTTTTTTTTATTTTTTTTTTTTTATTTATTTAATATAGATATATAAGTGTACAAAGGTGTTACATAAATTACATATCGGTACAGAAATTATTTAAAATTGCAATCTCATCAAAGAAGAAGCTAGTTCTTGTGCTTGATGAGCGAGTTACACTAATTATAACAGAAATAGAATAACATTATGCAAAAGGTAAGTATATAATACGAACAATTGAGCCTTCTGGATCATCAATATGTGTAGGTGTACATACATAGGATACGGTACGAAATTCGAAAAATCTAAATAAAATAGAGATGAATATAATTTATAATAAATGGAAAGAAAGAGAAAAACAGGTAATTATTTAGTTTTAATTATTCCTGATGAAGTGTAGCTTCAGTTTGAGTTTCAGTTTATTGATGTCTTTGGTTTTTTTTATTTCAATTGGAAGGTTGTTGAAATACTTTATTCCTAAGTAGATATAATTGTTTTGCATTAGTTTGGTATTAAATTTTGGTATTTTGATGTTGTCTTGATATCTTATTGATTGGTAGGTTTCAAATTTTTTGATGATATTATCTTTGTAAATTTGGATAATTGCATTTTTTTTGAAGATATTCTCTACTCGAGGTACCGTAAAATCTGCGAAAAGCGTTTCTGTTGGATATGTGGAGGGTTTCTTTAGGATTACTTTAATGATTAGCTTCTGGATCACTTTGATCGGGTTTAGAATATTGTTGTAAGACCCCCCCCCATCCAATAATTCCATATTGAATTAATGACTGGATTAGTGCATAGTATACTCTTTTTAGATTGTTGAGTTTTAAAATATTTCTTAATCTTATGAATATATATATACACTTTCTGATACGCTTAACCAATTCACAGATATGGCTCTTCCACTTCATATGTTGTTCTATTATCACTCCGAGATATTTAGTTTCTGATACTGATTTCAACGTTGAACAGTCTTGAATACATGTGATTTTATTACATTTGTTATTGTGGATAATTATTTTAGTGTTGGGGAGTGTTTTTAGTTTGTTAATTGAGAAGTGTATGTAGTATATTTTGTTAGTGTTCAATGAGAGAAGATTTGTATCAAACCAATGTTTTAAGGTATTCATGCTATTATTTGCTTGCTCGTTTACTATATCCCAGTCGATCCCATTCACTATGATAGCTGTGTCGTCGGCATATGATATTATGTCTGCGTTAATTGGTAGTTTGAAAATGTCGTTGACATAAATTATAAATCGTAGGGGGCCTAGGACGGTGCCTTGAGGTATCCCGAAATTACTTGTTAGTGGTAGACTTAGAAAGTTGTTTATCTTGACTACTTGGTGTCGTTCAAATAAATAGCTTTTTATCCATTTTAGAGCTTTATCGTTTATCCCAATACAGTTTAATTTTTTAATAAGTTTATCATGAGAAATACTGTCGAAAGCTTTTTTAAGATCTATGAAGATTCCGAGGCATTTCAAAGATTTGTCTAATGTGTTCTGGATAATGTTCGATAGTTTGGCAATCGCATCTTGGGTACTTCTATTTTTCATAAATCCATATTGGTTGTCGTGTATTATGTTATTTTTGTTAATAAATTCAGTCAATCTTTTTTTGATAATTTTTTTAAAGATTTTAGCAATGTTTGAAATCAGCGATATTGGACGATAATTTGTCACTTCTTCTGGGTTGCCAGTTTTAAGAATTGGAGTGATGATGGTTTGTTTATGTATCGTTGGGAATATTCCGCTTTGAAGACTAGTGTTGATTAAATGTGTTAATGGTTTTGAAATATGTTTTTTGATATTTTTCAGTGTTTCGACAGTAACCCCATCGAAACCTGGTGCTGATCTTCCCTTCATGCTTGAAATGATTTGTTCGATTTCCTGTGCTGAAGTGAGAGGAAACATGTTAATTTTGTTTAACATATTGGCGTTAATGTTCTGTTCGTCATTAGACGGTATTTTTTTAATTTGATTTGCAAGGTTTTTGCCTACATTTGCAAAAAAGTTGTTAAATATGTTAGCGGCAGCCGATGGATTTTCTTTGCATCGTATTTTGATATTGTTATGTGTAATACTATGTATTTCATTTTTTTTGTGTTTTTTCTTGTCTATGATTTCATTTATAATATTCCAGACTTTTTTTGCATCATTCTCCGTTGCTTCTAGTTTTTGCCGAAAATAATTATCTTTTGTGGTTTTTATTAAATACGTAAGTTTGTTTTTGTATGCTTTTAGGTATTTTTTTAAGGTTTCGTTTGTAGGTTGTCGGATTATTTTTTTGTATATTGTTTCTTTGTGTCTGATTGATACAATTAATCCAAAAGTTATCCATGGTTTAACCGGTTTAAATTTTGATGATTGTTTTCTGGAATCAATAGAATATGCAGTACTTACGTGCATTGATAATTTTTCTTCAAATAGTTCGAAGCATTTGTTCGTATCATTACAATTAAAAATATCGAGCCATTTCTCTTTATCTAGATTATGTACTAAGGCATTTATGTTGAGCATTTTGCGTTGGCTGTTTTCATTCTCCGGAGTTTGGGTTGGTAATGGTGAATATTTGTTTTCGTAATTGTAGGTAAAAATGCACCCGAAATGATCTGTGATTGTCGTTTGTATAACTGCAGATACTATGTTTTGTATGTCTTGAATATTTGTGAAAACATGATCTATGCACGAAGGTCGTTGACCTGGAATCATTCTCGTAAATGAGTTAATACACGATATATAATTTAATTCCGCCATCATATTAAGATAATTATCTTTATCATTTGACGAATAATCATTTGCAATATTGAGGTTAATATCTCCGACAACAATGGTTTTCTTATTTCTGTTCGCAAGAAGAATGCGTTTTAGATCGTCTACATATATTGGTAATATTGAGGCGTGAGTTCTATATATAGCGAATATGCTAAATGTATACTTTTGGTAACTGATTTCCATATTTAGGATGTTTACATTGTGCATTTGGATTTCTCTGTTAAAAGTCACAACATATTTATTTGAAATAAATATTGCGATTCCGCTGTTCTTATTTATTCGGGTATTTGTTGCATAGTATGTATAACCCGGAATATTATAGTTTATATCGCTCGATGAGTGCGTCTCTGTTAATATTATGCAGTCCAGTCTATTAAGTGATTTTATTGTTACCAGGATTTCGTCTAAATGTCGTTCGATGCTTCTTACATTCATATGAAATATGATTAAGCTAACTTCGGGATTCATCGCTAAAATGTTATTTGTATCGTTCACTGATGTATAAATTCTTTCGTCTATTGACATGGTTTTATCTATAGCATTTATAACGAAATCATCCATTTCGAAGAAATAATAATAATGAATGCATTAGTGGCCATGAATACACTTGTTTAATGCACTGATGGGATAGGATTTTTTGGAGGGCGGATTTGTTGAAAGCCTTTGTGTTTTTTTTTTTATCATTAATAAAAGTTGTGTTGTTTCATTCATAATCTATTCTCTCTTTGGCAATTTGAAGCATTTTATGCCTGTATGTGCAATTGATGTTATCAGCACGGTGGTCTTCCAAGATGTTCGCCCTGAATTTTTTATTGTTGCTGGAACAGTTGAAGCAGGTTGGTTTGTTGTTTCTCTCTGTGCATTTTTCTAGGGTATGGTCTTGTGCACAGTGGGGGCAGGTAGGTGGCTGTGTTCTGTTTAGGCATCTTAGGGCAGTGTGTCCATATTTCAAGCAGTGGTAACACTGCGTCAGGGGGCTAACGTCGTCAATTGGGACTCTTTGGTATTTTATATTTATTTTTTCAAAGTTAAGAAGGATTTTCCTTATGGCTCCTGATGTTTGTATTAAGTAGTGTGAAACGTCTTGTAAGTACGTCTTTTGTTGGTCAAATTTTTTGAGTTTGATTTCTTTTATGAGTTTAAAATCATCTTTACAGTAATTTTGTAAACCCTCATTTTGCTGGGTTATGCCTAAAACAATTTCTTCCTCTGTTAAATTTGATTGTAATCTTTTTACGATCATTATTGGTTTTCTCTTTTTTGTTTCTTCAGCGTTAATGTCTTCGCCGAATGTTCCATTTATTTTTGTGACCAATTTTTGTGCGTCTTCTTTTTTTACACATGAGATTATGAGTTTTTGATCACCAACAGTGTTATCGGTAATATGACAGCTACTATAATCCACTGCTAGTTTTATTAGCACAAAATCTAACTTTTGAATTAGTGTGAAAACTTTTTGATGAAAAAAAAATAGGTTACGTCGGGTTAAGTTAGCTTTTTACCTTCTTTTTTTATCATTTTTAATGACTTTCAAAGGGGTGTTAATATACCTCTCTGTTGGGTTTTTAACCCTAGCGACGTTTTGGACATGACCGAATGTCGTGGAAGAGAGACAGCATTATGAATCTTATTCGTTGTTGAAAGAGATAGCGATACAACATAGGTCGGTTTTGCATTTTGTACGCATGCCTCGTCCATTGTATTTGGACAGTACGGGAAAGATTTTGAATAATAATTATTTACGTTGTTATCGACGACGTTTCAAATTTAGTTTGGTGGCACATCGAGAAGTAGATCTTTTCAAATATTATTAATTATTATATTATGATCACTTTTCAACGGACATAGAAAACAGCTTGATTTAAAACAATGTTTGTTTTTTAGGTTCCTAATCTAAGTGACAGCAGATTCTATACATTTAATTATCTAGTAACAGGTAAATAATTTGAAAGGGACCGTAAATAATTTGAAAGGGACCTTTGCTTTAGATAGATAAAAAATATCTAATATAATTTAATAATAAATCTGTTTTTGTTAGGTAGCTGAAAAATGCAAAAAAAAACATCGTCAAATTGAAACGCAAGTCTAAATTTAAATAAAATTGATAAATGTCTTTTCTCACCCAATATCTTTGGACATTTTAGGAGTAAAAGGGGACTGCGGACGTGAGTTTCAAAGTCAATTTTTGTTTTATTTCTATTTCGGTTTCTATTTTTTCTAATCTACCTAATTTTGTTTTTATATTTTGTATACTTAGATACATACTATCGGTGTGCATAACTATATTGAAAAGTGCCCTCTTTAAAATGATGTGCCAGCATAATACATGAATTATTTTGTGATTTTGCATTTTATAAATAATACCCATGTAATTTGAGTTGCGGGTTCATGACCCTACCTGTCTTCAAATTGATATAGATAATAATATGTCGGCATTTTTCACAATATCGAAAAAAGGTAATTTCACTTTTTTTTTTTCAAATGACCTACCATACCTGGAGCCCTAGAGCCGCCTCTGCCTTGATGGTTTGTTCTCATTGAGAGAGTAGTTTAGTCAAGCAGCAAGCAACTTGCTACTTGACTCACCGAAAAGCGTTTGCACTACTTTCAAGTAGAGTACATTAGTGCCCGCCGCCCGTTGCAAGATGATGGGATGCTACACAACAAAGTAAATACATACGCTTATTAAGCTGACAGCAATGCTTATTTTAGAAGTGGAATAATAAATTAGAGAGACGAAAATAAATAAACTATGGACACGAAACGAGATTAATAGCAGCATAAATAGAGAATTTTAGAGTAGCATCTTTGTTCCCACGGCACGACATATCTGCGCATCTAGTAATGAACTCTGCTAAAACAACAGGTTCGCGCATGGGTCCTTACTCACCCGAAAAAATAGAACGAAATGGATTGATTCTACTAAAGAGCTGACTAACATACTCTACTAAATTGTGGTGTTCGGACGCGTTTAGTTACTAATATACTCTCTAATCGACTAAAATACTTCCTGTGTGCGAACGGCTCTTTAGAGGCGCCAATGGAATATGATGTTTGTGGCTAGTAATGACCTTCTGAAGCTTGAAGGGTTAAATTGCAACTACGAATTTCACAATAAAAACTCTTTTTACAAAACACCTGCTCCAATTTTTAGCATGTTTATACGCACGGATTGGACCAGAGAGAGTCAATTCATATCATATTTGGGAACCAGTAACCTATAAATAAATTGCTGCCATAATATGGAGCGTAGATGGCAAATAATGTAATGTAAGAGTTAAATTAGCCTCTTAAAAACTGGGCTTACTGTACAGGGCCCGCAGATACTTTAATGGTACACAACTGCTAACCCTATACAAATTGTAAGGTTGCCCCATGGTTAAATTTGGCAGCCACCTCTGGTCTGGAGTCTTCCTCTCATCAAAAAGACCCTCCACACAGCATCTCAGACGACATATGCCCAGAGGGAAATTATATTCCTCAGGACCTCTTGTGTGGAGTTAATGTAAAAAAAAAAAAATTGTAACTTTCTGTGAAAAGGGATAAATGAAACAAAAACCAAAATCTGGTCTTAAATATATTTTCTTAAGTCCTAGTAAAAAAGAGGGGATTATAAATAAGAGGTGATTATGGTTTGGGTTTTGATTTGTTTCCTTGATTCCTGTTGTGTCCCCCGCCGCCCCCTCCCCCTCCACCTCCCTGGCCGCCCCCTCCTCCGCCGTGGCCGCCACCACCTCCCCCCTGGCCGCCGCCGCCACCTCGTCCGAGGGGGGCGGGCCTGCCACCTCTTCCCCCGCCAAATGTACCTGGAGATTAAGAAAACGAAATCAACACACACGCATATAAAACACATCAAATCAACGCAGGAAATGATTCCATGACAAGACAGAACATTATAAATATTATACATTATTACAGTGGAGTGCAAATTAATTGGGACAAACGTTTACGATATTTATTGATACACATTAATAATAATAATATTTGTTTGATTTGCATAGTCTGTTTTTGTGAAAAATCATCTCAAGGGCGCCGATAGTTGATTTTCACAATTTTGAGTTAAAACTAGTATGTTATATAAAAACCTTTACTCTTTCTTCTTTATTTCATTATGGAATTGAAAAACTAATGAACGACACATATTTTTCAATTATGCATTAGGATTATTATCGATAGACATCCAAATTGATACTTGCCCTAACCAAAAATCTGGGAATCATTTTGACGAGCTGGAGACAAACCACGTGACCATATTTTTGGCACCAGGAGGGTTAGAGAATGCTTTGATAAACTACGACATCAGTCATAAGTTGACTGCCGAAGAGCGCACATTGAAATAACCAGACCCTGCGCAGAAAAGTAAAGATCGCTAAAATAAGGCAACGGTGAGCAGTGCAGTCTATTGCGGAACTTTTCTGTGCAGGGCCTGAATGTTCATGTGTAACCAACTTTTTAACTTATGCAAAAATACTATTATCAGCCCCCATCAACATGGTTTTTTTCAAGGCAGATCTGTTGAATCGAACCTAGGACAGTTTACTGATTTTGTTCTTAACTCTATGGATAATGGGAAACAGGTTGATTCCATTTACACAGATTTTTCTAAGGCTTTCGACAAAATAAATCACGACATACTGTTAAACAAGCTCTTGAAGATTGGTATATGTGGAGATCTTCTGAGATGGTTCTCTTCATATGTTAAAAATAGAAGTCAAGCTGTTGCTTTAAAAGGTTACATGTCACAAATTATAACTATTCCCTCAGGGGTACCGCAAGGCTCCCATCTAGAGCCTGTGATGAACCTGTTTCACTCCGGTATAGGTGGGTAAAAATTTTTTTTAAATATAGAATATGATCACACTATCGACATATTTCGGGTGGTTTTAAAATCAATATTAAAGGGATCTTTTAAAACTTTTGGGGGTTTCCTTGCCACTAAGGGGTGTAAGCAGTTAGAAAAAAAATCGACTATCCAATCGGAATAGAGATGAGGACAGTAGGTGCGTCTTAAACCAATCACAGGCTGGGGGCGTGGGATGAGAGATTTGAAAAATTAAGATTCCAAGATTATCTCACGGTTTGGCCAGACAGCAATTTTAACCACTTCTAACTTGGTCATAAATCGCATTTTTATGGGAGCAGAAGGGAATCGACAACAGTTGATTTCACGTCTGGAATCGGGAAGTTTTGCGGGGATCTCGGTGGCGGAAAATTCAAAAGGACAAAGATCATACACTGATTAATTAAAGTAGCAAGCGATCTCGATTACTTAGTAATCGTGAAACGGGAGTGGACATTGACGGTCTTAACCGCTTTTTCCAGACAAATATCTAGCAGATTCTGCAGGTAGACGATGGGGTAGGTGTTAGACGTGGAAAACCCACAGGAGCCGATCTCTTCAAGGTAGTCGAGGGAAATCAATTCATGTTAGTGACCATATGAAATCTAAGATTTTGTATTGGATTTTTGTCCGTTAGTTTAGAGGGGAGGGAAGGTTTACGATCTCTTGTTACTTAATTGGGTCTTGAGTGTGAGACATCTGACATGATTTTGGGTCTCTAAGGTACGCATTAAGCTGAAATCACCACTTGATTTTACATACAGTTGATAGGGGAAAGGAATTAGTGAAAAAGCATAAAATTTAACGACCTGTCAGGATTTTAAATTATTTGAAAACTCAAGTATTTTCTTGATCACTAGGCGAATAATTAAGGGGGATTTATCGGTTTTGGTGCCAGAGAGAGATGTAATATGTAGGAGGAACTAGGAAATGGGGGAAAAAAACGTTCGAAGGCAGGATTGGAATGGGATCTTGGCAGTAGTTATAGCCCATAGGAAAGGAGAATCGAGGTTATAAAAGTTTAGGTTATTATAAAATAAGGTCCCACGGGCATCACGACTTTGCTGGGAGGTGACCAAGTAATTGGAGTTTGCACATGAGCATTTGCAAACGCGAGAAATTATAAAATTGTTACGATCACATACAATCGCGAGATAGCCAGGAACGGGTACTGTCGCGTGTACACTTAAAGAATACGTCCGTATAAGGATGTTCAATCACTGATTTATTAGGAAAGCCATAGTCAAATGCTAAATCGACGAAATACCTAGAAGGTGACTTATTGTGGGAGTAGCTAAAATAAAATATGCATAATAGATGACAGTCGGAACATATTATAGGTTGCTAGGTTGAAATCGGACTTGGGGATTTCGAGAAAAGTATGGAAAATATATCGAAAATTCAGGATACGCCGTACCTGGAAGCGATTTTAAAAATGGTAGAACGGACACGATAGGATTTCGAGAAAAGTTGAATTAATTATTCACATGGTAAATAATATTTTTAGGTGCTCAGATTGTAGAGATTCGTATGGAGGTTTAAGAGTGCTAGGTCGGGTCCGCCCCTGGACGGTCGGGCTGGATAGTTTTGTCGCACGGGGCGTAATGGGGATTGTGGGGACCGATCGGGGAAAAAGGTCGTAAGCGACACGACAGGACAGTGGGTGAGAAAATATTCGATTTTACGTGTTATTAGAAGTCGAATTTGCAAAAATTAAAATTGATTTATGTGGAAATGGATGATCAAAAAGGGAAGTTGAGAGGAGAGAGGAGACAGTTCGTGACAATTCGGGAATACAGGGTGAGGTCTCGGGAAGAAAACGGGCGAAACTGGGGTGTTGGAAATTTACCGGGGATCAAATGGCTATCTGAGCGATTTGACTAGAGTGGATTTTGTGCAAAGTGTATCGAACTAGACTCAGTGAAAAGATAATAACCTAATAGAGTGGATTTTAGTCGAATCACTTAAATTCTAAAAAATAATAATTAATCAATCGATAAAACCAAAAGGAAGGAAAACGGTGAATACGTCTGTGAAGTTAACGGAATTATATTGTTCCCGGTGTTGTGTTTAATTCCCCGGTCTTAATATAAATAATCATCTTTTAAGGTGCACGAGAGAGAAAAGATATTTTCTATAAATATCTATTCTAAATAATAATCACGGTCTCGAATTTTAATAATAATAATATAATGGTTCCAATTCAGGTTGAGGAAGTTTTACTAAATCAGATTAAGCCTAAATAATAACTGAACAGTCGTTTAAAACTACAATAATAGACTCGTTTTATAATAAATATATATTAGAGAACTTCCATATTGCACTTAAGGGTCGTACAATAATAATAATAACCTACGAACGAATGTTTAGCTTAGGTATATCACAGTACGTGAATTATGGAGTCACAATTTAGAGTCACAATTGCGCAATACTCGGAATGGAGCGACGAAGATACCAGTTTATATAAAGCTTATAAGACAGTAGGGAGGTTTTTTTGTTTTCTATATAGGTACAGGACCACGGGATACGTAATTAAGACATCATTGGTTGTGTTTACCCGACTGGAAAATTAAACAATTACGTACGGGTAAGTTAATGAATCTATAATTGAATTACAGGTCATTGGATGCAGAAGGACGGAATAGAACGCGAATCCTGGACAGTTACTTTCATCCGTTCCAGCGGCGAGGAAAAATTAATAACACCTTATCAGCTGATATGTTAACCGTATTATGTAACGCATGGGTATAGCCTTGACATGCTTTGGTCGGGAGGTCGTGTCCGGAGAGCTGACCACCTGGTCAATTTGGTCAAGTGGAGGAGCCAGTACTAGATTGCAAAAAATGCATGATCCATTCTATCCATCCCTCCCTATCCCTTCCATCTTAGGTACGAATTTTGCGTTTACTAACAATATAATATTATCAAAATTATGTATAGGGTTCAGCCATGGAGAGATGCGGAGGAGCCGTCAAATAACTAAATGAAACATTCTAGGTATGTATTTTAAAATCTATTAAGACGTATAGGATCATAGATCAACTTTATAGGCTTCCCAGAATTACAGGGGGTACTGCGAGAGTATTAAAACAACGTAAATTATTAGGGACGTAATGGGGATATTTTTAGGATAGAGTTAGACAATAAGTATCCTTCATACGTTCAAAAGATACAGAGAAATTCTTCCACACCTTACCTAAAAGAACCAAAAGTTACCACATATAGACATTAAATACCTACTCTAGATTTTCTAGAACCTTTGAAACAAAAATAAAACACAACGTAAAGGAAAGGGTTTATTGTAAAGTTTTCCCGGAAGGAGAAAGCCTTTTGCTGTGTTCAGTCACAGGGGTGGGAAAAGCGAGTCATGATTCAAGACATTATTAGTGAATCATACAGTACGAGAGAGGGGTCTACCGTCCGGAGATCGAAACGCGAGAGAGGAGAGGTATAAAACCCAAGTCGGGGTTTGACTCATCACAAGCCTCTCTTGTTTATTTTATATATAAACGATATGAACCGTGTCATAAACCATTCTTGTTTCCTATTTTACGCCGATGACATGAAATTATATAAATGTATTAGCTCCATAGATGACTGCAACCAATTACAAGAAGACGTTAGCAGAATTGAAGAATATTGCGAAAACAATCAATTATATCTAAATATAGATAAATGTAATGTTATTACTTTTACACGAAAAAAAAAATCCAATTGATTATATTTACAAACTAAACCATGTCCCTCTACAACGAGTAGAAACAATAAGAGATCTTGGAGTACTAGTCTCTAAAATGTTATTTAGGGATCATATTGAAAATATTCTAGAAAAAGCTTATAAGCAATTGGGTTTCATTATTCGCATTACAAAGCCTTTTACTATAGCACATACCCTAATTCTGTTATATATGTCATATGTACGGTCACAACTCGAGTTCGCCTCAGTAATTTGGAATCCTCAATATCAAACATATATTCATCGCATTGAAAACATCCAGAAACAATTTATAAAACACCTATCGTATCACTTTAGTGATCATCAATTTGACCCTATCGCCTTATATAAATGCAGAAAATCTCTGATGCATTATTCTTATACAAAATCATGAACTGCCTTGTTGATTCATCATATCTGTTAGAAAATATTGCATTTCGTTGCCCCAAACAAAATACCAGATCGAACGACTTATTTAGAATATCACACAGTAAATCCAAATACGCGCAAAACTCTGTAATAATACGTATCTGTGAAACTTACAATGCCTTACGAGATGTAGACATTTTCAACCATGAGTTGAAATCATATAAAATGCAGCATATATTAATAACTTAAAATATATTTTTTTCTTTTTTATGAAAATTTATAATATTATTATACGTAGTAAATAGTATAACTATGTTTGTTAATAATTTTACTTTTTTTTCTTTATTACGTTTTATGTTTTTCTTTTTTATGTTGTTCCTTATAATGTTTATTTTTTTGTCACATAAGTTGAGTAGATAAAAAAAAAAACTATATCAAAATTTTAACTTAATGAAACTTAATTGGTCTACAACAGGGTTTCCCAAACTTTTTCTGCAACGGAACACTTCGAAAACCCGTAAATTTTAACGGAACACTTGGCTCATTTTTTAGATTGGGTAATTCCTAATAATATTTTTTATTTAAATGTTATTACACATTATTTACTAAGTATATAAACAATATATAACAAAAAATGGAATATAAACAAAAAAAATGGAATAAAAAGAAAAAAATGGAATATAAAAGAAAATAATGAAATAAATAAACAACAAAAAAATGGAAAATAAACAACAACAAAAATGGAATGTAAACAACAAAAAATGGAATATAAATAACAACAAAAATGAAAAATTAACAACAACAATAAAACAATGGAATATAAATAACAAAAAATTGGAAGGTAAACAAAAAAAAATTAATATTAAAAAAATAATTAAATATACAACAAAAAATGGAATTAATAAAACACCTAATTGATTGACTTTGATGGTTTTGAGTCCTTGATTTGCATATCTTCTTTATATCAGGCACAATATTGGTAAGTTGTGTGGTGAACGTATGTCTTGCGGTATGAAAGAGACATGCGTGTATGAGTGAGACAACATGAGGAACGTATAAAAGGGTGTGGTTGTTGTCCATTCGTCCTCTTACCATCAGACTTCCTAAGAATTACTATTGTACCTTATCCCGGAATAAACATCACGAGACTACCTACGTCTTCTTATTGTATTGAAACCCTGAACTGAGATCATCATATACAGAGGAATCTGGATCCATCAAAGGGAGTCCAGATTATTATGGGATAACCGGCCACGGTCATCACAAGTTGAATTCTAATATCTGGTGTGGTGCCGAGCATGTTCCTGCACTTTGACTTCGTTGCAGCCGCTTCACATAAATAGGTCGTAGAAAACGGAAGTAAAACGATAATAGCTTGTTTTGATAAATTGGGGTACTCTTCTGACAAACTCGCCCAGAAATCATTTAAAAGGTTGATTTTTTTTTAAAGTCCAAGTCACTAATTAAATCAATTAGATTTTCATACACACTTGCGCTCAAGCCTACAGGTTGGCTGTCACGGAAAATGGATTATGAACCCAGAAATCGTCCTTACTAGTTTTCAGAAAATATTCCATAAGAGTTATTTTCAAGCTATAAAGGTGTTTTTAAAATTCTTTTGAAACCTCTTCATCTACTTTGACATTTAATTCGTTCAAAAACTCATTTAAGACAGGAAAACAATCAAAATGATTAGATTGAACTGATGAAAATCTTTTGATAAAAAATTACAATTTTGGATTTCAAAAAAAAAATTGTAATTTTGTATCAAAAGATGCAATTTTATCTCTCGTATTAAAAATTGTAATACTTTTTCCTTGTTATGATAAGTTAACTTCATTGCACTTGGTAAAAATATCTGCCAGCTAAGCAAGTTTTATCAACCATTAAGGATTTGATTAAACTTCAACAAAATTTTGTCCTGAATTATTTTGTGCCTTCAAAAAGATCAATAACTCATACATTCTGAATAGTACTTTTCCTCTGGATAGCCATCTCACTTCAGTATGTAATAAAAGTACTTTGTGACCCATTTCATCGCACAAATGACGTGTAGAATAAAACGCGTAAAACTACAATCCATTGTAAATTTGACAGATTGATTATTATTTTTAATTGATAAACTAACGTTTAAACAAGATTTTTATGCATAGCACAAAGGGTATATAACAAATATTATAATCAATAATTATCAGCCTGAAACACTCATCTACATTGAAAAAATCTTCCGAGAAAAGATACTGGCCGCCAACAAGTAATTGTCGAATGAAACACTAGTATATATTGAATTATTTGGCGGGTATTAGATAAGCCGCCATAGCTCAGTGGTCAAGAGCACCTGACCGGCAATCAGAAGGTCACGGGTTCAATTCCCGTTGGCGGCCAGTATCTTTTCTCGGAAGATTTTTTCAATGTAGATGAGTGTTTCAGGCTGATAATTATTGATTATAATATTTGTTATATACCCTTTGTGCTATGCATAAAAATCTTGTTTAAACGTTAGTTTATCAATTAAAAATAATAATTAATATTTGACAAGTTAAAGTATTTCAGCAATAAATGCAGACATAATTAGTCTCGACGCCACCTAGCGGGAGATTTAGTATTAACAATACCTCTCTCACAAAAATAAAGTTGGTTGTTTTCAGTTGGAAAAATGTAATAATAAGTAATTGTCGAATGAAACACTAGTATATATTGAATTATTTGGCGGGTATTAGATAAGCCGCCATAGCTCAGTGGTCAAGAGCACCTGACCGGCAATCAGAAGGTCACGGGTTCAATTCCCGTTGGCGGCCAGTATCTTTTCTCGGAAGATTTTTTCAATGTAGATGAGTGTTTCAGGCTGATAATTATTGATTATAATATTTGTTATATACCCTTTGTGCTATGCATAAAAATCTTGTTTAAACGTTAGTTTATCAATTAAAAATAATAATTAATATTTGACAAGTTAAAGTATTTCAGCAATAAATGCAGACATAATTAGTCTCGACGCCACCTAGCGGGAGATTTAGTATTAACAATACCTCTCTCACAAAAATAAAGTTGGTTGTTTTCAGTTGGAAAAATGTAATAATAAGTAATTGTCGAATGAAACACTAGTATATATTGAATTATTTGGCGGGTATTAGATAAGCCGCCATAGCTCAGTGGTCAAGAGCACCTGACCGGCAATCAGAAGGTCACGGGTTCAATTCCCGTTGGCGGCCAGTATCTTTTCTCGGAAGATTTTTTCAATGTAGATGAGTGTTTCAGGCTGATAATTATTGATTATAATATTTGTTGACAGATTGGTTCCCAACATTGATAAATTCAGTAAAAAGTAACAAAAATGTACCAGAAAACAAAAATCGTTCCTTGTTGTAAAACTAATTTTAAAAAATGCATCTTCAATCTTAGCAAAGTAACTTTGTGGCATTATTTATTATTTAATTTATAATATATAACTTTGTAAAAACCACTTTTTTATTAAACAATATCCACATGTTTCAATAACAATGTTATCTTCTTCAGGAACATGTTTCAATAACAATGTATTAAATTAAATTATAACAATATTAAATTAAATCAAGAAACATGTTATATACTTACCAATATAAATATAAAAATGTTACATTAAAAAGTTGTAAACAATATGAATTATGTACTATGTTAATATTTCTTTAAATAAAAAAAAAAAAAAAAAAAAAAAAAAAAAAAAATGTTATCTTCTTCTTCATATTAACATATCCTGAAGAAGATAACATTGTTATTGAAACATGTCGATATTGTTAAATAAAAAAGTGGTTTTTACAAAGTTATATATTATAAATTAAATAAAAAAATGCATTTCAAAAAATTTATGATTATGGCTTTTATTACTCACCTTTGATTTCCAAATGTAGATATACAAGTAAATATATTATATATGAAATTTGTGTTCTCCTTTAGACATTCGATATTTAATTGATAACGATTATTTTCCACATACTAATTTCACACGATTTTTTCACCAACACCATGCGCGTTTATAGTTCAACTAATTGCCAACAAGGATGTACTAAGACTAATTGATGTTTACATTATTTTACTCTCAGGTATGGTCGATTTAGAAAAAATATGGTTGGGTTCCTTGGAAACAGAAATTTCATGACACACTTGCAGATCAGTTATCCCGTTGTAATTGTTTCCACATCGCACATATGTTCATATTATTGACTCTGGTATTATAAAGCCCTTTAGTAAATTTCGAAGATTTTTATTAGTGGGTATGTAAAACGAAGGTTTACTGCGATAACAGCATAAACGGCTCTTTCAACTTCCATACAGCTTAATCTCTCTACCTGGAAGGGTCTAGTACCTACTTAAGAACTATTGTGAAATATTTATACAAATAATGAGAATAATATTATCAGTAGTGTTGAAATATGAATATGTGTACATTATATTAAATTAAATTCTTCCGACAAATTGACGCGGAACCCCTGTACAGGTTCGGCGGAACCCTAGGGTTCCGCGGAACACAGTTTGGGAAACCCTGGTCTACAACATATGAATGTTCATTGTTATATCATCATTTTGTATGACTGTTTGTTTCCTAAATAAATAAAAAAAAAAAAATAAAAAAAACTATGACACATTTTTGCAAGTGTCTAACTAAATAGTAGAACAATTTTTGAAACAAGCCTGAAATTTTTTAATTTGTCAAGTTATGTTTTTTACGCCAGTAATTTGCGCACCATTGTAAAAAGGACTAAGAAATGTACAGAAAGGGAGAATGTCAAGTTGCCTTCCCGCTCCGCACAACTTGGTTTGTTCCCCTTTCCCAGGTGGACTTTTCTATCAATTTGGATGTCTATGGGTTTAACGTATTTTTGAAATTTACATCATTGTAAAATTTATTATTATTTTTCATATATAGTTTAGTTTACAGAATTGAAAGAAAATATAAATGTAGCTTTATTGGGGGTACCCTATTCTAGCCATCATTTTTTCTGTAAACTGTAAGAAAAACAAAGAAATTCCTTAATTCCTCTGCTAGTTAAGTCCTCCAATATTGCAAATGCTACATCTTCCGCTTAAAATGGTGGTAGTAGGAGTTTTTCAAATAACGTCAGGTTATTCCCAGCTAGGGAATGTGTCTTTCTTTAAAAAATAATAACATGTCGACCCTTTGGAATAACAAGGTTCCATCTGTGACGATCTATAGTAAGTTACTTTAGAGTTCATTATCGCATGACGTTACCGCGACAAATGGAACCTTGTTATTCCAAAGGGTCGATGTATTGAAATAATTTACTAAAATGAGTACCTCTTTGTCCTCCCCTGTTCTGGCGCTGGTTCTGGCCGCCCCCCCTTCCCTTCATCTCCCCTCGGCCGCGCGCCTTCACTTGCGTCTCCTCCTTCACCATGTCGATAACCTCATCGGGGATGCGCAGGTACTTGATGGTGCTGCCCCTGATGTAGCATTCGGGCATTCTCCAGAACTTGTCTCCGTCCTATTTTAATAATAATATACATATTATATCTTCATCCCCTTGTAATATTTGGATTATCTATTTATGGATATGACTTCCTAAAGTGACGAGTTTTAAGTTTCGCTCTGAATGAGTCTTTAATCACTCTTATATCCTGCGGCAGTTTATTCCGGGCCGCATCTGACATTCTGAAAGCATGCCCTCTGAATTAAGTATCTGCCGAGCGATTCTATATCTTTTGTAGGATCGTTATCGAGATAACAGACGTGATCTCCTGTCAGATTTGTGTGATTTATATGCTTTTTCTATGTACAACGTACATTAAATGAATAAATAATCATGCATACTTGAAGGAATTCGTGTTTAAAACGATATAAACTAAAATATGTGACAGTAAATATGTAAAAATCACACAAATCTGACAGGAGATCTCGTCCGTTATCTCTATAACGATCCCACAAAAGATATAGAATCGCTCGGCTGGTTTGATTTTGTTCCTTCAGCCTTGCGATAGCTGATCGTATCAGCTGAATGTACGGTTAAAATTTAACATTGTACAACAGCTGGCGGAAGTTTTGAGGTAAATAAGCAATAAAATGACGAAACAATTCATATTACTATTTTATTTATAATAGCATCTCCCCCACGCACACTTAGGAGCGACCGAGTCCCGCGACACTTCAGGCCCCCGCGCAGAAAAGTCTCACAGTGAACTGCGCTGTAAACCTATCGGCCTTTACTTTTCTGCGCGGCGGCCTGAAGTGGCGCGGGACTCAGTCGCTTCGAAGTGTGCGTGTGGGAGACGCTAATGACATTCTAGGTAATTCCACAAATATATACAACTTACCCGAGAGGTGCAAATAACTTCTCTCAAGTTAATATTCATCCAATTGTCACAGCTCACTAAATGTCCATTGTATGTTTCGCCATTCTTCAACTCCACGAGCTACAATTTACAAACATCAATTAGGAGGTAAATAAAAATGACCCACTTTGAAGAAATTTTACAAATTTCGACTTCAAAATAGACCTGAGAAATAGAAAAATGTCGAGCCAATAAATAAGCCATCACAGGTTCGACGATTACAAAATTATTAGAAGTGGTTTAATTCACCGCTGTAAAAACATTTTATATCAAAATTTTAAAGCTTTGTCAACAAATTTATAGGTTATACTGACCATGGGATGGTTCTGAGCCGTCCTCAATAGAGATAAGGGTAACTGTAAAGAAACATTTTGATTAAATAAATGTAATAAGCAAACACACGCACACGTTCTTAAAGTAATATAAATACATCGTACCATTTTTAATTTGCCGGCAAACGACAAAAAATTCGCTCAAAATACGATTGTCAGATTCATACATAAATGAACTAATACCTAGATCGATATCTTCGGGCTTTTAGTACTGAACAGGTTTCAACACTATTTAACCATAAATAATAAAAAAGATTATCAATTTCAAATTTATGACGTCACACACCATCGACAAAGATAGAGGAAAGTTAAAAAAAAGGTACTACCATAAACAATTTAAAAACCTTCCCAATTTATTAGCCTAAAAATATATTTTAAAAATAAAACGTCTGAAATGTCAATAGTACTTTTTTTATTTTTTGTATCAATTTATACTATATTTATATTTTACATTCACACACGAAATATAAATCACACAAACACATTTTAAAGGTGTTTAAATATATTCATCACAAACCATTTTTAGGATTATTATTCTTGCTGATTTCCAAAAACAAGATGTTCGTTGTGATGTCTTTTGATGTCAATATATCTTGTGAAAATAAGACTTTAAAGAAAGGAGTTGCAATTATTGGATTACTAGCTGGTACCTGGCATGCGTTGCTATGCCATTTAATTAAGAAATTGTTTCTCCCTGCGTGTCCTTCACTATTCGTCCCATTCCTGTCCCACGTCCCTTCCGCTTCAGGGAACACATTTGATTCTGAAATAAATATATTCATCACATTAACCAAAGTTCGCAAACAAAATATAGAATATTATTTCCTACGAAATATAAATACAGATGTAGTATACCTTCAAGGATCACTTTGACAGCAAAAGGCACTCTGCTGGCGGAACACATTTGGTTCTGGTACTTTTATGCTGGACACTGCTGGTAGAACACGATCTAAAAACGAAAATAGATTCAATTCTGAGGCGAACAATGATAATTTACACAGTACCTACATTAGGAACACTGCACAAAAAAGAGATTCTAACCTGTATTTTGGTGGCAACCACGTCCTACGTAAGTTTAGGTTTTCACTGGGTAAAGTCCGATGTTTTCTGATTAGATTTTCCGACGGAAGATTAAGGGACAGCAGAGCATATTTTTTCAACGAACCGTTGGAATGTTTGCATTTGTATTCGAAATGGGACCCTCAAACATATCCACAACTTCCCAAAATCGGATGAACAACGAAGTCACTTCTGCCAATTCTCCATGCACATTCCCTGTAATAACTTTCGTTTCGCGTTAATTTATGTCGAATTGATGTCAGATCCTTGCAGCCTTCGACACTAGAACAGTATTTAGGTGGCATTTCAAAATATTTACGTTGGCGTTTGATTGTTCGGCCATGTGCTATTTGACATAATATAACCATAGATATCCCACTGCATACCACTCAGTTTTTCTTTGGACTTGGAAGTCCGTATGATTGGTGGATCAAATCTAAAGATGGCAGAAATGATATTTATTACGTCACGAGCCATAGACATTGATTTGGTCACAAAATAAGTCGGAGTTATACCCCCCTGGATTCATATTCATATTCATAGACAATATTGCAATCATGAAAATAGTTAGTTTAGTGTCCGACCAAAACTAGTTTTTACGACCGTAACCGAAACTGAGTTTCGGCTTCGGTCTCAGCATAAATATACTAACCCCGGTCTCAGGTTCGGCCGAAACCGAAACGTCCATATAAGGTCATGTTTTCGTGGAAAAAAAATAGTCAATCTTAATCAGTCAGCCTTTATTTTTAAATCATTATATCAATCATTCAGTCTCTGATATTTGAACTAAAAATAAACATAACATAATTATCACTCCTTATTTGAAATAACAAAATTACTTTTTTTAAACCTAATTTGTTTAGGTACACTAAACAAAAAATACTCTTTCATCTTAAGAACAAAATAATTTCTTTTAAAATTAAAACATTTTTGTATTTAATATTCTTTTCAATGAACTACAATAATATAATTAAAATTAAAAAGTGTCTAGGTACCTACCTACAATAACAAAATATGTTTAATGCAAGTTATACATGCAAATAAATAGAGTTTTCACAGGAATCAAGTCCTGACACGACTATGAGCGCGAGCATCTCTGTGCACCGAACATGTCCGATCGCAGGACGAAACCTCCCAAATTAAGTTTTGGTTTCGGATGTAGTTTCGGCTGGATGGCGGCCGAAAACGAGCTAAGAAACTAAGCCGAAACTCTTTTTTTGGCCGAAACTAGGCCGAAACCGAAAGTTCGATCGGACCATAAATTGGATCGGACACTAGTTAGTATATAATATTATTTATGCATAGCACATTATCAGTTAGCACCAGTGTTGCCAACCCGTTTTTTAAAAAAGACGTAGATCGGACTAGAAAAGTACGTAGAATCGTATAATTTGGATTATGAAAAGTTAGTTAATCTACGTACTTTTTTTCTCACTGAAATATAGAAGTTAGGTATGTTATTTCTTGTAGTAATTAAGTTGAAATGTATCTATTGTTATGATTTATCATAGGTTCTCAACCTTGCCTCTCACTCTTCGTTCTCAATTTTGCCCACCGCCCACTTTGAGATTTTTTTTAGAGACTCCCTTTTTTCTTATGGGGGGGGTTTATGGATTATATTTTCTTCCACTTCCTCAACTACCGAAACATGTGAATTGTTGCACACGTGATAAAAATGATCACAATACATAAAATAACAAAAATTAACCAATATTATAGTTTAGTATGAAACGGATCAACGGACAAATTTGTACACTTTGACAAAAAATACGTAGATTCTGGACTGAAGTTAGTAGATGTTCAGGAAGGACCTAAAAAACGTAGATCTACTTAAAAAGACGTAGAGTTGGCAACGCTGGTTAGCACATTAAATTCCCATGTTCGTCAGTTCGTCAGATACACTCATGCTAATTGGAAATATCTATGACTTCTAAATCTGACATGACAGGCATGACAGATCTCGAAATCTCGAATTCGAATTGGTTTGTTTATGCTCGAATTCGAATCTACATTATTTTGAAGCCGGCAATTTGACATTTCAGTATTTCATACCATTGCGATAGATTTGTTTTAATGTACAGTGTTTACAATTTTACAATACATTCGTGAATAGTGAGTTATCTGTTATCTCATGCTTTGGAAAAATATTGGTATACCTTCAAATATATTAATTTATTTTTAAAAGTAGTAGTTTTGTCATGTATGCGAGAAACTTAAATTTGCATTCTGCATTTCAGGTATGTTGAATAAACATAATATTGTGAAGTCTATAATCTATTACCTTTTATGTTTTCGGTAAATTTTTGAGATCGCTGGCAATGGTTAATACGTACTTTTTTTTAAAAAAATCTTTTGATTCACCTTAATTACATTAAAAGAAAACTATTTGCATTGGGGGAAGTGGAAAATATTTCATTCTACATGGTTTGTGATACAAAAGAAAGTGCCCCTTTATAACGCCTACTCGCGTCAAGGCAAGAAAAACATCCCAGTTTTCAAGTAGTTTAGCGGCTACGCTAGGTTTGTGTAACATGGTTTGTGATTTAAAAGAAAGTGCCCCTTTATAACGCCTACTCGCGTCAAGGCAAGAAAAACATCCCAGTTTTCAAGTAGTTTAGCGGCTACGCTAGGTTTGTGTAACATGGTTTGTGATTTAAAAGAAAGTGCCCCTTTATAACGCCTACTCGCGTCAAGGCAAGAAAAAATTTAGAATGAAATATTTTCCACTTCCCCCAATGCAAATAGTTGCCTTTTAATGTAATTAAGGTGAATCAAAAGATTCTTTTAAAAAAAAGTGCATATTAACCGTTGCCAGCGATATCCAAAAATTACCGTGTTAAAAGAAAGTGCCCCTTTATAACGCCTACTCGCGTCAAGGCAAGAAAAAATTTAGAATGAAATATTTTCCACTTCCCCCAATGCAAATAGTTGCCTTTTAATGTAATTAAGGTGAATCAAAAGATTCTTTTAAAAAAAAGTGCATATTAACCGTTGCCAGCGATATCCAAAAATTACCATGTTTTCTTACACCTACCATTCAACTGCTGTTTATCTCATTTTTTTCTCAGTTTTATTTATTGTTTATGTAGAATGTAATATAAATGTAGGTATATTTTCCAGGGTGCAAATAAAGTCAGAAAAGTGCTTCGAAATGGAAAAGAGGCAATTTCAGTAAAGAGTAGTCGAGTTGCATCGAAAGACACAGGTACAATATTTATTTAGATACTCTTTTTATAACTTTCCTGAGATCTACAGTTTTCTCCAAGATTAATTGTATGATGTTATCATCAATGAATTGTGTTAATTATTTTACAGCCTTGTCTCTACATAGTGAAAACGATTCTGTTTTAACAATTAATCCGGTCACCGAAAAAACAATGCATCCATTCCGAGGGGACCGACAAAATCCACATTTCAGAGGAAGCTTCAACAATTCGTTTGAACAAATTCGGGGTAGGGCCACCAATCACAGACCTATGGAGATGTACGACTACCCAAAGAACCAGGAAAACCCTAGTTTCAACAGTTACCAAGAAGGACACGAGACGGTGCTATTGAGTGCCTTGCAGAACTACAGCAATGGCAGTGGGAGTGACGGAGGCTGGGAGAGCCAGGCGGGAGGGGGGCCCGTGAGGATGACCTGCGGAGAACTGCGGGAGAGGCATGTGGGGCGCTCCGTGGAGCTGGTGGGGAGGGTGCAGCAACACAGGCAGGGGAGGTTTGTCCAACTGAGGGATGGTCATGGATCTACGCAGCTTGTGGTTCCTGAACATGTGTGTTGATCTTTCTTATATCATTATTTATTTATAAAATCATTTTAATCCTTAACGGAACGTTTGAATTTTTTTGTTTAATTTCCGAATGACAAAAATGTTGGTAAATATGATATTATTCAAGTTTTGGATGAAGTTTTTAGCAGCGGCAAATAGATGGCAGTATTAGGCCCTAGCTACACGAGCAGTTTTCCCGAATCGGGAAACCGCTCGAGAAAGCTGTTGCAGACCATCATACTAAACGGGTGGCGGTTTTCCGCTATCTTTTGTTCATTCTTCAAAATGGATCCGCCAATGATCACTGCTCTTGTAGCGCTTATTTTAATGGAGTTATTAAAAAATAAAAAAGATCAAACTGTTTAGGTGGTACCAATATTAAGAAATCGTTTAATTTCAGGAATATTTGATTTAATAATAAATAATAATAATAATAAAGGTCTTTATTCCAGGATGTGGGGAGGAGAGTGCAATCCCACACATCCCATACAGAGTATAAGTACAGCATATAATAAAATCATAGGTATTTATAAATAAATAAGAGTTAAGATGAAACAGAGTCAAGGCCAAAAAATAATAAAATAGATTAAAAATAAAAATCGAAAGCAAAGAAAAATAGGAAAGTGACAATAATATAGTAAGATTGAATTTAGAAAGATGAAAATAAAATAAAAGAAGTAATATCATTAGATAATAATAAGAATTCAAAGATTTATGATAAAATCTTTTACTGAGTTCTTATTGTGGGAGCCAGTGTCTTCGATGCTCGAACCTGAAGACAGACCGGATTCTATGATGAGAATATTTCTGGAGTAGTTTATCCTTTCCCTCAGTCCTGCAATCCTGGTCCTTAATAGAGCTTTAAATCCTGGAATTCGCCCTTCTGTAAACATTGAGGAGGCACTGCAGTGCCTGGGGAATCCGAACATCAGACGGTAAGCATTATTATATTGTACACGAAGCCTTTCCATGGTTCTTTTTTTGAAGTTTTCCCAAAGCTCGCATGTGTACAGGGTGGTGCAGAAGGCTAAGAAGAGCGTCCTTTTCACCCGTGGACTGCAAAGGCGAAATCTTCTACTGAGCATGTTGCATTTTATGCTCAGTACACGCCTCTGCCTGTCAATATCTTCGTCATCTGTTAATTTATTGTTGATGATATGTCCTAGATATTTGGTGGATTCTACTGTTTTTAGAAGTTCGCCGTTCAAAAAGGCGGGGGGAATATTTTTTGGGCCTTCCCCGTGTTTTATGACCAACAAGGCTGTTTTTTTCGCATTATAGATCATGTTGGTTTCGTGTGCGAATTCTTCACAGATCTTTAGGAGGATTCGCAATCCCCTTATTGAAGGTGCCATCAGGACCATATCATCTGCGTAGCTCATATTGTTGATACATTGACCTCCGATGTGGCAGCCCACTCCAGCATTGTTTAACCTGTGGGTTAGTTCATCCATGTATATGTTAAACAGTACTGGGGACATACATCCTCCCTGTCTGACCCCGCTTTTCAGGAAATAGGGTTCAGAAAATCCATCTTTCCACTTTACAAGGTTTTCCTGTTGACGGTGCCATATTTCGAGAATTTTTATCACTTTCCAAGGTATATCTCTTTCCTTTAGTTTTTTTCCATAATAAAGGGTGGGAAACTCGGTCAAAAGCCTTACTTAGGTCCAGAAAGCATGCAAAAGTTGATGTTTTCTTCTTCCTGTAGTATTCCAACGTCCGTTTAACGCAAAAAATAGCCGAGTCCGTAGAGCACTCTCCCTTGAAGCCCATCTGATTATCGTTCGTTTTCATGTAAGATCCGACTTGATCCAAGAGAACTCGTTCAAATATTCGAGCGATAGCCGTGGCGATGGATATCGGTCTGTAGTTTTCCTGTAAAGTTATGTCTGTCAGTTTGGATTTTATTATAGGTATTATAATTGTTTTTGTCATGTCTTTAGGTAGATAGCCACTCTTTAAGATATCGGTGAATAGTGTTGCCATTAGTTCCATAATCGCTGCCCCTGCATATTTGAAGTGTTCGGTGCTTAAACCGTCGTGCCCTGCAGACGTTCCAGATTTCATGTTACTAATGGCCGATTTTATCATGTTAGTTGTAACAAGGGGATCGATATCATCATAAGCAGTCAAATTCGTTTCATTTGCGTCGATAGTCGGCGTGGTGGTTGCGAAGTGTTCTTTAAAAATGTTTGCAATTACTTCCGGATTCGATTCACCGTTTATGTTGCACGAGAATTTGCAACGCAAGTTTAACAGTTTATTAGACTTGTTCCAAAATTTTTTGAAGTCCCGATTTTCTAAGTCCTCTGCTATTTTATCCATCTGAAGTTGAATTAAGTTCTTTTGACATAGTTTAAGTGCTGTTTTAAAGGCAGCACGCTTTGCCCTTCTATCCTCTGCGACAGGTCCATCGCGCGGTCTCCCATTCATTATCCATGTGTGCATCGCTTGTCTGGATTCATTGTATTTATTTGCTACATGTTCGTTCCACCCACATACTTGCTTGTGTTTTTGAATAGTACACTTAGTAAATACAGAAATGGCACTACTTCGCAGAGCTTCTACTATACTCTCGTAAAGGTATTTTATTTTGGCGTTTACAGGGTTGCCACCGTCCTCAGGAAATGTGTATGTTGGCTTGATTTTGACGAGAAAAGTTTCCGAGCACGAGTTGTATTTTCCTATATCACGTATATTATTCGGATTCCATAATGCTGGATCCCTTAATGCAGAAGTAAAGACTTCCGTTTTCGCCAATCCCACCGTTTGTAAGGTCAGCTCGAGAGGCCGGTGATCTGTCCAATCTATATCGTAGTGTATTTTCATATCGACAATTTGCTTCAGAATATTTTTCGTAACTATAATGGTCTAACCACCTGGTGGTGCTGTGTGCGTCACTGATATAATGTTTTGTGTACACCGAGATAATCCTCAAAAGTTCTTCACAGAATGTCTGAACTCGTTTGATGAACTTCTATCAATTGTGAGCCATAGTATTAACAAACAAGATATAAATCCCAGCAAGAGCCGCTTCATGCTGCGGTTGAATTTCTCCCGCCTGTGAACCGCGATCGGCCGCGGCGAGAAACTGCACAGTGTGGATTGCGTCATACAACGTTTGTAGTAAATTATGTCTGTTGCGGTTTCCCGTTACGGAAGAACCGCTCGTATAGCCAGGCCTTACAGTTACTTCAATATAAACTTTGTTCAAAAAAATAATTCGTCAAATTTGAACCCACCAACCCAGAATAATAGCCGTTTCTCCTATGCCATGGTCATATACTATGGTCAACTAAGTAATAATGTATGTTAATGAAGAATGTTTTATTACAGAGATCAGATTTGAGCAAACGCTTCACTAACTTACCACTTCAGTCGTATGTGTCCATTATTGGTCAAGTGAGTAAGAGGCCACCGGGTGCTAAGAATGAGGTACATAATTGCATAAAAACATAATCCAACAAGAACTACTTAATAACAATACTTCCATATACCAACAAGAACTTCTCAATCTAAAATTCTTTTTTATTGCAACAACAATGTCAGGACTGAGTCATTTAGATACTCGCTTGTACCTAGATTGCATGCAGTTGGATATGCTTTCTCAGAAGTAGTACAAAATGTAGTTACAAAAGGCTTTAATAACACACCTCAATAAATCAATCTTAGCATAATACATAATATTCTTTTGCATGGGTTCCATATAATTTAATTAGCATATTTTACATCATGATTACTATTCAACAAAATTATTATGTGTATCACATGTTTTGTAAATGCCCGTTTAGGCATGTATTAATATAAATAAATAATCTACGGGTAAAGTATTGTTTCTAATAATCCTGAGGTCATTATATTCTAACAGAAAATGGAAACGGGCGACGTGGAAGTGGTGATGGAAGAGTTCCTAATGGTGAAGGTAAACCGGGAAGTTCAGCGGCCGAAGAAGAACATCCCAGGACTCACTCAGACTCGGAGCATGTCCACATCTGCTCCGTTGCCCAGCGCCCTGACCACCGAAGAGTTCATCAGATGTGGTTGGTACTGATCTAAATCAATTTTATTATACCCATAACATTTTTTAAAATTTTGTTTCCAATTTCAGGTCTAAAAGTCGTACATGAAAAGTTTTTTTTAATTCATTTTTATTCCTTGCTTTTAACCCCTATGGGCCGGTGCCCTGCAATTGCAGTGTTGAAGAGTCATGCCTATGCACGGTGCGAAGCACTACATTTGCAGTGTCGACCTTATATATTCATTTTGTCTTCGGATATTACCTCTACTAGGTTAGTTAAAGATAAAAATGCCACTTTATCAAGTATGGTATTGTCTACGTGTTGCCTTTAACAAAAAAAAACTTTTTATTTATTGAAATTTCCTGCCTTCCCCTATGTGTATGTGTGGAAAATTTCTTCATTGTAACCTTTTATTTCTTTGTTTTGTTTTTGAGTTTTCCTCCGAGTTGCAACAATTTATAGCAGCTATCTTAGAAGGCCTCCCCCCCAAGCGGCCATAATTTATGCCACTCCACAAAATGTTTATTTTTACGTAAAAAGTAGTACATTCCCTTCTCACAGTATTTTATTTTCTTTACATTATCAAAATAAATTTCTATTAAAAAATATAAAAACAAAAAATTATGGCATTTTTACTCAATCACTGTGAACCCCGTATCAAGAAATTCAGGACAAAGCACAAGGAATTATTCTGTTGCTTTAATTATAATCTATCTTGAAGCTACTTGTAGTTATCTTCTATATGTACTTTTATATTATATGTATGTGTATTGTCAATGCTCTTCATTTATATGTAGTCTCCTTTAATCTCTTTTTTTATTCGTGTTGTTGTTAATGGACTATTTGTCCATAAATAAATAAATTTATAAGAAAAACTCTCTTTTTATTACTTTTGAAGGTTATTGCCATCAATGTAATATATTAGTGAAGAAGAAGCTAACAATAATAATCTAAATGAAAATATGAAAGATTCCCAGTTGCGACCATTGTCTTTTTCTATTTTTCTGTGTCTTGTTCTCTTTCATATTTTTGTTTAGATTATTATTGTTATCCTCTTCTTCAATGAAATTAATTAACTTAAATCTTCATTCCCCATTTTAATTTTTGTTAAATATCGCCTCTGTGTTTCTATTTTCCAGGTGGCAGCCAGAACTTGGAGTCTCGCATGAAGGCCAGAAGCACCACCTGTGGATCCCTGAACGAGGGTTGTGCCAACAGTCAAGTCTCCCTGTTGGGCTGGTCCCATTCTCTCACTCTGCCACGCTTCCTGCATCTGCGAGATGGTCACGGGACTATACAGTGTCTGCTGCCCGCTAGTGTATGAACATGTGTTATTTCCACGTCACACTTTTAACTTTTACAATGCTGGCCTTTTCAACGCAATCTATCCCATCACTCATAATGTGTGTGCTTTAGTGAAACTTCATGGATACGGGGATAGCCTCCGCAGTATCAGTAGTGCAACAGCTGCACAGATAAGGTTATTTCTTGTCAAATCCCACTTTGGCAGACAGGTATGGGTACAACGGCCCCGGGAACCATTTATTGGATAACCAACACCCCTGCCATATTTGATAAATGATATACGTCACCCCAAGTCGTTTGCCACGTTTGGTGATTTATGGGGTCAGGTCTAGGTCTCCTGAGGAAGGCCTAACCTAGATCTCTCCGGCTGGCCCTCTCGATCCATCACATTGACACCCAGATTCCTACCCACCCCTCATACCTTTTTCCCTAAAAAGACCCTCCACATCATCCCCAAAGATTATATAGACCCTGAAGAAAAAACAATTCCCTCAGGGCCTCCTGTGAAGCTATTGTAAAAAAAAAAATAAACCCTTTACACCAGTTAGAAACCAGCAGTGTGAAATAGGAAAAAGATTTTGCTTTAATTCATATCAATCCTTTTTTTTGATTTTCAATTAACTTTTCAATTCACTTTTGTGCTTTTATATTCTTCTATATTTATCAATTAGTAGAACTACTGTTACCACGCGGGATGCAATCGACTTATTGTGAATAAGAGTGTGTACACTGAATATTCCTCGCCCATGTGAGCCACTGACCAATCAGCTGTTAATACACTTAAAAAAATTGTGTATTAGGCGGCCCCTAGATGATCAATTATATTGAGCAATATTACGAATTGTCCAATATTATTGACCGTTTGGGATTAATATTGAAGATTGCGCAATGATTGAACAAAATTTATGCGAGTTTAATTTTTATTTAATCATTGCGCAATCTTCAATATTCACCCCAAACGGTCAATAATATTACACAATTCGTAATATTGCTCAATATAATTGTGTCGTCTAGGGGCCGCCTAACACAAAGTATCTTATATATGATCCTCCTGTCACTCACAAGCATATATCAGACGGTTCACTATTCACTCGTTTCGTGACGTCATACTCGAGTAAATGTTCCATCTTAGTTTCACTGCATGTTCACACAGTTCCTTAGAAATAAATGTTCACTCGCCATTCCCGCTACAATGTAGCCGAGTGCAGTCGCACGTGTTGGCTGGCGCTGATGGCGAAAATTCAATTCGGGAATATTTACGATTTCAAATTAACATTTCCGATAACGTCGAACTAAATAACGAGAAATTGGTGGTTCTTTTACATAGTAAATAAATATCAACACCATAAGATGAACATATTATTAATTAGCATATATTATGCTTAAATAATAACCTGAAAACTATGTATTTTATGCACTATGAAAAATGTTTATTCCGAAATAGGCCTCGGCTTGCAATAAAATCCATATAAATGGAATATTTGTGAACTTATCCATGACCAAGTGAATCAGATACTTGAATCGGGCCATGTGAAGAGTCGGAATAATAGAAGAGCATGTATGAGACGATGTATGAATGTGAACGAGGCAAGGAGTGTGTGCCAAGATCGATTTGTTTGGTGGTCCGTCCTCTCTGCCTACCCCTGCGGAGAAACGGCGTGATGGTTAGTTAGTCAGTTTTATCCGAAAACTAAAAACTATTTTTGAAAGATAATGAAATACTCTTCCAAATTTTATTATTAGAGATAACCATGTAATTTTTTAAATAGAAAATTTTTTCATGTAATCTTTTAAAAGTTTTAAAACTGGCGCACCTTGCGTTTTTTCTAATGAAAATTATTGGTAATGAAAACAAATTAAAACGCACACATATTTTATTAGGCAAATGAATTGTAAACATTTTCATCACCTCACTTTTTTGTTGTTTCATATATAAATAAAATTCACAAAGTTTCAAAAAATTTTTTTCAAATTTCGGTCCGAAACTTTGGTTTCATAAAAGCGAACATTTAAATTATTTTAAAGTTAACTAGCTGGGTAACCCGGCTTCGCTCGGGACAACATTCGAGAGTGTCTGGAATGTTTCACATTAATGTTCCCGATTCCTTATTCACGAACATTCCACAATTTTCCAGAATGTTACGTTGTTGAATGCTCTCAAATACTCTGACTGGGAAGTCCGACTTCGCTCAGGGAGTTGATGTGAGATTGAATTGATGTTCGAATCCATGACGGATCTTTATAAACCCCATACAAAAAATACATATATTCCAGATCATTTCACAACATTCAGGAATGTTCTGGAATGTTCCACAATGATCTGGGATGTTCCAGTATGTTTCTGAACTCTCCGTCCTATTCCAGAAGAATGTTCTGGAATGTGGTGGAATGCTCAAAAATACTTTGGAATGTTTCTAGAAAAAAAAGGGGGCGAAAGCTTCCAGCGCTTTTATCTTTAAAAGCACGCCCTTACGGTAAAAATGGGAACTTTCTTCATGGATGGGGAAAAGAGGGCTACCAAACAATATAACTCACGTTATTGTACAGGGCCTCGTCTTTGAGTTTTAGTGGCATGCACACTGTACACTTTTTTTTATAATGTATATTCAAGATTAAGATTATCCAAACATCTAGATATTTCCAAAACCTTCTGGACTCACCGACACACTCCACCACTCATTTCTGAAAGCTTCTAGAACTTTCTCCTTCCAAAACATCCTAAAGCATTAGGGAACCTTCTAGAACTATCTAGAACCTTCTAGAACTATCTAGAACCTTCTAGACTCACCGACACACTCCATCAAACCTTCCAGAACTTTCTATAGCTTTATCGAGCCTTCTATAACTTTTCGGAACCTTCTAGACTCACCTACATACTCCGCCACTCCTTCCAGAATTTTCTACAGCTTTATCGAACCTTATAGAACTTTTCTGAACATTCTACAATTACCGCCGAACTCCGCCACTCCTTCCAGAACTTTCTATAGCTTTATAGAACCTTATAGAACTTTCCGTAACCCTCTGGATTCACCGAATCCATTCTCCGCCACTCCTGCCAAAACTTTCTACAGCTTTATCGAATCTTCTAGAACGTTCCGGAACCTTCTAGACCCACCGACATATTTTACCACTCCTTCCAGAAATTTTTATAGCTTTATCAAACCTTATAAAACTTTCCAGAACTTTCTAGACTCACCAACACACTTCGCCACTCCTTCCAGAACTTTCTACAGCTTTATCTAACCCCATAGAACTTTCCGGAACCTTCTAGATTCATCGACATACTCTGCCACTCCTTTCAGAATTTTCTACAGCTTTATCGAAACTTTTAGAACTTTTCGGTACCTTTTAGACTCACCGATATACTCCGCCACACCTTCCAGAATTTTCTACAGCTTTATCGAACCTTCTAGAACCTTTCGGAACCTTCTAGACTCACCGACGTACTCAGCCACTCCTGCCAAAACTTTTTATAACTTTTTCAAACCTTATGAAACTTTTAGGAACCTTCTAGACTCACCAACGTACTCCGCCACTCCTTCCAGAACTTTTTATAACTTATCAAACCTTATGAAACTGTTCGGAACCTGCTAGACTCACCAACATACTCCGTCACTCCTTAAAGAACTTTCTACAGCTTTATCTAACCTCATAGAACTTTCTCAAACCTTCTAGATTCATTAAAATACTCCGCCACTCCTTCCAAAACTTTCTACAGCTTTATCTAACCTTATAGAACTTTCCAGAACCCTTTATACTCACCAACTTACTCCGCCACTCCTTCCAGAATTTTCTACAGCTTTATCAAACCTTCTAGAACCTTTAGGAACCTTCTAGACTCACCGACGTACTCCGCCACTCCTGCCAAAACTTTTTATAACTTTATCAAACCTTATGAAACTTTCCGGAACTTTCTAGACTCACCAACATACTCCGCCACTCCTTCCAGAACTTTCTACAGCTTTATCTAACCTTATAGAACTTTCCAGAACCCTTTATACTCACCGACTTACTCCGCCACTCCTTCCAGAATTTTCTACAGTTTTATCAAACCTAGAACCTTTAGGAACCTTCTAGACTCACCGACGTACTCCGCCACTCCTGCCAAAACTTTTTATAACTTTATCAAACCTTATGAAACTTTCTGGAACCTTCTAGACTCACCAACATACTCCGCCACCCCTTCCAGAACTTTCTACAGCTTTATCTAACCTCATAGAACTTTCCGGAACCTTCTAGATTCATCGACATACTCTGCCACTCCTTTCAGAATTTTCTACAGCTTTATCGAAACTTTTAGAACTTTCCGGAACCTTTTAGACCCACAGACATATTCTGCCACTCCTTCCAAACTTTTTGCAGTTTTATCGAACCTTATAGAACTTTCTGGAACCTTCTAGACTCGCTGACATACTCCTCCATTCCTTCCAGAACTTTCCATAGTTTTCTCGAATCTTCTAGTAGTTTCCGGAAATTTTTAGAATTCTCGAAATTTCTAAAGTTTTCTTGGAACTTTCAGCCCTTATATCTTCAAAAGCACGCCCTTTAAGTAAAAACGGGTACCCTTATTCCCTAGGGGGGATAGAGATCTACCACACCATATAACTCCCTTGATCGTACCGGGAATCATTTCTGAGTTTTTGCGGTCCGTATGTTTTTTTGGACTTTCTTTTATAATATATATTGATTATTAAATTGAATGTATAGCGTGTTGTTTTCTCTTTCCAATACCATTTAGATCATATTTCTCACTATGATAGTAAGTGAGAAACAACGATTTCTGTGAGACAGTGTGAGTTATATCGAAAAACAAAGAAATAGCCGTACGTAAGAATTTTGACCAATCGCGCTGTCTCGCGCGCTCCGTCGAGACGACCTCATGGCACAAAATGCCTGGCCGACTGATTCACGGAATAAAACCCTATTCACACAGTTCATTCGCGTCACGGCGTCGTATCGTGATGTCATTCCGGTTGCGAATGAAGACCGATATCCAACATTGTCGGAATGCCTCATTCGGCACTTTCACTCATCACTTTCGTTTCATCGCATGTTCAGACGGGTCATTTTGAGGGAAAGAGGCGGAATGACGTCACAAAACGAGTGAATAGTGAACCGTCTGATATATGCTTAACCGCTTCCCTAAATAAAGATTACCTATTGTAAAATAATTCACCCGACAAGCGATTAAGCAGTTAACGATATTGATAACCCAATCAAGATGACTTATGATATGTTTAAAAAAAAACTATTCTCTGAAAATTTAATATTATTACGTATTAACAGATTTACTTTTTAACAACGAATGTGTCTCTTTTAGAAACCAGAGCTTCAGTCTATAGCATCTCAAATCAAGCCGGAATCCATTATCGAAGTCAGGGGAAAAGTTTCACGAAGACCGGATAGTTGTATCAACATGGTAAGCATATTTTAAATTATAATGTAATTAAAATTAAAAATAAAATTCATGGTACGAGAACACCGATGGAATGCAGGGAAACACTTTATCTTCATACTTAAATGAATATTTTTCATACTGTTGGAAAAGAGCGGGTGATCCCTAAAAGCGTTTTTTGTATTTACGTCCTATTGGAAACAGCGGATAATGCAAAGACGTGTTATTATGTAGTGAAGTAATTTTTGTAGTGAAGATTTCATTTGAGAATATTTATAGAATTTGAATGATTTGTATTATGTATTTATTTTCAGAAAAATGAGACTGGTGGAATAGAGGTCCTGGTGGAAACTTTGTCTATTTTAGATCCCCTTGCTTCTCCACTTCCGTCACCCCAAAAGGAGTCGGAAACAAATGAGGTCAGTCATGGCACTTTTAATTATTCCAATGTATCAGTAATTAATCTATTTATATATTTTTTTAAAGTGTCTGTGATGAACGGGCTGTGCTGATTTGATTTTTATACAAATCTACAGTTTCATTTCGAGATTGGTGAAATTTTGCACACTTGACTTTCAAAACAAGAGGAAGGTCAGTTTTCTACATGCAATTGTGAAAAACCACCCCAATCATCTCTTCCCATCCCTTAAACCAGTTGAATGCCGATGTTGAATCTCCGAGAACACGTGAGCATTCTAATATGTATTATCCTTGTTAGAATTATTTGTAATGTGATTTTGATCTTTATGCTTTGAAAAATGTATGAAGAACAAAATCAGAATCGCTTGCGCTTATAAAAATTTAGATTTATTTAATTAATTTTCGTAAAATAAAAGTTAAGGTTGATCCTAAGGTTTAGCTAAAATGGCTTAGATAAATTTTAGTAAACTGTATCATGTTGTATGAACTTTTCCTCGTGCCACTATTAATATTATTTTAAAAAAGGCTATTTCTATTCGGTAACCCGACAACTCAACACAGTGACAAATCAACCTACGTTTGAAAAGTGATACAAGGTCATGAAAAGTGATGAAAACAAAACACTAGGTTTAGTAAGTTACGTTAGGTTAGGTTTTTAAGTTAGTTTTTTTCATCGCTGTCTTTATATCACTTTTGAAAGGTGTGTAGATTTACCACTGCGTTGAATTATCATGGAACCATGTTCTACAGAATACCAGTAAAGAATACCAGTACCAGAAGACACAGGTTGTATTGTATAAAAATCACTCCAGCTATGAGATTCTGTATCTTTTGTGGGTACGGAATCTATTCCATACATAATTGCCTGTTAGATTTGTGTGATTGTCTATGGCTTTCAATTGCTTTTTCTACGAGCTGATGTGTCAGCTGTCAGCTCTGTCGCCGATTTCAACTAGTTTAAAACACGAAATGCGTAAGTATACATGATTATTTATTAATTTAATGTATGTTGAAAGTTGTATACCATGAATTTGACATTTGAGAAGTCGGCGACAGCTTACCAGGGTTGTCAATATGCGGGGAACTTGTGGGGAAATTGTGGGGAATTTGAACTATTATTGTAGGTATTTTAGAACATAAGTACAGGCAACCCTAGAGCTCACACATCAGCCTATAGAAAAAGCAATTGCAAGCCATAGACAATCACACAAATGTGACAGGCGATTACATATAGAATTGAGTCCGTATCCACCAAAGATACAGAATCGTTCTTCAGGATATCAAAAAATAAAACACATTATTGTTTATTCCTACAAAAATGTGTTTTAAAACAGAATTGATTTATTGCAAAAATTATACACAATACATAATTACAAATAATGGTGTTTCCAGAGCAAAGAAAAGGGTGTGAACTCCAACAGCTGGCGCTCGCATACCTGCGGGCAGCTGCGGGCGGAGCACGTGGGGGGCCACGTGCGACTGTGCGGCTGGCTGGGCCACCGCCGCTTGGGGCGCTTTCTACTCCTGAGGGACGCCTACGGGGTCACCCAGTGCCTCGTGCCAGATCATGTTAGTATGACTAATTAACTTACCATTTCCGCAGGGCAGCAGAGAGGATAGACCACCACACAACTCTGTCTTGCCACACATTCCTAACTTCATTCACGTTCATTCATTGTCTAATGAGATCTCTTCTGTTATTCTGAATTTTGACAGGACCCGACTCAAGTGTTTGATTCACTTGATCGTGCCATGTCTTCGTCGAGATTCCCCAACTTCTTACACCATTCACTTCCACGTCATATATTCCCCGTCACACATGATGCAGAATAATACTAACTCTTATATGTTAGTATTATTCCTTATGTTACCTTTCTTCATTTGCTGATATTTGGAAATATGTCTTTTTTTTACATTAGCTCCACAAAGGAGTGGAGCTAATGTAAAAAAAAATGGTACCACTCTACTTGGGAGGCGGGTATGGGTACCGCCGCCCCGGGAACCATTTATTGAATAACCAACGTTTGGTGACTTAGCGAGGTTCCCGGATTCATGGGGTGAGGTTTGTCAAGGTCTTGGCGGCCGATGTGTCTGCCCTCCTGCAGCGTGACGGGCCGGATTGAGAGAGACTGGTTGAGGAAGTCTTTTGACCTCTCTACATCTTTAGGGATGCTGTGTGGAGAATCTTTTTAGGAAGTTCTGGGAAGGAAAAAGGTAAGAGGGATGGATAGGAATTCGGGGATTAATGTATCCAGGAACGTATGAATCCATCCCTCCCACTGCGGTGGACTTGGAGAAGTCTAGGTTAGGTCTCCCTTAACCAGTCTCCCGATTCAAACGCATTCACCGCGAAGACTTAGACAAACCTCACCCCGTGAAGCCGAGCACCCCTGCTAAGTCACCAAACATAACGAACGACTTGGGGTGACCTATGGCAGGGGTGTTTATTATCCAATAAATGGTTCCCAGGGCAGCGGTTCCCATATCCGCCTCCCAAAGAACTTATTGTTTTGATTATATTTTTATGTTACTGGATAAAATAGAATAATGCCAAAACGGAACATGATTAAATAGTAGGATAGTTTTATTTTTATTTACCTTGTTGTTTGAAATCTCAAAATTTAGTATGCCATATGTAACTTCTTGCTTCCATTTTAGTGATAAAATAATTTTTTTATTTCGCCCGCAGCTTCTTTCAGCGCTGCCCAACCTGGACGCCATCCCGCTGGAGTCGGTGCTGGAGGTGCGGGGACAGGTGACGGCACGCCCCCCGGGCACTGCCAACCCCGCGCAGCCCACCGGGGAGGTGGAGGTCGTGGTGGCCGACCTGCGTCTGCTCAACTCCGCCACGTTCCAGCCATTTGCCGTGCGGAACTACAATAAGGCCAAGGAACACCTTAGGCTGCAGCACAGGCATGTTTCATTTGGTTCAATGGCAAGAATTGATATTATAAAGCGATGAATAAGAAAAAAAACTAATCTAAACTAACTTATTATATTTTGTGCGTTTAATAATTTTATATATAAGTAGTGAGTTCCCAGCATGTGTTGTAATGCCACTTAATAAAGAAATTGTTTTTCCCTGTGTGTCCTTTCCCACTCGTCCCATTCCCCTTCCTTTCCCGCGTCTCCTTTCCCTTATGCGTTCCCACTCCGCCTTCCCTCTCCTGCTTCCACCATCCCGCGAACCCCCCCTCCTGCATTCTTCCATACATCCAGTTTAAAAAATATATATTACTGCGCTTAGGTGAGCCACTCGGGGTGGGGGGAGGGGGCAGTCAGCGTTTGCTGAAATTCTGACCGCTAGATCCGTCCATGAATATAGATAAATGGCAGAGTTACCGTTAATTTTTATCGGTAATTCGGTGTCCATAAATGCTATTTTTTGTCAAACTGCGACCTTCAATGTTAGAAGGCATAAACTGACTATAGGCGCCTATGTGTGTCCTTTGCACTCGCCCTCAACTTATTAAAATCAGGTCAGTTGCATTCGACCTTTTGAAAAAAATAAACTGGTTGGAATTGATTACGAAAATAAATTCCTAATGCGGCCATGCGCTTTTATTATTATTGGATGATTTTTATAGCGCCATTTTCGTGAGAAAATCACCTCAAGGGCGCTTTATAAATTCATTTATACATTTAATCTATTTATTGTTATTAAGTTTATTTTGTAGAACTCCATTTTAATTTTTATTTATTTTATAAATTCAATAATATTATTATTTTATGTATAAAAACAGTTTATTATAAACGATTGCAAACGAAACTTTTCAACCAATAAATTGAAACCCCCATCGAGAGTCCGACGTCTAATAACATTAAAGATCTAATTTCACAAAATATAATATAAATGTGATAAATTTACGAGATTTTTAACTTTTTTTTTTTAATATAAAAATTGGACCGCAGGTTGGGCACGCCTGCTTTAAAACTTAAATCTTAAAACTTTTTTGTAATTTCCCAAATGTTAAAAATGTCAAAATAAGAATTTTGGGCTGTAACTGGATAAATAATTGCAAGATTGATAACATCTAATAGGAGAGGACACCAGAAGAAGAACCTATTTACATATTTGATTCGGTTCACACAAAATATAAAAGTGAAATTTGAATAAAGTCACAAATGCATAGAGGATTTTTCTTTAGACAACTAATGTAGGTTTTTTTTTCGACCGGTCAGTGGTTGAGCGGGCATAGCGCTTGGGTCCCACCCGGGCGTCGCATGTTCGATTCCTCGGCTGGCTAAGTCCTCCATCACAACACAAGCAACTTTTTCGGCTTTCTGTGGTGGTAGTAGGAGATTTTCAAACATTGTTGGGTTATTCGTAACCCGGGAATGTTTGTCTTTCTTTTAAGAAAAAAAAAAAAAAAAAAAAAAAAAAGGTTATATTTAATTACGCAGATATGTGGATCTCCGGTTTCCTGAGATGCAGTATAACCTGAGGACCAGATCAGACATGCTGATGAAGATGAGGAAATACCTCTGCGATGATCATTCCTTTGTAGAAGTGGAAACGCCAACACTTTTTTGCCGCACTCCTGGGGTAAATACATTTTATTTGCATTTTTATAAGTATATCTTCAATTTCTATGGGTACTATTGGAAGTATGTATTTGACGTTCTGTTATTTTCTATCTTTTTCTTTTGTATGCAGGAGTGAGAGAGGATAATTTAACAAGATTTAAGGATGCACCACGTCGTAAAATTCGGGATCAGGCCGTGAAAAATAACGTTCCTTATGTAGATGGCGACAAAGTTTAAATTCCCATGTAACACCAGCAACCTGTTTTGATTTATTCACAAAAAGACATTATACCAAAAAGCATCTTTTATTTTATTTTGCGAAGTTCCAACACAAATATTTAAGTGGTTTACAATCATTTTCTAAATTTGCTTTCCATATGCAATAAACCTACCACCGAATTGGGGTTTGTAAGTAGGAGATTTTGAACAGTAAAGCTTATAGACCTGATACTTTATTTTTTATGGGCTTATAAAGACTGAAAAGAAATGCTCGATTATTTCAAAGGCAAATAATGTGTTCTACTCCAGTATTTAATTAAAGCATCTAAAATAATTCTAAGCGATCTAATTTTCAAACCAAAATCATACGATTCTGCATTGCTTAGTTATGCGTCACCTTCATTATTTGTCAAAGACTTACGCTTACAGCTGGGTTTGGCTATAGATATGTAATATACTTGGAAACTCAGTAGAACGAAGGGGAAACTGGTGAATCTACATCACATTTGGAGTCAATTTTGTGGTATAATTTTTTTTTATTTGATCTTTCGTTTTCGAGTAAATTGAGTCCAAAGTTAGATAATAAAAAATTGGAAAAAAAAAACAGTCACTGGGGGGTTAATATCTGCTAATAGAATCAGAAAATAGAAAAAAAAAGGAAATGCTCAGGTAAGTGTTTTAGATTTACCATTTTACCGCTTGTGCTACGAGTTTCCAGACCCCAGTATTTAGACAAATAACAAATAATTTTGTTTTCAGGGTGCTCAAGAATTTGTTGTACCAACCAGACATAAAGGACAATTCTATTCACTCGTACAAAGTCCTCAACAGTTTAAGCAAATGCTAATGGCTGGTTCCATTGACAGATACTTCCAAGTTGCCAGGTGTTATCGGTGAGCTCTAAAATACCATTATGTAACCAATGCTTTTGAAACGACAGAGCTCTAGCAAAAACTATCAAATAATTAGCTCTGGCATCATCAAATGTTGTAGCTACAGCTTTTGTGTCTAGAATTTTCAGATCAATGCAGCTATTTTCAGCTTGCTACTTGATTTACATCACGATCTATGGAGCTCTGAAATTTCCATTTAACTGCCAACAAATAGGACAATATGTTATATTTTGCAAAACAAATCTCAGTCAAATCTGCATTTATTAATTGTTTTTGTGTTTACATAATTCGTAGAACTCCATTTCAGTTTTTTTAAAAAAAAAAATTTTTTTTTACATGAGCTCCACACAGGAGGCCCTGAGGAAAATAATTTCCCTCAGAGCCTATGTCATCTTTGGGGATACTGTGTAGAGGGTTTTTTTAAGGAAAGGAAGAAGAAGAGAGTTCTGGGAAGGAAAAGGGTTTAAGGGGTGGGTAGGAATCTGGGGTTCAGTGTGTCCTGGTCATTCGCCTACAAGACCTAGACAAACCTCACCCCATGAACCCGGGCACCCCTGCTAAATCACCAAACATAGCGAACCACTTGGAGTGACCTATGGCAGAGGTGTTGGTTATCCAATAAAAGTACCCATTCCCGCCTCGCAAATTGAATGCTTCTGGAATGATGCGTTAAATATTAAATTGATTGTTAAATTAAATTTAATAATGTTATTAATAATGAAATATTTTAGTTTTTATTATTGTGACAGCTGTTTCGGCTTACAAGGCCATTTTCAAGATGTGGTTATACCACTTTGAGACTGATATACTTTTGATAGACTTATACAGACATCTATCTCAAAGTGGTATAACCACAGTTTGAAAATGGCCTTGTAAGCCGAAACCGCTGTCACAATAATAAAAACTAAAACACTTGCAGAACTTAACAACACTATTAAATTTAATTTTAATAAATTTTTTAACAAATCTGCATAGTTTTGCATATTTTAGTTTTGTAAATGTGTTAATTATTTTTGACTCTAATTAACAGAGATGAAACAATTCGGAGTGACCGACAGCCGGAGTTCACTCAGTTAGATGTAGAGATGTCATTTGCCGGGCGGGAGGAGATACTGGGCCTGATGGAGGGGCTGCTGCAGGCCTGCTGGCCCCGACCCCTGCCCCGCACCCTTCCCAGGCTCACCTACCAACAGGCAATGTCTCGATACGGCTCCGATAAACCTGATGTCTCATACGGCCTGGAGGTAAAATACATCTTTACCATTGTTGGGGACTCACAGGAGGTATCCGCAAAGCGGAAAGAATGGGGAAAGTCAAGGATTGCCGACTTACCCTAGTTTCTTCTTCGCTTGTCTTAATTTTGCTGGTTCATCACATTACCTAACAATTCCTTAGAGTAATTTATGCGTAAATAGCGCAGCCTTGTGAAAAATCGCGAGATAGTCTGAATGATGTCATCTTCTCATTTTATATTTAACCCTTTGAATGGCAGGAGATCATATTTGTCCCAGCTCACATATGTTTTGTATAAATCACTGTAACTCCCTTACTATCAGAGTGAGAAATATGTTCTAAATGGTATTAGAAAGGCAAACCACCATGCTTTATAGTCAAATCTAAAAAATAACCACCAAAAAAAACTAAAATGTAAACCTCTATGAAACCAAAGTTTTGAATCGCAATTTGATAAAAAAACATTGAAACTATAAGAATTTTTTATTCATAATTTTTATATGAAAAGACAAAAAAGTGTGGTGACTATAATGTTTATAATACATTTGTCTAATAAAATATGCATGTGTTTTTTTTTTCATAATCAGTAATTTTAGTTAGAAAAAACTTTGCATACAAAATTTTGATATTTCAAAAATTATATATACATATTTTTTTTAATTATATCATTTGAAAGTGTACTTCATCACCTTTCAAAATCAGATTTTAGTTTTGGGATATGTTCAGAAGTATTCCATTTATTTACATTTTATTGTAAAGCGGAAATATTTTGACCATCTGAAAAATGTGCCAAATTTCTGAAGGGTTAAAGAATTAACGATAGTAAAATTAGTTTTTCGTTATCTCCAAAAATGACGAAGATATGACCTTTCCAAGTCAACATTGGTAAAATGTATGAAATGGCATCTCGTGACATCACACTACTCATGACTAAGTACGATTCATAATTCGAATGGCAGTGATACAGAGCTGCCGCTTATATACGTGATTTGTCGCAAGCTTTCCGGCCGGTTGCAAATATCAATATTTTGACGACTTATATCTTCGGTATTTTCCAATAATTCTAAAAGTTCTTTCCTCAGTATGCTCTAACTAATGATATAGTTGTAAAAAAAACATGATATTTTGTCGTAGATGACCTCATTCTCGACAAATCGGTTCCAATTTTTAAAATGACAATTGTATTTATCTAAAAAATATATTTTAATTTTAAGTTGCAAAATAATTTTCTGTTAAAAATATTACGTTATACACTAATCACCTTTCTAATTTCTCCAAACGCACACTTTCAATTTTTAAAATGGCACGTAAATTCAAATCAAAAGTTCAAGACTTCACGGAAATGATAAAATTATGATGTTCATTGGAGACAGATAGATGAAATCACAACAATAATACATTTCAAAAAGAATTGTTATATAATTAAGTAATTTTATCTTAATTTCAGCTCCAGGATGTTAGCGATATATTGAAAAACAATGTTGGTATTGCACAAAGATTTCCTGAAAGCTTTCACAGTTCTGCTATAACAGGGAAAGGACCTTCTTCAGGCATAACCCCTGCATTTAGAAAACAATTGCAGTTGTACGCCGATGAAACGCACCCAAAAACCAAATGTTTTGTCATCAAGATAAAGGATCCGCTGGATAAATGGTTCACATCCAAACTGAATACGGTACTTGGTGAAGACGTGATGAGAAATCTGGCTGCCAAATTAGAGTTATCTCAGGATGATTTGCTGATTCTAGCTTATGGACCAGAGGAAGAAACGGTAAACTAATCAATCTATTATACATACTATAGTTCAACCAAAAACAAAAGACCATTCACAAACTTTGTCTGAAAAGAAGTGCGGTGTGGGAGATGAGCACTACGTGGCAACGAATGCTTAAGATTTAATAATAAATCACGCCCATACTCCGCAAAGAATCTTCTTTTGCTTGTGGTCTATTAATAAATAACATTATGGCATTTTCTCTAATTAGTAAATAGAATGAGGTTAGGTTAATAGGGAACAAAATAACTTTCAGCTACGTAGGTGATGATGACCGTTGATTCAATCCATTATTGTATTTGCTTGCCTTTCATAGAAGTATTAAGTTGAACAGATCTCTATAAATATTAATATTGCGTATTTACGGGTGCAAACAATTTGCCTTAATATTTTACAGCATAACATGCAAAAACGATTTTTTCTTAAAATAATTAAATTACCGCCATCTATGAACGAGCACATTATGAATTATTTTTAATTAACCCTTAACCCGTCTGCTTGGTTCAATATATTCGCACATCACAATCTGGAAGCCTCGGTTAAGTAAACAAGCAGATGGGTTAAGTCTCAGAGGACGGAATGGTGTCATTAAATTGTAAAAGTTATGTTTACGGCTAGAAATAATAGGTAAGAGATGCGGAGTATCCAAAGCATATACGAAGGGACCGCGCCTGCTATGTACATACGTATTCTAATATTGTATACCAATTTTTTTTCAGTGCTTATGTTTGGGAGACCTTCGCACCAGACTAGCCGACGACCTAGAGTCACGCCAGGCCCTGAACAGACTAGCCGGAGACCACCCACTGTGGGTGGTGGACTTCCCCCTCTTTCTGCGAGGCAGCCAGGGGCAGATGGAGACCTGCCACCATCCCTTTACGGCGCCCAATGCCGATGATGAACATCTCCTTGCGACAGATCCATTCAAAGTATGTGATAATATCATGCAGATTATTACAGTTTTCTAACAAATAAATTAATCAATATTTCCAATATTGCACATGCCTGTGTTATGGTGGTCAACCCATATTACAGGTCCTAAACGACTGTTTGGTTCACTAATAAACCCATATTACAGATACGCAGCCTGGCCTACGACCTTGTGATGAATGGCAGCGAAGTTGGGGGCGGCTCCGTGAGGGTGCACAACCCCGGACAGCAGGAGGAGCTGCTCAACATGCTGGGACTGCCTGTGGGACCCTTGGAGCACTTCATGAACGCCCTAAGGAGCGGTTGCCCCCCGCATGCCGGCATCGCACTCGGTAATTCATCCCAGGCCGGGATTTGGTCTCCACAAGTATTCTTCACTGGCTGCAGTCCCTCCCCATTGGTCTCCAGTCCTCCCGTTCTGCGCCATACCTCTCGTCAATAACACACATCAATACCTCTTATGACCAGAGCCAGTGGATCTACGGTGCAGAATTTTGTATGGCACAAGGTTAACAAGGAGGAGGAAAATTTATTGTTTAGCAAAATAATCCACTGCATTCATTTTTAACAGCAATCAAAAAACACCGCTAATTTACAGAAACCTATTTGAGGATTTTTCAGTCACACGTCACAAGGACAAAGTGCTATGTCTAATTATTTCGTTCATAAACTAGTCACCACTCTTCCCTTTTGTTTCAAATTCAAATGTAACATTGCATCAATTTTTTTTTTTTTATAGTGAATACCTCACAAGAGTCTCAGGTGCTCCCGTCTGGAGCCAGTGAGACTATGGCATCCCCAATTGGGGTATATTGTGAGGCTAAAGGTAGTGGGGAGGGGAAGGAGATGGGAAAGAGGAAGGTGGGGAAGTACCTGGCTATTCAGATCTGGTCACCAAACACAGCTAAAGCCATTTCAAGCAACGTTTCAATTCTGAATGGTGAACTGAGAGTATCTTCCACTCTGGAACGGGCCGCAAATATAATATATTATTTTTAAATGAATTAATTGTAAAATTACTCAAATAAAATTTATTTGCCCACTCCGGGATTCGATCCTGCGACCATTGTATTGCGAGTCAAGAACCTTACCCCTAGACCACGCCGGCCGTCCGAATGGCCATTTGAGGACAATGTTACATTTGAATTTCTGCAAAACAACTGGACCTTCGTTTTCCATGTTAGATAACGAGACTATTTTCAAGAAAAAAATTGGTTTACCTGGAGGTTGTAAAACATTTTAACTAACTAAACATCATGCTGTTTCTTCACAGGGGTAGGCAGAGAGGATGGACTGCCACACACAACTTGCTTCAATCAAATGTTGTCTCACACATACTCTTTTGTTACTCTTTACATCAGTGGTTCCCAACCGGTGGTCCGCGAGATCTAAAATGTGGTCCACGAAATTTAGTACAAAAACGAATTGAAAGGTATCCAAAAGCTGATTCGTAACCCTTTTGGTAGAATTGAAGTGATGGAGAGGTAGCTGAAGAAGTCCTAGAAGAGCACATTGAATTGCAAAATGATAGTAATTGCAAGGACACGTTTAATTACGCGATTAACAATTTATCGTTATTATAAATGTCATAGTTGTCCCTGCCGAGCGATTCCGTATCTTTTGTGGGATCGTTATTGAATAAGGGATGTTATCTCCTGTCAGATTTGTGTGATTTTTACATATTTACTGTAACATATCTTAGCTTAGATCGATTAAACACAAATTCATGCAAGTATGCATGATTATTTATTCATTTAATGTACGTTATACATAGAAAAAGCAAATAACAGACATAAAAATCACACAAATCTGACAGGAGATCACATCCGTTATGTAATAACGATCCCCCAAAAAAATACGGTATCGCTCGGCTGGTCAAAAAAAGGTTGGAAACCACTGCTTTACATGAACCAACTTAAGTATTTCACTTGATCACGCCATGTCTTCCTTGAGCGTCCCCTTTCTTCTAACATTAACTTTTATCATATATTCTCTTTACACTCTTTCTTCTTTTTTTTTTAACATTTTATTCACTTGAAAAAAAATCAATAATTATTATTTTTTAGGTTTGGACAGGCTGGTCTCAATAGCTTGTGGGGCCACCTCAATACGGGATGTGATTGCCTTCCCCAAGTCCCTGGAGGGGCGTGATCCTCTCTCCGGGGCCCCTGCGCCCCTCAGTGACCACGAGAGGAACATCTACCACCTGCCCGTGCCAGAGAGCCCCCCTATCCTAAGGGAGGATGAGATATCGCAAGCTCAGTGAATTTACAGTACTTCTAAATTGGTTACAGTATTAGTCGGCCTAATTAAATAATTTTTTGTACTAGTCAAATAAATAAATGATGAATTTATATTTTTGTTTTAAATACTGTAAGGTACAGTCTGACATTTGATAGTAGACAGAAATTGATGGGGCTGCGATTGTCTAAAAGGTTTCAAATGGCAACACCAAGATGGCTCTTGATGGAAAATGAATGTAAGTTTTAAAAAGCACAAAGATCCAAATGCATATTTATAAAAGATGTTCAGAAAACTTTCTGGAAGGAGAAGATTCTACAACTATAATTTTGTGTCTAACTGCCCTACATATATGAACGTAAGTGATGCGTCCACTATATTATCACCCGAACGCAACAAGCCGTGTCCCGTGTACGTTCAGATAAACCCACAAATGTGATACGTTCATATACATCAAGTTTGTTCCTGCGTTATCGTGAAGCTAAGGGATGTGTTCGGGTATTTTCTTCTCTCCCATACAAGTCACGCCGCTAGTCAGTTGTTCTCTCTACGCAAGTGGCGCGGTTTATATAACCGTTTAAAAACTCAATGTTTTTTTACCTACTTTTTGAATAATAACCCAAAGGTAGGACAGTTAAACTTTTTTATTATTTAACGTTTTGCGAGAAGACAATTATGCACATAAAAAGTCCATTTTTTCTGAAACGTATTTAAAAAAAAATACTAATTTATTTAGATGTTAAATTAAAATAAATTTAATTCACAGATCAAAATTATAAATTTTAAGAATCAAATTGGTTTTTTTTCCCTTATTTGCGTAAAACGAACTTGCTGTTCAACTCAATTGTGAAGAAATTTTAATGTGTAGAACAAATTACTAAGATAAAACGAGTAGCTTGGTGTTGCCGTAGTAATGAATTTTTTTAGTTTGTTATGCCAAGCTGCACCAGCTTTCCCAAATTAAGGCCATTACAGACTGGTTTGCCCACTAGTTAATCTATGGTTTTTAAGAAAATATGCAGGAAGGAATCGAACAATGCATTCGACTGAAGGAAAGGACAGTAGGGCAGCTGAGCCTTTCGACAAAGTGGCTTCTGTTATTACCTGGGCCGACTAGCCGTCTGTAGACACCTTTACAATTTTTTTTTAAATTGAAGATAGACTCAACTAAACCTCCCCGGAAATGGTCGATATAAATTGTCAATGTTTACCATCAATGATACGACCTTTACATAGCCAATTGAAGCGATTACCATTCAAGACTTCTCATTGACAGCGAATGATCAGAATTTTGATTGAAGCTTTATTGACAATTTATATGGACCATCTCCGGGTCGTTTTAGAGGATAAATATACTTGACGTGGATCCTTAATAACCCATTTCACATTGTGATATACGTCAAATAAAAAGAAATGTTTATTTTATACTAAAATATATTTCACTGTTTAACAACTACACTTTCAATATATCCTAATACATTAGTTTGAATATAAAATATGTACAACATAATAATTATTCTTAAACTTTAATGTACAGACTTATACTAAAAAGTAATACAACTAAACCATCCTTACAACGTTGGACGGTTATTGATAAAAAAAATCTGGGAATAGAAAAATACAATAAGATCTTCATTATTCAACATCGTCTTTCACCTTTAGCCGTGTACAACATATCGATCGTCCATTGTTTCATGGGTTGTTTTCAAGAATTTGAACAATTCATCAAATTTCGAAGTTTTATTATAGTTCTGTTATTATATCACTAACTGGGGTACCCGGCTTCGCTCAGGGAGTTGATATGAGATTGAACTGACATTGGAACCCACGACAGATCTTGCTTTATATACCCCTACCAATGGGTAGCCCCACCCATACAGAAGAGGCTTTGAATGGTCCACAATGTTCCAGAACATTCGAGAGTGTTCTGGAATGTTCCACAATGATCTAGGATATTCCCGAACATTCCAGACTATTCCCAAACATTCCACAACTTTGCAGATTGTTCCGGGATGTTCTGGAATGTTTTGGAATGCTCTTGAATGTTCTAGAAATTTCTAGAGGGTGAAAATTCCAGCCCTAATATCTTATAATTCAAATAAAAACGGTAACCTTCTTCACGGATGGGTGACAGAGGGCTACCACACCATATAACTCCCTTGATCGTACCGGGACTCGTTTCTGAGTTTTAGCGGGACGCACATTGTACACTTTCTTTTATAATATAAGTATATTGATTATAGGCCAGTTGCTTCACAAAACTAAAAAAATAACTTAAATAGAACTTTCACAAAACTTGAAAATTGATGAATTTTTCTTTATTCATTATACAAAAATAGGGTTACATAAGTGGATTTTTCGAAATTCACATTATTTGAAACAACCTATCCAAGTTTTGAGATAATGAAGAAAACAATATTCGAATTCTAGCCATAAATCAATTATTATTTACACGTGCCTGTGTTTTACATATTAAATATGCTATAAAATAATACGGCATAACGATCCGGTACATTAGTATGCTATTTTGAAATATCCTGCTAGTGACTCAGAAAACATTCACATTTTGTTTAATTAACTACATTTTTTCTGCATTATAATTGATTTGGTGGTGTTTATGAATAATCTGAGTATTGTACCAGATAGAGGGTACACTTTTACATATAACTGCGTTTTCTTCTCAAAATTCAATTTTTCAGAAATATCTGACTAATCAACTGGACGACGATCCATATGGAGAGCGCAATGCTATCCAATGCAGTTTCACATGATTAGTTTGCAGTTCAACTGAAGACAACAAACTTTAACACCAATATCTAAGTACATACAAATTTCATTAACTACCCTAGCACAGAAGAAATATCTACTGTTTAATACATAAAACATGTAAATTGTTGTTAAATCTATGAAAATTATCAGCATCAACGAATTTGAATAAAAACGGTACTAATCCGTTTAAGAAAGAATGAATCATCTTCTAGTGGACCTTATTCTATGTTCTACAATGAATAAGTTATAGAATTACAGCTAAAACAGTCATGACCATACACATAAGTAATTAATCTTAATACTTAAGCCAGAATATCCGACAAGATTGTAATGATGTTTAGAAACACCAATTGCTTCCCCCTGGTAGGAAAAATTAATGAACATACCCTTCTGTGCCAGACAATAATTATGAGCGTAATATAATATACAAAATAAAACTGAATTATTTTAGTTAGCCAAATCGGAAGAAAAAGCACATAAATGAACAAATTTTAGAATGATATGTCTTCCAAGTAACTGTAAAGAAATTTCTATAATCCGAGATGTATAAACGAAATATTTTATATATTATAAATAAATTCTAACTTATAAATTAAAATTGTTTGCTGTATTCCACTCAAATGATTTTTTCTTTTTATGTTCTGTGTATTGAAAACTTATTTTTACGCATGCTAACGCATAAAATAATACAGATATTACAGATAGCCTGTGATAGATGGTTCCTGACAATACGATAGGGTTTAGAAATCACTTGGTAAAATAGGAAAAGCCTCCGCGTATTCGACATACAACACATCTATAATTTGTTTACTACTGAAAAACTTATTTAAAATTCAAAAAGGCATAGGATTACTATTGCATTTTAAATGTAACTAGACATCTACGTCACATTTGTGATAAGTAAAACAATTGTTTTTTTCACTTTAAGCATTTACGTTAGGGGGCATCCATTAATTACGTGAGTGAGCACAAACGGGGGGGGGGGGGGGGGGGGTCCAACAAAAAATCACGTTACTTGAAAAAAATATATGAATTGGCCCAAATTTATCTCACCGAGGGGGGAGGGGGGGTCTAGATTGGAAGAAAAACTGCTCACGTAATTAATGGATAAACAGTGTTAATTTCAAGCGACCTCCCAGGTAAGTATGGTCCTGTATTAATTCATTTTTAGGTAGCATCCCGTTCATTGGTCAAAATATTGTACATATATTTTCGTATCGGTGATCAATGAACCGGTGTATGCAATTTTTAGCCATAAGTTGTTTTTAATTGTTTGTCTAGCTTGTAGTCTTTCTAGATTTTAGGCATGTATGGTAAGTTTGTACAGCGCCCTTGAGGTGATTTTTCACAAAAACGGCGCTATATAAATCGTCCAAATATTATTATTATTATTATGCCCCCTTAGTGATTTAAAAAATATGTATTACGGAAAAAGGAATTATTAAAATAAATTGAAATAGCATTTAAGATATGGAATCCCTCATCTGTTTCCCATTATGGTGACCCCGTTCGCTGCCACTGGTCCCAATATGGAATATTCGGGTTTAGTTTGTTTACATCCTCAAAATTTTGAGTCAGCAAACCTGTTACACTTATTAAATGTCTACAAAGGGAAACTCCACACAAACAATATAAAGATTTTTATTTCACTTTGGTGATTACACATACAACAGGGATTTTGTCACCTGTGCCCTGTGCCATCAAAATAATAATAAACAAAAGTTAAAAATGTACAAGAAGTAAAATACCATAAATAACTGTTCAGAAAATTCTCTGCTTCTAAAACCCATTTTAACCGCAACATTAACAAAATTGATGGTGGTAATTTTTCAATATTCAAATAAATTAAGGAATTCATGTTTGCAAAGCAGGTCAAATTTCTTGTAACATTTGGTAGAAAAAGTCATAAGAGATTGAATAATAGCAACGACATTTTTAGCAAAACTTATTACTCCTACATAACTAAACAGATATTCGGAAATCTATATTATTTATGCACAGTAAGTTGCCATGAGTTCACTTACCTTCCAAAAGTACATATTGGACATGAAAAATTTGTATCTGTTGAGCGCCGGCGGTATATGACATTAATACATTCTGTGTTCGGGGGTATTCACCCTCAGCACACTACAGATACTATACGTATGTATTAGGTCGCGGGAGCTCGGCATTCCAAAGGTTTAAGATACATTTGAATCAGTAAGCTTTTTCGTTGCCCAATAATAAAACAATTAAATCATTAAGTAATAATTTTACGATGGAAGAGAATGTTACAGAGGATTGTCACATATCAAATGTCATGATGACGGGTTAAATTCTCTACATTTGAAGAAATATTACAATTAGAATATGTAAGTTTGCTAAAAGAATGTTATTTAGTTTCATGGACACCCTTTAAAAATATGACAATATGATGATCTTAAACTATTAATTATATTTCACGTCAAATGCAATAGCCTCAAGATATTTTCTTACATTATAAAATTAGATTAAAATACAAACCATATAGAAATGATCTCAAAAGCAATATGTGATCATTATTAAAGAAAATGAATGTATGATAATTGGAATCCCTGCGAAGTCTGCGTATGTCAATCGTTTGATACACACTTTACACTCATTAAGAAAGAAGACAATCTACCGTTATAATCCAGTGCCTATGAGGTAAGTTGCAACCAACTCAGTCAAAATAATAAAGACTTGTGACAGCCGCACTTGTGATAAGTAACAGCAATTCGAATGTCAACCACTTGACCAAGTAGAATCCAATACCAATAAGTTGGGATAACGATTCACCGATAGTTCTGTTGAAAAGTCCCTCAAAATGGTGGGCACATCAGTGAGTACATTTTCTAGCATACGTTTGTTGTTTCACACATCCTCGATTGTTGGAAGCCAAAAGGCCATATTGGTGCAGGCTGAAGCCAGCATCATAAACTTGGGGTTGAACTGAACACACTGGATGGGGGCGGGATGGTCTCCATTCAACACGCAAACTTTATAACCAGTATCGGCGTTCCACACGTGAACGCGCCCGTCCGTGGAGCCACTGAAGATGAATTGGGAGTCGGGGCTGAAGGAAGCTTCAATAGGGATGCCTTTGTTATTCAGATGTCCGGTAAAGGTTTGGAGAGGGGTTCCGTGGAAAGCATCAACCAGCCTGATGATAGATCCATTTGTACTAATAAGCATTGTCTTTCCGTCCTTGGAGAACTTGAGGCCTGTCCAGTCACATTCCTTTTCTTGATTCAATTTAAAAGTCAAGAATGGACCCTTGTCAAATGATCGCAAGTCGTATAGTTTGATACTCTCGGAGTTAACTCCGGCGGCGAAAATGAGTCCTTCGGGGTCGTAGGCCGCCACGGGCCTTCCCGACAGGTGCATGAGGCCTTGACAGTTTGGCGATCTCAGGTCCCACAGACGCAGTGTCTTGTCGAGAGACCCGGACAAAAATGTGTCCTCTACAGGTGATAAACATAGCGTCACTACCTTCTTGGTATGCCCTGGGAAGTATCGAATGTATTTATTGTCGTGAAGCGACAGGTACCTGATGGTGTCATCGACTTTGGTGGAACTGTGTATAGCGGTGTTCTTAGCGTGGGTGAAATGAATTAAATCGACCCCATACTTTTTACTATTCACTGTAATCATCTGAGTCCCTTTCTCGCAATCGTATATAACTATTTGATCATCTTCACTGCACGAAATCAAAGTTTCACCACTCGGCGAGAAGTCGATGCTATTGATTTTATCAGTATTTTCACGAAAAACCTTGGCAACTTTGAAACTTCGAACAACCTGGTCTATAAGTTTCATTTTTATAGAGTTAATTTAACGAATCGGTTCAAGAATATTAATAATTATAGCATTTGAAAATCCGAGAACTGCCTACAACAAATAACAATAGACGGCCATATACAAATTCATTACAAATTGGAGAGAGCCGGCAAAACTTCATCTATGGTTTAAAAAAATGTGGCAAAATAATAAAAAATATATATTTTTAATTATTTTACTACCTTTACATTTTACAAAGTAGTATTTTTCATAAGAATATTAAAAAATATCCACCAAAGATTGCATAGTTCATTAAAAAGACATGTGAAAATAAAATGCCATCGTGAGTTACTTCTCCCTGGTTTGCACAAGGAGTCAGTTCCAAAAATAACCAGTTCCTGAGGGAATAGTACGAATTGGTACGAATAGTACCTCCCACACGCACACTTTGGAGCGACCGAGTCCCGCGCTACTTCAGGCTGCTGCGCAGAAAAGTAAAGTAAAGACCAATAGGTTTACAGCGCAGTTCACAGTGAGACTTTTCTGCTCGGCGGCCTGAAGTGGCGCGGGACTCGATCGCTCCGAAGTGTGCGCGTGGGAGGTGCTAATAAAGTCGACGGTTCCAATGAAAGCATAGGAATAGGAACCGGTTCCTTGTTAACCGGGACAGGAATATCGACCAACTCTAATTTGTTTCAATATTGACAATTTTCTGCAACGAGAACCAAGGCAAACCGAGGGCGATTGTGTCAAAATTTTATGGCACAATAATAATTAATTAGTCCTTTTGATGACTCAAACCTCTCGTTTTAATATTGGTTGATATTGCAAAGGCCAAGGTACAATACCAAATATAAACCGTAAATTAATCACACGCATACATACACCGAACAGCTGTAATCAAACGAATTTCGTGATAAAAATGAAAAGTAAACACTGATTATCTCTTCTGCTGCTGATAAGCCCTCAGTTGTAGATTAAAATAATTGTCTTTGTGTTTAAAAAATGCTGCGCTGTTAAACAAGAGTATTTTTACTGCGTTTACCCTTTTCTCTGACTCAAAATATAATCATGGAGGAAGATTCTCATAGTTACTTGACCAATTCCATGCTAAGCCATACTGTGCAGGTTTGATGATATGCGTGTTCATTAAAAAATATGATGAATGCCGTAGTGATCGTTATTTAACTATTTATTATGTTCTCTTTCCAGCCTAGTCCAGACAGCAGATTTGAAGAGTTGAGCAGAATTGCTTTTCAAGACCATAACCATACAGTTCGTTCTAATGAAAGAGTAAAATCTCTGAATTTGCTCTCCCACATCGTCCATGACAATAAGAAAACCCTGGAAAGGAAAAAACTTGATAACAATTATGTCATGGTGAACAAAAATATTTATTTCGATTCGGGATACAAACAAAGCCCGTCGGGAATAAAAACACAGATGGGTAAGTCAAGTCCCGCGTACTAAATTCAGTTAAGATACTATAATATATTAAATTCAAGTTCTGGCAAGTCAGGGAACAAAATCTATTTTTGGCCATACACATGAAGTCTGTTAGTAGATAGTGAAGTTTATAAATAGGAAGTCTCACATAGTTGACATGGAGCAATGCATAGGGAACAAGATATCGCAAAATATAATCATGGATTATTATTCAAATTGCGATGAAAATGCTTCCCTCGACAATATTCCAGTCTTTGTTCTGGAGTTTGGACAAAAGGAGGTTAACAATAAGCCGAGTTCTCCAAGTAATTAATGAATAATAAAAATGCATTTCCAAACAGCAACAACAGAGCCCGGAACCAACTAATTGCTTCAATATTATTTTTTTTAGTTATACCGAGCACTAGCGGCAGTGAGCAGAAGAACCCGACACATTATGACATCCATCAGACCGAATCGCCTTCTATATCTCTTCCAGGAACGGAGCCATACCCGTCTGACCTCGGCATTGGCTCTCTTGTAGAAGTGGTATTGGAGCCGCACCAAGTGTTCTACGGAGTCATTCGTTGGATTGATATTCCAGATCCAGATGGTAAACCCTAGTTCTGCCATACTTACCATTTTTTATCCACTCAAAATAAATTACCATATCGTAACTATTTTCAGCATTTTCTAACCTTCGTTTATTTCACTTGATCTAAATATCTAATTGCATTGTTGTGATTATTATCTCCATCCATTATTGTCTCCATCCTTTGTTATTTTTCACCAGAATCGTTTTAATCAGGTTTTGACTTTTGAAGTAAAACTTCTTTACGCACACTCGACTTGGGGGGTAAGTCTGATGTGCGTTACGAAAAGTGTGATGCGAACGGTAATCGATGCGAACGGTGATCGATGCGAATGGTGATCGGGCGAGGCGAACGGTCGGGCCTTTACGCACGCTTGACTTGGGGAGTATAAGGATGAGTATAAGGATAAGGATGAGGATAAGGATTAGGAGGGTAAGGATAAGAGGGAGATATAAGTTAGTGAAGTTTTACTTCAGTCGTGTGTTCTAAAGCACACTCGTTTTTTTTATTTATTGTTTTAGAACAATTTATAATTATAAAATTAGCATTGAGCAGTACGCAAATGTTAACAATCCAGATTAAAAAAATTACAGGATGCATAATTTATGGTCTATCTGTCAGATCTTACAGCTAAACAACAATGAGAAATGACAAAACATGTAAAGAGGAATAAGAAAAATAAAACATAACCATAATAATTTTAAGCTATAGAAAGAGAATAAATAAATAAAGTACATTACAACATTTCCAATAACACCACTATTCTCCATGACCATGACAAGTTATTAATTTGTATAGATGTCTGTATAGTCACATTAAATAGTATTGTACAAACGACACATTCGAGACAATGGATTGAAGTTAAAGCAATATTGTTTTTTTTCCAAGAAATTTATTTGTACAAAAATATAAACAAATATAGATGACGGAGTAATAATTAATTTGTATTATATATATATTTTATTATTTTTTTATGGTAGTAACATTAATTTCATTTTCATAATTTTGTATCTATATATTTTTTTAAAGATGTAACTCCATTAAAGCTATGCTTGTGTATATGGAGAGAGGGGGTGTTATTTATTAGTTGTTATTATAATTCAAGATGGATTGTATAAAAACTCCTTATTGCGTCTATTGGGAACTTTAATGTGAATATTGCTGACAATTAGTGGCTTCAAGGTTATCATGAATAATTTTATTTAAACATATTGATCACGAAAATTTGAAGTGCAGTAAAGGACAAAATTTTAATTGTTCAGCGAAGCAAGCGAAAAGAAAGTTTTTTATTTTTTTTAAATATTATATCTCCTGTTTTTGTAGACCTATAATAATTGTGATTTTTATTTATTTATTTTTATTTTATTTATTTATATGCATACATATTACAATAAGTTAGAAAATTATACTTTGTCTGTCCAACTGGGAAGGATACCCGTTTCAGGACAGCCAAATTGTATATTCAGTTCATAATATTTTTAACATGTGAATGGTTTCTTTCAAGATATCATAGGATATCTTGAAAGAAACCATTAATATACTCAATATATTATGACAAATGATATATAAATACTTTTTTTTTTATATACGTAACTTTTTTATATACGTCACTTTATTTGTTCTATTTTTTTTAAGAGAAAAAAAAAAACTAGAACAAATAAAGTTATGATGGAAATAAAAACATATACATGAAATAAAGATATGAGCAAAAAAAATATATAAATTTAAGTACAGTGAGATATGTGTTATCAATAAGTTACGATAAGAAAGAATACAAACATAATATAAAAATGTATACAACCAAAATTTAAAGTAAAGTGATCTTAGGTTTGCAAAATTGCAATAATAACTTTCAATAACACTTTAGTATGTTTCGAGTTCCAATGCGCCGCAGCGCGCTGTTTCGATGGTACGAGTACCTTCAGTACCTCCCACTGCAAGTTGCAGGAGTTCGGAACTGTGGATTTTTATATTTTAGATATAATATTTTAAATTTACTACATTTAATTACATCAATAATTGTCTTCAGAATAGGTAAATAGCTTCTTTCGGGCGATCACAATTTTGAAATTCTTTCGAGGTCTTTTTGGAGAACATTAACAATTGCATATTAGAATTTACACATTTATATTTATAATTTGCCAATATTTGACATATTAGTTCCCAATTTATTTTTGACTATTTAATTTTAATAAGTACCATAAGTAAGTAATAGAAATAATCCATTTAAACCAGAATATAATTATGACATGACATATGAATTTCCTATGTATTTATATAGATAATTTTAGGACTTATTTTGAAACGCCTGGTCGTTATTTTACAAGAATCAAAGAACAGTCGTTATATTACAAGGATAAGAAAACAGAGCAAAAGATTTTTTTTTTTAATAACATAAACTTTTTAGTACATATTAGGTATGTGAGATTGTGTTAGCATATGTTCGCTCTTGACTCTCCCCATATCTAGAAGCCAATTGCTAACCCATTTCCGTAAAGTGCTTGTATTTTTCGATTTCCATGCATCGGGTATGATGTTGAACAATTTAGGCCCTAAGTAGGAGTATTGTCTTTGGGCATGTGATGTGTTTGTAGTAGGTGGAACCACTGGATTCCTCCTTGCATGGCGGGTGTTGTGGAGATGATAATGATAAAGATGGAAATATATAATTATTATAAAATAACATAGAATACATATATCTTCCAGAGTAGAGTAAAAAGAAAGAAAAAAAATCCCCTTAATTTCCTAGAAATATTTCGATGACTCAGATCGAAAGAGAAAAAAACAGATAATATTTTTTTAGATATATTGTTCTTTACAGCGTTTCAAATTTTCGATTCTGATATTATATACATATAAAAGTCAATGAATTGAGCTTCCGACCATCTCCTGATTTATAAGAAAGAATTAAATAGTTTGATTATGCACATTGAATGATACATATTCGTAACTCTGGCTTTTAGTTTCTTCAGAAAAACCAAAGTTTTTGACCACATATGATTCCAAATGAAAAAAAAATTATCACAATTTAGTAAAATCCAGCATAAGACTGAATCTCTAATTCTCTATTTAACATTTGCGCTCAATTTGACTTTTAGCCGAGACATTTGCCGGCATAGAGTTGGAAGAGGAGCAGCCGGGCTTGACAGATGGAACATACGGCGATGAGAGGTTCTTTGTGTGTCCCCCGGGCCGGGGGCTGTTTGTGCCGCTATCCTTCTGCCGCAAGGACGGTCGCTTCCAGGACGTGCCGCCCACCCCGCAACCTGACACCTCGCACATTGATTTTGGACAGGTTACTAATTTATACCTACTCACCAACCAGAGTTGAATATACCCTCAGTATCGCCCTGGTGAAAGACCTCCATTCATAATCGAACTGTTGCTTGAATGGCTTTAGCCAATTTTTTTACTTCCCCGTGCTCACCTTCCCCCATCCTCTTCCCTCCCCCACTATCCTCAACCTCACAATATTGGGGACCAATTGGGGATGCCACAGTCCCTCAGGCTCCAAACGGTTGAGAACAAATGGGATTACACAAAAAAACCTAAGTGTTTTTTTTTTCATTTATTTTCAAAGCCAATTCACTTGCGGTGTAAGTTACTTCAGAATAATACTATTATTACTATTAGCTTGGGGTATTCCAAAAATCCATTACATTTGTTAGTTACCTGTACATATATATTTTCCCCAAAATCTCAACGAATTTCATCATATCACTGCATCAGATATTAGCGACCTAGCAACAAATGGAAAATAATGTTAAAACAAAGACGGCAATCTCCACCATTGGTGTAAAATGGGTTAGATATGGCAATGGATAGAGAAACCACAATTTTGAATTAAAGTAATTGGTTCTGCAATAAAAAATGGTAATCTCCTTTAAATTACAGTTATAGGTTACTAAACAAAAAACAGCAGTATTTTTTTGGGCCAATCAGAGAGCCAGTAATATTCAACATGGCTGCCCCATATAAAGTCTGAACCTAAAAAAAATGGCATTTTCAGTTCCTAACAAAATCGGCAAAATCCGCCTATGTTTGCAATAAAACTGGCAATCTTCAAGCTTGCACAACAAAAGCGGCAATCTTCATCTATTAATTGAAAATAACTCGTTTTCCAATTAATCACAATAAAATATACACAGAGGTACACCAGGGGGCACTGATTTGTTAGGACTAGGAACACATGCTCAGAGGATAGGGAGGAGGTGGAGTTTAATCGACCGGTATACATGGCAACCTAATAGCCAATATTGGAATAGAGAAGTCCAGTCCAATTTTTTTATTTTTTTTTATGAATAATGACCTTCTAACTTAAATAACTGCATTTTTTTTTTTTTTTTTAGAGTTAGTTTTAATAGTTAAAATAATTGTCAAAGTTTCAATTTTTCAAGGTCCCTCAAAAACCCGCCAAATTTAAGATGTATTTTGTGACGTCATCAAAAGTTCCATTTCATGTTTTTTATGTTGGTCTCCTTGAATCTCACATAGATTTGCGCTGGCGCCGCCGGCCATCTTAACGCGTTGATTGGTCTATTTATGGTGTATGAGTGTATGGGCAATGGCGACGGCGAGATCAGAAGCTTCGCAAAAATGACATGATGAATTTTAATTGCAGTTTTATGTTTTTGAAGTTAATTTACGTTTAAATGATCAATTCACTGTGATATTAGTGTAATTCATCATAAGTACCAATGCTGCGTTACTTTTTTTTCAGTTTTAGTCCTTTAAATAGTGTTTTGTTGGTGTATTTCCGTTGTACGATAGGTTTAAGGTTACGTCTGAAATTTTTTTTTAATGACTTTTCCGCGTGAATTTAATAAAACTTCCATAAAAGTAATATTATTTAATAATGTTAAAGACTAATGCATGTGTAAATAAATACAGAAATCAACACATTAAATTGCGTAACACCGAATCCAAGATGTCATATTTTTAAAGTTATTTTTTCGGAATCATTAAAATATTTCTATTTTTGAAACTGATAATTCGTGGTGGAAGTCCATTATAATAGATTATAAAAAAACAAATAAAAAACTTTATTCCACTTAATTTTATTTGACCGTAACCGGTTTCAGCTCGTCAGAGCCATCTTCAGACTGGTCTGACCAGTTGAGCCATCTTCGGACTGGTCTGACCAGTTGACCAGTCTGAAGATGGCTCTGACGAGCTGAAACCGGTTACGGTCAAATAAAATTAAGTGGAATAAAGTTTTTTTATTTGTTTTTTTATAATCCATTAAAATATTTTTTTATCATTTTTAATTGTATGAACGAGATAAAAAGTGAAGTGACAGTTTTATTCCAAATTCATAAAGTAAGAGGACTGTATCTTTAAAATTTTTAATTTTCCTAAATTTTTCAACCATTTAATAGATTATGTTTACAGTCAGCTGTTTTTTTTAATTTTTTCATTTTGAAACTTAAAATACTGCAATTTTCAAACGCGATCGTATATGTCAGATACAAAAATCTAAAAGGCAATTCTATTTAGTTTCTATATACGTATATGCTTTTACGACATCTTCAAAAATAAGAAATATATAGAACATTCGTTTGTGTAATACCTAAATCCCCATACAAATGACGTACAGCATAAATAAACCTGTCATTACAGTGATTACCATCGTGACGTCACCACACAGCATACCAACCTGACGCTGTGTTTTAACGAGAATATTAAAAATGCACTTTTTAATATTTTTTTAAAAACTGTACGTTTAATATTATTAAATAAAAGTTATATATTCAGAATCAGCGTTTATTGGTCTATATGAGCATATTTTTTTAAAGCCATAATATTTTTCACTGGAGTTCCTTATTTAGGATGGCAGGAATAAAGGAATGGATTGAGCGTTATACAGGGTGTCCGGGGGTAAAGTGCATTAACTTTGGGAGGTGATTCTACATGATATTATAAGTAAAAAAGATAGATAACTTTTTTCGAAATTCCAACTTTTAGGGCTTGTTTTGTGGTAAAAAGATAAAAATAGACCGGCGTTTGCCGCTAGCTTTATTATTTTCCGCTGTTACGATACGGGCCATGCTATGTTGCAACAATAGTGCCCGGCGGGCGCTCAGCAAGTAAGATCGTACCTCACACTAAGGATTTTTAGTAGGTACGTCTTTTTGTATGGGAAAAAAAATGTTGGAATTTCGAAAAAAGTTATTTATCTTTTTTACTCCTACCATCATGTAGAATCACCTCCCGAAGTTAATGCACTTTACCCCCGGACACCCTATATATATTAGTTTTCCCCCTTCTTTATGACTTCCTTCTTTTTGCCTCTTCTCGGCTCTTCTTCGATCTTCTTGCATCTTCTTGGATCTTCTTGACTGTTCTTCACTCTGCTTGGCTCTTCTTGGCTTTTCTTGTATCTTCTTGCTTTTTCTTATTTATTCTTGTGTCTTTTGGGATCTCCTTGTCTCTTTTCGGATTGTCTCTTCTTGGCTTTTCTTGCTTCTTCTTGAAATTTTCTCTGCTGACCTCTGCTTGTTTTGTCTTGTCTCTGATTATCTCTTCTTGAATTTTCTCATCTCTTCTTGCTTCTTCTTGGGTGTTCTTGTCTCTTCTAATTGGCTTCTTCTTAGGTTTTCCGAACTCACCTTTATTTTTACTGAGTCTTCTTTCAAATTCTCACCTATTGTTGGCTAGTCTCGCTTTATCAAACATTTTCTTGTATCTTAGGCTTTCTTCTAGTCTGTTCTTGTCTCTTCTTGCTTCTTTTTATCTCTTTTCGCTTCTTCTTGGCTATTCTTGGTGTTTCTTGCCACTTCTTGAAGTTAATCCACGTGTCAAACTAATAGGAATAAAGATTTTGATTGGGATTTGTTTTCTGGGCTATGTCATTTTCTTGCTTCTTCTGATCATTTCTTGCCTGTTCTTGTTTCGTTTTACCTCTTCTTATCTCTTTTTCGTGAATTTCAGTCTACCCTAGTATCTGATTTCATGTTCTTGCTTCTTTTTTTAAATTTTTTTTATTATTATTTATTGAGTTACTTTATACTACATGAATATAAACTAATAAGCACAATGTAACATTTCATTTGATAAATTTAAATATTTTTACAGTAAGCATAACATTTCTTTTTAAATACATTCATTCTTTCTTCATTCTTCATACTTTCAGGCATTTCATCATACATCTTTAGTCCTCTATACATTAGGTAGTTCTGTGATTTTGATTTCTTCATTTGTGGCAATCGAACTCTGTTTATATTTCTTGTTTCATAATATTATGTACGTCTCTATTAAAAACAATTTCATCCTTAAAGTATTTTGGCATTTGGTTTTTCATAATTTTATGCACAAAAATGAACACATTAAATAGTAGTCTTTTTTTTTATTGGAATCCAATTTAGCTCCTCTCTCATTTGATTAATCCTTGCGTATTTGCCTTTTCCCAGTATACATCTCAAAGCTCTGTTCTGTATAACTTCTAGTTTATTTAAATTTCCTTCATTGGCCAAATATAACATCGTAGAGCAGTAATCCAAATGTGGAGCAACAATAGTTTTATAAATGAGCTCCGTAGTGTTTCTATTTAATTTATGTCTTAGTCTTCTAAGAAAATTTACCTTTTTTGACACCTTTTTTAGCACATATTCAAAGTTTGCTGTGAAAGTCAGTTTTGAATCGAGTATTACACCCAGGTATTTGATTTCATTTACTTTTCCAATTTTTTCACCATTAATTGTCAAATTTAACCCTGTGTTATGCTTTTTATTGCCTATTTCCATATATTTTGTTTTGTTTACGTTCAGTTTCAATTTGTTTAATTTTAGCCATTTTGATATATTTTGTAGGTCTTCGTTTATTTTGTTAATTGCATCTATGTAATCTTCACACGAAATATAGATTAGGGTATCGTCTGCAAATAGTCTAATTTTGCAATGTTTAATAGTTTTAATAATATCATTTATGTAAATTATAAATAGAATTGGACCTAATACCGACCCTTGCGGAACACCAAGGTTGTTTTCTATCGGTTCTGATTCTGAGCTTTCAACTTTCGTTACCTGTTTTCTTTCCTGGAGATATTCTTTGAATAGATTCAGAGCTACGTCAGAAAGACCTATGTCTTCTAGTTTTTCCAAAAGTATTTTCCTTTCTATCGTTTCAAATGCTCTTTTGAAATCTAAGAATGCTGCAATGGTGATTTTTTTTTGTCTGTTTCTTTCTTCCATGTATCAATCACTATATTTATCGCCGCTTCGCAAGAGTTGTTGTTCCGGAATCCTGATTGCTCGTCACATAATATATTATCTTTTTCCAAATACTCAACTCAATTTTCTACTACCTCATTTTTGGTCCTTCCGCCTTGAAGTGGCTTCTTCTTGCTTCTTTTCGCTTCTTCTTGGCTTTTCTTTTTTCCTAATCTTTGCTTGCATTTTATTGATTCTTCTAGCCTCTGATGGCGTCTTCTAGCATCATCTTGACTTTTTTTGCCTTATGGTGGCATTTCTTTCCTCTTGTTGCTTCTTCTAGTCTCTTCCTTTTTCTTCTTGCTTCTTCTCCCCCTGATTTTTCACTGTCTATTTTTGCTATGTCTAGGCTCTTCTTGACTATTCTTGGCTCTTCTTGTTTCTTCTTGCATCTTCTGTCATCTTCTTGAATATTCGATAAAAAGTGTACTCGAAAAGAACTTCTCCCAGATATTTGACTGATCAAAAAACCTAAACCAAAAACTCGAAAACTCAAAAACCTAAAAACTAAAAACCTGTTAACCGTTGATAAAGAAAAATATATATTTGGCTTTCTTGTGCACGCCCATCAGTGGGAACGAATTTTTGAGAAGCGCAGAGAGTTAAATAAAAGTAACCCTTTTATCATTTCGTTTGTAACTGCATACATAGTTATAGGTGAGATGTACATATTGATGAGTAGGAAAAGTAAGTTGATTATTAACTTGTAGAAGAATACGAAATTATTTTTTTACTTTTTAGTGCATTTTTTTAAGTCGTTTTTTGTTTTGTTAAAAAAAAATTTATTGGTATCAAGAAATGTAGTGTTGTTTTGATCTTTGATACTTTATCTCATTTCATTAAAAAATCCGAAAATACAGACTTTTGAATCAACAAAATAAACCAATAAATAAGCCAACAGAACGATTTTCAATTTTTGTCAGATCCGACATTGTTCTTCGGGACCGTCGATATGAACCTAAGAAATATGACATAGGGTCCCATATGTGCTGATATACATATCGCACCTACGGGATTTGGGATATTTTTCGGACTTGCTCTTGGACAGTACCGGCATCATTCGGATAGGATGGATTTTTTAGCACGGAATTTGAAAGCGCGCTGTTTAAAGTTTTGTAAAATTATGATATAGGTTTGTCATATTTGTTTATATTTTTTAAGGAAGTTAACTGCACAAACTCAATTTAGATAAAACTGCCACTGTATTTGATGATCATCAAATCTACGGTCAGTGCTATTTTGAATCTCTGACATTATTTGACCGGTCCCTGTTAAATGTCGATTATGTTTCAACTTTTGACCAAATTGTGATGCACTGCCAATAGTCGTGCTGTTGTGCGTGACGCTGATTTTGACAGTCATCAAACCTGATGGAATCTCACTTATTTAGTGATGAAAATGATGCTCTTTATTTGATTTTTTTAAAATTTATGAATAATCTTACAGATGGACTGTCCCGTAGTTCCTGGATGCATCCCTCCGCTAAATCACACTAAAGACCTGGGAAAGCTGTGCGGCAAATTCCGTGGCATCCAGGGCCACCACAACTCTTGCTATTTGGACGCTACTCTCTTTTCCATGTTCATGTTCACCAGCGTCTTCGATTCCCTTCTCTTCAGGCCACCAGATTCAAAGGTTCAAATATATTCAAAATAGTATTATGACTCTTCGCTTCCCATTTTGATGTTAAAGGAGAGTTTTTCACAAACCTTAAACAGAAGGTCAATGACTCTTGTCTCTCGTATTTTTTTTAAAGAGAGACAGGCTTTAAAACTTAAATTTATAGTACATCAAGCATAACTTGTTCTGAAAAGCTAGTAAGTCGGTGTCCACAGCGAGCATCAAACTCTACCTGCCTGATTGCTAGATGAGCGTCCTATCCAGCGGGCTATCCCACACCTTGAATTCCACGCCTTTCAAACATTTGATTTTTCGGTTCATGGTTTTAAATGTAGAATCATTACATTTTTGTATTTTTTTTTTTCAGGATTGTGAACATTACGAAGAAGTTCAACAGGTTCTGAGAGAAGAAATTGTAAACCCGTTGCGACACAATCTGTATGTTCGTGCTGATCGGGTGATGAAACTGCGTAAACTTTTGGAGAAACTAAGTTCCGTTTCTGGTCTTACTTCTGAAGAAAAGGTGAATATTGATTGCCAATCTAATTTATGTATGTAAAAAAAAAAAAATGTATTTAAGCAATGTAAATAATTAGAAAATTTGCTTCTTATGCTGAACTTCGGCAGCATTCTAAAATCCTCTGTTTCATTACGACCGGTCAGTAGTTGAGTGGGCATAGCGCTTGGGTCCCACCTGGGCGTCGCATGTTCGATTCCTCGGCTGGCTAAGTCCTCCATCACAACACAAGCAACATTTTCGGCTTTCTGTGGTGGTAGTAGGAGATTTTCAAACATTGTTGGGTTATTCGTAACCCGGGAATGTTTGTCTTTCTTTTAAAAAAAAAAAAAAAAAATTTGTTGTATGCCTTCACACAGCTTCTCCTTTGGTATTCTGACCCTTTCCTTGTTATTATCTATCCACTTTTTGCATGTTTTTCTTGTGCTAGCCCTCGCTTACCCTCTAAGATCAATCAATCGACCATCACAATGTTTAACCGCAGAGGTAGGCAGATCAACTCTATATCGGCGGCAAACACTTCTTGCCTCATTCACATATCATGGGGTAATTACTACATCTAGGTAACTCTGAAATCAGCTTTTTGGGAAATTGAATTATAAGATTATCTGATAAATTGGTTGTTGTACATTTGTACCGATAAGTATTGTTAAATCTTAGGTAAATATGTTGGGAACCATAATATTTATATTTTGGAATTGAGAAAAATTCTGATAATTTTATTTATTTACAAAAATGGAATGACTTGCCTAGTTTCGGAGATACGTATTTGTTGTAATTACCCCGCAATAGTATTATCCCATACATACAAACTCTTCTGTTATTCTTACTCTTGACATGACCCAACCAATTTTTTTTTTTTTTTAAAAGAAAGACAAACATTCCCGGGTTACGAGTAACCCAACAATGTTTGAAAATCTTCTACTACCACCACAGATAGCCGAAAATGTTGCTTGTGTTGTGATGGAGGACTTAGCCAGCCGAGGAATCGAACATGCGACGCCCGGGTGGGACCCAAGCGCTATGCCCACTCAACCACTGACCGGTCACTGACCACGGATATTTGGTTCACTTATCGTGCCATTTCTTCCTCGGACATCCCCGATTAAAATTCTGAATCTAAATTAATGTTCTAGGATCCTGAAGAGTTTTTAAACAGCCTCGTAGCCCAAATTCTACGAGCGGAGCCATTTTTGAAGTTAAATTCTGGGCAGGAGGCATATCATTACCAGCTGTTTGTTGAGAAGGACGAGAAACTCTCCCTGCCCAGCGTTCAGCAGCTCTTTGAACAAAGTTTCCTCACTTCCAACATCAAGCTAAAGGAGGTGCCGCCATGTCTGATTATACAAATGCCTCGCTTTGGAAAATCATTCAAAATGTACCCACGGATTTTACCATCACAGTGGCTGGATGTAACTGATGTTATTGAAGATGGTAATAATTATTACAATTTACTGACTGAATAAAAGTCTCCTTTCAATATTATTTTGATTGCAATGAAACTAAGATTTTTTTCATCTACTTTTACTGGTAAAAACTGTAATTTGTTAATGTATGTAAAGTGAAATTTTTTCAGCTCCGAGGCAATGCACAATATGCGGAAAGCTTGCTGCCTTTGAATGCAAGGAATGCTACGGACAGAGCGCTGGTGTTACTGGCTTGGAGAGCACAGCCTTCTGTCAACCCTGTCTGGACAAGGCGCACTTGCACGTTAAAAGAGCAAATCACAAGGTATTTATTTCAACTACCATTTTAACTATTATTTCGACTACCATAATACGGGTATGTGCTTAGTGTGGCAGTCGAAAAACTTGAAAAACTGTATACCTAAAAAAATATATGTTTATGCATAAAGAATAATAAAAAATAAAAAAAAACCAGTGTGCTTTAGACCACACAACTGAAGTAAAACTTCACTAGCTTATAAAAGAACATGTGACATTGGGGGTGACATATGACATTGGGGTGACATATGACCATGGGGTGACATATGACCATAGGGTGACCTATGACCCTGGGGTGACCTACGACCGCGGTGTGACCTACGACCGTGGGGTGACCTACTACTTTGGGGTGACCTAAGACCTTGGGTTAGTATGTACGCCTTACCTCATCACACTTTTCGTTTCATAGTGCTTCTATACTTACTTTAGGGACGGCCGACGTAGCACAGCGGTAAGACGCTTGACTCGCGCACCGAAGGTCGCGGGATCGAATCCCGGCGTAGCAAATAAATTTTATTTGATTAATTTGTGTTATTTCACAATTTATTTATTTAACCACTCGGAACATTAGAGCGTCAAAAGACGCGAATATAATAATAGCGGTCAAGACATTAGAGCGTCGTTTGACGTCAACGTGCGAGATTTTACAAAAATTGATTTATTTCCATCACTAGTACACGGATTACCATGAAATAAAAAACGGAATATCGATAATGAACAACACTACGCGTCTGTATTCAAAAATATCTATGGAACATAGAGATTAATTATCTGAGCCGAATGAACCTCCATCTTGTTTGATTGTCATTTGTTCAAGACATTGTTAGTTTTTTATTAAAATATTTTTGTATGAAATGGTAAAAAAGTGAGGGGACAAAATTGTTTATTGTGCATTTATACGATAGAATAAGTGTTTTTTTTTACATAATCTTTGATTTTAGTACCGTTTTCACATAAAACATCACGTGGGTCATTTTTACAATTTTTTTATGTTTGCATTCTAAATTTTAATATTTACAAATGTTATTATTTATTTGTAATAATACAATTTGAAAGTTTATTTCATAACCTTTCCAAAACAGTTTTTAGAATAAGGCTACGTTTCCTAAAACGTGATTTATGAAGCTTTTAGTAAAAATCGTAAATAACACAAATATTATCACGTTTTGACAATTTTCTAAGGGAGACATAATAAACAAAAGTCTATTTCTGAGAGGTTAAAATAATAAAAAGTATATTTGCGGCACGTTCCAGAGTGGAAGATATTCTCTGTATCGCCCTGGCGTAAGACCACCATTCAGAGTTGCTTGAAACGGCATTAGCCGTATTTGGTGACCAGATCTGAATAGCCAGGTACTTCCCCACCTTCCTCTTCCCTATCTCCTTCCCCTTCCCACTACCCTCAGCCTCACAACATACCCCAATTGGGGATGCCATAGTCTCACTGGCTTCAGACGGGAGCAGTTGGGACTCTTGTGAGGTATTCATGTAAAAAAAAAAAAAACTTTTTGTAACGCATCACACGTTTCACAAAAGCAGCTATCCCCTCTTGCGGATGTCGCATATATGAGATCCATAACATTTCACTAAAATACATACTTTGTATCAAAACATTCAGCGTGATGGGATAGATCAAGTTGAGTAGGCCAGAGAGTATAGTAAAGATTAATGATATTTTAAATTTCAGCCGACTGTATTATCAGTGCCGTCCGATTTCACCATAATGGCCGAGCACTGCCCGGTGCCGCGGCTGTACATGGAGCTGTTTGCGGTGGTCTGCATCGAAACGTCCCATTATGTCGCCTTTGTGAAGGCCGGCTCGGGCCAGGAAGCCCCGTGGTGCTTCTTTGATTCAATGGCCGATCGAAAAGGTAATCATTTTTATACTGTACGCCAATTTTATTATTGATTTTTTATGTGAGCACCCCATAAGAGTTAAAAAATAACAAGTACAAATATTAAGTGATCCTTAGATTTCTACCCTTTATCGTTTACCTTTCCAGAACTTCCTCTTCTTTAAAAGACCCTCCACACAACATTTCAAGTAAATTGAACTACTTCACTTCATTTGGATAGGGTTTTAACTTCGCTTCAACTTTTTTTTTTTTTTAAGAATTGTTTGTTACATGAATTGAGGATTTTTCGACCACCATGCTAGGCACATGCCCGTGTTGTGGTGGTCGGACCTTGTTCCGAGATATGAGGTGTCATTTGCATAGATGATTTTTCATAATCTATTTACCAATTTCCGATTTTGAGATTGAATCTTGTGTAAAGTATTTTAATTGAACATATTTTAAAGGAAAGTATTTAAATAGGACGTATACTTACCCTTTTAGAACATACCTAAACAAACAAATAGAACCCTCTACAACCAGCTAGGGCATTATAATAGGCCACTTGCATGGATTTCATAACGACCTGGAAAAAATCGTGTGGATTGATTTGTTTACTAAGATTACGAAAATGTTAGTAAAAATTTTTAGAAATGTATAGTTTTTTTTATTTTTAAATGAATAAATCCATTATTTGAGCTCGTGACGTCACTTCATGAAAATGTCCCGTCTCCGATTATGTTCCCTTAATTTTGTAAAATTCCACACTGATTATTTTTTTTTTATATGGCAACACTTTGATTTCCGGCGAATTTTTGAATTTTCGTTTAAAGTTCACTAGATTTATTGTTTGTTCTATGCGAACTTATCCTTTGGTTTGATTTTTTGATAAAGATGGCGGTGTTTTTACAGATGTTACGAAGAGAACCCCGTACAATTTATTGCTATTCGTGTGGAAAACGTTCTTTTTTTTAAATGATTTTCGGCTATGTAATTAAAAAATATATAGAATGTCTTAGAATATTTACCTTAACCGGATTTTTTTTTAAAAACTCTTATGCAAGTGGCCTATTCATTGCACAAGGTTATAATTACATTTCGCTAATGCAATTCCAAGCTAGGCTCAAATCCTATTAAATATTTTCCATTAAAATATGATCAACTAAAATATGTACTTCTAAAATTGTTACATACATTACGAAAATTTGTCTTTGGAAATTTAGAAACCTTAGAAAATGATAAGGCGTAGTTAGAACCCTATCCAAATGAAGTGACGAACCATAATGCGCCTCGTATTTAGAGAGTGTAAGTGATGTTAGAACCTAGTAAAATGAATTATTATAATATAATAATAATATCTTTATTTGGAAAACAAACAGCTTTACAAAGATACATAAAAATAAAGAGTGCTAAAATAAAACAGTAAGCCTAAAAACTTGTTTTCACTGATAATTTTGTTTTTCGCTGACCTGAAAAACATAAAGAAAAACTAAGAAAAAAATAGTTAAGAGAAGCTAAATTTAAACATAAAGAAAAACTATAAAAAAAAATAGATAGGAGAAGCTAAATACTTAAATATGCATGATAAAATATAGAAAAACACAATAAAGGGTAAGCTTATGATCTTATAGGAGTATATGGATGATATGTATGTAATATTAGGGAATACAGTGAAACCCTCTTAAGAAGTTCTCTCTTAAGACGTTTCGTGGCTTAAGAAGTTTGGTTTTTTCGGTCCCTCGGCTCAAAATTGGCCTAATTTTTCCCTCATATAAGGTTTTCCTGCTTAAGAAGTTGGTTTTTTCCGGTCCCTTGGAAAACTTCTTAAGAGGGTTTCACTGTATGTAAATATATTGCAAATTAGGAAAAGAAATCTGATTAATAATATAATAAATAAATATAAATATGGATGTTAAGTGGTGTGTTGTGATGCATTACATTTATCTGATAGTGTTGCTTTGAATTTGTTGAAAGTTATATTGAAGATGTCTGTATATGTGAGGTGTGTGTTGGGGATGGCAGGCTCGATGTATGAATTCATTTTGTAAGTAGTTGGTGTTGGAGCGGCTGTTATAAAAAAGGGATACTATTCTGCCGTTGCGACCAGGAACTCTAATATCTATTTTTTGTAAAAGATACGGGGAAGATATTGTATTTTTTAGGATTCTGTACAATAACAATTGATCAGAAATAATTCTCCTACAGTTTAATTTCGGGATTTTAAAGAATTGACGAATATCTTCATTTGATTGGAATGCATAAAACGACCGAAAATTTATGTAGGAGAGAAATTTTTCCTGAACACGTTCTATTCTATGAACATATGTTATATATCTTGGATTCCAAATTTGTGAGGCGTGTTCTAGGTGCGGACGAACATGGGTATAATATAGCAAAATAAATGTATCGAGATAATAAAATAGTTTTGATGTTCGTAGTATAAATCCTAACATTTGGGTGGCTTTAGTGACAATGTTATTAATATGTAATTGGAATGTAAGTTTGGAATCTAAGGTAACACCCAGGTCCCGAACTAATTCTTTTCTTTTAATATCGACATTGTTTATTGAATATTATTTTGGTCCTATTTCTTGTAAACGATATTGAGTAACATTTATCTATATTTAGAAACAAGCAGTTAATTTTGAAATATTCGCTGAGATTATTAAGGTCCTCCTGTATTTTTAAGCAGCACGCGATATCATCGATTGGAAGGTAGCTGTGAAGGTAGCCATCCTAATTAGTGATAAAAAATAAATTAATAGTTTTTTCCATGATTTACAATAAGTATTCATTAAAAATGTGTTGATTTTAATATTAAGAACCCCGCCGCAAATGCAGTGGCCGTGTAATTAGTAACATGCCGAATTGTGTATTTATGTGTTGACAGTAAAGACGGTGAGTATTATAGGTGATACAGATAAGGGTGGTTAGAATCACATTTAGTGTGGGTTTTAGTAAAGTATATGTATATACAGGGTGTCCGGTGGTAAAGTGCATTAACTTCGGGAGGTGATTCTATATGATATTGTAAGTAAAAAAGATAAAACACTTTTTTCGAAAATCCAACTTTTAAGAGTAGTTTTGTGGTAAAAAGACAAAATTAGACCGGCGTGTGCCGCTAGCTTTATTATTTTCCGCTGTTACGATACGGGCCAAGTACAACCATGCAACGTTGCCACAATCGCGCCCGGCAGGCTCTCAGCAAGTAAGATCGTACCTCACACTAAGGATTTTGAGTTGGTACGTCTTTTTGTATGGGAAAAAAAATGTTGGAATTTCAGAAAAAGTCATTAATCTTTTTTACTTCTACCATCATGTAGAATCACCTCCCGAAATTAATGCATTTTACCCCCGGACACCCTGTATATAAATGTCATTATGATGATAAAGTGAGGGATACGATATACATTAAGTTGAAAGATAAATGTTTTGCTAAAATCTAGGTTGTAATAAATTCTACAAAAAATAAAGAAAATACAAAACTATGTCATCCCTCCAAGGTCTGCATCGCTTGAGATTAGCTTCGCTGGATTATTTAAAACGTTTAATGTTACAACTTTGTCATACTTTATATCCATGAAAATACAACACAGATGGTTCTGAAAATTATTTTGGGTATAGAAATGAGCAAAAGAAATGCTTTGGCATTCAAAGGTCATTTTTGCAAAAAAATGTCAGTTAGAACCCTATCCAATTCAGGTGGCGATTTGTTATGATGCCACCATTGTTTTCATGTTTTAGGTGAGCAAAATGGCTACAACATTCCAGAGATAGTCCTGATCGATGATATCTCAACGTGGCTCAGTGAGGAGGGGGTACGTCAACTCCACGAGGCCTACCCTAAAGACAAGATGCTGCCCGAACACGCCAAGAGATTGCTCTGCGATGCTTACATGTGCATGTACCAGAGTCCAGATGTGAGCATGTACAGATAAATCCATTCCGGCAACTAATTAATGTATCATATTCGATGCGAAGAAGCTATCTTGTATTTATCTCCGGTAAGAGAAAGAGCCGACACCACATCACGTCTCTCTGACTAATAGCAGCTCTCAGCATAATTAAATCTGAGAATGGTAGATCTCACGCATAATATCTTATTAGATTCACAGTAAATAAATTATTATTGTACGAAAAGCATAATTGATTATTGTCAATGTGTTTTAATTTTTTTTAGCAAGGCTTTATTTATTCAAGGAAATTTGAAAATTTCACCACATCACGTCTCTCTTGAGTCCTTATAATAGAAACTCTCGGCATTATTAAATCTGAGATCTCACGCATAATATCTTATTAGATTCAGGGGGTATTTCATCATCCTCCTCGTCCATACGATATTAGATTATTATCCATACGATAATGTACATTTTCAATTAATTAGACACAATTTATTTATTTAAAAAGTCTACAGTTTACTATGTATTCATTACATTGAACCTATGAATAGTGGCTATATATGTATACATATATCGTACCTGGGGAATAACAATGGCACAACTCAAAAAACAGGAGAACAGTTTGAATATTTTGTTTGAGTGTATGTATTAAATCAGTTTATTAACCAATAATAAAAAAACGAGTGTGCTTTAGACCATACGACTGAAGTAAAACTTCACTAACTTATATCTCCCTCTCAACTTCCATTCGCCTCACCCGATCACACTATTCATAACGCTCTCGTCACGCATTCACCAGCTTACTCCCCAAGTCAAGCGTGCGTAAAGGCCTGACCGTTTGCCTCGCCCGATCACCGTTCGCATCACAGTTTTCGTAACGCATTCACCAGCTTACTCTCCAAGTTAAGCGTACGTAAAGAAGTTTTACTTCAAAAACTTTATTTTACAAAAGTTGGAAGCTGTTATGTAATTTCGTTACATATCTTTTGTTTTTCAAATTTCAATGATCATTGTTGCCACTATTTTTGCTTGAATTCGAAATTTTCACTTTTAACACCACAATAATATTTTTTTAGAATTGTGCCATTTTTATGGAAGGTAAACTAGATATCTAGGAATATTTCAGCACACCTCGATAATGCAATTTTTTGACTTTGCCACCATTATCGCTCAGGTGTGATATATATATATATATATATATATATATATATATAGGATAAGTTAGTCAAGTTTTTTACCTGTTGCAAGTATTTATTTATTAATATTCATTATCGTATGGATAAGCTATCAGGAGAATGGTGAAATACTCCCTCGGGGTATATAAATTATTATTATACAAAAAGCATAATTGATTATTGTCAATGTGTTTTTTTTTTAACAAAGCTTTATTTATTCAATGAAATTTAAAAATTTCAAATAAAAAGTATTCAATAATATGCTAAGCATAATAAAAAAGTATTTTGGAATTACTATTAATTATATATTATCATGTATGTACATTTGTTATTGTATGACCAAAAGAGAGTTTAAATTGTGTGCCTAGTTTTGTAAGGAATATTTATGTATAGGAGGACTTATTGTTTAATAATTTATAAACATTAATATATTAAATATTTTGTGTTTCCAATTAGTCACACAAGATGGACTTTCCTTGTGGCAGTGTTGAATATGTATGTTTACAGGACACAAAACTGTCAAAGTGAATAAAAAATAATGCATAGTAAATAAAAAAAAACTTTTATTTTTATTTTTTGATAACAAGCTCACACTGTAGGTATAAATCATTTCACTGTGTCCTACAAAATATGTTAAAAAACCTTTTGCCATTGAATAAAGAATAACAAAAGAAGTGCCATGTGGGCGTGTTTCGTAATACAATTATATTTCCATACAAACCTGTGTTTCACCATGATTATGAATTTCAAATTGGGATGGCGATATATAATTTAACCCGTCAGGCTAATTTGTTCGGTTTATGGAACAAACAGCTAATTACCGTAGTCTATTTGTTCGGTTTTTGGAACGGCTTGTATGGTCTCATAAAAATCGTTATATCTCCCTTACTATCGTGATGAGAAATATGATATAAACGGTATTAGAAAGAGAAAACATGATGCTACACATTTGAATTCATAAGTTATCTGCGAAAAAATTAAAATATACGGTTTTCTGAAATCAAATTTTTGCTCCGCCTCGTTAAGCTCTTTACTGCTCATTAGCAGTAACGAGCTTAACAAGTGCAGTTTGCAGTTTAATGTTTGCATTCTAAATTTTAATATTTCAAAAATAACAAGTTTACTTTTAATAATAAAATAAAGAGTATTTAATCACCTTTCAAGAACAGTTTTTAGTTTTTGGATACATTCAGAAATATTCAATTTATTTTGATTTTATTGCATTGCGAAAATACCCAAGAATTCGCAGGCATTTGACAGTCTTTATGAGACGTAACAGTCAATAAGCTTGAGGCCTGAGGGGTTAAGGCAAGTGTAAGAGAGAAAGGTACTAAATTAGTGAAATATTAATTTCCATTAAAATTTGTATGGAAGGCACTTCTAGTGATATGTTCTTTATTCTATGACTTTTGATTTACATTCTGGCCATTCAAAACATTAAAAAATTTGAACAAGTGTTCACAAAGATTGCTGTGGCCTGGCATCGACCCATTGGCAGTGAAGGTTCAGGAATGTAAAAAAATATACTTTCTAAATGCTAAAAGCAACTAAAGATACACTTTGCTTCATATCCGAAGCGTTAGGTTATCACAGATTACTAAGGCAGTAGTGAGAGATTACTTATTGGCAGAGTACGGCCTCCGTACATGACGCTACTTACAAGCTGCTAGATCCTCGTGAGCGTATCATACGCGCCGATTGTAAGCACCCCCCATACGATTTTGCTGGTACCCGTACACGGCGCGACGCGGTGGTTGTCGGTTTCCGATATCGTCGATCAGTATCACGATACCGACGGTGCTGATCGCGCGCGACGAGCCGCGTCATTTGTGTCTTGATACTTTTTCGTTTGACATTTGACAGAAATGGCATCGGAACATGAAAGTAGTGTTAGGTTTGTTTTGGAAGTGGAAAAAATGCTTGTTTATATAAATATACTATGGTAAATATAGTGTACGGACACCAGCATTAAAGAGTGGTATATCAGCAGGGTACTTGTGGTTTCGTCACAATTATGTAGATTGTAAGTATCTCCATGAACGGAGGGCTTAAGTTTGATGTGTCTATAACTCATCCTTTGGCGATGTGCGGGAGCAGGTGCACCTTTGTTCCGCTCTTTCTTTCTGATGAACTTTCTCCATTCCCTCGTAAACTTCTCCCGGATCAGCTACCCGCTTGGCCCATTCCTGTAATTTGTAACACAGATTGTAAAATCAAACAACAATTCTTTACATTGATTTACGATGACTTGATTTTTTTTTTTACATTAGCTCCACACAGGAAGCCCTGAGGAAAATAATTCTCAGGACCTATGTCATTTTTAGGGATGCTGTGTAGAGGGTTTTTTTGGGGGAAAGGAAGGAGAAGTAGCTTTGGGAAGGAAAAAGGTATGAGGGGTGGGTAGGAATCTGGGGATCAATGTGTCCAGAAGTGACGGAAGTATAAATCCATCACTCCCACTGCGGTACCCAGTCCAGTTGGAGGTAAAATGTCTCTATTAACCAGTCTCTCCTGATCTGGCTTGCCACGCAGTAGGTGGACAAATGCATTCATCACCGAGACGTAGACAAATCTCACCCCATAAACCCAGGCACCCCTCCTAAGTCACCAAACGTAGCGAAGCACTTGGGGTGACCTATGGCAGGGGTGTTGGTTGTTCAATAAATGGTTTCCAGGGTGGCGGTACCCATACCCGCCTCCCAAATTGATGGATTGCATCAAAGATGATGAGTCTCAAAAACAAATCACAATTCGTTATACATTCCAAAACAGAGTTCCAAATGCTCAGAGTTAGTAGGACTGTGGCAAACCCAATTTGGGTATGATGTGAGGCTGAAGGACGGATGTTTGATTTCCGAATGGTGGTCTTTAACCAGGGCGATACTGAGAGTCTACTACCACTCTATATTTTTAATTTAAGTTATATGTAAAATACTGACCGGTCAGTGGCTGAGTTGGCATCACGATCGGGTCCCACCCAGACGTCCCAGGTTCGATTCCCCGGCTGGCTAAGTCCTCCATCACGACACAAAATTGCAACATTTTCCGCTTACTGTGATGGTAGTAGGATATTTTCAAACATAGTCAGGTTATTAGTAACCCGGGAATGTTTGTCTTTCTTTTTTTAATTTAAAATTAAATTATATATATTTTTTTTTATTTGTGCACACTTGATTTCGAATCAGCGACCTCTGGGTCCAGACTTGCCATGCCACGAAGGTTATTTAATTTTTTTGAACTTTACTTACCCCACCCACCAATGCAAGAATGTAATCTGTACAGAAGGATGATTCTGTATCTTTTGCGTTAAGACAGCGTCACGGAATAATTAAGATAAAAAGGCAAAATCTGTCAGATATCGGAAGGCGTCCGTCTTGCGTTATCGGCTGTCAAATTTCTGTGATTTTCTATGGCTTTCAATAACTTGTCTAAGTACATTGTTTGTTAAATAGATTAATTACCTACTTAAAACACGAATTATTATTTTTTATTAATAAAACTACTTGCATATAAATCTTATAGGCGTTTATAAATTACTGCCATGTCAAATGTCATATTATACGCGATGACATTCGATTTACAAATTTTTAAGAGTTGGTGTCTTAAGAGTGTATAAGCAGAGAAACCAGAAATATGTCATTTTTAAATCAGTGGTTAGACGTATTGACTCTTTTCCACAAAAAACTATAAATGGATTTCAAAAGATTGTTCTTTTATCTAGTAAACTTATGTTTTAGATTTTGAGAAAAAAAAAATATTTTTAGAATAATAAGGTTATACCATAGGTCGTTCGCAGATTTGTTCAATTTTCAAAAAAGTACATTTCTTATACAACACCCATTTCAAATCATATAATCATGCAGTAAAATAAATCAATACATTATCTGGTAAACGCATATTTCAGAATTTTAATTTTAGTTTAAATAAAATTATTAAAAAATATATACGGACATGTGTTTCTTGACGAAAATTGGTCGGTTTGTGCATTTATTTGTGCACTTACAAACAAATATATTTCGGATTTTTTTACATACTTATTTTGCTAAGACGTTATTGACAAATCATAAATAATTTGATCGTAAAAAAATTTCAGGAAGTATTTAATTTTAAATAATTTTGAACATCGCATTTTACCATTTTTATCGCAGCCCGTAAACACAAATTTCAGATTTCATTACGGGCCCAAACGCGGCCAGGAGAGCACGTCTTCGCGACGCTTTGAATAATAATATTTGGAAATGAAATTTGAAAACGAAATTTGAAATAAACACGAATTCCTTGATTCATGTTTGTTAAATCTACAGGGTTGCCCGAACGCAATTTTTCATGTTCATTGAATATTTTTTTGCAAAAATTTTTATAATTTCGAATATTTTTTTTATTTTAAATTTTTCTTGTGTGAATACCGCACAAGAGTCCCAACTGCTCCAAAATATTTTTTTGGGGTAAATCTTTTTTACGCACGCTCGACACTTGGGGGTAAACTGGTGAATGGGTTACGAAAAGTGGTGATAGTTACGAAAAATGACATGCGAACGGTAATCAATGCGAACGGTGATCGATTGCTCGGCGGGTCGGGCCTTTACGCACGCTTGTTTTTCGTGTTATTGTTATATTGTTAATGGACTATTTGTCCGTAAATAAATAAATAAATTATATACAACGGGTACCCGGCATGCGTTTCATGGGCACTGTAACCTCGCGGTCAACTAAACTGTTATGGTTCCATCACAAGTCCCGGGAATTATAATGCAAGCGCCTGCACTATATAACATTATATACAGCGGGTACCCGGCATGCGTTGCAAGGCCACTCAAAGAAAGAAAGGGTTTGTGCGCTTTAATTCTGTTTGTTGAAGTGCTTATTATTAATTATGCACACGAATAAATATTTCAAAATGCGACATTTTTTACAATCCAACTTAATATTACTCGTTTTTTTTCATGAATACCGCACAAGTCTGGAGCCAGTGGGACTATTGCATCCCCAATTTGGAGTATGTTGTAAGACTGAAGGTAGTGGGGAGGGGAAGGATATAGGGAAGAGGAAGGTGGGGAAGTACCTGGCTATTCAGTACTGACCACTAAACACGGCTAAAGCCATTTCAAGCAACGTTTCAATTCTTAATGGTGGTCTTACACCAGGGCGATACTGAGAGTATCTTCCACTCTAATGGCCGTAAAATACAATTGAAAAACAAAAAACCAAAATATTAAAAAGAATATAACAAATTGTTTATTCATGTAGCTATCTACTTAATACCTACTGTGTTTACGCATTTCACTTGTATCTATTTATGTTTATGCACTTCAATATACAAATAACTACTACTAATTAAAATTCTGGAAGCGAGAATAGTAATATAAAGTAGCAATAGTAGCGGGTAGCCCTAGCTCGAGTGAACAAAACCCTCAAAACTCGGATTGCCGCGGAACGAAATTTAGTTCTGAAAACGCCCGCTCGCGAGCCCTGATGTGTTAGCGCTAGTGTCGGAATCGAAGTTGTCATGTGCTGGTTATTCACTCTTAACACAAGCGCAGTATTTAACTCGTTAACGCGATACGAAGTACCGCACTTAAGAAAAACAGTCAAAATGTATCATATATGGCCGATTTAACATGCGAAAGATACAGAATCGCCCTTCTGAGAGATAAATAAACTTATTTAAAGAATACTAATAAATAAATACACAAGTAGTATTAAAATATAATACCTTGAAGGCAATAGCGTAGTAGCAGATAATATCCTTTGGCATAAGATTTTTAGTTGCAAAATTCCTTCCGTTTTTAGAAATTGCCTGTGCCTCATCATCATTCTCCATTGCCCATTGAAGCTTCTCCGTGAGATCTGACAAGTCTCTTTTGAAGGGAATGTAATGAACCCCCGGCTGCAGCTGGTGATAGAAGTGCTCGTAGTAAGGAGACTCTTGCTTCAGCACCAACGAGTTGCCGACCAGCAGATAAGGAAACCGGTACGCAGCCACTGTCCCGTCAACGTTGATTTGATATTTAAACTGAAAAATAATAAAATAGTAATTTATTCTTTCCATGGATAAAGATTAAAGGTCAGCAATGAGCTTAGGCAGATGGGGCCTTTTTTACATTAGCTACACACAGCAGGCCCCGAGGAAAATAATTATAGCCTAAGTTATCTTCGTGGATTTTGTGTAGAGGGTCTTTTTAAGAAAGTAAGGAGAGGAAGTTCTCAAAGGAAAAAGGATGGGTATATAAATTCTAGCCTAAGTTATCTTCGTGGATTTTGTGTAGAGGGTCTTTTTAAGAAAGGAAGGAGAGGAAGTTCTCAAAGGAAAAAGGATGGGTATAAATCTGGGGGGTCAGTGTGCCCAGGAGTGGCGGATGTATGAATCTCTCCCTCCCATTGCGGTGCAAGGCAATGTTCCAGGAGAGTTATTTTTTTTAATGATAATACCTGACAAGAGTCCCCAGCTACTCCCGTCTGGAGCCAGTTGGCATCCCCAATCGGGGGTATGTTGTGAGGCTGAAGGTAGTGGGGAGGGGAAGGAGATGAGGGAGAGGAAGGTGGGGAAGTACCTGGCTATTCAGATCTGGTCACCAAACACGGCTAAAGCAATTTCAAGCAACATTTCAATTCTGAATGTTGGTCTTATACCGGGGCAATACTGAGAGTATTTTCCACTTTGGAAAGTGCTGCAAATATATTGTATATTATTTTTAAATGAATTAATTGTGAAATAACACAAATTAATCAAATAAAGTCCTGCTGGAGAGGTCAAAAGCTCTCCCTCAACCAGTCTCTTTCGATCTGACCTGCCACGCAGTTGGTGAACACACATCCACCGCCAAGACCTAGACAAACCTCACCCTATGAACCCGGGCACCCCTGCTAAGTCACCAAACATAGCAAACCACTTGGGATGACATATGGCAGAGGTGTTGGTAATCCAATAAATGGTTCCTGGTACGGCGGTACCCATACCTCAATAAATCAATCTTACTAATCTTCGTCTATTTAAAAATACTCACATCGAAAAACTTGAAAAACGAAATATGAGGAACTTTTGGACCATATGTTTCTTCTTTATCTCGGAAGAAGAAGAAATTTGTCAGCGAGACATTGTATAAAGTTGGATGTTCTCTTGAAATATCTACCAACTTCAAACGTTCCTTGCACGAGTCTCTTCCACGCCAAAAGCCTTGTGGAACTTTCTCATCCCACTGTGTTTCTATATTTCCTTGCACTGAGAGCATGTCGAGCATCACTCTGAAATTAAATTATAAATAATTTGTAAAGTTTAAAAGTATCTAAAGATAATTAAAAATGTATGTGTGGATGACTTAATGGCGGTATGCTTATTTATTTATTAATTTACGGACAAAGTCCAAAACACAATAATAACACAAATAAAAAAAAACAGATATGACAGTGAAGGGAGAGCACACATAAATGAATAGCAATTTAACTTAGTAAGTAACTTCAAATTATTGTAATATTTAATCATTGAAGACAATATGATTACAATGACTTTTTACGGTGCTCCAGATTTTATGTCCGGGTTGAATCTTTCCCAAATGAAAGACTAAACCCTTCGACACACTTTTCCACAAATGAATATCTAGTAAATTAACGCAATGTAAGTGCACTATATAAGAATAAAACAATACAAGAACAATACGTCAATCCACCAGAAACATAATGGGAAAATATTTCACCGACTCCAGATATTTTCATATCAGAGGGTTCGGCTCTGATGAAATCCTAACTGGTCCGATAAATCCTACTGATCCCTCAATATAAATATTTAAAAAATCTTTCATAATCCTACATGTATTTAATTATTACTATTACAATACAATGACTCTCAATCAAAAATTTGAAACAGAAAAATAAATATTCATCCTAGACTTGCGAAAAGTCAATAGATGTCGCACATTAAATAAAAATGGATAAATTTATCCAAGACACTATGTAGATATTTAGATCGAGAAATAATCTTGCAATCATACATAAAGATCGCAGCCAATAAAACGCACATTAAGAAAATGGTAGGTTATTAATTTCCAATAGTTCTTAGTCGAAGTATGATACAGTTAAATGAATAGGGGATAGGGGATAGGGTCCCATTGAGCGCTTTTAATATTACCGTGATGATTCATGGTTACGGTTCCATGACGCCAAAAAAATCCAATAAACATACGTTCCTTATTGCTATAATGGAGCAGCTCTTTCTTACACATTAAATAATGGTGAGACATACAAAATATGTGTGACTGTTTCTTCCAAAGTACTACTTTTTTCCTTTGGAGGAAACAGATATATCTTATTGCGGCTCAGCCACGGCGACGGGAATTGCATTTCATTTTCTGTGTACGTATGAGGGAGATGTGATAATGATTGTATGTTTCCTTTGGAGGGGTGCAGACATACGTTCACCGTTTGTCTAATTTTCGACTGTTGTTATTTAGTGTGCAAGAAAGATCTGCAGCCTTATATTTTTAAGAACAAAAGCAAAACCATCAGCGTTACGTTTGACATTTTTGATATTCACTCACACTTCAATATTATCCTTGTAACTATATTCCATACTTTCAAAACTATTGTCACGGCTAGTGGTGTCTATGGAGACGTCACGGTGCGGTGTGTGAGAGAGATGCAAAAAAATACTTTTTTCCTTTGGAGGAAACAGACCTACGTACATTGTGTATCTCATCTTTTGGAAGAACCGCAGCATTATTGTGATAAGGAACGTGTGTTTATTGCCTTTTTATGCCGTCATGGTAACGTAACCGTAATAATAAAAACGCTTAATGGGACCCTATCCCCTATTCATTTAACTGTATCATACTTCAACTAAGAACTACCAACATTATCTTCATTTTGTTAATGCGCATTTTATTGGCTGCTATCTTTATATAAATGTCCGCAAAAACGCACATTAATTCAACGCTAGAGCAGCGCAATTCCTAGATACGACCGTATCTTTTTCTGATTTTTTCGTTTCAAATTTTCGATTGAGCGTCTCTAATATTGTCTTCTAAAAATATTTTTAACAAAGGTTCAACAATACACAGATGAACAGTTTTATAGAGAAAGCAAAATATTGCATATTTATCACCTTCCCATATTTTCTAAAGTTGATTCGGTCAGATCATATGTTGGCAGAACAATGTCCATTGTCTCGGTGCTTCCACACCATGAGAACAGAGGAATCAATTTGGAAGTTTTCTTGACAAGAGGCCAATCGCCCAGATTAATGAAAAAGGACTGATCTGGCAGATATACTTTTCTCATCACAGATAACAAAATGGCATCAGAGAAGATGTGAAATCCAACATGTTGCCCGTAACATTTTCTGTAAAGTTCATTGTTCTTGATCAGATAATGGCACAAGCTCATGCTGCCGGGGTGGTGGTAGTTTTTAAGGACATCTTGTAATACATTGGTCATGTTGACATCTTTAAATGGTCTCATGTCCCGATTTAGCTGGTCAATGTTATCGGGGCAGCCATACTGCTGGGCCCAAATATCAAAGTCTTTCTCAGGGCAATCACAGTCTTCGTTATAAATAATACCTACAACAAAATAAATTAATCATTACCAAAAATGCCTTTAGAGCTAACGAAGAAATGGTCAGAAAAGGGTAAATCACCATATTGTAATTTATTTTTAAAGAATCACTAAGTCACCAAACTTAGTGAACCACTTGGGGAGACCAACGGCAGACGTATTGGTTATCCAATAAATGGTTCCCGGGGCGGCGGGACACTGAAAATGCCAAATTGCACTACCTCCTTCTTTAGCGAACTTTTCAGTTTCGTTAACTTACACGTCTGTTCCGATGATGGACACTGTAAAGGGCGCCTTCCACTGCGAGCGGAAAAGAGTTCAGCGGAACGGGGTTGGAGATGAGCGAAATAGCTTTGACCTTCCACCAAAAAAGAGTCGCTAAGAAGTTAAGTGGTTGCCTTCCACTGCCCCCCGTGCGAGAAATGAGCGAGGCGACCGGAGCGAGGTCAACGAGAAATGAGAAATAGTTTTGCCCTTCCATTGAAAACGAGTCAGTCTCGCTTTGACGTTTGAAGTGAACAGAGTGATTTTTGTGATGTCAAGCATTGATTCTAGTGAAGATGATTCTGACAGCGTGTGTGTAATGAAAAAATGTTTGCTAATGTAGGATATTTATAATTTCATCTCCAAAATTTTAAATTTCTTATTTCCGCCAATTTCATCTCAATGATGGTTTTCTAAGCCAAATTCTCTTTTGTCAACATTGCTACATTATTATCATATTATTATCATGTATCCTATAAACAAAATTGGTGACCAGCTTCAATAAACAACTCCTTCTCGACAAAAAATGCAGTCGAGGCAACTGAATTGACGACAGTTTTGAGCAGAGTTCGCTAGAAACTAGTCGGCGATGGTGTGCGCGAGCGGACTCGTTCGGACCTATTTTAACTAGTTCGGTCCGCTCCGCTCACCTCGTTCTTGATGGAAGCACTTGTATGCAGTTAACGTTTGCGAGTCGAGCGGAGTTCGTACGGAGTCCGCTCCGCTCGCATCAGCGGAACCTATTTAAACTCGTTTAGTCCTCTCCGCTCACCTCGTTCTTGATGGAAGCACTTGTATGCAGTTAACTTTTGCTAGTCAAGCGGAGTCCGTAAAGAGTCCGCTCCGCTTGCAGTGGAAGGCGCGCTTAACACTGTCCAAAAATTGGCTAAACAAGGAGGTAGTGCAACACGGCGTAATACCCCAAAAATAAATCAAGGTAATATTTTTGGCATTGGAAATCTCAAATTATATCAAAGGTAAATGAAGATTAAGTTTTGGAAAGCCAGGATATAAACTGTTATTCCACGCATTTGGGAGGCGGATATGGGTTCAGCCCCCATTTTGGATAACCAACACCTCTGCCGTAGGTTACCCCAAGTTGTTCACTACGTTTGGTAACTTAGCAGGGGTGCCCGGGTTCATGGGGTAAGGTTTCTTCGGGTCTTGGTGGCGGATGCATCTACCCGCGTATTGGGTGGCGGGCCGGATCGATAAGACTGGTTGAGGGAGACCTTTATTTACCTCTCCATCCAGAATCTCTCTACCGATCACCTTGCACCACATGGATTTATATGTCCGTCACTCCTGGGCACTGACCCTTAGATTCCTACCCATCCCTCATACCCTTTTCCTTCCCAGAAATTCTTCTCCTTCCTTACTTGCCATAAAAAGACCCTCCATACATAATCCCATAAGATAAATTAGTTCCTGAGGAAAATTATTTTCCTCAGGGCCTCCTGTATGGAGCTAATCTTAAAAAAATAATAATTAGTAAATTTGTCAAACGCATTTATAACGAAATATAAGTTTCCTAATTACCTGCATAGGAATACGGAGACGACCCCACATGCACATCCTTGTATTTAACGACGATTTTAAAGTTTGTGCAAGCCTCATAAAGACGGTATCTAATGATAAATGACCCATCTTTTCGATTCAATATATTCATCCATATTCTACAGGTGCCAGACGAAGAATCTCCAGATATTTTGACAGACAATTTTTCTTGGATAACACTGTAAATATATGTAAAAAATCTTAATGTTAAGTTATTTCCGTATGCAGTGATAAAATATGTACTGATATTATACAGTAGGTTTTCGATTGTACCTATCTTTTGAATTCAAAACTTCTAAAAAGAAGTATCTAGCCGGCATTGTAATCTTTTCTGGGGAAAGACCGGGTCCCCATATATTTACTTCTTCAGAGTTGCTCAAAGTGATACACGCTAAAGCGGTGATTAATATTTTTATAATCATTTTAAAGTAATTAAATGAAGTGAATGAATACGAGAAATGTTGCTAACAAAATATTAAAGGTTACATGCCCGGGATTAATCGAATAATCGACTTTGTCAACCCGTGTTTTAAAGTTTGACGTGTGTTTGACGTCTAAAATCTCACCATAGATATAGTTTGACACATAAATGAACTAATACCGTTTGACAGTTCATGAGTCAGGGTTGCCAGTTGCCACTGTCGGCAGAATTCGGAATTGCCATATAAGAAAGAGATTGGTAAATTTTGGATAGGGCCTGACACGCTTATTACGAATAATTTTTAAAAAAAAACTTTATATTCGCCTTAATTACTATAAAAGGAAACTTTTTGCATTCCGGGAGGCGGAAAATTATGCATTTTAATTTTCAATTGCGTAAATCCAAATTTCACTTCGCGAACTGGTCGGCGACTGTCAGCGGCCATTAGGTACGTCACTGTTATGTTGGTATCACGGATGCATTGACTGCATATCTCGTTACAGGAATCCCCTAGTGAGATGTGCAGCTTATGTTTTCATGTATTTCTTTTTTTTTTTCAATAAATAAATAAATAAATAAATTAACAAGAGCTAAATACGACCGTAGCCATCTTCGTGGGTAACACAAAGAGGCGCGGAATTATGAAAAACAGAATTAATAATGTAGATAAACGAACCTCTAATCAGAATCACTTCAGAGTCTAGCTGAGGCACTGGAATCATGTGTTGGATTTCATCGTCATTATAGTTGGAGGTGTTGGTATTCGTCGCATTAATAATTGAAGAATAGAAATAATAATAATAATAATAGCTAGAAGTTACGTAAAATAAAACGCCGCGTTTTTTTTTTACTTAAAAAAAATTTTTTCAATGTAAAAATAAAATTTTCAATCTAAAAAAACTTGCCTAAAGGCCTTTATTCATTTTATTTTCAGAATTTCGTCAAAGTAGTGCTTACCTGATGCGCATGTTTTATTTTTATTTTACGTAACTTCTAGCTAATCGTTATTTTATGGTAATAATAAATATACATAATATAATATACGAATAGAGGTTTGTTAACATTATAATTCTGTTGTGTTTTCATAATTCCGCGCCTCTTTTTATATCCCACGAAGATGGCTACGGTCGTATTTAGCTCTTGTTAATGCATCAGGGATACCAACATTACACATAACAGTGACGTACCCAATGCCCGCTGACAGCCGCCGGTCGTTTCGCGAAGTGAATTTTGGTTTTACGCAATTGAAAATTATTCCGCCTCCCGGAATGCAGAAAGTTTCCTCTTATAGTAATTAAGGCGAATCTAAAGATTTTTTCTAAAAATTATTCATAATAAGCGTGTCAGGCCCTATCCAAAAATTACCTACGAAATATAATACGAAAACCTTTTTTTTTTCAAAGTTTAAAAACCTTCCCCCTCCCCCCCGGCCAAGATGGTACCTTCAAAATCTAGGGAAATTTCCCCTCAAAATGTAGGGAAATAATTTTTTTGGACATACCAATCCTCTGTCAGTAAATACTGTTAAACGTCAAACTTCGTAAAATGTTCGTAAATGTCAAAAAATGTGGCTTGAGCAGGAACAGTTAGAGGGCATTATTATGGCGGTATTCCAATACATAATCTAAAATAATACTTCTATTAGAATGCATTATCTACCGTAACAGTATAATATCAATTGCTAATAGCTTTTCAATGTCTTCGGTAGAAATATTGGATATAGATATCACAAATTGCACAAAAGGCCAGCAATCAGTTCCATCATGTATTTCCAAGATATCGGTTACCGAGTCATATTCGGATTTTTTCAATGAATATTTATTCAAAAACGTACCGTGCATCATAAAAGGCGTTGCACTTGAATGGGAAAGCTTCTCTCAATGGGTGTCTAATGATGCACCCAACTTAAAAAACCTTGTTTCAAAATATGGCTCTGTCGAGGTTCCTGTGACAGATTGCAGGAAAGCAGACCAGTGCAAGAATTACATACCATTCGAGGAATATGCGGAATATCTAAAAAATATCACACCTGAAAAATCTCTTGAAAGTATTATATATTTAAAAGATTGGCACTTGCGGAGGGAAAACCCAGAAGACGATTTCTATGAAGTTCCTAAATATTTTGCCTCCGACTGGTTGAATGAATATGCTGTTGATAATAATAGAGACGATTACATGTTTGTTTACTTTGGACCAAAGGGATCATGGTACGTATTTTAGTAGGTGTTAATTAAAATATCAAATAAATAATATATTAAGTTCTGAGTCCATCTTACTCTTTTTTTAAGTAATAGAAAAAACTCATGAAGTGAAGATGTGCAAAGATTACACACATTTTAATGCAGAAGTTGTACTTTCGATAAGTTTATTGTTCTCACGTAAGAAAATATAAACCTTTTCACAGTCTGAACCTTAAACATTTTACAGTATCATTACAAAGGTATTGAATTTACCAATAATTAACTTTTTAAATGTGCAACATTTTGATGCTGGGTTTGCAAGATAACTGTTGTGACGTCTGCGTACAAACTGGTATTTTTTTGGTTATCAAACCACAAAAATAAGCAGAAAGTGTTGTGCACCACACCTCGTCTGCTCGGCTGACCTTTATTGATCTAGTATGAGTATTTATGTGAAATCAGTAACTGTTTTCACAATTTATTATATTATTTATGTCTTACTCCGCTTATCGGTTAACACGGAATATTTCTTATTCAAACAGTTAAATTTAGCTTTATTATCACGAAAAGTGAGTATTTATGTCGGGGAAGATGAAAAAATATGTAAAAAATATGCATGTTTCATTTTAATTCTGTTAAAATTAATTCACTTACGCGGTATTCGAACTTCGCTACGCCATTTTTATATTACATTTCATAGGCAATCAATCAATGCTGCCAATCATAGAAAAAAATATTATTATATAAAACAATAATTTATTCATGTTATGAAGTAAATGCATTATTGAAAAGTTTGTACCTGTATTTATAACAGCAAAATATGGAAAGAAAAGTATTAGAATAATTACACATACTCGTTAGACAAACCCTGCTTGCCAACAAACCATTCAAAACCAGGGATGTAAATCTAAATGATAATGACACGCAACTTTCACAGCTTGAACCTCAACCCATATCACTAGAAATAATTCGAAGTAGGTATTTTATTGTTTTTATTTTAACGAAAATTAATTTTATAAGGTTGGTACTTCCGACAAATGAATATTTGATTGTCTATTAGTTAAAAAAGGAATATACCGTATTATCCGTGTACTCAACAACACGAACTTTCCGTATTATCCGTGAGGTGGGCTTATACATTTTTACCTTTATTATTAGCTGCTTAAAGGCTACGCCCGAGTATACTCAGGCGGCTATTATATGCGAAAATTCCCACCCGAGATACCCCAGGCAAACTTTGCCTGCAGAAAAGACCACTCCCAAATATACTCGGGTGAAAATAAATACGATTTATGAAATGTGGAAGTTAGACTAAAGACAGCTGCGATAATCCAAACGAGGTACCACTTCCCCTTATCTCCGCAAATCCCGTGACATCACAAGATGTTAGTACTAATGTGGAAAAAATGTTGTTTTTTAATTTTTAATGATTTCTGAAGCGGTCAATCTATATTTGTAATGGATGGACTTTGGCATATTTATCAACTTCTAAATCACAAGTATTCATTTCCATGTTTTTTTACAGGACTCCATTTCATGCTGATGTTTACACTTCATTCAGTTGGTCTGCCAACGTTGTAGGACAAAAGAAGTGGATATTGTTCCCACCGGGTGAAGAATCCAAATTCCTCGATGCGGTTGGAAATTTACCAAGCGATATTGAGAATCTGTTGAACGACGGCTTAACGTATTTCCAAGTCATTCAGAACACAGGCGATGCAATCTTCGTTCCATCCGGATGGTTTCATCAAGTATGGAATATGGAAGATACAATATCGATTAATCACAATTGGATCAACGGTTGCAACATTGACACAATGTTAAAGTCGTTGAAAAAGAATATTGAAATGGTTGAAAGCGAAATTATCGAATTTAAAGATACTGAAGGCTGGATGGAACACTGCCAAGTTATGCTCAAATCATTATTCGGAATTAACTATGAGGGTTTCTTCGAGTTTGTGAAGTACATCACCGTCAAAAGGTTAAATAGTCTTAAAAATGGTTGTAATCTTACTTTTGGAAATTGGCACATAAGTAACAATCATATTGTTTTCGACTTGAAATCGTTGAGGTGTGTTTTAGAAAATTTAGTCAATGAACCTTATTTAGACGAAGAAAGCATTAGGGAATCAAAAGAGCTTATTGAAAATATATGCAATGTTATTAAGTAGACATAAAAATTTAATAATAAATAAATTTTATTTACTTAAAATATTTAAATACAATCCCAATCCTCCCAAAAATATCCCTCCAAAATATGTACATATTTTTTATAAATAATAACATTGTCATTGTGCTTAGAAGTACATTGTATGTACTTACTATAAATTATCCAAAACCTTCTCATTTAATATTGTATTTTCACTATTTACATTTTATTATGTACAAATAACAACTGAAAATAGTAATAAATTATATTTTGACACTGTTTCATAAATTAGATTTTGGATGAGCAAAGATTGTACCATCTTCTTTGAAAAGCTCAATTTGGCTGGGGGAATAGTTAAGTGCTGCCAAGGTGTCTTCTGTGTGCTCTCCGTGGTGCGGGGGGCGCTGCGGGGCCTGGGAAGTGGCAGGGGTGCGGCTCAAGCGAGGAGAAGGGGCCGGAACCATTTGATCTTCGTAACTTCTGATAAAACTTTGTCTCTCAGAATTATGCCGATGATTTGGGGCTTCACTCAAAGAAAGGACGGGACTCACGCACGCGTCATGTTTGTCAAATATTTCACACCATTCTTTCTGAGTGCGTTTCATGAAAATCTCTCCAAACTGAAGTTTACGCTTTTCAAAATCTGCAAACTGATCTTCATCCAAAGGTATCTCTAAAGCTTTCAATAATTCTGCATAAAATTGCGGCTCAATTGCTCCCACCGCCATGTACTTGTTGTCTTTAGTTTTGTAGGTTTCGTAGAAGTGCGCTCCGCTGTCCAGAATGTTTTCTCCTCGAGGTTTGCCCCATATGGGCAAACTCTGAGACCTGTAGAGCCAACTGGCGGTGTATGCGGTTCCTTCAGACATGCTCGCGTCCACAACCTGTCCTTTGTTAGAAGTCTGTCTCTCATAAAGTGCCATCACAATTCCCATAGCGCACATTAATCCACCACCGGCAAAATCAGCCGCTAAATTTATAGGAGGTATTGGGTTTGAATCCTTCCTACCTAGTAGGGAGAGTATACCCGAAATGGCCACATAGTTAATATCATGCCCAGCCTTGTAACACAAGTTGCCGGACTGTCCGTAGCCAGTTAGTCGAGCATAAATAAGCTTTGGATTATCGTGAAGTAAAACATCTGGTCCGAGGCCCATTTTTTCCATAACTCCAGGCCGAAAGGGTTCAATTAATACATCCGATCCTTTACAAAGTTTCCTGAATATCTCCTTACCTGATTCACTTTTGAGATTAAGAGCAACGCTACGTTTTCCACTTCCTAATACATTAAGGAATCCCTGAGGTTGAATCTGAAACCAAAATAAAATGTTTAATTCTTAATATTTAATTAAATGAAGACAATATTAGCGAAACTCAATAAAATCTGATTTTTCTGTCTTCAGATTTTATTGAGTTTCGCTAATATTGTCTTCATTTAATTAAATATTATAATTTGAGTTTTTACTCATAAAGTTAAAAATAAAAATATTTAATTCTTAACTTGAGTAACTTATAAAAAAAAAAACAATACTTAAATAATGATTAATTTACCTTATCAACTATTGTGACGGAAGCGCCAAAATCTGCAAAGAGCGTACCACAGAAGGGTCCGGGGGCTAGTCCTAACATCTCCACGATTTTTAATCCTTTTAAAGCCATGTTTAGGTGAAATTTAAGATTTTTTCGAAGCGTTTTAAATTAAAATAACTGCACAAAACCAAAGTTCAACTTGAAGTTAAATTCATAGTTTGCAGAAACTTGAAATCTACATTTTATAGCATAACTACAAATAAGTATTCTTATCACACGAAAAGCGTATGCTCGTAACCTTTGCCCTCATAAATATTATGTACCTAGTTTGAAATAATGTCTGATTTTCAGTTGTGTTTAATTTGATGTTAAATGAAAGTGCAACGTTGTACCAGTAATGAAATAAAGGTCGATATTCAATTTATGTTGTAAAAAAAGTTGTAAATACTAGCAGTCGAGCACTAACATAAACATGTCAAATGATGTCAAACAAAAATTGAATGACTGAATGACATTATTGAATTGATATGACATGACATATGACGTTTTTTTTATCTATGGATAACGAGAGAACAATCGTCTAGTCGGTGCTGCCATGTCCCAAAAATGAAAAACCATGTTTCAGGGATGAAAAACAAACCATTTTTTACCATTTGCGTTTTTAGATTTCCAAATTTGTTTTCGTTATTTATTTTGGGGATGTTATGCCGTGTTGCGCTACCTCCTTCTTTAGCCAACGTTTCGGACAGCGTTACAGTTTGACACAATATGTCTTACCATGTTTTGAGAGATTAAAAAACCAAGGGAGGATTGAGATTGTAGGTACTTGTCGAAATGTGTTTTACAAAAAAATTTTGTGAGAATATAAATTAGAAAACAACGGTACCTTGGTAAAGAAACTATAATGCTTTAATAAAAACAACCATTTAGAATTGGAAAAAATAATGTTTTTGAAAAAAAACACCCTTCAAATATATTTTTTATGAAAAATGTTTTTTTTATATAAAAGAAAGACAAATATTCGCGGATTATAAATAACCTCACAATATTAGAAAATCTCTTACCACCACTGCAGTGAAAAACGTTGCTTGTGTCGTGATGGGGGATTTAGCCAGCAGAGGAATTGAACACACGACGCCTGGGTGAGACCCAAACGCGGTGCCAACTCAGCCACTGACCGGTCCAACTATATAGATTAATAGACACTGTGAATCTGGGCTGAAGTTCAAGAACTACATTCCTGATTTCAGCATTTCTTCATGCTAAAAAAACGTATTCCACTAAAAATACATACTTTCGTTGACCCGTTAAAAAAATATCTTATTCGACTTGTTTTTTTAATAAATAATGCGTTTTTAAAAAGCCACGGAGGTATGGTTGACTCAAAAACCTTTAAAATGTGGTAAAAAAAAAACAGATTTTATGATGGATGTCGATGTCCAAAGATAATGTTTTGGTTTTAAAAATAATTTCCCAGTACCGCGTATTATCCTAATACCATCAGTAATATGTTTCGCATCGTTTGCGTTTGAAGCTCGACGTATATTTCAATAACTGCATCCTTGAATTCAAGATTTCTCGCACGTGGCCCTTGCTAATAAAAATGTTAATTTACATATTTTTCGTGACTGGGTAAAAAACCATAGAAATGACCCACGAATGCATGGAAAAAAAACCATGCAAATGGCAGCACTGAATATACTGGACAGGGGTGGTTTGTATATTTATGGGTGGTTTGCATAGACATACAAATATCTAGACGAGAACTTACAGATGAGGGGTAAAAACCAACTATGGCGGAACGAAGAGAGGAAAGAGACTTGTGATTCGCCAATAAATCAATCTAACAGTATATAGGCACCTCGCACTATAATATCACCATTTAGTTCTTGAAAGTAAAATCTGCTTTTGAATGAATAGATCTTTTTATATGGGAGCGCGAATTGCATGCCGCGTTATGAACAGATGTGTGAAGTTCAAATTCGCAAAGTAAGGTTCTGAGTATTTTCATAGCGAATATTTTGTTGCCGTAGACACTTTTACAAATGTTTCATGATTTACTTACCCCAGTAAACAGCGGCTTTGTGTTTCGCGTCGCCATGTATCTCGATGTCATGGTATGTGTTCCATAGACATACAAGGTCCGTGCGTAAAATGTACGATAAGAGCTCGACCGAGCTCGACACTGGTCCAGGCAAGAATGATGACGTCACATTTTTTAGATTAACGTGAAACTCACAAGCCCAGCCGGTTCCGAAAAATGGTTCCAATGGGAGGGGGAAATAACACGCCTTTTATCACCTAAGGGCATGTCCATATATTTTGTACGTCCGCGGTGGTTTGGTATATTTATGGACAGGCTGGTGAATAGTGATGGGCACAACAGCTCGCACAACCGAAACGTCGAAAAACCTATTCGACGACGATTTCGTTCCAAAAAAACGAACGAGAATTTTTTTCTCTCACTAAAGGAATACAATAATATATTACGCACATATGGTCTTAAGTAATATTTTGTTAAGCTCAATTTAGTCGCCAGCGTGTAGTAGCAATACATTCTTCTAAAAATGACAGTTTCACTACCACTACGCTCTTAAAAATAACACTTTTTACGCTTTTTACCAGAAATTATGACAAATTCGTGATATAAATCGGCCAATATTTTTTTATGACTCGGAAATACAGATATTTTTTAACATTAAGATATTTTATTTTTGATCTTAATAAATTTTATTCACAAAGCACTCTTTTAAGGGTGAATTGCCTATTTAAAAAAAAAATATCGTTATCTTACTAATATTACAATCGCCAAAGTTTGTATGGATGTATGTGTGTTTGTAACTCTTTCACGCAAAAAACTACTGAATGGATTTTAATGAAAGTTTACAATAATATAGCTCATACATCAGAATAAAATATAGGCTATAATTTATAAAGCTAGCTAGGAAGGGGACGCGGGAGAGGAATGGGGACGCACGGGAAAGGTAATTCAGGGAGAATCTTTATTATAAATGATAATACCATTACCGGAAAAACTATTAGGTACCTTTTTAACCAAGAAATACATTTTTTGGCTTGGTATCACCATGTATCACGGCCCTCCGCTGCGAGTGTAAATAAAAACATGTCTGCCGTTGCCAGTGGGTAGCTATTATATTGGAAAGAGAAATTTGTACAATTTGTGTAATTTTCCGTCGACTCATAGTGTGTTGGTTGTGTGAAGTGATTTTGAATTTTTAGCCATGTATTATTTCATAGACTCTGAACACTAATACGTTATTGTTTATCAATAAAGCAGTTTTTCAACTTGGACTCGCCCTTGAAAAGAAGCCAATCTTTGTTCTATTTATAAATAATACTATATAGACAGAACTTAACAAAACCCTAACTCTAGCTGTTGTGATGTTATCAAATCCTTTATATGTTGAAAATATTCGCATAATATCTCTTTATCCTAGTGCCAACTTAATACATTCGAAACGAAAAGGTATATTCATACACCCTACAACAATGTTCAGAAACTTTCAAGTGGGAAAAACACAACTCAGAACGCAACGAAGTAGTCATATAAGATGTTAAATTTCAACTAATTTGAGTGTTAAATATATATAAATCGTTGCTTGTTACCAACTAAACATATCTGTATTGTTGTCAAACGTTCAATCGCATTTGAAGTTCGCAAAATGAAGCTTTTAGAGAGTAGTCGATTTGAGGCAATCAACAGTGCGCTGTCCATCCAGACAGGAGATAGCGCCATTTCGGGGCGCATCGAGAGTTACAGCTGTAAGATGGCTGGAGGGGACAAGGCCCTGTACAAAAGGTTCACCGCTGATGGGGCCACTCCCCACGACCTGCAGGCCTTGTCACCCCCGCAAACTGGACTCGGCATGTCGCCCGGGTGCGGATCTTACAGGTAAGTCAAATCTCCCCTTGTGTACATGACTTATTTTACTTGCTTCTATCTTCGTTGCATTCATAACATGACGTGTGTGATATCTTTCTAGTCGAAGCCTGTCTGGGGACGAGGAAGGAATGCTTTGTGATACAATCTCTAGAAAAACCCTATTCTATTTGATTGCTACGTTGAATTCCGCATTTCACGATTATGATTTCTCCGATGCAAAGGTACAAATAATCGTTTATAACTCGCCTCTGTTTAATAACCATTCATGTTTTATTTTATTTTTTTGTCATCAAATAACTAATTGATTGCTGCACTTTGTTAATGGTCCATGTCTAATTATAATAACCTCTTTCAACCAAAAATTTACTTTATTTAATCCTCCGTCAGGCGCGCCTATGGGCGATCAGAAATCAGGCTCACCCGACCTGAGCGGCTACCCTCCCCCCTCCCCCACTATACTAATTCTAATACAAAATTCTTGCTGGGGAGTCTTTACTAGGATCTATAGAAAGGAATTTTACCAAATTTAACACAAAGAACCAGTCTATTAATTAAACATTACCAACCATAAACTAAAATTAACATTTTTTCTAAATCTTCAACCAAAACTGGATCTTCGGAAGCATCATCGTCAAGGAGAAGCTTCAACATATCATCAACGTCATTCGGTTGATAGAGAGCATATTTTCTAGCCATTTAAAAAAAATAATTCATATAAAAAAATTTCATATAAATCTGCATACTGATTGCTGAAAAGAAGGCGGAATCCAATCGGGCGCAGGCGGCCTGTGAAGCCAGGGAGGTTGTACGTGAGTTGTGTAAAGGCCGACACCTGACTCGAGGCGGGCGCCGTGTGAGGTTCCTAAAGTTAGGCTAGTAAAAGGAGGGAAAGGGCGGTGGGCCGCCTTTGAGAAGTGGAGAGGGAAAAAATGTCTTTCGTTTAATGTCATCTGAGGCCGGCTGCGCCCGATGGAGGGTTAATGTCCTAACAATAAGGAACTCCAGTGAAAAATATTATGGCTTAAAAACATACGAAGATTCTGAATATGTACGTTTTAATAAGTCATCATTTAAAAAAACCGTAAGAGATTTAAATGCCCTGTGATTGGTCGAAGGGTTCTGACTTAACTTCTGCTCCCTCGCAGGTTGGTCGGCCGTGGGCATTAAAAATGCGGGTAACTTTGCACTATGTCGTATAAAAAGTATTCATGTTTAGTTTAATTGTTGCTAAATATTTATTTTGGAATTAGTTGATTTAATAATGACCCGTGTGGGAATGGCCCTACTGTTAACTGACAAAACCAAGGTACATATATCGTCATGTTTCGGCAAAATTCAAATTAAGTTAGACAGTGAACATTCAATTCGTAAAAAAAAAAACCAAAAAAATTACCTTATTATTTTCTTTGTTTACCAAAACAATCTCATATTATACCTATTTTAATAAATAGACATAAATAGCAATGATAAAATCATTCCATAATAATATATCTATGTCACTTCGCCCGCCTTTGGGTAAATAATACATCCTTAATAATTAAAACAATATAATTTGCATTGCAATACCAGTACTTGTTAAAAGGCACCGTTATTGTTTATCATTATCTATTGTCCTGTACCAAAACAGCACTGTTGTTAATTTTGTTCTATTGGCATTGCTCTATATATTCTTTGTTTCATATTATTTAGTCAATTTTTATAAGGACTCGTAAGGAACACTATAGGATTCCTTTATTATAATTAAGTGCACTTGAAGTGAAATACATAATACAAAACTGCGCTAAATAAATACTACATTATTATTATTATTGATCTTTACCCTTTTATCTTCTATGTATAACTGACCTATCATTATAAAGCTCGAAAATGTTCCAGTGATTGATTAATTTTTAGTTAAATATTCCTGTATAAAAAATAGGTCATTTAATTTTTTGGATGTATTTTACAAAGAAAGGCACATTTGAATTTGCCTCACTAACTGTTATATCAGAATGACCTTTATGAAAACAATAGGCACCTTAGAAATACTGATTACAGTGATATTTCAGCAATTCTCCGGTGTACCTTGTTTATGAAAAAAAAAAAGGTATTTGATATTATGATTGTGATTATATTTATCATGTGTATTGGCTTTGGAATTGATTGTAATAATGGTACTGACACACATGCTCATTACCCCTTCCACCCGCGAATCAATGAGCATGCTCATTTGGGCGTGACACACATGTTACTAGGCATCATTTGCTCATTGGTAGCAAGAGAGCATGCAACTAATGATCATGTGTGTCCATAGCTTATGGTTAATTACTTATAACTTTCATTAGGAAGTTTTTGGTTTTATGATTAGAAGAATGATTTATTTTTCTAAATAAATGTAGGCTCATAGATTTTTTTTCCAAATAAATTGTGTATTTCAAATTACACACGCGTGAGCAGTTAGTCCTAACAAATAAAATGTAATTAAATTGTCATTCAATATAGTAAAATCAGCGAGTCAATAGGCTTGTTATTCCTCGTTGACACAAAATGTTATTGTGACCATTCCAGAGCCATGAGTTCAGCAAGGAGCCCTCCCTGAATTGGGTTATGCAGCAGGTGGACGCCAATCTGTCTGCGGTGGCGGGGGAGCAGTACCGGGGCCTGCGGAGCCCCCTGTGGGCAGCAGTGGACGATGAGATTGTCATGGCGGAGTGCGACATCTACAGCTACAACCCGGACCTGGCCTCCGACCCCTTCGGGGAGCCCGGCTGTCTGTGGTCCTTCAATTACTTCCTGTACAACAGGAAGCTGAAGCGGATTGTGTTCTTCACCTGCCGCGCCATTAAGTAAGTTAAAGTGCTCGTTTTTTGGGTGTCTATAAATATGTCGAAACTTTTCCCAGCAAAAACACTAGATTAGTCCTAGCCCAAAAAATTAATTAGTCAATTAAAACATAACCTTCATAAGGTAAAGGCAGATATGCGCATAGGTGTAGCACTGATATGTTTCTAACATTGAAGTATTTTCCTTAGATTAAGATTGCAAAAGAATCTAAGAGATTAAATGACTGGATTGCCAGTCTGGTCTTCAAAGAAGACATTGAAAATATTGACTCATTGTTATTTATGTAATTGAAGTTGATTCATGCAATTGTATTTTGCAACCTGGGTGTGTTCTTCAAGCCTGGGTGAGGATTTAAATCCTCCATTATATTGCACAGACCACCTTAAATCCTTAAATGTGTAGACGATTCGAGAAGTAGGCACCCAATAAATCATTTTAAAATCGCTTTAAATTTAACAAAAAATATAATGCATTAAAATTCTTGCATACTCAACTTTTGCCTTTAAAACAGTATCAGTTTTATTTGTGGTACCATCTTGCGATATTATGAAAGCAAATTGGTGAATCACGACTCCCCGTTACATACTAATCACATGGACTATCTTGTTGTGATCTTCAACAATTATATTATTCCTTTCCCTAACATTCAGACACTACTAAATGACCTCCTTTGGTGATAGCCGTTTGAATCGCCTCACATCATGAAACACATATATTAATACGTAATATTGTTTGTAAATTATGGACTGTGGTGGAGTTCATTGTTTGTATAACAATAATAGAATGCTTCAGTGTTAATGCGATTGCTGCCATATGAAAGGCATTTCAAATTAGTGTATGAATAAAAGATTAATATTAATTTCTTATTGTTTCCATTTTTGCATGCCACGGCAATTTCTTTTCTGAATTTCAATTGTATGTTTTTGTCAGCTATCTTCTTTTTTTGAATATACGTTGGACATTTTAATAAGTATTATATTTTATGATGATTCTTAATAATTTGTTTTATTTTTCAGTCCGATATACGCAGCAGATTCTGGTGTCGATTTCGCAATGGATGAAGACGATGACATCTATTAGTTTGTGTCTTTTTGAAATATCAATCTTTGGGGCCAGTTGTTTCACAGAATTGGAACAATTGGTCAGTGGCTGGTTGGCAACGCGTTTGGGTCCCACCCAGACGTCGTGTGTTAATTTCCTCGGCTGGCTAACTCCTCCGTCATGACAAAAGCAACATTTTCCGCTTAGTGTCGTGTAGTAAGCGATTTCCAAATGTCAGGTTATTCATAACTCAGAAATGTTTGTTTTTCTAAAAAAAAAAAATTATTCATCACAGTTCATTTTTAAGTTCTGTTATTATTTCAGTTCTATGAAACAACTGGCCCATAGCTTTGTAAGATGATTATTTGAGTGAATACGGAGTTATTATTATGATGATTTGTGGTGTAGTAATTATTGATAGAGAAGCACTGCTTTAGCACTCGGTCTGCTGGTTGAGCTGTCTTCCTTTAATAACTCAAAAGTCAAGGGTTAAGTCCTGTCACTCCCTCTTGTTGCATTGTTAAAAAGCACAAACCACTAATCTACTTAAAGTAATAACATTTTTTAATGTGAAATCTGTTCTCAATTTAATTTCTTTTGTTATTTATGAAAGAAGATAACCTCTTTCATTGTACCCACCACAAAGGCTGATTACAGAAATACAGATCTATGTTGCAACAAAACGTACCTACTTGATCAAAAGAAAACATCTTCATAGTTTTAAAATAGGTATAGTTTTTTTTAGCATTCATCCAACAACAGTGTAGAGTGAACGCAAGATTATAATATACTTACTAACACTTTTACAGAGTCCTTGTCTTACCCAGTGCACGTTTTAAAATGTCCAAATTTTAAATTTCATGTTATAACTTAGGCATGGTAATCCTTTGCAACGACAAAGCAAATAAGTAATTATATCCAACTTAAATCCGATTTAAATAAAATGTTTTAGAGAAGTGACCATCGTACCTGCGTATCATGAAATTGAGATGGGGAAAAGACAAATTCTCAAAAACAAGTGGAATCATTTAAAAAAAAAACCTGCAATTCACATGTAGTAGAAGTGAAACCTTCAGAAAATGAAAGTAGACAAGAGTGGGGAGGCTATTGAGAACTGCACAAAAAGGAGACTGATTAAACTATCTTATTCTCTCGCAGGCTAAATCCTATGTGTTTTTCTCTTTTTAGTGTTTCATAGAGTTTCAAATCACAACATGGTGCTAAAGAAGTTTCACTAAAAAAAAATTGTGTCAATTTTGACAAAAAATGTGTAATTCGACAAGAAATTCACATACAATGCAATTCCTTACACATTAGCTCCAAATCATGGACGGATGACGTTTCCAAAAATGGATTCAAGGCAGCAGCTTCGAAAACAAATCTGTTCTTAGTCATTCACACAGGGTTCTGGTTTCGGTAAAAAAAATTAAAATATTTTTGAGCCAGGTTCATATGAACCATCCACTAGCTGAGGATCTTATAATTGTGCATTCACTCTACTTTACTGGCCTTTAGTTGAGTTATAGTTTCAAGTTAATACCATTTGTATTCAGATTTTATTTGCTTTAACATACTTTAGTTCCCTGCAAAGATTTGAGATGCTAGTACTTTTCAGTTTTCATTATTGAAAATTATGAAACAGAGTCCGTACACACTTCACGTTTGTCTGCAAGATATCAAGAACTACCAAATTCTCATGTGTTTCTGTAATCAATTTTTAAAATATATTCATTAAGTTTCAATCCAACTCGGGAGGATTCTGAAGCAAATTTTTTAATATAATGCTCAATTTTTATGGGTCCGTCAATTTGTGAATCATCTTAAACAATTTGTTTTTCGTATGCTTACAAGTACGAGCCCATTTAAATTAGGCTTAACAAAAATATTAAGTCAATAATATTTACGTTTGAAAACTTCATTTATTTGAAGCCTTTTAAATATGAATACAATTTGGTGCTTATATATATATATATATTTTTAAATGTTTCAACGTATTGTTTTAGTATTAAATACTTAAGTAATGAACGTCTTTTAAGGAACAGAAAATTATATACAGGGTGTCCGGGGGTAAAGTGCTCGGGAAGTGATTCTACATTATGGAAGGAGTAAAAAAGATTAACAACTTTTTCAGAAATTCCAACATTTTTTTCCCATACGAAAAGACGTACCTACTAAAAATCCTTAGTGTGAGGTACGATCTTACTTGCTGAGAGCCTGCCGGGCACGATTGTGGCAACATTCCATGGTTGTCATTGGCCCGTATCGTAACAGTGGAAAATAATAAAGCTGGCCGCACAAGCCGGTCTAATTTTATCTTTTTACCACAAAACTACCCCTAAAAGTTGGAATTTCGAAAAAAGTTATTTATCTTTTTTACCTATAATATTGTGTAGAATCACCTCCCGAAGTTAATGCACTTCCCCGGACACCCTGTATATCTTGTTTTAAAAATTGTAGGACACTTTTCCAAATTTTTTCAATGATTTGTTGTAAATTTTTCTGTACAAGATTGATCTATTTTCTGTTCTTGAAAATATAGATTTATATATTAATGATTTTTTTAATATAACTTGAGAGAATTGGTTTTATTATTAATTATAAAGTCCTACGGACACTTTCTCCCATCTCTCATTTCGTGGATACATATTTAACAACACAAAGCTGTTTGTATTTCGGTTGATGGCAAATAATACAATTTCTCTGCACACCAAAATGAATAACCCACATTCTACGAAGATCTTATGAACAAATAAATCTTTATATGTTGTGCAATACACTAATTCATATTTTAAAGGATTCCAGAATATTATATTATAGTAATTAAAATCACAAAAAAATGTAATTTTAGATTTGACAAGTGATCCATTTTTCTTATTTTTTAGTTGCGAGTTATTATTATCATTTAATTTGTTTATATCTAAGTCTTAGTAACCTGGGTTAATATAAGGAGTTAAACTGCTTGGATTGGTGAAAAACTTAATTCATATTATTTTTTAACAAGTTTTTTATCATTCCATTTAGTAACTGCTAATAAATCTTAGGACGGATTGTTTCATAGAATTTGAAAAATTTGTCAAATATCAAAATAAAAAAAATCAAGTTCTGTTGTTATCCAAGTGCTGTGAAACAACCGACCTGTGATGAAATAATTATAGAACTTGAATTTTAACTTTGAAATTTGATGAATTGTTCAAATTCTGTGAAACAACCCGCCCTTAGTGTTATGCAGTCCAAATAAAAGTCTCCACTTTCAATAATTAATTAAAAAAATGTTAATAAACATTAAAATATTTGAAATAAAGGTCTTAAGATTCTAATAATATTAGGGAAATGTGATAAAAAAGCATCTCCGAGGTAATAAGCAAATTAATTAACTTGTGTATAAGGGCAATTAATGATAGAGTTAACATTGAGTTTGTTAAAACCATTTTGATTTCTAAATATTTCATTAGATTGTGTACTTAATCTTTAAGTAGTGTAATTTTTAACATGGTTGCTTTGTAAAAATTGTGAGAATGCCGATTTTATTGTTTTAAAATTCTGCTGTGGTAAGAAAAAACACAGTACCTTCCTGAGACTGAAGACTTCTTACTTACCATGGTAGAATAGTTGAACTTAAATCTAGAAAAATAACTCCATCTCGGCTTCTAGGCTAATATAAAAATGTATTGTAGTGTGAAGAAAAACATTAGAGTGCTTAAGCCTTGCGGGTTTATTGGCTAGTAGGCTTACAAGAACTCGGTTTATTAATTAAGATGTTTGGAAAATCAAATAGATTTCCTTTTGAAAAGTTGGTAAGAGAGCACTGATGTCTGATGTTTGGGAGGTGATATTATTTAAGGTCAGTTGAATGTAGCAATGTCTTTTACTGCCTAAAGCAGTGGCGTTCATCTGTGGAAGATAAACATTCAAACCAAAGGAAGATGTTTGAAACTGAATAATCTAAGGGATTTTGTCTCCAACGGCAAATCAGACTTCACAGCCAACATCTTGTTACATTTTTAAAACTCACTTAGGTTTGTAAGCTTTGTAGGAGTGTGTATTTGTTTATCAATGTTCTGATAATGGGTGTTGGCGTTGTGTGGAACAGATCTCAGGAGTTAGGGCTGGCGTTCCCACAGGACGGGTGCAGGATTCGCTACCAAATAGAATGTTCCCCTGTTCTCTAATCCTGTCACTTCATATTTCTGGATCTGTGTTTAAATATTTACTTCTCATTAATCAAAAATAATATTTTACTAATTAATATTTGTAGGAGTGGTAGTTGTGTAAATATATCTATAATTGTATAAGATCCAAATAAGACTTCTTGTGTAATTTTGATCAAAGTACAAATACAATGAAGTAAATTTAACGTTAATAATTTGTAATATTTTCCAGTTTTATTGTGGTAGAGTTAAATAAAAATATATTAATTACATAACCTTTTTTTATTTACACACTTACCTAAGAGCCAGTTGTTTCACAGAACTTGAACAATTCATCAAATTTCAAAGTTAATACAGTGAAACCCTCTTAACCCTTTCCACTCCAAGCTTTTTTTTGTTTTTATTGCACCAGCTCCATGACAAAATTGTGATTTTTAAAGTTTTTGTTTTTTTTTTTTAAATAAAATTGATATTAGTTGTCCATAAATTTTTTTGATGGGATCGAGGATTATTATTATTACACTAATACACAATCAAGCTATACAAAAATAGAAATCTTGAATAATCCATTCAAAGGGTCTTTGCACAAAAACAAACACGATAATGCTCAGTTGGAGATAAGATGTTGATGACAGCACGGTGCGATAACTACTAGAGTGTACTTTTGTAACATCCATACCTGCAGTAAGGTGCAGCGCTAAACAAACGAAATTCATCCATCCCTCAACCATAGCAGGTTTACAGCGCCCTTGAGGTGATTTTTACGAAAACGGCGCTATATAAATTAGCCAAATATTATTATTACTGAAGTACCATGCAATTCCAGAATATATCTTTCAATCGTTATTCAAATAATTTTGGAAAAAAAATCCTGTCCGTAAAAAGTGTCACTCGACTTTGGAGCTGGTGGAACAAAATCAATGCTGAGTGTAAACGGTTAAGAAGTTTTCCAAGGGACCGGAAAAAACAAACTTAAGCAGAAAACCTCACATGGGGGAAAAATAAATCGGATCAAGATTTCATTGCAGTATTGCAGTAAAAAAATACAACTTACTCCTTGGATTAGCAGAGGTATTGTAAAAGCTATACACAAAAGAAATCATTTACACAAAGTGGCGACCAAAGATCCACAAAACACTCTCAAACAACAGAATTACCGTAGGTATCGTAACATTTGTAAAGATGTTATACGTAATGCAAAAGAACGGTACTATAAGCATCAACTCGACCGAGATCCATCTAGTAAAAACATGTGGAACATCGTTAAACAAATTACCAATACTAAGCACACAATTGACCCTAATATTAATGAACTCCTGATTGGAAACATAGCCACCACTGATTCGGGCATAATTGCTTCCCACACTAACCAATACTTTACGGCGGTGGGGTCTAACCTTGCGGATAACATCCTAAGTGTCACCAAGGAAACTGAAGATTCACTGGCATCGGCAATAGAAACAAAACATAATTCTTTTTCCTTTCAATTTTCACCTACGACAAATGAAGAGGTTTTAAAAATTATTGACAATCTCAATAATACACATTCGAAAGGTCCTGACGGTCTTAACACTCATATACTTAAAATCATTAAACACAATATTGCATCACCTTTATCGAACATCTTCAATAAAAGCTTTTCTTCAGGGGTTTTCCCCGACCATCTAAAAAAGTCTTTAGTGGTACCGATCTACAAAAGTGGACCTAAAAACCAAGTGGGCAATTATAGGCCAATATCCCTGTTAAGTGCTATCTCAAAAATTATAGAAAAAATATTTAAAAATAGATTAAGTAATTATGTAGAGCCGAAAACTTTTAAGCAAAAATCAGGGAGGGGAACGGACGATGCTATAGCGCAACTTACAGAACATATTTCTAGAAATATAGATCGCGGAAAGAAAAACATTGCACTGTTCTTAGACTTAGCCAAGGCTTTTGATACGATTTCACATAAATTACTCCTCAAAAGATTAAAAAATATTGGCATTGTAGGAATGCCCTACGAATGGTTAAAGAGTTACTTAACAGGTAGAAGCCAGCAACTCAAATTGGGAAAAATAGTAAGTAATTCACTAGACACTAACTTTGGGGTACCGCAAGGAAGCACATTGGGACCTCTTCTATTTATAATCTACATAAATGAGTTATGCGACCTAAAAATAGGCGGAAAAATTATTACATTCGCTGACGATACGGTAGCTATATTTGAAGGAGACGACTGGACTCAAACACATAAACATGCTGAAAGTGGAATCAATGCGATAAAACAATGGCTTGACAAAAATCTACTTACATTAAATATAGCTAAAACTAAATACATAAGATTCAGTTCAACTATAATAGGACAACCTAGTACATCATACACAATAAAAACACATAAGACTAACTGTAATTCCGATAATATTGATTCTAACTGCAACTGTGAAGCTTTGGAGAGTGTGAAAAACATCAAATATCTAGGCGTTATTATAGACAATCATCTTAAGTGGAAATTTCACATCGACAAACTTTCAATAAGGGTAAGAAAATTGATTCATGTATTCTTTGTATTACGAAACATAATCAAACAACAAGACTTAAGAAAAATATATTTCGGATTATGCAACCCCATCTTAACGTATGGTTGTATTGGTTGGGGAGCGTCAGGTAGAACAATTTTAGATCCATTAGTGAAGGCCCAGAAATCCATAATTAGAGTCATTATGCGTAAACCCTATAGGTTTTCTAGCGATCAGCTCTACAAAAAATTTTATGTACTTGATGTTCGTCAAAACTATATAAAAAAGGTTATTATCCACGTACACAAAAATGTAGAAAATCTTAAGCAAATTGACCATAAATATATAACAAGAAGTCACACCAGAAAGGATCTCGTGGTCCCAGGGAGCAATTCGGCAAAGTTTCAAAAGACATATACATATCTGGGACCGAAATTGTATAATAAAATCCCACCAGAATTAAATATTAAAACATGTAAAATGGCATGCATCGGTACAATAATAACTAAATGGTTGATAGACTTAGGTAGGATTGAGTCTGAAAAATTATTAAATAATGTCATTTAAAACTTAAAATTACACATGGCTAACTATTAATGGCACAATCAGTAAAAACTTAGTATAGTATATTTAAACTTAGTATATGTATATTTAATCTACAAAAAAACAATATTTTGTTTTTTTCTTTTTTTTACAGAAGACATTTTTGGCATTTTTCACCAGCATTTGGTTCCTTAGAACAGGCAATCTGCCTAGCTAGGAACTAATAACGTACAAAACATAATAACACTTGTACACATTTTAATATCTACAGTTATTTGAAATATTATTATTATTATGTAATTTTGCTGTATAAATGTAACTAATGTAATAAAAAAAAAATAAAAAAAAGTATTAATAGCTTAGTATCGAATAGTATTAATAGCTTAGTCTGCGTGTTTGAATTTCAGAACTCGACTTCGCTGCATGTCTGAGCCCCGCCACATGCGCCACGCCACAAATAACATCTGCGTATGTGGAATTTCAAACAAAGCTACCTTTGTAATTCGGTTTTAAATTCAAGAATTCTACAATAGATGGCGCTACTTCCGTTAGCAGTCTCGTGTTGACGTCTCCCGGGCTACGCATTAGTGAATTTGTTGCATCTCTCCCGATATATAGAAAGTTTGATGGTAGTACTTAGTTGCATCAGCCGGCTATGTATGTATTACATATGACGTCATTGCCCGTCCCGGTTACTTTGCCCCGGTGACGAGCTATGACAGTGGATCCGAGGAACGGGCTATTTTTGGAACCAGTTCCTATTGGATTTATAAAATAGTCAATGGTCACCAACACTAACCGGGCAAAGCCGAAGCAAAAACAGCCCGCAGGGCCTAGCAGCAAAAACCTGGGGAGCGGGTTTTTTAACTGCTAGTTTTGATTATCAGCCGAGCGATTCCGTATTTTTGTGGGATCGTTATTAGATAGCGGATGTAATCTGTCAAATTTGTGTGGTTTTTATGGCTGTTATTTGCTTTTTCTATGCACAAAATCCATTAAATGAATAAATAATCATGCGTACTTGCAGGAATTCGTGTTTAAATTGATCTAAACTAAAATATGTGACAGTAAAAATCACACAAATCTGACAGGAGATAATGTCCGTTATCCAATAACGATCCCACAAAAGATAAGGAATCGCTCGGCAGGGCTCTTTTAGCCATAAACGATACTCAATTTTGCACTGAAGAGATAATATAGGCCTTCCTTGTGGATTAGAAGTGTGGCCAGTATTTTCAAATTTACACTTAACTGCTTCGGAGAGTCTGCTAATATAATATACATATCTTCAATTTTCCAATGGTACGGCTTTTATTTTTGTATGTACTTGCTGCACAACACGGCATTTCAAAAAAATATGTGGACTATGTGACACAGTTGCAGTCGAATTTGTACTGAGACTAAATTTCTGTATTTGAAATTTAAGGGCAGACCTCCCTTACTTTTAGCAATAACCCTACATCGCATTTCTTATTCATCTTTATTCTATGCAATTTGGGGTTGGCTAAGTTCTTAGTAGTGAATTATTTGTCCGGATTAACCTGGACAACTTTGTTGAGCGAGAGGCGACTCGGGTACTTCGAAACTGCAGGACTGCCTGTCTCTCGGAGTGAAAGGGTGTGCCCCTGGGATTGGACACCGGACAACGCCTGCCATCGATGCCAGGACCTTCCACTCGGTCCTCCTAGAGCATAGATTCTCAACCTTGTTTTGCCCACCGCCCACTTTAATAATATTATTTTTTCTAGCGCCCCCCAACTCGTGAATCTGAAACAGCAATTGTCGTCACGATTATATTTACCTCAACGGGGGGGGGGGGGGGGGGGGGGCTAATGAGATGGGGCAAGATGGGATATAATAAAAGATAATAATAATATTTTTATTAATTTCTTACACCACTACAAATTTCAGTTTATTACATATAAGAAAAAAAGCCACATAAATATTTTACAAAAAATTGTTCACAAATATTTTACATAAAAGAAATTTCAGGCGGTGGTAAAGATTTCGTCTTTCAAGAATCAAGAGAATTTCCCTTTTGAATCTCTCCTCACTTAATAAATATATCAATCTCGGAGGAGATTTGGTTCACTAGCAATATACTCCTCCCTGCCGGGAGAACCATTGGCAGGTTAGTCCAACAGGCAGGAAGATAAAATAACCTATGATGACGCTATCTAAGATAGTCATCTGGAACATAGAGACTCACGCGCTCCAATATGTCTGATTCTCAATGTAGCATCGCGACAGTCTGAATAAGTTGGTGGCGGCATACCCTTCTCTTCTGAGCTGCAGGGAGTGAAGTCCCAGCATGCCCAGAAAAAAGTTCGTCGGGTAGAGCCATGGATAGTGGCCGCACTCCCTCATGTAGAGAAATCTTTGTAACTTTTTTGAACCCTCTCCAAAATGGGGGAGCACCCCATCTCATGAGGATTCCAGATAAGAAAACCATTCTCCAACCTACTGCGGACCAGGGAGAAGTATAAAATCTTCAGAGCACGGGTATCCGAAAAACTCTGACGGTTGGGAGAATAAAGGGGGCATCCATTAATTACGTGAGCACAAGGGGGGGGGGGGGGGGGGGTCCAGAAAAAATCTCACCAATAATCTCACAAAATCTAGATTGGAAGAAAAACTGCTCACGTAATTAATGGATGCCCCCAAACCCTAATATTTTTAAGGCCAACTGGCACACTCTTTCGATATGAGGATGAAATGTCAACTTACTTTCATGCATAACCCCAAGATCCTTTATATTTGAAACTCGTATGAGATTATGACCGAGCATAGTGTACCTGTGGTAGGTGAGACTAAATGCTCTGGTAAAAGTCAGAGCTACACATTTACACATTTCAAGACATTGAAATGAAGCTGGTTTTATTGACACCATTCTGAAATGTTATCAACGTCAGCTTTAAGGCGCAGGCAGTCCTCAATATTTCTTATTTGAAGAAATAATTTTAGATTTGTCAGCGAACAGCAAAAGCGATAAAAACGGATGACTCCAGCAATGTCATGAAAATGGAAAAGAGAAGAGGCCCTTGGATCGATCCTTGGAGAACCCCAGAAAGAACAAGAAATTCAGCGGATTGGTAGATTCCTTGTGTGACGAATTGATTTCTTTTTTTGAGGTAACTTTTAAAAAACTTAAACAGCCGAAGGGAAAAACCGATCTGGCCAAGGTTTATGAGTAAGATATCGTGATTCACAGTATCAAAGGCTTTGGAGAAGTCGTAATACGAACAGTCTTCTTGGTATCCACTATCTAGGAAACTAGCAACAAAGTCGGTGAAAACCATCAGAGTGATTTCAGTGGATCTTCCTTTCCTGAAACTATGCTGTTCGGGGATATTGTATGCGTCTATCTGAGGCATGGAATTTATAAATTATTTTTTCAAATGGTTTAGCAGAGGCTGATTGTATGGCAACTGGTCTATAATTTTCGATTAACTTTATCGAACCTTTCTTAAAAATAGTACCTATATATTTTGGAAGTTTTCCATACTTCAGGAAAAGTGGAAGTATTAATAGCTAAGTTAAAGATAATACATAATGGTGTTTTTAGGAACTCGACGCAACCTTTGATAAAAAATACGGGAATGAAATCTGGTCCGATGGCGGTGAGTTCGTCATGAGATTTATGGCACTCATAACGTCAGATTCCGAAAATATATCTAAATCGACGTTTTTAGCTCTTCTGGTATTAAATGTGGCTGCATTATTAATGTCTGGAAGAAGAGGGTCTTTATTGTAGACCGATTGAAAATGATCAGCAAATGCGTTAGCCACACCCAAGCCACGAAATTCCTCGTTACCTTTAATCGTTGTTTGTTCCCTGAGGGAAATTATTTTCCTCAGGGCCTCTTGTGTGGAGATCATGTAAAAAAAAAAAAAAACAAATCGTATTCACTCTGAAGTCTGAAGGCCTCCAGCTTTCCAACGTTTATGATGGGCGTGTTTGATCTCTTTTTCAAGATGACTTCTCTCGAGAACCACTTCGGATACTTGCGATCACCACCGCCTGTCGTTAGCAAACAAAGCGCACTCATTCCCCCGTTGATATCCATTAGGATAAACTTGTAAACTTTTAAATTATTTTAATCATTTTAAAAATACGGCGCGCGGCGAAAAAGAGAACGTCCTGCCGGCTATATGGACCACTGATGGGGTGGGATGGGTTTCTCTGGGTCTCCTACCGCCCCCCTGGAAGTCTGAAACGCCCCCCAATTTTCTCTTGGTCTTCTACCGCCCCCCTGAAGGTCTGAAACGCCCCCAAGGGGGCGTTATCGCCCACGTTGAGAACCTATGTCCTAGAGGGAGATACATCGATGTGCCTCTACATCTGTAGGGGCAAGCGGTGTACCTTTGGACAATTTTGTAATTTTTTTAAAAAATCTTTTGATTAAGTCAATTATGCAACTTTTACACATTTTTGTATTAACCTATCGTCAAAGATTTTTTATGAAAAGCGCTTGGAGAATTGCTTATTTCAAGCCAAATTCTATTTCATCACTTCATTTGATGGCCGGCGTGGTCTAGAGGTAAGGCTCTTGACTCCCAACCCGAAGGTCAAGGGATCGAATCCTAATCCGAATGGGCAAATAAATTTTATTTGATTAATTGATGTTATTTCACAATTAATTCATTAAAAATAATATATACATAGTATATTTGCAGCACGTTCCAGAGTGGAAGATACTCTCAGTATCGCCCTGGTGTAAGACCACCATTCAGAATTGAAACGTTGAAATAATGGCTTTAGCCGTGTTTGGTGACCAGATCTGAATAGCCAGGACCTTCCTTTTCCCATCTCCTTCCTATCCCCACTACCTTCAGCCTAACAACATACCCCGATTGGGGATGCCATAGTCTCACTGGCTCCAGACAGGAGCAGCTGAGACTCTTGTGAGGTATACACATAAAAAAAAAATTTTGGCCTTTTCGTCTTTATTGAAAAAATTGCGTAAATTTTATAGTAGCAGATCGTTGTTGACAGGAAGCCATCTTACCGCAAATAAATTTACAGATGTAAAACGGTCGCTATGAGCACTTACATAAGTTGAACTCCCGAACAACTTCCGTGAGCATTAATTACCATAAGTCGAATGCATATGTAAACGCTCCTGTGAGTAACTTGTCAAAAACTTACGAAAGTCATAAATTTTACTTATGTAAAGCTAGCCTTGCAGGGACATTCATGATAATAGTAAGTGTAAATAAAAAGACATTTATTTTAGAGACATTTTACTCTGTGCAGTTTTTTTAAGAATATATTTACAATAGTTGCCCAAGTATTATAATATTATGTACAATGCTATATAATATTTACAACTTTTAATTATTTCTCTATATTTATGTAGTTACAATTACAAACAAAGGATAAACTCCGATACTCTATGACTCTATTAGAAATTTCTTGCGAAACGTTTAAGATAAATATATAAAAATGTTTCAACACTTATTTAAAGTAGTACATTGAATATAAACAAAACATACTAATATAAAGTACCGTCAAAGATAACAATCCATAAACATAAGTCTGAATAAAATAAATATAAATTTTATAGTTAATTTCTCCCAACAGCGTTAACCCAGGGCTTATGCAAATTTCACCATAAATCAGTTCTACAAAATTTAACAAATTTTAATGAAACAAAATTGATATAAAAAAAATTAAATCGTCAAGGACTTGAAAAAAAGTGTTTCCATGTGCATTATTTTTAAATGTACATTTTATTTTTAAATTAACATCAAGTTATGATCTATGGATTGAGCAGAACCACACAAACATGATTAAAGCACAGTATTTATTTTTATAGATAAATAAAAAAAACTAAGGCTGGTCAAATTAAACCCGTTTGTCGGAAGAAAACATCCAAGGAATGCCATAAGATTTCTTAAAACACCCAACATTTTACAGGTTTCAGGAAATGAACATATCTAGTCTAGAACCGCTGAAAAAAAAAAATGCAATCTACTTGTTTAGATTTTATAATTCAAATGTTGCAAGTTTTTTTTGCTTTTCTAATATTCTACCCTGATTGTCAAATGAATCAATGCTATACAATAATTACTCTCTTAGCTTCACCGGAATACATCGTTTCTTTTCATTCACCAGGTCTTTGTTATTTAACATTAATTGCAGTAAAACGACTGATGATGTTACAAAAAGTAAATAAATACATACCACTAATAACGTTTATGTTATTATGATGCTTACGGAAACGTTGACAATATAATTGTTATATTATTTACTAGCAGACCTGGCCACATGTTGCTGTGGCTAACGAAACACAATGCCACGCCATTATCCAACCTTTATAACCAACGCCATCTGTTAAATCAAATCCACACCGCCTGTTTGCCAGCCCGCTGCCTGCTGCCCGCTGCCGCTTGGCCAGATATATTATATATTTCAATCAATTTACACAAAACCTTGACAACTTATATACCTAGAAACCTTCCTCATGAATCACTCTTGGTGAAAACCGCATGAAAATCCGTTGCGTAGTTTAAAAGATCTAAGCGCACAGACAGCGGGAGCGACTTCATTTTATACTATGTAAAGATGTTGTTATTTAGTCAAAAACATAAATAAAATATTATATTGTATGTATTCCTGAAGATTTTGCTCGACTCTTACACAGTATTATAGTTTTAGCTAATATAAAAAAATATTTTATTTGAAAAAGTAACATGATTTGGCTTTACCATTGTGGTGAGTTAAAGTGATTAAAATTAATGTAAGCAAAAAAATATATAATAATCTTTGAAAGCATTGCTTTGTTAAATGTTAATTTCATCTCTCTCTTATACAATTCTAAAATGGAATTTTTGAAACGTTTTACACAATTATTATTTTCACACACGATTTAGCTGCCCAGCAATATATTGAAGCAAATTAAAAATATTTTGATGGGAATACATAATTCTTTTACAGTGAAACTCTCTTATGAAGTTTTTCAAGAGACCAGAAAAAAAACTTCTTAGGTGGGAAAACCTTATAAACAAGCTTCTTAAGCATGAAAACTTCAAAGAGGGTTTCACTGTAATTGGAAAATTACTGGCAGAAGGGTCCTGTTTATGAAAATTTTAAACTTAAACTAAAGATAAAAATATAATTTCACATATTGGCTGGGTTGGAAATTTTGGCAATAACATATCAGCAATAGAATAAAGTCCCTGAATATCATTTATTAAAATGTGTAACAGCATTGAGTATTTAAAATATGACTTGGAAAAAAAAGGTGGTACAAAAGTCATCACCCTATCGGAAGATGCTCTTTTCTTTGCAATGGCAGAATGCTGTGGCGCTGGTGTAGTTGTAGACCTGTCATCACCTGTCATTGATAATTAATATCACTTTCTATCTGGCTTGCGTGTGCATTTTGGAAGTAATATTAAAAAATGGTGGATAAATACGGTAGCTGGACTGTGAAGGAGTTAAAAAAAGAATTAAAGAATAGAAAGGCAAGATGTGTTGGCAAGAAAGATGTTCTAATCTATATGTAAGCTAAGTGGTTGGAACATAACCTCATTCTTGTACTTCTAAAACACATTAATTGTGTATTATTGGTAATAATTATAGGTACTTTAGCTAACGTTGCTGATAATGTACCAATAATCATAATTATTAATTCCAGATTGGCTGCCTATGACTGGAATAATAACTTTATGGAAATAAATGATTTTGAGTATGAAAGTGAGATAGTGGGTATATGTTGGCCCCCAGATGAATCATTTTACAGCATTCAGGATTCGCCTGTATTGCCACAAATAGATATAGTTCATATAAGCCAATACTTTCTTCAAGTTTACAAAGGGCAGGAAGGAATAACAATGTATGCAGCAGTTCAAAGGAAAGGATACAATATGATGAAGGAATATTTTTGGTAGCTTTAATTGTTTCTATTAATGAAAAAAATTGTTTGGTGCATTGTTATGAATGTCAGAATTCACAAAAATAATCGCTTCGAACCTACAGAAAACAGACATAAATTTACGAAACAAACTTTTGACAGGTCTCTTTTCGTATTTAGGTCTACATTTACACTAGCGCCAACTGGTGTCGATTTGTGAACTACTCAAAATATCCTGCCATTGATGTCTTATGTCATCACGACTGACATTTGTGAAGTAAACAGAAGCAGAATACAAATTGACAAACCATGGACCGCTAATCGCTACTTATACTCCTCAAGAATGCGGAATCAGAGACTTTGGAAAGTCGAGTGAGGACTTTAGCGCCGTATCCAAAAACATTTGAGGCATGTTGAAACTAAGACGGCATTCTTGATTTACATATATGCAAAAAAAAATCTTTTTAGTTTTTAGTTACACTCTTGTGTATATTTTATTACGATTAAATGGTTAATTATTTAGTTATCTTCAATTAATAGATGGAGATTGCGGCTTTTGTTCTGTCTCTCTGATTGGCCCATAGGGATACTGCCATTTTTGTTCCGTACTCTGCAATACCCTAATGGAGATTGCCATTTTTGTTGCAGAACTAATTAAAAATGTATACGATACCATCATTTATGCTCCAAACCCTTTGCAACTGACAAAAGTATTTTTGTTTCTCTATCCATCGCCATACCTAACTCATTTGAGACCAATGGTGGAGATTGCCGTCTTTGTTTCAATATGTGTTCTTGGAAATGGGTAAAATCAGTGAAACTAAAACTGGTGACTATTTTCGTGCTAGACCGTTTGAAAATAAAAATAATTTAGCGATCATCTCTCAATGGTGTTCTAAATCATTTATTCAATGCGTGGAGAATTTAAATTTTAATGATATTTAAGTAAATATATCTTTTAATTATTAGAAAACACTCATTATATTACTCCTTTTATTAAATCTGAAAATTTTTTTAGGGAATAGTTGCATAACTAAACAGATGCATGTATTGCAGTCATCATTAGGGCAGAGTCAAATGGAGTGCAATATACCTAAATATAATACAGTCTATCCACCCGAGTTGGATTAATAATATTATGCTAGACAATTCCACGCCTTACTTCTACCTCTAGTCACTTTCACACACACAACAATATCTACCAATAGACTTAATTATGTACTTCCGTTCTTACGAATAAAGTTATCTGTTAAGGAATTCACATTATACGTACATACATTTACAATTAAAAATCAGCAGACATTGTCATACAATGAGATCAAAGATTAAAAGAAGTGGTACATATTTACGTACTTTTACTTTTATTTATAAATATGATAAATAACACAGGTGAAAAGTTATTGTAGCTAGAAAAACTGCAAAAATATTGACTTTTACCGGTTTCTTCTCTAATTAATTGCACTCTTAGAAAACAGTTTTTCTTACTATCTAATTTTTATGGTACCAAAGATTGAACGAAACACTTCCGTATAAGATTAAAAAATGCTCATTCTAAAGCTTGTAACATCAATAGACAACTTAGTACTTATGGCATTCCATTCTGTGATCTCAACATTTGTATCATCTTACAATCTATTAAATAGAGGTTTTTAAACTATTTTTTTAATAAATAATATCTATAATCCGAATCAGTCGAGATTATTTTAATTAAAATCCATCGCCATTTACACATTCTACGCTCGCAGTGAATTTTAAAGTACCAAAAAAAAAAAATTGATAATCCAATAAATATGTAATAAGTAATGTGAAATTCCAACACAAAGATTTAGTTACTATTTTGAAAGACTCAACATGAAACGCAGAACTCAGAACTCAACATGAACCTGACAACAAAGAACAGTGATAAAATATTTTTAAATTATATGGTCATGAAAAGTGATGAAAAAAACTAGGTTAGGTTATTTGACTAAGGGTTGTGTGAATTCAATGAAAATCAGTAATAAAAATTGTAAACCTTGGGTACGACACCATCAGCAGAGAATTGCGAAATGACGTAAATAGACAGGCAACATATTACTACAATACAAAACTTGACTTCCCTTCCGTTGTTTCATATCGCGTCCCTGAAAAAAGACGTACATATATGTACTCTGTGTCGTATGACATCTTTAAAACGACGGCAATGTCGTTTCATAGGATTATCATAGCCTCATTGCTCTATGAAAACTCTGTTACTTTTCATGCTGTTTCACAGTACTGCTTACCTTTGGCGACTGAGAGAAGATAAGTGTCAAAAATTGGGTAATAAATCGTTTATTAAAAAATTAAAAACGAATTTTGTGTACTCCGGACAATTCAATCTCTGCTGATTCCAGAAGTTCTTCCATTTGTTGAATTGACACAATTATACCTATAGATAGATACAATTTGAAACTGAAGCAAAATCCGTATGGAAAAGTTTTTGAGAAGTTATTTTGACTTTTGATAATCGATTGTTAATCGGCTGTGCAGTTCATGTTAATGACATGTATTAATTGTATTTGATACATACTCTGATGAATATTAAAAAAGCCAACCTTTTTTAATGTAATGTGCACTATTTTATTTGTATGGGGCTCAAACCGAGATGAAACTGTTATGAAAAAGTTAACATCTAATATTATGTTGTCTTTGTGAAATTACAAGTAAGCAAGGATGGAATCTTTTGTAATGAATATTAACTGTTGGAAAGCTATCACAGTTTGGCAAAACTGTCGCTTGAACTCTAAGAGCAAATACAGCCCAGTAGTTCACCTCCAAATGTATATTAGTCTGCAAACTATTTTAAAGAAAGCAATCGACTCAGTCGTATGCTTGGCGTGCTTGCTTTGTACCATTATTGCACATATGATGCATTTTCAGATTGGTAATTACTTTCAGTATCGCCCTTGTGAGAGACCACCATTCAGAAAAGAAACCTTGCTTGAATGGCTTTAACCGTGTTTAGTGACACATTCTGAATAGCCAGATACTTCCCCACCTTCTTCTTCCTTGTCTCCCTCCCCTCCCCACAAACTCCAGCCTCCGAACATATCCCAATTGATGCCATAATCTCACTGTTTCCAATAACTGGGAACAGTAGAAGGACTCTTGTGCGGTATTCACATAAACAAATAATAAAAAATTCACAAGCATTAGAGGAATCTGGAACCATTGAGACTGCCCTTAACATGATTATAATAACCTTTTTAACGCAATCCATCACATCACGTGGCACGTTATTACACAATATGGATGTTTTAATGAAACTTCATGGATCACATATGCAACATGCGCATACGGGGATAGACGCCAACGGATCGATATGCAACAGCCACGTAGATAAGGTTAAAATTAGGTCACATTAAAACAATGTTATTTCCATTTACTAATACATAATATTAAAACTCTACCCAACTGTACACAGTACAGCTATACACCCATATAAAATCTTATTAAAACAGTCCGCCCGCAGCCATGAAAAATGGACATCCAAAAAATATTTAACTCTTATAATATCTAAAGCGATAAATTCTTAATATGATGTCCTTTATAAGGACTGGTTCCATAAGGGGAACATGTACATTTATTATTAAATTACACCACCAAGAGAGTGAATATTATATTATTCAGAACAACACTAATAACAGCGTTGGCACTTTTTTTTATAATCAGCACTTTAATATTAACCTTTAAACGCCGTTAGCTACGAGGCCCGTAGCAATGTGTCGCCGTATGTAAAAATGTTTTTTCCTCAGGTGATAAGTTAAATTATAAAAATTTGTCCTACATACACGTAAAAATGTATAAAAAGATGCGTAAGTCTAGCGGCATGGGTCTCACGTAATTCCTTGCGGGGGTAGCGGGGGGCGCGGCAGGGGGCGTCTCCTTGCGGTCACGCTGGCGCTCCCGGCCCGGGCGCCACGCGTCCAGTAGGGCCTCCACGCGCTCCTCCGTGGGCCCCCAACGCGCTTGCCCCGCCCCGTTCTGGAGCCATACTACCAGGGTGCCGTGGGAAGAGCGGAAATGCACATCACTTCTGAAATAAATCAAGTATCATGATGAACGGATGTGCTAGTAGTTATACCGGAGGCAACCAGAATGGTTCACAACTGGAAAGGTCAATTCAAATACAATACAGTGAAACCCTCTTAAGAAGTTCTCTCTTAAGACGTTTCGTGGCTTAAGAAGTTTTGTTTTTTCAGTCCCTCGGCTGAATATTGGCCCAATTTTTCCCAAATATAAGGTTTTCCTGCTTAAGAAGTTTGTTTTTTCCGGTCCCTTGGAAAACTTCTTAAGAGGGTTTCACTGTATATATATATAATTTTTTTTTTAAAAGAAAGGTGAACATTTCCAGGGTACTAATAACCTGACGAAATTTTAAAAGCTTCTACCCCACCACAGTAAATGAAAATTGTTGCTTGTGCCGTGATGGAGGACTTTTTCGAGGAAATGAGCTCACAACGCCTGGGTAGGACCCAAACGCAATGCCATCTCAGCCACTAACCGATCAAATATCATAATAAATGTGACTAATCTTTATTTGATACTAGTTCAAGTCCCCACCCAGTATAGCCCTGACTTTGCAGAGAATTTTTCGAAATCAGATGCTTCTTGTTTTGAAGGTGGGCAAAGGGTGTGCAAAATTTGATCAACCTCAGAATAAAACTGTAGATTTGTATGCATTCCGCCCGCACACCACAGATTATATCAATAAATTTAAATAAATACTAATAATTTGTAGACACATCATGAATCCGTAACTCAATTTACATATTTTATAAAATATTATTTATCAATTTCACTAATAAACAGTTCAATGTTCAGTTGAGCCAAGGGGAAGAAGTCCCTGGCTTTTACCCTTGAAGGTTGTTCTTGGCCATTATTTCAATAAATGGAGAAAGGGAAGGTGAATAATTTTTATGCTTTTTTTTTCAATTATTTCTGGCTTTCACCCTTCAAGGGTGTTCTAGGTCATCATTTAAAATTACAGAGAAAGGAAATGCACATTTATATATTAGTTTTATTTAAATGTGCAAATTTCAGAATTACATTAGAACCTTATTAATTCAAAATTCGTTAATTCGTAATTTGAAATTTATTTTTTCCCGCACATGAAAATTTGTTACCGTAATTCTAAGACAGACAGACAGGCATGGCGGTAAAATGCAGTAAATGTCGATTTACGCGGTTAACATCGTCCTAATTCATATTATTATTTTGTAAATCTGAATTGGTTTACAATGGAATGTCGTAATTTTATGAATTTATTTCGATTATATGAATTTTCACAGCCAGCCCTGCGGTGGAAATCGGCCGCAAAATTTTGATTTACGAGAAAATTTATCGTATTTTTACAAATTTAGTTTGAATATCTGAATTCCAAGGGCCAGCCGCGGCGAAAATTTGATATACACGGGAATTATTGGTATTTTTACGAATTTACTTTGAATGTCTGAATTAGAATGGCCAGCGAGAATGAAGCGTAATGAGTAAGATTAAGAAAGAGACGCTCAGATGGTTTGGGCGTGTAGAGCGAATGAACGAGGAAAGGAGTGTAAGGAGAATATATGACGCAAATGAGAATAGTAGAAGAAGTCGGGGACACCCGAGGAAGACATGGCATGACCAAGTGAATCAGATACTTGAGTCGGGCCATGTGAAGAGTCGGAATAATAGAAGAACCTGCGGGGAAACGGCGTGATGGTTAGTTAGTTAGTACATAGTAGAATGGCCAGCTGCGATGAAAATCGACAGCGAAAATTTGATTTTCATGGAATTTTTACGAATGTATTTCGCCGCGACAGGTTTCCGCCGCGAAACTTCGATTTACGTGATTATCTAAATTTGAAGAGTTAGCCGTGTCGGTAATCAGCCCCGAAATTTTGATGTACGCAGAAATTATGCGGGATTTTTATGAATGTATTTTGAATAGGAAAACAGAATTCTTAACATGAATTTTTGTCAGATGAACATTGTGGCAGCAATGCCCTATCCGCATGCGGCAAATGGAAGAACTTGAGAATTTGTTCAAAGAGAGTCTGGAAAACCACAGTTTTGAAGGAATCGTTGGCTGTATTATGAAAAAATTATATCCTTTTATTTTAAAAATGTAAGAAGGAACGGAACAATGTCCAATTCTCATTCGAATAAGTGAGGAAAATTTTTTTTTTGGAAAATGGGGGAATTGTTGAAACCACAGTTTTGATGGGATAGTCCTATGCATTGAGGCGTAGCAGGCTTCCTTGGATTGACCAGCAATGTTCCAGTACTCTGCCAGAACATTTCGGGATCTATCTTTGATGATGGAAAAAATATCAGATAGGGGAATATGGTTTACGGGAGTAAAAATAGGGTTGGACGCTCCTTGTTTTGCCAAGGAATCCGCAATATCCTTACCCACAATGCCAACATGTCCAGAAATCCAAATCAGAGTTATGGTTTTTCCAGAGCTTTGAATGGAGGCTTTCAGCACTCAAATAAGGCATACAAAAATTAATTACACAAAAAAAAGAGTCTTGGAATTTGCGCAAAGCCAACAGCAAAGCACTTCTAGAAAAAAAAAAACTTACTTGTTCATGACATGCTGATAGCCGTGTCTGTACTCGTGCTCCAGCGCCGGCACCACAATCTGCTTCCGCTTGAAGTGCGATGCCTCCAGCTTGAGCAGCGCGTTGGGGGTCTGCTGGCCCCACTCGGCCAAGAACACGATGAAGCTCAGCGGCTCGGCCGACTCCGACAGCAGGCGCTCCATGTGACGCACCGTGGCCTCCAGCAGCTCCTCGCAGTACGGTGGGTTCACCTCGAACGAGCCAGACACGGGTTTGAAGTCCAGGAACGGACTGAGGAAGAAACGTGAATATTAATATAATATAATTTTTGAGAAACTTGCTAACTAAGTAACAATGGAAAAAAAAGATTTCATATTTTAACATCCATAAAAAATTTAACAGATAAGAATAATTAGTGAAACTTCATGGATCACATATCATCCATGTACATGGGGATAAACTAGTACTTGGGGTAGATCGTGTGCATGATAGCCCTAAAAGCAGTTAACCCCTCGGGCCTCGACAATATTTTGTCAAAGGATCAAAATATTTCCGTTTTAAATAAAATCTAAACTGTTCTTGACAGGTGATAAAAAAAGCTTGCTTTCTTTACTTGCTTTGCATCAGTAATTTTAGTTAGAAAAAATGTAAGGTGAGCCGTTTTTAAAACTTTTCTATGTTTGCATGCAAAATTTTAATATTTCAAAAATTATATGTTTATTTTGATTTATACAATTTGAAAGCGTATTTTTCAACTTTCAAAAACAGTTTTTAGTTTACAGATACGTTCCGAAATATTCCATTTATTTGGATTTTTGTGAAGCGGAAATATTTTGACCCTCTGACAAAATATTGTCGAAGCCCAATGATAGAAGAGTGGTCATTGGAAGGAAGTTACGACATACATTCCTTTTGAATGCTCCTTGATGACGTGGATACGAGCTCTTCCTGGGAATACTTTAGCTGCCAATGAATTACGTATATCGATCTTCCAGTTGATTAGTCAAAAATCTTCGAAAAATTGATATTTGAGTTGAGTATGCAATTATATATAAAAGTGTGCCCTCTATCTGGTACAATACTCAAATTACTCATAAACGACACCAAAACAATAAATTATAATGCAGAAAACTAAACAAAATGTCGATGTTTTGTATCGGACCGTTATGCCTACCGGCATTTTTTTATAGCAAATTTGATATGTAAATCAAAGAAACGTGTAAATAACATTTGATTTGTGGTGAGCATTCGAATATTACTTTCCTCCATTTTCTATCATTATCTCAAAAAACTTAGTATTTGGAGATGTCTGACTAATCAAATGGACGATCGATATGAAAGTGGCGTAGATGTGATTAATAAATAATATAATTCGCATTACCCTCTAGATCCGAAATAGCTATCCGAGTCGGAGAAGGAGGAGCAGTACTGGCGGAAGTAGCAGTTCAGCGGGCTGGCGAAGCACTCGAAGGTGACGCCAAACATGCGGTTGAGGCACTCAAACACGGTGACGGGCAGCGAGGACTGCGTGATGTGACTCTCGCAGGCCGGCCCCGCCGCGCCCAGGAATGCCGAGTAGCGCTTGATCATGCACCACACGCGCGCCAGGAACAGCTCAAACTTCTTGTCGTCGAAACAGCTGTAGCGGTACAGGTGCTCCTGGAAAAAGCGAGGAGTCATGCATTAACTAGGATGTACATCATAGATTCTCAAACTTATTTCAACCACTGCCCACCGTGAAGATTACATATCTAATCTTGCAAATAACAAAATAAAGAAGACCTACAAAATATAGCCAAATGGCTGAAATTAAACAAGTTGAAACTGAACGTAAACAAAACAAAATATATGAAAATAGGCAATAAAACGGGTAACACAGGGTTAATTTTGACAATTTGATGAAAAAATTGAAAAAGTAAATGACATCAAATACTTGGGTGTAATACTCGATTCAAAACTAACTTTCACAGCATATTTTGAATATGTGCTAAAGAAGGTATCAAAAAAAGTACATTTTCTTAGAAGACTAAGAAATAAATTAAATAGAAACACTACGGAGCTCATTTATAAAACTAAATTTGCGTCACATTTAGATTACTGCTCTACGATGTTATATTTGGCCAATGAGGGAAATTGTAACAAGCTAGAAGTTATACAGAACAGAGTTATGAGAGTACACTAGGGAAAGGCAAACAAGCGAGGGTTAATCATATGAGAGAGGTTCAATCAAAAAGAGACTGCTATTTAATGTGTTAATTTTTGTGCAAGTTATGAAAAACCAAATGCCAAAATACTTTAAGAATGAAATTGTTTTTAATGGAGACTAGGGTTCGTGATTTTTCGAGCTTTTCAATTTCTTGGGTCTCGAGAATTCTCAAGGCTAATTTCTCGAGGCTTCTCGGGTTGCCGAGAAATTTACATTTACTTACGTTTTCTCATATTATTTGGTTCCAATAACGTCAACAAATTCAGTGGTTTTCCTCTCAAATAAAAGTATCAAATTAATTATAAAACTTTTATTGATTATATTCAAAAACATTAATATTATGAATAAGCTAATTAACATTTTTTTTTTAAATACAAATAAATATTATTCAGACTCATAATTATAATGACAGCACCATTTTTGGCTGGTTATTTAGAACTTATAAACAAAAGTAGCTTCTATTAAACTAAACAAAAAATCAACATGAAAGAAAACGTTAATATCTTAACTTATAATTAAATTACAATCACAGCACCATTTTTGGCTGGTTATTTAGAAAAAAAATCAACTTAAAGCTTGTAAACAAAAATAACTTCTATAAAACAAAAAAAAAATAACATGAAATAAAACGTTAATATCTTAAATTCAGGTAGAAAATACATGTAAATTATAATTAAATTACAATCATAGCACCATTTATGGCATGTTAATTAGAATAAAAACAAATGAAAACTTTGCAAGATCAATGGAACATCTCACGCTGAGGAGCTGAACATACAGACAAACAGATACATAACAATTAGGTCAGCTTACTCTGTCCGATGAAAGATGAAAGAATTTCGAAACTTTCGGGTTCATGTTCTGATGGGCTCACTTCTTCTACCACTCCCGACTCATTTTCGGTCAAAGTTGTGATGGCAGGGTATAAACGATTATATTCTCTTTCAGCGTATCCGATCAAAAATGTCTTATTGTTATCAATGAAGTAACTTTTATTGTGCATGAAATTGTCAGGGCTGTTCAAGTATTTTAGCAGCGATATTAGAGACGTATTACGGCGCTCTGATATTTTCAACTTAAGTGAATCTACTAATTTGAGGGCCAAAGGATCATTGATACTTTCTAATTTTTTTAGCAATACGTCTATTATAGCCTCTGCAGTCAATAAATTGGCCTCTTGCCTACTCAACCCCTCTACTGCAAGTTTTTTTGGTGTTAATATCATCTGCAGTTTTTGTGGCTAGAGTCGAAACACGAATGAACGTGTAAAAACGACGCCGCAGAGCGCTTGCTTGCAAACTATACTTGGCTAGAGTCGAAACACGAATGAACGTGTAAAAACGACGCCGCAGAGCGCTTGCTTGCAAACTATACTTGGCTAGAGTCGAAACACGAATGAACGTGTAAAAACGACGCCGCAGAGCGCTTGCTTGCAAACTATACTTGGCTAGAGTCGAAACACGAATGAACGTGTAAAAACGACGCCGCAGAGCGCTTGCTTGCAAACTATACTTGGCTAGAGTCGAAACACGAATGAACGTGTAAAAACGACGCCGCAGAGCGCTTGCTTGCAAACTATACTTGGCTAGAGTCGAAACGCGAATGAACGTGTAAAAACGACGCCGCAGAGCGCTTGCAGCGAGATCAAAGGGTACCGCTGTGCTTTGGCCCGCGCCGCCATGCAACACAACAAACGGCGATTTAATTTCTATATAGGTACATGATTTCTCGAGTTCTCAACTTTTCTCGAGCTTGATTTCCCGGGAATGAACCCTAATAGAGGCTTAGGTACATAATTACGAAACAAGAAATATAAATAGAGTTTGATTGCCACATATGAAAAAATCGAAAACAGAGAACTGCCTAATGTATATAGGACTATATGCAAATTGGGAGGCGGGTATGGGTAACGCTGCCCCGGGAACAATTTGTTGGATTACCCGCACCTCTGACATAGGTTACCCCAAGTGGTTCGCTATGTTTGGCGTCTTAGCAGGGATGCCCAGGTTCATGGAGTGAGGTTTGTCCGGATCTTGGCGGCGGATGCCCACCAACTGCATGGCAGGCCGGATTGGGAGACTGCTTGAAGAAGTCCTGTAGACCTCTCCAGCAGGACTCGGAAAATCACCTTACCAGCTTTGGGGGGATTGATTCATACGTCCGTCACTCCTGGACACACTGACCCCCAGATTCCTACTCACCCCTCATAACTTCCTCACTCCTTCCTTTCCGTAAAATGACCCTCTTCACAGCATCCCCAAAGAGAACATAGGCCCTGAGGGAATATATTTCCTCAGCCATGTTTGGCGACTAAATCTGAATAGCCAGGTACTTCCCAACCTTCCTCTTTACCATTTCCTTCCAAAGGGTATAGTCCCACTGGCTCCGGATAGCGGGGAGCAGTTTGGACTCTTGTGCTATATTCAAATAAAACAGTCGTTAAGCAGATGATCGACTCACCAACTTCTGAAGATGCAGACTATTCACGACAAGCGTGTCATTCTGGAACCTCAGCATGGCCTGGTCCCTGTCCAGGTAATGGTCCACCAGGGGGGGTCGGGGAGACGGAATGGCAAACTGCACAGGGTAGCACCACACCTTCCGGAGCGCTGCCTGTTGCTGCGGAGCCGTCAGCTCCCCGATGCCGTGCTCCTTCAGCAGCAGGCTGTGCTTCTCCTTTATCTTGCGGGAGTACTCGGCCGACAGGTGGTAGATCTTGAGGCAGATACCCTCCACCGACGCCTTGACGGTTTCCGTGAGGTGGGGCTGACACTGACGCTGGAATTTAAATTAAAGAGATTCAAAGTAAGTTGTTTATAATGTTTACAAAGCAAGATTCAAATACGTAAACTAGATAACTGCTAAATTAGCTTTTCCGAGTTACCCACAAATCCATAACTTCCTCGCCCATGCGTATGTTTCGTAAAGCCGAATGGGTTCCCGACAGGTTTGTTCGGCCTCACCAATAGAATTGACAAGAATTAAAACTTACTATGAATTCGCACATTATGGTGCCTACATTAAACGATTAACTGATTCGTGGATGGTTCCAAAACTCGACGAGGAGAGCATTGGTTTCAGTCACAAATATGCAAGTATCGTATTATAATATGCAAGTACCATGAGTACCTTTCGTGGAGTACCGTGATATTTGGTTCAGGTAGATACACCATAGCGAGACCCACAGTAAGGTAGTGCAACAGCGCACCTACCGTTCAACGTTTTTTGTGATATTCAAACACTGATGTATTACTCAAACAGGAAAAGTATGATTTTTTGCGTAAATTTAAAAAACTGATTTCGGAGTTACCTTATTGTAGTAATTACCCCACGATAAGAAAATCAAAATATTGATTTCTTTTGATATTCCTCGAAAGTGGTTGTTGGATTTGCATAACTTATTATAAATACATTACGTATTAATATTCAATAACGACCAAATATATAATATATTTATTAAGTGTCATCTTTATAGTTCTTTTTTAAGAGCTCCAAAAAATTTTTCAGTAGTCGATTCTGCTTAATTGGTACACAAGTTTATTGAAACAATCGGTCATTTGGGACCCCCGGAACAGAAACCAAATAAAGAAATTAATACTAGTTTACTTTGGTTATCAGGGACATCATTCCGTTTAATAGCGACAAATACCGATCTGAAGCTGATGGAAAAAGTGAGTAAACAAATTTTAGTGAGGAAGAGCAGAGGAGCAATTCTGTATCTTTTGTGGATACGGGAAAGATCCCATACAGAATAGGCTGCCAAATTTGTGAGATTTTCTATGACTTTCAATTGTTTGCTTGCTCAAACTAAGAAACCTATTTTGTGCACATAAATAGTTGATTCTTGTAGTAATCGTTGAAATGAAATGCAATTTCCATAATCTGTATTTAAAACTAGTGTATTTCTTGTTTTAAACTAGTTAAAATTGGCGGCAGCTGTCATCAGCCCACGACACCCATTGAAATTGAAAGGGCCTAGGCTACACGAGCGGTTCTCCCGCTGCGGGAAATCGCCTGTAAACTGCAGCAGACAGAATTCACTACGAACGTTGTATGACGCATTCTACACGAGCGGTTCTCCCGCCGCGGGAAATCGCCTGTAAACTGCAGCAGACAGAATTTACTATGAACGTTGTATGACGCATTCTACACGAGCGGTTCTCCCGCCGCGGCTGCACGCGGTTCACAGGCGGAAGAAATTCAACCGCCGTATGCAGCGGATCCCACAGTGGATAACCACCACGTTCATACTACACGAGCGATTTCCCGTGATAACGTGCGAGAGAGCGTTGTTGATCGGTCGTGTGCGGTTTCTCGAGCGGTTTCCCGCGGCGGGAGAACCGTTCGTGTAGCCTGGGCGGGAAACCGCCACCCGTGTAGTATGATGGTCTGTGGCAGCTCTCTCGGGCGGTTTCCCGCGGCGGGAGAACCGCTCGTGTAGCCTGGGCCTAAGCTATTTAAAGTCATTTCATAAAAATTCTCCAGTGTTTCAATATAAATATCTACATTTGCCACTAATCTTCTTATAAATGTAATATCAACAGTGATGGGGGTAACAAACATAAAATCATGCGATGTCCAGCATTTTAATATAGTGTCCTCCGCATGCAACGTTATACCTTCTCCAAGAATAAACTTTATAACAGAACTTTTTTTATCGGAAGAGACCTGCCAGGTAAGTATGTTTACTGTGTACGTTTGCAAATAATAAAATTATTTAGAATAATAATAAAATTATCCAATAATTATTACAATTATATTTTTAGCGTAAGCAATCTTTTTTTTTAATTAATAATTTTTTAAAAGACATTTGAGAGAACTCGACAAAATGTAGCTAATAAGTGTACATATAATAAGCACAACAAATTCAATTTTTTTTTTACCAACCTTAAACTTTAATAGTTATTTGGGACAAAATGCTTGGGCCCGATGTGTCCAAATTAAGCGGAATCGACTGTATTGTAAAACTTGCCATGGGTGTTTAAGCAAGCACATTTTTGGATATTTGTAAGAGGGGAGTGTCAAGATGAATACATGTAATATAAACTTTGCTATTATAAGGTGATTGTGTCAATAAATAGCTTGAATTATCAGATCTCCAACCACAGCAGTTGGAGGTTGGCTTTCATGTTCAGTGTGCGATTCCAGAATATGTCATTATAGTATATAATCGCATGGATAGGAAACATACCTTCAAGTGCGCTAGTCTGTCTTGAAAATCATCATAAGTAGCTCCAACTGTTCTACGGAGCCACTGGAAAGTATCTTCAGTGTTCCATTTCACAACTTTTCTACTTTCCGGAGATGCGTTCCTCGATTCAATCATAGTCTTGGCTGCTTCCGCGTAGCGCGACAGCTGCTTTCTCGCGTCTCCAGTGAACTTTGGGTGGCCGAGTTTAATGGGAATGTCGTTCATAATTTCTTGATACATGGAGCGGGATATTTCGGGGAAACAGTGACTCGGTAGCAGGGGATCACACCCTCCCTGGTCGCATACTTTCCGCTCCATGAGCCACCGATTGAAAGAGTCTTTGGGTGCGTCAATAGATTCACGCGCATGACACAACTCTTGATAACATAATCGAAGTTTTGTCACCAGAGAAAATCTGTAAGATTCTATTTCAGGGTGTGGGTGGGGACTTATTGTGGGAGGTCTTTCGTATATTACTACGTTAGTAGGAATATCTAAATCCCAGGGTCCAGCCAAAACAAACTTCTTGGGAGGCGGGCCGTTGTCTTCTGAGGCTCTCCGCTTTGGTACGATTTGTGCCGGGTTCGCGGGGCCGGGGCCACATATGCCGAGGGGGTCGGTAATGGGATCAAAATCCCTCTTCGTCATGGGCATCTCCCACATTGACTCCCCGGACAGTTTATTCCAAAAGTAGGGCCTGTTTTCCCTCTTAGACCAGTATTTCCTCCACCCTTGCTGAAGCAGCTCGGGGTGGATGTCCTCCATGAAGTTGAGCCCGGGCATGGGGGGGCCCTGGGGCGTCTGGGGAGTGGCCTGCCCCGGGGAACAGCTAGGGTCCCCTACATTTGGGGCTAGTTTTATAGGTGACGTGAGAATTTCCGGAGAGCTGTCACTAGCCGTTAGAGTATCCCATGTCGATGGTCCAGCAACGACTTTATCCCTTACTTCGTTCATTTTCGACAAATTATGCAATTCTCGTCGAAAAACAAAAAGGCGGGAGTTTACCTGCGAAACATCTGAAGTATTATAAAAGGCACAGGGGTACCGTACATCATTCCAGGAATCGAGATAATGACCCAAAGAATCGTCGAAACATGATTTCTTTATAGAAATCTGTGAAAATTGTGTCAAATATCGTAAAGTCCACGATGATATGTGACATTTTATTAATAACATCCAAACATTCCCTGTTTACTAAGCATTCAGCATCGGGAAAGGCCTAAAAATATAACTTTAACTCGTAGCAACCTAAATTCATACATAAAATTTCATTTAAAGTCTAAGAAAACAACTTATATTTCGGAAATCGACAATCTTTAAATTTTTACCAAGCACAAACGCAAAACACAAGCTCCGCCATTTGCACATTCAATGGAAACACTGGGGATGGGTGTTGCATGAGAACAAAATAAGTCACAAAAATAATTACTCGAAGAAAAGTTCTTACCGACTGTAATAAAATCGGGGAATATCATTCCATGATCCATTTTCCAATCTTTCTAAAATTGTCAGTTGGTTAGGTATACTACTGTAAAATATTTTTTTGGCTATTGCCACAAAAAATAAATGCAATGCATTTTTTGTGGAACATCAACCGAAACATTTCGGGAGAAGGTGGGGGGGGGGGGGGGAAAGAATTTGAAAAAGTCTTCCAAGTGCAAAAAATTTTATGATCGTAATTTGTGGTTTCTTCGAAATGTTCGAAACATCGATAACTAAAAAAGTATTACGCAGTGTACAATAATTATATTGAAATCGCATCATGCGTTTATGCATAATGTTTTGTTAGTACTGATATGTATATACATATATATTTTTATTGCTATACACAAGGAGTGTTCCAGCCAGTATCAAGTGAGTTTCTATGTGTAATCTTGGGGAAATATGTATATACAAATTCAATAGTAATAAAAAAGCCCATCTATAATACATAAAACAATACTGTATGTAGAACATGCTGATAATGAAAAACTATATTTTTTTGTTTTTGTACTTTCTTTATTTTTGATAATGAATATTTTGGTGAAATGCATACTGTATTACTTGCCACAAGGTGCTGACTGCTGAACTGGCAACATAAATAAACCAATCCCACTGGCAATATGTTTATTTTATCTTTGACTTGTATTTCCTAATTTCCTAGCTGAATCGCCGAATGTCCGAATCTCCGAATTTGAAGAACTGTCATTTCGGCTTATTGACTGGTTTTGCCACTTGCCACTGTCACAATATTATATTTATTATTTGCTCCTTTAAAGTACAAATAATACATTTTTTAATATTATGTGAGTTCGTTTCTGCACTACTTTAATTGTTAACAGTAATGCGAATTCTTTATTTAGAAATTAGATGTGATTTTGACGACAATATTATTACTTTATACGATATGACTATCGTAAATAAATTGTAGGAATGTGGTTGACCAGAAAGTACACTATTGATGTTGGATACTGGGTAAACGTGATTAATTCTCCGTAAATTATCGAGACAATATTCAGTAATTATCTGAAACATCATTTTGATCGAATCTTGGAGATCTGTCAGATAACAGCCAAGACCATGACAACCTCTTCTAAATTTTGATATATTTGACTTCTACCGCTCTTAACTATGAAATAACTCTGTAGTATATACATATTATAACGTCACTGGGCAAATTTCGTGGTAGACAGTTTGGGTAGAGCACTACATCTTTTGTTTGTACCTATCTGCTATATTATTTTTGGTCCCACTTTTTTATTGCATTATAGTAATTTCCATTTACCAGATCTCTATTTTATTGTATTTGTTTTAATGAGCCAAATTTATGTTTTACAGATGTAATACAATAGTCGGCAGAATGGAAGAACTGAAGAATGCCTTAAAGGCGGCGCGAGACGCATTGAATAACAAAAATTTTGAGGATGCTGAAAAATTCTGTAAATCGGCTTTAAAAATCGATAAAAATAATTACATGGCATTAGTTATACTCGGAGTGGCACTTGAAAGCACTCCCAGATCGGCTGAAGCAGTGTTGGCTTTTCAAAAAGCCATCACTCTGGACAGCAAGAAACCTCTGGCGTGGCAAGGATTGGCTAAGCATTATGAGAAGATTGAAAGTATTGAAAGTTGGAAAGAACTAGTCAATGTTTACACTAAAATGCTTTCCATGGAAGAAGATTTAAACAAGTATACAGAGGTTTGCACTAAAATTTCTGGTGTAGCATTGAAACTTGATGATATTGTGAAGTGTGGCAACATTTTGTTTGACCAATATTCGAGTGCGTGCCTTGAAAAACAGAAAGTAGTTTATCCAATTCTCGTCAAACTCCTTACAGACTCCAAGCTGAAAACCAGTGACAAGGAGGTATTTACACTAATTCAAAATGTATTTGATAAATACAGCACTGAAAATGTGGAAAATAATGACTTTGTTTTAAAATATTTTGAGTATCTCAATTTGAACAACGGATTCAACCATATGTTTCAATGTGGAAAAGAGTTTTTGAAAGTTGTGAACTTGTCGGATTTGAAAGTATTCATTTGTATGACGTATTTTGAAATATTATTTACGGATGATTCAACAGACATTAATCAACAGGAAGTTCTGGCCTTGGCTGAAGAGTACCTTTCGTCGACTAGCAGTCCAGAGGCAGGAACCTTTATCAAGGCAGGATTATTCTATCAGAAAATGGATTACTTTAATGCCTATTACATAGGTAGTAATCTATTTGCTAAAGATAAGGGAAATTATCTTGTATGCATATTTGTTGCAAAATGTTGTTTGAAGCTACAAAGATGGTGTGAAGCAGAGGCCATGTCCAAAAGGTTATCTCACCATACTGATGAATTTATTTCCACCATCGCTCTTAAGATTTTACTGTGCGCCTTGTCCCATCAAAGCAATGAAGAAAAATGTATTAAATCTTTTGAACTTGAGAAGAAGATTGGAGCTGATAATTTGGGAGTCGAGGAATATTCCGCACTATTCTCAGCGTATCTCTTCACTGAGCACTTCAACGAAGCCGGTCAATGTTTGACTCATCTCAAGGACTCGAGAGAATCTTTGCTTCCTCTTTCCGCCGTGCTTTTAAAGAAGACCGGCAAAGCGGAAGAAGCTTTTCACATTTTAAACAGCAACAAGGAAACCACTCCGTCATGTTGGTTTGAGTTAGGATTATATTATTGGGAAAAAAAGGACTACAAAAGTTCCCTTATACCTTTCCTGCAAGCGGCCAAGTTCGATAAATATAATTCTTCTGTTTTTCTGTATCTGGGAGAGTATAATCGCATATATGATGTCAATATGGAAAAGGCCAAGAAGTGCTTCCAAAAAGCATTTAGTCTGAACCCAGAATGCAGTCAAGCGGGCAAAAACCTGAGTTATTCTTACAGGTACTTGCAAAACTGGGAAGCAAATTATGAGTTTTTGAAGAGTGTGACAAACAGGAATGATTCTCTGGACTCGTGGGCCTGGCTGTCTCTGGGCCTGCACCACCTGGCCCTGGAGGAGTGGACGGAAGCACTCGTTAACTTGCGAACCTTCGTTCGACTGAATCCTAACGATGCCGAGGCTTGGGAGTCTCTGGCTGATGCTTATTATTCCAGAGGATCACTTTCCTCTAGCTTGAAATGTTATCAGCGAGCTATAGATTTAGATGATAGTAGAAAGTATTCATTGGTGCAAATCGGAACTGTGCAATGTTTATTGGGACAATTCAACGAAGCCCTTCTTACTTATAAATCTAGTGACAATAGTGACTTTTTACCAGCCCTTATAGGAATGGCAGAAGTCAAACTATGCATCGCCAATGAAAAATACTCGCAAAATTTGTTTGGGTGTTGCCGAGACAGCGCTCAAGAAGCCATTGACCTGGTCACTGTGGGAATCTTGAAAGAAAATCGTTTCGTTTGTTTTTGGAAAGTATTATCATCCGCTGTTGCCACCATTGCGAGGCTCCCTCCAAAATACAGGTGGTTGTTTATCAATGCCAAATTTAACAATAAAAATGATGCTGAGAAGTTGTCTCTGGTAGCGGAGGCAGACGTCTTTGTTTTGGCTATAAATTGTTTGTGCAAAGCTATCAATTTATCCACTACTTTTTACAGTTATCTATATCACGAATTGGCAATTGTTTATTTGGATTACTATAAATATTATGGAAACAAAAATGTGGCTCTGAAAGCTTACGCGGCCATCAGAAAGTGTCTGGCCGCCGAAAAGAATGTTTGGCAATATTGGATTACCCTGGGAGTAATTTGCATGAGTAAAGGAATAAGACATTACGCAATTGCCCAACATGCTTTTGTGCAAGCCTTGAATCTAGACGCCACAAACTCCATTGTGTGGAGTAACCTAGGGCTTTTGCATTTAAACTTCAAACAGACCATCATTTCCAACAGGTCCTTTAAGAAATCCCAACAATTCGATCCATCTCATCTGTACAGTTGGATCGGCCAAGCCCTGATAGCCGAGTCTGTCGGTCACACGGATGCCATGGATCTGTTCCGTCACTCTACGGAGCTGGGCTTTCATAAAGAAAGTACCCTGGGTTATGCAGAATGGGTTACAAAAACCTTGAAGTCGTTGAACCAAAATAAATCATTGGAATATTCTATAAATAACATGAATGCTATTCCCATGTGTTGTGATTTAATGACTTGGCTTAACGAATATGATAATGAGGATGCTTGCTGCTTAAATATGTTTGCGCTATTGTTGGAGAAAATGGGTTTGCTCAACAAAGCTTTAGTTTCATACGAAAAGGCTTTAAAGTTGGTTGACGAGAAACATAGAGATATTGTGTTGGTAAACTGTGGTCGTACTCTTTTCCTCCTAGGTAAATACGACTCCGCAATTGAAATCTTCAAGTCCGTTTCTGAAGCTAGCCTTTCTTCAGCATGCGGGTTAGCTTTATCTCTTTACAAATGCGAGAACTATGAAGAATCCTTCGCTATCTACAGTACGGCTTTGCAGTGGCTGGCGAACAAGGACGGGGAGAAATCAGAACTACTCGTAGCAATGGCGAGCATGGCGTACAAGTTCCAAGGGATTGACGATTGCAAAACATTATTATTCCAGAGTGTTCAGTTGAACAAGGACATTCCCTCTATCCCCGGACTTCTCGCCATATATTCCATCGGGCTGCTGCACTCGGAACATGCTTTATCAAATCTTGTCATTGACGAGTTGCAAAAGCTAAGTAAAAATAAGGAATACTTCAATTACATAGGCTTCTTTGAATCTTATCTTTTGCTCAAAAACCAGAAACCCTCGGAAGCAATAAAGAAAATCATCACCTACATCCACAAGTACCCTGATAACACATACCTGTGGCAACATTTGTCTAAATATTGCCTGGCAGATTCTAGTTCTAATGCTTCTTTGGCCAGTAAGAGTGCCCAGAAAGTTATACTGTCTGGTGAGTCAAAAGGAAATATCCAAAATTATAGAGTTGCCAGTATTGCGGAAATGTATCTTGAGAATATAAAATCCAGTATTAAATTAGCCCAAATGGCTATTCACATGTATCCCCAGGATGCCAACAATTGGGCTTTGCTTTTGAGTGTTCTTCTACCCAAAGCATCCGGTTCACCAAATTCAGCTTGGTATAAAAATTTACTGGTTTACATTGAAAAACATCTCCAGCCGAGTAAACCTGTCGTCAATTGGCTCAATTTTTATGAACGGCATTTTGTTTTAAGCTCTTAAATTAAGTCTGTATACTTTTTTTGACATCAATTTATTTTGAATACATGTTATAATCTTCTACAGCGCCACCCTGAGAGATCGCCTGAGATGAAATTAGGAAGTACAGATGTCAATGTGTGTTTTAAACTAGTTTCCAATTTCCTGGGATAATTTCTCGATGGTTAAAGTAATCCTCTTTAACATTTTTTTTACTTCATTTATATGTTAACCTAAGAATATGATTTATTATACCAGGGTTTGCCAACCTTTTTACATGGATTACCAAATATACATAATGTTTTATTAATTTTGTCAGGTTTTTATAGAGGGCCAAGACATACTATAATTTTCTTACCCTTTTCGTATTAGGGTTGGGGACTTAAATACCCTAAATTTTAAAATTATTTGTACTACTTACTACTTTGTGAAAATAGTGAATCTGCCCCTAATTTTTCTCCATAAAAGGTTTACAATGACAAGTTGACCTTTTCTGCCAAAACAAGGTTTTGTTTTTCTTTTTGTGATGTTAAATAATTTTTTGTATACTTTTTATAAATATATTTAACATATATACCTATATTAAATGTTTTTTTCTTGTATGTTTGACTAGATAAGTAATAGATGACGAATTATGACGGCCTCCGCATTCGAGAGGCAAGGCTCTCGACTAGAGATCTGGAGGTCACGGCTTCACAGGTTTAAATCCGGTTCGGTTCAAAGGCGTGCGCAGATAAAATTTTATTTGATTGATTTGTATTTTCACTATTTAATCATTTAAAATAATATATGGTATACCCTAGCGAGACAGGCATCGAATAAAATATTGTAAACATCACGTATATAGATCAATAAAAAAAAATATATAGAGAGGAAGATAATCTCAGAATCGCCCTGGTGTAAGACCACCATTCAGTATTTAAATGTTGCTTGAAATAGTTTTAGCCGTATTTGGTGACTAAATCTGAGTAGCCAGGTACTTCCCCACCTTCTTTTTCCCATCTCCTTCCCCTCCCCACTTATCTTCAGCCTCGCAACATATCCCAATTGGGATTGCCATAGTCTCACTGGAGACGGGAGCAGTTGGAATTCTTGAGGGGTATTCACATAAAAAAAGAAGATACATAGCTCCATCGATGTATTATAGGTTGTAGGCCAAGGACGTGGCTATAGTACTAACATGGGGGAGGGGAGCAAGGGAGAATAGGAGGGGGGGGAGGGGGAGTTGGAAAATGTATTAAAAAGTTTTTTGTTTAAGATGCATTTATTATAATAATACTGTTATAAAATTTTACATACAAAGATACATTTATCATAATAATACAGTTTAAAACTTTTACCTAGAAATATACATTAATTATAAGAATGCAGTTATTTATTCCAGATTTTTACTACTCTGGATGGAAAAATGCGATGATTATGCACACTTAATATTATAAATTCATCATCTGATAAAGGGGCCATCGATGCAGTGGCGGACTAAGCCCGTCAGAGGCGGGCAGCAAAGCTGAATGAGCCCCTCCCCCCTAGTTTAAGAAGTTGGTGTAATTTTACCAGCTTTTTATTCAGTTCACACGGGCCTCTGGTCCTGGGGGGCCTCCAAACGCCTCCATGTTCCCTTGATCAAATCCTAAACAAGGCTTTAAGGCACCAGGACTCAAAAAAAAAATTTTTTAGTTCCATTTTCTAAAAGATGCATTTGTTAATAATGCTATCACCAAATGTTTTATTGACGGAGATACAGCATTTTATATGAAACAGTTTGTATGTTGAATTATCCTTCAGCAAAACTTTTAACGCGTTTTTCTCGAAACTACGTTTTTCAACTTGGTTGACAACGTATTAGAAAAACTAGTTGGCCGGTCATGAAAAACTATACATTTGATTTGCATGCACCAAGTGATAAACTGTTCGAAAATCCAGTCACTATGGTACCACATAGGGATTTATTATGGGCCCCGTTCTATTATTTTTTTATGAACGATGAAAATTTTCCTTAAAAACTTCGAAAATAAAATTCGCTGGTCCGCCATTTTTTCTTTTTTTTAGATATCAAAATTCTCCTATGTGGTACGATGAAAATTTTCCATAAAAAATCGAAAATAAATTTAAGATATCAAAATTCCCCTAAGTGGCACATAAAAAAATGGCAGACCAGCGAATTTTATTTTAGATTTTTTATGGATACTGGATTTTTGCGTGCAAATCGTATGTATAGTTTTTTCATATGTTGTCAACCCTGGTTGAAAAACGTGTTAAAAAAGTTTTGAGAAAAAGGCATTCAAAGTTTTGCTGAAGGATAATTCAACCAACATACAACTTACCCCCCCCCCCATTAAAGTCGACTTTGATAAATTCAAAACTAAAATTTCGACCTCATAAAAAATAAAAACATTACAAGCTAGTATAGGTATATTAATCCTTAATTATTTATTTATGTATACACAACAATGAAATACTAGGTACCTACAGATGATTGATTTATTTTTCAGTCAGTTATTGATCGATTCTGGTATATTTGTATTCGGGTCTTGCGTTTATCAATTATCGTTTATTACAAAAAAAATAACAATCCAATTAATTACCTGGTTTCTTTGCTTTTTCACTAATTCACGTCAACCAATAGGTAATAATTTCATTAACGAATTCACTTCAATCACAATGTACGAAAGAAATGAGCATAAATATACTAACCCCGAAATGAGAATGACACAGGTGACAAGCGAGGAATACTTCAGGGGAATCTCAAATAGAGCTAGGAACGAAAATAAAACAACAGCATTTTTGGGGAATCCCTTACTGAACGCGCCATAGACCAACGAAAATACAAATAACAGACCGTGTTCATGTGGCAATATTCTACCTTCGTAATTTTTTTACACGGTCGGGTGTCAACCCCCCATCGGGTGGCACCCGGTGCGGGCCGCCCCCCCTAGCTAGTCACTAGGTGAGAGCATTCTTAACAAATGCATCTTTCAGAAAATGAAATTAATAAAATAACTAATTAACTTTTACTGCGTCCTGGTGGCTTAAAGCCTTGTTTAGGATTTGATTAAGGGAACATGGAGGCGTTTGGAGGTCAACCAGCCCCAGGGGCCCGGACCGGCCTCCCCTTCCACCCCCCCCCCCGATAGTCTGTATCGAAGTAAATGATGGATTGTGTATGTAAATAGGAAAAAAGGAAACTTTGACCAGGCGAATTTTTTTTATTTGCATTAATAACTAGCTTGCTACCCAGTTTCGCCCGAGATTTGGATTAAAAAAATAGAATAGCTGAAGAGTTTTTAAATATACCTACCTAATAAATCAGTTGCGTTGATTGCGAAATTCCAGATAGAAAAACCGTAAGTACCAAGCACGGAGGAAGGAATATTCGTTCCTCCGTGGTACCAAGTGACACCAGAGCTCAACTTAGAGTTTTTTTGCTGCTTCAGACACATAGATTTTCTGTCTTACCTATGGTTGTATTCAGGAAAGTGTCAAGTTTTCCTAAATACAATAAAATTGGTTGGTTTTATTTGAGACATGAAAATAGTAGCTCTACACGTTTCTATGCAGTCGGGTCAAAGGAGTACTAATAATAACAACCAAAAACAGAAATATCCCGCAATGAAAAAAACATTTTTTTACATTCATCCATCCATAGGTAGATTTGTTTTATCTTTTTTGGGAGGCGAGTATGAATTCCGCCGTATGGAGCAATTTTTTTAATGGAAAACCAACACATCTGCCACAGGTCACCCCAAGTGGCTCGCTACGTTTGGCGACCGTGGGGTGAATCAGGGGTGTCTGTGTCTTGGCGGCGGATGCGTCTGCCCACCAACTGCGGGGCAGGCTGGATCGAGAGAGACTGGTTGAGGGAGACCTTTTGATATCTTCAGCTGGACTCTCTCGGAACATCGCCTTGCACCGCAGTGTGAGGGATGGATTCTTAAGTCCGTTACTCATGGACGGACTGACCCCCCAGATTCCCACCCACCCCTTTTTGAAGTGAAAACTTCTTTAACACCGTTGTGATTTGAAACTCAATGAAATGGAAAATAGCAACACTAAAAAGAAGCAAACGCATACGTCTATAGGATTTAGCCTGCGAGAGAATGAAATAGTATAACCGGTCTCCTCTTTGTGCGGTGCTTAGTAGCCTCCCCACTCTTGTCTACTTTAGTTTTCTGAAGATTTCACTTCTAGCACTTGTGAATTGCACACTCTGATTTTTTCCTTCCCAGAACTCACTCTCCTTCCTATTCTAAGAAGACCCTCCACACAGCATCCCCAAAGATGACATAGGCCCGAGGGGGAATTATTTTCCTCGGGGTCTCCTGTGTTGAGCTGATATTCAAAAAATCTACACCGTCGACGCCACCAACCAAAAATTTAACATCAGTATTCTAAAACGAGGAACCCCTGTCGGACAATTCTAAAAGTATTAGAGGTGGAAATACCGCAATTTATAAATCTGTGTAGGGATAGCGGGGTCTTAAGTAAGTGGTAAAGTTATTCAGAAAGATATTATGAGTATAACAGAAGTTTTTAGGATGATATTTTGTTGCGTTCCTCCACTACCGTTGCCTCGTCTCCTGCGACAGTTGTTGGCGACCTCTGCTCGTCGCGCGTTCTAAAACGGTCCGGCGCGAGCGGGCGCGGTGAACAAGAATATGATCTAATTTTAACAAATTTTCTCCTCCAATTATAAAATACACGGCCGTCATTTCATCTCACAATTTTTCGGTGTCTTCCGATTGTATTGCACGCTCAATTATGTACATATTATGATTGAAACTCCATAGTTCAGAGTGGACATTGCAACAAATAGTTTTATAAATAGGGACTGAATCATGTAAAATAATCTCGTGTCAGACTGGAAATCTCGGCTCTTTGTGTAACGGAAGTCATGAAGTTCTCAGTGCGTTGGAAAATGTGATGTGTTCTTCGGTTAATTTCATATTAAGGATAATCCTGTAGCTTCGCACAAAGAAATGTTTAACATACATTCTATCACAATCGTAAGAATCAAGAAAAAACGAGGTTCGTTTGTGTTTACTATGTTTTATTACTTGCCCAATTTTTTTTTTTAATCTCCATTTATTACAGTGTCAGTTATAATATTCATTATAATATATCCATCAATTTAATAGGGTATTTGTGGTTCAACAATGTGTTAATGAAGTTAAGTTAGGTGCTATTCTTGTCTCATAAACACAAGGTAATGAATGATGTGTTGTGTTCAATCTCTTCTGCACTGTCCGATTTCCAAAGATAGATAGGTACACCCTTGAAGTGATTTTTCACAAAAACTGCGCTTTACAAGTTATCCAACACCTACACACTATAAACGCAAGATGCGTTGTGTTCAATCTTTTCTACACTGTCTGATGTTCGAAGATAGATAGGTAGACCTAGACCATAAACACAAGGGGATGATGTGTTATGTTCAATCTCTTCTACACTGTCCATTGTCTGAAGATAGAGAGGTAGGTACCTACACCTACACATCTTAAGCACAAGATGTGCGTGTTGTGTTCAATCTCTTCTACACTGTCCATTGTTTGAAGATAGATAGGTAGGTACGTACACATCATAAACACAATATGGGTGTTGTGTTCAATCTCTTCTACACTGTCCATTGTTTGAAGATAGAAAGGTGCCTACACATCATAAACACAAGGTGTGTGTTGTGTTCAATCTCTTCTACATGCACTAGCCGATGTTATAAGATAGTTATGTACACTTACACACCATAAAGGCGATGTTTGTGTCCAATCTCTTCTACACTGTCCGATGTTCGAAGAGATACACCTACACACCACAAAAAGTTAGCCCTCTTCGTCACTTGCTGTTTGCTATCAGCGTCTCATATTATTTATACCTATGTCAAAAATATTTTGATTTCCTTGTAGTTCTTACTTTGATAATTCTTGACTCCCGAACAATCGTAATTATTTATTGGTTTTTGCTTTTAGGTTAATGACCTTATTTTGGAAAATATACAATTGATAATAGATCGTGTGAAAAATGCAAACCGAAATATCCAAAAACAACGATAAACAAATTGTTCTTGGAAGTAAGCGGGAAAACTTTGTCTTGAATAATTCTAAACACCTCTTGGAACAGAGGCCACGATCCACGGGTTTTAAATCTTTTCTCAATTGGTTCAAGAAAGTGGAAAATTCTCAAAGGAATGAAGGAGAGGAGACGAGTTCCTTTTCCGAGTCTTCGGGAGATGACAGTTCTGCATCCAGCACCGCAACAGTGGCCAGCTTCGCCTTTCTGCCGGCCGACATCTACAAGCCCTACGGAGACGCCTGCCAGCCAGAGAAGTTCATCGCCTCGGGGCCATACACAGAGACATACCACCGACTCATAGGGGAGAGAAATCGGAGAAGAAACCTGGACAAAAACTTAAGCCTCAGGAAAAAGTATAGCTTATATTCTAGTGGAACTTTAGGGGGCAAAATAGACACCACACTTCTGCCCCACCAAAAAGTAGTTCACGCTGAGAATGTTAATTATGTGCAAGTTTACGATACCTTCAGTCTACCCGCGGTAGCTAGAAAGGGTGATTATGAAATACTGTTTAATGATAATAGAAAAACTGCTAGTCTGTCTGCCAAAGACGCTAAAGCAATAAACTGTCACGTAAAGGGGAAGAGAAAAGCACCGCAACCCCCGGCTAATAATATAGATTTTACTAAAACCTACAGAAAGAAACGGCAAGCGCCCGCCCCCCCGAAGCAAATTTTCTACAGCAGTCATATTACTGCGACTAATATTATCTTACCTCAACCGGAAGACAAAACGCCAAACCAAAGCAAAAATAAAATAACTCCTCTAGATATGGAAAAAAACAAGAATTCATTTATTGCACAATCGGAACTGTCCCCGAAACCGTGGTACAAACGACAGATTATAGAAACTAAAACAAAAAATAAAAACGTTAAAAACAATTCCACGAAGAAAAAAAATAAACACGAATATCCAGAAGTAGGCTTTTTTAGATGTTCGCGTATATTTGAAAACAAGAAGCAAGTTCCAGGGGAAAACTCTGAAGTAGATATAAAACAAGAAAAGCGAGCGTCCTGTCTTCTTCCAAACATAAGCGAATTGGATAGAGAAGCTGCTGAAATAATTAAGCATCATAAAAAAGATTTGGAAAGCCGTCCTGAAAATTCTAAAGAAAATCTTAACAAACCCTCCTCCGCTAGAGATCTCATTAACAAATTTAATGCTCTCACAAACGCAACGGATGTCCATCCTTCAAATGATGATGGAAAACCAAAATCTCCTCTGGGATTATTGGCAAGGAAACAACATATTGACAACGTGTTACCTGAAAAGTCTGAGAAAAATGAACTATTTCTGAATAATACGAAGTCGATCATCGATAATGCAAAGGAACAAATTAAAAAGTACTGTAGCATTTGTGGACTCGAGAATATAACTTCAGGAATTAAATGCATTCATTGCATAAACGTGCAGTTGCAGGCTACTTCGGTAACAGAGGTGAAAAAAGAAATTGAAACAAAAAAAAATCCTGTAAATTTTGAAGCCTCGCAATCATTCCAAGCGGAGGTTTTTTCGGCAATTGAAAATTTTAATTTTATCGAAAATAAAGTTTTATCACCACTCCCGATTTTAAAAATAACTGAAATCAAGGAAAATGATTTGAATAATCCACCCAAACTCACGGATGCAGAGGAAAAACACAGACTGCGGGAACTGTTAAAAGAAATGAAAAATTCTTTACCAAAGAGACCGAAACCCACAAAGCTTCCCGTAACAGACTTGTCAAATATTGCCAATGGAGAAGTGAAAAAAGAGTCAATTGTTTTTCCTAGCCCAACTATTTTACAAAGCGCATCTGTAGATTTACCAAATACTAAAAACAATAAGGGCAACCTTTTGGATTTATTATCAAAAATAAAACCAGAAAGCATTCCAGTAATTCCTGTCCAAACAGCCAGTAATATTATTATGACTAAAAAAAATACGCCGGAATCGAAAGAAAATGTTAATCTAAAAAACAAACCTTTTATAGTAGATAGCAAAACAAAAAAAATCCCAGACGAAAATAATGCTATAGCTCCCAAGGATTCGGTGTCTACCAAAGTTAGTAGTTCAGCTCAAACGAATTGTATGGTTAAGAAATTTGATCCATTTTTAGCAAATAAACAAACCAAAAATCCCTTGGGAAAGGAAACCAAACAAGGAGAAATAACCAATGTCAAAAAGACCACCGATCTCGAAACTAAAAAGAAAGACGAAGCTGTTAATATTTTATCAAACGCTCTTTACATCAACGTTCAAGAAAGCAGAAATGCTTTCCCCAAACCAAAACTAGTCGACCAACTAAACAATAACAACGGAAACACGAAATTATTGTTGAAAAAGTTGGAAACTGCAATTGCTCAAGGAGATGACTTGTTGGCTGCAAAATTGGCTAAAGATTTAGCATTATTAAAAGTCAATTGCTCTGTCACAAGTACAGCTACAATTCATGCCAAAGAAATCAACATGAAAAGGTAAATATTAATTTCATTGCTAATTGTTATTCATATCATAACAACAAGATATTTAACATGAATACAAGTAGGTACCTACACGAATCTATATCTACATAAAAAAAAAAAATTAAATGTGCTGAAAATAGCTTCCTGCTTCTATAATATGTTATTAATTATTTGATTTCAGTATTCAAATTTACATCGAGGACCAGTTTTCCCACCAAGGACCTATTACAATAAGAATCAAAGAAGATTTGACAATAGCGGATCTGAAAATTCGAGTGTTCGAGGAGCTCCAAATACCTGCCGGGGTTCAAAGATGGATAATTGGAAAACAGCTCACAACAAATGACAACCAAACATTGGCGCACTTCAATAAAAATGATTTTAATATTCCTCTGTTTCTCTACGTTGTTGCTCCAGGTGAGTGAGATAAGATAACTTTAACATGAATTTATTACATACTAGCGCAGCTATCTTTCATGCGAAAAAGATATTAACAGAAATAAACCGACTAATCTATAAAAGTAAGTAGGTACAGCCGCCGTGTGTTTCGACGCGGGGGGTTCCCATGATCCCATCACATTTGCGGATTCAGTGGTTCAATTCCCCAAGTGAGAATATATATATTTAGAATTTAGACAAGCTTGGAGCTTGCACATTATAATAAAAAGTCAGTGTGGCACTAGGGCCGGCCCTGGGCCAAATGGTGCCTGGCGCTAGTAAAAACACCAATAGCGCTGTATTGGGTGTAAGGTATCAGCGCCATCAGCGGTATTGCGCGTTTTCATCCCGCGACAAAATATCCTCGACAAAAATCCTGCAAGAAAATAAATATATATATTTTTTTAAATTTTGTACGACAGACAGGTAAGTCCAATAATGGTACAATTTTCTTACAACTAACAATACATAATTTTTTAAAAACATGTTATAGTGATGTTAAACACATCTATATCCGCTGGTAGAGCCATACCTCTTGTCTATGTTGAGTCATGACATCTGTTCGCCCCTGCGGTATGTATCTACTGAAACCTAACATAACCTAACTTACAGGATTTCTGCATTATTTTTGTCCTATTTTTTGTTAGGTTAGGTTTTAGTGGATATTTTGTTGGTGGATGTTTTTTCCGTAGGATATTTTGTCGGGGATATTTTGTCGCGGGTTGAAAAGTCGCGGAACCATTATCAGCGCCTTGCTCCTTGACTTCTTGGCGTCGTGGTAAGACGGCGTCGTACTGGTGGCATGGAGAATACAGAATTCGTGTAGTTATCGGCATTGTTTTAATATGATTTTAACCGATATCTTTCCATATTTTTCCGGCACCAAGTTTAGGGTGTTAAGTACCTATACTAGGTCCAATGGGTGTTAAATAAATTATGGGTTGAGTACTTACCATAAAATACAAATTAAAATACTGAAATTTTATTTACAGAAGTTCAACCAGAAAAAGAAAATAAAAACCTGCCAAAACCGATTGAAATTTCTAAGACTCCCGTTGCAGTGAAAAACGAAACCATCAAACCTGTTGAGAAGACTGCAGAAAGTTCTCGAAATTCATCAGTCGTGAACATTGATCAACAGAGAGTCAAAAAAATAATCACACCTATCGTCAAAGTTGAACAAGCTTCACAAGGCCCTTCCAAGGTAAAAATAAAGAGTGAGACTCCAGCATTAAAAGACGTAATTAAAAAGACGTGGATTTGTTCGTCATGCACGCTTATTAATAGTCTGCTGAGTCCTTTATGCAGCGCGTGCGGCGCGCGGAAAGATCTTGTCTCGGGAAACAAGGTCGAAGAGAAGATCGAGAAACCACTTGAAGCCAAGGAACATTACCAACAACTCGTTAATTTGGACAATGCCGATTTGGTCCTAAACATCGAACAGTTCGAATGTCCAGTTTGTCTGATGGAATGCAAATCCGGCGCGGGGGTCACTCTGAGAGAATGCCTCCACTCATTTTGTAAAGAATGTCTCGAAAACACCGTCAAGTTCTGTGAAGAGGCCGAAATAAAATGTCCTTACAGAGATAAGGCGTATTTCTGTGACAGTACGATTCAAGAAAGAGAAATAAAAGCATTAGTGGACAAAACTATGTACGAACAGCATTTGGCAAAATCGGTTAATTTTGCCGAAAATAAAATGAAAAACGCCTTTCACTGCAAATCTCCCGACTGCAAGGGATGGTGCATATTTGAGGAAAATGTTAACCATTTTAAATGTCCTGTTTGCAAGAAAACTAACTGCCTTACTTGTCAGGTAAAGACTCCAAATTTGTATTGTTCATTTTTGAAAAAAAGCGCTAAATCTCACCATTTCCATTATTACCGCAGAAAAAATAACAATAAAAGAAATTAAATCATTTCGTAAAATTAATTGCCATAGATAAAAAATTACCCTTTCAAATGTTTATTTTTCATCTTTATTGTGATTTTTTTATAAATTAGGACAAGGACTAGTCTATGCAGGAAGTCCGGGGATAAAGTGCACAAACTTCGGGAGGTGATGCTCCATGATGGTACAAGTAAAAAAGATAAATAATTTTTTTCGAAATTTAACCTTTTTTCCATACAAACAATTTGACCCTTTTACCCGGAAACTACATTTAAAAGTTGAATTTCGAAAAGAGTTATTTATCTGCTTTACTTCTACTGTCATGAGGAATCCCCTACCGAAGGTGGGCACTTTACATATATAATTTAATTATGTGGTTAATTGGGTAAAAGCTGAAAACAATACTCTTTTAATTCCTTGATTAAATTGTAAAAAAATGTGAAAAGAAAATAGGCATAATATTGTTTCATCGTTGTCCTTTTTTAAATAATAAGATTTTTATATAAGTACCATTTGCTAAAACCAGAGTGTCAGACTAGTAATATTATCTTGGATTCTTGGTAGAAAAACGATTTATTTGTGGTTCAAATATTGTTACAAATTCACTCACAAAGTACTCATCTGGCCACTTAATGTAAATTTTTTTCAATCTCCACTTAATATCAAGGAGAGGTCGTTTCAAAAAAATTTAACTATTTATCAAATATTTGAAGTTAATTTTCACATTCTGTGAAAGTTCCGACAGTATATCAATAGGCCAATTGCTTCATAAAACTGAAATAATAACAGAACTTTCACAGAATGTGAAAATTGACTTCAAATATTTGATGAACTGTAAATTTTTTTTAAACAACCCATCCTTATTGTATTTTGTTTAATTATGCTACTTAGATGTTAACCTCAATACAGGCTATTGGCCCTAGTGAGGATGATGTTTTAATTTATGTAGTGAGAAGCAAAATATAAAAATCATTTTCCTGAACAAAAATTTTAAGTGGACTCCCGTGGTTTATTCTAGATGCAGAGATATTTGAACGTAGTAAGATGTACATAAACATAGAATACATATAGTACATAGCATATTGTATACAACGTAGTATGTTGGATTTGTGTTGTTTATAATATTTATCCTATAAAATAAATTAGACTTTTATAATTAGTTAAATCAGTTAATTTACTATTTATGGACTTTGGTTTTTCATCCACTAAAGCAGGGGTTGGGAACCTCCGGCCCGCTTTTTACTCTGAAACTTTTTGGTGCGACAATGTAACGGTTAAATTCCAGTTGTGGATTCATCTGCTGACACATTTCAAGGAAACTATTCTCTTATTCGAAGTGCAGTTATAAAATTCTAGTTGCAAAACCATTACCTTATTTTCTGAGTGTAGTTTTAATTCCCATACAGTCATACAGATTTAATTTAAACCAGTTTTGTGTACCCCAGCACTAAGTAATGAAATACAAAAAAAATTCTGCATATTCAACTCAAAACCACCAAAAAGTGGACTTCCGTGGTACAGAAATACATACAGGCAAGTGAGTGATTATGAACTGCCGGCTATAACAAATAATTGTATTTTCCAGGCTATCCACGAGGGTAAGAACTGCAAGGAATATCAAGAGCATGAACAGGAACAAGCCAGCAGCAGCAGCGAGGCCAACGGGCGCGCCACCAAGCAGATGTTGGACGAGATGGTCAGCCGGGGTGAGGCCATGCTCTGTCCCTCTTGCCAGGTGGTGCTCATGAAGAAGTGGGGCTGCGACTGGCTTCGCTGCAGCATGTGCAAGACAGAGATCTGCTGGGTCACTCGCGGTCCGCGCTGGGGACCCGCGGGTAAGGGGGACACCTCTACGGGCTGTCAATGCGGCCTTAACGGAGTCAAGTGCCATCCCAAATGCAATTATTGCCATTAGAATCAATCATTTACATAATATTGATGACTTTAGATAATTAAAAATGTGTAGCGAGATGGCTGCAAGAATTGTGTTCATCGCTTGGGTACCACCAAAGATATTGAAATATAAGAGATGTGCTATCTGCAGTTTTTACTGGGTGGGATTGTGTTTCCTAGTGTCGCCGATATTGTTAACCAGTACTACTGTACACCTTCAAAAAATCAACTAAATTAACGAATTCTTTCCGTATTCAAACTATATTGTTAACCAATACTATACACCTTAAAAAAATCAACTACTTTCCATATTCAAACTATTCCCACTGGGCCGACAGTCGGGCGGACACCATTGGGTACTACTTTACCATCTTTGGGTACCACCATAAGTGTAATCATTACCATCATACTTCCTCGATACTCGTCGAATCGTCTGAGACATTCAGCAAACCTTTCCCAGAGTGAAAAGCATAAGTGCTACAACCTCACTCTCGTATCGGATTGCTGTTATTTCAATAATGATTGATTGAGTGGCTGTGTTACTTATTCATTCATTATGAAGACCCCTCCATGTGATGGTTCGCCTAGCGTCCTCTGACTCAGGCACAAAAGGAAGATGCGAAGAACGGAGAAGCCTACGCTCCCAGGCTGCTTTAAGTAGTCTCAGAGTGAAGAGCAGGTATTAGATCATTATATGCTGGGAGACGGGGTGGCAAGGATGCAATGGGGACTACCACTATTACAATAAGATTGAGAAAATATGTAAAATTGAGTGTGGGGATAGATAATGCACAATTACCTAAAAATACAAACAACGCTAAGGTCCACAATGGATTTTTGCATTGCCGATTTTGTGGGGATCAAACACCATCATAATATGGTGTAACTTTAATATTACTTTTGATTGCAGCAACAATAATATTTTTATGAACTACTAATTCAAGTTTTTTATTACTAGATAAATAATGGAGATTTTATTAACCTTTGAATGCCCTTGCTAATCAACATTTATTATGAATTAAGATGTATCTAATTTATCCAATGTACGTTGAGAATAAATAAAACCTTTTAAAAGGGTAAATAATGTACATTTTATACACAATTAATATTATTGTTTCGTACAAACTGGTGATTTTTTTAAACATTGGCAAAAAAATGGTAAAATCAATCAAATTCTTGTTAATTTTGAACTCAATATTTTGTTGTGATAACATGAAACACAATTTGTCAGAACTTTGTAGGTCTTTTGTACAAAATTAACATTGTAAGTATTCTAAAATACAATAATAACATTATTATCAACATGGAATAAAGAAGAACACAAGCAGTGTCTTGTGTGCGTGTTTCGTGATCCAAAAGTTTTGCCTAATCGAGGTCTATATTTCCAAACAAAACTAAAACTGTGTTTTTGAAATTCAAATGGGATGGAGATCTACGATGTCAGACGAGTGCAAGTGAGACGGAAAGCTGGGTTGTTGCTGGGCTAAATGGAACATTTGAATGTTCTATTCAAAATTATATAGAAGGCACTTCTAGTGTTATTCCTTATTATATAATAATAATAAATAATAACCAATGCTGCTGCTGACACATTTAATGAAAAAATATTATATCAATGTATTTTGTAGCGTTTGTATTTTAATAAACAAAATTTTTAATTGTAAAACATTTTCATGTTGTTGGTTTTAATAATACGCACCTGTCCATGAAAAGTAAATGGAAGCTCAAATTCTCAGGACTACGAACGACATTTAATATATTTTTTTGATACCACAGCTCGGGTAAATTTGCCTCACGCTTAATGTAATATATTGGAATATTAGTTATGATCAGTTAGTGACAATGGTGTCAGTTACGACGTGTGCCGAACATAGCCGATCAGAGAGGAGCTCCTTTTTACGAGAGCTCGCCGGACAAAACCTAGCTAGCGAGTTATAGGGATGTGTCCTCTTAAACCATATTTGTATCGTGCGTAATAACGATAAACAGTCACTGTGATTTAAAACAATCAAAGTCTTTTAATTAAATAACACAGTACTGAGATACGGTTCAGTACAAATAATAAAGACAAATACCTCTGTAAAGGATTACAAAGAGACATTACAGTTAACATGCGAAATTTAAAAAAATAACACTTAATTTCAACTTCATTACTACGAGAAACAACTATGTATTTATGTCCGGGGAGATTGAAAAACATGCACAAAATAGGTTATTAGGTTCTTAGTTTGGGTTATTATATATCCCCCGACATAAATAATTGTTTCTTGTAGGAATTAAGTAGAAACCATGAGATTTTAAAAAAGAGTTTCATATTAAGATAACTAAATAATATAAAATCATATGTTTTTGTTTTGAAAATTTGATCGCTTAGAAGTATTATAGATGCTTTAATTAAATACTGCGTGTAGAACATATCTTGGCCCTTAAATCGGTCATTTTTTTAATAAGCCTAGAAAAAAATAAAATATTAGGTCTATAAAAAAATCACTTTCAAGTGCAAACTCTCTTACTTATAAACCCCTTTTCGGATATGATTTTATTGTAGCAAATTCAGTTTCTTTTATAATAATCGCAAAAAAAATTATATTTACGCCCGAACTTCACAAAATAAAATGCAATATGCATTTTCGCATTGTTATTTTTAACATCAATCAATCCGCCGGCAGTCGACTAATTTGGATTTTCAAAGTGAACCTTATGCCATCCACCCAAGAACTACTGACTTGCCACACCCGTGTTGTGTCAGTCCGGCCCCGGCCGGAGCGGGGAATAGACGTTAGGCTCCGCGTCACTTGGTTCCGTGAAATCAAATTTAAATTTCCGTTTTATTACAATAAACAATGCGTAAAATTGAGTTAATGTTTTTTGACCTTTACGAAATCAACCTGTAAAACAAAATCTCAAATACCTTTCCAAGAGCTTTTCTCAAGTATTTTTAAACTCCTCCCATAAAGGGGCGTGAATTTTCGTGAAAAATTTCGATTTTTTCCTGGACTATTGGATCACCTTAAACGTTAGGTGGAATTCAGCAACTTTACCTAGCTCGGAAAATATAATATGTATTGCGGAATAATAATAACAAGGATTAAGGCTGAAATAATTCAGAAGAAAGTATACTAGGGTTTTTATAGTATAAATAAATAAACTGCTGTAGATGTCGTTCGACAGAGAAGTTAACCCATCACACACCAACACCGATTCCCTGTTAGGTTCCCTAATGGTTTACCTTATCACTGTCCTTGTCTGGTCCTGCTAAGGTTGCAGTAATTTTCAAATATACAGATAAATTTATTTTCAGATATTAATTACGTTAAGGCAGTCGTCCCACATGTCAGTAAAGATTCGACAAAAACCGAGTTTGGTATGTCGAGAGCCAACCGATACATAGATTTGAATTGGGGCCTGCAAATGGGTTGGGGGCAATGGGACGTACTTCCCGTACACAGCTAGCGGTACCAGGTTATGAACTATTTGTTTAACGAACTTGTAATTATCATTTTTACTAACATTTTTTTTTGTTACAAAATGATTTTAAAATATTCTTGAGAATCTATCATTTCGGCACATTAATAATACACAACCTTGTTGTCACTTGCTGACTGACTTGATTCTCTATTATTGTAAGAAATTCTGTATTATTCTTTCAAATTACAATCAATATTTTGTCAATTTACAATTTGGGAGGCAGGCATGGGTACCGCCGCCCCGGGGACCATTTATTGGATAACCAACAACTCTGCCATAGGTCACCCAAAGTGGTTCAATACGTTTGGTAATTTAGCAGGGGTGCCGGGTTCATGGGTTGAGGTTTGTCCGGGTCTTGGCGGAGCGTGTGTCTGCCCACTAGCTGCATGGGAGGCCAGATCGGGAGAGACTGGATGAGGGACACCTTGTGACCTCTCAAGCAGAACTCTTTTGTAACATCGCCTTGCACCACAGTGGGAGGGATGGTTTCATACATCCGCCATTCCCGGACCCACTGATTCCTACCCACTCTTCATATCTTATCCTTCCCAAAACTAACTCACCTTTAAAAGGCTCCACTGCTCTTCCAAAGATGACATTGGATCTGAGGGAAAATATTTTAAGGGCTTGCTGTGTGGAGCCACTGTAAAAAAAAAAACATTAAATTACCTTTTACAATAGAACCCGTGAGTCAATTTGACGATGATAAGACAACGACATTCAGCGTAAAGGCAGTAAATGCGAAAACAGAAGTCTGCAATATCAAGAGTTTACAGTGCAACAAGCTACAAAATTATTAGTTTTGGAGGCCGGTATGGGTACCGTCACCCCGGGAACAATTTATTGGATAACCAACACCTGTGCCATTGGTCACCCCAAGTGGTTCGCTACATTTGGTGATTTAGCAGGGGTGCACGGGCTCAAGGGGTGAGATTTTTCCAGGTCTTAGCGACAGATGTGTTTGCCCACCGTGCGCGACTGGTTGAGGGAGATCTTATGACCTCTCCAGCTGGAATCTCGACCCATCGCCCTGCACCTCAGTGCGATGGATTCAGGCGTCCGTCATTCCTAGACGTGTTGAACCCCAGATTCCTACACACCCCGCATACCTTATTCTTTCCCAGTACTTCTCCTTCCTTTCCTTAAAAAATCCTCCACACAGCATCCCTAAAGATGACATATGCCCTGAGGGGAATTTTGTTTTCCTCAGGGCCTTCTGTGTGGAGCCATTGTAAAAAAAAAAAAAATGATATCTGCAGAGACCGCATCCTTGCATCTCTATTTATGTTGATTCCTTACCGGCCTAAGTGAAGACAGCCTAATTGTAAAATGTATGTGTACTTCAACAGCTCTATTAATTTAACATCCTTCGTGAAATATATTCATAATTCGGTGTTCAGAGTTTCAGGTTCAAAGTATTTCTAAATAATTTGACACTTCATGGGTTATGAAGTGGATGCTGATAAATAGACATACACATAAGATTATACCGTGGGGTAACGTTGTACGTTATGTCTTTTAACACATTATATTTTTAAGTGAAAATTTAAGATATAAAGATTAAGTAACCGCCCCGCTCTGTTCAGACAGGCATTCCATTAATTATTTAACGACTATATAATTTCTGAAATTGTAATAAATTTGTTATGTTGAAATAAATATGCTTCTACCTAAGTCAATAACCTCACATAAAGCTGGACAAGAGGTCAGGAAATAAATATATTACGGTTAATAAATAAATTAAAGATTTCAAGTTGTTCTCAAACGCTGCTTTCAGATTTATTTGTGGCAAAATTCAATTTTAACAACTGATTCGCTGTAGTTCTCGAAAATACAAAGTCCGAGTCATTTTAATATATTCATATTCATAGTTTTGGTTGTCTCCGTGATTATGCATAAAATATATATTTCAAATTATCATTGAAAGATAAAATTAAAAATTAATCCCAATATCTCATTTATATAAAAAGCAATTCTATAACATCAAATCGTGGGGTGATTACTAGAGATGCCAAAAATAGTGATTTTGCCGAATACCGAATATTCGGCTAGGCTCTCGGCCAAAGCAATGAATATTCGGCGGCCGAATACTCGGTAACACTTAGAACATTTTGCGGGTGAGCGGTTCCGACCCGCATCATTGAAGTGCCTGTGGTATATACACCGTGGGCATATTTGTTGCAACTGTGAGTAGGTCGTGTCACAACACGCATTATTTGTTGATTGTTAGATTAAATTGTGATACTTATAGGGTGTATATCTTAAAAAATACATTGAAACTTGCAGTTTACCTTAAAAAATGCATGAAAACTGTTTGCCTAGATCGGATAGCAGACAAGTGGTGTACAGCAAACACGAAACAGTATCTAAAGCCTGGCAGAATTTGCTAAGATTTATTTAGCATCTCCCGGTAGCAGTCTATATGTATAGTAAGCAGCTTTTTTCGGAAGCAGGTTAATTACTGAGGAAAAGCACAATCGTTTGCTATCAACAAATGCTAAAAAAAATGTTTTCACTCATCATTAAACTTAACTCCGATAGATTTTAAGGTAATTATCGGTTCGGACTGGACACGCTTATTACGAATAATTTTTAGAAAAAAACTTCAGATTCGCCTTAATTACTATAAAAGGAAACTTTTTGGCTTGGGGGCGGCGGAAAATAATGCATTTTAATTTTCAATTGCGTAAAATTAAAACTCACTTCGCGAACCGATCGGTGACTGTCAGCGGCCATTAGGCACGTCGCTTTTATGTTGGTATCACTGATACATTGCAAAGAACTAACATTTGTTTTTATTTCACAGACAATCAATCATAATTACACAAACCCGCTAGACAAACCCTGCTTTGCTAAACAAACCATTCAAAACCTGGGATGTTTTTTTAAAGTTTGATGACATGCAGCTTTCGTAGTTTAACCGTGTTTTTACGTATCCCACGAAGTTGGCCACAGTAGTATTCAGTTATTTGCAATGTATCAGGGATACCAACATAACAGTGACGTACCTGATAGCCGCGATTTGACATCGTGTAGATTCGCGAAGTGAATTTTAATTTACGCAATTGAAAATTAAAATGCATTATTTTCCACCGCCCCCAAGCCAAAAAGTTTCCTTTTATAGTAATTAAGGCGAATCTAAATTTTTTTCTAAAAAATTATTCGTAATAAGCGTGTCCAGTCCCAACCGATATTTACCGATTTTAATTATTAAATATGCTGAATTATTGTTAAAATATTAATTTTTGTGAGTAATATGATGTAGTTTTTTTTGTTCATGATTTGGTATTCGGCCGAATGGTTCGCAATATTCGGCCGAACACCGAATAGTAAAAAAAGTATCCTAATAGGCCGAATATTCGTGGCATCTCTAGTGATTACTACAACTAGGTAACTGTGAAATCAAATTTTTGGAGTTACTCACAAAACCACATCTATATTTCTTCTTCAACACATTTTATATCTGTGGTGTAAATGGGCAAGGAAATAAAGATATGGTTTCGTGAAAGGCTTCGAAAAAACCTAGTTTCGGAGTTACTTGCTAATTACCCTGGAAAATGTTAGTAGAAACAGAAAAAATCAACTTTTTGTTGGCACAATCTAAGACAGACCAAAAGAAAGGGTATTGTAGATAACTACAGCGCCCTTGATGTGATTTCTCTCAAAAACGGGGCTATATAAATCAGCCGAGTAATATTATTATTAACTCATGAGAAAGGTGATACATCGTTAAATATTTTGACAATGAAATGAGTCTAACCCATGCCACCCTTCTGGATTAAGCATTTACTTTAAACGTTTATAAAATCGGTGTGGGCAGATTACCATGAAATATTCAACGCTTTATAATTTATATATCCGAGGGTTCACTGTGATCATAGTAAACTAAAGCAAAACATCACCAATCTTGCTAAAGACTCGCTTTCACTCAGGGTTGGGATGAAAATTCACTATAGGTAGGTACTGCCGAACAGGTGTAAACAAAGATCGATCACTCATACTCATTATAAATAAAATAAAGAAGATTTATTCAGTCTTCACTTATTTTTTTAAATGATGTAAACATCACATTAACGTCACTTTTCACTATAAACGATACAATGAAGATTTAACTCCCACATTAGGTTACACAGAAATGGTTATCGATGAACAATTCTCTCAATAAGGTCTCGGAGGACCTCCTCTCATCATGCCCGGGGGAGGTCCGCGCATTACAGGGGGGCCTCCCATTCCGGGACCCCCGCGACCCATGGCTCCCATGCCCGGGGGCATGCCCATCATTCCTGGGGGAGGGCCTCCCATCATGCCTCGCATCTGAGGAGGAGCAGCTACCTGCCCGCCACGTCCTGCCGGGGTCATGTGCTGCTGTGAGGGTCCTCCTACTCCTCGCGCTGGGCCGGTGAGCCCGGCAGGTGCTCCTCCAGATCCTACAGGCATTCCTCGTCCTGCTGCTCGTCCTAGTCCAGGTCCTGGAGTCGCCCCTGGAAGCGGAACTCTCGGTAGACCTTCCTCCGGTGGCGGAAGTCCTTCTACTGCCATAGATACAATGTTTTCGCCGCGAAGTAAAACGAACCCCAACGTTCTCTTTTCTTCGCGTTCAGAAGACTTGTTGTTTTTGGATTTGATTTTCCTGAATTCTTCGCAATCTCCGAGGATCAGATTCATATGTTTGTCAAAGGCTTTAAATGTTCCAATAAAGGTACGTGAGTCCTGCAGGACAATTCGTACGCGATAATTGATGTGTTGTAACATCTTATTATTCTTTCCGATCGTCTGAAACATCAAATACAAAAACGTAAATAAAACGTATATTGGCAACCTAAAAAATTTTTGGAAGTTTAAAATGTCAATATAGTTCAAAAATAGGGGTACAAATGGGTAAGAATATGAAAAAATAAATATTATAAACTGTCCTAATAATCTCTCACCATTTTGATATTTAGATGTATACAGATGACTCAAATAATATTCTTTTGGAGGGTAAACCGGCTTCTTTATTTTTGACGGTAATGGCGCACAATCTTTTTCTATGGCATTCAAAGACAATTTTAACCAAAAACAATAATAAACGCCATCCAAACCTAACTAAAAAAAAGTCCATAGACAAATTTCAAAAAGACTTCTTGCGACTGTAGCTGTTTGCAGCGAATGCTCCTTATTTCGCATCAAAACGCACTCGACAAAAAAAGGTTTAAAATATGGTTTCATTTATAAAACGAATGATTCTTTCATAAGGAACACAAACCAGAACGACTGCTTAACGCTTAACGTATTCGTATTTTAATAAAATATCGAGATTATTTTTCTACCTGCATAATTAAAATGGATTATAAAATGGCAAAGTTACGGTCATTGCTCTGAATTTATGTTAAAAACTTCTTTAGGATCCTGCAAAAAAAAAATTTTATTCGTTTTTTTACGTTTTAGTAAATTAGAAAAAAATAGGGATTTGGGTAAGTTTTGTTCCTGGTAACTCTCGCTGCCATTTATAAATTTCAAAATGTAAATAAAATAAATTAAACCAGCTATTATTTCAGTATTATTTTTACACGACCTTTATTTTAGTACAAATACAGTATTCGATTTCTTTATTTTATTTATTCACGCTTTGAAGACTTTTACATGCATACTTTAATAATTTACGGTGCTCCAGATTTTATGTCCGGGTTAAATCTTTCCCAAATGAAAGACTTAACCCTTCCACACACTTTTCCACAAATGATTATCTAGTAAATTCACGCAATGTAAGTGCACTATATAAGTATAATAAATACAAAACAATACAAGAACAATACGTCAATCCACCAGAAACATAATGGGAAAATATTTCACCGACTCCAGATATTTTCATATCAGAGGGTTCGGCTCTGATGAAATCCTAACTGGTCCGATAAATCCTACTGATCCCTCAATATAAATATTTAAAAAATCTTTCGTAATCCTACATGTATTTAAAATGACCGACTTTTGCATTTTTATATACAAATTTTTTAACAAATCTAATACGCCTAAATTTTGAATGAGAGAGCTAGGTATAATGCCAGTAGCCGAAATAACAAATGGTAATATTTTTATAGTCTGAGAATGCCAAATTCTTTTAATCTCATTTCCTAAATGTGTATATTTTCTTATTTTTTCAGAAACAGTTTTCTGAATATTACAAGAATTTGGAATAGCGACATCAATGATATAAGTTTTTTTTTTAATTTTGTCATGTAAAACTATATCGGGTCTATTATGACTAATTGTTTTGTCTGTTAGAATAGTTTTATCATAATAAATTTTATAAAATTCATTTTCTAAAAATGAATTTGGTTCATATTCATAATATGGTACATTACGGCAGTCAATCAAGTTATGTTTAATTACCAAACTTTGGTGAATTATTTTTAAAACTTGATTGTGCCTAAATGTATACTCGGACGGCACTAATACAGAACATCCCGATATAATATGTTCTATTGTTTCCGGAAAAGCCAAACATTTTCTACATAAATCATCAATTTGATTTGCATCTTTGATGATATGCTTCCTATAATTTTTAGTATTAATGACTCTATCTTGAATGGCAAGCATAAAGCCTTTTATTTCTGCGCTCAACTCTCCAATACTCAACCATTTGTTTGACGAACATTTGTTGAGATAGTTGAAGTGTTTTGCGTGAAGAATTTTATTTGACCAGGAATCTAATAATTCCTGGTTGGTATTTATAAGAATGCTGGCATTCTCGTCGTATAAATTTAATGGCGAAATATTTCTATCTGCTTTGCAAATTATTTTGTGCATTTCTGAACTATCAGCTTTCCTATGGAAAAAATTTCTTAGTATTTCTACCTGATTGTGTTTTAAAGATGCTATTTTGACTATACCTCTACCTCCTAAATTTCTAGGTAAATTAATTCGTTCTATAGCTGAATTTGGATGATGGGAATGAAATTTTGTTAATGTAGTTCTAATTAATTGTTCTAAGCTATCTAAATCTTTATTAGACCATTTAATTATGCCAAATGAGTAAGTTAATAGAGGTATTGCCCAAGGCCCAAGTATTTATCGCCTTTACTGAATTTTTAGCAGATAGATTGCATTTCAAAATTTTTCTGATCCTAGTTTTAAATTTAATCCTAATATCATTTTTAATACTAGTATGATATAATCTATTTGATTGCGGATATCCTAATTATTTATAAACCTCATCCCCTTTCATACTTTCAATTTTGAAATTTCTAAATATACCCTCGTCTCCATCTACAATTTTACCTTTCTCTATATGGATCGTTCTACATTTATCTAAACCAAAAGTCATTTTAATATCATCTAATTTTTACGGTGCTCCAGATTTTATGTCCGGGTTGAATCTTTCCCAAATGAAAGACTAAACCCTTCCACACACTTTTCCACAAATGAATATCTAGTAAATTAACGCAATGTAAGTGCACTATATAAGAATAAAACAATACAAGAACAATACGTCAATCCACCAGAAACATAATGGGAAAATATTTCACCGACTCCAGATATTTTCATATAAGAGGGTTCGGCTCTGATGAAATCCTAACTGGTCCGATAAATCCTACTGATCCCTCAATATAAATATTTAAAAAATCTTTCGTAATCCTACATGTATTTAAAATGACCGACTTTTGCATTTTTATGTACAAATTTTTTGACAAATCTAATACGCCTAAATTTTGAATGAGAGAGCTAGGTATAATGCCAGTAGCCGAAATAACAAATGGTAATATTTTTATAGTCTGAGAATGCCAAATTCTTTTAATCTCATTTCCTAAATGTGTATATTTTCTTATTTTTTCAGAAACAGTTTTCTGAATATTACAAGAATTTGGAATAGCGACATCAATGATATAAGTTTTTTTTTTAATTCTGTCATGTAAAACTATATCGGGTCTATTATGACTAATTGTTTTGTCTGTTAGAATAGTTTTATCATAATAAATTTTATAAAATTCATTTTCTAAAAATGAATTTGGTTCATATTCATAATATGGTACATTACGGCAGTCAATCAAGTTATGTTTAATTACCAAACTTTGGTGAATTATTTTTAAAACTTGATTGTGCCTAAATGTATACTCGGACGGCGCTAATACAGAACATCCCGATATAATATGTTCTATAGTTTCCGGAAAAGCCAAACATTTTCTACATAAATCATCAATTTGATTTGCATCTTTGATGATATGCTTCCTATAATTTTTAGTATTAATGACTCTATCTTGTATGGCAAGCATAAAGCCTTTTATTTCTGCGCTCAACTCTCCAATACTCAACCATTTGTTTGACGAAAATTTGTTGAGATAGTTGAAGTGTTTTGCGTGAAGAATTTTATTTGACCAGGAATCTAATAATTCCTGGTTGGTATTTATAAGAATGCTGGCATTCTCGTCGTATAAATTTAATGGCGAAATATTTCTATCTGCCTTGCAAATTATTTTGTGCATTTCTGAACTATCAGCTTTCCTATGGAAAAAAGTTTCTTAGCATTTCTACCTGATTATGTTTTAAAGATGTTATTTTGACTATACCTCTACCTCCTAAATTTCTAGGTAAATTAATTCGTTCTATAGCTGAATTTGGATGATGGGAATGAAATTTTGTTAATGTAGTTCTAATTAATTGTTCTAAGCTATCTAAATCTTTATTAGACCATTTAATTATGCCAAATGAGTAAGTTAATAGAGGTATTGCCCAAGTATTTATCGCCTGTACTAAATTTTTAGCAGATAGATTGCATTTCAAAATTTTTCTTATCCTAGTTTTAAATTTAATCAATATAAAAAAATTATTAGTTATTATTATTACCAAAATATTTACATTTCAGCCAAACATATTTTAACGAGGTCACTAAATAACCTTTTTGGCTTTACTTAATTTAACTTTGTATACCTATATGCTATATGTATATGTATCTTTATATTTTATGTATAAGCCGTTTGTCTCTTAAAAATAAATAAATCAATACCTAACGAGTTTTTAAAATTTTCTTTTTAATGCTTTCATTAAGTTGTTAGTAATTTATTTTCTTTTTCTATTGTTATGTTATCCATGATAACTTTTTGTTTGACAAGCCCCCAAAGGGCTCACAAACTCCAACGGCTCGGAGGGCTTTGAAGCAAAGAATGGACGGTTATCTCGAGAGTGTTTTCTCTTGGTTGGTGTAAAAATAATCTTGTTGAATTCAATGTTTCAAAGATCCAATCATGTCTGATTAGGTACGTCTAAAAAGGATCGAAATGAAAAACTAGTCTCCTTCAACGGAAACAATCTTCCGAACAGGCCCTCCACTGATATGCTTGGTGTAACTCTAAGTGACCAGCTCAGATAAGGGGGTTCCATCGAAGCCAAAGTAAAGTAAGCCTCTCCAAAACTGGGCGTAGGTACCTACTGTACAGTGTACTGGGCCCGCAGATACTGTGCTAGTACCTACACAACTGCTAACCCTGTACAAATCACAAGTGCGCCCCACGGTTGAATTCCAAGCTCCAAAGCTCCAAGGTCTGAAGCTCTAAAATACCTGAAAAATACCCTCGACTCTGTGCAGAAACGGGCAGACCGTTTGATAGATTCTCCCATCTTAACAGTCAGATTGCAATCTTTAGAGCACAGGCGACGGGAATGCTATTCTTGTTCTACCGATATTTCAATGGAAGATGCTCCGAGGAACTAGCGTCATTGATCCCTTCGGGACGGTGCATAGTCGGGAAACACGCCAAACGCGTGCCCAACATACGTACACGGTTGACACTTGTCACATGAGAACTAATCCTTGCAACTGTACAGGGCGGTTCCGATGAGAAAGATTGATATTTTTCCTTACCAGCATTTTAAACTAATAACTCAATATCGATTTTTTTCATTCAATTTTTGTTTTATTATACTTATACCTACATTCAAGTTGGCAATAAAAATTCTCAAACGTGTGATGATAAAATTCTGTACTTTTTGCTTCGATCAATTAAGGCTACGTCAATGACTTTTGTAATAATTTTGAGATTTATAATTTTTCAATAATGTCTAAGCAAAATAAGTGTGTGAAAAAATCAGAAATATATTAGGTAGTTTGCAAGACAAAATAAATAGATAAAGTGAAGTATTTTGATCCCAAAACACGCAGGCGGTTTTGCTTTTAATGATTTTATTTGAACTAAAATTAGAATTGTAAAAAGTAGCTTTCCTAGATAATAATTTATTGTTTTTTTTACTGCGTGATTATATGTATGAATTGAAATGTATGCTTTTTGTTTGAAATTTTTCATTTTGTCCGAAAATTTATCAAATCTTCCAACGACCAACGGAATAACCTTATTATAATAAAAATAAACATCGTTCTTGAGTTCAATAGCTCGGCTTTGATTTGCCGGCCTCAATTTGTTTCAGCCCTCCTACAAAATGGCTCTCTTCAAGACCCATGTTCACTCTTTCCTCCCCTCAAAAATATCTTACTAAAATAATTTTCCTGTGGAGGGTTTATGAGAAAAAAGGAACATAAATTTTAATTAATTTCATCACAATAAGAGCAGTATTGATTTTCATACTTTTTTTTACTCGTAGAAATAGGGTGGGGTTTTCATAAGTGTAAAAAAAGATTTTTTTTATTTAAATATTATAATCTTTATTGTAAAATAATGACTTCATAAATTAGGATATACATAATAGCAATAATAATAAAACAACTATACAAAACAATATTTACAATTTATCCAACGAAACTATTGAAGCCTTAATAAATGCGACACTATAAATTAGCTGAGTCCATTACATTAATTGTTTGCCTAGGCCTTAGGTACTTTACCCAGGCTGGAGGTAGCAATGTTTTCAAAGGAATACTATTGGAATAACAATAATTGTTAACGAGAAATAACACAGCATTGTTTACATTACAATATTATTATTATTATTACACAACTCAATGTTTCGTGTTATTGGGTTTTAGTTTAATATATATATAGTCTTACGTTGACTTATTTAGTATAAAGTGGTTTATACAAACCGTATCAAATCTTACGCTAAGAAATCTTCCAGCGAACCGGAACTATACAGTCTTATGGGCAGCTTCTCACGAGCTGTGACTATCTTCAGTCGCTTCCTCGGAAACTTGGCCTACTCCTATCCCTGTCCTGTCTGGCAACAACTGGCAGAACTGGATACTGAACTAGCCACCGCAACCAATCTTCACTACTACACAGTCTTTAGTACAGACAGTTCGTGCAACAAACACCGACACAAAACAGATCAAACATCGCAAGTCCAGAACACCCGCTATACTAACGACCTACGTGGAGTGTTCGGACTTACACAAAAAGATAAAATAGCACTTTTCAGTCTTAAATAATGAATGTTCACGAAGCTTTGGCGAACTGAATTACAGAGTTCATTCTGATGGGGGCAGTCTCGATGGGTTTCATGTACATCTTCCGTTTCCTCAGAGGGAGAGATAGCATGTCTCGCGGGGCCTCTTCCGGAGACGGTGAGCGCTCGGGGGTAGAGGCGGGCGGGGTGAGTGGCGGCACGGCGCCCCCCGTCCCCTCGGCCGCCGCCAGGGCCGCCTCCACGCACTTGACAATGTTACTGTCACTCTCCAGCATGGGCTGAAACTGCGTCACGGGCTGCTGCTGAACGAAGTAGCCGTGGTGGTGCATCACCGTCAGTTGTTCGTAGCTCGAGGCGTACGGGACGCGCTCCGGGGGCGGAGGAGTCTCGGAGGCTGCCGCGGCCGCGGCGGCTGCCAGCAGGGCCGGTGCCAGCCCCACGGGCGACTGGTGGCCGCTGACTCCTCTCCAGGGAGGAGTGTCTTCGGGGTTCATGTCTTCGGCGTGTCCCTTAATGTGCGCCTCCATTTCTTTTTTACTCTTGAATGTATCTTCGCAAATGGTACACTTGTAGCACTTGGCGCCGTAGTGCTGGACTCGGTGCAACTTCAGGACATGGTTATAGCCGAAGTCTCTGAAGCAGATGTCGCAGTGGTAAGGTTTCTCTCCGGTGTGCGTCCTGGAGTGCACCTTGAGTTGCTTGGAGCAGGTGAAGCCCTTCCCACAGCCCGCCGCCGAGCAGCGGTACGGCTTCTCGCCCGTGTGGGTGCGCAGGTGGATGACTAGCTGGCCGGACTGGATGAAGGTCTTGTTGCAGATCTTGCAGCAGTGGGGCCGCTCCCCGGTGTGGATGCGCATGTGGCGGTGCAGCTTGCCGCTGTGCTCGAAGGCCCGGCCGCAGCGCTCGCAGCGGTAGGGCCGCTCCTTGGTGTGGATGCGGCGGTGTACCTGCAGATTCTCCTTCACGCTGAACATCTTGTGGCAGAACTCGCACTCGAAGGGCCGCTCCCCGGTGTGCGTGCGGTAGTGACGCACGAGGCGCGCGGGCACGGCGAAGGTCTTGCGGCACACGTCGCAGCGGTAGGGGTCTGACGGGGTCGCACCGGGCACTCCGGGCGTCCCGGGGGCCGGCGGGCTGCCCGTCTGGCCAGCCCGGCCGTGGGAGCGCGCGTGACTGGTGTGGGCGCTCTTGGTGGCGAAACTCATCCCGCACTGTTGGCATTGGAAGCGCACCGGGGGTGGCGGAAGTTCCGGCTGGGGGGATGCGGCGGGCTTACCGCCCTCCGCAGCCGTCTCCGCGTTTTCCAATGGGGGGAGTCCCGTGTAGTACGATCCCACCATCTCGTTCATGCGATTCCAAACTTTATCTGTAACAAACAAAAAAAACATTAGCAAACTGCAGTAAACACTACGGAGGTTGTTACAACGGAGGAGCTTCGCGAAATTAAAACTGACCCGTAGGAGGTGCTTCATCTTCTTGTGGTTGCATAAACATATTTTTGATCCATTCTTTGTGCCTCTTTTCCCATAGCTCTTCAGCCATGGTGGTATAGAAATAAGGCGGGAGCAGGGCGGGAGCAGGGCTGTAGCAGGCAGCCGCTCCGGCCGAGATCTGTGCAGCGTGTGAGAGCGGGCGACGGGCCGGGCCCTCGCCCCGAGCCCTTTGCAGGAGGGGCGGAGGAGGGGGGATGCAGGGCCGATGGCCCTACTACACGTGGGGAGTTGCAGGGACACGTGCCACGAGCGGGTCAGTACCGTCCCTCCCAGTGAGCCCTCCCACCTAACATACTCCGAGGAACGTTGTCCGATAAGCGATACTAGATTCCTAGGAAAGAATTCATCAGATCAAATAGCCCGTGACGACTTGAAACCGCCAAGAGAATGTAATGGCCTCACAAGAAATGACTAATCTAGATTTAGTAAGATGCTTGACATCTACGTACAAAATAAACGGTAGGAAAGGTAAACATGGCGTGACCGTATAGAGTAGTGGAACTCTGAGGAAATTTTACTTTCAATGAAAGCGAGCGTTCCTACCGTACTCGAGTTCCACTAGCGGAGTATCGATCCTCCCCTTCTCGCTCGCACCCGCACCGCCCCCGTACTTCAGGATAAGGGAGAAGTGAAAGTGATGTCCCTGCGATCCTCAAACTAATCCGCATTCCTTCTCTCCTAGACCAGTAAACCATTAACCCCTAGGAGGCCTCAGGCCCTAATCCGACTTTATACTCAAATTAACTTCAAATTTTAAAGTTTACCATATTATTTACGTACCTCCCACCAATCGTGAAGCGGTTTACGCAACGTCTATTTTCAACGTTTAACAATTACCTTATTATCGTCAAGAAAATAAAAATATATTAATTAATAATAATTACATTTAAAAAATCAGAGCGTGCAATTCACATGCGGTAGAAACGAAACCTTCAGAAAACTAAAATAGAAAAGAATAGGGAGGCTACAAAGCACCACACAAAGAGCACACCGATTATTCTATTTCATTCACTCGCAGGCTAAATCCTATAGATGTATGTGTTTGTCTCTTTTTAGTGTCGCTATGTTTCGTTTCATCGAGTTTCGAATCACAACGGTGCTAAAGATATTTCACTTCAAAAATATTAAAAAAAACGAACCTATAGTGCTAGATACACCGTGTAACCAGTGGCGGCTGGTGTTCATAAAAATAGGTGGTGCGCTAAAATAATAATAATAATGGTCTTTATTTCAAAATGTGGGAAGGTGAGTGCAATCCCACACATACCATAGAGATATCCCATAAATCTTGGACCTACCTACTCTAATTAAAATAAATTCAATTATGAAAAAAATCCTACCTATTTGTAAATTAGGTCGATCCTCCATTATCTCTGGGTGCATGCAACACATTGAGTCTAAATTAATTATATTTATTAAGATAGATTAAATTCTTTTAAAGTTTAACAACATCGTTCAATCTAAACAGATATCATAAGGATTGTGAGGAACAACTCACTGAAAAAGCATTCCATATTCCATTATTTTAAAAGAGTTCTAGTAAAATAAATATTGATCCATCACCATTTGTAAAGTCGCCGCGATTGTAAATTCAAATTCAATAACAGTTGACTCCTATCCAGAAAATTGTATTTAGATACTTATTGGCACGAAAATCGAGTTAAAATAATGTTCAGTTTATCACACATCCGAAAGTCTTCCTTGCGCTCCGTAACTCCAATGAAATATATACTGTCATAACTCATAACAAATAATGTCCTCAATGTTTGTTGTTATGCTGTCGTTGGTCGATGCTGAGTGAAACATAGCATGAAAAAGAGTAGATATTAAAATAAAGACACGATATGGATAATAATATGACACAAACGTGTCCCCGTTTAACATGCTACAGAACGAACCATTCCTTTTGATGTGGTGGAAATTTTTGGATCGTCACCGGCGATTTCGTAAAATTTGCAAAGCATTCAACCTACCTACGATTTTGGCTCATTATAGAATTATAGAAGAACTCCTGTGATCGCTTTGCAAAATGAACCACCACTCTGAATATAGGCACACAACGATCTGCTTTGTTACGCGGGCAGTCCAGTAGGCACCTATATTACGCATGCATTATAACCGAGTGTATATTGTGAACTGTGATGAGGCGTGTCGGAAATAAATATGTTTTTTGGCGCTCGGAAATTTTTAGATTTAAATTAATTAATTAGATTAGATTTAAATTAATAGATATATTTTGGGAGTGCGGCGCTCCTCCGCACCTTAGAGCTGGCCGCCACTGCGTGTAACTCTATGACAGCAAGTCAAAATTCTTTGTTAGAACATTCAAGTTGTAGCGGTTTAGAATAGAAAGTAAAAAAAATGTTTTTTTTCCAAATTATAATCTTGATAACGCAAGGATTCTGCCCTAGAAATTGAAATAAAAATTGTGAAAAATGATCAACGATAAAGTTACTAGTTAATTGATAAATGACAAAAATAATGAAACAAAATAACAAGATACTTAATAATATCAACTATTGTAGAGAATAACAATTATTATTGTTTATCGACAACAAGTTATGGCAAGCGTAAACACAATATTATTTACCGCCAGTGCACTTGGGAACTTGAAATTATCGAAAGTATAGGGACCGCAGAAACGAGTAGAGGCCGACCACCGAGGCGGCCGAAGTAGCGGAGCGGGGCCGCCGCGGTGGCCGGCCGACACGTGCCACTGCCAGCGAGTGACCTGCTCAACGCTTGTCGTATAGAGCCTCGTGTACACACATACACTCGCAAACCTTACGCTCACGCAACGCACACTATCAAGCCATGCATTCCCAACACGATAGCCAATATACATCGAGTAGATACCTAGGTACCTACACTGCTAGATGTTATTCAAATTTCGAAAATCATGCATTCAAAAATCAATATTGTTTATGGTGAAGTAAATAATTTTTAAAAATCGTTGGAACAAGGCAAGTAGGTACCTATTTTAAATGACTTTAAAATTGAAACATGATAATATAGATTCATAGATTGGCCGTTGCATTTTGAAGTGCTGTTTTGAGCTTGCAACTTCCATGGTAGGTGGGTGGTACATTGTTATTTGGTGGAAGCCGAATTTTTAAGCGATGGGATTGACCTCCAATGTGATGTGGCGTTGTAAAAAATGCGCCCTTATCGAGCTTTTCGACAAACCTTGAACATGGAAAAAATCAAATGGTCGATTTAGTCATCGAATACTTAATAGTTTAATACTTAGGTAATTGACTTGATTTTTGGTGTTAAGTTTTTAGTCACTTTATGAACGAAATAATCTCAATAGTTATTAGTTATTATTATTGGATCCGCGAAACACAGACGATAACCTCTCGATTAGTAGGTAGGACGGTCTAACTATAAATTTTAAAAAAGTAATTATTATCGTTATCGTTATTTCAAACATTTTCTGTGTTTTCTTAATGATATGTACCTACCTAAGTAGATAGCTGTAAGAATCTACTCCGTAATAACTATTTTGCGACAGAAGCGAATCGATATTATTTCTCCGATAAAAATTTATATAATGCTAGACATACCTACCAACCTACCTATTTATAACTATAGTAGGTACATAGGGTGACCTTTAGCAATTATGTATATTTTTGTCCATTCAATCATTTTAGGGGTCGAATTAGGGGTATAGGGACAATCTCCCAAAAATAGCCATTTAATTGGATCTCGTACGGTTTTTGAAATACAAAAATATTCAACTTCAACAATTTTTAAATACAGTTAAGCACCAAGGTACCTACCTAGGTACTTATGAGATATAATTCGACTCATGGTACCTAACACAAGGCTTATAATAAATTTTTTTATTTATAAATAACTTATGAATATGAAAAGGTAATGATACTAATGACTTCAATTGAACTAGGTACATTTGCATACTATAATAATGTAAACTGGAACTTTTCCGTTCAGAACCGTCCTACATTTGAAGAGAACCAATATATTACAAAATTGATTAGCCTACATAATAATACAAGGACTCATAAATGTGATTTAGCATAATTACTGACTTACAGGAGTATAATTACTTACTATGTAAGTGTAACGATTATTTAATATGCGTCACAAATAGGATATAAAAATAGGTAGTATTATCGATTTTTTTCACAATCCTAAGAAATAGTTTCACAATATGGAATAATTATAACACATCAAGAAGAAAAGGTATGATAGAAAACTAATATTTACCAGAAATGATCTCCCTCGAATATACAATGTTCAACCGAATGCTTGTTGGCATAGGTTGAAAAATATTTGGCGTGGTAAATTCCTCACTAGCAGTTCGATTTTACGAAAAAACCTAATAATGTCCGTCACTATTTAGCACTTTCGACAGGTTAATTGTAAGAAAATAACCTTTTACTGAGTTTTTCATTGAAAACTTGACAGAAACATTTTTAAGAACCCGACTTGGATAACGCGACACTCGGTAATGTTTACACCTCTCGACGGCGCTCGGCTGGCGTCGGCTGCTCGGCGGAAACAGCCGACCTTGTGTCCGTTGGATCTCGATAGTACAGGGTTTATGCTTGGATCACACGGACCGAATAGATGTGCGAGACAGCGCTGTGCTCGGTACGTGTAAACACATCACCGAGTACTCGGCGAGAAACACCGAGTACTCGGCTGAGTAAAAGGGCGTGACAGTCACTCGGACCCTGTTCCACTTACAAGGCCGAGTGCCCACCCCGCACGTCCCCACACTACCTCGCTTGCCCACTCGGCAAGTATAAACAAGCACTCGGTGCGTACTCGCCACACGGCACACTGACGTCACTCGCAGCACTTCAGTTAATATAATCTTTTTGCGATCCATTGCCTCGCTTATTTGCAGCGTCGACAGTAAACTGACTGGCTAAATTAAAAATACGTGTAAACACCTACTCGTCCACACAACTCTCTCAGCTTAGTATCATTTTATTGTCTCGCCAATCTACTCGGTGTATGTGATCCAGGCATTATAATGGACTCGCGCATGGAGGCGGAGCACCGCGGCGGCCCACTTTGACTAGTACGGCGTGTGCTCGAATCGATAACGAACCAACTTTGTACCGCGAACGATGCCGCGTATTCGGGACTGTTTTACAAAAATGTTGATAAACTACCATCTTATTTGAACATTCAAAATTTTTAAGCATTTTTAAGCATGAATGACTAGTGATGACACGCGGAAGATTTTTTTGTTCGGTTTTGAAGAAAAAAATAAATAAAAAAAAAACATTTAAAAAGTTACCAGAGAGAAGAGTCCAAAATTACGTTTATTTTTTTACTCTAAATAATGTTCGGAATCACTGGTTTAAGTAAGTCATGTACATCCATTAACCCCTGTGTTTTTATATACTATATTATTTGTTCAATTGTTGACGTTCATGTTTTTTTTCTCTTGTTTTTGTTTACATCGTATAATTATACATCGATTACAAATCGATGAGTACCAATATATTATTTATTTGTTTGCATATTTAGATAATTAATGGAACTTAATTGGTTTAATTATAACATACCGATTTTTTAATTGTAATTATCCTGTTAACTGTTTTTTGATAAACACAATAAAATAAAATAAAATCGACGGCCCCGAGAAACAAAATCGGAGGTTCGCAATAGAGCTTTTTAGAGTTTCGTTATTACATTTTTGCTGTTTTTGAGATCAAAAATATAGTGTTGTTTTGATATTAGGCGTTTCATTCGAAATTCCGAAAATACACACATATAAATTAACAAAATAAGTCAATAAATAAGCCAAGAGAACGAATTTCAATTTTTAGCAGATTTGACATTATCCTCAGGGACAGGGCCGGATTAACCATGTCGGGGCCCCTAGGCAATGCACGTCTCGGGGCCCCTTTACCAATGGTGGACTAACGGGGAAGGGGAGGGCGGCCCGCCCCGGGCCTCTGATCCTCGGGGGCCTTCAAACGCCTCCATGTCCCCTTTATCAAATCCTTAACAAGGCTTTAATGCCATTAATCAGCGGCCGAGAATTTAAATTTCGTCGAACGATGATCTTGCGATCGTACCCTTGCAACTGTACAGGGCGGTTCCGATGAGTAAGATTAATTATTCTCCATACCAGCATTTTAACATAATAGCTCAATATCGATATTATTTCATTCGCAATATTTACTTTGATAAGTACCTAAATTCAAAAATGCTCAAAGTCGTGATGATAAAACTATTCAAATTATGTACTTTTTCTGATTATTTTTTGATCATACGTATTTGTAATTTTTCAATAATGTCTAAGCAAAATAAAAATGTATTTTTTTAAAATATATGCGCGGATCTTTTTTTAATGATTTTATTTAAACTAAAATTTAAATTCTGAAACATATCTTTCCCAGATAATTTGTTGATTTATTTTACTCCACGATTATATAATTTGAAATGTGTGTTGTATAATACAAAATTTGGTTTGCAAATTTAACAAATCTGCCAACGCCCTACGGTAAAACCTTAATGTACTAAAAATAAACATATTTTCTCAAAATTTAAAACTTAGTTTTACTAGATAAAAGAACAGTCTTTCGAAATCAATTTATAATTTTGTGGTGAAAAAGAGTCAAGAAGTCTAAAATTTGATTTAAAAACGACATATTTCCGGTTTTGTCTGGTGATTCCCACTTAAGGCGGACACTGTAAAAAAAAATTATTTCATTTTCTGAAAGCCGCATTTGTTAAAAATGCTCTCACCAAATTTTTTAAAGATATTCGAAAAATTGACCGAGATACAGCATTTTATGTGAAACAATAACTTATGGCCATTATACACGACACCTTTTTCAGCTCGATTCCAATTAGAGACAAAAGTCAACATTTTTCGCTTTACGCGATCGCTGTTTTCATCTCTATTTTCATATCTACGATTTCAGTAGGCATCACAAAAAACAGTATGGTTCGTGTGTTGTTTGCAGTGATGACAATTGAAATCCTAAATATGAAAATAGAGGTGAAAATAGCGATCGCGTAAATCGAAAAATGTTGACTTTTGTCTCTAATTGGAATCGGGCTGAAAAAAGGTGTCTTGTATAATGGCCATTAGTAAACACCACTTTTATTATACATACTATACGCTGACCGGGTTTCGCTACCGTAGGTTCTTCAGGGCAGTTTGTATGTTGAATTATCCTTCAGCAAAATTTTGACTGTGTTTTTTCTCTAAACTACTAACATTTTTTAACCTCCATACATCCGATTTGCAGGTCTTAAACTGTTTGAAAATCTAGTGTCTATTTCACCACGTAGGTGAATTTTGTTTAAAAATAAGGAAAAATGGCGGACCAACAAATTTTAATTTCGATTTTTTATGGAAAATTTTCATTGTTCATAAAAAAAATAGAAGGGGGCCCATTATAAAAAAAACCCTAAGTTGTGCCATACTGACTGGATTTACTAACAGTTTAAGATTTAGTGCATGCAAATCGGACGTATAGTTTTTCTAAAATGTTGTCAACCGTGTTGAAAAAAGCAGTTTCGAGAAAAACGCGTTCAAAGTTTTGCTGAACGTTAATTCAATATACAAACTGTTTAAAATGGTTTCATATAAAATGCTGTAGGTATCTCCGTCAATTTTGCGAATTTCCTTAAAACATTTGGTGAGAGCATTATTAACATATGCATCTTCAGAAAATTAATTTTTAAAAATGACATTTTTTTTACAGTGGCCTGGTGCCTTAAAGCCTTGTTTAGGATTTGATCAAAGGAACATGGAGGCTTTTGGAGGCCCCCCAGAGTCAGAGGCCCGTGTGAACTGAAGAAAAAGCTTGTAAAATTACATCAACTTCTTAAACTAGGGGGGGGGGGGGGGGGAGCGGTTCATCCAGCTTTTCCACCCCGGGCCTCTGGCGGGCTTAGTCCGCCACTGCACTTTACCCTTTTCTAACTTCCAAACTTTTTTTTTTCTACCACAACGTAATTTTATTCATAATTAATCTGTTTTTTTACTACATTTCGAAGGTATGCCTTCACCCCCATTCAATAAAAAAATGAAACGAATACAATAGTACAATGAGCGGTCTTATCACTAAAGTGATCTCTTCCAGACAACCTTGGTATGAAGAGAAACAAAGAATTTTAGAAAGCAGATAGGTAGTGCACACTAAAGCTTGTACAATATTTATATTTTAAACATTAGAAATAAAAACAAGACAAATGCCAATATAAACCACACACGGCACCTATAATCATATCCCCACTGATACGAAGGCAAATAAAGTAAAATACAACGATGTTTAAATATTTGTTTTAATTATTGACTTTATATTTATTATTTGTGCGTGATGTGAACAGTTATTGGGTTATAACCTAATTATTATAATTTGTTGTTTTCTTTAATGTATGTAATGTTATTAACCTATAAATGTTCGTAATAAAAAATTAAAATGTTTAAAACATCTTGAAAGCTGACTTTTTCCAAAAGTGTGCCGGAGTTGCTCACTAAGAGTGAGCAACTCACTGTGAGTCGAACCGTTGACGCAAGTTATTTTTTCTTGAGGCGCGGGGCCCCCAGCCGACGCGGGGCCCCTAGGCAGTTGCCTACTCTGCCTTAGGGATAATCCGGTACTGCTCAGGGATAATAAATTTATGTGGAAACTTCAATGGTGTATGCAACCCAGTAAACGCATATGTTATTTCTAATAGCTTTAAAAAATTAATTGTTCATGAAATAAGATGCATATTATATGTATGTACATGCCGACTTGCACAACACATCACTTCGAAGAGTACATTAACTGTCTTGCCGCCTTGCAAGCAATTACTGACGAAAAAGATTACACCAACTCCATAATCTTCGGAGACTTTAATACATAACTGAAATCTTTTTGTCAAGAATATGACCTTATATGTGTTGATACCGAAGTACACTATGACGTGGACTGGACCGATCACAAGCCCCTCGAATTGACCCTACAAACGGAAGGAATACCGACAACCGAAATTTATGCATGTATAAAAACTGACCGAGCAACATGGAATCCAAAAAATGAACACGATAATCATAGTTATACTCTAAATTCACAAGTTTTTCTACAAAAAATTAAACAAGCTTTTACGCGGTACAAGGGAAGTGAAAACCCTGCTCGAGCTAACATTAAGATATTGTATACACGTTCAGCTACAACAAAATCAATAATGTTGTATTTTCCAGTCTTACCCCTCTAGCTCACTAAAATTTCTGTGCACGCCCCTGTATACCCTTATTACAGAGGCCTTGCGAAGCGCCTCGATTGCAGTATTTGACAATTGTAAACAAAGATTGCAACGACATAACCAAATCTGTGGTTGGAATGATTTTGTCGCGCAAAAATATGTGCAATGATGATATGGATTGAAAATGACAAGCCTCATGAGGGCTCAAATGCGGAAGAACGAAAATTAAAACGTGCTGCGTTCAAACTAGCACTAAAAAATGTCAAAATGACTCCGAACAAATTCAAATGGATAAAATAGCAGGAGCTTTACATAGTCGTGAATTCAAACAGTTTTGGATGAAGACAAATAAACACGGCAACGTGAAATGTAAAATTCCGTGCAATATAAATGGAAAAACAAACACTAAAGCAATTGCTAACATGTTTGCAGAACACTTCTTCGTCTCTACTCCGACCTCTCCGATCTCTGTAAGCAAATCACCACTTAGTCCTCTCCCAAATGAAGACAGCGGTCTCTTGATCACAACAGACATGGTAAACACCGCCCTGAGACACATGAAAGCTGGAAAATCAGTAAGCCACGACGGACTGAGTATCGAACACGTCAAACACGCTGGAGGACCAATCCGTCAACTGCTGGCGAGTCTGTTTACCGACATCTTAAAGAATGGATACCTACCAACTGACATGACAAGAACAATAATAACTCCCATTCTCAAATCTAAATCGTTAAACTCTAGCTCCCAGGGCAGCTATAGACCGATTTCGATTGCCACCACCATCGCACGATTATTCGAACGTCTACTACTAAATCAGATAGGACCCAGCATGGAAACTAATGACAACCAAATGGGTTTCAAAAACAAATATCTACAAATACTGCTATATTTACCGTGAAAGGAACCCAGGAATACTACAGGAATAAAAAGACCACCACAAATGCATTGCATTGTAATGCATTGTAATATGTATAAATAAATATGCATGTTTCCTAGACCTGAGCAAGGCCTTTGACAGGGTTTCTCACCCTCCGCTATGGGATAAATTCAGGGAAAGAGACATATCACTGGCGGTGATACATATCCTCAACTCGTGGCATAAACAGCAGGGAAACTTAGTAAGGTGGAAAGATGGATTCTCCTAACCTTTCTAAAGAGTGGCGTCAGACAGGGAGGATGCATGTCCCATATATTGTTCAACTTGTACATGAACGAACTCACCGACAGGCTAAATAATGCAGGGGTAGGCTGTCAAATCGGAGGACATGGTCTTGATAGAACCATCTATAAGGGGCCTACGTATTCTTCTAAAGATCTGCGAAGAGTTTACTGAATAATCCCACTAAAACGGCTCTGCTGATCATAAGACATGGACAATTGGACAAGGAACAAAAAATATTCCTCCAGCTACTATTCAACCTTGGACACATAAACACCAGTAATCTTATGGACGATGACGACATCGATAGGCAAAGAAGAGCTCTCAGCGTAGCAAGTAAACATGCTCAGTAGAAGATTCCGCCTTTGCTGTAAAAAGGACGCTCTTCCTTTCCTCATGCACAACGCTGTATACGTGTGAACTCTGGGCAAACTACAAGAAGAGGAGTATAGAAAGATTTCGGGTTTAGTACAACAACGCCTTCCGCATAATCTTTGGTCTCTCCAGATATTGCAGCGCTTCCCGGATGTTCTCAGAGGGGCGAGTTCCCGGCTATGCAGCCCTTATTAGATCCAGGGTGGCAGGAATGATGGAAAGGATAACCAGCTCTGGAAACATCCTAGTCATGGAAGCCCGCCTCAGTCCATCATCCAGCATTGATGCACGCTGGAGAAAAATACTGGCTCCTAATGTGCTGACAGAATCCTAAAAGCTTAATTTTCTTATTTTCTTATTATTACCTCAATATCTCTTTTGTTTAATGTACAATCGTATCCACCTGCTTTTTCTTTTTTTCTTTCAAATATTTTGTGTATGTATTATGTGTTATATATACCCTTATGGAATGTGTGGGGTTGCACTATCCTCCCCACATACTGGAATAAACATTTATTATTATTATTATGATAAATGTTTTATTCCATTATGTGGGGAGGATAGTGCAATCCCACACATTCCATAAGGGTGTGTATAATACATACACAAAATATTTGAAAAAAAAAACAAAAAATATTCTGTAAAATAATTTCTTACCTAGTCAAATAAATAAAGGAGTCAAAAATCTGTCATTGAACCTACTTACATCAATGACGTTATATTATAAATAGACTCGCCATAGTCTCACATACTCACAATATAATGTGGAAAGCAAGCAACACTCTTTTGTTTTCAGCGGTTTTCAGTATAATTTCTAAATTCAAAAGTTCATTCCTGTGTGATAAAGACAGACAATCAAAGAATGTATGGGAGTGAATGACATAGATTCATAGTAGGGCGGCTTATTAGTTTCTTCGCCGAATACTACTGTCACATCACGGGTGTGACCTATGGGTGTGACTGAGATAACAAGATACTCTTATTCGGTTACACAATATGACAGGGAAGGGTAAAGGCGGGTAAAACGTGACACACGGGCAAATATTTTTATATTTATTATATGAGTTTTCATTAGTAATACAATATTGGTACTATTATAGTAGTATTTTTAAGTACATATTTTATTATACAGTACAGGTTATAGGTTAAAACGATTATACAAATCTATACAGATTAATAACACCTAGGACCGTTACTATTTACAATTTTCATCAACGACATTATTAAATTAATGAACGCGTTACCCTTTGTACGTTTTACCCCATCTTTCCCAATGGAATAAAACGAATGTGGGACGCTGTGTGAACCGACCTACTGTTAGTAGGTTTTTATGCATATGTCACTTTGTGATGCAGCGTTCGCTGTCTCCTTTACTCATATATTATTGCGGGCGGGAAACATGAAAATTAATTGTAATAATTATAAAAATTGATAATAATAAGTAATTTGCGTGTACTTAGAAATGAAGTGCTATTCCTTTGCCTTTACGACTATTTGCCGTGTAATTTAAGCATTTTCTCATCACACAGGAGGGCATTTTGGCGCTCTGCAATGCAATTTACTTACTGGTAAGACACGACCTCACTCGATGCGTAGCAGTTTAGTACTAAAGTACTAGGAATAGAGACAGCTACAATCGTATTGTGTTTGGCTTCCCACTTTGAGATTTCTACCCCGCGTCCAGTATTAATGTCTTTGACTTACATTGTTTAAATTTCATTCTAAGCCCATTCTGACTAAACCCATCCTAAAAAGGTAATCGATGGTAAAGGACATATTTTAAATTTTAAAAACATTTCATTTCACTCAAATAATCGTAGTTCCAAAAAGTAGAAAAATAGAAGATATTGTTAAAAAAATCAGTTTGACTACAGATTAATACTTTATGGATGAAATGCGGAATTAATATTACGAAATTTAACCTAGGGATAATATTGGAATCATGTTATTGACGAAGCGAGCGCAGCGAACGCATGTACAACGTTACGCCTTGTAGAAATTACCTAAAGATGAAAAAGAGAGTGGTCGTTGACCGACCCGCTACACGTGGCGTGGGCCGCCGCGGTGGTCGGCCGCAGGTCGGGGCATGGTGCAGTGTATATAACCTTACTCAACACAGATAAACGTCGGTCGCAGACTAGCAAGTTCATCCAAAGTCAAATTCGTCGTCTCACTCCGCACGCAAGCGATAACACAAACCAGACCGAGACGGAACTTCGTCCGTTGTGACAAAGTCAAATACCACCATCCCTTTCTCACTCGCCGCAAAATCAAGGACAAAAAGAGACGGAGCCTATTGATGGAATGACAAAGTCAAATTTTCAAATAAAATTTCAGGTTTCAGGATTTTTTCTACATCTCTTTTCCTCGTGTAAAGGCATTCTTAGGAGTACAAGAGATGGAAGTAGTATTGCCATGGCATTTTTATATGACAGAGAATTTTTTGTTTTTTTTTTCAAATTTTTAAACTTGATAAAAAAAAAACATTACGATACTTATAAAATATTTTTCAGACCGTAAAGGGATAGTGGATGTATATTGTTTTTCGAGAAACTACACATTACAAAAAAAAAGATTTTTAAATTGATAGTAGGCACACATTATATGTTGACCGGTCAACAATAGGGCATTTTATCACTCCCTTGAAAAGTCATTAATGGTACTGACAAACATCACATGCTCATTAATGAGCAAATGAGCAAGCTTGGTTTGAGCCTACTCATGAATGAGCGTGCTTAAAGCCAACAATTGAACACACAAGCTCTTTATAAGCATGCTCATTGCTCATGTCAAAACAAATATCAACAAATGGAGTGAGTTCAATTCGCCCAGAACTAACTAACTAACTAACCATCACGCCGTTTCCCCGCAGGGGAAGGCAGAGAGGACGGACCGCCAAACAACTCGGTCTTGGCACACACTCTTTGCCTCACTCACATTAATACATAGTCTCATACATTCTCTTCTATTATTCTGACTTTTGACATTGCCCGACTCAAGTATCTGATTCACTTGATCGTGCCATGTCTTCCTCGGACGTCCCCGACTTCTTCTACCATTCTCATTTGCGTCGTATATTCTTCTTACACTACTTTCTTCGTTCATTCGCTCTACATGCCCAAACCATCTGAGGGTCCCTTTCTTAATCTTACTCATTACATTCACCCAGAACTAAACGAAATAATCTTTTAGCTTGAAACGCAATTATTTAAGAATATTCTGACGAAAGAAAATAAAACGGTTGATTTGGGTCGAAGACGTCAATAGATCCGAAAATGACTAAATAATAAAACATAAATGCTAAAATCAATAGACTGTGGATTCATTTTGGAGGAAAAGGAACTTTTGGGGAATTTGGAAAACTATTGTGGGTATTTTAGTGACCTTAGAATAATTAATAATCCAAATACATTCGTGATTCTCATAAAAAATCACGAAAAGCGGGGTTTATTCATCTACCCAGCTGGCCATTTTTGTAATTTTTGCAAAGAATGCGCAGGCGCGAACTGAGATCGGATCGAAATAAGCATGCTCATAAGCTAGCTTGTTAACACATGCTTAGTGGCTTCCCCTTCCACCTGATAATGCAATGATCATGCTCACAAATCAAACGGCTGTTGATTTGTGAGCATGCTCAGTATGATTCACATGATACTAGGTAGCAATTGCTCATTAGCAGCAGGATTTTTGGCTTCTAATGAGCATGTGTGTCCGTGGCGTAAGCCTGTTCAAACACGCTTAGAGCAATTCCCCTTCCACCCGCGAATCCAATGAGCATGCTCAATACTAGCAATGTCACTGACACACATGCTACTAGTATAGGTAGCATTTGCTCATTAGTAGCATGCTCTCTTGCTACTATTGAGCATGACTGTCACTGTCAGATCATAACTCACCAGCAGATTTAAAGCACTGCTTGCACAACTGCATGTAGGCAAAACCGCCAGCCGAATTATTATTATTCCTTTTGTTGGGGCATCGGAATAATAATAATTCGTTATAGACCAGGAGACGAAATAGGTAAACCCTACGTCATAGAGTACACGGATGAAACTACTTTTTAGTGATAATGGACACTTATAAAACCTTGAAAAAGCTGGTCTGCCGGTGCGCAGTTTCAAAACCCAGTCCGTTTCATATCGGTTTCGCTTGCCCTGCTGCATCTAATACACTCGGAACACTCAAAATTGATTTTTTTAATCATTAAAATTTATTTTATTTAAAATCTGGCTTTCTAAGTTTTTAAAACCATATTGAAATAAAAATAATAATAAAATTTTATAAAAAAAAAATTTAAAATTAAAAAAAAAAAATTATCACAAAAAACTGCCAGGCTGCTGGTCGGCAGACCAAAGAAGTCATGAATGAGAAAAATATAGACTACAGTTTTTCGATAGTTTTGATCTTGTATTCGATGTAATCCGTGCAGCAGGGCAAGCGAAGCCGATATGAAACGGACGGGGTTTCGGAAATTTCCGTCGTTTTACGGACGAACGCAGCTCTTACAGCGACGGTGCGTTGGTTTTTCGAACTTCCAACTACTATGGACTATTAGGCAATCTTAAAAGGGCTATAATATTATAAACTTGTACAATAATATTGACACGCGACAGCGGTGAGGGGCACCGCGGCAGGTTTCGTAAGTGGTTTGGCGTCGAACGGCTCACCTGACGGATGGGTACACTCGTAACTCTCAAATTATTTTTTTTTTTTATCATTATAGCTTATATTTTTAAAATATGGCAATCTAAGTTTTTTTAAATATAAATAAATATAAATGAAATAAAAATAATAATAAAGATAAACGAAAAACTTTAAAAAATCGTACACAAAAATTTGCCAGGCTACTGGTCGGCAGACCAAGAAATTCTTAAATGGAATGATCTGGACTATAGTTATTCATTAGTTTCATTCGTGTACTCGATGACGTAAAATATACTATTTTTTACCCCACTTTGACGCCGGCAGCCTGCGAACTTGCCAGGCTGCCGGTTGGCAGATCTGCTTTTTTCTCATTTTCTAATCGACCTTTACCATATATCATATGAAACCATTCCCGTTCGTGTACTCGATGACGTAATTTTTTCGAAAAAAATCGCTGACAAAAAATTTCCATGGCAGCGCGGCTCCTGCCAAGAGGCGCACCGGCAGACCAGCTTTTTAAGATTTTCTAAGTGTTCATTATCACTAAAAAGTAGTTACATCCGTGTACTCGATGACGTAGGGTTTACCTATCTCGTCTCCTAGTCTATTAGGGGTTATAATAATAATTAGTGACTGACCGAAGGTTCGGTTTCGGTTTTGGCAAGTTTCGGCAAAAAAATCTAGTCCTGGCATCAGTTTCGGTTTCGGCAGAAAATCTGCCGCACCGAAGCTCTGCGTTTGTGAATTATCGCGCGTCGTTCGGCTGCTTTCGGGTGAGTTCGTGGCTTGTGTGTCACCCGCCATCATCAGCTGAGTTCGCCGACCGGTCCGGCGTGATTGTGCTGTGTTAATTAATGAGGTCCTTTCTTTTACAAAAAATTGTCAATAATCAACATTTACATATTAATGAAAGTTTTGATTATTGAAATTTTTTTTCCCCAAGAAGTAGTAGACATGTTTTGTTAATTTTTATAATTTTTTTGTTTTATAGCAGTAATATAAAAAAAAAAATTTCTTTCACATACTTCAATTATTATGTCTTTATTATACTGCCTATATAAGCGTAAAACATAAGCCAAATTTCAGTAAACAATAGATTTTTAACATGTCTTAAAAAGTGTCGGTTTCGGTGTCGGCCGAAACTGAGACAGTTACCGAAGATTCGGTTTCGGTTACGGTAGAAAGTACTGTTTCGGTCGGAAACTCATAATTATAATAACAATGATTAATAGTTCGGAAGCACGCGGACAAAGATATTCAAATACAAAAGAGATATGCTATGATGTCCGCGCGACTGTCGCCGAACTACGACCTAATCAGCATAGTTTGCATTCAAAAAGAATTTGTTTATTTTCTTGATTTTTTGAAGGTGTGCATTATTATTGGTTAACAATACAGTTTGAATACGGAAAGAATTCGTTCGTTTAGTTTAGCGTTCGTTTAGTTTATTCATTAATTTAGTTTATTCGTTAATATTGGTAAACAACACCGGCGACACCCGGAAGCGCAGTCTCACCTAGTAAAAACGGCGGATAGCACATCTCCTTATATTTCAATATCTTTGCATGCAGTCCTGCAAGCAGTTCTGTAAATCGGTTGGTAATCAGCAGGACGGAGTCTGAAATATTATAAAAAAATGCTATCTGATTCGCCTTGTATGTATATGTATGTGATGTCTTTTGTTTCCCAAATTTTTATTTTTCATTTTCCCGTACTATTTTTCTTGTATACTCACTCACTCAGAAAAAGTTTTTCTTGTATACTCGATGCTTAACTGATTCTAGAACCTAACACTCAACTGTATCATCTATCTATCTATATTAAAATATAATATTATTATATCTATTAATAAAAATGAATCGCCCAAATGTATGTACGCGCATAACTTCCGAACGACTATACCAAATTGGATAATGCTTTTTTTGTGATCGTTATTGTCTGAAATTGTATAAAAAATTCCAATAGGTGGTACGCGAGCTGTTTGAAAACTAAATGTACCGGGAATTAATTTAAGGAACGCGGGAGGGGGGGAGGGGAACCAGGGAGGTGAACCTGGTAGGGGGAGGGGAACTCGGGAGGGGGGTTTGCATGACGGGGGAAGGGGGGGAGTGGATTGGGGAGAGGAAAGGTGGAGGAGGCGGAGTGGAAACGCGAGAGGGGAAGAGGACGCGGGAGAGGAATAGGGGGAGGGGGGCGGAAGGGGAACGGGACGAATGGGAAAGGACACACAGGGAGAAACAATTTCTTTATTAAATGGTATAGCAACGCATGCCGGGTACCGGCTAGTAGTTTATAATTATATAATTATGTAATTTGTGAATCTTAACTTTATTTTATATACATATATGTATAAATGAAACCTGCCAATTTGACTGTCCTAGAACGGGAGACCTTCCTAGTTAGACAGTCAAAGCTTCCTTATACTGTTAATATATTTTTATAGCAAACAAATAAATAAATAAAAAGTACCTAGTGCGTTTTTCTCGGCGAACGTGTTTTCTAACGTTAGGTTAAATTAACGGTCTCAATTTTAATACAATTAAAAATACATAAGGGGGCATACCTTAATTACTTGAGCAGTTTTTATTCCAATCTAGACCCCTCCCCCCCCCCTTGGTGAGATACATTTGGGCCACTTCGTATATTCTTTTTCAAGTAACGTGAGATTTCACTGGACCCCCCCTTTTTGAACTCACGTAATTAATGACGTCCGCCAGACAAATCAATCTACACGTAGAGGCATGCTCGTGTGACGTCATTCTCGGACTGTTTGCCTCGAACTAATCGTATATCACATTATGGAAAAAAAAACTATAATTTATTTTTTATATGAACGAATAAAAAGTGAAGTTTGAATAAAAAGTGGTGAATAAAAAGTGAACACATAATGTGAGCGCATGCGCGTTCATCTTTCTCGCTGGAGAAATATGTAGTTGCCGCGAACGCCACTTTTAGTTATTTTTTGGGAAAAAAACTATATATTTTTTTTATATGAACGAATAAAAAGTGAAGAGACAGTGTTTTTCCGAATTCATTAAATAAAAGGACAGTGTTTTAAAATTTTTTACATTTCTCTACATTTTTATTTAAAATGTTTGTGGTAAGCTTTTTTTCCTGTTTGAAGCTTAATATATGTCAATTTTTAAATTAAAGCATATTTCAAATACAAAAATCTAGAAGGTTAGGTATTTCATCTATTTTCTACAATGATATTTGTTTTGACGACATTTTCAAAATTAAGAAATATATAGGACGTTTAAAATAGATACCTTAAAATACTGAAAATCTGAGAAAGTTGATTCAACCACGTTACAGACGATCCAATTTGGTTGGACGATTGGTGGTTGAAAGGTGGTTGGATGCTCTGGCCGTTGGAACAGCCGTCCAACCAGTCACGTTCCCTTACCGCATACAACACATCCACAGGTTCACCTTTACGGTCGACTCAATCAGAATGATACAACCGCTCAACCCAAATTGAGTCATGCAGGGATCAGATTACTTAGGTTTCCTGTACTATGTTAAGGTAGGATTAGATCAAACGAGCAAATGCTCATTCAATGTCTGCTCTTGCAAATTATTTTGGTGTAAACGTTTATAGAGCATCATTTCAGTGCTCCGAGTGTGTTCGCCGAAATTTAGGAGAATGCTTTAGAATGCTCGTTCGTTTGAAGTAAACGCCGCAAGTGCGCCCAAACAATTGCCTAGAATCCTAGAGCCTTCGTGTTCAGAAACGAACGCTCCCCGTGGCGGTCTCTTCAAAGTGTTCTTGTGTTCTCGGAACTCGACTTGTTCGTACTAATTATGGATTGGAGTGATGAAAAATGTCTAAATGAAAAATTCAGATGTCGGTGGGATCAAACTTATGGAAAATAAAAATAAGTAATAATAACTTATGGAAAATAAAATAAAATATAAAAATAAGTATCTTCCTTCATTTCTTTTTCGATAAATGTCATAGTGTATTGAACACTACCACCGATTGTTAAAAAATGACCAATGAGCATTCGCGCACCTGATTTAAACATCCCTAGAGCATTTTCAAATGTTCTAGCTCTTGATGTTCTCGTTCTTGTTCGTTGGTATTCTTTTGGTGTAAATGAAAACGAATTACCATCCAATAGAGAACGCTCTTGTTCCAGCTTTAGATCTCGATGCTCGTTTGGTCTAATCCCACCTTTAGGCAAGTAAATGCTCATACAATACATGACGAGGAACGAATGAGATTCAGAATTCCTTCACAAATTAATAAGATGCCTGCCCTGTCCAGCCTTGAACCTTTCTTTCACTTTCTACCTTCGTTTCTAAATTCTATATTTTCACTTTTCAATTCTCACACTGGATAGCTTGGTGTTTACTAACCTCTCTTCTCTACGCACTAAAGGTATTAAAGGGTACCGTTGATAGCTCACTTGTAACCTCTCCTCCGTTCGCATTAACGACGGACGTACCTAACCATCAACCATAGAAATCCAAAATGTCTATGGGCATCCAAATTGTTTTTTGTATGAAGATTTTCAGGAAATTTCAGTTTAGCAGTGCACTGCACGGCGATTTCCTGAAATTTTTCATACGAAAACCATAAATTCGATTTTTTTTTAAAATTTTGTTCAATAATGCCTTTTTTATATTAGCTCTTTAGCATACCAAAAGTCACAAGCCGCCACTGGTTGAGGGAGACCTTTTTACCTCTCCAGTCGGACTCTCTCGACCCATAACCTTTTACCGCAGTGGGGGGGATAGATTCATACGTCCGTCACTCCTGGATACATTGACCCCCAGATTACAACCTACCTTTTTCCGTCTCAGAACTTCTTCTCCTTCCTTTCCATAAAAAGACCCCCACACAGGTTCCCCAAAGATGGCATAGGTCCTGAGGGATTTTTTTCTCAGGGCCTTCTTTCTGGAACTAAAAAAAAGTGAGTAAAAAAATTTTTTTTGGTTTCAAATCCAAATTTAAGTTTCGTATGAAAAAGGGAGCGCAGCCATTCCTCATCGGGCGGCGTTTTGTCCATACAAACGTATTTCTCAATTTCCTTTCTGGATTTTGGAATATTTTTTGAATATTTAATTATTTTTTGCTTCAAATATTTTTTTAATATACCTACTATACTAGTACCTAATATAGATATACCCAGTGGCGTGCACAGAGTTTTTGATCAGGGTAGGCAGTAGGAAAACCGCCGAATTGGTTTAAATTCAAATAAATAAAAAAGAAACTTGTCACAGATAGCTCCCTTCGTACAAGTTTTCGCTAAGTGTGCTTGCTGCTGGCTGTAGATGGTGTAGGTTTGGATTATCTAAGCTACTTAAATATACAAATAATAATAATAATAAATAATCGCTTCATGTATGCGTATTATCACAAGCCAATTAATGGATATCCGAGGTGGCGTTGATAAAAGCAGTTGGCGTTGTCTCACTTTCATACTTCAGATAACAACAGATGTCACTGTCGCCACTGATTGCCATTTGTTAATTTGTTCCAGAAAGCACTGCCTGATACTAACAAAAAAACCTCATAGAAGCAAATTCAAACGACAGTTCTACCCTATGCTACGTGCATTTCGAAAACATTGATATTATATCTTGTATGAAGTTAGCTCTAAGCAGAAATAATTCCTGCATTTTAGTGAGGTAGTCGGAGGGCGCGTGTAGTTTTTAGTTACAGTTTATGTCACGTTTGTAGTATGCCGTTTGATGTGGCGCTCGCGTAGTTTTGGTTGCTCAGCTTTGTCGCGCTTATTTTTGAAAGTGTGTATTTATTTTTAGTAATAATTTAATAAATTATAATATTATTTAGATTCTTACGTTTTACAAATACGCTAGGGTAGGCAGTGCTTATGTGCCTATATGGAGTGCACGCCCCTGCTGTAGATAGACCATACTAAGTTACTTCTTGTGGAGTTAGGACTCTCAAAAATTCTTAAAATTGCATGGTTTAAACGCCATCCCTAAATATACAAACTAGACAATGTATTTAAAAAAATCAAAACGAACAGACATTGATTATTTCTTCCAATTCAGATAGTAAAAAAAATCTTAAAAATCGGTCCAACTTTAGGGGAGAAAAATGGGAAATACCAAACCTCAATTTTGATGATTTTTTTAGGTATTATCAGCCTGAGGTGCAGATGTCCTTTTCATTACGTATTTGGGGGAGGAAGAGCAACAGTGACAGCAACAGTTTGGTAAAATACCTATTGTTCAAACTTTGAAAAGGTTGTTAAATCCTTCTTAAAAACAAAATATTCCAATTATAGTGATTTATTTTTGAGATATTATGCCGTGTTAGGCTACCTCCATTTTTAGTCTACCGTCACATTCTTTTGGTCGTGAAAATCTCATACCAAAATATTTTAAATATCTTATTGAAAACATTTGTTGATATTTTTGACTAATTTCTGCAAAGTAGGAAAACGCACTACGCAGTTCCTACGTCGAATTAAACTCACAAATGTACCTAACCCACAGGGCCAGTAGCCAGTACCTACCCACAAAGTTTCCACGCAGTTCCTATGACGTAGGGTAGTACCTACCTAACAATGATATTATTTATAGACTCTGCCTGGAATTAATATTCTTACAACCCCCAACTAAAACTTGTAGGTGTTCTTTGCGACCAGTGCACATTTGAAATACCTATTGTTAAATTGGCATTAGGTTTTGTAAAAAGGGTTGCTTTTTAATAAATACCTGCTCAGACCCGTGTAAAATGACGGGACATTACAATTTAAATTTTTAATTCAATCGAGGTGGATCCTGCAGACAAGCTGGCTTTTGATAGCTTTGTTGGTCTGATAAAAATGTAAAAATTGCTTGTAATAATTAACTTTTCATTGAAAAATAAATAATTTAAAATACAGAAAAAAAAGTCTGTTAAAATATTATATTATAGGTATTTAGGTACCTACTTTATCGCTTCTCTGAATTGTTTCCCAATCAGTTAAAATTTTGAAAATTACTCTTAATTTTTTTGTTACTTATTTTTCGATCTCTGTCGTTACGCAAGGAAAGAATCGTCGGATGGCAGTTAAAATGTGGAGCATAGAAGGCTCACTTTAATCTAGACAGGGCGCTGCTCTAGCACTGAGCTAATGAGACCCTTCCCTTTCGGTCATATTTAGCTGTATCATACTTCAACTAAGAACTACCTACATTATCTTTAAAAAGATAGCGGCCAATAAAAGATGTGTGAAGAAAATGAAGATATAGTGGGTAAAATGATACAGATATATATGACCGAAGGGGATAGAGTCCCATTAGCTCAGTGCTAGAGCAGCGCCCTGGCAAGGCTAAGGTCCTGGGTTCAATTCCCAGATGCGACCGTATCTTTTTCTGTTTCAAATTTTAGATTAAAAGTCGCTAATATTGTCTTCAATGATTAAATATTACAATTTGAGGTTTTACTCATTAAGTTTAAAAAATCAGAGTGTGCAGGGGTAGAAGTGAAACCTTCAGATAACTAATGTGGATAATCGCTATTTTTCGTTTCATCGACTTTCAAATCACAACGGTGCTAAAGAAGTTTTCACTTCATAACCGTAGGTAGAAAGCTACAGATAGGTACCAAAAAAAAAATTTAAATCTTTTTCAAGTCTTTTGATTTTAATTAACTAGATAGGTACCTACCTACTTAAATTTTGATGCATATTATACATTCATAAATAATTTGAGACATATCTTTTCCACGAAAAGGGCATTGGTATTAAGTAAACTTCAAAAAGCAAGGGTAACAAATAAAATAAATAGATGTTTTTTATTAGCCTTAGCCTAATTGTGTATTTGTTTAGGTGAATGTATCCCAACAACATGTTATTGTAAATTTAACAATAATTGGATTGTGATGCAACAGTTAATGGCTGCCGACATCTCACGATGACCGTTGCACCTGTTTATCATCTGAGTCATAGCTGCGCCATAGGTACTAATAATTCCTAATAATATGATAGGTCAATTTTTCTATTAGGTAGGCTCCTACAAAGTAGAGTCCGACAAAGGTGACATTCATTACGCAATAAAAACATAAGCGGTCCAATACACATGAATTCTTTGTTGTTCATTCGAGTTTTATGACTGGATGCATTAATATTTCAACGCGTCTCTCGGTCGCCTGCGCTGGTTAGTACCTACCGGTTCCTATCTACCCACTCTGGCATTTCGGGTACTTTCCTCATCCAGTATTAGATTGCCACCCATTTTAAGGCGCGCACAAATAAGTCGAATGAACCTTATTTAGGTCGAAGGGCAAAATTCTCTCGACACGTGTGGCTGCAGCACAATATCCAACAACTGGTGGCTCGTGCATGGTCCTCTTCTCCCTTCTCCCGAGCCCGATGCTCACCGGGCGGTACCGGCAGCCAACTATACCAGAACCATAGAATATAGAAGTAAGAAGTGATGGCATCTCACCTTATCTATTCTTTGGTGACCCCGACAATTGATCCCCTGAAATGATATTTACCTACTATAAAATTATTATTTTTTGTGCATTATTTACCAATTTCAAACGTAAAAGATATTCAGTTCGACTTCAAAAATGTCCTTAATAAAAAGTTGGTATGAATTATGAATATCAAAGGAATTTATACACAGTGGCAATTTTTTTGTTCGTATGCGCTGGTACATAGGTACAGTAAATAGAGGAGCAGATTTTTCCTTGATGCATTTGAATTAAAATATGTTTTATTTTTTTGTTATTCGGCGGTAAATCCTCTCTGCACATTTCTACGGGGTCACTTAGTTATATTTTGTGTAATTATGTATAACGTATTTTCCCTAAAGCGACTGCACATTTTACCTATACTATAAGTACGCTGGGGGATGAATTGTCGGGGAGGATTATTATTATATTATTGATCTATTTCATAGAATCTATGAAATGAATGGACTGGAATCTGAATGGACTTCAACATCCTTTCTATAAATTGACCACAGAGACTCATAGAATAGATCAGATGAGAACACACCATTAAACCGGGATCACATCAAACCCCATTCTATGGTCTATTCCATAGAACGAACCGTTTGTAAAATGGAAAAGAATTGTTGCGCGTTCACACTTGCTATATTTTTTGCTCTATTCTATGGTCGATTGTATATAATGATTCTAATGATCTAAGATCTGGACCCCTAGTACGGTCGATCGATAAGGATTGTATCGACAACTTTCGGTAACTTCTCACCTTTCCCTAGCATGACTGCAGATCGCCAACGAATAAATAACAGTTCACAATGACTAATTACTTATTAATTAATATATTCGACGCCAAATGTTGTTTGTACGTTGGTGATCTGCAGGTTTAATAGGATACAGGCTTTTCTATGGAGTAGAAACTGAAAGTTAAATGGTCCTCAACTTTCGTTGGATTCTTACTCAATAGATCAGATCTGAACGCATCATTACCCAATGTATTGTGTAATGGCGCGTTCCCACCTTATCTATTATAAGATCTAATTATTATTTTTAATTGATAAAACTAACGTTTAAACAAGATTTTTATGCATAGCACAAAGGGTAGATAACAAATATTATAATCATAATAATAAAGATTATAATATTTGTTATCTACCCTTTGTGCTATGCATAAAAATCTTGTTTAAACGTTAGTTTTATCAATTAAAAATAATAATTAATATTTGACAAGTTAAAGTATTTCAGCAAAAAATGCAGATATAATTAGTCTCGACGCCACCTAGCGGGAGATTTAGTATTAACAATACCTCTCTCACAAAAATAAAGTTGGTTGTTTTCAGTTGGAAAAATGTAATAATAAGTAATTGTCAAATGAAACACTAGTATATATTGAATTATTTGGCGGGTATTAGATAAGCCGCCATAGCTCAGTGGTCAGAGCTGCTGACCGGCAATCAGAAGGTCACGGGTTCAATTCCCGTTGGCGGCCAGTATCTTTTCTCGGAAGATTTTTTCAATGTAGATGAGTGTTTCAGGCTGATAATTATCGATTATAATATTTGTTATCTACCCTTTGTGCTATGCATAAAAATCTTGTTTAAACGTTAGTTTTATCAATTAAAAATAATAATTAATATTTGACAAGTTAAAGTATTTCAGCAAAAAATGCAGACATAATTAGTCTCGACGCCACCTAGCGGGAGATTTAGTATTAACAATACCTCTCTCACAAAAATAAAGTTGGTTGTTTTCAGTTGGAAAAATGTAATAATAAGTAATTGTCGAATGAAACACTAGTATATATTGAATTATTTGGCGGGTATTAGATAAGCCGCCATAGCTCAGTGGTCAGAGCTGCTGACCGGCAATCAGAAGGTCACGGGTTCAATTCCCGTTGGCGGCCAGTATCTTTTCTCGGAAGATTTTTTCAATGTAGATGAGTGTTTCAGGCTGATAATTATTGATTATAATATTTGTTATTATAAGATCTATTTCATAGAATCTACGAAATATATCAGTGAGAATAGGATTTCTATGCATTCAAACGCCCGATATAAAGAGAAAGCCAATGTCGAATCTACTTCAACTTTCGTTCTATTCTACATAGAATTAGGAAAGTGTTAACATTTAACAATCCTTATATAATATCCTTAGGTATATAAGATCATATAGTATCTCACGTGAGATCCCAGCTTTGGAGGGAAAAAAAATTGGGTTACCTACTAGCATTGAAAATCTAATCGATCATGGAGGAGCTATTTTGCGTGATAATTAGGATTACGAAAATTGTCACATCTAAAAATTACCGTAGTTAGGTATAACAATAATAACCTTTTTTCAGAGAGTAGGTACATTACATTATTTATAATATTTATAACACTTATCATGCATCGATTCCCTATATGTATGTCACTAGTTGACAAAGGCCTCCTTCGACAACTCTCGCCATTTCTCTCTATCATTAGCTACTCTTGTCCATGTACCACCTGCTATGGCTTTGATGTCGCCAACCCACCGTCTAAATGAGTTTTCTCTTCTTGTCACTTGTGAACCAATTCATGACTAATTTTGACAAATTTTCACTTCCTCTGATTGTGTGGCCTGACCACTTCCACTTTAGCTTTTTTATTGTTTTTATGACATCTTTTGTTCTTGTTTGTCTCTTAATGGATTCAATTTTTATTCTATCGGACAGTCTTTCCCTATCATACTTTTTTCCATGGAGTTTTGGCAAGTTTCGAGTTTCTTATTATGAATTTTTGTGAGTGTAGTGTAGTTTGACAACAATAAGTAAGTACAGGAAGTACACTACAATTACTGGAATACATTACAATTTTAATACCCATTCACTTTACACTCTATCAATTTAATCACCTTTCAGACAAAACATAATATATCTCTATTTTCTAAATTAGCGGCATTGTATGTACAAGATTAATTAATAAGTTAATTAATAAATAAATTAGTGTGATCTATATCAAACAACTCCTCAAATTTTTCATTTTCTAAGAATTCTCTAACTTCTTCATCTTCTTCTTGCAACCCAATCTAACTATATATCATTTTCTTATAGAAGATCTGTGTGCATAGTATTAAGAGCAGGCATAACATGATATATTTTTTACATATTTTTATTTACTATCTAAGCAGCTTTGTATGTAGGTATGTATAAGACTGATTACTCTGACTTATATACCAATAATTACTTAATATATTAATAATAACTTCTCTTTTCCAATAACTCTTTAACTTCTTTAACTTATTCTTATAATCCAAAATAACAACATAAACCGGATCTGCCATACGTTCAAAAACGTGCAAAAACCTGGCGCCAACTCCGAAGGGGCGCCGTGAGAAAATAAATTTTGTATTAAAATTTAGTTATAACATTTCCTGAATCGTTTAATAATTACCCATAGTACGGCATAATTATTACACTCTAGCAACACTTTCCAAAGAAACAGAATGCGCGCGCATCTGGTTGGTGTCAACGGTTTACGAATTTATAGTCAGTTACAGAATTTTTCTACAAATTCCATATATTTAGTTTAAACGTAAGATCTATTTTTCCATATATCTTTTACCGTCTTTTACGACGAATGGGTGCGATCCAAATTCAATAACCAATCACAGCGCCGTATTTTTGTTCAAAAGAATCAAATAAACCGACTTGCGCCTTCAAAATGCTGACAATTTTAGTTGTTTTATTTTGTACGATTTAAGTCTCTAGGACTGACTGTTTGACATATTATTTGAAGTTCGTTAAATTGTTAAATATATAAGTAATATCTATTAGATTTGTTGGATTTGTTATTTTACGGTGTCAGTATTGTGTTTAGTATTTGTAAAGTGTTTGTTCGCTCAACACGTCAACACAGGGGAAATGCAAGGTACAAATTTGAGGTTATATTCTTATTAGATTTTAAAATTTATAACTAAATATAAAAGTACTGTGGATTACAATGAATAGAATAATAATTTTAAAAAAACTTTTAGGCTCGCAGAATCTAAAACGTAGAATTAAAGAGCAGAATGACATTAAAAAACTCGTTTCCATTGGGAATTTTTTTATTCCAATTTCTCCAGCACCGATACAAAAAAATGTCCCGCGCAATGACGTTACAATGGTCCTGAGCACATCTAAACAGATATCTTTCGCACAAATTCCTACGGTCGAATTATTAGAAGGTAAAAATAACGTTACTGATAGCAGTTTAAATTTAATTCTGTTTTCAGAGCTTGAATTGAAAGATCCCGGATGCTGGCCAAAGTTATCTCAAAATTCCATTAGTTTATTAGTTCAGGAAGGTCCTGTACAAATGAAAGATTTTGATTTTCCTATTACGAACAAGCGTAAATTTAATACTAAGTATTATTACAAGAAACTGCCTAATGGAGAAGAATTACATAGATCGAGTGTGAGAGCTACCGCCAGGTCACTTGGAAAAGTTACACCCTTTATATGCCTTGATTTTATTTGATAAATTAATGTAAACCAAAAAAATAATTACATAAAAAAAATATAAAAATTGGGGTGAATCAATTTTTAATCAAAATAAACATGTAGGGTGGGGGGGCGCCATCGGTACCTACTGCACAGGGCGCCAGATTTCGTAGATCCGGCCCTGAACATAAACTCTCGTATTGTAGAAGAATCTGTGTGCATAGTATTAATTAGTGAATATTTTCAACCAATACTAATTAATGTAATCCGAAAACTATAAACTTTACCCGCTGTAACACACGGTCATCCCTAGCATGGAGGGAGAAATATCATAAAAAAACTATGTGTACTTTCGATTTTTCATGTATTAAATAAATACATAAAATACAGGTATCACAAAGTTTCCGTTTGATAGTTATCCTAGTTTCACTGTTTTTCATTATTTCTTTCAAACTCCAATATTGTTTCCTAGCATTTTCAATACGTTTGTCTATTTCTTTTGTGGTTAAATCTACAGGAGAAATTATTTGACCTAGGTCAAATACCTTGTTAGGTATACATAGGTATAAGTAATAAGTAGGTAAACGAAAGGCGGGCAGACCTAGACTGAGATGGGAGGATGATGTCAGGAAGGATGCAAGAGGATTACTCCATATTGCAGATTGGAAGACGACGGCCGAGGAAAGAGGGCGGTGGAGGCTTATTTTGAAGGAGGCCAAGGCTCGAAATGGGCTGTAGCGCCATTGAAGAAGAAGAAGTAATAAGTAGGTATCTATTGCAACGAGAGTTGAGTCACAGATGGATTCCTTGAATAGGTATATCACGTTAAAACATGTTTTTCGACTACAGAAAAGATAATTCTAGTAAGATCAAGAATTCAAATTCAATATAATCATAAAAAAGAAGCTTTTCAGAAAACCATAAAAACTTTATGAATATTTTAATCCGTCGCAGTTTTTCCCTAAAAACTACAAGCAGGCGCGAGCAAGGAAATAGTCGGTTTCTCGGTGACATTTCTCATGGTCATCACTAGACATCGGATTATATGCACTAACAAAGTGCCAAAATATGCATGCAAATATGCACTAAAAAAGGCCGAAATATGCACTAAAAACTCTTGATATGCCTAAAATATGCACAATGCTAAATCAAAATACCATTTTTATTTTTGTATATTTTAATTAAAGACGATACAAAAACAGCGAAATATTCTTAAAATTATGCGTTGTTTTTGTGACAATACATAATTAAGTATTTTTCCAAATTTTCGGGCTAAAATTTTTGATGTTTGTCACCCAAAATGCCGAAAACGACTTCTATACGTCAACTGACGTCATCCGACCAAATTTAAAAAATTTGGCGACATTTCTGGAGATACCTTTAGAGGCAGGGTATGTATGACCTGTGCCGTTGATGTAGGCACTAAAGTTCTTCATGTCTTCAAAACTCGGATTTTTAAACAAAATAGCGTCTAACTTTTCACGAATCTTTTCTGATATTGAATTGGCGTTGGCGGGTTCAATCATTGTTTCCAGTATTTCTATTGATTTAAATAGAGGAAGGTTTTTTGTTTCCAATTTTTCTATGGCATCTGGTAACTTGTGGAAATGTGTTGAGATGAGGGCGATATTCTGTTTAATGGATGCGTCTTCAAATGCTAAATATGCACGATTGAGAAAAAAAGGCTAAAATATGCATTAACGCCGAAATTAGAGAGTTATATGCATTTGCATATGCAAATATGCAAATGCATATAATCCGATGTCTAGTCATCACTGTCGGAAGTGTACATTTATTATACGCAGCAATAAAAACAAAAAACACACACTTACATGTGTGTTTTTGGGTCAACTGTGATTGCGACCTGTAATATATACCTAATACCTCTCTAACTCTGAGGAAAAAGTAGAAATAATTAGATAGGTAGGTACCTACCTAATTGTCTCGCCGTGTCAAGTGTTTTTTGTGTCAAGTGCCAACCCTAGGTTGACTGCTTTACACATTACTGTATTATACCAGGTTATCAGAAATCTGATGTAAATAGATACCTCTAAAAATACAAGTCAACAGGGTATTATTGGAGGAAGGAAAAATTGATAAGGATACATTAGTTTCGAGTAAAGAATATAATTTCCGTACACGTGGATTTAGACCAAACGAACTTCTAGCCAACTCTTGCAAATTATTATGGTGTAAACAGTTATAGAGCATTCTTTTGATTCTCCGAGTGTATTCGCCGAAATTTGGTAGAATGCTCGTTTGTTTGAACGTGAAAAGTTGCCTCCAGCATTCGGATGTGGTAGACTGGGTTTTCAGAAATTGCGCCTACTGAGCCGGCAAGCGACATGCAGCGCATGAGGGCAGGCAGCCAGCATTTTTGCTGATCTACAAGTGGTGTTCTCTCAAAGCGTTCTTGCGTTCTTGAAACTTGCGTCGACTTGTTTGTACCAGTAGGTTGTAGGTAGTCAATGAGAGCGATATTTTGATTTCAAGTACCTACTGCATTTATCGTTTTGACTCGATTACAGAAAAAGAAAAGAAGGAAGAGACTTTTTATAATAGAGAAGTCCAGTCCATTTTTTTTATTTTTTTTTATGAAAAATATTACAACATAGGCATTGAACCCATATTTCACCTCTGTTATTCATAGAATTGAGATCGTCACAATACAAACACTTAGCATCAGAAGCATTGCTCCTATCTGGACTTTGTCAGAACTGTCATCATACAATGGTTCATTTTCTTCCTCCGAGCTCGACATTTGTACCTCTTTAGATTTTGACTTTGACTTTTTGCCATTGCCCTTTCGTTTTTTACTTTCATCAATGGTCTTTTCAATTTTATCTTGTTTCTTTTTTAAATAATCTTGCAATTCATTTTGTACGGGGATGAAGTAAGCAATGTCGGCGTAGCAGCCTTTCTGCCTCGGTTAGTGTTTTTTTAAATGTTATTTCTAGTATTGGAGACAATAGAGAAGTCCAGTCCATTTTTTTTATTTTTTTTAATGAAAAATGACTCTCTAACTTAAATTACTGAATATATTTTTTTTTAGAGTTAGTTTTAATAATTAAAATAATTTTCAAAGTTTTAATTTTTGGAGATCCCTCGAAAACACCCATATCTATGGTGAATTTTGTGACGTCATCTACTAAAATAACGATTCACTATTTTATGATTTTTATGTTGGTTTTCTTGAATCTCACATAGATTTGCGCAGGCGCGCGGCCATCTTGTTTATTATAACGCGTTGATTGGCTAATGGCTTATTTATTGCAAATGGCGAAATCAAATTCTTTGCAAAACAATTAATGACGTTGATGAATTTTACTTGCAGTTTTATGTTTTTGATAATAATTTTCGTTTAAATGATTAATTCACTGTGATATTAGTGTAATTCAGCATAAGTACCAATGCTGCCTTTACTTTTTTTCAGTTTTAGTCCTTAAATAATGTTTTGTTGGTGATTTAGTTACGTTTGGTTTTTAGGTTACTGACATTACATAATCAAAGGTTTACTTCTCTATAATTTTTATGACTTTTCCGCGTGAATTTAATAAAACTTCCATAAAAGTAATATTATTTAATAATGTAAAAGCCTATGCATGTGTAAATAAATACAAATTCGAGAAATCAACGCATTAATTGCGTAAAACCGAGTCCAAGATGTCGGATTTTTTCAGTTATTTTTTCGGAATTATTATAATATTTTTTTATCGTTTTTAATTGTATGAACGAGATAAAAAGTGAAGTGACAGTTTTATTCCAAATTCATAAAGTAAGAGGACAGTTTTTTTTTTAATTTTGAATTTTCCTAATTTTTTCGACCATTTAATAGAATATGTTTACAGACGGCTGTTTTTTTTAAATTTTTTCATTTTGAAACTTAAAATACTGCATTTTTCAAACACAATCGTATATGTCAGATACAAAAATCTAAAAGGCAATTCTATCAACTTTCTATAAAGGTATATGCTTTTACGACATCTTCAAAAATAAGAAATATATAGAACATTGGCTTGTGTCATACCTAAATTCCTATATAAATGACCCAAATGAATTACAATGAATCATCAGTGAATCTTCCATCGTGACGTCACCATGACAGCTTTACACAGCATACCAACTTAACGCTGTGTTTTAACGAGAATATTAAAAATGCACTTTTTAATATTTTTTTAAAAACTGTACGTTTAATATTATTAAATAAAGGTTATATATTCAGAATCAGCGTTTATTGGTCTATATGAACATTTTTTTTTTAAAGCCATAATAGTTTTTACTGGAGTTCCTTATTTCCATAAGTTGGATCCCACATCTGAAATCTTGGTATCTGAAATTTTGGTACGCATCTATCATTTGTAGACATTTTTCATTACTCCAATACATAATTAGTAAATTATGATTTAAGATTTTACTAAGATTTCAGATGTGGGATCCAACTTATGGAAATTATAAAAAGTCTCTTCCTTCTTTTCTTTTTCTGTAATCGAGTCAAAACGATAAATGCAGTAGATACTTGAAATCAAAATATCGCTCTCATTGACGGACATGGTGTATTGGAACGAGATGTTTAGATATTGCCTGATTTAAGCATCAATATAATTTACATTAAAGATCAAGAAAAAAACGTTCATGTTCCAGCTCAAGCTCTGTGCTCGTTTGGTCTAAATCAGAGGTTCTCAATGTGGGCGATAACGCCCCCTTGTGGGCTTTCGGACTTTCAGGGGAGCGGTAGAAGACCAAGAGAAAACCGCCTTGACATATAAGGTCATGGGCGCCCGGAGGGGGAGTGTGGGGGGGGGGGGGGGGGGGGCAAGGGGGGGCGCTTGCCCCCCCCTGGATTGATTGAAAATAGTCAAATAATGTTACTTTTATTTTAAATCACTTTGTGTTAGCATAAAGAAAGTGTGGAGACAGAACGTTGCCCCCCCCCCCCCCTAGAAAATTTTCTGCGGGCGCCCATGTATAAGGTAGACCTCATAAGTTATACATTATGTCTGGTAATGTCATATTATCGTTAAAACAAGCTTATGGGTCCAAGTGGTTAAGAGCGTGGCATATTATTCAAAATTGGAATTAGAAATGCTAGAAAGTAAGTCAAAACCATCGTCGTACCATCGAAAATTGAATAAAAAATTTTAGTCAACAAAAATGGTTCGGTAGACATCCCATTTTACGCGTTGCATCCGAAAGCCCTTCCGTGACGTCACGTCTGAGGTCGCGGTCGGAGGATGCAGAGGACGGTCTCGGTGGGCGGGTGGGTGGCAGGGGAGAGGGGGAGGCCCGACAGCGGGCTGGAGGTCCTCGAACCCGGGCCCTCTCGTCCCCCCTGCCCCCTCACCCCCCGCCAGCTAACCCCTCTGCTCTGGGGATCGGGGAGGTTGTGGTTCGAATACCTATTGCGTTTCCCAACATTCATTCGTATTTTCCAATACTTAGTAAAAATATTTTCCTCTATCTTTTTCTTATCAGAGGTTGTCTATCATCATGTTAACATTTTTGCTGCAGAATCGGGACAAGAGTGGTTGTGGTTCAAATACCGTGATATTTTCAAACAATAATATTTAAAAAAAAACGAGTGTGCTTTAGACCACACGACTGACGTAAAACTTCACTAACTTATAAAACAAGAGAGAAAGAAAAGTGCCCGCGCTGTGCTCTCTCTTGCTCCTACAGTGTGATATAGACAATAGGCCTGCACTGTATCTTAGATATACGAAACGTAACTGGCTATGAGAGAAAGTGAGAAACAAAATGTGTGCTCGCACCTCTCTCTCTTGCCCCTACAGTAAATACGAAACGTAACTCTCTATCTTTCTATCTTCACTAACTTACATCTCCCTCTCAACTTCCGTTCGCCTCACCCTTTTCGTAACGCTCTCGTCACGCATTCACCAGCTTAATCCCCAAGTCAAGCGTGCGTAAAGAAGTTTTACTTCAACAATCGAGTGCACTTCACACGCGGTAAAAGTGAAACCTTCACCACGCAATCTCAACCAATGAATGAATCTCAACCAACCTTGAATAGTGAGCTCATAATCAAATGCAGTAAAGTTTCATTCTATCTCATTATCTCGCAGACTAAATCCTGTAGATGTATGTGTTTGTCTCTTTTTAGTGTCGCTAGTTTCCGTTTCACTGAGTTTCAAATCACAAAGGTGCTAAAGAAATTTTCACTTAAAAAATCCATAGTTTATTTGTAGTCCACTAAATAACACTAGCTACGTCATCGACACCATAGATAATTTTTGATCTGTACTTACCTACAAAATTTGTTCTTTGTTCGTTATCGAAATGAGGACAAAAATGCACCGTGCGTAAAAACGTCTCACCTGTTCACGTAGTCAAGGACTCACCTGGTACCTGCTGATTTCGTATTGCAAACTTTTACCGTTTTACCTTACTGTAAAAATATCAATATGAAACTAACCAGTCTGCATTCGTCGCAAAATTTGAATGTGAAACTCCAGATTTAGAACAAAAATGCAAGAATAATGTGTCTACTTTTGCTAGTGACCGACTAAAGGTTCGATTTCAATTTCGGTTTCGACAAGTTTCGGCATTAGTTTTGGTTTCGGCAGAAAATCCATTGAGAAAATCCGTTGAAACTCTGCGTTCGTGACTATCGCGAGTCGTTCGCTTTGTTTTATAGCAGTAATATAAAAAATACATAATTATTCGTTCACTTACTTCAATTATTGTTTTTTTTTATATTTCATTTAACACGTGTTATAATAATGCTGTGATTGTAAAAGCAATAAAAATTAAAATACTCAATTTATGAGGTCCTTCCTTTATAATGTAAGTGTTGATTATTGACAATTTTTTGTTCTAGAAGTAGTTAACATGTTTTGTTAATTTACATAATTTTTGTTTGTTTTAAAGCAGTAACATAAAAAGTAAAAAATTATTTTTTCACATATTTCAATTATTATTTTTTATTTAATCTAAAACGTGCTAACTGTCTGTTTAAGTGTAAAAAATAAGCCAAATTTCACTAAACAATAGATTTTTAACGTGTCTAAAAAAGTTTCGGTTTCGGCCGAAACTGAGACAGATACTGAAGATTCGGTTTCAGTTTCGTTTTCGGTAGAAAGTCCTGTTTCGGTCGGACACTAATTTTTGATTTTTGTGTTTTTTACACAAAACATAAATTTAATGATTCTTGAGGATTATTGATCCTGATGTAAAATAGTAGAAAAACTACCCATGACACTACTTTTATTATTATTTTATTAAATAAAAAACACTTTTTAAAATTATTGCTCTTGTACAATTCGTCAATAATCCATTGTATTATTTATTAATAACAACAGCACGATTTTGCTTATTTGTAAGCAATGCCTACATTCGGTACAGATAGGTTTTTTACAAGGTTCGTTGAAAATGTGTCTAAAAAAGTCAGCTCACACGGGCCTTTAAAAAAAAATTGTCGGGCCGCTTTTGAAATTTCAAACGCGTGACGTAACTTGAAGTAAAACACTGCCACTTGTATTGCAGTTAATTCAAATCTCCCAGTGGAACATGGACTTCAAGCTACGTCACGCGTTCGGCGTTTTTAGCCAATCACCGCTCTACCCCCTCTAAGCTAATCTTGTTAAAACGCATTTTCTACGAACCTTGGATTTTTTTTAAAAAGGCAAACATTTCGAGGTTAAGAATAACCAAACAATAATTTGAAAACCTCCTACTATCTACTACCACCACAGATAATATAATAAAAAAATATATTGTTTGTGTCGTGATGGAGAACTTAGCCAGAAGACGAATTCGTCTCACGACGCCTGGGTGAGACCTAGATGTGCGATGCCAATTTAGCCACTGACCTGGAACCAATAATAAAAATGGTTTTGATATTGGCGATCTTTGCGGACCTACCTATTGAATTTACTCGTGTTGTGTATTTTGCCTATATATTCGAGTTACGGAGCTCGTATTTTGAATGAATTTTGAATATTTTTGTCCCTTTTGCCCATAGACAACAAATAATTTATGCGCAAACTAATAATTTATGCATATTGAATGACCGTGATTTGAAAGACCGATTTTGAAATGATTTCTAAATCAAAATTTACGTAAGGTAAGCAGATATTCTGATTTCGAAACCTACTTTACTGATATATTATACAATAAAAACACATATAAATTTGTTGTAGACCACTTTTATTTTTTAAAACACTAAACACACGAAGGAAGGGTGCTTCCGAAACCGGTAGAGTGTTTTAAAAACTAAAAGTGGTCTACAACAAATTTATATGTGTTTATATTGTAAATTATGGCGAGCCACAAAGTTAATGCTTTTTACAAATATGATATATTATAATTAAATAATATAGTGTAGTAGAGTGGAGTTAGGTATATCATATTTTTTTATACAATTATTGCATCTCCGGGTAAGTTCTTAGAAAATGCAGGCCATTGATTTTAAGCAACGCACATTTGAAAGTATTTGTGCACACCGATAGTGTGTAATGAATGCATTGTAACGCCCGGCTCCTCTTACCTCGCAGTAGTCCTACAGTATAGTACACCACCAAATATGCAAGAATCTCTTCCCATCGTATGTGGCATTTACATAAGATTCATGAAGAATGAGTGGGGTTGGGAATATATATTTTTTACCGAGGACAATAATGTCCTTCAGGGCCAGTTTCATCTTTGGGGGTGCTGTGTCGAGGGTCGTTTTGAGAAGATGAAGGACTGAACACAACTGAGCTGTTTGTTGAACTCAAGAACGAGACGTGGAAACATGTGAAAATGTTGTCAACAAAAAGTCAACCGTGTACAAATGTTGGACGTACGTTTGGCGTGCTACGCTATCATCGGTACCGAAGGGATCAATGACGCTAGTTTCTCGAAGCATCTTCCATTCGATTATCGATAGAACAACGACAGCATTTTCCTACCTGACGCCTATATGCTCTAAAGAATCCATTTTCTAAGATAGGGAATCTATCAATCGGTCCGCCAGTTTCTGCACAGAGTCAAGGATTTATTGTTTTTCAAAAAAAAAAAACTACCCCTACAAATGTATTTATTTTTCCCGCAGTGTGAGGGACGCTGCAGCCGCTGTAGGTAGGAGCGACCCCTTCATCCCCTCCGAAAAGTGAAAATCTTGTCTTGGCCTAGATTCACCCCGACTCCGGGTACGGTAGGCACCAGCAGTACTGGTAGGTACCTACCAAGCAGTTTTCGGCGATTTCAACGCGGGGGAAGTAGGTACCTACTATAAAATACCATCGCCTACTCTCCGATCTACCCCAGCCGGAGTGTCCTGCGCAGTGAACGAACGAGTGTCCCCTACCGCACAAAGGTCGTGAACCCTCTTTTCGGCCTGTAGTGGGGTGCTTGTTTAGCCGCATCGTCCCAACCCGAAAATGTACAAACTTTGATGCTCAATTCATCATTTTGGAGATTCGATATTTGAAGGGAATGCCACAATAATGCACAGGAACCCAAGGGAAATTGCGTTGAAAATAATATTAATTAATAATTAGGTTAGGTATCTCGATATTCAGGTCATAAGGATAGGTACTTTGATCAATCGCCTAAAATGAGCACTGCCGTTTAATCATGCTTTCAGTAAAATTGAAATAGATAAATAGGTTTTGGGTTTTCTCTGCAGATTCTAAATGTTTTTTTTTTCCTTTTTTTTTTTAAGAATCGTTTAAAGATCTTATCATAACTCGTACTTTTCTGGTTATAACGGATACATGGACAGGTACCTACCTATCATATAATAAAAATGTTCTTCTTTTCTTTTAATCATATTCACCTGCGTCTCTTTTTAAAATATTTTGTGTATGCATTATATCCCTCATGGAATGTGTGGGATTGCACTATTCTCCCCACATACCGGAATAAACATTTATTATTATTATTATTATTATTATTATGGTACCTATGTACAACCTATGAACTGTTGTAATAAATACATAATGGGTGCATTAATTTTAAAGTTTTTTTTTATTATCTTCCTTTCTTCCTTCTTCCATTAAAACTTAACTTATTTATAAAAAAAAACACTAAATAAGAGTAAACAGGCATGAGGATTCTAAAAGAGTGACTAACACAAGCAAGTACAGAGCTGGTATTTAATAGTAGGAAATCACATAATTATAAAAAAGAAACCTATGTACAATAATAGCGGGGGTTCTTCGCCATTTAAGAAAAAATATTTTTCAAAATTTGTTACATTTATTTTAAACTGTAGTTAACACGGAATAGACAAAATTATATTAACGACAGCAAATAACCTAATGTCGACACATATTCAGAAGATTATACAAGTGTCTTAAAATAAACATTCAGATTATTATACAAGTGTCTTAATATAAACATTTAGATGAATATACAAGTATCTTAACATAAACATTCAGATAATTATGTAAGTGTCTTAACATAAATATTTAGATGATTATACAAGTGTCTTAACATGAAGATTCAGATGAGCGTACAAGTTTCTTAACCTTCGGAGTTGGTAATTAATAGTGATCACAAAATTGTAGAGTATAAGGATCCTAAAAATAGGAATCTGCACAAGTGTACACAATAGCACTGCAAGAACAAATGCATACAAATGAAAGAGAAAGTAATGTGATTGATGGTTAAATGATAAGGCAATTTTTAAAATAAATTTTGTCAACAAATCGATCGTCCAATTGATTAGTCAGACATCTCCGAAAAACCGATATTTGTGTTGAGTATGCAGTTACAATGTAAAAGTGTGCCCTCTGTCTGGTACAATACTCAGATTACCTAAAAATCAACCAAATCGTTTGCAAATCAACCAAAATGGGAGAACAACTGTAGCGAAAAACAAAATGTGGCTGGGTCACATATAAGGAGGAAAATTCAAAATGTCATACTAATTTACTGGCCGTTATCCCTCCCGGTATTATTTTATAGCAAATAAAACACAGACAGGTATAAACAATATTTCATTTATGATGGGAATTCGAATAATTTTTTTCTCAATATCTCATTCAGAAATTTCAGGAGTGTTGAGACAAGTAGCGTAGCTAGCGTGGGTGGCACCCGGGGCGGATAACGTGGTGTCACCCCCCCCCCCCCCAATAAAGTTGACTTTGAGAAATTCAAAACGCAAATTTCGACTTCATAAAAATTTAAAACATACTACCTAGTCGAATGTGTAAAAAATTGGTCGGGGCGAACTGCCCCCACTAGATACGCCACTGGTGGACTGGTACGGAATTCAATTTGAAGTTTTACCAATTCAAATATTTATGAAGTTTGGAAATTGGTCATTGATAGGAAACTCAGCAAAATTTATCCGTTGGCTTGGGCAACAAGTTGGGAATCTAATATCGGTAATAATAATACCTTAGTTTATAATAATAGGTAGGTACTTATCAGTCATCATCAACACGAATATTTTTGCAATTGTTTCACTACTTGAATAATTAAGGTCGAATTTGATTAAGACGACAATATACCCTAAAATATATTCGTAAGTAAAGAAGCCGTGTATACAAATTGCGACTCGCGACCCGTGTATTGGAATACACGGGTCGCGAGTATTCCAATACACGGGTCCGTATGGTCAAATACACCCTAGCGGGCCTGGAGATTCGACCTTTCCGCGGCGTTCATTTTAATTATTTCTGAAGAACGTGTTACAAATATTTAAAATGTGTCTCCATGTGTCACTCCCGAAGTTATTAATTCATCGTCTAGAAAAATAAAATCTGGTGCTTACTTTAACTTTATAGTTGAAAAACGGGTTATAAAGTTTTAAAATCGTTGTACGTAAAATATATTAATGGTAAGGTTTTTATTAATCTCAAATTTTTATTAATATCAAATACAAAGAACTTACATCCCCAGTGTTCTGTTGAAATAATAAAGTTATTAGGTATAGTTACGAATTAAAATTATTATAATGTGAGTTTTAATGATCACGACAATAGCGAGACTTTGGCTATAATGAGCAATTACTTAATGATATTTTAGTTATGTGTTATTTTCATATAATTGTTGACTCTTATAACGAGGACGCTTCAATGATATAACGTGCAAATAATTTTGTCAACACATTTTATAAATACATAAATGGATCATTGAGTTTGAAAAAAAAACAATAAGTCCGAAATTATTCTATTGAACGTTTATATTATTACCGTGACGATTCACGGTACCGCGACGGCAAAAAAGGCAATAAACATAAGTTCCTTATCGCTATGATGTTACAGCTCTTTCAAAAAATGAGGTACACAATGTACGTAATTCTGTTTTCTCCTAACGATAAAAGTAAACTTTTTCTTGCATTTCTCTCACACACCGCACCGTGACGTCTCCGTAGACCACTTCAATATACCTAGCCGTGACGATAATTTGGAAAGAATAGAATTTCGTTACAAGATGGAAGTTTGAGTGAATTCCAAAAATTAAAAAAAAAAGTCAAATGTCAATGCGCTGATGGTTTTGCTTTTGTTTTTAAACATATAATGCTGCAGTTCTTTCTTACAAATTAAATAACAACTGTCGAAAATGAGATAAACAGTGAACGTATGTCTGCACCCCCCCAAAGAAAACATTTATCATACATCTCCCTCACACGTATAAAGAAAATGAAACGCAAGGAAAACATAGTAATTTGGAGGAAACAGTCACACGTATCTTGCGTGTCTCATCTTTTGTCTCACCATTATTTAATGTGAAAGAAAGAGGTGCAGCATTATAGCGATAAGGAACGTAGGTTTGTTTATTGCCTTTTTTTGCCTTCACCGTGAATCTTTACGGTTATTATAAAAGCGCTCATTAAGTCATTATTTATTTTCACGTCGAATTGTTTGCAAGTGATGTAGGTATTGGCTTTATCGAGATAAACAATAATATTTTTTTTATCAGTGCATTAGAAGTTACGAAATAAATAAATAATGTAGCATGTTTGATGTTTGGAGTGGCGAACTTTCTTTATCACATTTCAGATAAGCTATCCCGAGAAGGGAATGCCGATATGCCGGACAACAACATGGCATTTTTGTATAGCACCTACCTACACATACACATGTACCTACACATCCTGCCTGGACCCACTTTAGTCCTTCCTATCTTCTGTGGAATGATTACAAGCATGATCATAGATGATAGAAAAAATAGAGATGAGCCGTGAACTATTATTATTTTGAAGTAAAACTTCTTTACGCACGCTTGACTTGGGGAGTAAGCTGGTGAATGCGTGACGAGAGCGTTACGAAAAGTGTGATCGGGTGAGGCGAACGGAAGTTGGAGATATAAGTTAGTGAAGATAGAAAGAGAGAAAGTTACGTTTTGTATTTATACTGTAGGGGCAAGAGAGAGAGGTGCGAGCACACATTTTATTTCTCTCTTTCTCTCATAGCCAGTTACGTTTCGTATATCGACACAGTGCAGGCCTATTGTCTGTATCAGGAGCAGGAGAGAGCAGTGCGCGCGCATTTTCTTTCTCTCTTCTTTTGTGAGTTAGTGAAGTTTTACTTCAGTCGTGTGGTCTAAAGCACATTCGTTCTTTTTTTTTTAAATAAGCTCTACACAGGAGGCCTTGAGGAAAAAAAATCCCTTACGGCCATGACGACCGGCGTGGTCTAGGGATAAGGCTCTTGACTCGCAATCCGAAGGTCGCGGGATCGAATCCCATGGGAAAAATAAATTTTATTTTAAAAATTTGTGTTATTTAATTTCACAATTATTTAATTAAAAATAACGTGTATTTTTGGGGCACGTTCCTGAGTGGTAGATGTATCGCCCTGGTGTAAGATCACCATTCAGAATTGAAAAGTTACTTGAAATGGCATTAGCCGTGTTTGGTGACCAGATCTGAATAGCCAGATACTTACCCACGTTCCTCTTCCCCATCTCCTTCCCCTCCCCTCTACCTTCAGCCTCACAAGAGCTCCCCTCTGGAGCCAGTGAGATTCGTGACCGGACATCTCAGAATGAAATCAACTCAACCTCCTTTGAAAAGTCATTAAAAGTGATGAAAAAAAAATATTAAAAAAACAATAAAAAAATGGTTAAATACGTTACGTTAGGTAAGGGGTTATAAGTTATAAGCTATTCTAAAATAATAATAGAATCGTAGCTTTTAATGACTTTTCAAAGAGGTGTTGAGTTGATTCTATTCTGAGTTGGCATCCCAATTGGCCGGGGTATGTTGTGAGGCTGAAGGTAAGTGAGGAGGAGAAGGAGATGGGGAATAGGAAAGTGGGAAAGCGCCAATCTATTTAGATCTAGTCACCAAATACGGTTAAAGTCACCCGCGACCTCCAGATCGCTAGTTGAGAGCCTTGCCCCTCGATCACGCATATACGCACAGCGACGCCCCGTCTTTGTTTCTGCCTACTCACCAGACGCGTAACGGTCGACACACATTCATGCCGTATCTCCCTTTTGTAGTTATTTTCTATGTGCACAGTTTGTTTACATTAATTTGTTATTTCGAACTACGGTTCAGCATTGGTATAGTCAAGCCGACTTTAAGCCCGGTATAAGGCCGTTTTATCCATTGTAATTAGCCAACTTTTTCACTAAGCGCGACATAATATTTAAACCACGATTATAAGAAAGGGGATTATGTGTCATATTTTATTATATCGACGTATTACGTTACTACAAGAAACAGACTGACATCTTTTTCTACCTTTCATTATTTAGATACCTATATTATGTACATTGTGAATAAACATTGATAATAACTCCCTTCTGACTACTAATAACTGATTACCTACTTACTATTTTAAAGTAGGCATAGGTACCTACCTATAAATCGAAAAAAAAATAATGACAATTACATGTTGCTAATGAAATAAGAAGTAGTAATTGATATTATATTGGATGACACTAAAATTAGTAATAATTAATATTATATTCGACCGGTCAGTGGCTGAATTGGCATCACGTTTGGATCCCACCCAGGCGTCGCGTGTTCGATTCCTCGACTGGCTAAATCCTCCATCGCGACACAAGCAACATTCCGCTTACTGTAGTGGTAGTAGGAGATTTTCAAATATTGTCGGGTTATTCGTAACCAGGGAATGTTTGCCTTTCTTTTTAAAAAAATTGACAAGTGAGTGTTGATTCGTGGTTGACTTCTTACGCACGTTCTTGTGTCAAGAAACTTGTCAGTACCCATCATCAGGATAGAAAATCTTGAATCAAATATCACGAAAACATTTTTTTTTTACTGAATAAGGTATTAGCCAAACATTTTCTAGGATACCTTGCATAAATGTAAATAATGATACTAAAGGCATACATATCGATGCACCTAATCCAGTTTTCAATATACCGTAAAATAATCGTTTTCTAATTTAGCGGGAAAGCGTGGAACATTCAATGTTGCCTTACTTCCTGCTTACTTTCCCATGTTATTTTTTTACGATTCACATACGGCGGAAAATAGAAAGGTAGGTACCAACTACCAACACTACCAACCCCCCTTGGGTAAGTACCAGCGAGTAGGTACCGTGTGTCGACGGGATGTGTATTTCGGCGTTTTGCAGCACTTTCCTTCTCTATGGATCGATAGTGACGGCCACGGCAGAATGCGCACGTGCAAGGGACAGTATCTAGCCTAGTATCTGTGCTGTGTGGCTGTTGGGTGCTGGCTCTCGGCTGCTGGCTGCTAGGCCCATCGCGCTGGTGTTTGTGTTGCGTAGCAAATAGCAGAAGTAGGTACCGGAGGACGGTACCTACTCCCGTTCCTCGTGTACCCGCTTAGAGGTACTCCCGAATCGTACCAATGCCTCCACGCTTCACGCATTCGGGATAGGGTGACGCGCATTTTTGAGGAAAACGAACCTCTTGAACGGATTTTCAAAGACAAATCACAATAATGTAACTTAAAATCAGGTTGACGGTCGGCGTAGTCCAGCGGCAAAGCTCTTGACTCGCACTCCGAAGGTTGCGGGATCGAATCCCGGCGTGGCAAATAAATTTTATTTGATTAATTTGTGTTATTTCACAATTTATCTGGGGGGGGGGGGATTAGAGAAATGTGACAAGGGGTATGGGGGGTCATCAGTTCTGTGCAAAAAACTAAATTATTAAAACGCAAAACTAAAAAAAAGTTAAATACAAAATAAAATACGTGACGTCAAACTAGGGGGGGGGGGGTCTCACGAATGTGACGATGTGTGACAGATTTATGGATGGCCCCTTAGATAGGTAGGTAATTCATCGTATCGATGGTCATGGACAGGGACAGTCCTAATCAGGGTTGCCAGGTTTTTTCAAATATATTCCGAACAGTGCGCAAAAAAAAAAATCGAGGTGTATTTCCCTAGGGATTAAATAATCACATTAACGCAAGTACGTAGTCACCTGATGTGTAACACTAATCCGCGAAATGGTAAACAGTGGACAACATCGCACAAACTAAGTAGGGATTCTACGCAACATCGATTGGCGATTGCGTCAAATCTGACTGTTGAATCGTTTATTAGGGAGAAAAATTAATCATAAAAAAATACCGAACCGTCCATACTTCGGTATTTTTGTTATACCGAACACCGAACACGTTTCTATAATACCGAACGGTTCGGTAGAATACCGAACACCTGGCAACCCTGCTCCTAATGTCAAAGATATCCAAGAATTTGGGGATGACGATGACAATGCCGACAAAAATTGTTTCTCCAAATTTGAATGCGTTGAAATTAGCGATTTTTACAACTGACGACAACGGGTTCAAATCCCGGCGTAAATAAGAAAATGTATTTTAATGATTTAATTTAACTCTATTTGTCAGGCGGGTATTAGTACTTCCGCCCCGGGAACCATTTATTGGATAACCAACACCCCCGACACAGGTCACCCCGAGTGGTTTGCTAAGTTTGATGACTTATCACGGGGGTGTCCGGGTTCATGGGGTGAGGTTTATCTAGGCCTCTAGGCATGCTTTTGACCGTCTACTGCGTGGCGGGCCAGATCGGGAGAGACAGGTTGAGGGAGATCTAACCCAGACCTCTCCAGCCAAACTCTCTCGACCGTGCGCCTTGTAACGCAGTGAGAGGGATGGATTCATGCATCCGTCACTTCTAGATATATTGACCCCAGATTCCTACCCACCCCACATATATTTTTCATTCCCAGAGCTTCCTTCCCTTCCTTTCCCTAAAGAAACCCTCCACACAGCTTCCCCTAGGATGACATAGACCTTGCGGGGAATTGTTTTCCTCGGGGCCCCTGGGATTAAAAAAAAATTATTAAGATAAAAAAAGCGGCACCTTCTGGAATGGAAGATACTCTCAGTATCGCCCTGGTGAAAGTCCACCATTTGGAATTGAAACGTTGCTTGAAACAGCTTTACTTGTGTTTGGGGACCAGATCTGAATAACCATCAGGTACTTCCTTTTCCCCATCTCCTCCCCCTTCCCACTACTTAAAGCCTCACAACATACCCCAATTATTGGGAATGCCTTAATTTAATTTTAATATTAAGTTCAATTTTAATTATTGGTCCAATAAAATTGGTGTCTCTCTCTGTCACTAACTAACGTAGGTACCTTGTAAAGTCTGATATATACAAGTTTTTATATAAAACTTTCAAATTACCCAATCCCAGTGATGAAAAAAACGTAAATTGGTAGTAAAATTTTAATTTGCATTAACAAGAAATAAAATCGGTTTAAAATATTGTTAATTTCGTAAAACATAAGGAAAACGCGCTATTTCAACTTATTCGACCTGAAAAATAATTATTAATAAAATATTCAAATGTATTTTTTATTTTTTTATTTATTAAAAGTATACAATACAGAATATAGTATATTACATAAAGCATTGTACTCCCAAGAGTTAATAAACTCATTGCGGGAATGATACGCATTACATGAAACATATAGCTGTATGTATTAAATGGACATATCATAGGACATACACAACATTATTATTTCAGATAGTCATTCATAAAATGAAGTTTGAGCATTTTAGTTTGGGTCTTTTTACATTGACTTGCACATTTGATCTCGTTGGGTAGTTGATTATATTTTGTGTAAGCTATGTATTCTAGGGATCTTAGTCCATATTTTGTTGATTTGATTTTTGGGTGATTTCTTGTGTTGTGTTGGTGTACGTCGCAATTGTAATTGAGTGTAGTGTTGGAATGTGCCGAGTGTTGAATTACTTGTAATATAGTTTTTGTTATTTCAAAAGTGGGAATGGTGTTAAAAGGAAGTATTTGGGTGTTTCTGTAAATGTCTTTGACGTGTGTATCCCAAGGTAAACTGAATATATTTCGCAGGGCTCTATTTTGGACGACTTGGACTTCTGAAATCATTTTTTTTTGTAGCAAATCCCCAGATTCCGGCGAGATATATTAGATGTGAGTGAATCATAGCATGGTAAATCGATCTTAATAGAGAGGGAGGAAGTAACCCGCGAAGTCTATATAAAACACCAGTTATAGGAGTAATTTTGGATAGAACACGTTTAAATTGGTGATTCCATGTGAGTTGTGAATCAATGAAAAGGCCAAGATATTTTGTAACATCAGCCCTTTCAAGGCGGTTATTATCAAGACTTATATTAAGACTTACCTTTTTTTTATTTGCAAACAATATGTAATGTGTTTTTTTATGTTTAGGCTAAGTTTGTTTAATCGCAGCCAGTTTGCCAGGCAAGATATATCCCTTTCCATTTCCTTTTCTAGTTCGTTTAAATCATTATTGTGATAAAGAATCACTGTATCATCTGCATAAAGTTGTATTGTACCCTTAAGTCCCCATTTAGCAATATCATTTATATATATTAAAAATAGTAATGGTCCAAGTACGGAGCCCTGAGGCACACCACATTTTATCGTTCCCAAACTGCTTGTCCCTTTTCCAACAAAGGTCTGACAGTGTCGGTTAGAGAGGTAACTACATAGTAACTTCAGGGGAGTGCCTACTATGCCTAGGTGTTCCAGTGGCGTGCACAGAGTTTTTGATTAGAGTAGGCAGTAGGAAAACCGCCAAATTGATTCAAATAAATAAAAAAGAAACTTGCCACAGATGGCTCCCTTCGTACAAGTTTTCGCTAAGTGTACTTGCTGCTGGCTGTAGATGATGTAGGTTATCTAAGCCACTTTAAATATACAAATAATAGTAATAATAAATAATCGCTTCGTGTATGCGTATTATCACAAGCCAATCAATGGATATCCGAGGTGGCCTTGATAAAAACAATTGGCGTTGTCTCACTTTCATACTTCAGATAACAACAGATGTCACTGTCGCCACTGATTGCCATTTGCTAATTTGTTCCAGAAAGTACTGCATGATGCTAACAAAAAAACCCCATAGAAGCAAATTCAAACGACAGTTCTACTCTGTGCTACGTGCATTTCGTAAACATTGATATTATATCTTGTATGAAGTTAGCTCTAAGCAGAAATAATTTAGAGGTAGTCGGAGGGCGCGTGTAGTTTTTAGTTACAGTTTATGTCACATTTGTAGTATGCCGTTTGATGTGGCGGTCGCGTAGTTTTGGTTGCTCAGCTTTGTCGCGCTTATTTTTGAAAGTGTGTATTTATTTTTAGCAATAATTTAATAAATTATAATATTATTTACATGCTTACGTTTTACAAATACGCTAGGGTAGGCAGTGCTTATGTGCCTATATGGAGTGTGTATCGAACGTGTCGACGAAAGCGTATGACAACCCTGAGAATTCAAGAATGGAATTTACGCTTCCACATAATACCGTGCCGCTGCGCGTTACCCCTTCCAATAACCTACGAAACAAAGGGAGTGCTCTCATTGGCCAACGAAACACTGTGCATTTGGAATGATGTCTACAATGCTATTACATTCTACAATTAACTTATCAATTGAAAACATAAACGCAATTGATAATAAATACATGCTGCAGCATCATTGGACTCGAAAACACATCTGAATAACCACGTAATACTTCCACCAGGGACCCCAGACAGCAATGATCAAAATCAAGGAAATGATTGAGTATTTACGTTATCCCCACCCTGCTACCAGACGCGGCGCCATTGGTCAATGCTGAACAAAGGAAATGTTTGAATCGTAAATATTTACGACAGCCAATTTACATTCCGAAAAACTCGGAGCTAAATTTCGGGAAATCGGGAATAATTTGAATCAAGAAATATATATCATCACCTAAAAATAGGTATATACTACAATAAAACCTCAAAAAACTGTCGTCTACCAGTGATTATTGCACTTTAAGAAAATATTTACTTCTAGATATTGTATCTTGTATCACATTTGTAAACTTGTACCTTTTCTTGTTGAAACAATAAAAATTATGTGAGACTTCGGTTTATTGGAACAGGACTGTCTTGGCAAAGGTTATCACACGGATTTTTAACACATCTGCTCGAAAATCATAGCGATTGGGAAAAATACGTAAACGCAAGCACCCTTCAGAAACAGGGAGGTTCTGTGTTCCAAAAGTCCAACCCGGATTTGCCCTATAAAACAAACGGCAAACCGGTAGGAAATCAGTTCAAAAACTACCAGCCAAGAAGTAACAAGTCTCCAAGAAACTGAAGTCTCCAAGTTCTAACCTACTTAAAAAGTGTTTTTAATCAGTATTAAATTCTGTTCTACCTTTCTCCCAGTATCCCATTATCCTGACCCCAACAGTCTCCAAAAGTCTCCAAAGTGCAAATCAATATTAAATTAAGTAACTAAATTCAGTTTTGGCCATTATAACTAGAATCAATTTTCAATGTTTTACAACAGTAATAGATTCAGTTTTGCTAATTTAACTTAGAGTCATTAATCCAGAAGTAAAAGACATTAGCGTGCCAAGTTGTGTCCAGCTCCCTATTTTGCAATTTATGTACAAACGTCTAGTACATTTGGTCCTTCGTGCCGGATCTACACATAACACGCCTTCAGTCTTACCCAGTGGAAATGCCGTCTCTTCGCAGTGGCCGTAAGACCCCGACATCTTCTGATACATCGCTGTCTAAATCTAAACCTGACGCCCCGGGGACAAGCCGAAATATGCCAGTGGCGCCCCGACGGACCCCGGGCCCACACACCGTAGACACCGATGAGACGCCATCTAGAGGACCCCGCCAGGTCCACGATCTATCTAGTGCGAGCCCAGCCAGGAACTCTGATCTCATCACGCTTGACCGACCTGCTCCAGAATCTGTCTCCGAGAGCCTCCACGAATCCAACAGCAAAAGCAGCGAAACAACTTCTGAATCAACTGAAGACTCCCTGCGATTACTGCGCCGAGAGATGCGCATTCGGGACAGACGTCACGCCAAGCAGACAGCCAATCTGCTCGCAGCCCTGAACGCTGCGACACGCCAAGCAGTCAGCCAACCTGCCCAGGAGCCAGCACCAACCAGCCCGACCCTGCGAGCCAACCTCAGTCAGGCAGTAATTCAAGTCCAGGCACCAACCGGCCCGTTTACTAACGAGTTCGCAACGAGATATGCCACTCAAGTACACACGTCAGACGGTCCGTCAACCGGAGAGTTTGCAACTAGATATGCAACAACTCAAGTGCCCGCACCAACCGGCCCTTCTGCTAATGAGTTCGCAACGAGATATGCCACTCAAGTACACACGTCAGACGGCCCGTCAACCGGAGAGTTTGCAACTAGATATGCAACAACTCAAGTGCCCGCACCAACCGGCCCTTCTGCTAATGAGTTCGCAACGAGATATGCCACTCAAGTAAACAAGCCAGCCGGAGAGTTTGCAACGAGATATGCAACAACTCAAGTGCACGCACCGACCGGCCCTTCTACTAATGAGTTCGCAACGAGATATGCCACTCAAGTAAAAAGGCCAGCCGGAGAGTTTGCAACGAGATATGCAACTACTCAAATGCACACACCAGTCGGTCAGCCTACCAATGAATTTACAGTAACCGATCCAACTGGATATGCCGCCACCCAAGGCTACACACTACTGACGGGCCCTGCAAAGAACATCCCTACGGCCGAATACAGCCATCTCGGACCCGAGCGCCCACTTTACAATACAACGGGGTACCAGCAACAGCCAGCCTCCTCCGGCCAGGATTCCCCATTGTTTACACCACCGCATACAGCCAACGAGACAGCACGGCACACCCGAGAATGGTTGCAGCACGGCAACGACCCACTGGCCCAGATCGCCTCTGTGATGGCAGAGGCGCTCCGCTCCTCCAGAACGCAAGATAGCCCTCGCACATTAGAAGATGACTCAAGAATGGCAGCCCTAATCGCCAGGCAATCCACAGCAAAAGATTTGCCTACCTTCTCCGGAGACCCCCTCGAGTGGCCTACCTGGAAGGCACAGTACGCTCAATCCACCGCCACCTGCCAATTGACTCCGAGCGAAAATCTCATCCGGCTGCAGCGTGCCCTCAAAGGCAAGGCGCGAGATACCGTGGGTCCCCTACTAATGGATCCTGCGCAAGTCCCAGAGATCATCAGCGTCCTCGAGCAGCGATACGGCAGCGCTAACTCCATAGCAAAATTTATGCTAGACAAGGTTAAAAAGCTACCTTACCTCACGACCGAGGTATCACTCGAGGACCTGGCAGATTTCTCCGGGACGGTGCAAAACCTGGTGGCATCCCTCCGGATCTTAAAAACCGAAGGTTATCTCACCAATCCTGCATTACTGAACGACGTCACTGACAAAATGCCGAGTTCCCTGCGGCTGGCATGGCTAATCGAGATCCGCAAACAACATGCCCCGGCCACCATAACCCAGCTCGCTGCCTTTCTGAAAGAGGTATCAAACGCAATTCCAAACAGCGGGATGGTGGACCACATACGATCCCGACCACGCCGTGAACAAATACATGCCGGGTACCAGGAGGAAGAAGATAGTGATCGCATGCGACTTCTACCGAGCCATGAGCAAATACATGCCGGACATCAAGAAGAAATCGGGGACGGCCCAAAAGAAAAGATCGCCCCGATGAAACGCAAAATGAATGAGGCACATACTTACCCTGGACCAAGCCGAAAAAGAAAAACAGCCGACGAAAGCTGCGCCCAATGTGGCGGCGATCATAAAACCCGCGAATGCAAAGAATTCGCAGCCAAAGATGTTGAACTTCGATGGGAAACTGTACGCATGGGAAGGTTATGCCGCAAGTGCTTAGAAAAACACCACTCACGAAGCTGCAAAATAAACCAATGGTGCAAAGTAGGGGATTGCCGATCCCCACACCACCCCCTGCTACATAATCCCGAGTTCGTACGAAAAAGCACCGTGGAAAATGTCAACTTGTGACGCCAGGACTCCGGACAGAGAGTACTGTTAAAAATTGCGCCAGTAATATTAAGCGCTCCCAACAAAGAAGAAGTGTCAGTGTTTGCTCTCCTGGACGAAGGATCCACAGTAACACTTGTTGACACTGACACCGCAATACAAGTCGGAGCAAACGGCCCAGTTCACGGACTGCGAATCCACGGTGCCAAAGGAATGTGCACCTCTGACAATCTCTCCCAACGAGTGAGACTAAGAATACGAGGTGCGGGCAACAGTAATACATACCACATCTCTGCCAGCACAATAAGCAACCTCAACCTGCCGGAGCAACAGATCCAAGGAAGGTCTGTCGTCCCGAAGCTGCTAATAGGCCAAGACAACGCTCACCTAATTGTGTCAAGGGAAGTTCGTGAATGCAATGATACTACGCGAATAGCATCACGCACCGCACTAGGATGGATCGCTCATGGGGGAGTCAACCCCAGAGATAATAACACGACTACCACTTTGGCACTACAATCAGAAACGGCCGCAGACATACAATTGAGGGAGCTAGTAAAAACCAACTTCGCCATCGACTCGCTCGGAGTAACATCAGCCACCAGAGTCAATGCAAGCGAACAACAGGCCATTGCACTTATGAATGCAACTACCCGTCCTCTTCCTACAGGGAAGTGGGAAACTGGTCTACTATGGCGCAATCCAGAAGTCTCGCTACCTGACAATCGGCAGTGTGTGCTGAAGCGACTTCTGTCTCTGGAGAAAAAGCTAGCAAAAGACAAAAATCTAGCAGTGGCCTACAATGACAAAATAAGTCAACTTCTCAACAAAGGCTATGCCAAGAAGCTATCAGGCCATGAAGCTTCCACCACCACACCTCGCAAATGGTACCTGCCTCACTTCGCAGTAATCAACCCAAATAAGCCAGGAAAAATCAGAGTGGTATTCGATGCTGCAAGCCGATGCCGAGGAACCTCCCTCAATGATCAGCTGCTTACTGGTCCTGACCTGCTGTCCTCCCTCCTGGGGAATATAATACGCTTCCGGGAAGGAAACATCGCCATTGCTGCAGACATCAAAGAAATGTTCCTGCAAATAAAAATAAGGCGAGAAGACCAGCCGTCCCAGCTTTTCCTGTGGAGGACATCACCCCATCATGAACCAGACACCTATCAAATGTCATCAATGATGTTCGGAGCCACCTGCTCCCCAAGCAGTGCCCAATTCGTCCGAAATAAAGTGGCCGAAACATTCGAGCACGAGTACCCGGCCGCCGCAAAAGCCGTACGCACCAAGTTCTACATGGACGACTACCTAGATGCAACAGACACACCCAATGAAGCTGCTACACTAGCCCAAAGTGTAAGTGCCCTCCTCGCGAAAGGAGGGTTCCACTTGACAAATTGGGCGTCTAATAGCTCGGTGGCCCTAGCTGGCGTACCCATAGAAGACCGTGCCAGCTCCGCGATACAGATCAGCAGTGGAGGTCCAGAGACAGAACGAGTGCTTGGTTTGATCTGGGACCCCACCACAGACCGCTTCCTGTACTCATTTCGCGAGGCGATCTCCCCCGACACGGCCACACAACCTACCAAGCGGCAACTATTATCCATAGTAATGAAGATCTTTGACCCAGTCGGCTTCGTTGCCTGCCTTACCATCAGATCTAAGATGCTACTGCAAGCAGTGTGGCGCTCAAGCGTCGGCTGGGACGAACCCATTACCCCCGAACACGCCCAGAGATGGACAGACTGGCTGAGCCTGCTGCACACAAACAGCATCTCAATCCCGAGACGTTGCCTCTCAAACAAACAGAACAACGTAACTCTACACCTCTTCTGCGACGCATCGGAGCAAGCTTGCTGTGCCGTGGCCTACTTCACCGAAGAAATAAATGGATCCTTACGAGTAACATTCCTTGCAAGTAAATGCAAGGTAGCACCACTGAAGCCTCTCTCCATTCCACGCCTCGAGCTTCAAGCCGCCCTCATAGCAGCGAGACTAGCCCAGACGATCCAAAAGGAAAGCAAAGCCCTGATATCCCGCACCTGCTTCTGGACAGACTCCACAACTGTACTATGCTGGTTACGCACCGACCCACGCGCCTACTCAACCTTTGTGGCAAACCGATTGGGCGAAATAGACGAACTAACCAACATACCCGACTGGAAATGGGTACCCACAAAACTCAATCCAGCTGATATAGGAACACGAGACTTAGAGGTGCCAGACCTAACACCAGAAGGAAGGTGGTTTACCGGCCCAGCCTTTCTCACTTCCCCGGAGGGTGCATGGCCGAAAGAACGGGCACCCGCCCACAGGCCTGACGACCTAACACTAGAAGTCAAACCTCACTACGTTGGCCTTGTGTCCACCAAGGGCGAAGCACTCCCATCAGTAGAGCGGTTCTCCTCATGGCACCGGCTAATCCGCTCCACAGCTTGGATCCTCCGTTTTATCAGACGATGCAAGATGGGGCCCAACAAACCATTAGAAGGCCCACTACTAGCCGAGGAGATAAAAGCAGCAGAACAAAAATGGATCAAAAGGTCCCAGGAAAACGCTTTCACAACTGATCTACACACCATCCGACAAGGTCAAAAACTACCTACTGGCAGTCGCCTCAACTCGCTGAACCCCTTCTTTGGACCAGACGACCTTCTACGAATGGGGACCCGACTACGAGCCTTGGAAAGAACAAAGAGTGTGGCCCGAACCCCCATAATACTGGACGGCGACGAACCCTACACTCGGCTCCTAATCAGCCACTACCACAAAAAGGCGGATCATCCTAGTACTGAGAAAACAATTGCAGAAATACGCAATCATTTCTTCATAATACGAATACGCACAACAATCAGGAAACTAACGCACGTCTGCCCCACTTGCTTCATACGACGCAGCAAACCGACTCCACCTCTGATGGGCGCATTACCACCACCCCGCCTGATGCATCACGTCCGTCCATTCACACACTGCGGGCTTGACTATTTCGGCCCTATGGCTATCACGGTCGGTAGGCATCGAGAAAAACGATACGGAGCCATCTTCACCTGCCTCTCAACGCGCGCCATTCACCTAGAACTAGCCGCTTCACTGACTGCCGACTCGGCCATCATGGCCCTTCAAAGAATGACCGCCCGCAGAGGACAACCCACAGCCATGTACTCGGATAACGGAACAAATTTTCACGGAGCTGACACCGAGATGAGGGACGCCCTGCTGTCAATAAGTCAAGACGCCAGAATGATTGACGCAATAGCTACCCAGGGCATCGAGTGGCACTTTATACCACCGCTGAGTCCCCACATGGGGGGAGCTTGGGAGAGACTAGTACGATCAGTAAAGAAAGCCCTAAGCGCAACACTCAAAGAAAGAGCACCAAAAGAAGAAACTCTACGCACAGCACTTGCAGAAGCCGAGTTTGTGGTAAATAACCGACCACTCACCCATATTTCAGTCGACCCGCGTGATGAAGAACCTCTAACACCCAACCACTTTTTGCTGGGATCGGCTGGGAAGCGCCCCCAATTATCCTTCTACGACAAAAAAGAAGAGGAAGTATGCCTACGCCGCCAGTGGCGCATCGGACAACAACTTGCAGACACCTTCTGGAGGCGATGGCTGCACGAATACCTACCTACCATGGCTGCCCGACAAAAATGGCACCATCCAACTACACCAATTAAGAAGGATGACCTAGTGATCATCATGGACCCAGCACTGCCTCGAAACAGTTGGCCACGTGGCCGTATCCTCGAAGCAACACCTGCAGCTGATGGACAGGTCAGAACTGCTCGGATCCAAACCAGTACTGGGATATACGTAAGGCCGGCAGTCAAAATCGCCGTCATCCTGCCTGCCACACCAACAACTAACGAAACTGTACCAGTTGCGAAGACACCCGATTCAGAACTCAGACATCGGAAAAGGACACGCCCGACGAAGTAGCTGAGCACAGTCGAGACTGCACTGGGGGGAGTGTATCGAACGTGTCGACGAAAGCGTATGACAACCCTGAGAATTCAAGAATGGAATTTACGCTTCCACATAATACCGTGCCGCTGCGCGTTACCCCTTCCAATAACCTACGAAACAAAGGGAGTGCTCTCATTGGCCAACGAAACACTGTGCATTTGGAATGATGTCTACAATGCTATTACATTCTACAATTAACTTATCAATTGAAAACATAAACGCAATTGATAATAAATACATGCTGCAGCATCATTGGACTCGAAAACACATCTGAATAACCACGTAATACTTCCACCAGGGACCCCAGACAGCAATGATCAAAATCAAGGAAATGATTGAGTATTTACGTTATCCCCACCCTGCTACCAGACGCGGCGCCATTGGTCAATGCTGAACAAAGGAAATGTTTGAATCGTAAATATTTACGACAGCCAATTTACATTCCGAAAAACTCGGAGCTAAATTTCGGGAAATCGGGAATAATTTGAATCAAGAAATATATATCATCACCTAAAAATAGGTATATACTACAATAAAACCTCAAAAAACTGTCGTCTACCAGTGATTATTGCACTTTAAGAAAATATTTACTTCTAGATATTGTATCTTGTATCACATTTGTAAACTTGTACCTTTTCTTGTTGAAACAATAAAAATTATGTGAGACTTCGGTTTATTGGAACAGGACTGTCTTGGCAAAGGTTATCACACGGATTTTTAACACATCTGCTCGAAAATCATAGCGATTGGGAAAAATACGTAAACGCAAGCACCCTTCAGAAACAGGGAGGTTCTGTGTTCCAAAAGTCCAACCCGGATTTGCCCTATAAAACAAACGGCAAACCGGTAGGAAATCAGTTCAAAAACTACCAGCCAAGAAGTAACAAGTCTCCAAGAAACTGAAGTCTCCAAGTTCTAACCTACTTAAAAAGTGTTTTTAATCAGTATTAAATTCTGTTCTACCTTTCTCCCAGTATCCCATTATCCTGACCCCAACAGTCTCCAAAAGTCTCCAAAGTGCAAATCAATATTAAATTAAGTAACTAAATTCAGTTTTGGCCATTATAACTAGAATCAATTTTCAATGTTTTACAACAGTAATAGATTCAGTTTTGCTAATTTAACTTAGAGTCATTAATCCAGAAGTAAAAGACATTAGCGTGCCAAGTTGTGTCCAGCTCCCTATTTTGCAATTTATGTACAAACGTCTAGTACAGAGTGCACGCCCCTGAGGTGTTCTAACTTCTTTAGTAGTATCTCATGGTCAACCGTATCAAAAGCCTTTTTTAAATCTATAAATAAGCCTGCAGTATGCTTACCCTGGTCTATATGTTTTTGGAGGGCATATACAAAATCGAAAGCAGCACATTTTGTGTTAGATTGGTTTCTGAATCCATACTGTTGGGATGCGAGTAAATTGTTTGATAAGAGATATTTAGTGAGCCTAAGCTTATCAAAACATTTAGTGAGCCAAAGCTTATCAAAACTTTAGAGAAAACAGAGAGGATGGATATAGGACGATAATTAGAAGGATTTTTTTTGCAATCATCTTTGTAAATCGGAATTATTTTTGCTATCTTTAGTTGATCTGGGAAGATTCCACTATCCAGGGATTGATTAATAAGAAAAACAAGGTGGTCAGCTAATATATCTTTGCAAAAGTTCAGGTGCACGGGTGTAATTCCATCTTAAACCTGGAGATGCATTAGACTTTAGTTGAGAGATGATACTGAGAACTTCTGTTTTATTTGTTTTGGCCATATATAGGGACTGGATTGCTTTTTGATCCGTGTTTATAGTGATAGAATCATCTGGATATGATGCAATTGTAGCTGCTAAGTTTTCCCAACTGATATAAAGAAGTTGTTAAAAGTTGAAGCTATCTGTGTTGGGCATGTTATTTCTTCATTCTTAATCAAAAGATAATTATTTTCATCTTTCTGGGGTGTCGAACTATTTGTAAGAATTGCATTTTTTGTTTTCCATGTCTGTCGCGGATTACGCAGGTTTTCTTTAAATATATTCGTGTAGTATTTAGTTTTAGCATATCTTCTATAGTTGGTAATTATTTCTCAGTGCTGTGAATATATCACTTTGCTGATTTTTGTTCCAGAGTTTAAACGCATTGTTGCGCTGTTTGATAAGTGCATTTAATTTTGCATCAAACCATGGAGTATTACCCCTCCGTTGGTCTCCTATACGTAACTCAGATTTATGTTGGGATGATTTTATTGCTGTTTTGATGTATTCATTAAAATTATTAAAGTTTTCATTGGAATAACATGTACAAACTTACACCGTATAAATTAAAATAAATATGTAGGTAATTATGCCGAATACCTCCACTCATGACTTTGACGTCAGAATGTTTGCAAACGCAAGGTTTTTTTGATGAAAATAGAACAAACCAGTGTATAAAACAAGGATTAAATTATTTTCAGTCAAACGCACAGACCTAACGGCTGTGACATGATGATGGTAGGTAGGTACTAGAAGGAGCGGGAAAAGAAAAGTTGGGAAGTACCTGGCTATTCAGATCTGATCACAAAACACGGCTATTGTAATTTTTAATTCGGGAAGAAGCAATGGGTACCGTTGCCCCGGGAACTATTTATTGGATAATCAAAACCTTTGCCGTACTACGTCACCCCAAGTGGTTCGTTAAGTTTGGTGACAAAGCAGAGGTGCCTGGTTTACGGGGTGAGGTTTGTCTAGGTCTAGCAGCGGATGACCTGAACATAATGAACCTCAGATTCCTCATCCCAACATATTATGTACGCGATTGACATTTGTCACATGAGAACGGGTCGCTTCCACGACTCGTTCTCGAGTTCAACAGCTCGACTGTGGAACGATTTGACGGCCTCTGTGTTTCCTCCCTCCTACAACATTGGTCTCTTCAAGACCCATGTTCACTCCTTCCTCTCCTAAAAAAGACCCTCCACACTCCATACAACATCCTCAAAGACGACATAGGCCCTGAGGGAAATTATTTTCCTCAGGGCCTCTTAGGGTTAGTGTAAAAAAAACTTTTTCCTTAAAAATATCCTCCACACAGCATCCCTAAAGATGACAAACCCTCGGGGAAATTAAGTGTACAGTTCACACGCGGTAGAAGTGAAAACTTCTGAAAACTGTAGTAGACAAGAGTGGGGAGGCTACGAATTACCGCACAAAGAGGAGACCGATTATTCTCATTCTCTCGCAGGCTAAATCCTATAGATGATGTTTTTAGTGTCGCTTTTTTGTTTCACCGATATTCAAATCACAACGGTGCCAAATAAGTTTTCACTTTAAAAAGTAACGTTTCACATATTTTTATATTCTAATTATTTAATTTATTATTTCGAGCTGTGAAAGGGGAAAAAGTGTGCACACCCTAAAATCCACGTGTCCTATTGCTGGCACCTAGCATAATATAGCTTACACGTGGTAGGGCCTGCGTAGCTATATAGCTGGTAGGTACCGCGGGGTCATTCACCGTCGTCCTCGGTTTGGGGACTTCAGAGGTAGAGGGCACGGTGCAAGCGGCGCGCAGTGAACCCCGGCTGGAGCGGCAACCTACCTGGTACAAGCCGTATCTAGTACGAACTCTCCAACACTCCACTGTGAGGGAAGGGAACGCGCAGGGCCAACAAAGTCTACAGTGGTACCTACCGACAAGTAGGAACTGTTTGATATTGTAGGCTGACCACACTCGTTTTTTTTCAATGGACTGACAACACTTGATGATCTTCTCATGTTTCAAATTACATGTAGAGTGTTTGCGGATGTGAAAACGTATTTAATTAAAATATTTTGATACTCTCACTCGCTGTAATTGTTGATATTAGTTTGTCTATTCCTTCTATCCACAGTTTTGTTGAAAAAAAATTAAATGAATTTTGAAAAAATCTGTTCTTATTGGCGAAGAACGCTCACTATGTACTTACATAGGTTCATATTTTATAATTCTGCGATTGTCTCTTCAAAGTTAGTAATTTAAAAAAAAGACTAATTTAAAAAAACTGAAATCGTAACAAATTTTTAAAATATGTAACCAATTTTAAGAAATGGCCAAGATTACCCAATGGGTAAAAGCCAAATAAATAATTTATAAACATCCTTTCAGAACAAGCTATACTAAGGACAGGTTGTTCAAAAAAATTGACGGATTGGTCAAATATTTTAAGTTAATTTTCAGGTTCTGTATAATAGTACTATTCAAGTTTTCTGATTATTTCAGTTTTATGAAGCAACTGGCCTATAATGATATAATAACAGAACAAGAACTTACACAGAATATGAAAGTTATCTTCAAATATTTGATGAACCCGTAAAATTTTTTGAAACGACCCGTCCTTACTTTTCATATTATAATCTTATGGTTTTTCGTTTTTTTCTAATTTAAATTTAAAAAAAATGAAGTTATCATTATGTGCGACATTTTAGATTAAAAATAGATAAAACCCCATTTAAAAAGTAAAATAATAAGTGGCACGTAAAAATACAATTAAAAATATTTACATCAGCAAAAAAATATTACGAAGACAGCTAGATAAGTACCTTGTAATAAATTTATCGTTGCTGAGATGGGCACGGATGAAGTACCTACAACAAATTTGTGGTAAGAATAAAGAGGTACGCAGGCTCAAAAAGGTTGACAACCGCTGCCGTAATGTACGTGTACAAGAAAAATTCACAACACAAAAAAATATATTACGCAAAAACTTCGCTAAACTTGTGCAGATAAACTTGGAACCAAAATCGCGACATTATTTAAAATATTAATTAAGAAATTATAACAGTTTTGGTAGCGGGTAGGTAGCCGACAGAGACGCACATAATATTATAAATATGAAGTAAATAAAAATTGTCGTATTGTCGAACTCACCATAGACAAGAATAAGCAACATACGACAATCTTGTCGGCAAGAAATTGCCATAAAACATACTCGTTTTCCATAGCCTTATTATTTTTTATGGCATTATGAATATTTACAGTTTGGCAAGAAAGTGTAGAAAATAAATGATGGCGCCACGATCGTTTTTTAGGTTTTAAATGGCAACACCAAGATGGCTCATAAGACAATGAATATAAGTTTTAAAAAACACTTTGTTCAAAATGCATATTTCATAATGTATTTGTATTCTCAAAAATTTTGCAAAAAAACCATAATTTAATCGAAGTAAAATTACAATTCACTATAAATAAAATAACACAAAACAAATTATAAGTGGGCTTGTATTTCGTTATAAGGTAATAATAATGATATTAATATAGGATGGGGCGGTATATATATACAAATAAAAAACAAACAATTTTCATAGGTATCACAAAAATTAATTATAAAAACAACAACCTTACTCATATTCGTCAGAACTTTTATTCAAACAATTTAAGGTCAGAAATTTAAGTGCATTATACTTTTATCATGCAACATTAAAAAAATTATAAAGATAATATTCAAAATAAAGTTGAACCCTTTAAAAATAACAGAAATCTTAGGCAAACATCAATACTTCCTACTCCGAAATGTAAAAAAAACAAAAGGACAGTTAAATCATAAATATCTCGGAGTTAATTTTTTTAATTCACTACCTGAAAAAATCAGAAACAGGAACAGTAATTTAAAAAGATTTAAAACTCAGCTTAAAAATTACAACGAATTTGTACTGAACAAAAAAAAATTAAACCAATATAATAACCCCCTCCCCCCCCCCCCATATACACGAGTCCTACTTATTTATGGGGGTATATCATCCGTCCGTGCCATTTGTCAAAAATCATTTTTTTACATAGTACGTAAAGAAGTCCCAACTTTAAGAACTTTACTAACCGTACTCAAAGAAGACATTGGATTTGATGGTAGCCGGGAAAATTTACGAAAAAATTTGCATTCCATTGGCTTTGTTTATAAAAAAGTGCAAAACAAACAGAACTGCACTTATTGAAAAAAACAAATATAGCGGCTAAAAGAGAGCATTACTTAAAAATTAACATGGATGTCCGAAATTTACCAGAAGAACTGCAAAAAAATATAATTCACTTAGATGAAAGTTATATCCATTCATCCTACAAGCTAAAGAAATGCTGGCAATCTATATATGTGACTGGAGTTCAGCACGATATTTCAAAAGGTAAGCGCTGGATCATGGTTCACGCTGAAAGCCAAATGGGTTTTGTCCCTCATGCTTTTTTCCTTGACGATTCATCTTACCGTTGATTCAGATTTACCTGTGTGTGGAAAATCTCATTAAAATTATTATTCTATAGAAGGGAGTTTAAAAAAACACACTAGATAATATTCATTTAGAAAGAAAGACTGAGAAAACTAAGAAAAAAGTAACTTTTCTATGAGTTTAAAGAAGTTGCATATTATTATTATTTTTTTGTTAATTGAGTTATTGCCTTTTTCTTGTGGCCTAATATTAACTGTCAAATGTAAATGTCAAATTCGGATTTTTAAACATAACCTCAAATCAGATTGTAATGGTTATAATCGCTCGAAAATTGGCATAAATCTTGTAATACTAATGAAATTCATTAAAAAACGATACTACGTACCAGTCATTTCTGTAGTTCGTTTGTAAAGATCTTACGAATTAGGCATAGGAGCTTCTTCGCGCGATAATCGGCTAGGCAGCGTTGAAAACCCAGTATATAACCTCTCTTGCACCACTACGTATTGGTTTGTTCATTTTTATTCAATTCAAACAATGCACAGGCAAACAATCAAAAAACAAACATTAAACGAGTGATTTTCAGCGTTTTCTACACTTTTTAAGTCAGTAAAGCCAAGAGCCATATGAAATGTCATTGAAAAAACGAGTATTTCGGTGTTACCATAGTAATGAAAAAATTTAGTTCCAAAATAATAAATTTCTAGACTTAATTGCCAAAAAATACGAGTATCTTATGTACACGTGTAATGAAAGACATCCTTATTTTGTAATTTTTGAATACTCTCATTATTACATGAATTTAACAATCAAGTCACACAAATACAATTTTACATGCAATGTAACACGACTTCGGGCATTTTTAACTGGTGATTCTACATGCGAAATTGAACAAAACATGATATTGCCTACCCCCAATTTTTGCTTCGCTTACCCCAAGGGGTACGCGTATAATCTACCACAGGTTGAAAACCACTGCTCTACGGAAATCCTGACGGGACACAAGAATATTGACGACCATCACCATGGATAATATCCATACTCTTAGACCAGTGGTGGGCAAACTTTCTTTATGGGGGGCCAGATAGTTTTAGGAAATTTCAGAGGAGAGCCAGGAGTATAGCCATAATGCATTTTGTTTTAAAATCTATATTTTAATTATAAAACTTTACGCACAAATGCTAATATAAGTTACACATTACAATTATTTATCTATTATTCAAAGGCCCTGCTATGGTAGGCGTGTGAGACATATGAAATTGTTTTTGATTGGCCATAATGTGTTCAAATGCAGATTTGAGCTGCGATGAAGTAACCTTTAGCAGCGAGAAAATGTGCTCTTTTTCCGCAATTGTCGAAAAAGTCTGTTCGCAGACATGCGACGACCCAAACATCGCTATTATTTTCTGGGCGTGATCAATTTATCTTTGGATATTCAGTTTTCAGTATAATTACAATTGTTTTAAATGGGAGCTGCACTGCATTTCAACAATTTTTAACTGCAATTCTGCAGGGACATTCTCCGGGTCCACATTAGGCATTGAAAAAACAACAACAACATCTTTTTCAATTTCAAATAATATAATCATTATACAGCTGGCTATAATACCCATCGATAATTGTAACGGACGTGTTACATATCCTCGTATGTTCTTTCAACGAAAAACATCCTTGGCGGTATCCTCTACAGTTCAGTGGTCATTTTTTGGGATTTCGCTCGAAAACCAAAAATCCCGCTTGGCCACTGAGCTCGTTAGTACCGTACCGCCAGCGATCTTTTTCGTTGAAAATATTTTTATGTTTGTTTTCCAATTAGAATTTAAAAGTTATTCTAATTGTAATATTGTATTAATAAAATACTTTCGTTTTTATATGTACAATGCCCCCGGTGCAACAAATAAACGCTATCATGCTCAGGTTGCCACCAGGGACATTTTTCAACTTATCATTTCACTTGTATTTTTTATGTTTCCTTTTTTTTGTGACATATTGTTAATTATTTTTAGCTACGATCCTTGTAGGATAATGAAACTAAGAAATTTCATTCCGCAGTCCTACAAGGCATCGAGGGAAAGAGAGCCTGAGTCTCTAGCCCTTAAATTACTCAAACTAGGGCAATAAATGACCCTCAAAAAACACTTAGAAAAATTTCGGTAAAAATACGTTTTTCCGATTTTAAAAATCCAGGTGCCCCGTAAGATGGTGAAACAAACAGGTTTCATTAACACATCTTACGGGGGACCTCGTAAAAATAACATTGTAACTGTAAATAACCAGATATTCAGCCAAAAGGCAAATCAATTTATATTTTATGCGATTTAGCTCAAAAATGAGCTAAACGTCTCTAACTAAAAATCTAGCAATAGACAATTGGTTTATTTCATGATTACTGTATAATAACGAACACATATGTACACAATTAACTCTGTAGAATTATTATAAAAAACACATTTTAAGCGACCGCCTTCAACGGTGACACCGGCAAAATAGGGTGCCCACATAATGGCCGCCCTATTTATACCATTTGGTCTGAGGACGAAAACCCCTCCACTTTTTGTAAAAAACACTGTCCGAACGCTGTCGGGTACAAGTCCCCTTTATATACCATGCCAATTTTAAAATAAATCAGTTCACTTCGACTCTTCAAAACTTGTTTTACTACTTGTTACTTAAGAAGTATTTTCTTCAACACCAGCTGCCTCCCGCCGACTTCTGCCTGTCTTCCGTCCTGGTGCCTACCTCCTCCAGACAAGCCGGCCCTACTCCAGGACACCGCAAGGCGCCAGGCTCAGGCAGAAGAATAGGCACATCCAGTGTCCCTTACTCATCAGACACTGGGTGCAGGAGGCCAGCTTTTATTATTTTACGCATCATACATCCTCATCAGCGTGCACTTAGACCCGGACCTATTTTACAGTTCTTGTAAAGGCGTCACGTCTGTTACAAGTGGTCCTTCGAGCCGGATCTACAGTCTTCGCCAGGATGTCTCCACCCTCGCTGAGATCCAAGAAGACGGCCCAAGAAGATGGCTCGCCTCCACCCCCTGCTGCTGAGCTACCTACTGCCCCGGACGCTGGTCCTGAAGTCCTGGACATGCCTGATGACATATCTGATGCCACGCCCCGGCCCTCGCCCAGCACCACTCCTGAGACAGGCTCCGCAGACAGCGATGACGAGCCACCGCCCTCTACATCTACCGAGGATACGGTGCGCCAACTGCGACAACAGCTTCGCCACCAAAACAAGCAGATTGAACGGCTGATGGCAGCCCTTCAACCACAAACCCGTGCAGGGCCTGCACCAGATGCGACAGGGCCCACACAACCCGGCGCCGCAGGGCTGGCACAACCCAGTGCTGCAGGGCTGGCACAACCCGGTGCCGCAGGGCTGGCACAACTCATCGCAGCGAGTACTGCTTCGGAGCCAACCAGCCATGGACATCCGGACCAAGGAGAACCTTGGCAACCACAAACATCATGGATGCACCCTGGACCTTCCGGCCCCGTACCGCCCTTGCCTCTGCACAATACAAGGCAACGAGAAGCTGTACGAGAGATGCCCGTTGGACCTGTGTCTCTGGTAGACCAGAGGCACCCCTCACTGGCGCAGCCAGGGCCTGGAGGCCCCGCGCCGCAGCCCCCTCACTCTGATGGGGGCCCCGGATGGATGCAGCATGGACCTTCCGGCCCCGTACCGCCCTTGCCTCTGCACAATGCAAGGCAACAAGAAGCCGTACGAGAGATGCCCGCTGGACCTGTGCCTCTGGTAAACCAGAGGTACGCATCACCAGCGCAGCCAGGGCCTGGAGGCCCCGCGCCGCAGCCCCTTCATTACAATGGGGGCTTTGGATGGCTGCAACCTGGACCTTCCGGCCCCGTACCGCCCTTGCCTCTGCACAATACAAGGCAACGAGAAGCCGTACGAGAGATACCCGTCGGACCTGTGCCTCTGGTAGACCAGAGGTACGCATCACTGGCGCAGCCAGGGCCTGGAGGCCCCGCGCCGCAGCCCCCTCACTATGATGGGAGCCTTGGATGGATGCAGCCTGGACCTTCCGGCCCCGTACCGCCCGTACCTCTGCTCAACCAGAGGCAACGAGAAGCCGTACCGGAGAAACCTGTCGGACCCTATGCATCATCAGCACAGCCAGGGCCAGCAGCCCCTGTGCCACCACCCCCTTACTACAATCACGGGGATCCAGCCTCATACTCGCAGTGGACACATCCTAGGCCATCTACACATGTGCCGCCGGTACCACTGCGCGAACAGGAGTACCGAGCGCCAGCACAACCTGATGACCAGCATCTGCCCGCTTCCAGCCCGAGCTCCGGCCTGCCGATGTTTCCTCCACAACCAAATGCGGACGAGACGGCCCGCCACACCAGCGCCTGGATCCACCAAGCGGATAACTCGATGGCTCAGTTCACCTGCGCGCTCACGGAGGCCATAAGAGCTTCAAGGGCTCAGGACAGCCCTCATCCCACAATTGAGGATGACCCCCGGATGGCAGCACTCATCGCCAGGCAGTCAATGGCCAAGGATCTGCCCACCTTCTCTGGTGACCCGCTGGAGTGGCCCACCTGGAGGGCACAGTTCACCCAGTCAACCTCAACCTGCCGGATGACCAGCAGCGAGAACCTCATCCGACTTCAGCGAGCCCTCAAGGGAAAGGCCCGCGAAGCTGTGGGCCCCCTCCTGATGGACCCTACCCAAGTGCCAGAGATACTGGCCGTGCTGGAGCAGCGCTACGGAGGGACGAATTCACTGGCTGCCCTGATGTTGGACAAGGCCAAAAAGCTTCCACACATGACGGCAGAGGCATCACTAGAAGACATAGCAGACTTCTCGGGGACTGTGCAAAACCTGGTGGCTTCACTCCGCTCCCTAAACAATGAGGGATATCTCACCAACCCGGCGCTCCTCAGCGACATCGCGGGGAAGATGCCATGCACGATGCGGTTGGCGTGGCTGATGGAAGTGCGGCATTACGAAGTGCCTGCCACCATCTGCCAGTTTGCCGCCTTCCTGAAAACCGTCGCGAACGCCATCTCCAAATCGGGAATGGTCGACCCCGCGAGGTCTAGACCACGTCGCGAGCAAACCTTTGCTACCTCGGAACAATTCGGGCCGCGAAATAGTGAAACGAGTCGTAAGTCACCACAAAATGACAGTTCGCGGAAAATACAAAACGAAAGTTCGCGAAAAGTACAAAACGAAAGTGCGCGAAAGTATGACCGTCCGCGAAAAAACGAAAGTACGCGAAACACAAATCGAAGTGATAATGTGACACCCCACTGTGACTTTAACAATCGTGAAGGGTGCGTACAGTGTGGTGAAAGGGGCCACTGCCTCCGTGAATGTCGCGAGTTCGCAGCGAAGGACGTAAAACTTCGCTTTGAGACAGTTAAAAGTTCTGGATTGTGCCGTATATGTTTAGATGGCAAACACTGGCCCAAACAATGCAAATCCCGGGACTGGTGCGGTGTTGGAGACTGTCGCGCTCCACACCACAAGTTACTGCACGACCCATCGTTCGTAAAAAACACCACAACAGCTGATGTCCACCACATGTGACGCCAGGCCGACGGCGCCGTGCTAAAAGTGGTGCCAGTAGTGCTGACGGGCCCCACGCAGCCGATCTCCGCATTCGCGCTTCTGGATGAGGGATCAACGATCACACTGATTGACGCCGCCACAGCAGAAAAAATTGGCGCTACCGGACCCGTCCAAGGACTACGGCTCCACGGGGCAAAAGGCATGTGCTCCTCAGATCAAGCATCACGCCGCGTGCAGGTCACACTGCGCGGCGCCGGGATAGGCACCAGCTACCACATCAAAGCGAGCACCGTGAAGGGCCTCAGCCTCCCAGAACAAAGGGTTCCTGGCGGGTACGTCACACCCACACTTCTCATCGGGCAGGACAATGCTCACCTCATTGTCTCGAGGGAAGTGCATGAAGCCCGTGACTCTACGCGAATATTGTCACGGACTGCCCTGGGGTGGATTACCCATGGAGGAGGGACTCCCACCAGTGAAGACTCGGTCACCACTCTGGCCCTGCACGCTGAAAATCACAAAGATGACCTGCTGAGCGACTTGATACGAACAAACTTCGCAGTCGACTCCCTGGGGATCACATCAGCCTCCCGGGTGACCGCACATGTGGTACGTGCCAACCAGCTGATGGAGGACACCACCTGTCAGATGACGTCCGGCAGATGGCAGACTGGCCTGCTATGGAAAAACGAAAATATCACGCTGCCCGACAACAAAAAATGTGCGCTCAAAAGATTGTGGTCCCTGGAAAGGAAATTATTGAAGGAAGAGGACCTGGCAGTGGCGTACAAAGAAAAAATCAACCGGCTCATCACGCAAGGCCACGCACGGGAGCTCACAGCACGAGAGGCGGCAAAGCACTCCGCCCGCAAGTGGTATCTGCCCCACTTCGCCGTGGTGAACCCCAATAAGCCAGGAAAGATCCGTGTCGTATTTGACGCCGCCAGCCGCTGCAGAGGGACCTCCCTCAATGATCAACTGCTGACGGGACCTGATCTACTGACGTCACTCCTTGGGAACATTCTCCGGTTTCGAGAAGGGAAAGTAGCCCTCGCCGCCGACATAAAAGAGATGTTTTTACAAGTAAAAATCAAAGCAGAGGACCAGCTGTCACAACTGTTCCTGTGGCGACCAACACTTCAAGAAGAGCCTCATACCTACATGATGACCTCGATGATGTTCGGCGCTACCTGTTCTCCTAGCAGCGCCCAATATGTGCGAAACCGAGTGGCACTACAAAATGCTGAGAGCTTCCCGGCTGCTGCAGACGCTATCCAAACAAAATTTTATATGGATGACTATCTGGACGCGGTGGACTCCATCAGTGAAGCCACTGGCCTTGTAAAAGACGTGGCCGCAGTTCTATCATCAGGAGGTTTCCATCTCACCAACTGGGCCTCTAATAATCCAGCGGTCATGGCCACCATCCCGCCTGAAGACCGCGCCAGATCAGCCATACGCATCAGCAGCGGTGAAGCAGAGACTGAAAGAATCCTCGGCCTGCTATGGGATCCAGTGACCGATTGCTTTCTGTACGCCTTCAGAGACGCCGCAGAACCTGAACTGATCAGCAGACCTACAAAACGTCAGCTGCTCAGCATTGTTATGAAAATTTTTGATCCTGTGGGGTTCGTTGCATGCCTCACAGTCAGATCAAAAATGCTGCTGCAAGACGTCTGGAGATCAAACACTGGATGGGACGAGATCATCAAACCCGATCACAATGAGAGATGGCTGGACTGGCTGGGACTCCTCCAAAGCTGTGGAGTTGCCATACCTAGAAGTTGTTTAAAAAGTAAACAAAGCAACGTCACACTCCATCTGTTCTGTGACGCTTCCGAACAGGCATGCTGTACGGCCGCCTATCACACAGAAGACATCAATGCTGAAGTCACAGCTACCTTCTTGGCCAGCAAGTGTAAGGTGGCCCCCCTGAAGCCACTCTCCATACCCCGCCTCGAGCTCCAATCAGCTTTAATGGCGGCCAGACTAGCAGCAACACTGAAAAAAGAATGTCGCAGCAACATTGCGCGAACAGTGTTCTGGACAGACTCTACGACGGTGTTGTGCTGGCTTCGCACAGACCCACGTACCTACTCAACCTTCGTGGCTAACCGGCTCGGCGAGATAGATGAGCTCTCCCGCATTGAAGACTGGAGATGGGTTCCCACAAAGCTGAACCCTGCCGACATTGGCACCCGAGACATCGAGACTCCCGATCTATCACCTGCAGGACATTGGTTCAGTGGCCCAGCCTTCCTCACCTTGGCCGAGGCAGAATGGCCGCGCGAAAGGTCCAAACTGCACCGGCCGGATGACAGCGTCCTTGAAGTGAAGGCCCAATATGTCGGGCTCACCTCAACTATGTCAGACGCTCTACCAGAGATCAACCGCTTCTCCTCTTGGCCCCGCCTCATCAGGGCCACCGCCTGGGTCCACCGCTTCATAAACCGATGCCGTGTGGGACCCCACAAGCCCCTGGACGGATACCTGCAGCTCGAGGAGACCCGTGAAGCAGAGATCCGATGGGTGAAAGCAGCCCAAGAAGACGCATTCGGTACCGATTTGAATGCTCTTCGTCAAGGAGCCCCCTTACCAAATGGCAGCCGGCTCAAAACACTGAACCCCTTCCTGGGACCCGATGGCCTGCTGAGGATGGACTCAAGAATACGGACCACCAGCAGAGTCTCCCGAGATGTGCGGATACCCATAATCTTGGATGGAGACCACGCCTACACACGGCTCCTAGTGAACCATCATCACCAGAAGGCTGACCACCCAAGTACAGAGAGGACAATGGCAGAGGTACGGGGCAGCTACTTTGTGCTGCGACTGCGCACAAACATCCGCAGACTCGCCCACAACTGCCCCACCTGCAAGATGCGCAGAAGCAAGCCGGCTCCACCACTGATGGGACCCTTGCCACCATCACGGCTCGCCCACCATGTTCCCCCCTTTACAAACTGCGGGTTGGACTATTTCGGGCCCATGGACATCACCGTCGGCAGACGTCGGGAGAAGCGGTACGGAGCCCTCTTCACCTGTCTGTCCACACGTGCTATCCACCTCGAGCTGGCTACTTCCCTGTCTGCCGACTCAGCCATCATGGCCCTACAACGCATGACGGCGCGCCGAGGTCAACCAAAAACAATTTACTCAGACAATGGGACCAACTTCCACGGAGCAGACAATGAACTGAAGGACGCCCTGAACTCGCTCAAAGATGACGCCCGGATGAGGGATCATCTAACTTCAAAAGGAATAGAATGGAAATTTATTCCACCAATGTCTCCTCATATGGGGGGAGCATGGGAACGCCTGGTGCGCTCAGTCAAGCACGCCCTGCGAGCCATCCTGAAGGAGAGGGCCCCAAGAGAAGAGACCCTACGAACAGCACTGGCCGAGGCTGAGTGGACCGTCAACAACCGTCCTCTTACACACGTCTCCGCAGACCCGAGAGACGAGGAGCCCCTCACTCCCAACCACTTTCTATTGGGAGCAGCAGGCAACCGGCCCCAGTTGTCATTATACGGCAAACAAGAGGAGGAGGTATGTCTCCGCCGCCAGTGGCGCATCAGTCAGCAGCTAGCTGATATGTTCTGGAGGCGGTGGCTCCGCGAATACCTCCCCACCTTGGCTACTCGACAAAAATGGCACCAGACCGTCAATCCCATCAAGAAAGACGACCTGGTGGTCATCATGGACCCTGCGATGCCCCGCAACAGCTGGCCTCGCGGCCGAGTCCTCGACACCACCCCTGCTGCAGACGGCCAAGTAAGGACCGCCCGAATCCAGACGAGCACCGGAGTCTACGTACGACCTGCCGTGAAGCTCGCTGTAATCCTGCCAGCCCCGCCCACCGATGCAGCTTCTTCTACTCAAACACGTCGTGAAGACTAGTGCAGCCAAGCTGCACGGGGGGAGTGTAACGGACGTGTTACATATCCTCGTATGTTCTTTCAACGAAAAACATCCTTGGCGGTATCCTCTACAGTTCAGTGGTCATTTTTTGGGATTTCGCTCGAAAACCAAAAATCCCGCTTGGCCACTGAGCTCGTTAGTACCGTACCGCCAGCGATCTTTTTCGTTGAAAATATTTTTATGTTTGTTTTCCAATTAGAATTTAAAAGTTATTCTAATTGTAATATTGTATTAATAAAATACTTTCGTTTTTATATGTACAATGCCCCCGGTGCAACAAATAAACGCTATCATGCTCAGGTTGCCACCAGGGACATTTTTCAACTTATCATTTCACTTGTATTTTTTATGTTTCCTTTTTTTTGTGACATATTGTTAATTATTTTTAGCTACTATCCTTGTAGGATAATGAAACTAAGAAATTTCATTCCGCAGTCCTACAAGGCATCGAGGGAAAGAGAGCCTGAGTCTCTAGCCCTTAAATTACTCAAACTAGGGCAATAAATGACCCTCAAAAAACACTTAGAAAAATTTCGGTAAAAATACGTTTTTCCGATTTTAAAAATCCAGGTGCCCCGTAAGATGGTGAAACAAACAGGTTTCATTAACACATCTTACGGGGGACCTCGTAAAAATAACATTGTAACTGTAAATAACCAGATATTCAGCCAAAAGGCAAATCAATTTATATTTTATGCGATTTAGCTCAAAAATGAGCTAAACGTCTCTAACTAAAAATCTAGCAATAGACAATTGGTTTATTTCATGATTACTGTATAATAACGAACACATATGTACACAATTAACTCTGTAGAATTATTATAAAAAACACATTTTAAGCGACCGCCTTCAACGGTGACACCGGCAAAATAGGGTGCCCACATAATGGCCGCCCTATTTATACCATTTGGTCTGAGGACGAAAACCCCTCCACTTTTTGTAAAAAACACTGTCCGAACGCTGTCGGGTACAAGTCCCCTTTATATACCATGCCAATTTTAAAATAAATCAGTTCACTTCGACTCTTCAAAACTTGTTTTACTACTTGTTACTTAAGAAGTATTTTCTTCAACACCAGCTGCCTCCCGCCGACTTCTGCCTGTCTTCCGTCCTGGTGCCTACCTCCTCCAGACAAGCCGGCCCTACTCCAGGACACCGCAAGGCGCCAGGCTCAGGCAGAAGAATAGGCACATCCAGTGTCCCTTACTCATCAGACACTGGGTGCAGGAGGCCAGCTTTTATTATTTTACGCATCATACATCCTCATCAGCGTGCACTTAGACCCGGACCTATTTTACAGTTCTTGTAAAGGCGTCACGTCTGTTACAATAATTATATTTTGACGCCGACTATCCTTCGAAATTAATAGTATATAATAGGTATACTTATAATTTCGAAAGATCGTTGGCGGGCCGGATGAAATACTTCTGCGGGCCGGAGCTGGCCCGCGGGCCGTACTTTGCCCATCACTGTCTTAGACCATCACCTTGCCCTGCAAAGCTATTGACGGCCAAAATAATTATTCGGCAATAGACAATAACAATCTTGCTCTTTTATGACGAATTTACATTACATAACTAGATGCACACAAGTGGTTTCATGATGTTAGTTGCACTGCTAGTTTCACGAGTAAACATATGTATATATTTTAGAAATTAGAAAAAATGTAAATAATAAAGCAGACATAATTAATAAGCAGCAAATTTTTATAAACCCTCTTTTGAACCTTTTCCCACTTAACCGGTCTTTCCCTGCTAATGGCTTTGAAATCCCTAATTGATAAACTTTCCCCACTCTTACCCCTCCCCCTCCCTTCTACCCTTTCCTTTCATGTGTAATCTATATTTAATTTTTAACTTTAGTATACGTTTGATCCTGATGAAGTAAACATTGTTTACGAAACATGTTGATTGTATACGAATAAAAGTGATGTAAACAAAGTTATTTGTCTTTTTATTCAATAAATAATGCCATCACAAAGTGAAAACCTTTCCGAAGAAGTTTTCTTCGAAAAAAAAAGTAAACATATGGTTTCATCATGGGAGGGATGAAACTACTGGACACATTGACCCCCAGATTCCTACCCACCCCTAATACCCTTTTGGTTCCCAGAACCCAGAACTTCCTTTCCTAAAAAGAGACACAAGCCCTGAGGGGAATTATTTTCATCAGGGCCTCGTGTGCCCCAAAATTAGAATCGCTCTAGCGCGAAATTACAGCACCGCAAGTGGTTACCAACTAATTGCGAACTGTAAAAACGTGATGCAACTAATGTCGTGAAACCATTTCTGCTGAGCGGACATGAGCGTTCCTTGTGAGAGTTGTATCCAACAACATTGTGCATTGCAGACAAAAGCTTAGATGCTGATGATCTTAGTAGGTACCTACCTACTGAAGGTGGCACGACACTAAATTTGCGGAATATACACCAATTTTTTCATGTCATGCAATTTTTTGGAACGTGCATAATAACTTGTTGCATAATGTAAATTCGGCATTGTTTGTCAAATAAGAGTAGAAAATATAGGGGGGCGCCACCGTTGCCCAAATGGCAATACTAAAAATATAATCATGGTGTTAATCTAAAGCTGTGTAACCTACATTTTTATTAAAAATTCATAAAAGTGAAAAAAATAAATTTCATTGCAATACGGGTATCTGTATTCTGTATCTCAAAATTAGAATTGCATATAGGTATATTATTATTATACGTTTGCAATTTTGTGTTAACATAATGAAGAATAACGATATTGTAATAAAATATAAAGCACACTTCAGAAATTGCTCACATTTATTTAATATTATCTTAAGTACCTCTATCATGCCTCTAATTTTAGATCTGAATATATTTAACTCATTCCGATCTAAAAGTAGTGTAACTAAAGTCACCTCCTGTTAAATTAAAATCTATGTTAAATTAAATGAAAGCCAATCACTTTGCAAAACACAATTTAATCAAATTTATGTCATTTAGTAGGTACCTTCACAATAGTGCTTCTTTTAATTACTTCTATACTTCTAATTTTTTTTTTATGAACACATTTTATTTTTTAAATGTGTGTACAGTGTTTTGTATTTTCAGTGTCATTGCACTTTTAAAGATTATTTGACAGATAAATTGGTGTTGCCAGCCTAAAAAATTCTTAGTTCAATTTTTTATATATTCTACTCTTATTTGACAGACTATTTCACTTTTTAGTAGTAAGTACATACCCGTATGTATGAAGAAAAATCATAGACAATAACAATAATCTGCGGGAAAAATAGTTTAGTTTTTTTACCATGTAGGTATCTAATGTATTTTAAAAAAATGAAGGCAATTTCAATCAATAATAATATCATTTTTGCTGTCCCAGAATTGTCCGTAGCGTAAGGTCGGCTTATCTCTTCGCGGGCCTGCTTCAGCGACACGTGTCCGAGGCCAAGGAACCTGGACACGTGTAGTCCGAGTAGTGAGTAGTGGCGGCATGGGGCAGTAGAGCCAAGAAGATGAACCCGTCAGTCGTGACTCTGCTTCTTTCTGTTTTCCGGGTTAGGCAACAAATAACTTATGGAGGATGGAGAAGATAATGAGGGTTTTCTTTGGTCGTTCACGTTCGTTGAAGATATTTAAGGTACTGTGCTCCATATGCAGTAGGTACCTAAGTGAGAGCGCGCTAATATTTAAAAAGATAAAATTGAAGCAAAAATTGTGGAAATGTTTAATAAAACACCACTCGTTTAAAATAGAGCAAACATCTCGTGGGGAACATCTAAAATAGCATTTTTAAAGAAACACTGTGATTTTTTTCATGCATATAACTTCTAAAATAAGTGAAATGATCGCGTTTTTAACAATTTTCGGAGCATACTTAGCGATTTTTTTCTAACGAGGGAATTTTATATAATTTGCGTTTCGGCATGGAACACGTTGGAATGGAACTTCTTTAGCACCGTTTATTTGAAACTCGATGAAACGAAAAATAGCGACACTAAAAACAGACAAACACATATGTCTATAGGATTTAACCTGCGAGAGAATGAGATAGTATAATCGGTCTCCTCTTTGTCAGTTCTTCGTAGCCTGCCCACTCTTTTCTACTTTAGTTTTCTGAAGGTTTCACTTCTACCGCAGTTCTTCGTAGCCTGCCCACTCTTTTCTACTTTAGTTTTCTGAAGGTTTCACTTCTACCGCGTGTGAATTACACACTCTAATTTTTTTTTGTTCTGGCTATCCAATCAAGATAATGTATTTCTCTATAATAATATTAGATATCTTTTTTCTCGCTTCTTCTTTTTCTGTTCTTTTTTCATATAGGTATGTATATTATATGGTATATATCTTTTCCTCGTTTCTTATTCTTTCTGAAAAATTAATGCTAAAATGTTATTTACGTAAGTTTCTTACTGACCGGACAACTCAGAATCATGCGACTTCAACATCTCCCCTAAAGAGTCTTTAAAATAGGGCACGTTAGGTTGGTTTTTTTTTATTTATTTAATAATTGTATATTTTTTAAAATAACAATAATTTGCTATACAGTGTTATAAAGGAATATAAAAATAGCCTTTCCTCATCATTTATTTATTTAAAGAGACGAGGCTCTTGTGTTTGGTGAGGGAGCTATTTTTAATTCTTTCATAACTTTTCAAATGGGTGTTTAAATTGCATGATTCGGAGTTGTCATCAAACCCTTTTTAACACAAGCATTGCTCTAGAAAAGGTATAAGACGATTTAAGATGTTGATTAAGGCACGAATTAAGTTATTGATTTTAATAAAACTTTATTTAATGTATGTTATGTAACTGTACCCTGTACCCTGTACCATTAGATTAATAAAAAAGTAAAGAATTCAGTGATGATGGCCCGTGCACTTCCGGAAGAGTGTACCTATCGACTTGTTATAATAATGGTTATTTACCCATTCATGCGATGTTCCACAGCAGTAGTTTTTTTTATCAAACTCGAAATCTAAATTATATGTATAGAGCACGAACGTTGAAATAATTAACCAGTTGCAGATGCAAGTAGAAAAAATGTCCCCTCTAAACAAGGTCAGCTTTGGAGTGAAATCATTGGCCTGGCCATTGATCCGCAGGTTTGGGATTCGAGTTCAAGTCTAAATGCATTTATTAGGTAATGATTATTGATTTGGAGGTACCTACTTACCTACATCATATAAACGTAAAAATATTTATATCCGATAATATCGCAACTGTATAGGATATAATGATAATAATTGAAGTTTATTGCCTGAGCTTAGAGAAGTTATGTTTTAATTTTGCCGTTTTGCATTTCATCTGTCCGTAAATTTGTTTTTACATTCAGTTTCCCGTTTAGAAAAACTGTTGCATCAATAATTTTATTATTCAAGCAAGCTTTGCTTTGAATACATAGATGGCTAGTGACTAAGCTTTTCAATATTATGATATCTACGTAACTACTTACGAAGGAAGTATGAAAAAATAATTTTCACTGAGATATTTTCGTTTCTTTACAAGGTTGATAGAAAATAAATTTTCTACGAAACCTGTTTCTTTGGACAAATTGTATCTCATTATTTGAAATAATAAAAAAGGGAAATAAGTAAAATAATATGTGTCTTATAAAGAAAGGTGTTTTAGTACCTACCTATTTACAAATCTTATGATTTCCGAGAAAATTTTGGTAATGATTTATTATACAAGAGAAAATAGAGATAAATACTTTGTTGGACGCGAGGTCCACTGTTCATAAAATTACTAGTTTATTATAATAGCATTAATACTACTTTCAGTCGTATTCAAAATAGACATTTGTGATAGACCATTGTCCAGGAACGAAACGTTTCTTGAAAAAATGGCTTTAGCCGTTTTTAGGAATCAGATCTAAATATCCAGATAATCACGACTCCTTCCCCTTCCCAGTCCCTTCAATCTCACAACAAATCATATTTTTGACAACAATTTTACTTGTGTACCTACTCTTGTCCTGTATTATGGAATTCGTCGTCAAAAATACTAATTGGATTGTGGATTGTCTGTGATTTTCAACTAACATGCAATTATAATATTCTGTGATTTTTTACGAGTCTGTGCTAAGTAATTATGTAATAACTTATTATAATTATAAAAAAATCGTTAACGCACAAATTATTTTTTTCTTTTCACAGAATAGTTTGTGTTAGGTACATATTGTACAAAAAAAATATCACAGATATTTTTTCCAATTCAGAAGGTACAAGATTTCTTATTTTAACATTTGGGATAGTAACACCTACAAAAAGTTTAAGGTTGTTTAAATTCCGAGTGGAAGATGGTATAAGACCACGATTCAGAATTGAAACTTCGCATGGAATGGTTTTAGCCGCGTTAAGTGGTACATATACGTATGACATTATAATAGACAGGTACTTCCTCACCTTCCTCTTCTCCATATCCTTTCCCCCCCAACACCTTCATCCTCACAACATACCTCAATTGGGGATACCATAATTTTATTGGCTCCAGATGGGAGCAGTTGGGACGCTTGTGCAGTATTCACATTAAAAAAATAGTAATTGATTATATCGATATATTCGATTCTTTTAGAAATTTTGTTAACTCTGGAATATTCATAATTAATATTGCACAAAAGGCGAACCCTTTGAGCAAATTTTCGCATTTTTTCCGGCCTAACATACCGTGTAATTTATTTATACCTACCTATTTTTTTTAACAAGTTATTATGATCATCGAAGGGAGGCGTCTACTAATATCTACAAGAATTCCAAAAACCGAACAAATCTGACTAATATCTATGAGAACCAAAGTGAGGACGAATATCTACAGCTCAAACTGCTGACTAATATCTATGATCACCGAAGTGAGGACGAATATCTACAGCTCAAACTGCTGACTAATATCTATGAGAACCAAAGTGAGGACGAATATCTACAGCACTGGCAGAGGTTGGATTTGCAATTATGGGTAGCATATTATAATAACGTAATATTGCGTTTGCAGTTTGAAAAACTTAATTTATGTATGTATGTAAAAATCGGAAAAATTCCTAATATCGGACTATTGGACACATTTAGCTGATTATTAAGGACTTGCCATCTGTAGATATTAGTCCCACCTACGCTCCATAGATATTAGTCACCACTGGGACCGTCATAGATATTATTAGTCCGACCTTAGCTCTGTAGATATTAGTCCTCATTCTGAAGTTCATAGATATTTGTCCAACATATGAGCTGTAGATATTCGTCCGACATACAGGCTGTAGATATTAGTACCTGGAGTACATCGAAGTGTTGCCATTATAATTTGCGATGCCCTTTTACCTTACGTTTTTTTAAATATATTTTTATGTGGCGTGTTCTCATGGAAAAAAATTATATCGCTTGCGCTTTTCTAAATTACCGCTTCTTATTTAACTACGCGGTAATCAGTTAGGTACCTATATACTCTATGGACCTTTTAGCTACGAAAGCATAGATATGTATATTTCAAAATATATTTTATCTATGGTGTTTGCGCATCGCTACTCGCAGGGTTGCCAACTTGGGGGTTTTCTCCCCAGATTTAGGGGGAAAATAAGTGGGATGGGATTTTTTTAGGGGTATTTTTGGGGGTTTTGTGATCCCATATATTTTTTAAAATTTTAATTTCATCTTATACACGGAGCACTCACACACTTCACAATTTTTCACAAGAAAATTATGCAATATTTGATGTAGGTATTAAATAATTTATAAATAAAGATTATTAAAAAAACATTACAGCATATCATTTATCAATTATTATTCATTATTTTTACAAAATATTTTTTTAGGGGTATTTTCAAGTAATTTGCCGGTTTCTAAGTTTAGTTTAGGGATAAATATTTTTGAGAGTTGGCAGCACTGGCGACTCGACTTGTGATTGGTTTACTTTGACAGTTCGGAAGTTATTTGTATTTACGTTTTCTCTTCGACGAATCCTATAAGCATGTTGAACAATTCGCCGTTTCAAATAGTTGAAGTTAAATAAATAAAGATCAGTGTTTTATCATCACATCAACATGGGGGGTGGAGACTTAGTAAGCATTTAGGGTGTTTTCATCTTATCATTCTATTGTATTCTAACCTCCAAGTGGTTTTGTGAAGGTGTATCTTGAATTCATTCTTAGGTGAAACAATATTAAAGTTTGCCCGTTCTTCTTCTTAAACATCTGTCTTAGTCACCCATTAAATTAATACTATTTTGTTATTACAGAACACGAAAAAGTCATGGCATCCAAATACTATGAAAAACCAGGAGAGGGTTTGGAAGGCGGAGCAGGCAGAGGCAAACGAAAAACGAAGGATAGATGATTTGAGAAGAGAAATGGACAGCGAACGATCCAGAGAAGAATTGACTGCTCATGGTCAAACATCCGGGGTGTTGGTTGAGAAAGCCAACAAGAAGATGGATTGGATGTACAAGGTCAGACAGACCATGTTATTGTATAATATTACGAATCTTGTTTTAACAGCTCTTTGTTTGAAGCCTCGGTAAATATCGGTTGGGACTGGACACGCTTATTACGAATAATTTTTGGAAAAAAAACTTTAGATTCGCCTTAATTACTATAAAAGGAAACTTTTTGGCTTGGGGGCGGCGGAAAATAATGCATTTTAATTTTCAATTGCGTAAAATTAAAATTCACTTCAAGAACCGACCGGTGACTGTCAGCGGCCATTAGGCACGTCTCTGTTATGTTGGTATCACTGATGCATTAACAAGAGCTAAATACGACCGTTGCCATCTTCGTGGGATACATAAAGGCGCGGAATTATGAAAAACAGAATTAATAATATAATGTAAACGAACCTCTAGTCAGAATCACTTCAGAGTCTAGCTGAGGCACTGGAAGCATGTTGGTATTCGTCGTCATTATAATTGAATAATAGAAATAATAATAGAACGTTGGCTGAAGGAGGTAGGCAGCGCAACACGGCATAACACCCCAAAAACAAAAATATTCTGAAACCAATTGTGTTTTAAATGTACAATAGGTTTTCAGACAAGTTTTTTAACAAAATTTTTTTTACTTCGAAAAATTTTTTTTTACATAGAAATTTTTTTTTTACATTGAAAATTATTTTAAGTAAAAAAAAAAAAACGCCGCGTTTTTTTTTTTTTTACTTTAAAAAAAATTTTCATTGTAAAAAAACTTGCCTAAAGGCCTTTATTTATTTAATATTCTAAATTTCGTCAAAGTAGTGCTTACTTAATATGCATGTTTTACATTTTACGTAACTTCTAGCTAATCATTATTTTATGGTAACAACAAATACATACCAATCAATAGAGGTTTGTTAACATAATAATTCTGCTGTGTTTTCATAATTTCGCGGTATTTCATGTAGGTATCCCACGAAGTCGGCTACAATCGTATTAGCTCTTGTTAATGCATCAGTGATACCAACATAACAGCGACGTGCCTAATGGCCGCTGACAGGCACCGATCGGTTCGCGAAGTGAATTTTAATTTTACGCAATTGAAAATTAAAATGCATTATTTTCCGCCGCCCCCAAGCCAAAAAGTTTCCTTTTATAGTAATTAAGGCGAATCTAAAGTTTTTTTCTAAAAATTATTCGTAATAAGCGTGTCCAGTCCCAACCGTTAATTACCCTTGCTATGTTTATATTGCGTAATATGTAACCAATATATGTAATGTCGTTCCACCAGCAATATCTGTATTAAATTTAGCAGTTGCCCTTTGTTGGTTAGTTTCTTAAGTTATTGATTGCAAGGTTTTGAACTTGACTAAACCCGTGTATCTTAGTTAGTCTGAAAAGCAAATGAGGTCACTAGTCTGCAACGGTTTGCTGGACAGCATTTCCTATTATTACTTGCTATTATTTGAAAAACATCAATGTTCTTACTTAAAAACTTCCTCCTTCAATTTTTATAAGAAAAACTTTCTTTTTATACTTTTTTGAAGGTTATTCCCATCAGTGAAATATATCATATTAGAAAAAGTTAACAATAATAATCTAAACGAAAATATGAAAGCGAACAAGAAACAAGACACAGAAAAACAGAAAAAGACAATGGTCGCAACTGGGACTCGAACCCAGACCTCTCCGTCTTGGGTAGTTGCCCGTAATATGGAGAAAAATAATTAGTTGATAATAATGTAATTCTAAAATTTGAAAATATGAGATTGACAAATATGACGGTTTGACAGAAGGTGGTAATAGCGAAATTGGTTAACGCGCTCGTCCCGGTTAGACGGAGAGGTCTGGGTTCGAGTCCCAGTTGCGACCATTGTCTTTTTCTGTGTCTTGTTCTCTTTCATATTTTCGTTTAGATTATTATTGTAAACTTATTCTTATATGATATATTTCACTGATGGGAATAACCTTCAAAAAAGTATAAAAAGAAAGTTTTTCTTATAAAAATTGAATACTCATTTAGACTTTCGTAAAAGTCAATTGTTCCATATAAATAAATTCGGAAATATCTATCCGAGACGCCATCCAGGTTACAAACCAATTCTTAGAATGATTGTTTCCAATGAAAAGGGTAGTTGCCCGTAATATGGAGAAAAATAATTAGTTGATAATAATGTAATTCTAAAATTTGAAAATATGAGATTGACAAATATGACGGTTTGACAGAAGGTGGCAATAGCGAAATTGGTTAACGCGCTTGTCCCGGTTAGACGGAGAGGTTTGGGTTCGAGTCCCAGTTGCGACCATTGTCTTTTTCTGTGCCTTGTTCTCTTTCATATTTTCGTTTAGATTATTATTGTTAACTTATTCTAATATGATATACTTCCACCTTCCATTAAAACCGCGGACCGAGCAGGTTTTTCCAACTAGAAAAGGAGCATCGGGCTATTTTAGTGTAGATTTTTAAAAAATTTAAAGAAAGACAAATATTCCCGGGTTACGAATAACCTGACAATATTTGAAAATCTATTTGAAAATCACCTACTACCACCGTAACAAGCAGATGAAGATGTTTGCTTAGCCAGCCGAGGAATTGAACTCAAGACGCCTGGACTCCGACGTATTGGTCAACTCAGTCACCGACTGGTTAATTGTGATTTTTTCCATTTAAAAATAAAACTCGTTGAACATGTCATTCAATCTGTATTTGGATAAGATTTGAAAGTAAAATGTTCATACTCAGTTTACTTCTAAATACATTAAAATTATTGAAATTAGGCTTCGTTCCAATTTAATTAGGACAAGGAACAACTATTTATGTTGGAGGAGATGGAAAAACATGGACGAAATCGGTTATTAGGATCTTAGTTTGGGTTATTTAAATAATTAGTGCTTATTTAGATTGAAGTGGAATCTTTCTGAAAATGTCACATCATCAAGATTAAACATGGCCCTAAAATAAGGGATATGTTGGGTAGGTGTATTAATTTTAACTACCTAAATTGGAATTAATGCACCTTGTTCCACCTCACCTGATATAAATAGTTTCTTGTAATAATTAAGCGGACACCAAGTGTTATTTAAAAAAAAATTAAGAGGTAAGCGAAGTATGGAAATTTTACTGAAAAAAGGAAACATTGAGAACATAAACCTTTCATATGCCATTTTCAGACTTGATATTTTTTATTACCAAAGGATGGACAATTGTTTTTCACTCTAAGGCTTTTTTTTAATAATTAATGGAGGTCGGTAATTAACGTAGACCATAATAAATAAAACTTTTATGCACAATAAAAATCAAGGAATACATGCACAATTGTTGAGGTCATAGAAAAATGTTTGTATCTCTTTCAATTTAAGAAATTTCAATACCTTCATTTTTTGCACAATAAAAGAGAAAATGTAATTGGTATTCATAATAATAGAAGTTATTGAATGATGTCACTATTTTTTTATACAATTTACTCAGCAAAAAGTAACAATATTTTGGACTTGGTGTCACTTAACAGATACTGCTGGTGCAAGGACAATAGATGTATACTATTTTAAGTTAAATAACTATTGTGCGAAAATAATAGTATATTTTGTATTTTTCAAAATTATTTTCGTTGATGCAAAATGTTGTTGTTAATAAAATATACTTACTAAAATTATTTATAACACTTTTTTTGTGATGGTATTTACGCTAAATTGATTAATATTTCCATTTTCACATGTTTTTTTCATTTGCAGCAACCACACGAAAGCGTCGACCGCGAACAATACCTACTCGGAAAGAAGATCGACAAGACCTTTGAAAAAATAGTATCTGAAGAAAAGGCCAATACGTCTTACGTGAAGCCCCCGCCGAAGAACCATGTGGAGCACGAGTGCATCCCTTTCTCCATCCGGAACCTCAGCGCAGACGTGGCGCCTAGCGACTGTCAGGTGGACATGGCCAGAAAGCTGCTGGAGGATCCGCTGGTGGCCATCCGCAAGAGGGAGCTGGAGTCCCGGGCGCAGCTATTGCAGAACCCCGTGAAGCTCAAGGAGCTTACCATGCTGCTGAAGATGGATCAGGTGATTGTTTTTTTTAATCATTATTATCGTTATTAGCTCAGGCTAGAGTTTTATTGTGCTCCCTTGTTCCATCTAATTCTGTTGACAGCAACTCAGTCCTTTTAAAAATCAGTTTCACCTCACCAAGGTTTTTATTGTGAGTTTTGCATGCCTCCAGATCTCACAGCATAACTCTGTTTCTGAGCCTTCATCCTATCATCACAGAATAAACTAACATGTTTATATTTGTTTGGAATTAAATTAATATAATTTTGCATTTCAGGCTGAAACAAAAAAGAAAAAAGACAAAAAGAAGAGCAAAAAGCACAAAAAAGGATCTTCTGACATTGATAAGAAATTAGCCGAAAAGTTAAACAAACTCAAAAAAGGCCACGAGGAGAGTTTTGACTTAAAAGGCTTGTTGCAATCTCCATCTGAAAAGGTGAGTTCCAAGAAAAAGAAGAAGAAAAAGAAGTCTTCCTCCAGTTCAGAGTCCGAGCCTGTAGAGGAAACACAACCAAAAGAAAAACACGAAAGTCGGAAACGTTCGGGAGAGGCTGGTTTTGATAGAGACACGAGTGGACCCAAGGACAAAAGAAGTAAGTATGACCAAAGTGAAGAGGAAGAACATAGAAAATCGTATAAGAGTTACAATGAGGATAGATACGAACGTAGTAATGATGGAGATCATCGTAAATCACATAAAAGTCATAATCAGAACAGATATGACAATAGGCGGGAAGATGAGCAAAGAAAATCACATAAAAGTAATAATGAGGAACGCTATCGTGAAGAAGATCAAAGTAAATCACATAAAATTAAAAATGAGGAACGCCACTATGAAGAAGACCAAAGAAGATCACATAAAAGTAATAACGGGGAACGCCATCGTGAAGAAGAGCAAAGAAAATCACATAAAAGTAAGAATGATGAACGCCACCATGAAGAAGAAAAAAGAATATCGCATAAAAGTAATAATGATGAACACTATCATGAAGATCACAAGAAATCATCTAAACATGGTCGTTCTGAAAATTCAAGTAGACCAGCTATTATCATTTCTCAAAAGTACAATGAGGATAGTGACGAGGAAGGCACAACTCCTAAAGAAAAGCACTACGGTCTGGTGAGAGCCGATGGAAGCAAAATACACTCCAGTAAAACCAAACGACAAACTCCTCCAAAAGTATTACCAAGCAAAGATGTGAAGAAATATGAAAAAGTTCGTCCAATCAAATTGACAGAAGCAGAGAAGGAAGAAAAGCGAAAAGAAATGATGAACAATGCAAATGAAAGAGATAAAGAAAGGGAAAAATATGTTTCTAATTATAGAGATCAGGAAAAGAGACAGGAAGCAATGGAAAAGAAGCATAAGTACAAGGATGATTTTGTGGAGAAACATCTACGAGAAGCCGCCAAGTTCACCAGCGTAGAGAGCAGAATAAAATCTAACGTATACAACATACAGAGATCCAACAGACACATGGATACCAACTTCGCAAAGAGGTAGTCAGTCTGGTAGACACTTCTTTTCACTTTCTAATCAAATGGGCATTTATTATTGTAGTCAATAATATAGAATAATTAAGTTAATATTGTGTACTAATAAATAATGAAATACCGCATCAAGAAACCACGATAACATTAAAAAACAAATAAACAAATCCATTTTGTAAATGGTGAATTTTTTAGGCAATTTACTTTAGTTAAAAAAAATAATTACATATTTGTGAATATTTTAGAAGATTTGTTACACTTTTATAGAAATAGATTTAACTTAATTAAGAAATTGAAAACATCAAATCATCAAAGATTACATATTTCATTTTGGAAGTTTTGCCACAAGATATTTTTAAATATTATTAAAGTCTTCCAGTATACTTAATCAAATAACCTTTGAATAGTGTAAAAAATTAAATTTTTATATAAGAAAAACTTTCTTTTTATACTTTTTTTAAGGTTATTCCCATCAGTGAAATATATCATATTAGAATAAGTTAACCATAATAATCTAAACGAAAATATGAAAAAGAACAAGACACAGAAAAAGACAATGGTCGCAGTTGCGACCATTGTCTTTTTCTGTTTTTCTGTGTCTTGTTCTCTTTCATATTTTCGTTTAGATTATTATTGTTAACTTATTCTAATATGATAAAAAAATTAAATAAATTTGTAAATCTGAAGATTGTTTATGTTTTTCATTTATGGCATTCAGAAAATCCAGTAAACATAAAAGGACGGACATTTTTGAGATATAATTTTTTGTTTTTTTACATTAGCTCCACACAGGAGGCCTTGGGGATGCTGTGTGGAGGGTCTTTTTAGGGAAGGATATGAAGGGTGGGTATGAATCTAAAGGGTCAGTGTGTCCAGGAGTGACAGATGTATAAATCCATCCCTCCCATTGCGGTGTAAGTTGATGTTCTGAGAGAGTACAGCTGTATAAGTCAAAGGGACTCCCTTGACAATTCTCTCCTGAATTGGTCTGCCAGGCAGCTGGTTTTGGTTATCCAATAAATGGTTCCCGGGGCGGCGGTACCCATACCCGCCTCCCAAATTGATATGGAGATGACTGAGAATTGAACAGCCCATCAAATTTTGGAAATCATTTCTGCTTTTCGAGTAATCAGTAGATAGTCTTTTGTGGTATGGTGCGGCACAAATCAGACCATGGATTTAGATGCAAATCGTAGTTTAGCAGAGTGTAGAGAGCTGCAATGCAAAGTATTTCAGATCAGCTCAAGTTATCGGGGCTCTGTTGAGGTTCGAGTAAATATGGCTTCCACAAAACTTGACATTTTGTTAAGGGCTAACAAGATTCTTCAATGGAACCAGCTGCTTGCTAACTGTACTGTACAGCTCGTAAGTTGTTTGACTATTGAATTTTGAATCTATTTAGAGTGACAAAATTCTCTATTAACCAACTCGACTCGCAAGTTTGTTTTATTAACAATCTTCCTAATGCACAGACGAAACATGGTTTTTAGAGGTAGATTTTGTGTGGTCACATGAAATTAAAAATAGTCTCAACGTAGTCTGAAAAGGGAGCTGTGCAGATAGAGAAGAGATATGTAGATTGTCCAGTCCAGTTGATTAGTCGGACATCTCTTGAGTATGTGATTATAGTATGTAAAAGTGTACACTCTCAGATTACTCATAAACAACACCAAATCAATTATAATGCACAAAAACTTGTAGTGAATTAAATAAAATGTTGATGTTTTATGGGTCACTAGTAGGATATTCCAAAATATCGTACTAATTTACCAGACCGTTACACCTCCCGGTGTTATTTTATATGTAAAACTCAGACCCGTAAATAATTTTTGATTTACGGTGAGCATTTAAGCATCGCTTTCCTCATCTCAAACTTAGTATTTGGAGATATCTGAATAATCAACTGGAAGGTCGATGTATAAATAGTGAGAATGTGCGCTTTTAAAATTACGGTGACGATTCACGGTTATGGTACCGTGATGGCAAAAAAAGGCAATAAAAATACGTTCCTTATCGCTATAATGCTGCAGCTCTTTCTTACACATTAAATAATGGTGAGACACACAAAATACATGTGACTGTTTCCTTTAAAGTACTACTTTTTTGCGACAGGAATTGCGTTTCATTTTATTTATACGTCTGAGGAACAGGCGCGGCTGGTGCATTAGTGCACTCGTGCAATGAACCGCCAACAAAATTGAACAACAATTTACAGCTCATCGTAAAATTAAGCAAAAAATTTTAAAAATCTTAAAAATTGCAATTAATAACATACTAAATGTTACTAAAACGTGACTAACGATGAAATATTGTAGATAAATACAGCAAAAACGTTGCATCCGCGCGCCGTTTACACTGGCTAGGAACGAGAAACCGAGGTACATACCAAACCGCGCGCTTTAGCTATGCGCCTTGTTTGACTAATAATATTTTATATGCTGCCCATACGAAACATCTCTGGACCGTGGTTTTGACAAAACGTATCAAGAAAAATACCGCTGACCGTACGCCGCACGGTCAGCGAAGATATCCAAACGAAGAATCGAAGAATTCCGAAGGAAGGGCTCGAGCGATGTAGGGTTTGGACAGTATGAAGTAAAATCATAACATTTCTCTTGTAAAATGCAACCTCGGGTCAACGGGTCACGGGTCAGCTATACGTGCGATATTATCTTGTGATAAACTCCTGCGGATTTACATACTTGGCATTGACTTTATTATTTGCTTTTTTTGGCAGAAAGTAACCTTTTATTTGTGTGCGTTTTTTTAATTATTGCTAACTTCACACCGACGACCGACGCTTAGTGGGTCAGTAAACACACGCCACCGTTTGCAATGTTTGCATCCTATGCTGCAAATTAAAACATTATTGTGATATTAATTCATATCCGAAAGTTGAGTCTTTTAAATAAATACCTTCCGTTCTTTGCCACTAATCCTCTAATACAAATAGATGTAATATCAAAAGAAATGAACCATAGTGTAAAATAGCAAACAATTTATGATTTCTGAAGTTTTTTTAATGCAGTGTCACCGCTTGCAAAGTCGTATCTTCCAAGCATAAACTTAAATATAAATGTGTTTATCGGATAACGAGTTTATCAGGTGAGTATATCTGTATCTGTTTGCAAATAGTAAAATTGTAATGCCCATGAGGTGATTTCACACAAAAAAATCGCTCTATAAAATATCCCTTTATTATCATTATTGTTGAATTATTCTGGTATCAATATTTTTAGGTACAATTGAATTTCTTTACCCTATTGAAAATGAGTGATGCAATAATAAATGTGGACTTTATCAAAAAGAACCGCATGAACTCGGCAAAGGGATCGAATAATTGATCTTCTCTATAAATAAGTACGATACGTGCATTTATATAAATTACATACATTTAGTATATCTCTATGCATACATTACGTTTTTTATGAAATCGGTGAACCACCAAATATTTAAGGCACCGGCCGCGCCTGCTGAGGAAGATGTATGATAATGATTTTATGTTTCCTTTGGGGGCTGCAGACATACGTTCACCATTTGTCTCATTTTCGACTGTTGTTATTTAGCGTGTAAGAAAGAACGGCAGCATTATATGTTTAAGAACAAAAGCAAAACCACCAACTCATTGACATTTGACATTTTTGGAATTCACTTACATTATCCTTGTAACATACTCCATATTTTCAAAATTATCGTCATGGCAAGTAGTATTGGTAGGGGTCTACGGAGATGTCACAGGGCGGTGTTTGAGAGAGATGCAAGAAAATGATGACTTTTTCCTTTGGAGGAAACAGATCCACGTACATTGTATATCTCATCTTTTGAAAGACCTGCAGCATTATAGCGATAAGGAACGTATGTTTATTGCCTTTTTTGCTGTCACGGTAATTATAAAAGCGTCCAATGAGTGCAATAAAAAAAATTCTTGGTAAAAAATATATTTATTTATCTATGTTCCAAATTCTTATAATATTCTACATTATTTGGAAGGGAACCTCATAAAACCTACTCCCTGCTTTATTAAAGCATTATATTGTTGATAAGACTTAAAAATTAATTAAATAAGACCCAATACAATAAGCTCATATTCTATTTTATGAGTTTCACATGATACTTCTTATCCTCCATAGAAAACTCCACGAATTTATTTTATCATTTATGTTTGTGATTTCATTCCAGGGGGATTTGCTCTTTGATAATCTGTAAATAAAAATAATATTAATATAAGATTCCATAGTGTAATGTTTTGAAAAAGTGATGCCGTCAGATGCCAGTAGGGAAAGGTGCTTCTATCGATGGCCGACAAGGGTATCCGAGTAGGCGGATACCACCGAGACTGGCTCTGGCCAGCCTACCGACCAGATCCAATTAGCCACTGGCACAGACAGGTAGTATGATGATGTCATGTTTCCAACCGCAATTCGAAAAAAAAATTATGAAACTTGTCAATTTTTTATTCATTATTTTTACATGAAACGACAAAAAAAGGCATTGACAATGACTTTTATAATACATTTGCCAAATAAAATATGTGGGTGTTTTACTTTTTTTCATTATCAGTAATTTTAGTTAGAAAAAACGTAAGGTGAGCCATTTTTTAAAGTTTTTTGTGTTGGATTTCAAAATTGTTTATGTATTTCAAAAATTACATACATGTTTATTTCGAATTATAAAATTTTCAAAAACAGTTTTTAGTTTTTGGGTACATTCAGAAGTGTTCCATTTATTTGGATGTTATTGCAAAGCGAAAATATTTTGATCTTTCGAAAAAATTGGCCCGAGGCCTGAGGGGCTAGTCATGGTACTTATAAAAATCTCAAATCATTTTTTACAACCAATGGTTGATTATCCAGGAATGTTTGATAGGTTTTCTGTTTTATTTAAATGTTCCTGGTACATTTTGATTATTGGCTGGTAAAAAAATTAAGATTTATGTACAATAATAAAAATATGTAGTATTATATGAATTTTGTACAAGAATGGACATATATGTATATTTGGCTGGCATCCGAGAAATAGTCCATTTATGTTCAGATGAACTTTTACCCTCAGTTGGTGAAACATTTTCAGGATTGGTTTATTTATTTAAAACTTAAAGCCAAATTTACATTACACAAGTAGTTGCACAAAACTTATTTCATGACATTAGTTGCACTGCTAGTTTCATGTGTAAACATATAGTTTCATCATGTATGCATTAGTTGTATGCCACAAAATTAGAATCGCGGTAGTGCAAAATTACTGCTAGTAGTATGCAACTAATTGCGAAGTGTAAAAAGGTGATGCAACTAGTGTCGCGAAACCATGTCAGCTGAGTGGACGTTTATGTTCCTTATAACTGCTAGAGAGTTGTGTACAACAACATTGCGCGTTGCTGTGATTCTGAAGGTTGCACGTCACAAATTCGCTTAATTTTCATTAAATTTTTGGTGTCACGAAATTATTTGGAACATGCATTTGGATTTTATTCAGCTTTGTATATTATATAGGCACATATATTTAATGCATATATAAAGCTGTGTTTATTGCCTAGCAGTTGTGAAACGAAGTTTGAGCTTTTTGTATAAAATTCCTCAGTTTTTTTGAGGTTTGATGATTCAAACAAGTTGATTAGAAAATCAGTTATTCTTGTTAGTAAATAAATACAAAACAGGATGTTTTGGTTATCAGATGGTGGATTGAGAACTTGTACAAACAAAGCAATATAGTGTACGACAACAGAGAGAAAGATCGGTTGGTTTGTCCGTTGTAGGTTTGACAATGTGGAGTACCTTGGCACACATTTCAGTGTAGATTGGGTCGGTATCCCACGGACCGCGTTCGGGCAAGGGGATTGCTCTTCGCCGAAGCTCGGCAACCATCTCACTTAAGTCCATAATCGGTAGGGGATCCACGTTTTTCACTAAAGCCACCAGGTACTCTACATAATGAACCCTATGAATAAAAAAACATTCACCCAAAAATGTTAACCCATTAGAAATCAAATTCATTACTAAAAGTTAGTTGGTTTTTGAACTGCATTATTTGGCTACCAATTATTATTAGTTACAATGGGTTTACCCTTTTTTTTAAACGCTTGTTTGAATATCTAACGCAACATATGAAAACCAATGATTATATACACATGGATTTATATACAATATTATATACATTATTGCTTTGTTTGGACATGTTATTTAAGTATGCATTGATTTGCATTGCAATGAATAAAGTTTAAAATAGTGTTAAACCTCTAGTAGTCGGGTTCTGAATAACCCACCCAGGGACCCGTAAGGTTTGGGGGGCATCTTTATATTAGCGCGTTTTACTAGTGTTTCCAAGTCATCGGTAGATAATATAGAAATAGGATCCAAGCTGTGGGATCTCACAAGTCGAGATAGATATTCAACATAATGGTTCCTGCAATTGAAGTTTGTTATCATTAGGGATAATCGTCTTTACATACGAGGGCTATTCGGAAAGTAACCGCCGTTTAGATATTTACAAAAAAAACCCGCATAGAAACAAATGTTTTATTACTACCACAGGAAGAGAATTTGCAAATGACAAATATTGGAAATCTGTACTTTAATATTTACATCAATGCAGGTTTCTTATTTATAATCAAACGGCGGTAAACTTTCCAAACAACCCATGTATAAAGAAAAGTGTTTGTGAGTTTTTTTTTTAATACAAATCAAAAGTTTTATTCTGAGATTGATGAAATTTTGCACACTTGACCTTCATAACAAGAGGAAGGTCACTGTCTACTTGAGATTTAGAAAATCACCCCCATTGCATGGGTTTTATCCTGATTTAGCTATCTTTTATAAAATTAATTATTATTTTAAGAATCAAACACTTTCCAGTCTTTAATCAATTACTAAAGATGAAATAATAGTGATCAATGTTTTGAAGGTTCCTTAACAGCTCAATAAAGTGGCATTTCAACCCCCCTTTGAAAAGTCATTAAAAGTGATGAAATACAACTTAACCACTCCGATACGTAAGCGGATATACACGATAGCAGTCAAGTAAAATAAGCGTGTTTTCATGTCGAAGCGTGTGTTTCCACAGAAATCGTTATAACTCCGTTATTGTTCTAGTGACATCCCTAAAACAAAAAGTAGAAGCTCCATAATAAATCAAGCTATCCATCACTATTCAAGTTGTCCATAGAAATACACAAAAATACCTATTCTGTCAGATACATGATAGACTGCCAAATCGCCTACCCGCCGTTAGACATTGTTATTTTTTTATTAAATATTCTTGTACGAAACCATAAAAAAGTGAGGTGACTAAATTGTTTATTATACATTTATACAATAGAATAAGTACTGTTTTTTACATAATCCGTGATTTTAGTACCATTTTCACATAAAAACATCACATGAGTCATTTTTACATTTTTTTATGTTTGCATTCTGAATTTTAATATTTAAAAATGTTAATATTTATTTGTAATATAATAATTTGAAAGCTTATTTCATAACCTTTCAAAAACAGTTTTTAGCATTCAGCTACGTTCATAAATGTTTCATTTCTAGAGCTTTAATTGTGAAGCAGAAATAACACAAAGTTTTTGTAAATATGACATTTCGTAATAGATCGGAGTGGTTAACCTAAAGTAACCTAAAATTTTTAAATAACCAATATATTTTTTAATCCCTTAGAATGACAAGATAGGAGTGATAAAGTTGCACATTGTTGAGTGTCCTGTTACTATTTTGAATATGTTGTTGGAAGGGGATAAATTTTTTTTGCTATATCTTAGGGGCAGAGACCATTTCTACATGGGTAGAGATTTTTTTTATTAAAAAATTAAAACATAAACAATTTGATTTAACAAAACGTTTTTCTTTATTTACGAACTTAGAAAAAAATTCATACAGTGTGAACTTCCAGACAGGTTTTAAAAAAATTATGTTTTGATGCATCAAATTTTGCCAAAAATAATGATATACATAAGTGATATCTACTATACGATATATATGATATGTATTATACATAGTTAAATATCTTTTTGTAATAAATTGGCAGTATTTTTTATTACTGCAAAGGAAAATATATAGGCCTTTGAATGGGCGCTTTTATTATTACTGTGATGATCCTTGTTATTATATTCCATACGTTCAAAATTATCGTCACGGCAAGTAGTATTGTAGGGGTCTACAAAGACGTCACGGTGCCGTGTGTGTGAGAAAGATGCAAGAAAATGATTTCTCTTTTCCTTTGAAGGAAACAGACCTACGTACATTGTTTATCTCATCTTTTGAAAGAGCTGCAGCATAATCGTGATAAGGAACGTATGTTTATTGTCTTTTTGACTGTAATCGTGAATCGTCAAGGTAATAATAAAAGCGCTCATTATGTACAGATATTAAGACATTAAACTTACTGGCATAATCCTGCTTGTTGTTTGGCCACTTCTGAGTGACAGACGCTGTCCACCATTCCTGTTGGGGTCTCTCTCTGCAGTTGGACGGGGCATTTAGTGGCCCCATTTCCTTCTGGAGTCTCCGGGGGGTCCACACGGAACTCTATATTATGTAGCTGAAACATAATACAAACAAAATTACATACATTATTGCACATCTTAAACCCCTAGCACATTGTCAAAAGGTTAGAAAATTTCCAGTTTGCAATAAAATCTACACTAAAAACTGTTTTTGAAAGGAGATGATATACACTTTCAAATGTTATTATTAGAAATGAATATATAATTTTTGAATGCAAACATAAAAAGAGTTTTAATAGAAAAGGCTCACATTTTTTCTAACTAAAAATACTCATAAAAAAAGGAAAACATGCACATATTTACAATGACATTAATACTGGACGCGGGAAGTAATCTCAAAGTGGGAAGCCAAATACAAGACAATTGTACCGGTCTCTATTTCTAGTACCTTAGTACTAAACTGCTACGCGTCGAGTAAGGTCGTGTCTTACCAGCACTTACCAGTACCTAAGTAAATAGCATTGCAAAGCGCCAAAATGCCCTCCTGTGTGATGAGAAAATGCTTCAATTACACGGCAAATAGTCGAAAAGGAGACAGCGAACGTTGCATCACAAAGTGACATTAGCATAACAAGGACAAACTACTAACAGTAGGTCGGTTCACACAGCGTCCCGCATTTGTTTTATTCCATTGGGAAAGATGGGGTAAAACGTACAAAGGGTAACGCGTTCATTAATTTAATAATGTCGTTGATGAAAATTGTAAATAGTAACGGTCCTAGGTGTTATTAATCTGTATAGATTTTTATAATCATTTGAACCTATAACCTGCACTGTATAATAAAATATGTACTTAACAATACTACTATAATAGTACCAATATTGTATTACTAATGATAACTCATATAATTATAATAAAAAATATTTGCCCGTGTGTCTCGTTTTACCCGACTTTACCCTTCCTTGTCCACAGTGTAACCGAGTGAGAGTATTTTGTTATCTCAGTCACACCCGTGATGTGAAAACAGTATTTGGCGAAGAAATTAATTCGCTGCCCGCCCATATATCTATGACATTAATACACATACATTCTTTGATTGTCTATCTTTATCACACAGGAATAAACTTTTGAATTTAGGAATTATACTGAAAACTGCTAAAAACAAAAGAGTGTTGCGTACTTTCCACATTATATTGTGAGTATGTGAGACTATGGCGAGTCTATTTATAATTTATAACGTCATTGCAAATTTATTAAACAAATGCATTATGAACATTATTGTCACCTCACTTTCTTGTTGTTTCATAAAAAAATAATTAATAAAAAATTAACGAAGTTTCACAAATTTTTCTCAATTGTGGTTGGAAACTTTGGTTTTGTGTACAAAATAAACTTAAGTTATAATTGATTGGGTGGTGTTTATAAGTGATCTGAGTATTGTACCACGCAGAGGGTACACTTTTACAGTTCCATGCCAACTCAGATTGAAACCAACTCAGAACCATCTCAGAAAGGTCATTAAAAGCTATGAAAAAAATAATTTAAAAATAACCGATAACTCTAACTTAACTAAGGGTCGACCGAGATCTCGGTCTCGGTCTCGGCATTCTCGGCTACAAATTCTACCGAGAACTCTGTCTCGGTTCTCGGCGAAAAATCGCCGAGAACCGAGACAATAACCGAGACCGTTGTAAGTAGGTACGGTATAGGATAATGGGATTCAAATCCACCGCGCGCGTCCAAATTACCGCCGCGTCCGCGTCGCATCGCACCGTTAATTCATTTCGCTACTTTTGTAAATTGTAAACGAACAATTAATTGTAAAGGAAGTTTGTTTGAATTTTGTTCGTGTTCGTAGTAGAAAAAAGTAAGTTCTTTTATATGTTGTTGTGATTAATTATAATTACTTTACTATCAAATCTTACTTTAAATCTCAAATTATTGTTTAATTAAATATTTAATATTAGATATATTATATAAAATCTCAAATTATTATATAATTAAACATTATTACATTCTTAAAAATATAGTACATTAATTAACTCAATTTATCTATTCTCGGTCTCGGCCGAGATTTTAATTTATTCTCGGTCTCGGTCTCGGTCTCGGCCGATAACGAAAAACCTGTCTCGGTCGACCCTTAAACTTAACCTATTTAAAAAAATTTTTTATCATCACTCTTAATGACCTTTCTGAGGTGGTTCTGAGTTGGTTTCATTCTGAGTTGGCCGGTCCCCCACTTTTCCATATAACTGCATACTCAACACAAATTAATTTTTTTCGGAGATGTCTGACTAATCAACTGGACGATCAATATTATGTAAATTGAAAAACATACTACTAATCACATTCTTACGCGCAGGTTCAATGTTGGTATGGTAAAGCAGACCATAAGCCAGGTTTAACCTATTTGAGACGAGCATCATGCGTATATGCCAACCAATCGCGTACTTAAAAGAGGAGTGTCATCTATACATGACGCTATTACATCATTATAATAATTGTTTAGATAATGAAATGTTTGATTGTTGGATTTGATTTGTTATCTTTGAACTGTTTTGATTAAATCTATTGTCTTTGATTATATTTTTTAAATATCGTCGCAAGAAAGCAATACTGCCGTAACCGCCACAACCTACGAAAATACTAGAGGATTTTGAGGTGTGTACATCAGTCAAAAAACGTAGTATTGACAAAACAGCTAGTTTTTCCAACGTTGTACAGTTCTTAATTATCGTCGTAGAGTCACAGGACCCAGATAGATCGACGCAGAAAAAAAACCCCTGCAAAATGGTGTTTATAAAGCATTTTTGTAGGTAGTGGCAGTTACAGCTTCAATTAAAATGAATCGCAAATAATCTGCTGTCGTATTGCAAATTATTTAAAGACATTGTCACGACAAACACTGTGGTACTAAGTCAAGTTTTTTGCTGTTTCAACTGTACGAGCCGTATTTATAAGTAAGGGGGTGAAAGTATTAATTTTTATGAACACAAGTTTAGTTGGTATCTTTACCTGTAATAGAGTTTTTAATTCTCTGGGTTCCTTGTCTCGGAGATAGAACAGGCAGTTCCTGGGGTGGTGAGAGTGCAGGCCCAGCTTGGCGCAGTAGGGGCTCAAGCCGCACTTGGCCCCCATCATAAAAGGTTTATCGCAGCCGCAGCAGAACTCGTACTTGCACTGGCTGCACGTGAAGTGCATACAACCTCCCCTAGAATAGAAAATTTGAAGATAATAAAAGCATTTTGAAAATAACCAAACTATTTTTAATTTTTCTGTTTGTAGATTTTTTATTGAGTTTTGCTAATATTTCTTCATTTAACTAACCCTTATAGAGCAGCTTAAATTTGGTAAATACCTCATACTCGTAATATTGAAAATTATAATTGAAATAAAAGACAACTTCTACAATAGCAACATTTTTTGCATTGGAATTTTCATTGACGGTAATGAAATATGTACATTAAAAACTTCTAAAACCGAGCTCTACACACTGTAAACTGCAGTTCACCTCAAGGCAGTCATTATTTCACTGGACTGCAAATGTAGCCAGCCGCGCTATAGGGGTTAAATATTTTATTTAAATTTATTTTTGCATTATCTCCTCACAGGGCTTGTCATCTTTGGGGATGCTGTGTGGAGAAATGAGAGTAAGTTCTGGGAAAGATGATGGGTGGGTAGGAATGTAGAAAAAGGAAGAAGGTAGAAAAATCTGGGGGTCAATGTGTTCAGGAGTGAAGAAAGTATGAATCCATCTCTCCCACGGCGGAGCAAGACGATAGGTCAAGAGAGTGGAGGTCAAGAGGACTACCTCGACCAGTCTCTCCCGATCCGGCCCCCACGCAGTAAGTGGGCAAAAGCGATCGCCGCCAAGACAAACCTCACCCCATGAATCCGGGCACCCCTGTCCTAAGTCGCCAAAGGTAGCGAACCACTTGGGGTGACCTGGTGACATGGGTGTTGGTTATCCAATAAATGGTTCAATATCCGCCTTCCAAATTGTCTATGTTCTCACCTTGACAAAGCGAATCGGAACTTGCATTTAGGGCAGTCAATTCCATGATCATCAAGATGTTTCTTGACTCCCGCAACTTGTACATCAGGATCGTTAGATTCCTTCCATTCAGCAAACTTCTCACAGGAGATTCCATCGTGCTGTGCTTCCCACTGCAAACATAAATTACTAAGTATTTTCTTATAATTTTATTGTTAATATTAATCTGTAGAATGGCAGTTTTTACTTACAGGTCTCCTGCAGAGGGCACAGGTTACAGATTGGCAGTCAGGACACACGAGTCTCTTCTGTCTTGGATTAGCAATAAATCCAGAGGAGCACTGAAACAAAAATCACAAGAGTTACATAAAAATTAATGTTTCTTTATTTGTCCCTTATGCGCTCCTAAACCATTCATCCGATTGTGATGAAACTTTGGTGAGTTGTTGTATGTGATTTGCATAAACTTTGGTGATGCCTGCGAAGGTTTCTATCGTATAATAGAGATAATAAGTTTGTTTATTTCCTATCTAACACACTATATAAAGAGGAAAGATTTGTTTGTTGGTTTGCATTGAATAGGCTCCGAACCTACTGAACCGATTTGAAAAATTCTTTCACTGTTGGGAAGCTACACTATCCCCGGGTGACATAGGCTATATTATATTTTCAAAAAAATTAGGGATCCTTACTAAAACTCCAAAAATGTAACCCAAGGTGTTAAAAAATTACCTAAAATATTCTTTACATCGCAAGCGCTGCGAAAACTATTGATGATAGAATAAAATAATGTACTACGACTTTGTAGAACACATCATTATTTACAAAAAAGGTTCGGATAGTATATGTCTAACTATTATAGTTATGTCACATTAAGTGTTCTTTTATTTTAAAAATTTAATTCTGATTGGAATAAATTTATTTTTTCTACGGGAGTGTCAAAAACGTCAAGTTATTCCTAACTACATAAATTTGAAATTCAAAACAGTGTCGAACTCGTCAAAAAAGGCTAAGATAGCCTGGTTAAAAGAAGACTTCATAAGTGTCTTTAAAAAACGCAATAATATTAAGCTTCAAATCAAAGTGTTACACATGGATCTCGCTAGTAACTTGCATCCAGTTGAATGGTGTTTATTCGATGATCACGTTAGATGTATCGCCAGCATTAAAGCTTTCAAAAAGAAGGAAGATATTATAAAAAAACTTGTTAAATTGTGTAATAATAATCCTGAAAAACTTAAAAACAACATTTTGATAACAACTAATAATAATTTAATAATAAACTCATCTGCTAATAATGATCAACACATTAATAACAGTGAAAAAAATAAAAATAAATTCCATAACCGTGTCATCAACTTAACTCAACATAAGTTTAAAAAGGAAGAACTAAATTTGTTATCAAAAGGATTAAACCATAATCTTCACATAAAAAATAATAACAAACAACTAGAATATTTGGCAGTAGATATTAATTGTGCATTATTTAAAGAAGCAAAATCCTTTCAATACAAATGTGGTGAAGTGATAAAAAACATCAATCCTCAATCTAACTTTAACAAAATACAGTATACGTCAGAACAAATGCACGCAATCAATATATCGAAGGTTACAAAGGAAAAAAACCTCATCATTACTAAAGCGGACAAAGGAAACTCGGTGATTATTATCAACAAAAGTGATTACATTGATAAAACTATGGACTTTCTACAAGGTGATAACTTTGAAATAGTAAAAACAAACCCAATTAATAAATGTCAGGAATTGATAATGGACACTTTAAAAACTTGTAAAAGTGATAAAATTGTTAATTTATTTAGAAATAAAAAAATAACTGTAAAAAATCCTCAAATTCCCAAATTATACAGTCTACTTAAGATTCACAAGATGACTCAACCAATCAGACCGGTAATTTCCAATTGCAATGCTCCTAGCTATAAATTAGCGTCAACTTTAAATACTATTATAATTGAATCAAATATCTTTCAACCTAAGTATACAATTAAGAATTCCCTACAATTAGTTGAGCACTTGAAAGGTTTGGAAATCCCCGATAATGCATTATTAGTATCTTTTGACGTCGTTAACCTGTTTCCATGTGTCCCAGTTGAAGAAAGCAAAACAATTATAAATAACTTACTTAATTCCTCAAAATTACCTAATGACTTAGCCCAGGATTTACTTAAATGTCTTAATGTAGTTTTAAACCAAAATTTCTTTCAATTTAATAATAACATTTTCAAACAAAAAGACGGATTGGCAATGGGGTCAAGTACCAGTGGCTTGGTAGCTGATATATTTTTAAACCATATCGAAAATAAAATCTTTAATAGTTCTGCCTTATTACTTAAATATGTGTATTTTTATAAACGTTACGTAGATGATATTTTTTGTATATGGACCGGCACCAAAAGACAACTTCAAGTGTTCCTTAATTTTTTGAACAAAATTCATAAAAACATTAAATTTACATTAGAAATAGGAATTAATTGTAGCATAAATTTCTTAGATTTAAACCTAACTGTAATTAAAAATAAGATTGAATTTAATATTTTTAGAAAAGAAACATACGCTGATATAATTATACATAACTCATCTAACCATCCATTTTCACAAAAACTCTTAGCATTCCATTATTTGATCAATCGATTAATTAATATCCCGCTATCCCCAAATAATTTCAAAGCTGAACTTAACACAATTAAAATAATTGCATCTAATAATGGTTATAACCCCAAATTAATAGATGACATATTGAACAAAAAATATAAGAAAAAATTTCATTTGTCCTACATTTACCCATTGCTTAGTGATAATATCAAAAAACAATGGAGAAAAATATTGTTTGTAAATCATCAAACCTCCAATTTAATCGGGAAAAAAATCCCTAATACAATACAGCCAGCTTTTTATACCAATAATAAATTGAAAAATTATATTTTAAATAATAAGGACAAAGACCAAAAAATGAAAAAATCCGGAGTTTACCAATTGAATTGTAATGATTGCAATCATTTTTACGTAGGTAAAACTTGCAGAAATTTTGAAACGAGGATTAAGGAACACTTGAGATGTCTAAATAGCAATAATTATTCGGAATTTGCTAACCATCTAATTGAATTTAACCATTCATTTGATATAAATACTGGTTTTAAAATTTTACATACTAACGTTAATGGTTTTCAATTAGATCTTTTAGAAATATTAGAAATTAGGAAAAATGTCAATAAAAATTTAAATATTATTAATAACCAAATTAATTTTGTGAATAACCCTATTTTAAACATATTTCCATTGTAATTTTGTCTATGATCTTCTAAGCAACCCCCCCCCCCCCCCTCCCCCCTGTCTATCTTCTAAACTCCTCCTCTTTCCGCCCCTCTTCCCCCCCCTCCAACTAATTCCATTTCCACCCACGCCTGTCTTTCTATGCTTGATAATTTAGTTTTAGTACATATAATGTCCTGATGAAGAGAACATCGTTCTCGAAACATGTCGACTTTTTAAATAAAGATTATTGTGGTAAAAACAAAGTGTTTTAATAATTTAATTAATAAAATGGTGCCACAAAGTGAATTTGCAAAATTTGAAGAACTGATCGTAGCGAGTACGGCTAAAAAAGCAAAAGTGTATAAAAAACTAATGATCAAGTATAGACTGATTGGAATAAATTTATTTTTTCTACGGGAGTGTCAAAAACGTCAAGTTATTCCTAACTACATAAATTTGAAATTCAAAACAGTGTCGAACTCGTCAAAAAAGGCTAAGATAGCCTGGTTAAAAGAAGACTTCATAAGTGTCTTTAAAAAACGCAATAATATTAAGCTTCAAATCAAAGTGTTACACATGGATCTCGCTAGTAACTTGCATCCAGTTGAATGGTGTTTATTCGATGATCACGTTAGATGTATCGCCAGCATTAAAGCTTTCAAAAAGAAGGAAGATATTATAAAAAAACTTGTTAAATTGTGTAATAATAATCCTGAAAAACTTAAAAACAACATTTTGATAACAACTAATAATAATTTAATAATAAACTCATCTGCTAATAATGATCAACACATTAATAACAGTGAAAAAAATAAAAATAAATTCCATAACCGTGTCATCAACTTAACTCAACATAAGTTTAAAAAGGAAGAACTAAATTTGTTATCAAAAGGATTAAACCATAATCTTCACATAAAAAATAATAACAAACAACTAGAATATTTGGCAGTAGATATTAATTGTGCATTATTTAAAGAAGCAAAATCCTTTCAATACAAATGTGGTGAAGTGATAAAAAACATCAATCCTCAATCTAACTTTAACAAAATACAGTATACGTCAGAACAAATGCACGCAATCAATATATCGAAGGTTACAAAGGAAAAAAACCTCATCATTACTAAAGCGGACAAAGGAAACTCGGTGATTATTATCAACAAAAGTGATTACATTGATAAAACTATGGACTTTCTACAAGGTGATAACTTTGAAATAGTAAAAACAAACCCAATTAATAAATGTCAGGAATTGATAATGGACACTTTAAAAACTTGTAAAAGTGATAAAATTGTTAATTTATTTAGAAATAAAAAAATAACTGTAAAAAATCCTCAAATTCCCAAATTATACAGTCTACTTAAGATTCACAAGATGACTCAACCAATCAGACCGGTAATTTCCAATTGCAATGCTCCTAGCTATAAATTAGCGTCAACTTTAAATACTATTATAATTGAATCAAATATCTTTCAACCTAAGTATACAATTAAGAATTCCCTACAATTAGTTGAGCACTTGAAAGGTTTGGAAATCCCCGATAATGCATTATTAGTATCTTTTGACGTCGTTAACCTGTTTCCATGTGTCCCAGTTGAAGAAAGCAAAACAATTATAAATAACTTACTTAATTCCTCAAAATTACCTAATGACTTAGCCCAGGATTTACTTAAATGTCTTAATGTAGTTTTAAACCAAAATTTCTTTCAATTTAATAATAACATTTTCAAACAAAAAGACGGATTGGCAATGGGGTCAAGTACCAGTGGCTTGGTAGCTGATATATTTTTAAACCATATCGAAAATAAAATCTTTAATAGTTCTGCCTTATTACTTAAATATGTGTATTTTTATAAACGTTACGTAGATGATATTTTTTGTATATGGACCGGCACCAAAAGACAACTTCAAGTGTTCCTTAATTTTTTGAACAAAATTCATAAAAACATTAAATTTACATTAGAAATAGGAATTAATTGTAGCATAAATTTCTTAGATTTAAACCTAACTGTAATTAAAAATAAGATTGAATTTAATATTTTTAGAAAAGAAACATACGCTGATATAATTATACATAACTCATCTAACCATCCATTTTCACAAAAACTCTTAGCATTCCATTATTTGATCAATCGATTAATTAATATCCCGCTATCCCCAAATAATTTCAAAGCTGAACTTAACACAATTAAAATAATTGCATCTAATAATGGTTATAACCCCAAATTAATAGATGACATATTGAACAAAAAATATAAGAAAAAATTTCATTTGTCCTACATTTACCCATTGCTTAGTGATAATATCAAAAAACAATGGAGAAAAATATTGTTTGTAAATCATCAAACCTCCAATTTAATCGGGAAAAAAATCCCTAATACAATACAGCCAGCTTTTTATACCAATAATAAATTGAAAAATTATATTTTAAATAATAAGGACAAAGACCAAAAAATGAAAAAATCCGGAGTTTACCAATTGAATTGTAATGATTGCAATCATTTTTACGTAGGTAAAACTTGCAGAAATTTTGAAACGAGGATTAAGGAACACTTGAGATGTCTAAATAGCAATAATTATTCGGAATTTGCTAACCATCTAATTGAATTTAACCATTCATTTGATATAAATACTGGTTTTAAAATTTTACATACTAACGTTAATGGTTTTCAATTAGATCTTTTAGAAATATTAGAAATTAGGAAAAATGTCAATAAAAATTTAAATATTATTAATAACCAAATTAATTTTGTGAATAACCCTATTTTAAACATATTTCCATTGTAATTTTGTCTATGATCTTCTAAGCAAACCCCCCCCCCCCCCTCCCCCCTGTCTATCTTCTAAACTCCTCCTCTTTCCGCCCCTCTTCCCCCCCCTCCAACTAATTCCATTTCCACCCACGCCTGTCTTTCTATGCTTGATAATTTAGTTTTAGTACATATAATGTCCTGATGAAGAGAACATCGTTCTCGAAACATGTCGACTTTTTAAATAAAGATTATTGTGGTAAAAACAAAGTGTTTTAATAATTTAATTAATTTAATTAAAATGTCACCGCTTGAAAAGGATCTTTATTTGTATCTTGGTTTTAATCCTTATCAAAATAAATTACATCATATTCAAGACAGCTTCAATACCTTTATTTAACTTTTTGAATTATTCAATTCGGATATTTCATTCGAAAGATATCACGAGTTTAAAAATGTTAGAATTAGAAAAAATTTTGCATGGTCGCGGTCACCCCGCTTGGCTACGGGCCGGGCGGGAGAGGAGTCAAGAAATGAAGTGTCGCGCGGCCAGGCGGGTATAACTCCGATCCAAAAAGTTAACCGAATCTTTGGTGATATCATAAGTCCCCTTCGATTTGTTTATGGCCCCCGACTACGGTACGGTACTGTACAGTACGGCTTTGGTACCCGGCTAGGACTGAATATTTGGAACGCGGAAAGGGGGTTGGCGGGACGGGGGAGCGGGAGAGCGGCGGCGGGGAAGGTGGAAGTGGAACGCTGGAGGGGAACGCACGGGAAGGGACATTCAAGGAGAAACTTTTTATTTCTTTGAATATGGCATTGCAACGCATGCCGGGAAACAGCTAGTATATTATAATGGTGAGCTCTGTCATTATGAAATTATTTAATACACCATTTATATGATTGCGATGAAACTTTGAAGAGTTGTTGAGCACACATCTGCGAAGGATTCTATATATATATATACTGTTGAGCCCTGGTGTTATGAAATTTATATTAAAAAATTACAATAGTGAGGCGCGTTATTTAAAAAATTTGTGTGTTTAGTAAAGTTTAGTGGCAGGAAGGAAAGGAGGAAGGGAGAGGAAAATCCAAGAGGGGGGAAGGCGGGGAAAGTTGAAGGAGAATGTGGGGGGGGAAAGGGAAAGTGGGAGGGGCGGGAGTTTGCGGGATGAGTGGACGCGAGAGGGGGAAAGGCGCGGAGAAACAATTTCTTTCTTTATGTGGCATTGCAAGCGCATAGTACTTTATAAAACAGTAAATTGCTTCATGAAAATTATTTCACATGGTTTTTATTACAGCGTGGTTGTGAGAAATACAGTAGGTATTGATTGCTTTCATGTTCCATTTTCTATGTGCAAATGCTGTTGTTCCTTGGGTAATTAAAAAGCCTTAAAAACTGTAAAACTTGAACAGAAAAACTCATAAGTTCCCAATAACCTGATCAAGAAGGGACTTTTTAATGACGACTATTTCACCATGTGGTTTTATATAGGGTATTAAGGGACATACTTGACTTACTTTAACCAGTGATTCCTGACATCATTTGAAGTAAAAAATGTAAATGAAATTTTGGTCTCCGGCGATATTTTTGATGTTTTTCTTTTCTTTTCCACGAAAACAAAAAAAAATGGTTGGTGCTGGACAGTTAGAGGTGGAGTGAGGGGTTGGTCGGTTACTCAGCTGAGTGACCAGTGACGGCATGTGGAAGTTTTTTTTTGTTTGATTTTGAAGAAAAAAAATTGAAAAAAAAAACTTCATCAAAAAAATCACCGAAAACCAAAATTTTATTTACATTTTTTACTCCAAATAATGTCAGCAATCACTGGCTAAAGTCAATTACGTCCTTTAACACCCTGTAGAATACATTATGCTAGGAGGGGGTTAAAATTTAACCAAATATAAAAAGGTGAAGATTTGGTAACAGAGTGCATGCTTACTTCGACACACCATTTGAAATTGGGATCCTGCATCAATGTCCTGTCCCTCAACTTTCTCTGGAATAATTCATGTACATTCTCTTCAAGTATGGATTTCAGTAGGATATCTAAGTTGGAGAAGTACTCTTGAATATCATCTTCATGTAGTTCATGCAGCTCGGGATGTTTGCAGTAAGGGCAAGCGCAGTCGAAGATGCTGCGGTCTGTGATTTGGATGGTGAAGTAGTTCTTGGCGCACTCCTTGCAGCATCGGTGCGTGCATTTCAACATCGAAACCATCTGAAATTAGAACCCCTTTAATATGCCGGCTTAGTGACATTAGAGTTTATTTTACCTAATTAATGATCCCTGCAATAAAAAAAAAACATTGGCTGCTTTCAAAAATTGATACAGGGAGCTTTTGGAATATTTAAATTTAGCAAAGGGCAAGGGCGGCGCAAATCAAAAAAGTATGGGGACCACTGGCTTAGCTAGTAGGGACCAATAAGTAACTTCAATAAATAGAAATATAATTTTGATAAAGCCAACTCAACTTGACAAAGTAACATTTTTATTTTTGACTTTAACTAACCTAGTGGAGGTAATATCTGAAGGCAAAACAAATGCATAAGGTTGACACTGCAATTGCAATGCTTCGTACCGTGAATGGACATGATTTTTCAACACTTCTCCGGCTCCTAGGGGTTAAAAAAGGTAATTTTTTTTCAGATTTACAAATAACTATATATGTAATTGTATTGTAAAGAAAACACCCTAACCACTGGAGCGCTCAAGCGAAATAAATAAATTTGAATTAAAATGGTGCCACAAAATAAGTTTGCTGTTTTAGAAGAAGTAAATAAATTTGTCTCGATTGTTTGAGGTTTTGCAGAAGGTCATTTTTTTAATTTTTTGCCAACATTAAAAAAAACTTTCGAATTTTAATATGGAAACATAAAAACTTATTATGGTGCTTTAAAGCGAATGAATTAACCTGTATTTTACCGTTTATCTTATATTTGTGGGATTTATAAAAAAAATCGTAAAGTTTATAAATGCGCAAATTCTGTGTGTTTTTTACTTGAAACTGCTGTGAGGGAAACTTATTCGAGACGACATAGAATATTTTCGATTTCTGTGTGTTGTCTGTGGTATACTTGATAATGAAAGGTGCATATCTATGGAAAAAGGACTTAATTTCATCCAAACAGCTAATTCGGCAGGAAAAAATATTAAAATTTTTTATTTTTAACATCGTTCTAAAATAGTCTATAAAGTTCGGATTTGGGACATCTGTGGTCATGATAGATAAAGCATTTCAATAGCTTCGTTTTAAAATAAATGGCTGGCCAAGGAAATGTTTTAAATAATTACAATTAAATGTCAACCGTATACATATGTTGGACGCCCATTTGGCGTGTTTCCCGACCTTGCAACAGTAGCGAGGGGATCAATGACTCTAGTTCCTCGGTGCATCTTCCAATAGAAAAAAGGAAATACCAGTAGAACAAGGATAGCATTCCCACCCGACGCATGTGCTCTAAAGATTGCAATCTGTTTGTTAAGGAGGGAGAATCTATCAAAAGGACCGCCCATTTTAGCACAGAGTTGAGGGTTTTTTTTAGGTACATTCGAGTAATCTTGCACCATTGGGTTAGGTACAGTTCTGAATTAGTGACATTCTAGTGTACAGGTTTACATTATATTTTTGGTACCTCTTCCATGGGATATTTCCCGGTGCAGAGCTCACACTCCTGCTGCAGATAGGCCAGGGCAGCCTCCAGAGTGGTGCACTCGTTGGCAGCCATCAGGGACATGGTCTTGCCAAACTTCATGGAAACCAGCTCCAGCGCCACCTCGGCTTGCTCCCACGATGGCACGATTCCTTCAGCCATGAGCATCCGAATTTGACGCTAATTATGGAAAACAATTGTCAAAGATTAACATTGGTAAAGTAATGATACATTCAGTAAAACTCGAAATAAGGCTTGGCCTTGCAAGAAACCATATTTAACTATTCATCCAAAATTTTTAATGCATGCATCGTGTTCGAAAGGACTTCTAAAGTAATATTAAAGGATTATTTTTTTTCGTAAGAACTTGTAAGATTGATGGGTTTATGTGAATATGTTTGTAGGCAATATCATTAATTTGAAGGTTTGAATAAGTTTTTGTTATTACCCTATCTACCGGTTATTACTATGTAGAAATAAAAATAGTTATTTTGCGGTGATAAACTGCTTTTCACAAGTAGTAACCTAGATTTCTACAAAATCAATATTTTTTAACAGCTCTGTATCCACGTGTTTGCGGCGTTATTATTATCGATTTTACTTTATTCTGCTGTCATTTCTTCCACTTTAATATTATTAATAAGTATATTGAAATGATTGTACTGTATAGCAATAAAAACACTTAAAAATGTATATGTTTACACTAAAACATAACAGCAAACTAAAGGAAACATAATTAATTTAATTTTATAATGAACAAGAAGAAAGCTACAAAGTTTACAAGTACCTATAAAAATGTCAGTTTTGAATTTTTTCTATGGTCAAGTTGTGTCAAAAATTATTCGCAGAGGAGTCCCCTTCGCCCAACTCCGTAGTGTTACCACACTTTTAAAAACAACCTACACACATGGATTTATAATAATACCTATTTAAATCATAAATAAACCTCAAATATCCACACACGTTATTCTTATTGATACATCAAAAGGATCTTAGGATGTTTCCTATTAGTATTTCAAGTATTACTTTACTTCTACAAACAAATTTACTTTTTAAAAAAATTGTAGAAGTAAAGTAAATAATTTATTAATTTTCTTTTTACTTCTTTCATCCCGATGAATTATTACGAGTTTAGGACCAAAGTATGTTTTTTGGTGAGTGTTCTTCCTTAAAATCTACCCCTACTTAAAAAACTAACTAAAAATATCTCGTAAACTGACCTCTGGGGAATCTTCCTTCAAGTGGATAGCGGATATGTCAATGCTTTTCTTATTTACGAATAACACCTGTTCAGTCGATATCCTCTCCTTCTCCTTATTGTCCTCTTCCATCTCATTTTTAATAATTGACAGTCGAGGTTTTTGGGAAATGTTGACTCTTGTTGGTTTAACATCTTCATCAGTAAAGTAGTCATCACTTAAACATGTTTCCACAAAGAATGGCTTCTTTTTAGGTTTGTCAGTGTCTTTTTTAGTATTGACGGTGCTCAAATCTTGGTTAGTTATTTTTTTTGAGCCAGCTGGTGTTCCTAAAATGCGTTTAGGAGTGACAGGGATGGGAATTTTAGGACCAGGTTTCCCAATTGTTACATTTACTTTATTAAACAATCCTTGCTGCAGCTTTTTAACAATTCCACTTTGTACATTGTTTCCAAAGGGGAGATTTACTTCTGTTTGAGGTGCTGTGTTATTCTTATTTGAGATATTTTTCAAAGGAACCTTTGACACGGGTTTGACATTCGTTGATTTTTCTAATTTTGGAATTTGGGACACAAAGCTTTTTTTAATGGTGTTAGGTTTCTTTTCACTCTCATTTTTATCATTTTGATAGTCACCATCTTCTACACTTTTGATAGCAACGGTTGAATCATTTTCAATAGATGAGGTGTTATAATTTATACTAGATTGACTTGTGGTCGCGGTGGCCTTAGAATTCGAAGTTGCCGAGGTAGTTTTATTCAAATTCACATCTCGTTGAGGAATATCAACATTTTTATCTTCAATGAAAGGAATATTATGAGTATCGTGTATAATAGTTGCTTCACTTATGTCATCCAGTGTTTCTGTAGCTGCATTTGAGTTAACAACGTCAATATTTACTGTTGAATGTTGCATGACTTTTTCAGCAGGAGATTCATTGTTGGACATGTTTTCAATACGTGTCTCTTTTTCATCAATAATGCTCGCATTTATTGAAATTCTTTCCAAATTAGAGGCAATATGAACATGAGCATCTTCAACATTTGACTGGATTAATGAAGGTTCTTCTATGTTTGACTGGGATGCTGATGTTTCTTCAATATTTGGCTGGATTACTGGTAGTTCTTCCATATTTGACTGGGTTACTGATGGTTCTTCAACGTTGTTGTTTTGAATTAAAGCAATTGCTTCGGTATTTTCATTTTTAATTACAACTTTGGGTTTCATATTTTTATTTGTTTCTAATTTTGCAATACCATTAGTAGACTCCTGAAATTTATCAACAGTTTGTTCTTCTAGAGCTTGTTTATTTTTTACCTGTATTGGTTGCTGAGCACTCAACACATTGGTGTTTGATGGCGATGTAATTGCATCAATTTGTTGTTTCGAGGTTTTGATTAAACCATCAGATTCCAGTGCTTTGGCATCAGGAGTTGACTTGCGAATTTCTAATGTTGGAGAAATATTAACAACAGTTTCAATACTTTTTATGGATACAATACTATTTGTCAATTCATGTTGTACAGTTAATTCTTGAGGAATTGATTCAACTGTTTTTGGCGCCATAGCTTCTAATGCAGATGGTTGGCTGGATTTTTGACTATTTATTTCTTGTATCGAATTAATTGGTGGTGCATTTTCTGTTTTGTGAACCAAATTACGGGGAGATGGAGTCCGTTTTCTATCCAATGTAAAGACAAAGTTATTAAATGTTGCGTTATTTACATGTTCAGCTGGAGCGGTACTAGATGAAGGAACAGTGTCGATTACGTAACTAACTGAGTTATTATTTTGACTTCCACTAATATCTGATAAATTTTCTTCAATATTGTCTTTCAATGGAGTTTTGCTCCTTTCACTAGTTACAAACGTGTTATCTTTTAAGGATTCAGCCTGTGTGTGAAGGTTTTCTATTAAATCATCAAACACTTGTAACTTATTATTAGAAAGTAGGACATGTTCTGACTCGGTGAAGTAATCATTTTCTGCCTCTGAGTGTTTATCCACAGCTTCTTCATATTTATCGTATTCATCAGAAGTGTAATCATGAACTTTGTTATTATTAATTTCATGGTTCTCCTGCCCTATAACAGCATTATTTATTGATCCTGAAAGTGCATCTTCATGGCCATTTTCAGATTCTGTTTCATTCTCATCCTCTTCTTCCTCTTCCTCTTCCTCTTCCTCTTCTGCTTCTTCTGTTCCAGTTTCTTCTTCTCCTTCTGAGGTGATGTCATCTTCCTCATTGCTGTCATGTTCGTGAGCACTGGAATTAGGCATTGCGGAAGATGCTGAAGAATGTCCATCCATGTCATCGTCCCCACTGGATTCATCGTCTGAAGTCTCAGTGTAAGTGGCAATATCTGATTGTATTTCATCTCTCATCTGTTGGATCAATCTGTGGGTGTCTTCCATGAAGTTCGAGAGGGGTTGGGATTTTTTTGTACTTTCTCCATTAATAGAATCAGTATCGTCATTTACAGCAAATATTTTAGAAATTTGATTCATAGGAGAGGTCATTTTATTCAAATCTTCTGCAGGTGAATCTTTTACCTTGATTTCGGAAGACACAGATGTTGCCAAAGATACAGATGATGCTGCAGAACAGGATGTTATTATAGAACTCGATGTGGCTGAAGGGCTGGATGTTGTCAAAGAACCAGATTTTGCCGAAGATGTGGACGTACCTCCCAAACTTGATGTTGTTAAAGAACTCAATGTGGCTGAAAGGTTGGATGTTGCTGAAGAGATAGGTGTACCCACCGAACTGGATGTTGCTAAAGAACTCGATGTGGTTAAAGGACTGGATGTTACCAAAGAACCAAACGTTGCTGAAGAGATGGTTGTGACCCCCGAACTGGTTGTTGTTACAGAACTTGATGTGGCTGAAGGGCTGGATGTTGCTAAAGAATTAGTTGTATCCAGAGTACTGGATATTACTGATGCACTTTGAGTTGATTGAACATTATTATTCTTAGATTTTTTGGTACATTTTGTTGCTAATTTAATGTCTTGCTGGTTCTTATTGCTCCGGTCGATTGTTTCTCTCGATGCTGTTTCTACTAATATATCTGCAACAATCGGCTGAACAATTTGATTTTCAATGGGTATATTTATTTTAACATTTGCATTTTCTACTAGAATTTGAGATCTTACCTGATGGGAATTGTCATCACCTTGGTTATCCGGACTATCTGGGGAATCGCTTTCAGATTCGGATTCACTGAATTCATTGGATTTTCTTTCCTCAATATTATTTTCATGATTTTGATTTGTTTCAGGAGTCTCCGCATCAGATGCGATATATTCATCCAACCAGTGTCTACTAGATGGCTCAATCCAAACTGGACTTATTCTTGGAGAAGGTGGCGATGCATTAGTGCGTGATGAGGTATTACTGTTGTTTCCATCGGCTTGTAAATTTATTTGCTGAACTTCTTTTGACGAACTTATATTATTTGAATTATTATAACTTTTATTAATTAGTTTTGTGTCATTAGTTTCACTTTCCCTTACGGGTGATGCGCTTTTAACTTTACTTTGTTGATCTAAGTTATTAAAAATATTCCCAATATCTTTTAAAACAGTTTGAGTTTTGGAATCGTTGGCATTGAGAAGCAGTTCCTTCAAGCTGGCGAGTAACTGGAGTTGCGGTGATAAATTAGAAGTAGAATTACTTTCAGTTGAGGAGGAAGGGGTGTCAGGTACCTGAGTACTCGGAGCAAGACTCGCTTCCGGAGACATAACTTTAGTATTTACTGAACTTACCGATCTAGCGGCTTCTACCGTGGCTTCTCGAGCCAACGTTGTTTGATCGGCATGTGTGCTTATGTATTCAAGTAGAGAATTTGGACCCGACAAACCCACTGAAAATGAAAACAAAACAAATTTTCCTCATTTCCATAAAAAAATTATATATTTATGACTGGATTTCAGATTGTGTGATCACTTTAGGAAAGATAACATGTAACAAGAAAAACTAATTAGGTAAACACCATAAAAAATCACAAACAAAACATTGTTTTCCTAGGAATTAAGTAAAACACTACTTAAAACTAAGATATGTATTAACCTTTACGCAAAAGCTTTTACCAAAAAATTGGTTCTTTCCATCACAACACCAGTAATATACAAATTGTGGGATTTTTTTAAGCATTGGAGAGGAGAGATGAAGCTTTCTTCCCTATCAATCACTCTTGCAAATTTTTTTGTACATATGTACAGAGAATACATTTTTTTGTATTATGCTAGGGATACCCCTCATGCTAGAGATGTTCCTGTGTTATGGCAGATGAAGTTTACAGACTGATTTTACTCATAAAGTTTGATAAATACAAAATAATTATTGCTACACAATTCTGTTTACGAATTTGAGCATTCAACTGTAGTGTTTTGTACAGACCGTGAACTATATTGATTAAATGAAAGGGAAATAAAATTTAGCTATATTAAGCACAATTTTAGCCCTTTATGCTTCCAAGAGGCTATACTAACCAAATTTAAGGTTGGGAAGTTTAATTTAAGGTTAGATAGATATTATGGTACGATTCTTACCATCCTCCCCAAGTGCTCTGGCGGGAAGGTGTGTCGCGGCACCTTCTTGTTCGCGCCCGAGAATCGCGCTATTCCCGCTCTCGTTATCGGCCCCCGACGGTGGCCCCCAGATGCGCATGAGGAACGGCTTCAGCTGTGTCTTGCTGAGCTCCAGGAATGCGGCCTCCATGTCCCCGTGGTGTGCTGTCAGACACGTCAGGATATCCTCCCTGGTGAACTTACCCCGTGTTTGAAGCTCGGTGTACTGTAAATGAATGCCATTTAGTGCTTCATTATACAAATTTACAAAAATTAAAAAAAAAATTAACATATTTAGATAAATACTATCTTTGTCATTTCATGTTTGTTGGGATAAAGCTACAATAGCTATACCACCTAGTTTTGCCTCTGATAATCAAATTGACACATGATAAAAGCAGAGCAAAAAGCAGAGCCTAGGCAAAGATTTCTGTTTTACTGTTGAGATTATTACCCGGCATTTTCCAGAGTTTAAATTGTATAAACAAAGAGTTCGAAATTTGTTTTCATATTAAACAATAGAAAAAAGTGGAGCCTTGTCTTGGTAAAAGGATGGTTCACCGGAATGGTTCAATGGATATTTCAAAGCTCCACAACTCATGACAGAAGTTACTTTAAAAGGTGAAAATAGATTCATTAATCGACTTACCTTTTGAGAGAGATTGCTTCATGCATTAAAATGACTCACCATTCAAGAAAGATTGCTTCATGTATTAAAATGAAACATCATTCGAGAGAGTGAGATTGCTTCAACAAAAAAGAATTTCTAGTCGATTATAAATAAAATGCTGAATATCTACCAACCTTCTTTTGCCTCTGTTCAACACATTCAGTGACGGCCTGCCAGACACTTCCCTTGTGCTTTTTGAGAGCTTCCCGGGCCTCGAGGTGTGAGATTGTGCCCACGTTGTTTTCCTTGCTCTCCCGGCCGTAGTTGGTGGCCACGGTGAGGACTGTCTCCACCATGGTGGACCAGTTATCCTTCAACCACGTGATGGGGTTCTGGGTGCCCCCACTGGTCATGGCTATTTGCAGTTCTTCAGCTGAGAAATTGTTGAGTTCTGCTTCCTAAAAGTAAATTTAATAGAAAGATTTAAATAATAATAATAAATTAATGTTCTGACTTGAGAAATGGGATTAACCAAAAATACTATAGAATAGTTGTAGTACCTCCAACTTCTGAGATTTCCCATACATTCTGACGGCAGTATTTTACACTAGCGCCACCTAGCGGAGCGAGTTGTTAGGATTGGTTTACTACATTTTAATGGATTTTATGCATTTATTTCTCTCCCAGAAAACATTAATATTTTGTTCCCACCTAGAGAGGCCCCACAAGGGAAGAGTCCACCTCAGCTTGGCTTCCTGGAGGCCCCACGAGGGAAGAGAGCCTCTTCTCTCCTCCCCACTACTCCTTGGTTCCCTGAAGGCCCCACGAGGGAAGAAAGCTTCATCTCTCCTCTCCACTCCTTAATTCCCTGAATGCTCCACGACGGAGAGTTAACCTTCCTTTGGTTCCCTGAAGGCCGCACAAAGGAAGGGTCCACTCCACCTTGGTTCTCCGAGGGCCCCAGGAGGGAAGAGGTCCCGATCTCTCCTCTCCACTCCTCCTTGGTTCCTTGAAGGCCCTACGAGGGAAGAGGACCTAATCTCTCCTCTCTACTCTCATTGGTTCTTTGAAGGCCCCATGAGAGAAAGGGGCCTCATATATCCTCCCCACTAATCCTTGTGGTTCCCTGAAGGCCCCACAGGCTTCATCTCTCCTCTCCACTCCTTAGTTCCCTGAAGGCTCCATGATGGGGAGCCCATCTCCCTTTGGTTCTCACCCAGGATGGCCCCACAAGGGTAGAGTCCACTCCACCTTGGTTCCCCGAGGGCCCCAGGGGGAAATAGGACCCAATCTCTCCTCTCCACTCCTCCTTGGTTCCTTGAAGGCCTCAATAATGAAGAGGACCTCATCTCTCCTCTTCACTCCTCCTTGGTTCCCCGAAGGCCCCACAAGGGAAGAGTTTCCAGAGGTGGCCTTATATCTCCTCTCCATTCCAACATGGTTCCCTGAAAGCTCCATATGGGAAAAGTATATCATCTCTCCACTTCACTTCTCCTTGGTTCCCCGAAGGCCCCACGCCGGAAGAGTGTACTTCGCCTTGGTTCCCTGAAGGCCCCACAAGGGAAGAGTTCATGGATCTCCTCTTCACGGTTTCTCCTCTTGGTTCCTCCCGTAGGCCCCACGAAGGAAGTCCACAGAGGTGGCCTCAGCACTCCTAGGTTCCCCAAAGGCTCCTAGTTTTTGAATGGTCCAATTTTTTTTGTCCCACGAGTGTCTAGGGAAATAGAAGGTCCACTCCAGCAGAGCCCCGAGTGCTGGAGTAAGGTCTAAATTCTCCGAGATGCGACCTTGTTTCTCGGAGGCACCGTTTGTGACACTGTTCCCCAGGACATTCAGCCTGAGCACAATATCTCACATCTTGGCTTGGGATGGCTATTGTAGGTTGTGTTTCCACTCCCTGAGCGATGGGTTCGCCACACTCCCTACGCTTACTTTTACATATAACTACATACTAAACTCAAATATCGATTATTCGGAGATGTCTGACTAATCAACTAACTGATCGATATGCTTTAACCAGCAGGTCAAAAAGATTACTAATGCCTTAACTGGTGCTTACCAATATTAGAGTCATCAACCAATATAATTATGATGATTATGATTACGATTATATCGATGATTAAGGCTGATTTTTGTGCTAAAGAATATTTGTTTTTGTTATGTTAGGTAATTATTTATACTCAACAACTTAGGGGAATTTTCTAATATCAGGTTCTAGATAACAAATAACAAATAATAATGCTGCAAGTCAGCCGAGAGGGAAAAGTGATCTGCCGACTCGCTTGTCAGAGCTCGTCTTGCCAGCACCTGTCTACATGGGTACCCTTATCGGCCATCGGGAGAAACACTTTCCCTGCTGACCTCTGATGACATCACTTAGAAGCTTTTTCAATATATTACAGTTTTGATCAATATCATGAAAATATTACTTACTCTCAATAGCTTGACCAGCTCCATCCCCTGAGACTTCATCACATCACTTTGCCTTCTGTGGAGCATTTGCTCCATCATCAAGTTATGCTGTGATGCATCTCGGGGAGGTGCATCTCCGGGGTAACCGTAGTCATTCTGTCGGGAACAATATTAATTTTAGTTAGCGTTATTGAAATTACATTTCAAATCCTAGCTCTTGGATAAAATCTTTTGCAGAATTGATTACCACACATTTTACCGAATAATTGTTAATAAACAAATCTATAATATTTGAATACATAAAATAAAATTGATATTTTAAATATAAATATTGTAAATTATGTAATAAAATAAGTAGGTGCATAAATGCATAGTACATAGTTATTATTATGCCTATCAAAATACACAAAAATAATAAATTATTTCACCATTTGGTTGAACATATACGGATCTACAAAATTATTTCTCCACTGTTCCTCTCTGTCTCGGTACAAGTCTGGTTTCCGCAGATCCATGGTGCTTCTGTAGGAGGAAGGGACCCCCATTCCCATTCCAAAGTTAGTGGCCAACAGGGAGTTGGAGCGACTTCTTAATGGCCCCATGTGCCCCAACTGTTTGGGTTCTCCCTGGGGGAAGTTATTGTACCGTGTGTAAGGCGACGGGCTCTCGTCTCTCGGAGGAGTAGTTGGTATACTCTGAAATTAGATGTTTCAATTAAAATAACTTTATAATTCACACAGATTTAACTTCAAACTCTCCAATACTTACGTGTGTGTCGCTTGAATAAGATAGACGACTCATAGATCTGTCGCTTTTATGTGAGCTAGTCCATTGATCTACGTCTTTGACTCTTGAATTATGTAAGGAATTTGATCTTTTCATGGGTTTATTGAATCTTTTGGACCTTCCTGTTCCCGTTGTTGATTTGGTATCATGACTTGTATCATCATCTTTTGTGGAAGCCTCTGATGGAGCCTTTTTTTGGATTACATCGTATGTCTGCCAATTGAAAATGTACAAATACTTATTATTTCTTAAAAGAACTACAGTATTTGAATGCTTCAATTAAAAGTTACACTATATTCATCTTGCATACCTGTGTTGATATGCTTTGGGGTAATGGAGAAGTCCCAGTAGACGTTGTTTCTCTTCTACCAGTATCAGAGAGAGGAGTTTTTGGTCGACTTGGTTCTATAACTACTGTTTCCTTGACAGGTTGAGATTTGGCAGGCTCTATTTCCTTAGGTGGCGATGGTCCGCAGCCAGTCGATACTTTTTGAGATTGATTTCGATTGACATTTTTGACCCTAACAACGACATTGCTTTCTGATATCCTGGAAACTTTTGAAGAATCTTCCTCGATACTTTTAACTGTTTCGGGGGGCGAGAGTGCCCGCAAACCTTTCTTTGAAGACTTGGAGGACTTAGCTCCGGCACTTTCACCTATAATTACACCATGGCTTTTATTAAGCAAATAGTCTTTTCTGTTCTTCAATTTGTTTATTAACCTTTCGTCATATACAGTGAAATAAATAAATGCTTTATAATGATGTTGTACAGTGTACGTATACAGGCATATGAACTTAATATTATCGCATGTTTAGAGTAGTCAGATGAAGCATCAAGCGTGAAGCCTTTTCGATTGCAGAAGTTTGGCAATGTTTTCATTACGCTAAAGTAATCCTAGGGTATAAAACACATACACGGGAATGGAGGCACGGGAGGTCACACTACTTGGTACCGGGGAAAAATGAGATTTTTCTAAGCCTACCTTTGGCAACTTGTGATTTAGATACCGACTCATCGTTGGAGTCTGATTCCGGGGAAGCTTTGGGGGCTTCTTTGTGTGAGGACTTCTGACGAGAGATCTTCTGGGCGTCTGAATCGCTGTACTCGTTGGCACAGCTTTCACCGCTGGATAATTTTCTCCCCATTGGCTTTTTCTCAATAGGTTTGGAAATCGTCTTGGTTGGAGGAGTTATAGTTGGAGTAGTTGTGGTAGGTGCTGGAGGAGCTGTTGGTGTTTTACAGCACACATCACACACTCTTGTTCCAGCGTCGTTAACGAATGTACAATATTCACAGACCCAGGCGTGCTGCGGTGTGGGCGGTGGTGGAGCTTCCAATACATCAGCTATATTGACAACTTCTTCTTTAGGCAGACTTCTTCTATCTGAATCAATGTCTGACGATGTGACTGGCGGGCTGGTACTGGTTTGGACCATTTCTCTAACGACAGAAGAGCGACTCTTTGGCCTTTGAATCTCTGGAGACATATGAGAAGAAGATTTTCCTTCTGACGTATCACTTGTTCGTCTATTATTGTACTGCTTTCGTTCAGGAGTTGGACTAGGTCTCACTTCCCGATGAACATTTGCAGGTCTTGCAACACTTTCTTTGGGGAAATCAGAACTAGACTGGGAAAGCTTCCTTCTGTCGGATCTGATGCTCGCCCTCCTTGCTGAAGATCTGCGATCATCCTCTTCATCGGAGATATCCTCAGGTTCTACATTTCTTCTGCTTGTTCTTGACCTCCTGGATCTAATACTAGCTGTGGGAGATGCGGCTCGAGAGTTCATTCTGGAATGGGTTCTGCTCATTGTACCTGCTCTATTCATTCCTGAAAAAAATAACATTACATTAAAAAAATGTCTTCTTTTTTTTCGTATAATTGGAGAATGGTTGTGCATGCAAAGGGGGTGAGATTTTTCAGCTATTAAATGGCGTTCGAACTCTATCATATTTTAAGTTATATATTAATTACCGTAGTGTAGAGTGAGAGGACAATAGATGAGCCTTCATATATTATTCATATATGAGTATATCCTTCATTATATGAGTAGTCTGATCTCACTCAGCCTCTTTCTATAATATATTACTATTCTATATATCAATTCAATCATACTATTCTATATTATATCAATTCAATAATAAATGCCATTAATATAAGAACAGAGTGTAATAATTGAAAAATTGTTCACACACAAGTACTAAATAATAGTCTACTAGTTGGAAATAATAATAATAATGAATGATCTTACCATTATGCTGCGGTGGCAACATAGCCCCGGGGTACATGGGCATGGCGCCCCAGGGCCCCATCCACATGGGCGGCTGAGGGTAGCCCTCGGCGGGCAGGTTGAGGCTCATGTTACTGCCGTAGCGCCCAGCCCAGGGCATCCACTCGGGACTCATGGGACCTTGAGGCATCATCTGGTGCTGGCAGTTCATGCAGCCTAACTGGGCCATGGACTGGGCCTACAATATTAAACAAATTGATTATTTTTACAACGCCATTTTTATGGTAAATTACCTCAGGGATACTTTAAATCATATCAAAATACGTTTATCTGTATATCTATATATACAGTATATCTGTTTTCATTCATGGAGAAAGAAAGAGTTTGATTTTCAGTTGCTAATATAATTGGTGAATGAATTCGGTGCCCCTTTGTCATTTTCTGACACCCGGTTTCTCAGAGAAGAAAAATCTATTTATAAAAGAAAACACGATAAACGTTCTGAAATTTTTAAGAATTCAAACAAATTTTAGTGCATACTTGCTTTGATGCTAGTGGAACTGTCTTACAAGGTTTGTAAAGTGACCTTAAAAATAAATATTAAATGAAATGAAGTATTTTTTTCAATAAGAGTTTTCAAACGATCATAAAAACACAATATGCTTTAAAATACATGGAATTTGGGAACATTAACATAAAAAAAATAACTTACTTGCATCATGGGACTAAGTCTCTGCTGCGCCATGTGCTGATGAACCATGTGCGAGTGGGGAGGCTGCACCCCGCTGCTGTTTAGGTCAAACACAGATGCGCTCATGGCCCCACGTTTCAGGGATCTATGAGGACTCGGAGCAGAAGGCATCGTCTGGTCAAAGTCGTTTGTCAGCCCCGGGTCCTCGAATTGGGCATTATTTTTAAATGCAGCTTGTTCGGAAATGTTTGAAAATTTCCTCTGTGGCAACGGTGCCCACTTATCATTTCTCCATGTATTGTTTGGTTCTTCCATAGGTACCTTAGAAATAAAAAAAAGTTGTGAGTGATTTTTTCACACTTAGAAATAAGAACTCAGATCTCATGAATTTGTTGATAAAATTTGGCAGATGAAAGAGTGTTTTTTTCTTTCTAAATTTTAGATAATATTTCTACATTCTATAGACATATAAAATTAAAATCATTACCTGATTTTTACGGTTCATTTGATTGGCTTGAATGTTCATGTTGGAAAAATCTTGTGATAGATCAGGGGCAGTTCCTCGCATCATTTCCTGGTGACGTTTGTACCTTTGCTGTAAGGCTGAGTTGGCTACTGATTCTTTAGTTGAATGTTTATTGAAAGGCATTTCATGTTGTTCTACTTCTTGCAGACCTGCGTCTTGCCGACTAATCTCTTGCCTTCCCATATCTTGTCTTCCCATTTGTTGTGGTCCCATCTCTTGCTGTCCCATTTGTTGTGATCCCACCTCTTGCCGTCCCATTTGTTGTGGTCCCATCTCTTGCCGTCCCATTTGTTGTGATCCCATCTCTTGCCGTCCCATTTGGTGTGGTCCCATCTCTTGTCGTTCCATTTGTTGTCGATTCATATCTTGCCTTGCCATTTCTTGCCGCCTCATTTCCTGTCGTTCCATCTCTTGTCGACCCATATCTTGTCGACTAATATCTTGTCTACCCACATCTTGTCTACCCATAGCTTGAAATAATAAATAATATCAACTATAAATACACATTATTATTATTATTGAATAATTATGGCAGTAAATATTATTATATTGATAAATGGTTCTGAAACAGAAATTATCATTCCTTCCACTCGGTGTTTGTATTTCAATCCAAAAATATAATTAAGATGCCATATGTACATTGGCATATCTTTTGCTTTTAGGCTGTTTGAAATTATATGATTTGCTGACAGACATAGGTCTGCTCACTGAAATAATACAGGACTCCAATGCTGAGGGAAACAGTAAAATAGCATTACATTGTAACTTGATGTATGTATTTTATTTGTTGATAGAAAATGACTCACTATTGAACTGATTTGTGGGAACAGCTGGCAAAGCCCGGGTTGTCATTCGTTGCATTGTGGCTGCTCTTTCATTGATTGGGCTCATAGCATTTCTGTTAAGTGTTCCTCCAATGTTATCATTTCGCGATGAAACCTGTTCAAAAATTCTTTGTGATGGGTGATTTTTAAAGGGACATCGCAAATGAAATGGTCACAATAAAAAAATAATGTTATTTAAACCTATACATTCTGTAATAAATGTATCATTATCTTCATGATCAAGTAAGCCAGGAATATAAGTCTTTCTAGTAATAATACTTTGACAACATAGATTATGGAAACGAAGGGAGATATGGAATGGTAGTATGCAGACTGTCACCGCCACGATCAAACTGCACGGACCATCAAAGCGGCAGAGCCAATGAAAGTTATACATTTGGTTACAGGCAGAAACAAAGACGGGGTACCGCTGTGCGTAGATGCCCTTTTCTTGTATTCTGGGTGAACGATGTTGGAAACACGCATTTCGCACGCTACTAATAATAATAATAGTTCATGGCCCATCTCCTTTGTTTCTACTTTCTACATTTTACTATACAGGAATGTTAAGGGACGTACTTGACTTTTTTTTAACCAGTGATTCCTGACATTATTTGGAGTCAAAATTTTGGTCTCTTCTAACATTTTTTTTCAACTAAAAACATTAACAATCAAGTTATTGGACGGCTAGGGGTGGGGTGAAGGGTCGGGCGGTTACTCGGCTAAATGACCAGTGACGACTTGTGGAAGAATTTTTTTGTTAGATTTCGAAAAACAAAATACATTGAAAAAGTCACCGGAGACTTAAAATTTTCATTTACAGTTTTTACCCAAATAACGTCAGGAATCACTGGTTAAGACAAGTAAGACAAGTAGTCCCTTAACACCCCGTATTTCCGTAGTGTGTAGGTACCTAAAAGATTTATCATAATCTTTTTTTCATTTTAAGAATGTGTAATTTTCTTTACTGAATAATTATTTTATAAAATGTGTGTTTTTAATACAAAAACAATAAAATTGTAGGAATGGTTGTTATTTTTTTATTTCTCATTAAATTAAGAAATAAATAGCGTAAGCATCACATTACAGAAAATATTTGTAACTTGCGCAGTATGATGGTTGATTCACAAAAATCTCTATGATTACCATACACAGTGTATAAGTTGGCGGTGGCGTAAACATGAACTAACATTATGTCCCTATATTTTAATCTGGCAAACACACATAAAACAGCGCCCTCTTTTTTCGCCAACTTTTAAGTATAGCACTATAGGTACAATCTCAAATGTTCTTTTTAAAAATTAAAGATAATTGAAAAAAACCTTCCATCATAGAACACAAGCTTTACAGTACAGTTAGTAATAATATCACAATAAATTCACATTTTTCAAAGATTAAAACAAACATAGACAATCACAGTAGTTTTTCAAATTTGAACAATAATTTACAAAAAAGCTATCCAGTAGCACTTTAGAAATAGATATAAAAAATAAAGTAGGTACTCTTATACAAATGTACTCAATACATATAAATATAAAGATTTAAAAAAAAATACTTATAATACTTACATATGATAGTTTATATTACAATTTTTTGTAAGGTTAGGTTAAAAATAATTTGTTATGTTTATAATTATTTATATTATTGTTAGTCAGGTCTCGTTTTGTGACTGATATATTTTATATTTCAATGTTTTCACATGAATTATTTCATTCACATTCAATAATCATGCTTGTGTGGTGATCAATTTGCAGTTCGGGGAATGTTTTAATGGTAAGCGACGTGTTATTTAGCCATATAATTTTTTCCATCAATTGAGTAGGTACCCAAAAGCGTTTTCTTTAAACATTTTATTTTTACTGGAGGGCAAGTGAAGATAATCACCAAGAGGAATAGTGAACTTGTTAAACTAGTGGGGAAATAGAAATGAAAAATTTAGTTTGGTAAGTTACTTTAAAGCAATGCATTTAAATACAAGAAGGTGAGCATTAGTTATTGCGCAAGCTCCATGTTGTAGAAAATGGTAGCACCAACACTTTAAATTATAAGATTTCTTATTTAAACAAATTTAAAATATGTAATATTGTATGAGTCTTCAACAATATTAATACTTGTAGATCGTGCAATGTGTTCTGAAGAGTTTGTAGAGTATTTTTAATCACTGATTTCAGATTAGCATTACGACAATCATGTACATATTAGTTTTGGTTGTTGGTTGGTTAAGATACATTGCATGATGGTGATACCTTATTGCGACGGGGTGGCGGCACAGGAGGGGCAGATACCCCCTTGGGGGGCAGCGGAGGGCGAATGTTTTCTTGTCCCATGCCTGCGATAGTCTAAAGAAGTTCAAAATAATATTTATTCAATCAGTTTATCTCAACTTTAAGCATAAATTGTCAGCCTTGACATTGACTATGATTTGATATAATTAAATAACGTAAATTGGAGTGAGTTCTTGAAGATGGTTGGCTTAACCTAGTCGAAACATCGGTCTGTCAGGTGCATTGGTACCACAAAAAACTTTAAACACAGACTTTCCCGGAACAGTGTGTTAGCTACATATATTTTTAAATAAATGATAACATTTTTAAAGTACCTAATATGTATACATATTTTTTTAAGTGATTACGATTGCTTTGCTCTAGGTTGGTGCCGTTGTAATTAGGGTTTGCCCTTTGCTCTCGGAATGACAATGAAGTACATAGTATCATTCTAATGTGGATTTGTCTCATCCATATTAGATGAAGTGAATGATATTCACTTCATCTAATGTCAACAGACACACATTCTAATGTGGGACTGTTGGTTGCTCTTAGAATAATATTGTGGTGAATGGTGCCATTATAATGTGGGTCTGTCTCTTGCTTTTGGGATTATAATGAAGGTGGGTCTGTCTTTTCCTCTTGGAGTGGTTTTGAAGGGAATTGAATTTATTATTCTAATAATTATAATGAGGGGAAAGGATCATTTCTAATGTGAGTGCGTCTCTTGCTATTGAGATGATAATAAAGTTCACTATTATCAATTCTCATTTGGAACCGAGTCTTCTTGTGATGACAATAAGGTTAATGTTACCATTCTAATTCGGGTCAATCTCTTGGAATGTTAAATTAGGTGAATGGTTCCTTTCTAATGAGTGTCTGTTTCTTGGGATATATGTAAATGAGGTGAATGGTTCCTTTCTAATGCGGGTCTATCTTTTGGGATATAAATGAGGTGAATGGTACCTTTCTAATGTGGGTCTCTTGGGATATAAATGAGGTGAATGGTACCTTTCTAATGTGGGTCTCTTGGGATATAAATGAGGTGAATGGTACCTTTCTAATGCGGGTCTATCTCTTGGGATATAAATGGTACCTTTCTAATACGGGTCTGTCTCTTGGGATATACCTAAATGATGTGAATGGTACCTTTCTAATGTGGGTCTGTCTCTTGGGATGTCGGTGGTACATGTCATCGCAGGAGGTGCAGAAGACTTGTCCATTGCAGTTCAGGCAGCGGACTCCGGGCTCTGAGGAGCCGCAGAGGTCGCAGTGGCGTCCGTCATTCTTCTTTGGGGCTGGAAAATTATTTGAAGAATGTTTGTATTATCAGTTACATTATAATTTCATCACCAACAAAGTTAGGTCGAGCTGCTTGAAAATGCATTAAATTTATTTTATCTATGAGAATTTATAGATTAAAGTATGTTAGAAAAAGAATGACTTAGATAAATTAAAACTATTGAAATCCATAAAAGGTCTGATCTAAAATAATACATTCTAAGATTGACCAAAAGTGAGAGGCAAGATATCCAGGTGTAAATGTCGCAGGCAAATCGTAAAATTTTCCGCCACGATCTGCCACCAGGCACTTCACGAAGTATCTAGATACTGAATCAGGCAGATCATGAGGCGCCTAGGCGCCTCATGATCTGCCTGATTTTACGATTGGCCGCCGACATATACACTCCTTACATTTTGGTTTCTTGAATAGACTGTGTAATTAACTAGAATCGAAATGCTCGAAACAGCATTGGCAAGATCTCATAGTCAGGTAATTCCCAACCTTCCTCTTTCTCGTCTCCTTTCCTTCCCACCCCCTTTGGCCTACTCCTACTCCAATTGGGGATGAGCATAATTCCACTGACTTTGGGCAGTTGGAACTCTTATGATATTTAAAAAAGAAGAAATTATAACATGGGATACTAATTTCATGAAAACTAAAATCATATCTGGAGTGCACATGAAATAACACAAAAAACTGTACAATGTACTAACTTCTTATAATCTTCTATATATTTAAAAATCTAAAAATGTTTGTACGTCTGCTATGCGTTGCTAAACCATTCACCCGATTGCGATGAAACTTTGGGGATTTGATGGGTGCATGCCCACGATGGTTCCTATATATATGTATAATAGTGAGTTCTGGCATTATGAAATTTGTATAAAAATATTGCAATAGGTGGCAAGCGAGCTGTTTTCAAACTGAATTTATGGAATACGGGAGGGGGGAGGGGAACTCGGGAGGGCGGTTCGCGGGACGGGGGAAGCTGGAGAAGGGAGTGAGGAGAGGGAAGGTGGAGTGGGAACGCGAGAGGGGAAGGGCCCGCGGGAGAGGAAGGGGAGGCGGAAGGGAACGGGACGAATGGGAAAGGACACGCAGAGAGAAAAAAAATATTTATTGAGTGGCATAGCAACGCATGCCGGGAACTCGCTAGTAAATAAATAAACATTTCCAAGAAATGAAATATCAATTGCTCACAACTTTACCACAGTTTAACGGAGTCTTTGAAGGCGAAACAACTATCATACATAAAGCTATCCAGCAAGTAAATCCGTAAGCAGAGTCAGTCAACATAATCTAGAAATGAATAAAGAAAAACTGCCGTAGTAATAAAAACATTTTTTTATTACTACGGCAGCACTGATTTTAGAATAAAAAATATTTTAGGTTCAAATTAAATGTTTGACTTCCGAATCTGACAGACTGGAAAGGAAAAATGACTCAATTTTTCTGAACGTTTGTAATCAATATATGCTACAGTCAGTGGCGTAGCTAGCATGGGTGGTGCCCGGGGCGGATAACGTGGTGTCATTCCCCTCTCCCCTCCATTAAAGTTGACAAAAAACGCAAATTTCGGCTTCATAAAAAATTGGTCCGTCCTAGGGGACGCCAAATGGACGAAAAATTGGTCCATACCCCCTCGCTACGCCACTGGCTACAGTATGTCTTTCTTCCGCACAGTTTTTTAAAAATTATTTTGATTTAAAATCTACCAAATAATGGCTTATTTGATATGTGCATTTCAAACAAAAACAACTTTTTCATGAGGAATTTTTGTTTGAAATGCACATATCTAATAAGCCATTATTTGGTAGATTTTAAATCAAAATAATTTTTAAAAAACTGTGCGGAAGAAAGACATACTGTAGCCAGTGGCGTAGCGAGGGGGTATGGACCAATTTTTCGTCCATTTGGCGTCCCCTAGGACGGATGTCTAAACTAAAATCATATCTGGAGTGCACATGAAATAACACAAAAATCTGTACAATGTACTAACTTCTTATAATCTTCTATATATTTAAAAATCTAAAAATGTTTGTACGTCTGCTATGCGTTGCTAAACCATTCACCCGATTGCGATGAAACTTTGGAACTTTTCACGTCACATAAAATTTTCAAAGAACACAATAACTTTCAGGAACCACCATTTTCGATTTGGGAGGCGGGTATCAGTGGCGGTCCGTGAGTTTTCAGTGAGCTAGAGTGCTAAGATTGAAAAATACGACCTTATTGATGTTGTTGTAGGTGAAAAAGATTTTTTTTTTAAATTTCAATACTTTGTATGAAGATTTTCAGGATTCTTTCAGTTTGGGGATGCGTCGCATCCACATTTCAGTATGGCTTCATACAAAAAGTAAATTAAAAAAAAAAAAAATCGTTTAGCCACATAGCCACAACAACATCAATAATGTCGTATTTTCCAATCTTAGCACTCTAGCTCACTGAAAACTCACGAACCGCCACTGGCGGGTATGGGTACCGCTGCCCTGGGAACCATTTATTGGTTAACTAAGACCCTTGCCATAGGTCGCCCCAAGTGGTTCGCTACGTTTGGTGACTTAGCCAAGGTGCCCGGGTTCATGGGGTGAGGTTTGTCCGGGTCTTGCCCACCAGCTAGTTGGCAGGTCGGATCGGGAGAGAATGGTTGAGGGAGTCCCTTTGACTTCTCCAGCAGGACTCTCTCGGAACATCGCCTTGCACTGCAGTAGAAGGAATGGATTCTTACCTCCGCCACTCCTGGACACACTGACCCCCAGATTCCTACCCACCCCTATTACCCTTTTCCTTCCCAGAACTTACTTTCCTTCCTTTCCTAAGAACACCCTCTACACAGCATCCCCAAAGATGACATAGGCCTGAGGGGAATTATTTTCCTGGGGGCCTCTTCAGTAGAGCTAATGTAAAAAAAAACCTTTTTTGAAGTTTCATCGCTTTTCTTAAATTTTCAACCATCTTGGTGCTGCCATTTAAAACTGTTTAAACGATCACAGCACAATGATTCTTCTTGATTACTTTATTTTGACGACTTGTAAGGTTGTAATTTTTAGCTCACCTGGTGCTGGATTGAGGGTAGCATTCATGTACTGCTGAGTTGGAAACTCGATGACCTCATAGTCGGGCTCCGGTGAGATGTTGGGGGGTGCCTTTCGGCTAGAGCCCGGGGTTGCGGGGGGCGGTGGGGGCGCGGGACCACCTCGCCCGGCCTCGGTGGTCCGCTGGGAAGAAAAAATGACATTACAAAGAGTGTTTTTAAATAGGTACCTACCGAATTAATTTTTACTTATGGTATATACCTACATTGTGGTCATAAGCAAAAAGATAGCTGGAAATTATCAATGATCATATTCTGATATACTTTTATCACATAGTATAAAGCAAAATCGTTCCCGCTGTCTGTACGCTTAGATCTTTTAAACTAAGCAACGGTTTTTCATGCGGTTTGCACCAATAGATAGAGTGATTCATGAGGAAGTTTTAGGTATATGATTTTCCAAGGTTTTGTGTAAATTGGTTGAAATCTACTACACTATATGTATAAAGAGGTAATATTTGTTTGTTTGTTTGTTTGCATCGAATAGGCTCCGAAACTACTGAACCGATTTGAAAAATTCTTTCGCTGTTGGGAAGCTACACTATCCCTGGGTGACATAGGATATATTATATTTTAAAAAAATAGGCATCCTTACTGAAACTTCAATAATCTAACCCAGGGTGTAAAAAAATTACCTAAAATATTCTTTAAATCGCGTGCGCTGCGAAAAATATTGATGATAGAATAAAATAATCTACTACGACTTTATAGAACACATCATTATTTAAAAAAAAAGGTCGCGACAGCATATGTCTAGCTATTATGGTTATGCCAAAATAAGTATTCTTTTATTTTAAAAATTTAATTTAAATGTCGCCGCTTGAAAAGGCTCTTTATTTGTTTCTTGGTTTTAATCCTTATCAAAACAAATAACTTCATATTCAAGACAGCTTCAATACCTTTATTTAAGTTTTTGAATTTTTCAATTCGGATATTTAATTAGAAAGATATCACGAGTTTAAAATTGTTAGTATTAGAAAAAAGTTTCGGCTACGGGCCGGGCGGGAGAGGAGTCAAGAAATGCAGTGCCTGGGGGGTTGGCGGGACGGGGGAGCGGGAGAGCGGTGGCGGGGAAGGTGGAAGTGGAACGCTGGAGGGGAACGCACGGGAAAGGACATGTAAGGAGTAACATTTTATTTATTTGAATATGGCATCTTATCTTATCTTACTAATATTATAAATGCGAAAGTTTGTATGGATGGTTGGTTGGTTGGTTGGTTGTATGTTTGTTACTCTTTCACGCAATAAATATCGAATGGAATTTAAAAATTCTTTCACTAATCGAAAGCTACATTATTTGCGAGTAACAGGGGCTATATATATATTGGTAAGCTCTGGCGTTATGAATGAGCTGTGGCGTTGTGAAATTATGTATCATACGTTTTCTGTCCCTAACAAAATCGAGTTATTGCAAACGTCAAACAAATTGTTACCTTGGAAACAATGTTTTTTTTTTAAATTTTAGGCTTAAAAAGAGTGCTTTGTTGTGATTAAAATGAGTACTTTTTTGGCGTCGTAGTTAATATCTACATAGGTATCTATAAAAATGTTTATTCTCCTAACAAAAAGCATAACCTTACTATAAAGCATAGCGTTTGAAGTGGACTGTCATTTTCTTATTTTTTTAGGTTACTCTGGATTCAAATATAAAAAAAATACTAATAAAGGGAGTAGGTACTTAAAATAATTTCTATTCCTATAATTCAAATATTTTCCAAAATAGAACTTTTATTTGCGAAATGTCATTCTCAAATTTTGAAATTTTCTAAAACAATAATTATTTTCTATTAGACAAAATAGCAAGAATAATAACAATTAGGTCAATAATTATGCCAGTAATTTCCCACTAATACTATGCGAGCGAAGCCGTGGGTAAAAGCTAGTATATTATAAAATAAAGTCCAAAAAAACGTGCAGCTCGCAAAAACTCAGAAACGAGTCCCGGTTCGATCAAGGGTGTGGTAGATCTATATCCCCCCTAGGGAATGAGGGTATCCGTTTTTACCTAAAGGGCGTGCTTTTAAAGATATAAGGGCTGAAAGTTTCGCCCTCTTGAAATTTCTAGAACAGTCTTCCGGAAAGTTCTAGAAGGTTCCATAGAGCTGTAGAAAATTGTGGAAGGAGTGGCGGAGTATGTCGTGGAATGATCAGGAATAGGAAATCGGGAACATCATTGTGCAACATTCCAGAACACTATCTTATTGTCCTGAGCGAAGCCGGGTAACCCAGCTAGTATATAAATATAGCGAGACGCTGGAACATGCGGGCAGCGGGCTGGCAAGCGGGCGGTTTGGATTTGATATGTATGCAAATTAACAGATGGCGTTGGTTATTAAGGTTGGGTAATGGCGTTGTCAGTAGATGGCATTGTGTTTCGTTAGCCACAGCAACGTATGTTGAGGTATTGCGCCATGTTGCTCTACCTCCTTCTATAGCCTACGTTTTGGAAACTGTAATGGAGGTAGTGCAACATGGCATAATACCCCAAAAATACACAATAATGGTAGAACTCGTAAATCAGAATTTTACCGCAGGGTCCCATTTACAAGCGATGGAGCCAGGATGGAGCGAATTTCTGATGTCGTAGCTTTATTTTCAGTTTTTTCTTTTGTTTCTTTATTTTATTTTGTTTTCTTTTTCCGTTAATTAACTTACAATATTTTTATTTTTACTTTGATATATTCTATGTGGAAGATATGAGTGGAAGATACTCTCAGAATCGCCCTGGTGTGAGACCACTATTCAGAATTGAAACATTGCTTGAAATGGCATTAGCTGTGTTCGGTGACCAGATCTGAATAGCCAGGTACTTCCCCACCTTCTTCTTCCCTATCTCCTTCCCCTCCCCACTACCTTCAGCCCCACAACATACCCCAATTGGGGATGCCATAGTCTCACTGGCTTCAGACGGTAGCAGTTGGGACTCCTGTGCGGTATTCATATAAAAAAATGTATAATATGGAACTCGTGGGATTGCACCACCCCCCTGAGATCTGAAATACCTAAAAAAGAAAAAAATATCCAGCTGCCTTTTTGCTTATGACGGTAGTGTACTATTTTGATTTAATTTAATTGTATACTTTACATTATCTAACTCGCCAGGTGTAAATCACTTCTGAGGTATGTGACAGAAATGTGTAATAAAATGTTTCAATTAAATGTTATTGAAAGAAGTAAAGTTACACACTCGTACGTTAAATAAATATTTGAAGTCCCTCTTTTTTAAAGGTTCTTCTGAACAGAACGATTTCCACAAAAGTCACACTGAAAATCATTTTTGTAAAACAACAACTTAATATCATAGACAAGCAAGAATAACACATCATATTTTAAATATCACGATTAGCTCTAATAGGATATTGGCTATGTTCACTAGATGCAGAAGCTAATCAAAGAATTCCTACTTTGATATCCAAATATATAAAACAAAGTCGGGTTAGTTACATAATTTATAACTCAAGAACGGCCGGACGGATTTTTATGATCTTTGATTTGTTGGATTTGTCTCCGCCCCGAATTGCAGAATAGCTATTAAAACATCGTAAAAATTTAGAAAAAAAATTATGAAGAAAATTCTTTTCTTCTTAAATTTTGTATGGAACGAATTCTCATATTTTGAAAGAGCTGCAGGAATATTGTGATAAATATAATATTGAATAGTGAGTGAATTCCAAAAATTCAAAAACGTCAAATGTTAATGCGCTGAGTGTTTTGCCTTTGTTCATGTAATGCTGCTCCTCTTTCTAACACACTACATAAATGTCAATAGTCGAAAATGAGACAAACGGTGAACGTATGTCTGCACCCCTCCAAAGGAAAAATACAATAATTATAATAAATCTCCCTCATATGTATAAAGAAAATGAAACGAAATTCTCGTAAGTAAGCGGAAAAGTAAGAATATCACATAAAATATAAATCCGTACAAAAACAAAACACGGATAGTTGCTTCATTGTGTAATTTTAAACTTAGTAAAAAAACTGAATTTATTTCCGCTAATAAGTTAAAACACCAGTTATTGATTCTGAGGCGGTACGAAGTTCACCGGGTCAGCTAGTTTTAATTAAACGTTATTTTTTTTATGGAGATCGTCGTTGTTTGCCACAACTTTTGACTGCGCCTAGTAATAGGCAACAAACGTAACGTTGCTACAAGGAAATTGCAACACACTAGGAACCGTCGTTTTATAGTATTTTTGAACAATTATGATGGAAGTGTATAACGCGCGTATTTTTATTATAAGTAATAAGTACCTACCTAGCACAGACCCGTGAAATAACCACGGGATATTATAATTGTAGGATTTGTGAAGCTGAAAGTTTATGTAAATAATACATCAGAACAAGGTCAATATTTGCTGAAGAATGATAAAAAAAATATTCACGAAAATTTTACTATTGTAAAGGTAGGTATAGTACACGTCCGGCCTGACTTTGATCAGAAATAGTCCCAATAATCTAGTTTTAGGACAGAAAATTAATAATTTAATTAATTTAATATTGTAGATATTATAGATATATATTTTATCGCTTGTTACTATCGTCACTCACAGAAAAATCCACAACCGACACTAGTATTTTTGTTTGTATTAATTATTTTAATTTTATTTTGAAATCTAATTCACTGGGGGATTCCGTTGCACTATAAATTCTGGAAAAAAACGTTTAAAACTTTCTTCCACTTTTTTTATTAATCACCGCACCAGTTTCACCTTATGACGGGTATCTTCAGACTGGTACATTTTATCTAAATGAAATTCGGATTTTAAATTTGACCACTTTGCATTTACTATTCGACCACTTAGTCTGCAAATTAGTTTATGTTTTCCGTGTCAGGTTAATCCTGTCAAGATTTTTTCACATTAACCGCACACTTCCCCGAGTAAAAAAAAGCACAGGGCCTATGTCATCTTTGGAGATGCTGTGTGTAGGGTCTTTTTAGGGAAAGGAAGGAGGGAAGAGAGTTATGGGAAGAAAAAGGCTCGAGGGGAGGGTAGGAATCTGAGGTTTATGTGTTCAGTATTAATGGACGTAGAAATCTATCCCTCAAACTAGGATGCAAGGCAATGGGTCGAGAGAGTTTGGCTGGAGAGTTCAAAAGGTCTCCCTCAACCAGTCTCTCTCGATCTGGCCCGCCACGCAGCAGGTGGGCCAAAGATATTAGAAACCCAGGTGGGCAGACGCATCCACTGCCAAGACCCAGAGAAACCTCACCCCATTAACCCAGGAACCCCTGCTAAGTCACCAAACATAGCGAACCACTTGGAGTGATCTACGGAAGGGGTGTTGGTTATCCAATAAATGGTTCCCGAGGCGGGGTTACCCATACCCGCTCCCAAATTGATTGTAGCCGCGTTTGAAAGTGCTGTCAAGTAGGAGTAGTCAACATTATACTATTAGTAGTATGAAGTACAGGATAACCATTGGCATAGATTTATTAGTAAGATTATATTAAATTAATTTGGCACGTCTTCCCACTTGTTGTAAATAATAGTATTTTGACTCCTAGCATTTAGGCAATTATCATAACACTGCGTATCACAAGACATCGAATTATATCTTACTAATATTATAAACGCGAAAGTTTGTATGGATGTATGTGTGTTTGTTACTTTTTCCCGCAAAACTTTCTGAATGGATTTTAATGAAACTTTACAATAATATAGCTCATACATCAGAATAACATATAGGCTATAATTTATAAAGCTAGCTACGAAGGGGACGCGGGAGGGGAACGGGGACGAACGGGAAAGTTGATTGGGAGAGATTTTTAAAATTTATTTATTTGAATATGTGGCATTGCAACGCATGTCGGGAACCAGCTAGTTATAAATAATACTCGTAATAAGCACAAAAAATGTCAAAATAACAACTTAAAATTAAATCTTGAAATAAACCTACACAATGCAAACAAAAATGGTCCAAATATGCATGTTTGAAATTCGACAAATTATTGATATAATGTTTGATTTTCATGGGCGCAAAATGAAACTTGGAGCATTCATTGGTTTACAAAACTTTGAGGAGTTTTTCGCATATAATCCGCTATATGTATAATATAATTCTGTAATATTTTTTGATTATAAGATAGGTATATGTAGGTACCTACCATATCCAATAAATATAAAATATCATAAAATTGTGGCAAGTGCGGCGAGCTACTAGGAGTTACCTTGTATTTGTGTGAAATTTGAGAGGCGGGTATGAATACCGCCGCCCCAAGAACCATTTATAGGATAACCAACATCCCCGCCATAGGTGGTTAACCAAGTGGTTCGCTGCATTTGGTGTCTGAGCAAGGGTGTCCCGGTTCATGGGGTGAAGTTTGTCTAGGTCTGGTTTTTGCCTATGACATAGGCCCTAGAAAAAAAACTGGTGGCTAGATTGGGGGAGCCTGGTTGAGGTAGAGTTTTTGACCTCTTCAGACGACTCTCTCGACCCATCGCCTTGCACCGCAGTGGGAGGCGTGGATTCATACGTTCGACACTCTTGAACAAATTTGACACCATATTCCTACCCACCCCTCATACCTTTTTACTTCCGAGAACTTCCTCTCCTCTCTTACCCTAAACAGACACTCCACACTAGACATGGGCAGATTCATTCCTAGAACTGAATCGATTCAGTCTGATTCCCCCGGCCTTTTGAATTGATTCCTTTTATTCATTCCTTTAATTCAAAAAAAAAAAAAAAAAAAAAAAAAAAAAAAAAAAAAAAAAAAAAAAAAAAAAAATAAAAATAAAAAAAAAAAAAAAAAAAAAAAAAAAAAAAAAATAATAAAAAAAAAAAATCACTAAGAGGAAATTGATGATACGATCTCATTATATCGCAGATTACATCCTTTAGATGAATGTGTTTATTTTTCGTTTCATCGCGTTTCAAATCACAACGGTGTTAAAGAAGTTTTCACTACGTATAGGGTTAATTTTGTCGTTCTGAAAAATTGTAGGTACCAAAAATATTATTATTTTGCAAAAAAAAAATTTTTTGATCAGAAAAATATATTTATAAAGGCTAGCAATTAAATCTTAAAATTAAACAATTTTTATGGTTCACCCTACAGTTTCACCAATTTTGTTTTATTTATTAAACTTAAAATTGTTTCACTTTACGTGATCTAAACTTCCCACTACCTTCAGCCTCACAAAATATCCCAATTGGGGATGCCATAGTCTCATTAGCTCCAGACGGGAGAAGTTGGAACTTGTGCGGTATTCACATAAAAAAATATATATATACTATTATCACGCTTTCGTATATCCGATCCGGTCACCTGGAATAAGCTCCACTCAAATATATAACTGAGTTTTATAACTGGATTGTTCTCACGTAAGTGCGAACATCTGTAAAACCCAGTATAAATAAATATATTTTTAAATGCACCTACCTCAATGGTGAAGTAAAAACCATGCGTCAAATATAAAACTAATTAAAAGTCTGAGCGACACGCGTCATACAATTTATTCCAAAAATAAAGGAACAAATCACTCGATTATCATTTATCACGGTACGACAGCGACCATAAATAAACCAATCATACAGCGACTGATGCAGGGGGGTATAACTCCGTCAGTTTTTGTAACCCGGTCACGTGATCATGACGACGTCATAGTAATGACTACCAATAGGAATCTTACAATTTCCATAGAAAAACTTTTGAGAACTGAGTGGTATATACGGTGGGATATCTATGGTATTATATGTCAAATAGCACGTTGGCCATGCGTTGGCCGAAACAATCCGAACATTCAAAACAACGAAATATTTTGAAAAAAATGCTTCCTAAATATCGTTTCAGTGTCGAAGGCTGTGAGGATAGTGTTTCAGTTCGACACAGAGTACCTAACTGCGAAAATAATGAGAGTCGTTATGGGAATGGGCGTTGAGAATCGGCAGATCTGACTATTGCTTATCCGATTTTGGGAAGTTGTGGTTATGTTTGGTTCCCATTTCACTAATAACTGCAAAAATTCCAATGGCACGTTAAAAAAAGACGCTTTGCCTACCCTTAATCTTCATGGAATCGGAACACATCGGGGTTTACCTAAAGAAAACGTAAACGATCGTAGGATACCAAAATACAGGTGCGAATCTTTTGTTTGTTCGGTGTTCCTAATATACTTTGTAACTTTTCCCTAACTTCACCTAAAAATTGTATCTATTTTCATTTTTAGACTATCCATATTCTACCTGGAGTGTCCAGCACGAATGGTGCCGTCCAAGACCACAATTACAGTTTAAAAGGTATAAAGTCTTCTCTATACTCTATATGGCATCAACCTATTTTATTCATAGAGATAGATGCTGATTCACTGAGTCTTTCTTATTATAAAGATATTCAATACATTTATTATTTCTTCAAACACAGCAATTCCATTATTATTAAGATATTTAATATGACAGGCGCGTATCCGAGACGCGTAATCGTTGTTCTTAATTTATTTTCTCTTTTATACTCTGCAGTGGTAGGATATAGTTCATAGGATGAGGCTGGGTAATGTAATGAATTTTTTTTTGTTTCAGAACCAAACGTGTTCTACCTGGGCCGAGTACCGTGCGTTTTGCTGCCAAAAAAGTAGTGGAAGATTATACAGGTAAACATCTGGATTTATATTTCATTAAAGGAGATAATATTATATGTTTTGCTTGCGAACTTTGGTTAATGTGGTGAATATGTTTATTTCAGAACCAAACGTGTTCCCTGGGCTGAGCAGCGTACCGTGTGAATTGCACTCTGTTATTACATTGTCTTCAGACCTCTGCAGCCATACTCGGTCAACCATCGCCTTAGCCGCAGTAAGACGGATAGATTCATACATCCATCACTGTTGAACATATTGACCCCCAGATTCCTAACTACCCCTCTGTACATTTTTCCTTCTCAAAACTTCCTCCCTTTCCTTTTCTTAAAAAGACTCCACACCGCATCCCTAAAGATGACATAGGCCCCGAGAGAATTTTTTCCTCAAGGCCTCCCATGTGGGCTAAAAATCTATCCAAACACTTCCTTTTTTATTATTATTACTCATATTTTCATTAATTATGATTAAGTTCCTTCTAAATGTGTTTGCACATGATTGTATTTCCGTTTTTTTGTGTTATTCTGTATAAAGCAATAAAATACTACATGCAATTATGAGTTTTTCATTTTATTTTTAAAATAATTTTTAGGCTAATGATTTGGGTAGGTACTGATATTGTCCAAGGTAGTATTTATGGACTGATGTTTGTTTTGTTTACGGCTATCGGCTAGATAGACAATATCATAAAAAAAACAATAATACATAAACATCGTTTTGTTGCTAAACGCATTGCATAATTTACGCACGTGTGAGGGAGAAAAATATAGGATTAACTTTCGGCTTTTTATTAGCAGAAGTTCAGAGTCCGAAGTGAGAAGTTTCGCCCTAATATGAGGCTTGGCGCGCGAGGACTAACGACGAACCGATTCTCTGCGGGCATATCAAGGAATAAATTAGGAACTTCTGACTAATATGTGCTGTTTGTCTTGCTGTGACTTGAATAAATTGCATTCCGCGGACCATAGCCTCGATACAACATATGGGAATTGAATTGTCGGCCGAATCAACTCGATACGTGGGACATGGGAATTGGGACAACGACGTCACAAATGAACAAGAAACAAATGTTTTGATTCCTTGAATAAAAATGAAACATTGATTGAAGTTGAGAATTGAACGCTACGGTCCGCGTAGACCTGTAGGACTATGATGAATAGTGGGACCGGCACGCTACACTCGAATCTCAGAATTATTTGACTCCTTGCCTCTTGGCTCTTGGCTGATTCGATTGGCGGTTATGTCGCTTGGATTAGTGACTCATGAGTGACTCTATGGCCGACGGGGTTTTGTTGTGTGGATTTACTGCGCGGGGTGCGGGATACTTACTACACGTGATAGACAATTTCGCGGCGCGCCGCCTGTAGTAGGTGTAGATACTTGTACCTATCCGCGCAACAAATATGCAGAGTAATATTTAAATAAATTCCTACGAAACACTACAATATTTAAAGAGTACATTATTATTTTCTTACCTCAATATAACATGAAATAATTTAACTGTAAAATAAATTAATACAAATAAAAATAAATATGGTGCAGTTAAAAAATCGTAGGATGCAAGGCCAAGAGTAAGGAATAAAGATTTAATTCCTTTTGAAAATGAGAATCAGATCAAGTGTGTTACAAGATTGAATTTATTCATTTAATTCAATCATTCAATTTTACTCCACACGGCATCCCCCAATGATGACAGAGGCCATTAGGGATTTTTCCCCCCTATGGGCCTCTTGTGTGAATATAATGTAAAAAAAAAGATAAAGCACACAGCAGCGCACTTACCATCCATTGCGGCATCATCCTGGGCATCCTGAAGCGGCCATTGGCGCCGATGTCTGACGCCAGCGGCCGAGAAAGAGGAGGTTGCTCTCGAGGTCTCTGCAACACCACACACATCCGTTACATCTCTTTACCAACACAATATATTAAATAACATGTTTAAATGCAGAGATTGACTGCTTATTACAAGATTAGTCCTTTTGGACATTGTCTAAAGACGGACCTAAGATTTGTTATGCCACATAATGAAATATTATTATTTCTTCAATATTTGCAAATTAATTTTTTTTCTTTGTCAATCAAAATTTTTCGAAACCAAAGGTTTATTCGTCAGGATGATTCCTTGGTTTCGAAACGTGTTGATAATTTTGATTAAATAGTGGTGTTTTAAAAAGTTTTCATTTAATTAATAATATATTATTATGTTCATTTATATATAATAAAATTTTATTTGATAAATAATATTAATTTATAATTATTGTGTTTTTCACGTATTATTTAAATAGCGTTGAGTGGTTAAACTAGATATTTTTCATTAGCTCCACACAGGAAGCCCTGAGGAAAATAATTCCTGCTCAGGGCCCAAGTCATCTTTGGGAACGCTGTGTGGAGAGTCTTTTTAGGAAAGTAAGGAGAGAAAATTCTGGGAAGGAAAACTATCCCTCCCACTTCGGTGCAAGGAGATGTTCCGAGAGAGTTCTGCTGGAGAGGTCAAAAGGTCTCCTTTAACCAGTCTCTCTCGATCAAAACAAACAAACCTCACCCCATGAACCCCGGCACCCCTTCGAAATCATCATACGCAGCGAACCACTCGGGTGAAGAGTACTATGGTAGACGAGTTTGTTATCAATAAATGGTTCCCGGGCGACGGTCCCCCGTTCCCGTACCCAAATTCTACAATCTTGCTCTAATTAATTCGCACAAGCTATTGAAATAACACTTCGTCTCAACTTAATTGCAACAAGAGACAGAAATATGATATAAAAGACGCATTAAAGTTCAAAACTCGTGTTTGGACGCCATGATACTCAATGTTTGATCTTTTTAGTATTATGTGACAAAGATTCCGTTTCAATCGAAATATGCACAAAATAACCTACTTTATGCAAGTTTTTTCGGTGACCGGCCAACTCAGAATAAAACCAACTCATAACTACCTCAGAAAGGTCATTAGGAGTGATGATAAAAAATAGGTTAAGTTAGGTTAGGGTTACCGGCTATTTTAAAATTATTTTTTGATAGCTTTTTATGACCTTTATGAGGTGGTTCTGAGTTGATTTCATTCTGAGTTGGCATGAAACCGTCTTTTCATCTCCTTCGACGTAAATGTACGTTTCTTGTAGGTACCTACAAATTAAGTTGAAACGAAGTGTAATTGCAATAAATTTGTGCGGCATGATAAAACGGAATTCTAGAGTTTTTTGCGACATTTTCCAGAGTTGGTGTGAGATAGAAACAAAGGGTTGCTTAATGGCAATTATAGACATGTTTAGTGTAGTGACCAGGTCTAAACAGCCAGATACTTCCTCCCTGGCTCCTTTCCCTCTTTGCTACCTTCTGTATAACTTTAACGCCACCTCTAGTGTTATGAGTTATGACATGTCAAGCCCCACGTATCTGACACAGCGACCAGCGGTCAAAACTAAAGTTTTTTAGACCCAGTTGTTTCGCAGACATTAATTTATATGTGACGAAGTCGTCAAGTAGTCATTCAGCGCTATCAAATTTTAATAAGCTGACAAGCTTAAAAACATTACACATGTCCTTTTCTGCTGAACACAATTTGTTCAAAAGCTGAAACGGACTTTAAAATCAGCTTTTAGGGGGACCTTTCAAATGTCATTGACGCTGAGTGGCCATTTGATGACAATGTTACATTTGAATTTCTATAAAACAATCCAACCTTAGTTTAATTTCACTCAATGTAGATAGGTACTTTATCGATGAAAAATCAATTTGTAAGTGCCTATTTCCTCCAAGATTGTAACGATTATTTTGTGATTACTACCGACAGAGAAACGGAGCAAGCTTAGAGATATACACTATATTACGTATATACCATAAATATATTAACCCCATATATTGATATTAATAAACATTTTTTTCTTTTAATACAAAGTATCCTGATTTTAAATCGATATTTCATTTTAGAATAGACCACTTGCATCACATTTTAAAAAAAAATTCCAGTTTAGGCAAATATTCTAAGACATACTGTATTTTTTATTTTTTTTATTCGTATTTTTGAAACCCTGCCGATTTTTTGAAAATTTCAATCCGAAAAATCAGAACATTTTTTATAAACCGGAAAGACGGGACATAATTTTATGGGTGAGAAAAAACAATAATTACATAGCCCAAAATCATTTAAAAAAAAGAACGTTTTTCACACGAATAGCAATAAATTGTACGGGGTTCTCTTCGTAACAGCTGTAAAAATACCGCCATCTTTATCAAAAAATCAAACCAAATGATAAGTTCGCATAGAACAAACAATAAATCTAGTGAACGTTAAACGCAAATTCAAAAATTCGCCGGAAATCAAAGTGTTGCCATATAAAAAAAAAGATTATCAGTGTGGAATTTTACAAAATTAGGGGAACAATCGGAGACGGGACATTTTCATGTAGTGACGTCACGAGCTCAAAAAATGGATTTATTTTTTTAAAAATAAAAAACTATACATAGGTATCTAAAAAATTTTACTAACATTTTCGTAATCTTAGTAAAAAAACCTATCCACACGATTTTTTCGAAGTCGTTATGAAATCCATGCAAGTGGCCTATTTCAGTTCTATATACTTTAAAAAATGGCACCCGAAAGTATATTACAGGTAGGTACTTTATCGCTTGTATGGATATAGATTCTTTTTTTATTTGATAATCATTTTCTCAACACATCCAATCCAGTTCCAATTTTGAAAATTTTAAAGTATGGCAACTTGTGTTCCCTTAGTAGGTACCGATTTGTGAAAAATGATTAAACATATTCTAATCATCTAATTTTCCACCGAAAATCATATCGTGAATAATCAGATCTTTACTGGCCATGGAACATAAATAAAGATAAAGTCATCTTTTCATTTCCGTTCTCAGAGTGGTGAAAAAATATAAATACATTTTAAAAATACCCATTCCACAAGGTTTAGTGATCTTCCCATTAATACAATTATATCAATCTCATTTTGTAAGTCAGTTTAAAACAAAATAAAAATCGTGTGCTTTGAATTCTAGTCTCGAGATATATTTTGTAGGTACATACCTAATATATATTTTTCCACCACTGACGTGATTTATTACGTCTATAGCGGATTAACACGTTTCATTTTTAGTGATCAACTTTAATTGAATGGCAAAAATAGTTTGAAAAAGCTTGTTCAACTTTGTTGAAAGAAGGTTCACAGTTGTCAAAATGCTTTCAAGTGTCGAGTTGATCAACTAAAATTGAAACGTCTTAACCCGCTATGTAGAATCCAAGATATAATGGATGAATCAAAAAGTCGAAAGTAAACTCAAAACTTTATGTTTTTCAAATAAATAGGCACAGAAGATTTAATGACAATAAATATGCAGTTTTATTTTGTTATATAGTGTCTGAAATGCAAGGGTCAGCGTATATTCCTATCTAATTTCTACATAAATATTTATACATTTTGCAAAATATTGAATTAACTTCCAGAATATTGAAATAACTCGCATAATATTTATTGTTTAATTATTAAGGTTAATTATTGTTATATTATATTGTTTATCAAATATGAGCCAAAATTTAGGCTTATATTTGACCAATAATTCATTACTTAACCGGAATCTATTCAAATATAAAACAATAATGTGTAAATTTGTTTTCTGAAGCACAAAACTTTCCAACAGTAACAAATTTAATGAACTTCATGAAATTTTCAAAGCTTTTGTTGTCCAGAAATTCTAAGGAAAGCAAATATTTAGAACTCCTAAAGCACTGGTCATTATAATCATGAGCTAAAGAGTTTTTGAATCCATTTAACTGTAAAATAATAGGACAAGTAGCAAAATGTATTGTATATAACATGTTTATGTTTCATATTTTTAAACTAGAATATCGGACCAAGACCAAACCGGGTAGTAAATCAATAAACACAATTTCAAATAGCAGTTTACAGTTACAGTTTGGCATGTTTGTCTTTGCTTTATTTTTTGTATCCACAATATTTAGAACAGTCGATCGTAGTATAACTATTTCTTTTAGTAAGCTCTAAAACCATCACGTTTTCAGACTTCTTTCTGCCGAAATATGATGAATTAGAAAGTAGACACGTGTTTTTACGTTTCGATAATAAAAAAATTTAATATTTTCCTTGTGTGCATGCTTGTTACATTTTCAAAATTGAAACTGAAATTAAACTTAAATTTCGAAAAATGATGCGAAAATTATCAAATTATAAAGATATATTTTTTAAATCAGGACAAGCGGTCAAGTTATCTAAACTATGTTTTATAAAACGATTATTTTTATTCTACAATTGAAATGTCTTATATTTTTGATTTTGTTGTAACGAAATGTATCAGTTTTCATTTTGGAAGTCAAGTTACATACATCCCGCGATTTTCACGGGAAAATAAGTAATTGTATAAAAAAACTGGCGTCCCTGGAAAGCATGTGTCCGTATGTTATCCATGTGCAGGTGTTATTGAACATGGCGAGTAATATTTTCATTCCACTTTTCAACATGAAATAAACAGTAATCAGTCATGTAAGAAAATAGGCCAAACAATGTTCTATAGTTATAAAGTTAACACAGGCTTTAAAGTAAACAGTCTGGAGTAGACTGTTAGAGTGGGACGTGAGATCCTAGACATAAGAATCATAAGATGAAGGATGGTTTACACACAGACACATCATTCCGATATTATTTACACTGTGGAACATCTTCCGCTCGCTCTCAAAATAAATGCAAGCGCAAACTGAGTCACTGCTCGGCCAACAGAGAACCGGGCGAAATGGACGGTGGTCTGTTTCGAGATTAAATTCATATCAAATAGCTGAGATTAAAGAGAACACATTTTTTGTACGTATACAAGTCAATATTTGTGTCATATGTTATATTGTTAGATGTGCGGCTCCATGAAGAATACTTTTTAAAGTAATTTTAAAGTAATTCAAAGCTTAGTAAGTAATGTATCTACATTAAATTACAGTTTAGAGGCAAAATTCTGAAGTCAAAAAGCAAAATATTATTATTTTGAAGTGTTTAAAGTCTTAAATATACGTTTTCTAGAATCTTAGAAGAAAACTTGGGATCTTTTTACGTGTTCAAGAGGTAGCCTGATGCACCGGAAATTTGAATGGGTGCCAGTGACGTTCATAATAAAACTTCTATCGTTCGCGCAAACTATTTAAAATTATGTATTCGTGGTTTGAATGTGACGTAAACTGAAGAAAGCACAATAGTATTAAAAAAATCACTAACACTCATTGTTGCAACTCGATTTACTCGTAGGTTTGGCCGCTTTTTGTCGGGGGAAACATTTAGAAGTTAACTGGAAACAATTCGGACGTTTGTCGGTCGCGTAACGAGGAAAGCTTTCCCGCGGCGTCACGCAAATAGCAACGCTGGACGCTGTTGCTGTCGCGTCTGCGTCTGCTCGGGCGCCGCGACGGAAGGTACTGCGTTCTGTGGCGTCGGCGTCGGCCGGACCGCAAATAATCCCGCCCACTCCTTGCCGGACTCTATTCAACTATCGGTAATAAGGTGTCATATCGTCGCATACCGTTTAATCCGGCTATTTTCTCGGATTCAATTTTTCAATCGCTTTGCCGGCAACCCGGGCGTTAATTGACTTTTAATTTGAATACATGACAGGTATGTTACTTGCCTCTGACGGTGTATATTCTGAAACAGTTAGTTAATATATTTTTCTTATTTTGCCCACGACTGTCGAAGGTTGGATTTTATCAAGGCAATCTACAGCTACAGCCCGGAACGACTCAAGGGCATTGTGAATGTTCCAGTAACGTAGATAATACCGAAGCCACGAGACGAGGTGCAGCCTGTATGCATCCATAGATCTTTTCTGGATTGGGAATGAGAGAGAATAACGTTTAAACTATAATATAAAATGTACCTACGTAGTGTAGTCACTTCCGTACCGTAATATAATGTACTTCACTCTCGCAAATTAGGTTTAAGAACAAAAAGTGAGAAACTATAGGGCTCCAGATGCGCTATAGTTGAAGATTGGTAACGTATCATCCTGGTTGATAATTCACAATGTTAAAAAAAACTACAATGGTGCCCGGTGCAACTGCTTATCGCGGAACCTACGTAAAATACAATGATATAAATTTAGATACAATTAGATTTAAATTTTTCTATCTGTACACTTAATGTAGGTAATTACTAATTACCTAATTACTTCCTCTAAATAATGGCCCTAATAGTTGTAACCCACTAACCGACTGTCGACTGTGTACAGTGACTCTTCGCCAAAGACTAAAGACTGTGGTCGTGTAGTGGTACCAGAAAGTCTAACTCACCATCTGGATTAGGATTATGATCTCCCGGAACTATTTGCAATCAGAACAGCATGATGGTGTGTGCAGTTAAACGGAATCCATTAAACTATATTTACAGCTTTGAAAGCCGTTTTCTCTGTCTATATGGCGATGAACCGGCAGGATTATTAGAATCTTACCAAGAATTATAGTCTGAAGAGGATTCGTTGACAAAATCTGCAAAAAGTTGCATTTGTGGAAAAATCATAATTCTTAAAATGCTAGAATTGGGGTCGAAATTTGAAAGCTTTTTTCTCCGTCTATATGGCAACGAACCGACAGGATTATTGGATTCATTAATAATTATGATATGAAGAGGATTCATTGACAAAATCAGCAAAAAGTTGTCCCAATTTGCGGAAAATCCTCATTCTTACGGGCGTAACGCAAGGCTTGGGGTCGTACTTTTAAGCGGTTTTCTCAGTCTCTATGGCGCTGAAACGACTGAAATTTTCTCAATAAGAATCATGATCTCAAGAGAAATCAATGATTGATAAAATCTGCAAAATATTGCATTTATGAAAAAATCGAACGAGAACGAACATCGAAAGCCGTTTTCTTCGAATCTATGGCGCCGAACCGACTGAATTTTTGGATTTCTGAAGAGGAATCATTGTCAAAATCTGTCGTTGTATTTGTGAAAAAATCATAATTCTTACGGGAAAGCAGGCGAGAACGAACTTTGAAAGCCATTTTCTTCGGTCCGAACCGACTGATTTTTTAGATTCTTACCAAGAATTATTCTTAAGGTCTTAAGAGGAATGATTTGAGAAAATCTGCAAAATGTTTAATTTATGGAAAATCAGTAGAATTTTTAACTCAAGCATTTATTCATGCTTTTATTATTTCTTCAGTCTCTAAGTAACGCCCTGGTGAAACTATCATTCAGAATCGAAAAGTTGCTTGAAATGGCTTAAGCCGTATTTGTTTAGCAGATGCTAATAGCCAAGTTCCTCCCCACCTCCCTCTTCACTATATCCTTCCTTTTCCCAGTACTTCCGACTTACAACATACCTCAAATGGTTCCGTGCCAACTCAGAATCAAGTCAACTCACCTCTTAGAAAAGTCATTAACTGCTATGAAAAAAAACGAGTGTGCTTTAGACCACACAACTGAAGTAAAACTTCTGCTCCATCTATACCTATGATAGGAAGAGAAAAAGAAAATGTGCGCGCGCACTGCTCTCTCTTGCTCTCACAGTACCTAATATACGAAGCGTTCGCCTCGCTTTTCGTAACGCTCTCGTAACGCTTTCGTCAGGCATTTACCAGCTTACTGCCCAAGTCAAGCGTGCGTAAAGAAGTTTTACTTCAATTTTACAAAATAGCCCATAACCTAACCTAACCTAACCTAACGTAACCTATTTAACCAATTTTTGTAAAAAAATTTCACCACTTTTAATGACGTTTCAAAGGAGTTGTTGAGTTGATTTCATTCTGAGTTGTCCGGTCACCACCCCAAATAGGGATGCCATAGTTCCATTGGGTCCGGGCAGGACACTTTGCGGTATTCACATAAAAAAAACTGGTGAAAAAAATCTGCTTCAAATTTAGTTCACCTGTTGAATTTAAATTCAAAACTTTAAAAAAATTAAATCCAAATCAAATACCTACGAATGGGTCGTTCTGCTAGATTAAGCACACGTGACGGCCGTTTCGGCTTCCAAAGCATTATTTATCTAACAACAACAAAAAAGTATTGAAAAACATTATTTGCTGCTTTTGACTGATATTTAGCGAAATATTTCTAACACCATAACAGCAGTCAGGTATTATATTATATTTATAATAATGAGTAATGAATGACACGTTCTGCTGCTATTATCTTCACACCTCAAACTCCAGACATACATCCGTGAAAAAGTATCTACGTCCAAAACAACCTCGTACATTTTCATATTATGTGATGTTGTACCTATATGTAAAGCACGAGCATCTTCCAAGGTCACGTAGTAATTTACGTCGGTAAAATTTTTGAAGGCAGAACTGGAATAGTTATAACCAGAAATTGTATGAAACTTTGTAGGGCATAATTTTACAATCTTTCTCAGATTTCATAAGAATGAAAATAATCCTTGAATAGTGATGAAGATAGAGCTATTGGTTAGAGCTATTAGCTACCAAATGCATTTATGTTTTTTTTAATCTCTGAAGACACAGTTTAAGAGGAAAATAATAAAAATAATCATTGGATAAAATTGTACGTCGTTTGATGGGCAGGGTCGCTACTTAATTTTTTTAGTTAATAATTGTAATTAATTAATATATTTTAGTTACTTAATTAATATATGTAATGTGTTATATATGGTGACCGGACAACTCAGAATGAAATCAACTCAGAACCTCCATTGAAAAGTCATTAAAGTGATGAAAAACGAAAAAAATAATTGATTAAATAGGTAACGTTTGGTTAAGATTATGGGCTATTTTAAAATTACTTTTTTCCCATCTTTTAATGACTTTTCAAAGAGGTGTTGAGTTGACTTGATTCTGAGTTGGCATGGAACCGTTATATATTTTTGTATATACGTATTACTTTTACTAATATTATACATTGTATATTTAATAACTTAAACTAATTCCATGCATGCATTGGGAATGTAGTGAAAATATCATTTTTTTAAGTGTATACCGCACAAAACTCCCAGCTGCTCCCGTCTGGAGCCAATGAGACTATGGCATCCCCAATTGGGGTAGGCGGTGAGGCTGAAGGTAGTGAGGAGGGGAAGCAGATGGTTGAGAGGAAAGTTGTGAAGTACCTGGCTATTCAGATCTGGTCACCAAACAAGGGTAAAGCCATTTCAAGCAACGTTTCAATTCTGGATGGTGGTCTTACACCAGGGCGACACTGAAAATATTTTCCACTGGAACGTGCCGTAAGTATAACATGTATTATTTTTTTATTAATTAGTTTTGAAATAAAATTTAATGAGGCCCCCCCCCCCCCCCCTAGTATAAAAAGTTTATGTAATTTTGCAAGATTTTATTCAGTTCACACGGGCCTCTGGTCCTGGGGGGCCTCACTGTAAAAAAATGATTTTTGTTTTGTTTTCATTTTCTAAAAAATGCATTTGTTAATAATGCTATCACCTATCACCTAATGTTTTAAGGAAATTCTAAAAAAAATCAAGAAAGTTTTAAACCCTTTGTATGTTGGAAAAAAAAGCTTTCAACGCATTTTTCGAAACTACGTTTTTCTACCTGGTTGACGACATCTTAGAAAAACTATAGATCTGATTTGCATGCACTAAGTCTTAAACTGTTAGAACATACAGTCACTATGGCACCACAGGGATCACAAATCACAAAGGGCCTCCGGGTTTCTAATTTTGCGACCTCCTATTTTTTTTTTAAGAACGCTGAAAATTTTCCATAAAAATTCGAATATAACATTCGCTGGTCCGCCATTTTTTCTTTTTTTTTTTAGATATGAAAATTCCCCTCCGTGGTGCCATAGATACCGGATTTTCGAACAGTTTAAGAGTTTGTATATGCAAATGAAAATGCAAATGCAATAAAAATACATACAGGCGGATGTATAGTTTTTTAAATATGTTGTTAACCACGTTAAAAAACGAGTTGAAAAATTTCAAGAAAAACGCATTCAAAGTTTTGCTGAACGATAATTCAATATGCGCAGTTTCAAACGGTTTCATATAAAATGCTGTAAAAAAACATTTGGTGAGAGCATTGACGTAAATTGATCGAAGGGTGAGAGCATTGCTAACTTCGGAAAATGAAATTAAAAAAAAATTATAAACAATTTTTTTACAGTGTCCTGGTGCCTTAAGGCACCGTATCCCCGTTCAAAGAGAAGAAAATGCAGATATATGTAATTAAGAATATTGGAGAGAGTTCGCTAATATTTAAAACGGTAAAATTGAAGCGAAAATTGTGAAAATGTTTGATAAAACACGACTCGTTGAAAATAGAGAAAAAATCTCTTGGGGGCTATCTAAAATAGCATTTAAAGAAACACAGTGAATTTTTCCATGCATATTAACTTGTAAAATAACTGAATACCTAGGCTAGGCCCACTGCCTAGGGGCCCCACATCGGTCTGGCAGGGGCCCCGAGACGTGCATTGCCTAGGGGCCCCGACAAGTTTAAGCCGGCATTGACAGGGCCCTATTGTCCATAAGGCAGTGTAGGGCTCTGCCTAGGGGCCCACATCGTTCAGGGGCCCCTAAGGTAAAGGGGCCTTTAGGCGTGCATTTCCTAGGGGACCCGAGATGTTTAATACCGCCCTGACTATGACCCTGCGTAGGGGATTATTTAAAAATTGGCCCGTTCCATTTTTTTTATGAAGGATGCCATGAAATTTGCCATGAAAAATCGAAAATGAAATTCATTATGTTCCGTATTATCCATAAGATGTATAGGCAACCTCCTAGGGACCCCGCATTGGATAGGGCCCCCTAGGGTAAAGGGGCCCAAAGACGTGCATTGCCTAGGGGCCCGACATGTTTAAGCCGGCCCTGGCAGGGCCCTATTGTCCATAAGGCAGTGTAGGCCACTGCCTAGGGGCCTTGCATTGGGTAGGGGCCCCGAGAAGTTGATTTCCTAGGGGCCCCGACATGTCTAAGCCGACCTTAACAGGGCCCAAATGTCCATAAGGCCCACATCAGGTAAGGGGCCCCTAGGGGAAAAGGGCCCGAGGCGTGCATTACCTAGGGGGCCCCATCATGTTTAAACCGGCCCTGACTATGACCCTAAGTAGGGATTGTTTTATAAATGGCCCCCTTCTATTTTATTTTATTTTTATGAACGATGCAATGAAATTTTCTTTAAAAATCGAAAAAAAACATATATTCCGTACTATCCATAACACGTATAGGCAACTACCTAGGGGCCCTTGGGTAGGTGCCCCTAGGGTAAAGGGGCCCCAAGGCGTGCATTGCCCAGGGGCCCGACAAGTTTAAGCCGGCTCTGGCAGGGCCCTATTGTCCATAAGGCAGTATAGGACACTGCCTAGGGGCCCCGCATCGGGTAGGGGCCCCGAGACGTGCATTGCCTAGGGCCCCCGACATGTTTAATTCGGTCATGACTATGACCCTACGTAGGGATTGTTTTATAGATGTCCCCGTTCTTTTTTTTATGAAGGGTGAAAAACTACCATAAAAAAAACGAAAATAAAATTCATTCAAAAATAAAACGCATTCAAAGTTTAGCTGAATGATAATTCAACATATAAACTGTTTCAAACGGTTTCACATAAAATGTTGTATCTCCGTCAATTTTTAGGATTTATTTTTAATAAATTTGGTGAGAGCATTCTTAACAGGTGAAATCAAAATCAAAAAATGAAATAAAAAATCTTTTTTTTTTTTTTTACAGTGTGCCTTAAAGCCTTGTTTAGAATTTGGTCAAGGGAACATGGGGGCGTTTGGGGGCCCCCCACGCCCCCCCCTCTTAGTCCGCCACTGCATGAAAGCGAGCCGAATGTCACCGAGCTACAATGAAAGATATACATACGTTTGGTGTATAGTATAGGCAAAAGAAATGCGGGGCGCCGTTCCCCTGAACGATAGTAGCGACATACAGGGGCTTAGCTACCGCCGTATCAGCCGTATCAATGATACGGGGCCCTCGGGCTACAGAGGCCCCTAACGTGCGTAAGCAAAAATTAGTAAAATGTTATCCACAATGTCACTTAATCTCGTGCTTCCCAGGAAAAAAAAACGAAAAAAAACTGTCATACGTGCCTATAGAGTTTTCACTTCAGAAATGACAAAAGTAAAAAAAACAATCTCTTTTTTTCCCGGGTTAAAGCGTGCGCCCAAAAGTTGGCAACATCCTACATCAGTTATTGCGGGATTCCCCGGGGCTAAACGGGGGAATCCCGCAATAACCTATATACAATGACAAACCACGGAGAGCAATATTTACGCGTTTTATTTCATTCCGGTTCAAACGTTATTTATTACAGCAATACAATACAATCTTGTTCTTCCGAGTATTTATTGATTAATTAGTATGATTTGTGAAAAGAATGAGTGAAAGGAAAAGAGATTATCGCAGTGGAGCTGTAAAAAGAAAAAAGTAAACAGAAAAGGGAGGAGATTATAAAAAAAATGCCCTAAATTTCTTCATTTTTTCAGTAGGTAATCAGCTTCTGTGAGTGATTTACATTGCAATGGTTAGTACTACCTATTTATCTACTAGTAGCGAAGGGTGAATTTTGTTTTTTGAAAGAACAATGGCAACCTTCAATACATGAAAATACCTGATCACGTATTGTACCGAGCAATAATAAGGGGCCCGACTAATTTTGATACAGGGCCCCTCAAAGGCACGCTACGCCACTGGCCGACAGATTGTGCGCGCGGTTTTATACTCATACTGATAATGGTTTATGGCCCATCCCCCTTGTTTCTATTACGTATTTTTTACATGAAATCCACACAGGAGGCCCTGAGAATAATAATTTTTCGAAGGACCTATGACATCTTTGGGGATGGATCTTTTTGTGGATAGGTAGGAGGGAACCTGGGTTTTGAAGAGACCCGTATTGTATGAGGGACGCAATTACAGAGGCTGGAAAACTGTGTACAAACGTTGGACCCGCGTTCGGTGTGTTTTTCGACTGTGCACCGGTGCCGAAGGAATCAATGACGCCAGCTCCTCGGAGCACCTACCAATGAAACACCGGTAGAGCAAGGACCACATTCCCACCTGACCGCCTGTGCTCCAAATATTGCAATCTGATAGTTAACAGGAGAATCTACGAAATGGACCGCCCGTTTCTGCACCGAGTCGAGGTTATTTTTCAGGCATTTTGGGGCTCCAAACCAGAGGCTGCCAAATTCAACCGTGGGGCGCAATTGCAATTTGTACAGGATTAACAGTTGTATACCTTCTATCAGCAGTAGATACCTATCTGCGGGCCCTTAACAGCACGCCCAGTTTCTGAGAGGCTCTGGCTTCGATGGAACCTCCGTATCTGAGCTCGTATATAATATGATTTGTTTATCGGTTCGTTTGGCCACCCCTGGCCGCAGTCCACTAGATTTCCGTGTGTCTACGGCTCCGTTGCTAAATTTGGCCCGCGGGACTTGGACACGCGCCAGCTACTTTTTATTTTTATTTACACGCATACGGTAAGAATGTGTGGAGATTTTTGGAAGCGATCATTGCGGACTTTGCACTTTATAATTATTATTATTTGTAAAAGGAGTTAAAGTGACTATTTTCCAGACTGACAGTCCACTAATGTCCAATAAATTGCTCCAAATTATACATAATTAATTGGGATACCTACTTTTTAGTTATTTCCGGTCTTATTCAGATGTCTAATGAATTTTTTTAATTAACTCAATTTTTTTTGTAATTTTACCAAGATTCGAACGCGAAACAATAGTGAAATTTTGATTCACTGCCTAATCAAAGAGATTATTTTTTTAGGTATAGATTTCTAAACATTTACGGGCTGATTTAAATTAATTTTGGCCGCTAATCATAGATAAATTTTAGGATTTCATCATTAATTTTGTTAATTCATCGATATTAGAACACGAAATAGTATACAATGCTAAAAATATTGCTAGGTTTATTGCTAGTGTGTAATCAGAGTTCCGGAGTGGTAGATACTCTCAGTATCGTAATAGTGAAAGACCAGCATTCTTTAGGTTGTGTTTGATGATCAGATCTGAATAACCAGATACTTTCCAACCTTCCTCCACCCTAGCTACTTTCCCTATCCACGCCTTTCAGCCCCACGACATACCTAAATGGGGATGCCATATTTCCACTTTTTTCGAGCAGTTGGGATTCTAGGGGTGCACTTGCGATGGGCAATGAAAAAGGTACTGGTAACTGGTAAGTTACTTACTTTTAAAGCCTCTTTTTAAGGGGTAAGTCAATAAATATATAATTTGTAAATAAGTATATAAATAAGGCGAATACCCTTTTTTTCTGTTTGGAAATATCAACAGTCCCATTTTTATGGAAAATCTATGGAAGGTTTAAATATTTCTAGGTAAGTAGGTACTTACTGAAAACTCCTAAAACTTAACTGTAGAGTAACCTTATCTTTACAAGCGACCAAAAGTGGAACTAAAGAACAAATTTTACCACTTTAAACCATTTATTTTGTTTTGCATCCACAATATCTGCAGTAGCGACGCTACGCCTCAATTTCTCGCAGAGTTGATGAAACGTAACGGTATACTTAATCGAACATTAGAAGGGCTGTTTTTCACTATTATTTCGTTAAATTTTAATTCCGCCGGCCCTATTATCAGTACCAGGAAGACGCTGTTCTGGGTATGCATGTTTCCGATGTGTCATGTATTAGGTATGTATGTTTATAACGTGTTGCAGTGCGAAGCGACCAATATACCGTGCTCCAGATTCCGTTATGTCGATCATCGAGGTTTATTTAAAATAATTCACTTAAATCGGGATATAAATACGGCAGCGAGGGCGCCATATTCACCCGATAACTCATTAAGATTTTCGTGAGATTGCGTGGTCCAAATATTATAACGGTGTTATGCTTCATAATTTTTGGTAGAGCGCCAATATTTCGTAACAATAGTATGCACGAGGAAGTTTAAAAAACCCATTTTAATTAAGAATGCAAGGGGTGCATGCGAGTTTAAATCTGCCACTTCTCCGGCGGTTGCTCTTTAATTGAGCTACCCAGGTTCATCCCATCTTACCCCTGTGCAAAATTTTCAGCAGTGAGATTATGTTAACGCCATATTAAAAATATTTCCCACTAACCGCCGCACTTTTAGGCACAGATTAAGGGAATTACACTGTTTTACGTTTTTAACAATAATTACTAAAAGAAACAACTATTCAGTTGATCCGCCGAAAGTTGGCCTCCCGACATACTTATAAGCAATATGCAGTCGGTTTAGGGAAAATACTGTATACCTACTTATAGACACGGAGTGTGCAGAGATGATGTACCGCCGAATACCAAGTATAAATCATGATTTCATTCGCATGCATCAAGGAAAAATCTACTTGTGTGTATACTGTGTATGGTATAGGTGCATGGCTGGTGCGTAGATATAAGTAGGTATAGAAAATCGACATGGTATAATATATAAATTCGTTTGATATTCATACCATCATTAAAGGTATTTTTGAAGTCGATTTTATGTTTGAAATAAGTAAATAATGCACAAAAAATTATAATTTTATAGTAAATATGTTTTTGGCGGCCAACTGTCGGCGGATGAACCGTTGGGTCACCATTTAAATGCACGAAATAGGTTAATAGATTCTTAATTTGGGTAAACCGGTTTATTTTTGTAATTCACTAGATTCTTATATTCTCGAGGAGATGAATTTTTATTTACATTTAAATTTATTGAATTTAAAGTTATGTTCTTTATAAAAATAGAGCGGCGTCATTTGCGCCTTGCAATTTTTACCGCTTGTGGGTATTTAAAATATTACCTGGCTATTATAGGCTTGGACTTGGAGGTCTTGTGTTTTGTCGGTAGGGAAAAAATGTTATGTAAAAACCCTACTAAAAGGGGAAACCGGGTAGACTAAATCAATTTATGCGTATTTAGTTGAAACTTAAAACAAAACTCACGCAAATGTTTAAATGTAAATGCATACAAAAAAAATTAATAGCGGCAAACGGGAAATTTTGAACTTGGAATGGAATTTTAATGCATCTTTTACCGTGTATCCAAACGTAATTAGTTGTTTCTTGCAGTAATTAAGTTGAAATGTAGTGTAATTCTTAAAATCTTTGTCTAATAAAAGTGCGGCGGTTCGTGGAATATTACCAAAACAAAACTGTCAGGCGAGAGCGTAGTTGAAGACTAAAAAAGAGAAAGGTTGATATATGGTTAGATTTGTTTACCAAACATACATAGCTAAAGACATTTCAAGTATAAATGACGATACAAAGAGTATTGGCAGAGTCCAGGGTGACCGGGAAACTCAGAATCACGCAACTTCAACACCTACTTTGAATAGTCATTAAAGTGATAAAAAAATATAAATAAAAAATATGGTTAAATAGGTACGTTAGGGTAGGTCATGGGCTATTTTTAAATTAATTTTTTTCATAACTTTTAATGACTTTTCAAAGGGGTGTTGGTTAGGTATTATAATATGTTTTTTTTATATTTTCTTTTTATTTTTTTTGTTCGAAAAAATAATTAATATATTTATATCGCACGAATAGTGATTGGCGGTCTCTTTGGATTATCAGAGACCCTGAAATGTATTCAAACAACAGGCAACATAAAGGCAACAATGAACCATAGATGGCGTTCACTTGTCTATTTGGAGGAATAATGCAGTTAAATGTAATGTGTTAATGCTTTTTTATTATTTTTAAATGAATAAATCCATTATTTGAGCTCGTGACATCACTACATGAAAATGTCCTGTCTCCGATTATGTTCCCTTAATTTTGTAAAATTCCACGCTGATTTTTTTTTATATGGCAACACTTGGATTTCCGGTGAATTTTTGAATTTGCGTTTAACGTTCACTAGATTTATTGTTTGTTCTATGCGAACTTATACTTTGGTTTGATTTTTTGATAAAATGGCGGTGTTTTTACAGATGTTACGAAGAGAATCCCGTGCAATTTCGTGTGGAAAACGTTCTTTTTTTAAAATTATTTTCGGCTATGTAATTATCGTTTTTTCGAACCCATAAAATTATGTCCCGTCTTTCCGGTTTATAAAAAATGGTCTGATTTTTCGGATTGAAATTTTCAAAAAATCGCCAGGTTTTCAAAAATACGATTAAAAAAAAAATACAGGAAGTCTTAGAATATTTGCATAAACGGGAATTTTTTTTCAAAAAAATTTATGCAATTCGATGCAAGTGGCCTGTTGTGAGAATAACTGTTACATCATCTGTGGTTTAAATATCTAGCAAATTCATTGTGATTTCTACCTTAGTTGTGTAAAGTTGACAACTGACTTGTGCATATTTAAAAATTACAAAACATGTACTGAGCATGGTACTGAGTTTAATTGAAGAGGATTGAAATTACCGGGAGGAATGAACACACAAGGTTAGTGCGTCTGTTTTTTCCCTTGAGATTTTGTAATATTGCTATTTTTTTTGATACATTGTCTGCGCAAGGTAAATTCATAATCATATTTTTGAGTATCACGCTCAGATAGTTCTGGGGTTATTTACACGCCCCAGGCTCGCATATTATAATACAGGTGTTGAAATTGCATGATTCTGAGTTGCCCGATCACCCTATCAATGTAACAATGTAAATGAACAAATAAAAAATAATAGCTTTATTGTTGAAATAAAATTTATTTAATGCAGATAAAAATAATCATTTCATTACAGAGAGTAGATATAGGTATATTATTGACTATTATTTAAAAAATAAATAATTATTATCTACTTCTAGTAGCGTCACAAGCAATAAATAAAACATTTTTGATTCAAAATAATGACAAATCAAGTAATCATAATAATTCATAAAAGACAGTACAACACCGGCACAGGTGGGCATTAAAATATTTTCATAAGTTGAGCATGATTGAAATATTATAAAATCATGTAAAACATAATAGTAATAATGTAATAATAATAATATTGAAATAACTTAAGGTAGTGCTTAGAAGAAAGGCAGAAAATGCTAGGTTCGCTAAAAATTCGTGACGTAGCTTACAGTCAATGTTCCACTGGGAGATTTGAATTAACTGCAATACAAGTGGCAGTGTTTACTTCAAGCTATGTCACGCGTTCAAAATTTCAAGCGGCACGAGTTTTTTTTTTTGAAAAAGGCCCGCATGAGCTAACCTTGTTAAACGAATTTTCTACGAACCTTGGGTTCAAGTTAAGTTAATACAACATTATGCAGGTTATAATGATTGTAGTTGATCTTTCACCAAGTACCGTCTCCTGATGGAATGGAAGGCATCTCATGCTTCATTTTACCTGCGAGACAATCAAAATCTTACTTGTGATGGGGTTATTTAAAAATTAAGTTAATTTTCACGTTCTGTTGTAGTTCTATTCAAGTTCTGTGATTATTTCAGTTTTATAAAGCAACTGGCCTATAATGATATAATAACAGAACTTGAATAGAACTTACACAGAATGTGAAAATTAACATCAAATATTTTACGAATTGTAAAATTTTTTTTAAGCAACCCGTCCTAGTAGTAATAATAATAAAGACATAATAAATGCAGAAAAAAAGAAAATTTTACGTTATCTACACACAGGAGGTCCTGAGGTGGTTAGGAATCTGTGGGTCAATGTTTTCAGGAGTGACGAATATATGAATCCATCCCTTCCATTGCGGTGCAAGGCAATGGGTCAAGAGAGATTGGTTGAGGGAGAGCTTTTGACCTCTCCAGTCAGATCCGACCCGCCACGCATCAGGTGGACAGACACATCAGCCAGACACATCCGCCGCCAAGACCTTGACAAAGCTCTCCCATAAACCCGACCACCCCAGCTAAGTCACCAAACTTAGCGAACCACTTGGTGACCTATGGCAGGGGTGTCGGTTATCCAATAAATGGTTCCCGAGGCGGCGGTAACCATACCCGCCTCCTAAATTGAATCCTAATGTTTTCGTACTATTTTTTGTAATGTGATTTATGTAGTATACAAATTCTAGTTTTTCAGCAAATATAACTACGAGGTCTTTTATTTTAGTTAATATCTGTAGTTGTACAATCAATCTCATATTTGAATAGTATTGGACATTTGTTTCGTTAGAAAGTTATTGATTTACATTTTTTTTTTTTTTAGGTGAGCTCCACACAGGAGGCCCTGAGGAAAATAATTTCCCTCAGGGCCTATGTCATCTTTGAGGATGCTGTGTGGAGGGTTTTTTAAGGAAAGGAAGGAGAGGAGAGCTCTGGAAAGGAAAAGGGTTTAAGGGGTGGGTAGGAATCTGGGGTTCAGTGTGTCTAAGTCATCCGCCTCCAAGACCTAGACAAACCTCACCCCATGAACCTGGGCACCCCTGCTAAATCACCAAATGTAGCGAACCACTTGGGGTGACCTATGGCAGAGGTGTTGGTTATTCAATAAAGATTCCCGGGGCGGCGGTACCCATTTCCGCCTCCCAAATTGAGTTATTTCTAAATATTAACATTTGCTTATATTTAGAAATAGATCATTAGTTATATGTATACCAATTATACAATACTTTTAAATTTGATTGAAGCTCTTGGCAATTATGAATTTGGGTAATTTGTTTGAAAATTTTTATATCATCGGGAAAGAGTATAAATTTAACATTGTTGAAGTATGATTTCATGTCGTTAACCGTTTTTGTTACCTGTTTCAATATAGTCCAGAGGCTCAAACAGCTCCAGGCTCCTGCAGTCATAGTCCGTGGCGTAAGATGGGGGGCCCTGGGGGTCCAGCAGGTACTGTGGAGACCCGCACTGCAATCCCGTCCTCATCAGACCACTTCCTTCTCCTATTTTCAGCAATCCATCAATGCAGACACATTTCATTCAGTTTATATATCGACTGCGTTTTGGTCAAAGTCGTTATTCCACTCTTTTGACAAATACACCTCACGGTTGTACATCCCAAGTGATGTCATAAATTCGAAAGTGTGTTTGTTTGAACTTCTTTCAGGTCGTATTTTATATGTATTTATAAAATATTTTCAGGATGTTTAGGTCCCTTATATAAAATTTCGTTTCTGTGGAATAACGCCTTTGGTCAAAACACAGTTTTCAAAAGGAAAAAAATATTTATGGTTAAAATAAATATAAAAAATCTTATTTTAATTCAACTAGCTTGTAGTATTGGATAATGGATTAACTATTAACTAATCCATTTTAGGCAAGACCAAAGATATTGATATATAAGAGATGTGCTATCCGCAGTTTTTACTAGGTGGGACTGTCCCCACTGTCCCCCTGTGAAGAACCGCCACTGACATGTCGTCAAGAACAATATCTTCCAATTGAGGCCCAAAAAATTGGGTTATCTGAAGTCACAGGTTTATGCCAAGAAGCCGCCACATGTTTGCAATAGGTTATTGCAATTTTTGCCAAAAGAATATGCATGTGCCAGTAAAGCCAGGGCAGCTATTTACTACATGTGTTGTTTCACCATTATTGAGACACCATATAGGTATATTAATTTCGATTTGTAAAATAAGACTGCATGACTGATGGTGGTATGCGCGTTACCAATAGTTGGTGGCATGCATACTAAAAATATTGACAAACGCTGGCACATACGTACACATGGTACTAAGGAGTGTCTTGAAAGAAATGGAATAACATTCTATAAGAAATACCTTTATGGTAAAGTAAAATACCTGTTGGATGGACATCATTCAAAACTGGATCCTTTGAAGGAATTCCTGGTGCAGGATGAACTGCATTTTCCAGTCTGTTCGAGGGAAGAGTTTTATTCACTCTAAGGTTGTGCAAATTACTTAGATTTTCAATGTCTCCCACAATATATTCTGAATGAGAGAAAAAAAAGGTTTGTAATAATTGAATGGATTTTTGATTAATGATACTTAAATAATGTATCTTATTATGTATAGGTGGTGGTACACTATGATAATAATCATGTCAAAAGAAAAAAAATAGTTAAAAACTCTTGTATAGATTCTTTTTAAGCAAGATAATAATGTACTCACCTGGATCATGATTCTGGGGCATATTGTTATATGAATAATATTCCGGCATACTCATCTCTTCAACTTTGATACAGTCTGTTAGTGTGCCTAAATACAACAAAAATAATCAAACATCTTCAAAAGAGCATTACATATTAGTAAAAATACTTTTGGTACATTTATCTTGAAGATTGAACTGAACATACCAGTGTCAGTGGTTTGTGAAATTTTACAATCTGAATTGAAACATCATATCTTTAGAGTGGAGAAAAAATTGCTAAATCTCCTACTGCAGACGGGGTAGTGTTTGATTGTCGATTTTTAATATATTCTTCCAAAAATAAAATAAAAGTTTATTTTTAACTTAATGAGTAAAACCTCAAATTGTAATATTTAATTCATGAAGACAATATTAGCGAAACTCAACCGAAAATCTGAAATAGAAAAATCAAAAAAAGATACGGTCACATCTAGGACTCGCACCCAGGACTTACGTCTTGTCGGGTCAGTGCTTTACCAACTAAGCTAATGTGTCCCTATCCAATACGGTCATATTTAACTGTATCATTCTTCGACCAAAACTACCATTTCATTTTCTTCATTTTCTTAACGCTTATTTTTATTGGCTGCTATATTTATGTATGATTGCAATATTCAACCAGAACTAAATGCTATCTAGATTAGTGTCTTGGATAAATTTATCCATTTTCACATTGGAGGTATTACGCCCCCAGCCTCCATTTGTAGATAATTATTTTTCAATAATTTAATAAAGTTTAAAAGCACATTCGGAAGGACCTAAATAAATGTAATATGTATGCATATAAAAAACTCAATAAACAAAAAATAAATTTACTTCCCTTAAACTTGGCTTATTTTAGACAATAATGAAATGTTTGGGTCCCGACATGTCCCAATTAAGCGGCATTGACTGTATATAAAACTACTAAATAAGACTTGGAAGTGGATGGGTAGAGTATAGAGTTAGCTTTCACACATAACAATACAAACCTTTAACATCCACGTAGGAAGTAGGTGGGTGGACAGTAATGTTGTGCTGACCATTGGGGGAAATATAAGATTCCAGGAAGGCGGCTAGCGGCACCTGGAGATGTCGAAATGGTGCACCACCCTCGTCCACCTGCTCCTGCACACAATCATATATGCATATTGACCAGCTTTTATGATAAATACAGAATACTTGTATAGTAAAGACATGTAGCCTATTATTAAAGTGTGATTTTAAATTTTCACAGCCAAAAGTATTTTCTTTATTTATTTTTGGAGTGTTATGCCGTGTTGCACTACCTCCTTCTCATTACAGTATCCAAAGCGTTGGCTAAAGAAGGAGGTAGCGCAACACGGCATAACACCCTAAAAATAAATTGCAAAAATATTATTAAGTATTCAAAAGCTCAAACTTGTTTCAGGCTTCCAATCGTGGTATTATTTGCAGTATCCTGGTTTTGTACGGAAATTAGTTTTCCACCATTGATTAAATCCTGAGCTGTCACTGGCACCAGCATCTGCGTACAGAATAACAGTCTTACATTAATTTATTAAAATATGTTTTAAATTTTACACAACTACTGTTTATGTAAAACCTTAGTAAAAAAACTGTAATCTTCTTCAATCCCAGTGATTGAGGTACCCAAACGCTGTGGAAGCCCAGCGGTCTATCATAAACCATCGGCTATTTCCGTAACCGTTCGTGCTTTAAATACGAACAATGAAAGAGGACCATCTTCTAAGGTACTACTTAACTGACATCTGTTGAGACACCTAAAAACTATAAATAACTATCTATACTAACGACATCTGTTGAAGGATGTACACGTATAATCCTATATGCCACATAAACGTTACATAGACTAAACTGATGTTTAACAACAGTATGGAGTTGATAGAAAGTCACACAATTTTATTAGTAAGACAGTAAATGTTTTATAATTTGTGAATGTTTTTTATTGTTATGTTACTCACATGTTTTCCCTCGGGTACTGTAGGAGTGAATATTTTCACAAGAACCGGTTGGCTGCCATTGTGCTTCAGCAAGGCAAAGGGAACTTTGTTAAGCTGCAGAATTTTTTCCATTTCGGGAGTTTTGATGGGATCCACCATGATTCCACTATTTATTAACATGAAAAATAAAAGAAACAAATTAATAGATCTACTTGATTAACAATGCGATTTGAGAGATACGTAATGAAATAATAATGTTGAAAAACTATGGAAATATCAATGGTTTAATGCTTATTGGTATAAAATATGTATTACATTAATTACATAGTATTATTACAATTACAGAACTGGAGTTTCCCAATAAAAAAATATGTTTTATTCAATTTCTAATAAATTACAAACTTTAAATATAATATTAATAAAAATAACAAAAAAAAGAGTTTTACAAATGAGTCATTCAATTGATATTTTCCAGAAAAATGAGTTATGAATGTGGCAACATTGAGGATTCCAAACACCAAATACATATCTGGATTAGAATTCCAAACCAAAAACTGGAATTCAGCCTACAAATTTCAGTTTGAAAATGCGATTTAGTTTCAAATATGGAAATCTGCCACAGAGCAAGAAACAAATAAGGCAATCTGTAAATTCAACCAATCATAAAGCTCCATTATGACGTAATACAATGGCGGAGTGCATCGGTTCACAGAAAAAAAATGAGAAACAAAAGTGGCAATGTGTAAAATTGTTAGAATCATTACCGGCCATTTGACACCATTTTGGAATCTAAGGCGGCAATGAGTAAATCCATCCACTCATGGGGCAACTGAAAATAAACCAGTTGGCAACTCAATCGCTATCCACAGGAAAACAACTTGCGAATTTCATTGGCGGTCTGCACACAGGCAACTTTTCAAAGATCAATTGTCATGGGTACTCGCAACTAGTAGTTTTAGTTGCCGTAGCCGCATGTTTCATTTGCCAGTTTGACAGGTTGCAAGGTAGCAAAGTTGCACGACCTTTCAAGTTTTCAAGTATTTTGCGATATGTCAGAGCAGAAAAATTTCAACTTTGTTCATCAGGTTGATAAATTATTATTATACCTATATTAAGATTGATAATTGATAAATCATTACATAGTATAAAATGAAGTCGCTCAAAATGTTTGTGCGCTTAGATCTTTTAAACTACGCAACGGATTTTCATGCGGTTTTCACCAATAGATATAGTGATTCAAGAGGAAGGTTTATATGTATAATACATGCTTATTATAGTAGAGAAAAGCCGAGAAATTCAAATATTCAATTCAGGCAGCGGGCAGCTGGCAAGCGGGTGGTGTGGATTTTATAAAGGTTGGGTACAGCAACGTGTGGCGGGTCTGCTAGTTATAAATAAATTATATTTTTGTTAAACAAGCTGATATAGTTACTGAAATTGTAAAGTTGAGTTGTGCCGTGAATTGAGGTGCCAACCAAGTTGAGTTGGTTTCTCCATGAGATTGATGATTTAATTTCAAATAAATGTTTTAATTTTTTTTTAATGAAAATTCACTTAAAATGTTTTTAAATCTTTGAACCAGAAATAAATATACAAACTACACAAAAAATAAATATATTTAATAAATTTTATCCAAGTATTCCTAGTTAAAGGTTTTTCAACTGTTGAAAAAACGACAACATCAAATTGTCCTTTGAAATTATACGACTCTATTTAACAACAAATTTCAAAACCAAAACAGCTTTTCAAAGTTTGTTTTTAAGAAAAATAAATTTAAGGAAAAAAAAAAATTTTTAAATGAGGAGAAATCTTTCAACAATCAAAAGGATTTCCATTTTGAATCTCTCCTCACTTTACGAGCAATATACTCCACCTCAATGAAAGACCCATTGGCAGGTTGGTCCTACAGGTAAGATAGAATAATCTAAAATAAGACAAGAAAGAAGAAACTAACTTGTTCATATCAATTGAGAATGGTGATTGTATTGCGGGAGTATTAGGGACTATCGGCTCAATGAATCCAAGGGGGGATGCAGGTTTTACCACGACCTTTTCATTGCCAGGGTGGACCTGTAGAAATGATTGTACATAAATAGATAGGAACACGGTACACATAGATGCAATAGCGCAGGTATCTAGTTAGTCAATCTGGAGGTAGGTATGGGTACCGCCGCCCCGGAAAACATGTATTGGATAACCAACACCCCTGCCATAGATCACCCCAAGTGGATCGCTACGTTTGATTTAGCAGGGGAGCACGGGTTCATGGGGTGAGGTTTGTCTAGGTATCGGCGGTGGATTCTTTTGCCCACCTACTTAGTGGTGGGCCGGATAAGGAGGGTGAGAATAAGGTTGAGGGTGACCTTTTGACCCTTCCAGCCGGAACCTCACGACCCATCGCCTTGCACGGCAGTGGGAGAGATAGATTTGTATATTCGTCACTCCTGAACACATTACACACATAGATTCCTACCCACCCTTCATACCTTTTTCCTTTTCAGAACTTCCTCTCCTTCCTTTCCATAAAAATACTGTCCACACAGCATCCCCAAAGACATCATAGGTCCTAAGAGGGCCTCCTGTGTGGAGATAATGTAAAAAAAAGGTACTCAAAAAGATTTGAACGTAAAAAAAAATTATGACTGAATGAGGTAGTTTGGGAACTGACCTTTTTCATATGGCAAGTCAGGTTGGATTGCTGATTGAATCCCTTATTGCACATGTTGCAACGGTATGGCCTTTCGTTGGTATGGCTAAACAGGTGATTGCGGAGGTTTCCTACATAGAACAAAAAAATATTATGATTTCTAAATTTATAATAGGTTTAAAATTGTGAAAAATCGGTTCCAAACAACTCAACTCAAAAAAGTACCCCCTTGAAAAGTCATTAGAAGTGATGAAAATTAATCTAATCTATTTAACCAAGTTTTTTTTAATCAGTCGAAGGATTTTAAAAATTGGGTGTCTAGATTTTAAAGGATGAAATTTAAAATTTTTCATTAAGATAAAATTTGTATTGGTCCTTCGTTTAATAAAATAATTTTTGTAGAAATAATTAACGCTAACAATAAATAATTTATTAAAATTAAAGTTAATGAATTTTCAAAGGAGTGATGAAGTTGCACATTGTCGAGTTGTCCGGTCACCAAACAATTATGTATTTTGTGATAGCTTTTAATCACTGAAAATTATGAAAAATTAGAAAATACAAAACTTAATAAGTACGTCCAAAAGCAAACTTACTTCTATAGTTAAGTACTTGATTTCGATATAATTTTATTTGACAATGTTTGAATTATCAATTTTATATATTATCACAGATACAGACAGCCATTTTACAGTTAAGTTAATTTTTCAGGCGGCCAAAAGGGTAACTAGCAAATAACTTTTTTTTTAAAACAATAGATTATTTTGTATCCACTAAATCTACACTCGAATTGTCACTGGCTGCAAAATTAAGCATGTCAAGTTCTATGTAATTGTGATTCAAATTATTATAAGTGCTTAATATCTTAGTACTTTGATAACTTACCCCTAATAAATAATATAACACCAGGATGTAAAAACTTTTCAAAAAATATACAATCTTCTATTTTCTTACTCTTCTGGTGGAAATCTTTGTAACAGATACAAAGATGTGGGGAAGGAATGAGGGAAGGGAAACAGGTACAAAAGGGAAAGGACACGCAAGGAGAAAGAATTTCATTATTTACGTATAGTAAAGCTTGCCAGTATCTCGCTAGCATAATCTAATATCAGGATGTAAAAACTTTTCCAAAAATATAATTTTTTCTATTTTCTTACCCTTCTGATGGAAACCTTTGTAACAGATGTGGCATTTGAATGGTTTTTCATCCAAATGAGTCTTACGGTGAGATATCAGAGTGGATATGCGATTAAAATTCTTGCCGCAGGTCTGGAAATAATCCATTTTTATGATTGTTTTAATGAAGCCATATTTTTTATAAGCAGATGAATTTACATAATATATTTAATAGTGTTTTGTCAAAATTAAAATTTTCTAATAAAACTGTGTTAACCTGAAGTGACCTGCCTTTTTTTAGTCAACTAGAGTGCTAACGACATTATTGATGTTGTTTAATCTGAAAATGAATTTTTTTTTTTTTCAAAATTTCAACTTTTTGTATGAAGATCTTTCAGTATGCGTATGCGCCGCATCCCCATACTGAAAATGTTCACACAAATTTTGAAAAAAAAATCATTTCCAGCTTCAAAAACATCAAAAACGTTGTATTTTTCAATCTTAGCACTGCCTAGGTAAGTTAGTTATCTGTTAGTAAAAAATTATAATTCTATGGTCAAATACACAGCACATATCGAACGTCCAGTTGATTAGTCAGACATCTCCAAACACTAAGTTATGAGATTCTGAGGAAAGCGATATTCGAATGCTTACCATAAATAAAATATTATTTAAACATGTCCGAGTTTTACATAATAATGGTCAAGTACATTATTATGATATTTTTAAATATTTTACCACTGACCCAGAAAACATCAACATTTTGTTTAATTCACTACGAGTTTTTATACATTTTTTTTTTTTTTTTCATTTACTAGATTCTTATATTTCTTTAAGAGATGAATCATTTAAATTTACTGAATTTAAAGTTAATGTTCTTTATACAAATAGAACGGCGTCATTAGCGCCTTGCAATTTTTACCGCTTGTGGGTATTTAAAAATATTACCTGGCTATAATGGGCTTAGAGGTCTTGTGTTTTTGTCGGTAGGGAAAAATTGTTGTGTAAAAACCCTACTAAAAATTGCATGTTTTGCACAGCTTCCAACAAGCAAGATTGCAGCTCAAGGCGGGGTGAATATATACATACGTGTGTGTTTGTGTTATGTTGGGAGTGGGAAGGAGTCATGTCCTTTTGATTGGAGCTCTTCCGCATTTGCCTTTGGGGATGAGAAAACCATGAAAAACCTCATCCAGGAAGAGTCGGCTGAAAGTCAACATGAAACTTGGCGGCCTTCAGTGATTTCAGTATAATATGAAATCCTGCATTGTGTGGTGAGGAGGGGTGTGTGTGTCTGTTTTTATGTGAAATACATACTTTATGGGAAATTTAGGATAAACATACATAAAATAAATATTATTATACAAACAGATATATAAATATAAGTTGGGGGGGGGGGTCTGGTGGTTAGGAATACCTACTGCTCGCCTAGTCGTCCGCGTCTTCTTCATGGTTGTGCCAAATGTGGTTTAGGGCCATCAGGATATGTTTAGGTAGTCTGTGTATGTATCTGAATGGAAGGTCACTAGGTGCATTGTATTGACCGATTTCCTTGATGAGTATGATTTTACTGTGTTTGAGAGATTTGTAAAATCAGTCTGTCAGTCTATGCGTGTATTCAAATAAAGTCAGTATTTCTTCTCTAGCATGTAGCCTTTTTAGATTTGTTCTGAGCCTGTTCCTTGTAAGTGATTTTAATGCAGAGATTTGTAAGGTCTGTAGTTTTGTATGGTCAGTGTGTATTGGATTTGATGGTATTTATGAGTAATTTGAGTATTTTACCAGACAGATGGTACACTTTTACATATAACTGCATACTCAACTCAAATTTCGATTTTTCTGAGATGTCTGTCTAATCAACTGTACTATCGATATTATTGTATTATTGATTGATGAGCAGTTGGATGCAATCTGCTAGCAAAAAGCTGTGAGCCATGAATTATTTATATTTAGTAATAAGATAGCGTAGGAAGTAATATTTATACGCCTTTGAGGTGATTTTTCACAAAAAACTTAGCTTTTTTTTTGGAGAGTAACTCACAAGAGTCCCAGCTGCTCCCGTCTGGAGCCAGTGCGACTATGGCATCCCAAATTGGGGTATGTTGTGAGGCTGAAGGTAGTGGGGAGGGGAAGGAAATGGGGAAGAGGAAGGTGGGGAAATATCTGGCTATTCAGATCTGGTCACCAAACACAGCTAAAGCCATTTCAAGCAAAGTTTCAATTCTAAATGGTGGTCTTACACTAGGGCGATACTGAGAGTGTCTTGCACCTGCAATGTGCAGAAAATATACTATATATATTTTTTAAATGAATTAATTGTGAAATAACACAAATTAATCAAATAACATATATTTGCACATGTCAGGATTCGATACCGTGACCTTCGGATTGTGAGTCAAGAGCCTTACCCCTGGACCACGACGCCGTCAAATTATCGCTATTATTATTTTAAGTGACCATATCAGTATAGCTGGATACTTTCCAGCCTTCCTTTTCTCCATCTCCTTCCCTTCACCTTCAACCTCACAACATTCTAAGAAAACTGGGGTTGACATCGAAATCACAAGAAAAAAAAGGTATTGGTACAAGTAAAAAGTAAAATAGTAAATATGTAGATATTTGTACAATGCAGGTGTGAGGCCTGGCCGGCGAGTGGATGGTGCGGTGCTGGCTGAGGGTGGACAGCTGACGGAAGGACTTGCCACAGACCAGGCAGTGGTAGTTGCGCTCGTCAGTGTGACCCGGCAGGTGGCGCCTCAGCATGTACTGGTGTTGGAATTCACGCCCGCCTAAAGATTACATTGAAGAAAGGTGAAATAAAGAAACAATGAACGAACAACGAACCACAATCTATTATTTTATCACTGTTCTGTTTTATCCAGTTACCCAATATCTCAACCGCTAATACCTTCCATGTAACATCTTCGTTCTATTGAATGATGCATGCAACAGAAAGAGAGGTCACAGCAGAGCTCTTATTGGTGATATGTACATACAGGGTGTCCGGAGGTAAAGTGCATTAACTTCGGGAGGTGATTCTAAATGATATTATAAGTAAAAAATATAAATAACTTTTTTCGAAATTCCAACTTTTAGCGGTAGTTTTGTGGTAAAAAGATAAAATTAGACCAGCTTGTGCCCCTAGCTTTATTATTTTCCGCTGTTACGATACGGGCCAATCACAACCATGCAACGTTTCCACAATCGAGCCCGGCAGGCTCTCAGCAAGTAAGTTCGTACCTCATACTAAGGATTTTTAGTAGGTACGTCTTTTTGTATGGGAAAAAAAAAGTTGGAAATTCGGAAAAAGTTGTTAATCTTTTTTACTCCTACCATCATGTAGAATCACCTCCCGAAGTTAATGCACTTTACCCCCCAGACACCCTATAATATATATTTCACAAATTTGTTTCACCGAAATTCAAACATGATATATATATATTTTTTTACAATAGCTCCACACAGGAGGCCCTAACAATTCCCCAATAATTCCTCTCAGGGCCTTTGTCATCTTTGGGAATGCTGTGTGGAGGGTATTTTTAGAAAATGAACGAGAAGATGTTCTGGGAAGAAAAAAGGTATGAGGGATGGGTAGAAATCTGGGGTTCAGTGTGTCCAGGAGTGACGGATGAATGATTCCATCCCTCCCACTGCGGTGCAAGGTGATGAGAAGTCCAAGGTCTCCCTTGACCAGGCTCTCCCGATCTGGCCTGCCATATAATTGGCAGCAGACATATCCGCCGCAAAACCTGGACAAACCTCACCCCATTAACTCGGGCACCCCTGCTAAGTCACCAAACGTAGCGAATCACTTGGGGTGACCTATGCCAGAGGTGTTGGTTATCCAATAAATGGTTTCCGGGGCGGCGGTACCCATACCCACCTCCAAATTGAAAATTGTCATCAAAGCGCCAATAAACATGCTATTTTGTTTTTTTGACATATGAATGGTTCCCGTTTAACGCTGATTCTAGGCCCATTTCAGTTTTGAACAATTATGTATCAGCTGAAAAGCCATAGTATGGACAATAAAAATGTTTTGTTTTTAACAGAAAGGTATACTCTGACAATTTTAAATGATACTTTTCAGGCCTAACTTAATACAACTGAAAATAGATTAAAAAAAAAAAACCGAATGCAACAAAGATTTTCAAGCAACATTTTACATAAATAAAACAATAAAAAATCTGTGTTATGTAACAGTAAAAAATTACTTTTCAATATATTTTCAGTATGTATTATGATCATATATATGACTTTTCGTAAGGTGCCTCATCAGCTACAAAAGATCACGTAGTTGGACAAACACAACGGAAAATAACGGCCATTGTTCCCAATCCTACTGATCAACTGTTGATCCGAAATTTTGGCTCAACACTCCTCAAATATTCAAATACGCTCCTCCCAACGTAACTCTCCGACCAACAGGCGAATTGAGCCTTACTAAACAAATCACTTGGCTGATCGGAGACTCAGTTTGATGGATCGAAAAGTTGGGAACAACGGCCTAATTTCTGTATGAAGCACAATGCTGAGCATCAGCTCACCAAAAGGTTTGAGATTCAATCCACTACATAATAAACGAAATACTTCAATTTGAAAAATGAAGTAGATATAGTACTCTCTCAGTAATCCGTTAGTTATTTCAGTTAGTCAGAGGTATTATTCTAGCAACTTTCGTGTTTCTGTTTGTTTTATGCTGCAAAGTTCAAATAAGTTTACAAAATGGAGTCGTGTAAAAACGGGAAACCAACTTTAAACTGAACATTGGAAATTTTACGAAAATTGATAGCGGTGTTTGTTTATTTTTACAAAATTTTCATTTTATTTTTGTAGGTTTGCACTATAATCCGCCGCTTTCACAATAGGACCCTTGCCCAGTTTTTGGGGTGGCAGATTAGTGAGAGAATACTGTATTTAAATATTAAATCATAAATGACTTACAGATGCTGCACTCCCATAGTTTAACGGTAATACCTTGGTGCTTGACAAGCTTAACAAAATGTTGATTGGAACGTGGGTCAGATTTGTCAACTTTGGCATTTGTTGTCAGAGGAAAATCAAAATTCTAAATGAAAATTCATAAACTTTTAGAATTTATCACAATTATGTCATACATCATTATAAATCGCTGGAGTTTCGTTTCATCACAATATATTACATTCAAGTACTTATGATTCCCACAATCTTCAGCTATTAGTATTAAATTTTCTTAATGAAAATATCACCCAACCCAAGTAACAATATCATCATAATAACTTCTCTTCGGGAATCAAAAAAAACAATTTCTTATGTACAATCAGTGTGTTATCGTTTGAATTGTGGACTACACTCAGTTAAACGTTATAATAGATGTTTGAAAGAACAATATTATACTTTTTGTAGAGTATTATGAACACATGCAGAGTTGTCATTTTAGTTAACTAAACTGCAATTGTTTTAAAACAAATGTGATTTAATAAATTTTACTTTAAGGAATTCCTTAAATTAAAAAAATAAGGCCAGTTAAAACAGTGAAATGCAATAGTAGTTCTTTTTACACTACCTTTTGTTCTCCTAGAATTTCATTTGTTATCAACAAATCATTCTCATTGAAATTGAAATTAGTGAAGTCAGTTCTTCCAGCTGCATCCATTATTTTATCAAGCAAAACATTTATTTTAATGCACAATAATGTATGAATGATTAACAGCCATCAGTAAAATTCAGAAAATAAATTGCAAAAAAAGAAGAATGAGAATGGTTATTTAAAAATGGAATATAAAAATTTTTTTGACATTCAATCCTAAGAGGGAAATGAAAATATCAATCCAAGTATTGCCATTTTCTTAATATTTCCCATAATTTTTATTTATTCCTGTATGTAGGTACTTCTATAGTCTCAAAGTGTGCTAATAATCATAACAATATTACTTTTATGATTTTGCTCCTCAAGAAAATCATGAAAATGGTATTATTTAATGCCCTATATTTTATAATTACGTACTAGATATTTGCTACATTTAAAAAAAATTATTCATTTTGGGAATTTCAGCTTCAAATCAAAATTAAGTTTTGTGTGAAAAAGATCGCACAGCTGTTCCTATTTTTTTTTTACGTGACACCTTACAAGAGCGCTCCTATTTGTATGATGTGAACGGATTTATTAATGCGGGTCTTAAAGAGACTCTGATTATCCGAAGGAGGAAAATCAGATGCCGGTAGGTTGTTCCGCATTATTTAAGTATAAAATTTTTAAATCAACAATATTTTTCCACTATTGGACTCAAACACTTGGGTAAAATAGAATCCAACAAAAAAATTTAATATATTTTATTATTTATTTGTGTCCAAAAAATTTATTATAACCTAATATTAATTTATTATTATATACTTCATTTGGAATCCTCAATACCAAACTTATATTAACCGAATTGAAAACATTCAAAAATTTTTGAAACAACTGTCATATCGTCTTGAAAATCATCAGAGTAACCCTATCGCTCTTTACAAACGGAGGAAAATTTTGGATGTACTGTTTCTGTACAAAATTGTGAACTGCCTCATTGACTCCCCAGCCTTGTTAGAAAGGATTGCATTTCGTTGCCCTGAACGCAATACCAGATTGAATACCTTATTTCACATACAACATTTTAAATCGAAATACACACAAAACTCCTTGCTCGGGCGTATCTGCAAAACTTATAATGCCCTAAGAGATATTGACATTTTCCATTGTACCGGCTGTGGAACGATTTACCGGCCTCTGTGTTTCCTCCCTCCTACAACACGGGTCTCTTCAAGATCCATGTTCACTCCTTCCTTTCCTCAAAAAGACCCTCCATACAGCATCCTCAAAGATGACATAGGCCCTGTGGGAAACTATTTTCCTCAGGGCGTGGAATTAATGTAAAAAAAAAAATTAAATTAACCGTACAATGTACTTAAATGAAAACTATTATTTCTTGTTTATTATTTTCTTTTTAATAACTTTTACGTACTGTATGTACGTACACTATGTACTATTATTTTTAACAACAATTTGAAACTATTATTTCTGTATTGATTATTATCACCTTTCAGATAATTTTTTACAACGTGCTTAAACCATATACCTACTATAAGTGTTTAATAACCACTTGATTCATAATCACATAATCATTAACTACAACTAAATATTATAAATGGAACTTAACTGGTTTAAATTATATTCACTATTTAATGTACACTTCCTAAATAAACACATATACATTATTTATTCCAATGACATTACAAACATATCGACTGTTGTCTCCCAAAACACACAAAATGCGGCAAGTAACAAACACACTACGTCTACAGTAAAATCTTAATTCAAACGTTCATTCACATATGACAAAAAGACTTTCAAAGAGTATGTGTGTATGCAGTGGGGACAGTCCCCATCAGTTACACCCGAAACCTACTAAAGGAAATAACAGTCGATGCTTTGTCTTCACCAAAGTGAATGAATTCTTTAAACTAATTTAATTTTTTTTAAAGGCACAGCACAGCCCAATCACCTAAGTAACTTAATAAATAAAGATTATAATAATAAAAAAAAATACATTACAGGCAACACAAGACAGGCAACACATTTGCAGAAATAAAATACAAAAAATTATTCCGGATCATTTTAATGCGACCCGGCGACCCCCCAGGCTGACCAGCGGGAGCGGAATGATTGAATGATAGCCGAAAGCGCACAAATTATCAGAGTCTATTTTGATTAATTATTTGCGATTCTTTCTCGGTCATAGGCAATCCGAGAACCACGCATGCGCACTCATTTGTGAATTTCAAATACCATGGGGATAATCCAATGTATCCCCTCGTGACAGAATACTGAACCATTTGTTTGCGTAGTTTCGGGAGGGAATCGCTAGCGTTCAAATTAAGTTTGATAATAATCTTGCAAGATAAAGCGATATATTTTTTATACTATATTATAAATTAGTATATGTCTGCAGAAATTTTATATTATTTTGCATTAAGATATCCGATTAGCATGATTTGACTATCAAAATTTTTGTTTGAGAAATTTTATATTAGGTATACAAATTCTCCTGATGGTGAGATTACGGTATAGTAGGTACACGTAAAAAAATGTCGATCCCCACCATCAAAGTGCTCGAGCCGCCACTGTGTGTATGAACGAAATAGGTGTAGGACCGGGCAGCATTTACCTACTTAAAAGTTTAATTATTCTGTACAGTTAAATCACTGATCAGTATCTTCAACCGGAAGTACTTGAGGAGAAATATCACAAAACTGCGCTGTAAAAATGTTATTATTATTGTTATAAAAGGTATACACAAAAAAATCTTAGGGCTTCTGAAACACTGATACAATAAAAATAAAACACGGTTTATAATATAATTGGATAGAGCAATTTGATTCTTACAGAGGCAGAGATTCTTTAATCGACTGGCATCAGTTACGATGGGCAGAGTATAATTAATTGTGATTAGTGTGTATAAAACGGCACATTGTTTAGCTGTTAAACTTAGTAATCACAGTGTAGCTTATAATAATACAACAGTAATATCTTTAAAAACAAAACGAGAGAACAAAGAGTTCATTTTAGAATGTTTCACTGTTAACAATCGCATACACTTAGTTGCTGTAGACATATCTCGATGATGCTTCCCAATCCAAGAGCAATGTGATGAGCAGTCGTTGCTTCAGTGATGTTGGGTACATGGACAAACAGCGTCCTTGAAGGATCAATACGCAAGGAAGTGTAGTATGTGTACTCGCATAAATACCTTAAAAATAAAAATATTACAGACAATGTTTTATTAGTGTAAAAACTAGACAAGACAACCAACTGTTTGGAGACAAAGAATGATAGACGAGTGCGCCTCCAATACTGGGGAGTGGTGTGATACCCCTCATACCTTTTTCCTTCCCAGATCTTTCTTTCCTTCCCTTCCTTAAAAAAAACTCTCCATACAGCATCCCCAAAGATGACGTAGACCCTGAGGGAAATTATTTTCCGGAGTGTGGAGCTATTATAAAAACTATTTTATTTAATTTATAATTATTTAAAAAAAAATACTACATGATACATATATGTTTATAACTAATTCATATTAATTTTTTATAATTAAATTATAATATGTAAATGAAATCCTCAGCACGGGAAATCCCAGTGAGGATTTCATTATCTCTAGATGTTTGTAAAGAAAGGAAGATAATAAATCATTATTATTTTTATTATTATTATATAATGTAAAAAAAAACTTTTACCAGACCATCTAAAAAACTATTGTACATATTTGCATTAAAATGATCCCCATAACAAAATTCTATAATATAATAAGTCATAAAGGAGCATTTTTCCAATGGTGAGTTTGATGGTGTTGCCCCATTTTTTTGCAATCTTGAAATTTCGCAAATTTCGTATTTCTGTCTCAGGGGAAGACCATCAATGCAAAACGATATTGTGATAACTTATTGAATATGTGCAGACGCAAACAATAAATTTATGTTAATGTTTTAAAGCACACATAGGCTGCCGCCGATCTATTTTGTACGGCCCTGATTCATCTAGGCGAAGTAATAGAGAAAGAAATTAATAGTTCCAGGGAGAGATTTTTCACATAAAATTTTATAATCAGTATATAATATTAATATTTTGTTGTTCATTATAAAATAAATAAAAATATATGAGAAGTAGCAACGTGTTTTATTTAATTCTATATAAATTTACTATGTTTAATAATTTGGTCCGGCCCTTGACTCGAAGACAGAATGATAATTTGGCCCCAGACCTAAGAAAGATGGCCCATGCCTTTTTTAAAGCATAACCTGCAAAAAGTGTTTTAACCTAAAATAATTAAATTGGCACCATCTATGAAGGCGTACATTCTTTCGTACATACACATTCATATAACATGCGTTCCGTTAAACCTTAAGAGTTAAAAATACTGGATTCATTTAAACTGACGTAAACCGAGAAAGAAGAAAATTACCTTCCCGCATTAGCTGACTCGGTAGCCCGAATGAAGTTTTCAAGTTTATTGTATTCTTTAACAATATTCGGGACGTTTAGCCCGCATTGTATTTTATCTTCTTCTTTTTCACAACAAAAATTTGTGGCATTTGGTGGACAAATTCCGTAACAATCGGGACTCCTGTAATCATGTCCGTGAGCGCAAGCTTCTAATTTCAACATCCGAGTTTTGGCTGATACACCGACATGAATAACCAGCTGAAAAAATTGTAATTTTAAAGTTGTAATTGCACTGGGAACGGACGTGTGGCCCGTTTTATAAAAATCTTAATTTTGGCTAATTTGAGGCCAAACTGAAAAATTATTTTTTTAATCAAAGGGTATAACAAATATCTAGTACAGATATGTGCTACGTTATTTATTTGTGTTTTGAATTATAAAATATAGGCCATTACAGATTTTATGATTTTAGATGCAACTTGGATTTTGTGAGTAAATGATAAATAGTTAAAAAAATATATTTTACTATATTTATTTATTATAAAAATATGATGAAATGTAAAATAGAAAATAAATGTTATTAAATGAAAGGATTTTGATGGGTGTAAATTTAAATTACAAATGATTTATTTGCATCAGAACACAAAATTGTCATATATAAATTAAAATTACTACCCAAAAAACGCAATTTTCACGATTTTTATTTTACTTTTCATTATTTTATCACAGCAGATAATGCAAAATATATTTTTTGATAATTATAATTTAATCACAAAAAATCCAAATTTACCTAAAAAATTAAGCAAAATTGAATTCTTTAATTATCTATATATGAATCATATTTTAGAACTAAAATAAATAAAATAGAACACATCCATACTAGAGATGGGTAAGTTCTGCATTTTTCCAGAGGCCTCCGAGACGTGCTTCCTTTTAAAAGTACTTGAGTTCTTGGAGCAGGTCCCGGGAGCCACTACCGACTCGCGAATGGCCCGAGTGCACAAAAGAATTCGAACGCGCAACCTGCTCCTGACTCGCAAATGGCTCCAAAAGAGAGGCTCGGGTACCACCCTAGCCGGACCTCGGAGCCGGAGCTTGCAAAAGAACTTGAACGCGTGGCCTACTCCCGAATGGCTAGAATAGAGACTCTCGGGTTCCCCCCTAGCTGAACCTCGGAACCCACAAAAGAACTCGAACGCGCGACCTACTCCAGACTCGCACATGTGGCTCGGACCGTGACGCACGGGTTTGACGAGTGCGAACTGCCACCGCGCCGCAACCGAGTTCCGGTTACAAGTACTGTACCGGGTTCTTTGGGAGTAGTCAATTTGAAAAGAGATTAGGAGTAGGAGCCGCTTCGCGCGAAGTACCCGAGTTTAAGAGCCCACTCCAGCTGAACCTACACATCGCTAATCCATACTAGATACATAATATAACTTTTGATTTTTAAAAAAAAATTATTCAGTTCGGTTGGGCATTTTGGCCTCAAATCTTAAATTAATTTTTGTATGAAACGAGCCGGGCAGCCGTTCTTGTTAAATGTATGGGTTGAGAATATTCTACCAATATTGTGGGCAATAAAAGATTTATTAATAATATATTATCCAATACTCATACGGGTGCTAATTTAATAATAAACAAATACCTTAGGTTTGTGTGTTTTCCAAAGATTTGGTACCAGTTTGTCAACTGCTTCATAAACAACAGGAATCTCAACTGCCACTATCTTAATGTTTAGTTTGTTTTCCAAATCATATTTTAAAAGTTCTTGAACACCGGACCAGCTGGCATTTATCTTGTGTTCACCAAAAGGACCAAAACCACTCACAAGAACAACAGGCTTTGAAGATAATGGGTTCATGTTCAAGATAATAGTATCAAAAATATTTTACATAATAATCATAGTCAAACTTCACAGAGCCTCCTTTCCGTAGAGCTGAAAATAAAAGAATAAAGATTCCGTTTAAAACCTACAAAATTTGTTTATCTTTATTTGATAATATTTGAGGCAAATATTACTAACCGCTGCGCTTTTATTTGGCACAGATTTTGGAAATTACACTATGTTTCAACTTAATTACCACAAGAAACAACTTGGTAAACAAATGGTAAAATATGAATTAAAATAACATTTTTATTCAATTAAAGTTCATAATTTCCCATATAAAACGATTCCTTTGCAGCCATTTTAATTTATTTTTGAATGGATTGACATTTACGTGAGTTCCATTTTAATCTAAATACGCATGAATTACTTAGTTTACCCAAACTAAGAACCTAATAACCTATTTATTTGTGCATGTAAATAAATAAAATACCAACAGTGATGGGGGTAGCAAATGTAAAATCATGCAATGTCCAGTGTTTTAAATATAATGTCCTCCACGTGCAAAGTCGTATCTTGTCCAAGCACAAACTTTCTAATAAAGTGTGTTTATCGGAAGTGAAGTATGTTTCTGTATCTGTTTGTAAATAATAAAGTTAGATAGAGCCTAAGTATTCATAATAAACTGCACAACGCCCTTGAGGTGATTTTTTTAAAAACCAGCACTCTACAAATTATCCAACTATTAATATTATTAAAAAGTAATGTGCATTTGAAGTAATTGTTCAAACAAGGTATAATTTCCATAATGTGTGCCTAAAAGTAAGGCGGATAGTGGAATAATTACCAAAATGATATACAACCTAACAACATAATATTATTTTGTTCAACTTCTTGACAAAACTATAATCTTTGCTGATTGTAAGAACAGATGAAAAGCAGTTGTAATTGTATGAACAAGTAATAGTGAACACTACCTGTAAGTAGAAATACTTGAAATTTATTATTGATAATATTATTATCATAACAATGACAAGATGCGGGGCAGCAGCATAATGACAGCGTAACAACAAACCATAAATAACCCAAACAAACCACAATCAAACTGTCAACAACGTCAACTGTCAACCATCTGTCAACGTGCCAACTTATGGTGCCAACCTTGTAACAATATAAAGAGGGATGACTAATATTTTTACAAATCGTCGACAAATTCGGAAAATATAGCTCTCCCTTTCCGCTCGTTTCCATGAACGTATGAGAAACAGAGACAAACGTTTCCTGTTAAAAACATAGGATTCAAACCATATGTAGCCACTTTTGGAAGCGCGCGAACTTCACACTGTTGTGATCTGTCAGACGTGCGTACTGTCGAAAGTGCAAAAATATTGATATAATTTCTTTAATTGAGAGAAATTAAAAAAAAAAACGCTATGGCTATATATGCAGTGTATGGGTGCTTCAACCGTAGTTCAAAAGGATAAAAAAAAAAACAGTTTTCACAGGTATTTATTAAAGAATTCATGTTTTTTGCCTTGTTCAATCTTTAATCTCAAATATTTAATACGTTTAACTACAAAAACCATAATTAACTTCCACCAATATTTAAACAATCGTTTCACTATTTGTGTCAATATAATAAACTTTCGATTTGTTTGCGTTTTAACGCACTTTTAATATGTTTTAGTAATCAGAAATCTTGCTGAATTATAAGAATACAACATACCGATTTCAGTCGGCGCATCTGAATGTATCTCTGTCTCTTCCTATCTTATAATACCACCGTTAAATTGTTGGCGAACGTATAGAGACAGAATAATCTTTGTCTTTGCGTTTCTTTTTCGTTGTAAAAAAATGAGGGCTGTGCTAAAATTGGTTTATTATTAAATATTTAACTATTCACAGATTTCCAAAGGATGAAAAAAGGTTTAAAGAGTGGATTAAAGCAACTAATAGAGAAAATTGGTCTCCAAAATACCATAGTGCAATATGCTCAGCCCATTTTATAAGTGAGCACTTCAATACGACCCAAACAATGGTCCATCTGAAGGATTTCGCGGTGCCTTGTAATTCAAGAGTCTTGGTACAAAAGGTAATGCATATTTTTCTTTCGTCCGTTTTGACACCACCATTAAAAACTATTTGAAACAAAATGTACTTATTGTTAGCAATTTAAAAAAAGTAATTACTAAAACTACTTACTTACTATTGACTAATACAGAATAATAATTTCAGATTATGCCAAAAAATGTGTCCTCCCCGACTGGGTCAGGCACTTAGATTAAATTCGAAAATAGATGTAAGCATATCGTGTGTAATAAAAATATAAATATAGCCATGAAAACAAAATTGAAATAAATAATTATTGGGTTGCACTTTTACAGAGAAACCACCACAAAATAATAAAAAAAAAACAAATTTTACTTATAATCAATATTTTTTTACGTAATGACTAATGACTAATAAACTACTTACTTACTACCAACTGTGCACACTGTGCACCTAATAAGGGCAGTTGCTTCTAAATATTTAAATATCAGACTTGATTTCCTGGCCAAATCGGCTGTGGAGCCGACTAAACGAGTGAGACAATATTTTAATAAATTGACATTGTTTCTCAACCAATAGGTTAATACTATTTTCGTGGAAATTCTTAATGTTTTGAAGTGTCAATTAGTTGAAAAAAACGTCAATTTATTAAAATATTGTCTCACTCGTTTTTTTATAAAAATTTATTATGGAAATTCATTATATTTACTTAATTTTTCATTATATTTACTTAATTTTTTTTTGGCTTATTTCTCTTTCTCTAAAAACTATGTTAAAATGTTATTTAAATCTCCGCCAGAAATTGTACCATTAAGATTAATAAATAATTATAAAAAGATTCGTTTTTATATTTTTATTTATAAATGCAGGGTTGTCACAAATTAAGACAATTAGGTATTTTGTAGCGAGTCGTAAATAATTAAAAGCAATTTCTGTTTTATATATACATATATCTTTTTTTAAATATAGATATAAGATTATAAATAAAAATATATATTTTTATATTTTTATTTATAATCTTATATCTATATTTAAAAAAAGATATATGTATATATAAAACAGAAATTGCTTTTAATTATTTACGACTCGCTACAAAATACCTAATTGTCTTAATTTGTGACAACCCTGCATCAGTTTGTAAGTCACATCCCGATTGGTCATCTGAAAAAAACCATTGGGCACAATCTGCTTACAACATTTCGCATAGTGCTCTCTCTTTATATTGTTACTCTAAGGTGCCAACCCTGTTAAATGCCTGTCAATTTAGTGTTGCCAACAGTTATACCAGCTTTCCACCAGATGCAACATTTAAATCCACCAGAAAACCACTAAAAAATATTGTACTACACTCACACTCGCAAAATTTTCCACTAAAATAAAGTTTGAAATAAAATAAGTTTAGGTCATCAGTTATTTTGTTTTGCTGTCTTAAAAAAATAATCTTTTTTATTATTTTAACTAATATTTTTTATGTTTTCTGGTCAATAAAGTGTAGTGTGTTGTTTCTTGAGGATTCTTCTCCCCTCTGATCTTCCAGAAGTCACTTTTCGTCGCTGCTTTCCAGATATTTATAACCTTTTTTTCATTACTGTCACTTTCCATACATATTTTTTTTGTAATTTTGTGAACAACGGAGGAGGACTACCCTCCTGGACATCCTAAAAAGCCCCCAGATCCTCCCCCTGATCCCCCAGATGGAGAAAATATTGTAATTTCTGACAGTGAATCTGTCATTCTAACTTCCACAAAAAAAGGAAGTTTAGTCCCTCTTCCCGTGTAAAGCATGACTCTCCTTCTACTTATCAGTCTCCACCAGCTCTTCCTCAACCTCCTCCAACCAATTTTTACTCTACTCATTCCTGTGGCCCCTACATTGTTTATGAGCAAAAAACTGAGCAAGGTAAAACCATTGATCCTCTTGAATTTGGTAAATTCCTTTCAATTAACAAGAGCCTTTCGATTATGCCTGGAGGTGTAAAAGCCGAAGGTCGCTTTCGAATCTCTGTTGATTTCCTCTCAGGTTCAGCCGCCAATAACTTTATCAAAAACATATTTATTTCTTCAAATTATTAATTCAAGGCGTACATCCCAACTTTCAATGTCACTCGAATGGGCCTGGTCAGGGGTATCTCGACCGATCTATCCATTCCAGAAATCTTGTCTTCACTTTCAACCCCCCAACATATCGGCAATCCCATAAAAGCCAGGAGGCTAAATTATAAGGACACCTCTGAGAGTATCGTTTCCTGGAAGCCCTCCCAATCTGTCGTCATCACCTTCGAAGGACAATCTCTTCCCTCCTTCCTTACTTATTTTTCAACTCCTTACCAGTTGAAATGTATACTTATCTCACCACTCAATGCTACAATTGCTGCCGTTTTGGTCATATCAAAGCTGCATGCAGATCCCCTCCGATCGAATCCGACCTTTTCCTTTTGAACGACGGATCTCCTACGAGAATCTCTCGCCCCAACACAAACCCCAGTGCAGTGGATATCTCCATTTGCTCTACAAATCTGGCACCTCTCTCCTCGTGGGTGGTGTCCCCCGATCCTTACTCCAGTGATCATTTCCCGCTCACCATCACTTATCAAACTTCTTTCCATTCAGACAAGTCCCATATTTCGACGAAGATTAAAACAAAACACACCAAATGGGACGAATTTAACTTGCATATGGATAAGTTTATACAAAATTTATCCTCTACTGTTAATATTATCTGTCAAATAAGATGATTACGATAACTTCAAATCAATGCTCATAACTGCAATAAATAAATCAACTCCTATTAGAATAATTTAACAATAATTAATAATAATAATAATTAATAATATTATATATTAAATGAAAAAACACACTTTGTAAAACACCACTTTATTTGAATTAATAACTATTTGACAGCCAACCAGGTTTCGCTTAGCTCAAGCTTCATCAGGGCTATTATATTAACTGTGTTTTTTCATTTAATATATAATGTCACACCACGAAGTATTTGCTTCCTTCGATAAAATAATAATATTAATTATAATAATTTCGCTATTGCCACCTTCTGTCAAAGCCGTCATATTTGTCAATCTCATATTTTTCAAATTTCAGAATTACGTTATTATCAACTAATTATTTTTCTCCATATACCGGAGAGGTCTGGGTTCGAGTCCCAGTTGCGACCATTGTCTTTTTCTGTTTTTTTCTGTTTTTCTGTGTCTTGTTCTCTTTCATATTTTCGTTTAGATTATTATTGTTAACTTATTCTAATACGATATATTTCACTGATGGGAATAACCTTAAAAAAAAGTATAAAAAGAAAGTTTTTCTTATAAAAATTGAAATCAACTCCTCCCCCTAAAACCAAATCTCTCAAAAAACTCCCTCCGACTCCCTGGTGGGATGAGGAATGTTCCAAGGTAGTGAGAATTCGGAAAGCTAAATCTCTTTCCTATTGTCACAATATGACTATGGAGAATTATCTTATATGTATACAAAAAATGCCAAGACCAATGCCAAAAGGTTATTGAGGTCAAAAAAAGATCTGGGTGGTACAACTTCTGCAGTTCAGTATCTCCGAATACTCCAATTTCGGAAGTTTGTTCTATGATTCGAAGATTTCGATCCTCCTTCAGTTCAACAGCTCCTCGAGCGTCTCATTCTAAATGGATAGATGAATTCTTGGACAGAATTGCCCACCCTCCTGTACCTAACTTAGATGAAATAACTCCCATCCACAACACTCCTATGTCTGATCATTGGCTAGACTCTCCATTCACTCTAATTGAATTAAAAAAATTGTTTATCAACAGTCAAGGACTCATCTCCAGGCAGAGATGGTATTCCTTATAGGATTATCAAAAATAGTAATGATAATGTTCTAAATCACTTTTTAAGCATCTTAAATAAAATTTTCCAGACTGGCATAATGCCTGATGACTGGAGCTCTCAAATAATCATCCCAATCCTAAAATCAAACAAATCACCCAATTCTGTATCTAACTAGAAGCCAATTGCTTTTTCATCGACCCTCAGTAAAATTTATGAAAAATTAATTAAAAACCGGTTAGAATTTTTTGTCTAAAGTAATCAGCTTCTCTCTCCATCTCAATTTGTATTTAGGAAAAAAAATCTACGCAAGATAACCTTGCCATCATCAGCACTGATATTAATTTATCCATTTCTAACCATGAAGTATGTCTGGCAGTCTTTATAGACATAGAAGGCGCCTTTGACAATGTTTCCATCCCAATCCTTAAAAAAAGCTTTTAGGCCTTGGCCTACCCCCCATGTTTGTCCAATCTATTATTTGAGTAGATCAATTTGGAAGGGTTTACCCCAAGGCTATGTATTATCCCCCATATTGAATAATATATACACGTACGATATGCATATCTGTATTCCCCCTCAAGTAAAAGTTATTGAGTTCACAGATGACTTAGCTTTTTTCTTGTCATCCAAAATCATCCCACTCACCGTCAAATATCTTAATGAAGCCATGGATGCCCTTTTCACATGGCTCACTTTAAATGGTCTGGAACTTTCAGTCCAAAAGAGTCAGTGTGTCACCTTCTCAAACCTTCATAAAAATCCTCCTGTTCAAATTTTATTTAAAAACTCTCCAAACCCCAACGCCTCTAAAGTAAAATTTTTGGGAGTAACATTTGATAGGAAACTTAAATGGTCTTCCCATATTCATAATATAGTTACTAAATGTGAAAAAAAAAATATCATCAGATCATTGACTGGCGTTTGGTGGGGTGCACACCCTTCCTGCATTAAGTTGCTTTACAATGCACTTATTCGAAGTCATCTCGACTATGCCTGCCCACTTTTTAGTACTGCATCCAAAAATGCACTCAGTAAATTAGACAAAATTCAATCGAAGTCATTGCGAATAATAACTGGAGCGATGCAGTCGTCGCCCATCAATTCCCTTCAAGTGGATTGTTCTATTCCCCCACTTTATTTAAGGCGTCAACTGTTTGCTGACAAATTTGTTCTTAAATGTTTAAATTCTAAATGTCATCAGGTTATTCCCAGAGTCTCGTTGTTCAAAGACTCAACTCATTCATCTACAATCAGAGCTCGAACTAAACCTCTTCCTGCCATCTGTAAAAATTTTCGCTTTCTCTCAGAGCTTCAAATTATCCAAAATGATCTTCTTTCACTAAAATTAAAATATAGTCACGTCACCCTATCCCAAACAATTTTAGAAGGGATCGGCATCCTTAAAAGTCATTCCAATCTCCCAGCCCATACTGTTAATAATATGTTCAATGACATTATTTCTTCTAAATAGCCCAACTCTTCTCTTTTATTTACTGATGGTTCTAAATCTCTAGACTCTCCTAACTGTGGTATAGGTATTAACGTTTACCACAATAATTCTAATGATTGAATATTTTATTCAATTTCATACCAATTTTCAATATTTTCTGCTGAGTGCATTGCAATAACTGAAGCACTCAAATATATAATCAAAAATAATTGTGAACATTCCCTTGTTCTCTATGACTCTCTCAGTTCACTCCAAAAACTTAAATCCTGTCCTCTTCTTCATCCTGATGATCACTTTGTATGCCTTATTAGAGTGCTGATAGCCTCCATTCAAAGCTCTGGAAAAACCGTAATTCTTGTTTGGATCCCTGGACATATTGGCGTAGTGGGTAACGATATTGCGGATTCTTTGGCAAAACAAGGAGCGTCCAACCCTATTGTTACCCTCGTAAACCATATTCCCCTATCTGATATTTTTTCCAACATCAATCCCGCAATGTTTGGACAGAGTATTGGAACATTGCTAGTCAATCCAAGGGAGCCCGCTACGCCTCAATACAAAGGACTATCCCATCAAAACCGTGGTTTCAAAAATCCCCCCATTTTTCCAAAATTTTCCAAAAAAGAAATTTGCTCACTCATTCGAATGAGAATCGGACATTGTTCCGGTCCTTTTCACCTTTTTAAAATTCACATCCTTGACTCCCCGATTGTACATTCTGTGGTCTAGATGTGGGCACTTTAGATCACATATTTTTTGGTTGTCCCTCTCTAAATAAATATCCACTCTTCTGTCAAGCGTTATCTAAAATCGCCTCCCCTCCATTCAACATTTCATCTCTTCTAAGTCTGAACTCGACTCCAATCTTCCATATAATTCTGAAATTTGGACATTTAAATAAAATTAATATATAAATTCACCTTTACTTTCTCTGTAATTTTAAATGATGGCCTAGAACACCCTTGAAGGGTGAAAGCCAGAAATAATTGAAAAAAAAAGTTTAGAAATGATTGGTTTCCTTGATTATTACAAAAATAATAATTAGTAACATTTGTAGATAAATCAACATAAAAATTAACCAATAACGACTAATTCTAAAAACCTCTTAAGTAAATTTGACCCATATATGGGTTAGTTCATCTGGTCTCATAAAAGTTGTTTTATCTCCCTTACTCTAATGACGAGATATATGATCTAAACAGTGATAGAAAGAGACAACTCTACACTACGATTTGAGTTCCATAGATATCCGCAAAAAAGATAAAATTATTCGGATTTATGACGTCATACGTTCACCAAAATGTTAGGGAAACTTTATAATGTTTGCATTCAAAATTTTAATATTTCATATTTAACATGCTTTCTTCTAATAATACAATTTGAAAGCGTATATTGACTATTAAAAAATGAGTTTCTTTTTACGTTATCAGCTTTTTTTTAAAAGGAAACAATGTAAGGTGAGTCACTTTTAAAACTTTTTAGAGTTTGCATTCAAAATATCAATATTTAAAAAATAAAATGTTTACTTCTAATGCTACACTTTGAAAGCTTATTTAATCACCTTTCAAAAACAGTTTTTAGTTTTTGGATACGTTCAGAAATATTCAAATTATTTTGATTTTATTGAAATGCGGAAATTCTCAAGAAATCGCCGGCATTTGACAGCATTTTTATGAGCAGTATTAAAAATATAACTCCAACCCTGAGGGGTTAAGTCGTCTTCTTGAGACGAATCATTTTTGCTGCACCATAATCGTCGGTTGATCTTTGGTACCGATTTGATTTACAACGGCTACTGGAATTTCATAATCATTGCAGCATTTTCCTTCCAACCCTTCGACCAAGTATACCCTAGACAAGCCCTCTCAAAGTAACAATCAGAATAAAATAACGCCAGTAACAGTAATTTCGCAACAAAACTCTCCTTCCAATTCCGCCGTCTTGCATACAGAGTTCCCGGCAATAACAACTGACTGCCAAGTTATCCTATTGTGTAATTCTGTCAAACTAATACATCGATAGTTGTTCACGGATTGGCCGCATGAACAATATCCACAAGCCGTGCTGTATACAGTGGTTTTCAAAGTGGGGGTCACGAGACATTCATAAATTTAATTGGAAAAAAATATATTTTTTCTTTATTTTGACAAGCGATTCAATTTCGGAGGCCAGTATGGGTACCGCCGCCTCGGGAACCATTTATTGGATAACCAACGCCTCTGCCATAGGTCACCCCAAGTGATTCGCTACGTTTGGTGACTAAGCAGGGGTGCCCGGGTTAATGGAGTGATGTTTGTCCAGGTCTTGGCGGCAGATGCGTCTGCATTTTTTTCTGTTGGTTCGTAAGCTTAATGAGTTTATTAAAAAAACCAATCATCATTTGCTTGAAAACATTTACGAAAAAATCATCTTTTTACCGCCCATGCACCGTGGGCTACCCAAGTTGGTTGCTCATCATTAACACAGTGATGAGCAACCAGCGGTCCGCAAGCCCATTTACTGCTTTTCGGACTGACTACAAAAAAATATCAAAAAATTGCGCTAAAAATATTCAAAGGCTTCTGTTCCGTTTTGCAAAAGGTATTAGCCAAAAACTATAATTTCTTTTTAAAGTTTTGAATCAGCTACTCAAAACATTAAGTTTTTTGCGTATAATAAATAAAAAAAATTACTGAAATTAGTGGATACTTAAAGCCCAGTAGTAAGCGCTCAAAAAGAAGAGGAAGGGGAGATACGTAAATACGAGTGTTAGAGGGAGCGCGCTATTCTTAAAAACATGACTCGTTTGAAATAGGACAAAAATCTCACGGAAAATGTCTCAAAAAGGATTTGAAAAAAACAATGAATTACGAAATTTTTCGTATACCTATATATCTTGTAATACGTGTTAATAATGTTTTTTGGAGTATATCTTACGATTTTTATCTATCGGGGGAAATTTCATACAATTAAATTATAAGTGTTAATTGTAATTGTTAATTGTTTAACTTGCGACCTTAATTAAAGAATTTTGCAACGATTTTTTGTTAAAAATCTGTGTTTTATGTATTTTAAAGGTTTCCGTTTTACAAAATAACAAAAATTATCTTGACGAAATATTGTACTTATAAATATTGTAATTAAAAACGAAAATAAACTAACACCATTTACTGGTTTGACCTTGAACGTAGTAAAAATTTTGTCTGGCAATTTTTGCCCTTTTTGAATCAACCGCCAAAATTTAACATTTCCAAATGAAAAAAAATCGATATCATTCATTGTTTTGGCATTGCGGATATAAAATTTTCAGCTGCGGCTTTTTTTTTACCCTCTTTGATAGTTTAATTAAACAAATATTGTTTTATAATATGTAAAGCAGGTTTGCGACTCCACCGACAAAAAGTTAACCAGGTTATGTTGTACATACCCTCCCACCAAGGTCCGCATAAGTACATAATAATAATGGATACATTAATAATACTTCGACTAAAAAGGTTGATCATTCCTAAAAAACAGCTGGTGGTGAATTTATGTAATTATAATTATAATTTATGGAAATAATATAATTTATTTTATTACTAAAAGCGGGTCGCGCTTTAAAAAAGTTTGAAAACTCTTCCAAATTGTGATACTAGCCCTCCTTGTATGTATTAGTGGTCGAACACAGGCAGTGCGGTGATTTGATGACGTAGGAAACTTTGATGGCAACAAAAGTAATTCTGTAACATTATTACGTTTATGAAAACGCTGTCTAAAAGACATATGTAAGGTCTATTTTTTTGTTGTAGTCAGATAGCTGACTACATTTTCAAAAATAAAGTCCGCGGTGTGTACTTTGTACAACATTCGGAAGTTAGATATTTTTGTGTTTGAAAAAATTAACTCCGGTGCGGACGGCTGGAACACAAATTGGTTTCGGTGTAGACCTTGTAGACCGATAAAAGGTACAACACAAAGCACTATGCGATCTAAACGGTGCAAAACAATGCAGGCACTTTTTTATAAATGGGCCGTGAGCCTGCTTTTGCTGGCTTCTGGGGTCATTTTGCATTTCACAGGGCGCGTCTAGATATCATACGTCAATGTTCCAACCTCAAACTACTTGCGAACGAGTCCCTCGCCACTTCAGGCGGCTGGGCAGAAAAGTATAGACCGATAGGTTTAGAGCCCGTTCACACTTCCGTCGTAAAAACGGAGAGGGGTTCCGTCGTTCCTAGGCCCCTGTTCACACTTCCGTTTTCAAGACGGATCCTACTCTACGAAAACAACGACCAAAACATTTTATCATTCTTCAGTAGACGGTCGTGCGCACTGCGCAATGCGCAATGCAAATATTGCAAATTTTACTATTATAAAAGTTCCTCTTAGTTTGGGCCGTAAAAGGCCGACAGCAAAAACTTTCCCTTGGGGCTGCCATAAATAGTTATAGGTGCTATTTGAAATGTACACATACCTACTTAAAAATAAAACAATTTAAATAATAAACTTTGTCTTCCAAATCGGGAATGTATTGATGTAATACCAGCCATAAAATTACTTCAGGGGTCGGACCTTATTTGTTCAAACCGTGGGAGAATATTTTGTTTGCATACTTGAAAACGAGAAAGTACGCGAAAATCATCCAGCAATTATTATAACTAAAATGACTAAAAAACATGAATGATATGACTAAATATTTTCTTGAGATTAAATAAAAAAAATCGCATTCTGGAAAGAACATATACATTATATAATAATATTATAAACGCCAAACGCGCGCCCCATAAAAACACAATGTGTTAGCGGGCGGTGGTGAAGTGTGAAGCGGGGTGTGGCGGGTTCAAAACGGATCCGTCGTCCCGCCGTATAGTGTGAACAGCTCCATTGAAATGTATGAGCCAGCGCGTTCCTTTCCGGCTTCACGACGGACACTCTGCGTAGGCGAACTCTCCGGCAAAAAATAACGGATCCGTCTTCACGCCGGATCCGGCAAGTGTGAACAGCTCCATAGAGCCACTACAGCGGCTAGGGCCTCCGTCGTAATGACGGAACCCATCTCCGTTTTTACGACGGAAGTGTGTACAGCGCAGTTCACCGTGAGACTTTTCTGCGCGGCGGCCTGAAGTGGCGCGGGACTTGGTCGCTCCGAAGTGTGCGTGTGGGGGGCACTATTCATATTTATCTCATATTAAAAAACTTTTTTTTTTATTTCTTAAAAAATTATTTATTTTCTAATATTCTTATTTAATTCTACAAATTAAACTTGATAACGATAAAAAAATCTCTTTAATGTTTTTATTTTTACGGTGTTTTTTTTCAAAAACATTATTTTTTCTATCATTCACAGGAAAATTATGAAATGATTGTTTTCAATAAAGCATTTTAGATTTTTCCGTTATTTTCATATTTAATTTCTCAAGAAAAAAAAACGAAAACATGGTTTTGTTTATCCCTGAAACATGGTTGTACATTTTTGAGATAAGGCATCACTGGTGCCAATCATAGTGCCAACATTACCAACAGTGTTGATCTGTGTTGCCTGTTTTTTGGGTCGTTTGGTATTAGTTCATTTATGGGTCATTTATACAACCGTGTTTTTTGACCGGCCATCAAAATCATGTTGTTTTGAGAGAAATACGATTTTTTAGCATTCTGAATGCACCAATGTAGTTCACAAATTTTCACAGTGTCTCTTTATCTAATTTTTGTTTTTGTCATAAATAATATAAATATATTATTAATAAAATGCAATTAATGTTATGTCAAGTACGTAACTTTAACTAGGTACCTACACTAAACTACCGCAAAATGAAGAAAAATAAAATATTGAATTTCTTTTCAGAAACTTATTTTATGAAAAAGTCATTTGTATTTTTGTTATTATTTAATTTAAAATGGAGTTTTACAAATTGAACTTAAATATTAACTTTTATTTTTTATTAAATATTTTTGTTCTATTATGATATTTTTAATAAGGCATTCTAGACATTCTAGATAATTTACTTAGGTGCCGTTGTTTTCTTATTTCAATTCTAAATAAAAAGCTTACGAAAAATATGTTTTTTTTTGTCTTTCAAAACAAGATTTATTTACCCCTGAAACATGTTTTATATTATTTCTGGGACATGGCATCACTGGTGTCAACTCTCAGTTCAAGGTTCGTAGAAAATATACATTTTTTCTACTTCAACCTTGCCCTCAGTTTTGCGCCGCTGCGAGAAAATATAAATAGCCATCTTATTAGCATCCCCCACACGGAACCTGCGTGCCATGCGCCACTTTAGGCCGCCGCGCAGAAAAGTAAAGACCGAAAGTTAAGATAACGGCTTACAGCGCAGTTCACTGTGATACTTTTCTGCACGGCGGCCTGTAGTAGCGCGTGGCACGGTCGCTCCGATGTGTCCGTGTGGGAGGTGCTATTGTTTGTTTTATTTACCCTACTCAACTCACCATCTGAGAAAAATAAATGAAAATATGGTCTCCACCGTAAACTTCCCCCACTCCCCAAAGCTATTTTTTTTAGGAGGCTCTGAGGAAAATAACATCATCGGGGTATTTTTTTAATATGAATACTGCACAAGAGTCCCAACTTTCCGTCTGGAGCCAGTGAGTCTATGGCATCTCCAATAGGGGTATGTTGTGAGGCTGAAGGTAGTACGGAGGGGAAGGAGATGGGGAAGAAGAAGGTGGCGAATTATCTGGCTATTCAGATCTGGTCACCAAACACGGCTAAAGCAATTTCAAGCAATGTTTCAATTTTGAATGGTGGTTTTACACCAGGGCGATACTGAGAGTATCTTCCACTCTGGAACGTGCCGCAATTATACTGTATATCATTTTTAATTAATTTATTGTTTAATACATCGAAATACCACAAATTAATTGAATCAAATTTATTTACGAACGCCGGGTTCGAACCCGCGACCTTCGGATTGTGAGTCGAGAGTCTTAACCCTAGATGGTGTGTGGAGGGTCCTTTTAAGTAAAGGAATGAGAGGAAGTTCTGGGAAGGAAAGGGGTACGAAGGGTGGTTAGGAATCTGAGGCTCACTGTGTCCAGGAGTGACGTATGAATCCGTGCGGTGCACGGCAAGAGAGTCCGGCTCTTGAACAAACCTCACCCCCACGAACCCGGGCACCCCTGCTAAATTACTAAACGTAGCGAATCACTTAAGGCGGAGGTGTTGGATATTCAATGAATGGTTCTCAGGACGGCAGTAATCGTAGCTTCCTCCCAAATTGAATGTTGTAACGCTGAAAGAATCGTGTTTGGAAAGGGGAAGAGGAATGTTAGGTAGTACCTAAGTACCTGAGTAAAGGGTGTAAATATAATAATATAATCTTTATTGTTAAGCTTATCATTAAAGCCACATAATTTAACAATATATTTTCGAAAATAATCTCAGAGCTCCTTTGAGGAGTGTGTGTTTTCATTGTTGACATTTTTGAAGTTGCTGCAAACATAGCTCGATGATGCTTCCTAATCCAAAAGCAATGTTTTGGGCAGTTACCTTTTCGCTGAGGTCGGGAACATGGACAAACAGTGTCCTTGAAGGATCAATACGCAATGAAGTGTAGTATGTATATTCACATAAGAACCTTAAAAGGAAACATACTTTATTAAACACACAATTTTTATTGAAAAATCAAATTAAATCGACATTTTAGCAAGGCAAGGGTGCCTGGGTTCATGGAGTGAGGTTTGTCTAGGTCTCGGCGACGGATGCGTCTGCCCACCTATTGCGTGGCGGGCCGAATCGAGGGCAGCTGTTTGAGGGAGGCCTTTTGACCTCTGGGCCGGACTCTTTTGAGTTGAATTGAGTCTGGGGATCAATGAACGTAAAATATCCTTTACTTTTGAAATCCGATATTGTTATTTTTAATTGCATATTTCCGTTTGTAATATTTAAAAAAATCTGAAAGAGTCTTTCATCTGCTTTCAAAACCAGTACTTAATTTATTTTGGTGTACATTAAAAACAACGAATCTATCAGATTCACAAATTCAAAACATAAAAGTCTTCATGCAACACCAACATCACCAGAATTTAACCCGCGAAGACTCACGTTAGAAATAGTGATGCCAACCATTGGAAGTTTAATTATTTATTTTTAAATAAAGATTTAATTATTCTACGTGTAATAAAACTTATATATTCAGAATCGGCGTTTGGTGACCTACACGAATAGATATATTTTTAGGCCATCACTGTTTTCACTGTAAGTAGTTCCATGTGTAGTTCCGTATTATTTCATCTTTCGTCGCTAGTGTCGACAGTGTCATAAAATGCTGTCAACTAACAACAATGTCAACAACACTTGTTAATTTGACAATGCTCGTTAATTTATTTGGACCTTGGTGGACGTGCAAAAATGCAAATAATTTGTTTAATAATCAATAAATTACCTTCCTGCATTGTCTGACTCGACGGCTTGAATGGGTTTGTCAAGTTTATTATATTCATCTACGATATGTGGTACGTCTAACCCACATTGGACCCTGTCTTTTTCTTTTTCACAACAAAAACCTGTGGAGTTCGGTGGACATTTCCCATCACAATCAAGCCGCTTGTATTCGTGTCCATTTGCACAAACTTCCAACGTCAACATCTGGGCTTGGGCCGATACGCCCACATGAATAACAAGCTGAAAATATAAACATTTTAATGTGGACTTCCGTTGATACCTATTTATTATGGATTTGTGTTAGGTACCTTATTATTTTATTATTTTTTAAATGCCTACCTTAGGTGAATGCTTTTTCCACAGACTTGGTACCAATTTATCAACTGTGTCGTAAACAACAGGGATTTCGACTGCCACTATCTTTATGTTAAGTTTGTTTTCCAAATCATGTTTCAAAAGTTCTTGAACACCGGACCAGCTGGCATTTATTTGATGTGCACCAAACGGACCAAAACCACTCACGAGAACAACGGGCTTTTTGGATTCTGTGTCCATTTTTCGAGATTATACTCTACGAGCACCCGTACAACTTATTTATGCGTACAACGTATCTATTATGAATTTTAAACTGCACAGAGGTAGCTTATGGCTGGAACTGTGATAGTCTGAAAATTAATCATTTTTATTTCCGTTTATCTTTTGAAACAAATAATCATTCAACCAGTGGCGGATTAAGCCGAATGAGCTCCTCCCCCGCCCCTAGTTAATTTAAATTAGTTAGTTGTAATTTTATTTAGTTCATACCGGCCCCTGGTCCTGGGGGCTCCTAGCGCCTCCACGTTCCCTTGATCAAATCCTAAACAAGGCAAAGACACTGTAAAAAAAACGTTTTCTAAAAGACGCATTTGTTAATAATGCTCTCACCAATTTTTTAAGGAAATACGTAAAATTGACGGAGATTTTTTATATGAAACAGTTTGTATGTTGAATTATCCTTCAGCAAAATTTTCAACGCGTTTTTCTCGAAACTACGTTTTTCAACGTGGTTGGCGACATATTTAAAAAAAAACAAACTGTTTCGAATGGTTTCAAATAAAATGCTAAAAGAAAAATTTTAATAAATGCGTCTTTCAGAAAATTAAATAAAAATAAAAATTACAATTAAAAAAAAAGGATAATTCAACATACCTACAAACTGTTTCAAACGGTTTCACGTGTGACATAAAATGCTGTATCTCAGACAATTTTTCGAATTTCTTTAATACATTTTGTGAGAAAGATGAGTGCATCATTCAGAAAATGAAATTTAAAAAAAGATATTTTGTTTTTTTACAGTGTCTTAGTGCCTCAAAGCCTAGTTTAGGATTTGATCAAGGAGACATGGAGACATTTGGGGGCCACCAGAACCAGCTCCCCCCTCTCCTTAGTCTGCCACTGCATTCAACATTTTTAACATCTACCTTTGTATGATAACAGACACAAAATAAATAATATTGTTTATTGTACTTTTGACATCACTAACAATTAAATTGACTCATTATAAAGATAAGAGACAGCCCACAAAAATTATTTAAGGATAAACGTCACGTACGTTATAATCTACGCATTCACAGATGGCGCCGATCAAATCATTGATTTCGAAACATATTGATAATTTAGATGTGTATGTCGCAGGTAAATCGTAAAATCAGGCAGATCATGATGCGCCTCGCCACATCATGATAATATGCCGCATCGTGAAATGGCTGCAAATCGTGATGGGCCGGAGGCGCATCATGATCTGCCTGATTTTACGATTGGCCTGCGACATATATATGTATACAAAGTGAGGAACGTACGTTATAATCTACACATTCACAGATGGCTCCAATCTAATTATTTTTAGGTTAAATACTATTTCGTAAAACGCGGGGGGGGGGGTCCAGCAAAATCTCACGTTACTTGAAAAAAATATACGAATTGGCAGAAATTTATCTCACCGATGGGGAGGAGGGGAGGGTCTAGATTGGAAGAAAAACTGCTCACGTAATTAATGGATGCCCCCTTTGCAAGTCATAGTTTAAAAATGTTAAGATATGAATAAAAATGTTATGATATGAATATGAATAAATAGTTTTGTCCACAAACAATCACAATAAATCTTCAAGAAAGGCCAAATAATCCAATTTTGTATCGTCATCTCAATCCAATCCATCCATCTCAATCCAATGTAGGTACCTACTACCTGCCTTTTGTTAAAATCCTTCGGGTACGTGCTGTTAGCTGTTACACCCTGTATATATGTCGCAGCCAATCGTAAAATTAGGCAGATCATGACGCACCTCAGGCACTTCACAATCTGCCGCCAGGCACTTCACGATGTGACTAGGCACATCATGATCTGCTTGATTTTATGATCGGGCTATGACATACATAAAATGTTAATGTTTTTTTTATTTTTAAATTTGCTCCATACAAAGGGCACCGAGGAAAAGAATTCACCTCAGGGTCTATGAGGTCATGTTTTTCATCTTTGGGGATGCTGTGTGGAGGGTCTTTTTAGTAAAGGAGAAGTTCTGGGAAGGAAAAAAGGTATGAAGGGTGGGTAGGGATCTGGGGATCAATGTCCAGACAGATGTGTGAATCTATCCCTCCCTCTACGGTGCAAGGCGATGTTCCAAGATAGTCCTGCTGGAGAGGTCAAAAGGTCTCCCTCAACCAGTATCTCTCAATCCAGCCCGCCACGTAAGGGGTAGGAAGGCGCAACTGCCGCCAGACCCGGACAAACCTCACCCCATGAACTCGGGCACCCTTACTCACCAACTCACCACGCCTACTAAGTCACCAAACGTAGCGAAGCACTTGGGATGACCTCTGTGTGTTGGTTATCCGAAAAATGGTTACTGGGGCGGCGGTACACATACGCGCCTACCAAATTGAAATGAGTTTTTCGTATTTATTAAATGCAAGAGTTCACAACAATCAAATTTAAGAGTTTAATGATAATCTGCCAATATTCTCCAAATCAAAAATAAATGTTTAAAATTGGTGTTCACAGAGTTTACGAAATAGGTACAAATAGTTGGCAAATACAGCGTTTGAAGTTTGCCAACTTCAAATTGTTGTCAAATACCTACATCCATATTCTTTAAGTATTTGTTACCAAGGCTTTGTACACGTTGTATTGGAGAATGCAAACTATGGTTGGAATGTGATGTAAGTATGTATATAAAATTTTAATGTTTGTCTAGTTATTCTTGTAAGTAGGTGTATGTAGATTTATTAAATTCAGAGTTCACGTTCACAAAAATCAAAAATTTGGCATTTTTTCAGATGGTCAAAATATTTTCGCTTTACAATAAAATGCAAATATTTGGAATGTTTCTGAGCACATTCAAAAACTAAAACTGTTTAGAAAGGTGATGAAATACGCTTTCAAATTATAGAATTCGAAATAAAAATAATTTTTTTTTATAAAAATTTTGCATACAAACATAAAAAAGTTTTTAGAATGGCTCACCTTACTAACTAAACTAACTAAAGTTACCGATAATAAAAAATAATAAAAACACATACCTACATATTTTATTAGACAAACGTATAAAAAACACATATTGTAATCTCACTTTTTTGTCGCTCTATGTAAAAATAATTTGTAAAAAATTCCCGAAGTTTCAGATTTATTTTCAATTTGCGATTTAAAACTTTGTATGCATTAAAGTGTACATTTTACTTTTTTGGTGGCTATTTTTTAGATTGGAATATAAAGCATTGGGTGTTTTCCCTTTCTAAAACCGTTTGGAACATATTTCTCACTATGATTTTTTTATTTTTAATTGAAATTTTTTTTCTTTTGTACAATACATACAATAGATACATAAATATAATGAAAGTATATAAAAGCTTAATACAATTATAATAGAGAAGTCCAGTCCAATTTTTTTAAATTTTTTTATGAATAATGACCTTCTAACTTAAATAACTGGATTTTTTTTTTTTTTTAGAGTTAGTTTTAATAGTTAAAATAATTGTCAAAGTTTCAATTTTTCAAGGTCCCTCAAAAACCCGCCAAATTTAAGATGTATTTTGTGACGTCATCAACAGTTCACCTACTTAATAACGATACGCATTTTATCATTTTTATGTTGGTCTCCCTGAATCTCACATAGATCTATTCGAAATTTCAAATTGCAGGGATCACTAAATTTTGTTTCTATATCTTGACACCATATACAGCGCATCTTTCCCCATACCACCAAACTCATTAAAACGTTTCGTCACTGCGTAACACGTCAGCAAAGAATGACTTCCCGAGCAGTCAGGACGTTTGTGTGAAAATGCAACGTTTGTTATATAACATTTAGGGACTAATAACTTTTTACACCGCTTGCTGGCAATCTTTTTTCAACATGGATCCAATACCTTTAGGTGTGTACTAAAGATGTAAAGTATTTTTTTCATATATTTAATATGACAAATTAAAGATATCTTTTTTAAAAAACATCTCGTGAATTAAAAAAAAATACGACGATTTCTGAAATAGTTAAGGTTTTAGTTTAATATTCCGTAATAAAAAAAATAAATCTTACCTATTTTTGCGTCTCTACGGCCCAGTAATTTTTACGTAATTTACTTACTGTAAAATTTGAGTGCTTCATAAATATCATTATTTTCACAGGTTCGGTTTCAAAGGATTTTTTCTTCAGACAAAAGGAGTTATTTGACATAGTGATGAACTCAAAGTTTCAACAGATGGAAAAAGATTTTTATATTTGAAAAAAAACTTATAAACCTCACCAATTGCCTTAAAGAGGGGTTGGTTAAACTCTGTAAAAAGATCGCGGGCTTCAAATTTTGCTTTAAAAAAAGATGGAAAATTGCTCGTCGAGATGAAGCTAGATTTATGATGGAAAATAAAAAAAAAGTGACTTGGGACTCCGATTGGTTTTATATTGCACGCGATTTTCCCTAAAAAACGGCACGTCGTGGTCAAAAACACAATTTGAATATAGTTCTGACCGATCCAAGCGCTTGAAAACCGAATATCTTCGGAAAAGTGCACCACTTTCTCATTTGGCGTTTGAGAAAGAGGTGCACTTTTCGGTCAATCGGTTGCATCAAAATTATTAGAAGACATTATTCTAGGCGTTCATCTTTTAACAGACAAGTGTACAAAAAATTTGAAGATAATCGCTCTTCTTAAAAACAGATGTTCATTAGGACGTGAGAGGATGCGATTATTCTAGTATTTTTATATCTTCAAGTGTACGTATTGTGATGATCTCGCCTTTGGGCCTACGAAATAATTCTTTTAAAATAGAGAGATCGATTTAGAAATATATTTAATTTTGTAACAGGGAATGGTTTCAGCATACGATTCTCTGTTTCCAATTCTTGGGGGTGATTTATGGATCCGGACCACTAAATAACCACATGTGTTTGGGTGGCCCAAGTGCAGGCGAGCCCCGGCAAAAGCCATTCTTCACAAAACTAAAAAGGAACCCAGAAGAACATTTAGAGGGATTTTTTCAGGATCGTTAACAAAACCAGAGGCGGCCGATGAATATTTGCCCGTGTGGTGATTGATCTTAACGCGAGCAGATTGGATTTACGAAACAATTATCTGGTGAAGTTTCTATGGCAGTAGGGAATTGAAAATTAGTCAATAAGGATTGATCGTTGGTGTATTTAAATATACTAACGCGACGCACCGATTACGGGTTGAAATATTTGACATGTTTGTCAAAGTAAGATTGCAGAATTCGTTAAATGGTGACGCACGCGGAAGGAACGAAGACGTGTACAGACAATGAATATATAATGTTATTATATAACCAATAAAGTCAACGCAAGTAATTAGGACGAGTAGTGAATTGAAGTGCGCCACTGAGCTCTTCTTTTAAGCGTTATTGGGATAATTTATGACTCCGGCGCAGACAAAATTAGTTAGAATTTTGTTATTTAATGTTACACACAAAAAAATAGCAAACATGAAAATTGCATTGAATTCTTGAAATTTGGGATGTAATGTGACATTTTTGACTATTAAACGTTGAAATATGCATATTGGGAGATGTGCTTATCACTTGAGATTTTTAAGAGGTGACCAATGAATTGATGAAGCCAAACAAGGAGATGGGGGGGAGTCGGGGTACAGAAGTGTTGGAAGACGGTCTAAAAGAGATCCTGGTGGTTCACGGGGGAGATTAAAATCATCGAGGTTTAATAAACGGTAGAAAAATAACTTGGTGCGCGTAAACGGGAATAATTCATTTAATTAAAGTAAAATAGTCCACGCGATTGAGGACAGTGAAGGTTTGGTCGTTGGAGAGGAGAGTTGAGAAAAATCGTCGAGTTCTGATAGTCGCGAGGAGACCAGTTCGGTGCTTCTAAATCTGGGATATTTCATTTTAATTAAACAAAGGATATTTCGTTTTTATTAAACAAAAAGAGTCCACGCGAATAAGGAAGTCAGAGATTGCGGCTTGCGAGTTCATATCTGTGAAGTTAAATAATATAATTTGTAAATTGAGGCGGTCAATTATCAATACGGGACGTACTTTCAGGGCATTTATCAGGGTCAGGATAAAATTTACAACAAATCGACGCGAGAATTGTGTTTGACGGCTGCATCTTGGAATAAATAACTGCATGACGGGTTGTGTTTTAGAAGTGCTTGTTTGAATTAAATATTATTGTTTTGTGCAAAATGGCGAATTAGGTAAGTTTGTATAAAATTATTAACATATTTAGTACGGGCCTTGCAGGAAAGAGTCGATTAGGGTTTGTATACAAGTCTTAGGAATCTAGGACCTTTTTTTGTCGAGCGTTGAGGAACAAGGATTTTCGCTCGTTCCCGGGTTGACCGGCTGGCGAAGTACCTTTGTTGGGTGAAATTATTCTTGAGACAATACCGTTGTAAAATAATAATTTGGGGTTCAATGAACTAAATACTATTTGAAGCACAAAAGACACTTTCGGACCATAAATCTTAGACGAGGGACTTCATTTAAGGACGGGATATTGAAACCACAAAAACGATAATAAAATCCTTTAAAAGTGCTTTGTTGGTGAACGAGAAAACTAGGTATAACGGGTGATAAAATACATAGGTATAGAATATAGGTATAAATTAGTGTGTAAAGCGCCTTTAAGGCGATAATTATTGTTTACGAGTCTCGCAATAATATTTTTAAACGAAGCTAGGGGACTATATTCAGGAAAGGCTTTTAGAAAAGGCATTAGGTAATTTAACAGTTTATAAAAGGTGCGTAGCATGGGCACCTTTGTTTACTAACAAAATCTGACATAATTAAATTCACACTCCTAAAATTTCCCATACCTTATTCCAAATTTTAGGTATCACAACAAATCTATTACATAGGACTATACATGAACTTGGTTCGATATCTTATCGTATAATCACCTTTTGGTTTTCGTTCAGGTATATTTCATTCGATATATTCGATTTAGCAAAAACTTTCTTATTGTAGGTTGAATGAAGCCGTCGCACAGTGGACGGAATGAAGAAAAAACACGAATTAATTCTTTGCTGACTAAATATTAATGCAATGTTTTTTTTTTGATCTTATTAATGAACTATAACTACTAGCAGTTAAAAATCCGCTTTGCAGGTTTTTTCTGCTAGGCCCTGCGGGCGGCCTTTACTTCGGCTTCGCCTGGGCGAAGGGTTTGGGTGTAGGTAACCATTTAATAAATCCGATAAAAACTGCTACGCAGACGCAAGGCTATTAATACTGTTATTTTGAAGAAACAAATATTAATTTATTCTTGCGTAGAAATTTACAACAACGAAATAATAAATTTTGAAGATATACAAATATCTTGGCAAATAAAACATATTAATTTTAAATTTTATATATTATATTTCACATCTATGAATACAAAAATACGGGCAACAATTAGGTTAATTCATATTTTAATCGAAAATGGTAGAAAATCTAAGTGCTAAAGGTGTATCTGTTGTCATTGGAGTCTAAATCATCGCTCAAATTTCCAAAACCATTGGACGAATTCTTAGCGGACTTAAAACTTAAGTAGGTAAACAGAAAAAAAAATTTGGAAGTGATCGCAAATTCATTTCTTATTATCTTTGGATTTTCTTTTTTAAATTGTAATCTGATTTGATCTGCAGTACCTTGTAGATGAAGGCCGTGGGTTTTGCCATATAATAGTAATGCTTTTTGAGTTTCCTTCGCTGTAGAGTTGAAGTGGCACCAACGACGTTGTAGGGAGATTAGAGAGATCATGATATTTTCCATTATTATACCTTTGCTTGTAGTGACTGTGACTACCATAACCATCACAGCCCCATTTGTACAGACTCATTTCTGCTGCTAACTGGAGTTCATCAAGAGTGCGAGACTCTAAGAGATCGTTCAATTTTTTCTTCCTTGATCTAGAACCGATTTCTTGAAATACTTTTATTGGTCTACCCCAATACATGGACACAAATATCATTTCTTGCAACCACTCTAAATTATGTTGTTCAAACCTCACAATAACAACTGCGGTTTTTTCTCCATTTATTCATTGATTGTAGTGAAAAATACTTAACATTTTTGTAAAATGTAGGGCTTGAAATGTTCGAACCTGCCACTATGTAATATTTTTTATGTTAGATAATTAATTAAAAACTTCTTTCATTTCACAGAAGTGGCAATTAATATACCCCGTACATTTAATACCTCGAATAATTTTCTCCGGGGAATGCATACAGGCCTTCCTGAAAATAACAAAATTGTTCAAGAGAGGAGAAAAAAGGAGAACAATTTATATATCACATGAAAGGTGAAAATTCATTCTACAATACGTATATATTCATAACTGGGAGCAAACGATGTTTTGTTTCTAAATGCTAATTGAAATGAGCATTTTAACAGCAAAAAAATACAAAAATAGTGGAACATTAGATGTTAGTTCAAATGTCACACACATGTGATATTGATATAAAGTTTAGTAAATTAAATAAAGAATACCTTGAGGAATAGCACCCATAACAAACTTTTGTAAATATATTGAAACGTGACATAATACACAACCGTCTCTGCCCATGCATAGGAGCGAACTGAAAAAAACGATGCCGAATATCCAATTTATGACACACTTCGCGGCCTTGCCAAACTTCCGTCAAGCGCTATTAAAAAAATTAAATAAACACATAAAATGCAGAAACTATTTTGCTATACTAAAAAAAAAATATAAATATTTAAAACCTTAACTTTTGCAAAAACCACTTAATTCGGGTTTTTTCTCCATTTCGTCCACCGTGCGTCGGTAGGTATTCATATTTCAAACGTAATGCGCTATATCCACCTACATAATTAACAAACTCTTTTTCTTCAAACTTAATGGAGCGGGTTACGACTCGAGAATGGACGGCGGTTGTCGAATGGATTTACGGGTCCAGCTTTCCTATTCCACCATGAGGAAGTATCTCACGCGACATTATCTGGGGGCGATGTGATCGAAATGCAGGTGGGCTTACACTATTTTTCTAATGTGGAGGCGAAGTAAGCGATGGTCGTGTCTGGTCCGAGCAAATTGGAATCCCTTGTGATCACATCTCGGTAACGTGGATCTCGTACCCGCTCTAGACCTGATTGAAAGCGTGGCCGGAGCCATTTCATGATGTCGACGTATGTACGTCACTAAGGCTTTGGGGGACTTCAGGAGAACAAAGGACGTGCACCCATTTCCCCCTCCCTCTACCGCCGCTCCGAGGTACCAGCGGATAAAAGTTGTTGTCGCGGGAGGTCAATTTGATGCAGGACGGAGATTACGATCTGGCCGGACTACCTTCGTCATGGGGGAAACGAAGTGACGAAATTTGCGTGGGCTTCACTACCTTTAGGTTACGCTCGTGTGGGGACTGCCTTGTCGGCGGAACGAAGGGAACATGACATATGGAATCGTTTTGGCAATCGTTCGGCGGTTCTTTGTTGGAATCCGGATAAGTTTTCTCAACTTCCACAAAACTAGAAGTAGGGATCATCCAGCATCAGGTTGGGAATGTACTCTGGATGAAAGCGCAGCAGTGGAAATAGAAGGAAGGGAAGCCAGATTCACGACCTGGTGCCTTTCATTCTTGGACCCAGCACCCTGGAAGCCGAGCTTGACATTCCTTTCTTTGAGCTGATATTTGAGTTTGAGCTTGGGGTACGCCTATCGTAGAGCATATGCCCGTGACAACATATCGGGGAAGGTCCCAAGTTACGCTTGTGTATGTTATGCGAGAGGACGTATTTTTCATTCAAATCAAACACTGATGACCATTGGGATAGCAGGCTTTTTCTGTAACGTGCCTAGGAAAAGCGTAATCAATATTTCTACTGGTTCGACGTTTCTTTGTTGGAATCCGGATAAATTTTCGTAACTTCCTCAAAACTAGAAGTAGGGATCATCCAGCATCAGGTTGGGAATGTACTCTGGACGAAAGCGCAGCAGGGGAAATAGAAGGAAGGGAAGCCAGATTCACGACCTGGTGCCTTTCATTCTTGGACCCAGCACCCTGGAAGCCGAGCTTGACATTCCTTCTTTGAGCTGATATTTGAGTTTGAGCTTGGGGTACGCCTATCGTAGAGCATATGCCCGTGACAACATATCGGGGAAGGTCCCAAGTTACGCTTGTGTATATTATGCGAGAGGACGTATTTTTCATTCAAATCAAACACTGATGACCATCGCGACTGCAGGTGGCGCATGTTTCTGTAACGTGCCTAGGAAAAAACGTAATCATTATTTCTACTGGTTCGAGGCGGCGTGCTGGACGGAGAACGGGACTATTGAGGACATGAGTGACTGCCAAGGCGAGGGTCGGTGACATCAAAATCTTCCTTAATTAAATTCATACATCGCCAGATCAGAGGAGAGAGCGGCCCCACCGATCTCCTGACATTGCCGATTGTCTAATCAACTTCGGTTTAATGTTTATGCTCGATGCTTTAGGAGTTAATGGAACTCAAGTCATCGGCATGCTGAAGAACTTCAACATCATCATCATCATCTTCAATCCAGAGTAGGATGTCACGATCTAAAACCTCGTGCCACCCACGCATTTCCTGAACAGTTCCTGACATCGGCTGTCACGCTATTAATCGGAGCAGACCCTCATATCAAACGGTATGAGATGACCTTTCATCATCATCATCAACACATTAATAATTTGGCGGCGTATTGGTCGATATTATTCCCATTACCACTCTATGATCCAGAAACACACATCAAACCCTTTCCCGACAGAAGGCAAAACATGTCGATTTTCATTCGTCGCTTGCGACCTTAACATTCTCTGGAGGCGTTGGAATTGGAATCTGATTTGGCGATCTATGACCATCACCTTATCAGTTGGGCTATGGAGGAGTCCAATTATTTAAACAGCACATGTTCTGTCTCATGTTAATCCAAAATACCTACCCGTAGAATCAAATTAACAAAATAAAACAAGCTAGCTAACAAACAAACTGCATCTAGAACTGTGAGTGTAGAATTATTGCGCTCCGTACTGCTTTGAGTGTAAATCTTTTGTTAGAATATACATAAATGTCAAATTATTTTCATGATAGCATTTTATAGAGCCGCAGAGAGTACGCGACATCGCATCGAAAGGTAGGATCTTCTCAATTCGCCGTTTAAATGTAAATTTATATACTAGGTGCTAGGAGGGAAAATGCGGATTACTATAATAGTCGTCGATGAGCGTAGGTGTATGACAGGTGCTAGGGGAGGAAGCTGAACGAATATAGATAGATAATTAGTTAATTTTCAAGTTAGTCAGACTCAGTCATTGTTATTCGAAGCCTTGCAAATTGTAACACGCCATACCTAAAAGAACAAGGGTTTACCACAAATAAATTATTAATTAAATTGGATTAACTATACCAAACCACTAAAACAAAAAAGTACACAACGTTGTGGGGTTAATTACAAATTGATTAATTAGAAGCATCTCGTCACGTTTGCATAAAAGTATTACGTGATGGGATTGAGAAGGCGCTGCAAAAGGAATGCAGGGGAGAGACGCGAGAACGGGCGAGCTTCGAGCTTTTAAAGGCCGAGCGGGGTAGCGCCTGTAGCTAGCACTGTAGCAGCGTGGGAAAAAAAATGAGGTATTACTTCGTAGGGGGGGGGGTATATCACAGTACATATGCGATTAGTTTGCAGGAAGTCTGACTATTGTAGCAAAATCCTTGCCCATCGTTCACCAGATATTGCCGCCCGATTAAGATTATCATAAGAGGCTCCGGAAGCTCGGAAGAAAGATTTTTTAAAATATCGCGAAAACTATTCTAGAAAATGTTCTAGTGAGAAATTTAATGAGGATGTTTTTAATTTAATGTTAGTTATATCTGATCCTGTCATAACTAGTTACAGGTAACCCCCAAATAAACAATTAAATCGTTTTCCTAAAGAAGTTTTCGATTTAATATTTCCTCCGGATATTCATTATATAAATATCTTTGGCACCGACGATGATGAAGATTGTTCATAGTCTGCATCAGAATGTTGAAAAAAAAATAATAACTCGGCCTTTATTTTCACATAGATCTGGATATAAATAATTTCAATTTTAAGATTTAAAAAAAAAAAAATTCTTGTTAATAAAACTCAGAAATCGTTAATAAAATCCAGTAAAACTTACTTAAATCAAATATTCTTATTTTTTGTAACCATACCGAAAAATAATATCACTTTTTTTCCTCGTTAATCCTGCCTGTGAATTGTTTCCAACTTATGGGGTATTCGGAACCACTGTGCGCCGCCGGCCATCTTGTTGTTACTACGTTTATTGGTTTACTTCATGGCGTAGCGACATCAAGTACTTCGCAAATGACATGTTGAATTATGCTTGCAGTTAATTTTATGTTTTTTAAGATATTTTTCGTTTAAATGATCAATTCACTGTGATATTAGTGTAATTCAACATAATTACCAATGCTAGCGTTAATTTTTTTTTTCAGTTTTAGTCCTAAATAGTGTTTTGTTGGTGATTTATTTTCATTTTACAAAAGATTTTAGGTTACGTCTGAAATTTTTTTTAATGACTTTTCCGCGTGAATTTAATAAAACTTCTATAAAAGTAATATTATTTAATAATGTAAAAGCCTTATGCATGTGTAAATAAACACAAAATAGAGAAATCAACGCATTAAATTGCGTAAAATCGAGTCCAAGATGTCATATTTTTCCAGTTATTTTTTCGGAATCATTAAAATATTTTTTTATCCTTTTTAATTGTATGAACTAGATAAAAAGTGAAGTGACAGTTTTATTCCAAATTCATAAAGTAAGAGGACTGTATTTTTTTAATTTTGAATTTTCCTAAATTTTTCGACCATTTAATAGAATATGTTTACTGTCAGCTGTTTTTTTTTAAGTTTTTCATTTTGAAACTTAAAATTACTACAATTTTCAAACACGATCGTATATGTCAGATACAAAAATCTAAAAGGCAATTCTATTTAGTTTCTATAAAGGTATATGCTTTAAGACATCTTAAAAAATAAGAAATATATAGAACATTCGTTTGTGTCATACCCATAGACATATGAATATTGATAGACCAGAACATAAAGGTGAGGGGTAGAAGCCAACTACAGCGGGACGAAGGGCAGGAAAATGGCTTTTGTGATACGTGATTCGCCAAAACTCAATCTGACAGTATATAGGCATCTCGCACTATAAAATCATCATTTAGTTCTTAAAAGTAAACTCTGCTTTTGAATGAATAGACCTTTTTACATGGGAGCGCAAATTGCTCGCCACGCAATTAACAAATTTGAAGTTCAAATACGTCAAAGTAAGGTCGCCTATACGGTCGAGTCCAATATTTTGCTCCTATAGTTAGTTAATACACTTTTACAAATGTTTCATAATTTACTTACCCCAGTAAACAGTGACGGGCACACTCGGAGTGATAGTGTACGTATGGGTGGTTTGGTATATTTATGGTGTATGTTCAAAAACGATCATATTATGTGACCTGAATTAGCTTAATAGTGTAAAATAATGCTTGCTTATGGAATGTAATACCACAATTGGGTTTATTCTCTTTTTCTCTTCTATGTTGACACGTATTTATAGCACAAGCCACAATTTTTACCGTGTTATTTACGATGAGAGCTCGACACTGGTCCGGACACGAATGATGACGTCACATTTTTTAGATTGACGCGTGGCTCTCGCAAGCCTAGCCGGTTCCGAAAAATGGTTCCAATGGGAGGGGGAAATAATACGCCTTTTATCGCTTAGGGCAAGTCCATGTATTTTGTACGTCCGTGGTCATACCTAAATTCCCATACAAACGACGTACCTGGTTTATTTATGTGACGTACAGTGATTACCATCGTGACGTCACCACAGAGCATTACACAGCATACCAACTTGACGCTGTGTTTTATTGAGAATATTAAAAATGCACTTTTTAATATTTTTTTTAAAAATGTATGTTTAATATTATTTATTAAAACTTATATATTCAGAATCAGCGTTTATTGGTCTATATGAGCATATTTTTTTAAAGCCATAATATTTTTCAGTGGAGTTCCTTATTATTACAATTATATATATATATTTTAATTATTCTCCCATAATAAGCAAATGCTTGTGTGTACGGGAGGAAGTATTATTTATAATATTTGGTTTTTTTAATTTAAAAAAAAAAAATTTATTGCTGTTTTTATTTATATTTAGTACTTTGAAATTTAGTTTATGTAAATAATAAGATAAATGTATGTTTATATAAATATATGTATAATATATACATATATAATTTTTATTATTATTATTTATTTATTTTTTAGTTAAGGTTTTCAGTATATTTTTTTAATTGTGTTTTGAAATTTTTGAAACTGTCACAAAGGGATCTTATATTTTCTGGTAATTTATTAAAGAAATTTGTTCCCAAGTATCTGTAGTTTTGTTGGCCTAAAGTTTGTTACAAATGGGAATTGGTAACATGTATTTTTGCCTGAGATTTGCTGTGTTTTTGAAAGGTATGGTTTTTTTTAGGATATCCTCTTTGTAGACTTGTAAGGTTACTTAAGGTTACTTGATAGTAAGGGAGTTACAGAGTTTTATACGAGACCTATGTGCGTTGGGACACTTGGGACAAATATGGTCTCCTGCCATTCGACGGGTTAATAAAAAACGTTCCGTCGTTTAATTTTCGCCTGTAATTTCAGAAAAAAAACGGTTTGCTTCATCAGAGAAAAATAAAATTAATTAAAATAAAGAATTAATTGAATTTAAATTAGTGACTAATGCTAGTATAATAAAGTAAGTATTTATTTAATTTTTTCATATGACATGTCCAACAGAGTGATTGCTTTCTTCTAAAATATGGGTTCTTTGTTGATCTAAAACTGCGATGGCGGGATTGCACAGCTTCATAACTTCATACACCGTGTATGAATTTTCCACGGAATGCGGCATTGTGTAGGGGTGTAGTGGGGCGAAGGGAGGCCCGGGGGAGATTCTCCCACAACCCCCATTCTCCCCGTGGCGCAATGTGGCCTTACAATCACAAGGCTCTCACTGCTGAAAGCACAGTTTTTGAAAACATAAATAAAACGATACAATTTTTTTAACGGTACTCCACACACGAGGTCCTGAGGAAAATAATTTCCCCCAGGGTCCATGTCATCTTTAAACATGCTGTGTGAAAGAGTCTTTTTGAGGAAGAAGTGAACATGGCTCCTGAAGAGACCCATGTTGTAGGAGGGAGGAAACACAGTGGCCGGCAAATTGTTTCACAGTCGAGCTGTTTTGAACTCAATAACGAGTCGTAGAAGCGACCCGTTTTCAGGTGACAAATGTCAAACGTGTATATTTTATGTACGAGTTTGGCGTGTTTCTCTACTATGCACCGGTGTCGGAGGATCAATGACACTAGTTCAGCGGAGCATCTTCCATTGTAATACCGGTAGAACAGGACAGCATTCCTACCTGACACCTGTACTCCAAAGATTGCATTCCGCTTATTAATATAGGGAATCTATCAAACGGATCGCCCGTTTCTGCAGTCAAGGGATTTTTCAGGTATTTTGGAGCTCCAGGTGGCTACCAAATTCAACAGTAGTGGCTAGGACTAGCTAGTACACAATAGATTGTGTCGCTCTCCATAGAGAGAGATAAAAGTCTTATTTTTAAACGCCTGGGGTCTCAAAAGAGTGATGATTATCTGTAGCTATTCGAAAACGTAAAAAATAAATGAAATTGGTGTCCACTATTAACTCGCTAAAATTGCCAGAAGTTTTGAAAAAAAATGGATTTCGTGATTTCGGAAAAAAATAAAACAAAGCGTCCATATTCTATATTTTGTAGCAAACTCAATTTTTATTCCATAACTGCAGTACAAAGAACGCTTTTTTTTAAATAAATGTTATGTGTTAAAAACATAAAAGGTGAAAATAACACATTTTCTGGATAAAATCAGAATTCTTGTAGACTTACTTGTATTCATAATTTTTTATAGGTACCTGTTGCGAGTATTTACTTGTTTATTTATTCCTTTGATTCTTTGATTATTATATAATCAAATATTTATTCATATTCGTTATAGTGTGGACAAATAGCATAGATACGCTGGATGATGGTAAAATACATCCTTATTCTAAAAAAACCGGTCGAATTTGAGATTTCACACTATTTTCGCAAGAATTGGTTTGCTAGTTCGTATGGCCGTTAAGGAAAACCAAATTATCTCTAGAAATTCCATTTCATTAAGAATACTAGTTATTGACAGAAAGTTATTGTGTCTGGGCGTCGTTTTGCGGTTAGATTAGGAGTTTTTGTGGTAAAATAATTAAAAATACACCGTAATTAGTCATTTCCGATTCAATTGCTTGCTAAAATATGCGCGTATTATCGCGGTACCAGCATATTATAATATAACATGGTGTAGGCCAGGGGTCGGCACTGTCGGCAGACCGTTTCTCTTTGCAAATGCGTTTGTGGCTCTCAGATATAAGCTCCGGTTTAACCTTTGCTGACTTCGCAGAGATGAAGCTGCCGAACGAATTTTGACTTGAACGGCAAATCCGTGTTGCCAATTCAACTCTTTTACGGCTAGACTAGAGTTTTCTTTATAGCTAGCTCTTAATTTTATACAAAACTCATTCACGTAAAATGATGATTTAAAAGTTATTGAAGTGAAAACTTCGTTAGCGCCATCGTAATTTGAAACTCGATTAAACGAAAAATAGCGACACTCAAAAGAGACAAATACATATATCGATAGGATTTAGCCAGCGAGAGAATGATATAGTAGGTATAATCGGTTTCTTCTTTGTGCGGTGCTTCGTAGCCACTCTTTCCAATTTAGTTTTCTGAAAGTTTCACTTCTTCCGCGTATGAATTGCACTCGGTTTTTGAAGTGAAAACTTCTTTAGCGCCTTTGTGATTTGAAACTCAATGAAACGGAAACGAGTGACACTAAAAAGAGACAAACACATACACCTATAGCATTTGGCCTGCGAGTGAGTGAGATAGTATAATCTATCTAGGATAGGAAGGTAGGTCGATAGTTAGTAGGATAGATAGGTCTCCTCTTTGTGCGGTGCATCGAAGCCTACCGGTTTCCTCTTTGTGGGTTGCTTCGTAGCCTCCCCACTCTTGCCTAATTTAGTCTTCTGAAGGATTCATTTCGACCGCGTGTGAATTGCACGCTGTTTTTTTCTGAGGAATTGGGGAAACGGCATTATTTATTTTGTTCACAGAATTTCTCGAGCCACCCCCCGCACCCCTCATTACATGGCACTCTGGACCTTTAGCATGGTCGATCGATAACTTTCGGTAATTTCTCATCGTTCCCTAGGACAACTGCAGATCGCTAACGTGCAAACGACAGTCGACGGCGAATATATTAAGCACGTTTAGTCATTGTACATTTTATTTTGTCGTTTTATTTATTTCATGCTAGGGAACGATGAGAAGTTACCGAAAATTATTTTAGTTATATATATTATGTATTTTGGACACAATCCATATTGATCGACCGTGCTATATTTTTGTTATCCTGTTTCCTTGACAACTTGACTTTTCTCACCTGAAAGTCTGTCGACCCCTGATGTAGGCGTGGGCTGTAAGCTAATAACGTGGTAATTACTGTTATAAGCAGTTATAACTAGGACCCGGATCCTTATCTCAAAGTCAGGGCCTCACCTGCAGGAATTTTATTCTTTGACTTAGTTTAAAAAAAAAGTATTTCAAAACCTAACTTTTTTATTACTACACGGTGTTTAAGAAAGACTTCATCCCTTAGTGTTATTGATAATCAACATATATTATAAAAGAAAGTTTAAAAAAATGTGCGTCCCGCAAAAACTCAGAAATGAGTCCTGATACAAACAAGGAAGCTAAATGTTGTGGTAGATCTTTATCCACCCTCCGGGATGACAGTTCCCGTTTTTAACTAAAGGGAGTGCTTTTGAAGATATACCTAAGGGCTGGAAGTTTCGCACTCTTGAAATTTCTAGAACAGTCTTCCGGAAAGTTCTAGAAGGTTCCATAGGGCTCTAGAAAGTTCTGGAAGGAGTGGCGGAGTATATAGTGGAATGTTCGGGAATAGGGAAGTGGGAACATTATTGTGGAACATTCCAGAATACTTTCGAATGTTGTCCTGAGTGAAGCCGGATAACACAGATAGTAAAAAAAAAAGATTCACAGTACGTACCTACACACTTTTTAACTAAGCTTGTAGATACCTAATGGTAGTATGGTAGTATCATCCTAGTAAGTGTGTATCATCCTTATGGACGACCACGGTTTTAGAATCAAAAAGTTGCTTGCAATGCTTTTGGCCGCCCTTGGTCTTGGTGAGCAGACCTGTACAATTCCCCGGGGAACCATTTATTGAATAACCAACACATCTACCATAAAAGTGGTTCGCTACGTTTAGCGACAGCAGGAGTGCCCGGGTTCATCGAGTGAGGCGAGTTCAGGTCTTAGAGGCGGATGCGCCTGTTCACCAGAACTTCCTCACCTTCATTTCCTTAAAAATACCCCCACACAGCATCCCTAAGATTAAGTAGGTCCTGAAAATTAAAAATGAGTGATATCATTTTTCCGCGGGGCCTCCTGTGTGGAGCTATTGTAAAAAAAACAGCCATTCCAAATCTTCCTATCTCCCATCTCCTTCTTTTCACCGTTCACTTCAGTCACACAACGTGATATAGTTCCACTTCCCACTTTTTTTACCTTAACTCCACACAGGAATCCCAGAGGAAAACAATTCCTCAGGGCCTATGTCATCTTTGGGGATCTTTTTAGAAGGGAGGTTCCGAGAGAGAAAAAGGTATGAGGGGTAGATAGAAATCTGAGGGTCAACGAGTCCAGGAGTGATGGAAGTATGAATTCATCCCTCCATCTGCGGTGCAATGCAATGGATCGAGATAGTCCGGCTGGAGATCTAGGAGATCTAGGTCAGGTCTCTCAAACCAGCCCGCCACGCAGTAGGTAGGCAAACGCATTCACCGCCAACACCTAGACAAAACCTCACTCCATGAACCCTGGCACCCCTACTAATTCTCCAAAAGTATCGAGCGATTATGGGGTGACCTATTGCAGTGCCGTTGGTTATCCAGTAAGTACCTGCATCCCAAATATTGACATCGGACAGATTCACATTAAAAAATCTCGATAGGTGAAGCCCTGTTTTTGCGACAAGAATTATTATTACATAGTTCGGAAAATCCGCGGTGTTATTTTTTTCAATTCCTGTTAACTTACAGAACCTTATCAAACCCAGTCCCGGCACAAATCTATTTTCTCTCTCCTCCGATTGGGCAATGCAGTGTCTACCGTGCCGTCACGTTGTGAGGACCCTCGCCTACATTTTCCGCTTGTTTTCCTGTCAAAATATTGCGGTAATCCTTCAGTAAGTCCACATATGCCATTGTCAAACAATTTCCCGGTGTTTATTTACGATAAAACATTTAATAACGTGTTACACTACCATTGTGCTGTATTTTGTGCTTGTGTGACGTGATAATTTATTGACAGCTCTGCATGATAATAATTCATCAGCTGTTTAGTGTTTGGGGAAAATGTCGTGAAAGTTATTATGACAGATGAAAGAAAATGGCGATAAAGTGAAATGATTGTGTTTGTTTATATTGCCAATCTATTAGCTCCTGATATTAGTGAAATAATTTCGTATATTCACCTACATCGTAGTATTATTATTCCGTCATATTTCAGTTATTATAATATATTTTTTATTTATTTTTATGCTAGTTATTGATACTAAAATCCATTTACGAGTAACCAACATGCATACGTGAATATTTTAATACAAAATGTGTGTTGACGATTTTGCAGATAAATAGGCGCAACGACAAGCTCTAGCTCTCCGCTTTGGTAATAATTTTATATTGTTTTATTAATCATATTAAATTTATAATAATTTGCATAAAATTTATAATAAATTATAATAAGGAAAAAATAATTTATAATAATTCAAAAATAATTATGGTTATTTTTTTGGGGGTGTCATGCCTTTTTCACTACCTCCTTATTTAGCCAACGTTCTGGACAGCGTTACAATGTCCATCGTCATGGCAGATGTGTTTACAGTTTATAATAATTTATAATAGGTAAATAATTTTAAATGAATTCATAATAATTTATAATAAATTAATATTATTAAAAAATCGATCTGCTGGACTACTGAGGAACACTTACGGTCATTCAGTAATTTGCTAAAAAAATCATATTAATTGAATCACAGAAACAATACTGCATTTTTTTAGCCTTTCTTAAAAGAATTGAGTTTGTTTATGGACAAAACTATTTATTTATATTGCGTATCTACGGGCGCAAGTAATAAAATCATTATCAAATATTATTTTAAAGGATAACTCGCGAAAAGCGTTTTTTCCTAAAAAAATTAAACTCGCGCCATCTATGACAGAGCAGATTATGAATTCTTTATAACCTTAATCACTATCCTGAGCCTATTTTGTCGGAAGGTCAAAATATTTCGGCGTTGTAATAAAATCAAAATAAATTGAGTATTTCTGAACGCATCCGAAAACTAAAAACTGTTTTTGAAATATAACATTTTTTAATGTAAACATAAAAAAGTTTGAAAATGGCTCACCTAACGTTTTTTTTAACTAAAATTACTGATGTATAAAAGCGCACACATATTTTATTAGGTAAATGTATTATAAACGTTATAGATAACTCATTTTTTTGTCGTTCCATGTAAAAATAATTAATAAAAATTCCCAAAGTATTTTTTTTTTTCAAATTGCGGTGGGAAATTTTAGATTCATAAAGGTGAAAAATTTAATTAATTTGTGGTTATTTTTTAGATTTTTGTATACAGCGTCGTATTTTCTCTTTCTAACACTGTTTAGATCATATATCTAATCATGATAGTAAGGGAGACACAACGATTTCTATAAGACCTAAATGAGTTGTTCGGAAAACCGAACAAATTAGCCTGAGGGGTTAACTATAAAGTAATGCAAAATCATAAGTTTTTGGTTTGAAATATTTTGAGTACCTACTTCAATTAAATACAGCGAGTAGAACACATCTTGCCTTTGGAAATAATAATAATTTAATGTTTTAACAGGTAATTTTTTGATAAGTGATTTGAGTGTTAACCCAGAAAAAAATAAAGTATGAGACTTATTTGCTTACGAACGCATTTTCTTTTATGATTTTATTGTATAATGTGGTAAATTAAATTCTTTAGAAAATGATGGTAATTTTTTTAAATATTTGTGCTGGAACTTCGCAAAATAAAATAAAACTCATTTTTGCGATGTTTTTTTCGCATATTTCATCCCGTATTTCAGCTGAGCCGACGCGACGTGTGTGTTCATTTTCATTGTTACTTCGCGAGAGTTTTATCGTCGAAAATAACAAATTAACACTGGAATGACTAATAAAGTATTAAAAAGAGGTTCACGCATTCGAAAATAGTTTTCATAGTTTTTCAGCTTTCATCTGCTAATTCAAAGGATAACTGCATTGCACCCAAACGCTTTCTTGATAGCCACCCTTGAATCCAACGTCGTGTTTACTTTCGTGACAGTCTTTTCTTTATTTTGTACATCGCCATGTCTACAACAACATTGTACATTGCATGTTGGTGGTGCCATGGTTGCTGCGACACTGAAAGTTGCACGACACTAAATTTTGTGCAATTTACACCAACTAGTTGCGTAATGTTAATAAGGCTTAAGTCTATTATCACTTTTAGCAGACCGCAGCGCCTTTTCAGAGGGATGTATGGCAGTTATGACACTCACACGTCTCACACACAGGTTTTTTGAGATGAACAAACATTCTCGAATTACGAAAAACACGTCAATATTTGAAAACCACATACTTATTACTTATCCAGCAGACTAAACTACTGAGAGAGAACCCGCGATGCTTGAACGCATTGTCATTCCTCTAAGCATCGTCAACTCGGCCGCTGGCCGTGTTTTTACTTTGAATTCTAAGTTTTCGTGGTGATTCTATTTTACAATATGCCTTGCTTTTGATTATGGGTATCTGACTATCTTTTTAAATGATTTAGATATTATTGATGAAGAAGATAACACTAATAGGTAATCTAAGTGCAACTATGAATGAGAAGAGGATACAAAAAATAAAAAAATAACGGTCGCAACTGAGACACGAACCCAGAACCTCTCGTCTTACTGGCACAAACGCCGTACCAATTCGGCTACTTAGACCTCTTATTTTAAAAGTCATTTTTATCAATCCCATATTTCACATTTCAGAATTAATAATATACGTTACGAAAAAAGGAACATACCTATATATTTAATGCGAACGCTAATCGATGCGAACGCTAATTAAAGCGAACGCTAATTAAAGCGAACGCTAATGAAAGCGAACGCTAATTAAAGCGAACGCTAATTAAAGCGAACGCTAATTAAAGCGAACACCAATTAAAAGCAAACGCTAATTAAAGCGTGATCGGTGAGGCGAATGGTCGGGCCTTTCCTTGGGGAGTGATAAGGATAAGGATGGTCACTCCAAGGTCGTAGTTCACCCCAAGGTCGTAGATCACCCCAAGGTCGTAAGACACCCAAGGTCTTAAGTCACCCCAAGGTCGTTGATCACCCCAAGGTCATAAGTCACCCCAAGGTCGTAGGTCATCTCAAGGTCGTAGATTACCCAAAGGTCGTAAGTCACCCCAAGGTCGTAGATCACCCCAAGTTCGTAAGTCACCCAAGGTCTTAAGTCATCCCAAGGTCGTTGATCACTCCAAGGTCATAAGTCACCCCAAGGTGGTAGATCACCCCAAGGTCGTAGGTCATCCCAAGGTCGTAAGTCACCCCAATGTCATATGTTATTTTTATTTTATTTGTGTGTTCATTTGGGAGGTATGGGTACCGCCGCCCCAGGAGTTCCTACGCAGATTGAATAAACCCAAGCAACTGTATGGGTATCAGGAGCACAGAGGTTGGGCGAGTAATATTTATGTGAATTTGTACGGAATTTATTCAATTTCACTCATTATATCTGTATTTTTAATCTTACCACTTCTGGGCTCCGGGTAGCTAGGAACAAATTCTTCACCAAAGCAGTAGGAAAAATAAACAAGTTTTGACATTTTTTTTGTTCGATATTTGTTAAATAAATTATATACAGCGGGTACCCTGCATGCGTTGCAAGGCTACTGTAACCTCGGGGTCAACTAAACTGTTATAGTTCCATCCCAAGTCCCGGGAAACTAATTTATAATGCTAGCACCTACACTTTATAACATTATATACACCGGGTACCCGGCATGCATTGCAAGGCTACTGTAACCTCGGGGTCAACTAAACTGTTATGGTTCCATCCCAAGTCCCGGGAAACTACATTATTATGAAGATGATTTATAGACCCTGAGATGAATAATTACTTTCGTCATGGCCTCTCACGTGGAGCTAATATAAAAACAAAACCTCAGTTTTTACGATTTTATTTAGGTGTAATCAGTCTGAAATGCAGTTGTCCCTTTCGCCCAGTACTGAGGGGGTTGACACCGACAGTGACAGCAACAGATTTTTAATATAGCTATTATTAAATTTTCTATGCTGTACTTTTCTTCTTCATTCCAAATAATTTTCAGGAATAAACATCTAATGCCATTTTTTCCCATGATGGTGTGTGTACTTTTTGAAGTAAAACTTCTTTATGCACGCTTGACTTGGGGAGTAAGCTGGTGAATGCGGGACGAGAGCATTACGAAATGTATGATCGGGCGAGGCAAACGGATGTTGAGAGGGTGATCTGGGTGATATAAGTTAGTGAAAATAGAAAGAGAGAGAGAGTTACGTTTCGTTTACTGTAGGGGCAAGAGAAAGAGGTGCGAGCACACATTTTCTTTCTCTCTTTCTCTCATAGCAAGTTACGTTTCGTATATCTTGTCTTGTGCACACTTTCGTACACAGTGCAGGCCTATTGTCTGTATCACACTGTAGGAGCAAGAGACAGCATTGCGCGCGCACATTTTCTTTCTCTCTTATTTTATAAGTTAGTGAAGTTTTACTTCAGTCGTGTGGTCTAAAGCCTGCTTGTAGAAATCTAACCAATCCAATCAAGGTTTGTAGAAAATGCGTTTAGCTCATCGAGGGGGTAGAGCGGTGTTGGCTAAAAATTCGTGACGTAGCTAGAAGTCCATCTTCCACTAGGAGATTTGAATTAACTGCAATACAAGTGGCAGTGTTTTACTTCAAGCTACGTCACGCATTCGAAATTTCGACCGCGGCTCTACTAGTTTTTTTTTTCGAAAAAGCTAACCTTGTTAAACGCATTTTCTACAAACCTTGATCCTAACCTATTTTTATAATCCGTAGGTAGGTTCCATATTTATATTTAATTGCCAAAGACCTCGCGAAATTTAAATGTCCTTGTATTTATTATGCGTATAAAATAGCAGTATTCTCGTATCACTGCGTAAAATGTAAAAAGTAAATCCAAGCTTTGAGCAGCCATAATATGGCCATAATTGTAATCCAATTTTCGTAGGATCAGCAAAGGGTCAAGGTTTTATATTGTGAAAACGCGTTTTTCGTAATACCCAAATACTCAAAATTAAAAGATCGTCCTGTTCAACAGCTATCTGACTCCTCGTCCGAGTGGTAAGCCCCCCGGTGGCACCATGGTTGATCTGGCTAGCATGAAGGAGGAAACCAACGGAGAGCAGATCAAGCGCATCATGGGCCGCACGCAGGGCATGCTGAAGTCCGGGATGCTCTCCTTCCTCGGAAACAGCTCAGATATCATCACAGGCATTTCTAATAAGGTAGGTACCGATAATATAGAGAACAACCATGAATTTTTTTACATTTTTCAAAGATATTTACCAACTTTATGAGTGAATATTTTGAGGGAAATCAAAGACAACTTGCGTGAGGTTTTTTATCCCAACTTGCGTGAGGTTTTTTATCCAGTAAAGACTTTTTCCTCACGATGACACTAATTGTAATTTAAATTCAGTCAAGTAAATACGACCTTCAGAAGGTAATAGTAAAACTGCCAAATGAGCCGTAGTACTAGTAGCCAGAAACATGAAAGGGTATTGCAAAGCCCTAGCTAGTTAGAGGATTACGAAAGAATTCGTAGAATCAAAAAAAAAAAAAAAAATCAAAGACTTTAAATTTGGAATGGTTAAAGTGCATATAATGGCAAACATTGCCAGAATTTCGATTAATATTTTTATCCCGGTTTTTCTTCCCTGGTAAGAACTGAAAGATTTTTCTTCGAAAAGATGTCATAATTTAAAAAAATAAAATTGTTTTTTCTCCTCACAAATATAACTTGGACAAATTTATTAGTATTAGGGAGGGGAAAAAATTAATCTAGCGTATGCAATGTATGCATACGTGCAACGTGACGCGAGCCGAACCACGAATTATTATAGGAAAAGGGAAACGGACGACTTTGACTTTGATAGAATGGCAAATAGAGTAATTAGCTTGGTTTACAAGCTCTAGCACCTTTATAATGATGGAAAAATGATTATAGGGGTAACTTTTCTTTATTTTTTTATAATGTAATGTTAAGTTAGTTGTTAGTATGAGCGGGAGATGGCTGCTATTTATTTAATCCTTCCGGAGGATTTGTTTGGGCATTTTATATTTTGTTCGGACACTTTCGTCATACCGGGCGAGCTTATTTATAGAGTTGTTCATAAGGTTGGGAATGCCGGCGTAAAAACGTTCGGCTTGTTTTTTAATGAAATCTTTTATCATTGGAATTTCAGAGTCTTTGTGGATTTGGGTTAACCTCATCCAGTTGGGAGCGCCAAGGGCTAGCCTAATGGCCTTGTTTTGAAGGATTTGCAGTTTTTTCATATGAGAGTTGGATGTATTTCCCCAGATTGGGGCTGCATAAGTGAATATGGGTCTGATAATTGCTTTATAAATTAATAATTTATTTTTCATTGCAAGCTTGCTATTTTTGCACATCATGGGGAATAGTGAGTGTAAGGCTCTGGTAGCTGCTTTGAGTTTATTATTTATGTGGTGGCGCCAGGTGAGTCTTGAATCTAACGTTAGGCCCAAGTAATTCATAGTTTTGCACCACGGCACATTTTCTCCGAACAGGTGAAAGTTCGGCGGACGTCTAGGTCTTTTTCTACTGAACATGGTGGCCACACTTTTGGTGGGATTGACTGAGATTCTCCATTTTTTGTAATGTTCTTCTAGAACTGAGAGATGTATTTGAACTCGGCGGGCGCCATGTCGCACACTTGCTGAGCTAGAGTAAATGAGGGTGTCATCGGCGAATTGCGCCATTATGGTTTCGCTGTCTCTGGGGACTGGTACGTTGCTCGAGCTCACAATGTAGAGGGTTGGGGAGACTTTGGAGCCCTGAGGTACAGCCTGCTTTGATTGGTCTTGGGGTGGAACGATGGCCGTCTATTTTAATAGTGAAAGTGCAACCACTTAGGTAGCTGTGCGTGTATTGAATCATGGAATCTTCGAACTCTTGTTCGTCCATATTGTATAATACGCCTTCGTGCCAGACTCTGTCGAAAGCCTTACATATATCAATTGAGATAGCTGCGGTATGGAGGCGCTTGTTAAAGCCGTGTGTTATGTGTTTGACCACACGGAGAAGTTGGTGTTGGGTTGAGTGATTAGCACGGAAGCCGTGATGGAAGTCTGGAATAATGTTTTTTTCCGAGAGATGGGCGTTTATTCTATTAACCATGAGTTTTTCAATTATTTTGCCTATCGAGGGGAGTAGGCTAATAGGTCGGTAATTTTCTGCTTGAAGTAAATCTTTCCCCGGTTTAGGGATTAAGATGACGTCTGCTTTTTTAAATGCATTTGGGATTTTGCGTAATCGGAATGAGGCATTAGTTATAGCGGTTATGGCGCAAGCGCCTTTAGGGGGGAGGCATTTAAGAATTTTATTGGAAACGGACGAAGTAATCGCGTGGGTGGTTTGGTGTATTTATGCAATGGCGTTTCGCGCCGTTTGCTGTTTAATTTTTGCGCGGTAAAATAATAATGTACGGAAATGGTTGTGTTTGACATTCCATTATACATGGGTGGTTTGGTATATTTATGCATTATACCTAGATTCTAGTGTCTTTGAACCAAGTAGAAATGTAGCTACGCAGTTTGTAGTTAGCACGATAAAAAAAACAGCAACAGTGGGGCAGGTGATAAACACGAGATAATCTGTATAATATCTAGATGCGTACTTACCTATATTATGTTGTACTTACACCTAATTATGTATTTAGGGCAGATAATGTAGTTTGAGTAGTGTGTGGTTTGGTAGGTATATTTATGTTTGAGTATGAAAGTAGTTAACCACATAATATGTTGCGTGTAATGTCAGGTTGTATTTAGGTACCTACAGTCTGCAGTGGGTAACTTGGCTCGAATTAATGTTTTGTAATAACAAAGATTACTATTATTTTAAAGTATAAATTATATATCTATAAGAGGAAAATATGTCCACATTTGGCTTTAATATCCTCTTGAACTCATTTGTGTATGGAATCGTACCTAATAAGATAGGTAGTATGTAGGTAATGTACGTAATTATTTATTACATTAGGTACCTACCGACCTATAACGAAACCATGATTTGATTGTTTTATGCAGTGGTTGTGTAATGCAACATCTGGAGCTCTGGATCGCCCAGTATTGAAATTTGTTTTTCGGTTTCAACATGCAATAAAATACAAATACAAATGGAAATAAGAAAGAAATAAATTATCATTATACATCAAATAAAATGAAAAGAAAAAATACAGACAATATATTTACATGGCAAAGACAAAATTTACAAGATGAATAGCAAAACAAATAAAAAAAATATGTTCACTTTTTAATCAAATATTATGGTACGTTTTAGTGGTAGGTTTTTGATTTATAATGAATCGCACTCCAACCGTAAAAGTCCACACTATGATTTTTTTTGGTTACAATACCTTTTGAGTGGTATATCTAATGAATGCCATGTTACGGTTACAGGTTACAGCTCACTGATAAGTACCTACACGACTTAACGTAACACGCAACTTTCGTAAATTAAAAAAAAATTTACTCCCTGTAAATTTTATTTTGTTTTCTGTTCAAACGCCTGCCGTTTTGCAAATTCTTATACTTTGTAATGGATGCCTAAAATGGTATATATGCATAAATTGTCAATTTAGGAGGCGGCTACCGTCGCCCGGGAATCTATTTATTGGATAACTAAAAACTCTGCCAAAGGTTACCCCAAGTGGTTCACTACGTTTGGTAACTTGGGTGCCTGGGTTCATGGGATAAGGTTTTTCTGCATTTTGACGGCGGATGCGTTCGCCCACCTATTGTGTGCCGGATCGGGAGAGACCGGTTGAGGGAGACCTTTTGACCTCTCCAACCGGACTTTCTCGACCCATCGCCTTGCACCACCCAACATTCAGAAACACAGAAAATCTCAAGCAAAAATACACATTACCGATGTCTATATGCAAAAAAACGTTGGGTCAACAGAACTACAAATACCTAGAACAAATTTCTTTGATAAGTTGTCAGAAAATATAATATCACTTAAAAATAGCTTCAAAGAATTCAAAACACAATTAAAAAATGGTGACCGGACAACTCAACAATATACAACTTCAACACCTCCTTTGAAAAGTCATTAAAAATTATGAAAACATTATTGACGTTAGATAAGGTTATGGGCTATTTAAAAAAAAATCACAACTTTATATGACTTCTTAAAGGGGTGTTGAATGTTTCTAAAAATTACAGTGATTTCAAAAAAGACAATTAGGAAATGGAAAACAAACATTTTATCCTTCATCTGAAGAAAATATTTCTGAACCGAAAAACTCAACTTGCATTTTTTTAAACATGCAGTTTATCTCCACGATTGGTTTCTAATAATAAAAATATCATGGGCATCCTAGCTAGGACATATTATGATCGGCGCACTCCCTTATATTAATTTAGCGTGAAACCTCCAACAACAGATTAATATCATAAATTCAGATACAATTTATTATCAGCAACATCAGCACTTCAAATTCATTAAGTCATGTAAGCTTTCACACCTGGAGTTTTCATTTTTCTGGTACTACCTACAACAATGCAGGAATATTGATTAAATGTTCCATACCCCGCCACACTTTTAAGCACAGATTATGGAAATAACAGTTCATTCCAACAATAACCATAAGAAACAACTATTTATGTTTATTTTTATTTTTAACTTTATGAGTAAAACCTCAAATTGTAATATTTAATTAACTGAAGACAATATTGGCGAAACTCAATCGAAAATCTTCAGACAGAAAAATCAGAAAAAGATATTGACACCCAAAGATATTGAAATATTAGATGTGCTATCCGCCGTTTTTACTAGGTGAGACTGCGCTTCCGGGTGTCGCCGGTGTTGTTTACCAATTAACGAATAAACTAAACGAACGAATAATTAAGGAATAAACTAAACGAACGCTAAACTAAATGAACAAATTCTTTCCGTATTCAAACTATATTGTTAACCAATAATAATGCACACCTTCAAAAAATCAAGAAAATGAAAAAATTCTTTTTGTATGCAAACTACGCGCGTTAGGCCGTAGTTCGGCGACAGTCGCGCGGACATCATAGCATATCTCTTTTTATTTGAATATCTTTTTTGGCACCTCTGGGACTCGAACCCAGGTCCTTCTGATTTTATGGCAACAGCTCTACCTATTGAATTGGATATAGACACCTTAGCTCAGTTGGTAGAGCTGTTGCCATGAAAGCAGAAAGTCCTGGGTTCGAGACCCAGAGATGCCAATATCTTTTTCTGATTTTTCTGTCTCCAGATTTTCGATTGAGTTTCGCCAATATTGTCTTCATTTTATTAAAAGACAAGATTTTTATGCATAGTACAAAGGGTAACAATTATTATAAGTAATAATTATCAGCCTGAAACACTCATCTACATTGAAAAAATCTTCCGAGAAAAGATAAAGTTGGTTGTTTTCATGTGGAAAAATGTAATAAGCAGTAATTGTTGAATGAAGCACTAGTATATATTGAATTATTTGGTGGGTATTAGATAAGCCGCCATAGCTCAGTGGTAGAGCACCTGACCGGCAATCAGAAGGACACGGGTTTAAAGTCCCATTGGCGGCCAGTATCTTTTCTCGGAAGATTTTTTCAATGTAGATGAGTGTTTCAGGCTGATAATTATCGCTTATAATAATTGTTACGCTTTTTCTTAAAAATAAAAAATAATAAAACGTTAGTTTATCAATTTAATAATAATTAATATTTGACAAGTTAAAGTATTTCACCAAAAAATGTAGACATAGTTTGTCTCGACGCTACCTAGCGAGCGATTTTGCATTATATTAGAATAAGTTAACAACAATAATCTAAATTAAAATATGAAAGAGAACAAGACATAGAAAAAGACAATGGTGGCAACTGGGACTCGAACCCAGACCTCTCCGTCTAACCGGGAAGAGCGCGTTAACCAATTTCGCTATTACCACCTTCTGTCAAAGCCGTCATAAAACTTTTTAAAAGTCTTTTGTACTTTTTTGATTTTATATTCATTCTTCGTTGTTTTTTTATTATTTTTATTTCATTTACTATAAATATTTTATTTCTATGCGTTAAAATAATGTTACATAATAGGTTCAGTACCTAAATTTAAATTAATGTAAGTAGATTGTTATTAGAACCCGCTTACAAATGCGGTCGAGCAGTCTTACAGGACTTCATTGAATTTTTGTAATATTATTAAAACGATAATAGATTCTTAAAATTATTGATTTTTCTCAAAAAACAAGTTATTATTATAACGCGAGAGTGCTTTTTGTAGATCGCCACTTGAAAGTTTCGGTACAAAAGCTATAGTGTAGAAAACGTGTAGATCAGGTAAACGTCATCGTTAAAATGTTAGTTGTACTGACAAAATCGACCAGTTGTCTCTGGCTGTTTTCTGCTGAATATGAGTGCCGTGGGCGCTTTCTGCAGATTGTTAAATGGTGTTTTCGTGATCAGCAAATATTTAAGATGGGTATTACTATGAATTTTTGTATGAAAGCAGCCTGGCAGGTTTTAATAGAACATAGAATTGACGTTTCTCCGTCAGATTACAACAATATCTCATTTTTGCCAAAATTGTGGCCTGGCTGCTTTCTGCATAACTACGTTCAATTGTTACCCTTTGTGCTATGCATAAAAATCTTGTCTTTAAAAAAAAAGGTAAGTTTATCAATTACAAATAATATGGACTAGCGACACCTCTGATTGCAACATTAAGGTTGTCGATCATCTCTGGTTATGAAAATCTCATTATGCTTATTAAATAATATATTACAGTTGGAATCAGCCCTGAGCATGAGCCAGTCTTCCTCCTACTCCACCGAGGAAGGTTTCAGCTATGGCAGCGCCCCTCCACCGGAGCCCGTGCACTCCGGGGGCATGATGGCTACAAGAAAGCTGCATGCCCTGCCCTCCCTGGGACTCACCTTCGAAGATAGAGAAGCCCTGGCCAAACATAAGCGAAAATTTTTACTAGAACAGTAAGTTGGTATCTTATGATTTCAGAATTTCACGGCCAAAAGTACTATTGTGATTAAATTTTGGGTTAATATGCCGTGTTGCGCTTACTCTTTATTGAGCTAACGTTTCGGACAGCATTACAGTGTCCAACATCTGCCCTGATGAGGGACACTGTAATGCCCACAAAATAATCACGATATGGAGGAAGTATTTTCTTTTTTTACATAAGTCTATTCCTCACATAAATATGCATTTAACCCATATGCTGCTGACCACTAAACGATGATTGTACCTCCCTACACACTGTTAATGTTTTTAAAATAGCATTAGTAAACATACGCTTTGAATTGGCAGCCTTAGTTAACCCTTCAGTTGCATTAATTTTTTTTTAGAGTTTCATGAGCAGTGTTCTTAACTAAGTGTTAATAATACGAGTACGTGGAGTAATATATCATTCTATGAAACTTATATATCATTCTATGGTCGAATCCATACTAAGATATGGAATTCGAACTTGGGGACACTCGAGCATAATTAATATTAAATAAATTCAAAATTTACAAACTGCTATAATTAAAAAAAACTGTTAAACCTAGCATTTACAAACAAAGAAACAATTTTAAATTACTGTATGGGTCTGAGGGCACACTTCCAATTAAAGGGCTTCTCTGGTACATTATAATTATGGATAATTCGGGAGAAAGTGCGTATAAAAAGTTGTTGGTGCATAGTCACACAACAAGATTTACCGAAAACAAAGGCCTAAAAATACCACGAATCAAATAAGTATGTTAGCAGAACGCTTGAATATATGATATCTTTGATTTATAACGTATTGAATCAAAACATTAATTAAAAAAATAATGAAGAACCCTGCCCTAAACTGACAAAAAAGTGGTTAATAAATGAACAGCACATTTATCTATCCTAAATCTTATATTATGTATTAATATTGTAACTTAAGGTATTTTGTGTTATGTAATAATATTAAATGGTAGAACCTACAGGCAAACTGATCTGTCACAGCTTTGTGGGACTACCCATATTTTATATTGTATTTGATCATTCAAATTAATAAATAAAAATTTAAAAATAAATAAAAAAAAAGAACGTACTTAATAATATTTATAATTGTTATAACATTTTTGATTTACGGTGCTCCAGATTTTATGTCCGGGTTGAATCTTTCCCAAATAAAAGACTAAACCCTTCCACACACTTTTCCACAAATGAATATCTAGTAAATTCACACAATGTAAGTGCACTATATAAGTATAATAAATACAAAACAATACAAGAACAATACGTCAATCCACCAGAAACATAATGAGAAAATATTTCACCGACTCCAGATATTTTCATATCAGAGGGTTCAGCTCTGATGAAATCCTAACTGGTCCGATAAATCCTACTGACCCCTCAATATAAATATTTAAAAAATCTTTCGTAATCCTACATGTATTTAAAATGACCGACTTTTGCATTTTTATGTACAAATTTTTTGACAAATCTAATACGCCTAAATTTTGAATGAGAGAGCTAGGTATAATGCCAGTAGCCGAAATAACAAATGGTAATATTTTTATAGTCTGAGAATGCCAAATTCTTTTAATCTCATTTCCTAAATCTGTATATTTTCTTATTTTTTCAGAAACAGTTTTCTGAATATTACAAGAATTTGGAATAGCAACATCAATGATATAAGTTATTTTCTTAATTTTGTCATGTAAAACTATATCGGGTCTATTATGACTAATTATTACTATTTTTTTGCTAAAAAAAATTAACTGACTGAGCAAGTGGCAGGGACACAAGTCATGTTCCCCATGCTTTCCAATCACAAATAAAATTGTTTCTACTTTTCTCGTGGGGTTGCAACCGACTTAGTGCGAATAACCTTAAGTAGGTGTACTGAATAGTCTCCATGCATCTAAAAGACTGCCCAATCACCATGAAGCAGTCACTAATACACCTAAACAATTGTATTACCTAAAGTTTAATCCTCTTACTACACACACTAAACCGATTACATCCGTAAGTGGAAACTGTTCTACTTTGTGTACATAATACTTTTTTTGAATAGGTCCAAACGCGAATTCAGCAGAGAGCAAAGTGAAGATTCTCTGTCCACTTCCATTGCCCGTTGTGAATCTGGCCATAACCACGAGGATGCGAGTCTGAGGTGCGAGGGAAGCACGGATATAGACAGGGAGCTCTCATCTTTACATCTGTCCCAGTCTATCGATAGCAACATAGAATGTAGCCTAGTGGCCACTGGACCAGACCCTTATGATAAACTCAAAGTAGAAATGGGCAAGTTGCATTTTTTTAATCTTTACACAACTTATTTAAATTTTAGACATACACATTACATTTTACTACAAGTGGTAAGGTAGGTATGTTAAATGAAACATATTTAAAGTACCTATTATGTATGTCCATACAATGTCTTGTAATTTTGTCAGGGAAGAGAATTGTTCTTAATCTGAACTAATGATGTAGGTATGAGTAATAACAATAAAAAAATAACATAAATAAGTACACTTTGAAAACATAAATATTGATATTATTATTAAAAATTTGGAAATAAGAACTATTAATGAATTCGTGATGTGACATCACAATATCTTGTTGTCATGGAAATGAAAACATTGATAATTTAAATACCAAAGCAGAATCGCGGTTAATACCTGAAAAATCCAAAGACGTTTATAAAAAGAATATGAAAGGTTCATAACATGGATGGAGGAGCAAAATGTAGTAGATGTAGATGAACGAGTAGTGCTTGCTTACCTTCAGAAAATGTCGGAACAGTACAAAGCATCGACTATATATTAATAATTAGAATGTAAACGATGTAAAAAAGAATGTAAACTTTGAATAAAATTTTTGAAACATTTGTAATGTTTTATTTGACGTTTAAAATATTCCTGTCAGATTTATAGTTAAAAGTTGACATTTAGACTTCACATTTTGTTGATTTGTTGATGTTGCCATGGTAACTTTAAAAAACGCGCGTTCCATAAAGTGCGATTTAAACACGCTAGAGCGTACTTTAAATGAGTAAAAAAGGGCACCAATAAAAAAAAAATACATAATTCACATCTAGCAAAAAAAAATTGTTTTGTATGTTACCAAAGAATCATGAAAAATGCCTAATAGTAATTTTTCAGTTTATTGTTGAGTTATTTGTTGCATTGTTGGTTTCTATGTGAAGAAGCGTGGATGACTAGTTGGAACATTTAAACCAATGACGGATATCTATTTTATTATGTAGTAGATTATGTAGAAACAATAGATCTGACAATGTACATAATATGTCTTATTAATTTGTAAAGTTAACATTATATGTAGTTTTGTTTTATTTCTTGAATAAATGTTTCAAAAATATATTCTATATACTTTCTACTACATCTAAATTTGACTTTGTGCACAAAGACTTATTCACTATAACTTATTCTGAAAAGGGTGACGTATCAATCTTGATTTATTTGATTACTAATCGGGATCCACCAGCCTATCGACCACCTCTTTACATATATGTGCAGGCAAATCTTTTTTTTTTTTTTTAAAAGAAAGACAAACATTCCCGGGATACGAATAACCCAACAATGTTTGAAAATCTCCTACTACCACCACAGAAAGCCGAAAACGTTGCATGTGTTGTGATGGAGGACTTAGCCAGCTGAGGAATCGAACACGCGACGCCTGGGTGGGACCCAAGCGCCATGCCCACTCAACCACTGACCGATTTTAAAGAGATTCTTGCTTAAATAGTGGTGTGCTGTTTCGTAGGACTGCTGTGGAATAAGAGTGGGGGGGGGGGGGATTTAGAACTGTTCATACTGTTATGGCCCCACGTTGGGCGCCAATTGTTATGACCACCGATGTTAGCTTCACAAACCAACACCAGCTCCGGGGCCAAGGGGGCCCTAACATGTCCCAGGCTAGCTCTCAGCGGAGACAATGATACCCTCTGTATCGAACGTGTCGACGAAAGCGTATGACAACCCTGAGAATTCAAGAATGGAATTTACGCTTCCACATAATACCGTGCCGCTGCGCGTTACCCCTTCCAATAACCTACGAAACAAAGGGAGTGCTCTCATTGGCCAACGAAACACTGTGCATTTGGAATGATGTCTACAATGCTATTACATTCTACAATTAACTTATCAATTGAAAACATAAACGCAATTGATAATAAATACATGCTGCAGCATCATTGGACTCGAAAACACATCTGAATAACCACGTAATACTTCCACCAGGGACCCCAGACAGCAATGATCAAAATCAAGGAAATGATTGAGTATTTACGTTATCCCCACCCTGCTACCAGACGCGGCGCCATTGGTCAATGCTGAACAAAGGAAATGTTTGAATCGTAAATATTTACGACAGCCAATTTACATTCCGAAAAACTCGGAGCTAAATTTCGGGAAATCGGGAATAATTTGAATCAAGAAATATATATCATCACCTAAAAATAGGTATATACTACAATAAAACCTCAAAAAACTGTCGTCTACCAGTGATTATTGCACTTTAAGAAAATATTTACTTCTAGATATTGTATCTTGTATCACATTTGTAAACTTGTACCTTTTCTTGTTGAAACAATAAAAATTATGTGAGACTTCGGTTTATTGGAACAGGACTGTCTTGGCAAAGGTTATCACACGGATTTTTAACACATCTGCTCGAAAATCATAGCGATTGGGAAAAATACGTAAACGCAAGCACCCTTCAGAAACAGGGAGGTTCTGTGTTCCAAAAGTCCAACCCGGATTTGCCCTATAAAACAAACGGCAAACCGGTAGGAAATCAGTTCAAAAACTACCAGCCAAGAAGTAACAAGTCTCCAAGAAACTGAAGTCTCCAAGTTCTAACCTACTTAAAAAGTGTTTTTAATCAGTATTAAATTCTGTTCTACCTTTCTCCCAGTATCCCATTATCCTGACCCCAACAGTCTCCAAAAGTCTCCAAAGTGCAAATCAATATTAAATTAAGTAACTAAATTCAGTTTTGGCCATTATAACTAGAATCAATTTTCAATGTTTTACAACAGTAATAGATTCAGTTTTGCTAATTTAACTTAGAGTCATTAATCCAGAAGTAAAAGACATTAGCGTGCCAAGTTGTGTCCAGCTCCCTATTTTGCAATTTATGTACAAACGTCTAGTACATTTGGTCCTTCGTGCCGGATCTACACATAACACGCCTTCAGTCTTACCCAGTGGAAATGCCGTCTCTTCGCAGTGGCCGTAAGACCCCGACATCTTCTGATACATCGCTGTCTAAATCTAAACCTGACGCCCCGGGGACAAGCCGAAATATGCCAGTGGCGCCCCGACGGACCCCGGGCCCACACACCGTAGACACCGATGAGACGCCATCTAGAGGACCCCGCCAGGTCCACGATCTATCTAGTGCGAGCCCAGCCAGGAACTCTGATCTCATCACGCTTGACCGACCTGCTCCAGAATCTGTCTCCGAGAGCCTCCACGAATCCAACAGCAAAAGCAGCGAAACAACTTCTGAATCAACTGAAGACTCCCTGCGATTACTGCGCCGAGAGATGCGCATTCGGGACAGACGTCACGCCAAGCAGACAGCCAATCTGCTCGCAGCCCTGAACGCTGCGACACGCCAAGCAGTCAGCCAACCTGCCCAGGAGCCAGCACCAACCAGCCCGACCCTGCGAGCCAACCTCAGTCAGGCAGTAATTCAAGTCCAGGCACCAACCGGCCCGTTTACTAACGAGTTCGCAACGAGATATGCCACTCAAGTACACACGTCAGACGGTCCGTCAACCGGAGAGTTTGCAACTAGATATGCAACAACTCAAGTGCCCGCACCAACCGGCCCTTCTGCTAATGAGTTCGCAACGAGATATGCCACTCAAGTACACACGTCAGACGGCCCGTCAACCGGAGAGTTTGCAACTAGATATGCAACAACTCAAGTGCCCGCACCAACCGGCCCTTCTGCTAATGAGTTCGCAACGAGATATGCCACTCAAGTAAACAAGCCAGCCGGAGAGTTTGCAACGAGATATGCAACAACTCAAGTGCACGCACCGACCGGCCCTTCTACTAATGAGTTCGCAACGAGATATGCCACTCAAGTAAAAAGGCCAGCCGGAGAGTTTGCAACGAGATATGCAACTACTCAAATGCACACACCAGTCGGTCAGCCTACCAATGAATTTACAGTAACCGATCCAACTGGATATGCCGCCACCCAAGGCTACACACTACTGACGGGCCCTGCAAAGAACATCCCTACGGCCGAATACAGCCATCTCGGACCCGAGCGCCCACTTTACAATACAACGGGGTACCAGCAACAGCCAGCCTCCTCCGGCCAGGATTCCCCATTGTTTACACCACCGCATACAGCCAACGAGACAGCACGGCACACCCGAGAATGGTTGCAGCACGGCAACGACCCACTGGCCCAGATCGCCTCTGTGATGGCAGAGGCGCTCCGCTCCTCCAGAACGCAAGATAGCCCTCGCACATTAGAAGATGACTCAAGAATGGCAGCCCTAATCGCCAGGCAATCCACAGCAAAAGATTTGCCTACCTTCTCCGGAGACCCCCTCGAGTGGCCTACCTGGAAGGCACAGTACGCTCAATCCACCGCCACCTGCCAATTGACTCCGAGCGAAAATCTCATCCGGCTGCAGCGTGCCCTCAAAGGCAAGGCGCGAGATACCGTGGGTCCCCTACTAATGGATCCTGCGCAAGTCCCAGAGATCATCAGCGTCCTCGAGCAGCGATACGGCAGCGCTAACTCCATAGCAAAATTTATGCTAGACAAGGTTAAAAAGCTACCTTACCTCACGACCGAGGTATCACTCGAGGACCTGGCAGATTTCTCCGGGACGGTGCAAAACCTGGTGGCATCCCTCCGGATCTTAAAAACCGAAGGTTATCTCACCAATCCTGCATTACTGAACGACGTCACTGACAAAATGCCGAGTTCCCTGCGGCTGGCATGGCTAATCGAGATCCGCAAACAACATGCCCCGGCCACCATAACCCAGCTCGCTGCCTTTCTGAAAGAGGTATCAAACGCAATTCCAAACAGCGGGATGGTGGACCACATACGATCCCGACCACGCCGTGAACAAATACATGCCGGGTACCAGGAGGAAGAAGATAGTGATCGCATGCGACTTCTACCGAGCCATGAGCAAATACATGCCGGACATCAAGAAGAAATCGGGGACGGCCCAAAAGAAAAGATCGCCCCGATGAAACGCAAAATGAATGAGGCACATACTTACCCTGGACCAAGCCGAAAAAGAAAAACAGCCGACGAAAGCTGCGCCCAATGTGGCGGCGATCATAAAACCCGCGAATGCAAAGAATTCGCAGCCAAAGATGTTGAACTTCGATGGGAAACTGTACGCATGGGAAGGTTATGCCGCAAGTGCTTAGAAAAACACCACTCACGAAGCTGCAAAATAAACCAATGGTGCAAAGTAGGGGATTGCCGATCCCCACACCACCCCCTGCTACATAATCCCGAGTTCGTACGAAAAAGCACCGTGGAAAATGTCAACTTGTGACGCCAGGACTCCGGACAGAGAGTACTGTTAAAAATTGCGCCAGTAATATTAAGCGCTCCCAACAAAGAAGAAGTGTCAGTGTTTGCTCTCCTGGACGAAGGATCCACAGTAACACTTGTTGACACTGACACCGCAATACAAGTCGGAGCAAACGGCCCAGTTCACGGACTGCGAATCCACGGTGCCAAAGGAATGTGCACCTCTGACAATCTCTCCCAACGAGTGAGACTAAGAATACGAGGTGCGGGCAACAGTAATACATACCACATCTCTGCCAGCACAATAAGCAACCTCAACCTGCCGGAGCAACAGATCCAAGGAAGGTCTGTCGTCCCGAAGCTGCTAATAGGCCAAGACAACGCTCACCTAATTGTGTCAAGGGAAGTTCGTGAATGCAATGATACTACGCGAATAGCATCACGCACCGCACTAGGATGGATCGCTCATGGGGGAGTCAACCCCAGAGATAATAACACGACTACCACTTTGGCACTACAATCAGAAACGGCCGCAGACATACAATTGAGGGAGCTAGTAAAAACCAACTTCGCCATCGACTCGCTCGGAGTAACATCAGCCACCAGAGTCAATGCAAGCGAACAACAGGCCATTGCACTTATGAATGCAACTACCCGTCCTCTTCCTACAGGGAAGTGGGAAACTGGTCTACTATGGCGCAATCCAGAAGTCTCGCTACCTGACAATCGGCAGTGTGTGCTGAAGCGACTTCTGTCTCTGGAGAAAAAGCTAGCAAAAGACAAAAATCTAGCAGTGGCCTACAATGACAAAATAAGTCAACTTCTCAACAAAGGCTATGCCAAGAAGCTATCAGGCCATGAAGCTTCCACCACCACACCTCGCAAATGGTACCTGCCTCACTTCGCAGTAATCAACCCAAATAAGCCAGGAAAAATCAGAGTGGTATTCGATGCTGCAAGCCGATGCCGAGGAACCTCCCTCAATGATCAGCTGCTTACTGGTCCTGACCTGCTGTCCTCCCTCCTGGGGAATATAATACGCTTCCGGGAAGGAAACATCGCCATTGCTGCAGACATCAAAGAAATGTTCCTGCAAATAAAAATAAGGCGAGAAGACCAGCCGTCCCAGCTTTTCCTGTGGAGGACATCACCCCATCATGAACCAGACACCTATCAAATGTCATCAATGATGTTCGGAGCCACCTGCTCCCCAAGCAGTGCCCAATTCGTCCGAAATAAAGTGGCCGAAACATTCGAGCACGAGTACCCGGCCGCCGCAAAAGCCGTACGCACCAAGTTCTACATGGACGACTACCTAGATGCAACAGACACACCCAATGAAGCTGCTACACTAGCCCAAAGTGTAAGTGCCCTCCTCGCGAAAGGAGGGTTCCACTTGACAAATTGGGCGTCTAATAGCTCGGTGGCCCTAGCTGGCGTACCCATAGAAGACCGTGCCAGCTCCGCGATACAGATCAGCAGTGGAGGTCCAGAGACAGAACGAGTGCTTGGTTTGATCTGGGACCCCACCACAGACCGCTTCCTGTACTCATTTCGCGAGGCGATCTCCCCCGACACGGCCACACAACCTACCAAGCGGCAACTATTATCCATAGTAATGAAGATCTTTGACCCAGTCGGCTTCGTTGCCTGCCTTACCATCAGATCTAAGATGCTACTGCAAGCAGTGTGGCGCTCAAGCGTCGGCTGGGACGAACCCATTACCCCCGAACACGCCCAGAGATGGACAGACTGGCTGAGCCTGCTGCACACAAACAGCATCTCAATCCCGAGACGTTGCCTCTCAAACAAACAGAACAACGTAACTCTACACCTCTTCTGCGACGCATCGGAGCAAGCTTGCTGTGCCGTGGCCTACTTCACCGAAGAAATAAATGGATCCTTACGAGTAACATTCCTTGCAAGTAAATGCAAGGTAGCACCACTGAAGCCTCTCTCCATTCCACGCCTCGAGCTTCAAGCCGCCCTCATAGCAGCGAGACTAGCCCAGACGATCCAAAAGGAAAGCAAAGCCCTGATATCCCGCACCTGCTTCTGGACAGACTCCACAACTGTACTATGCTGGTTACGCACCGACCCACGCGCCTACTCAACCTTTGTGGCAAACCGATTGGGCGAAATAGACGAACTAACCAACATACCCGACTGGAAATGGGTACCCACAAAACTCAATCCAGCTGATATAGGAACACGAGACTTAGAGGTGCCAGACCTAACACCAGAAGGAAGGTGGTTTACCGGCCCAGCCTTTCTCACTTCCCCGGAGGGTGCATGGCCGAAAGAACGGGCACCCGCCCACAGGCCTGACGACCTAACACTAGAAGTCAAACCTCACTACGTTGGCCTTGTGTCCACCAAGGGCGAAGCACTCCCATCAGTAGAGCGGTTCTCCTCATGGCACCGGCTAATCCGCTCCACAGCTTGGATCCTCCGTTTTATCAGACGATGCAAGATGGGGCCCAACAAACCATTAGAAGGCCCACTACTAGCCGAGGAGATAAAAGCAGCAGAACAAAAATGGATCAAAAGGTCCCAGGAAAACGCTTTCACAACTGATCTACACACCATCCGACAAGGTCAAAAACTACCTACTGGCAGTCGCCTCAACTCGCTGAACCCCTTCTTTGGACCAGACGACCTTCTACGAATGGGGACCCGACTACGAGCCTTGGAAAGAACAAAGAGTGTGGCCCGAACCCCCATAATACTGGACGGCGACGAACCCTACACTCGGCTCCTAATCAGCCACTACCACAAAAAGGCGGATCATCCTAGTACTGAGAAAACAATTGCAGAAATACGCAATCATTTCTTCATAATACGAATACGCACAACAATCAGGAAACTAACGCACGTCTGCCCCACTTGCTTCATACGACGCAGCAAACCGACTCCACCTCTGATGGGCGCATTACCACCACCCCGCCTGATGCATCACGTCCGTCCATTCACACACTGCGGGCTTGACTATTTCGGCCCTATGGCTATCACGGTCGGTAGGCATCGAGAAAAACGATACGGAGCCATCTTCACCTGCCTCTCAACGCGCGCCATTCACCTAGAACTAGCCGCTTCACTGACTGCCGACTCGGCCATCATGGCCCTTCAAAGAATGACCGCCCGCAGAGGACAACCCACAGCCATGTACTCGGATAACGGAACAAATTTTCACGGAGCTGACACCGAGATGAGGGACGCCCTGCTGTCAATAAGTCAAGACGCCAGAATGATTGACGCAATAGCTACCCAGGGCATCGAGTGGCACTTTATACCACCGCTGAGTCCCCACATGGGGGGAGCTTGGGAGAGACTAGTACGATCAGTAAAGAAAGCCCTAAGCGCAACACTCAAAGAAAGAGCACCAAAAGAAGAAACTCTACGCACAGCACTTGCAGAAGCCGAGTTTGTGGTAAATAACCGACCACTCACCCATATTTCAGTCGACCCGCGTGATGAAGAACCTCTAACACCCAACCACTTTTTGCTGGGATCGGCTGGGAAGCGCCCCCAATTATCCTTCTACGACAAAAAAGAAGAGGAAGTATGCCTACGCCGCCAGTGGCGCATCGGACAACAACTTGCAGACACCTTCTGGAGGCGATGGCTGCACGAATACCTACCTACCATGGCTGCCCGACAAAAATGGCACCATCCAACTACACCAATTAAGAAGGATGACCTAGTGATCATCATGGACCCAGCACTGCCTCGAAACAGTTGGCCACGTGGCCGTATCCTCGAAGCAACACCTGCAGCTGATGGACAGGTCAGAACTGCTCGGATCCAAACCAGTACTGGGATATACGTAAGGCCGGCAGTCAAAATCGCCGTCATCCTGCCTGCCACACCAACAACTAACGAAACTGTACCAGTTGCGAAGACACCCGATTCAGAACTCAGACATCGGAAAAGGACACGCCCGACGAAGTAGCTGAGCACAGTCGAGACTGCACTGGGGGGAGTGTATCGAACGTGTCGACGAAAGCGTATGACAACCCTGAGAATTCAAGAATGGAATTTACGCTTCCACATAATACCGTGCCGCTGCGCGTTACCCCTTCCAATAACCTACGAAACAAAGGGAGTGCTCTCATTGGCCAACGAAACACTGTGCATTTGGAATGATGTCTACAATGCTATTACATTCTACAATTAACTTATCAATTGAAAACATAAACGCAATTGATAATAAATACATGCTGCAGCATCATTGGACTCGAAAACACATCTGAATAACCACGTAATACTTCCACCAGGGACCCCAGACAGCAATGATCAAAATCAAGGAAATGATTGAGTATTTACGTTATCCCCACCCTGCTACCAGACGCGGCGCCATTGGTCAATGCTGAACAAAGGAAATGTTTGAATCGTAAATATTTACGACAGCCAATTTACATTCCGAAAAACTCGGAGCTAAATTTCGGGAAATCGGGAATAATTTGAATCAAGAAATATATATCATCACCTAAAAATAGGTATATACTACAATAAAACCTCAAAAAACTGTCGTCTACCAGTGATTATTGCACTTTAAGAAAATATTTACTTCTAGATATTGTATCTTGTATCACATTTGTAAACTTGTACCTTTTCTTGTTGAAACAATAAAAATTATGTGAGACTTCGGTTTATTGGAACAGGACTGTCTTGGCAAAGGTTATCACACGGATTTTTAACACATCTGCTCGAAAATCATAGCGATTGGGAAAAATACGTAAACGCAAGCACCCTTCAGAAACAGGGAGGTTCTGTGTTCCAAAAGTCCAACCCGGATTTGCCCTATAAAACAAACGGCAAACCGGTAGGAAATCAGTTCAAAAACTACCAGCCAAGAAGTAACAAGTCTCCAAGAAACTGAAGTCTCCAAGTTCTAACCTACTTAAAAAGTGTTTTTAATCAGTATTAAATTCTGTTCTACCTTTCTCCCAGTATCCCATTATCCTGACCCCAACAGTCTCCAAAAGTCTCCAAAGTGCAAATCAATATTAAATTAAGTAACTAAATTCAGTTTTGGCCATTATAACTAGAATCAATTTTCAATGTTTTACAACAGTAATAGATTCAGTTTTGCTAATTTAACTTAGAGTCATTAATCCAGAAGTAAAAGACATTAGCGTGCCAAGTTGTGTCCAGCTCCCTATTTTGCAATTTATGTACAAACGTCTAGTACACCCTCTATTTAGGGTGTAGGTCGCACGTGGCTACAGAATTTCTCCTTACCCTTCCGGCGTCTGGCGGGATACACTCTAGTCAATAACCTTCCTGCCGTGGCAGAATAATAACAAGATTGAATTAATAGGTCATGTATTGTAAGTTCAAAACACAGTACATAGGTCTCTACAGTACAATTCAATACAAGAAATGCAAATTACACAAACCTAGCTAAAGTGTTTAACTCTCATTATATCTCTGAAACGAAACTCTCCGAGTGGTGATTCTCGCGTGGCCCTACAATTCACCGTTGCGGACACATTTAAAAGAGGAAATCAATTATACAGCTTACATGTGGGATTCGCAGGGTCCTCGTCTTCTTTGGAGCTCAACCAGGGCACCTCCCGAGTTAGAACAAACCGAAGTTATCACAGGCACGGCGTATGCCGGCTCCAGCCCGTAAGTTATTTCAATAAACATCGCGGGATACATTTGAATTCGGAGCGGTCGCCCGATACCGCCCGCGTAGGTGTGCTCGTAAGGGCGCCCAGTTCTCGACTGCTGGCGGCGGTGGAATCGGCGAGTCGCAGGGCAAGCGGAAGGGAAGCTGGGAACAGGAAACAGGGGGGAGAGAGGGGAGACCGTTTTGTGTGGGCTTGTCCCGCGCTCTCGTTGCCGTTATGGGATCTGAATCTACCTGCTACAGGGCGTACCATAACACTACATAAACCATAAATACATTCAAATGTGCGTTCTTTAAAACGTTTTGGCTATACCTAATGCATAATATTATATGTTTATCTCCCATCAACATTGGAAGTAAAAAATTAAAACACATAATTCTACTAATGAAATAGATAAGTAGACACATACATTTTGTTTTAATTTATAAATTTATCTTACAGAGGTCCCGAGCAGTGGCTCTGCAAGCGATCTTGATGGCTATGGTCCGAGTACTAGTTTAGATTCTTCCGATAAAGATGGAAAAAAGTTTTGGGTTCGGTCAGGTAAATATATATGATTACTTTTTCTGCCATATTGTTAGAACTGTTTTTCCTCCTTCACATAATCCGAGCCTCTTCAAGACACGCATTAATAAATCCCTTCCTTAAGCCCCTACCTTAAACCGCCTAACGCTGGCGCCCAATCGGATGGCGACGTAGTTCCCCTATATTTACACTGTACAGGCAGGGGAACTCTTGTTAGATTCAGCAGGTTCTTTATTGTTCTTATCCAATAAAGCCTCTCAAAAGTTATAGTTAATGGGTCTCGTCCCGAGACATCTTTCTGAGGCATTTGTGACCTAGAACCTCCTCCACAGTGATCGTTTTTCTTGCTGTCATTTACCATAAAACTTCATAGGGCTTGATCTAGATGAGGCTACATGAGTAACGGCGAAATGAGACTGGTGCATGTAGATTGTTGATCTCTCTCGAACTAGGGCTCTTTTGATGCTGCCCTCCAGTGTGCAGAGCAGGCATTAATGCCATAATAGCTGTGATGTAACTGATTGAACATTTGTTATTATGTATGTGTTAACTATAATGTTTTGTTTGCAGGGTCGGAGGGTTCCGTCCAATCATGGGCTTCCAGTCTAAGTTTAGACAGTCAGTCGGATGAGGCCACTGTTGAGTTTATGAGGCATTTTGTCTCGCAATTGTTCAGAGACAGTGGAGTAATTCAGTTAGATCAAAAGGCTAAGTTTGGACAACTTTGTCAGGTAAAATTTCTTAATTTAAAATTTTCATTTACAATCTCTGTAGCCCATATTAACAAGAAAATACCTGTTGTTCACCAGTGTACTTTTTTTCTGTGTATTTCTATTAATCTTAACAAGAATATTTTTTTATGTATAATCATTATGCACGTTACACCTTTTTTGAGAGCAATGCTCATGTAAAAAAGGCGGAGAAATGTAGGAAAATAGTGTTCTTATATAAAGTTTTCAGAAAGAGCAAGTAAAAAAATATACATAGTACATATTTTCTACTATTTGTTAAATTATAACAAATAGTAAAATATATATAATATACATAAAATATATATAATACATATTTTCTACTATTTGTAGAAAAAATTGTAGAAAAATAGTAGAAAATAATAGATGTGCAAGAGAAACGAAAAAATAATACAATAGCTAATATTATTATTTTTTTGTATTTCTTGGGCATTAACTATGTAACAATTTCTAGACATTTTGTTTTGAAGAGTTTTAATTTTCAATGTACATTTGTTACTTAAATTTTAAATTTTCTGCGACCGGTTTCGACACATCCGTGTCATTCACGAGCAAACTTAAAAGTTTTAAGTTTGCTCGTGAATGACATGGATGTGTCGAAACCGGTTGCAGAAAATTTAAAATGTAAGTAACAAATGTACATTGAAAATTAAAACTCTTCAAAACAAAATATTATTATTGTATTGTTAAGGATATTATTAAAAAATCATTACTCTATATAACTAGATTCTGGGGAAACTACGTATGGTTGATTTTATACTTTTTTAAAAATCATAAAAACCACGGTCGGATCTGCCATTCATTAAAAAATTGGAGAATGTTATTGAAATCATTCGGGACATTTTAAAATATCCTAGAAAAGACGCAGAAAACTTTGTTTAATTCACTACAAGTTTTTCTGCATCATAATTGATTTGGTGGTGTTTATGAGTAATCTGAGTAATGTACCAGATAGAGGATAGAGGGTACACTTTTACATACAACTACATAATCAACCAAATTTAGATTTTTCGCAGATGTTTGAATAATCAACTGGACAATCGACATATTTAATATTTTCACTTGTTTGAAATATTCTCGATTGCTATTAGTTATTATGTACTTCCTATTATGTTCTTTGCCATATAAATGTTTCTATGACATGTAATAAAAAATAAAATAAATATAAATATAAAAAATAAAACCCGCGAGAATCTTATACCGTAACAAAGGTTTAAATTGATTTGTTTACAAACATTTCTTACAGTATGACGTTGATGGAAATCCAGTTCACAAAGTCAAGGCTCCTGACCGCAAATAATCTCTATAATTTTTTTAATGTTTCCAGAATGAGACAGGACGACTGTGGTTTTCGAGGTTTGTGAATGCCCAAAGAGGAAGGTCAAGACGTGTTAGTGAACCTACATTTTACTCCCTGATACAATATTTCGCCATCGTCCTGTTCGAATGCGCCGAGGCTGATGATTTCTCTCCCGCAAAGTCCCTCATGAACATGTGCTTCACATTTTATTTGGAAGGTATGAAAAGAAAATTGTTTCTTACTTTGTCTATTGCCAATGAAAAAATGTAATTTATTTTATTAAAGTGATACTTCTTTAGCACCATTGTGATTTGAAACTCGATGAAACAGAAATGACACTAAAAAGAGACAAACACATACGTCTATAGGATTTTACCTGCGAGAGAATGAGATAGAATGAAACTTTGCCGCATTGGCCGCTCTGATTATGAGCTCACTTTTCAAGGCTCCTATTTGTTGAGATTGTGTGTTAAAGGTGTGAACTGCACTCGATTTTTTAAAATTAATTGAATGCGTACAATACATAGCTTGCATTATATTCCTGAAAGGTAAGACACTTATTGTGGGATCATTAATAGTTACAGTACATTTTGCTATATAATTAAAACTAGCAATACATATTTTGTCATACCTGCTGGTTCAGTCATCCCAATAGACTAATAGACTATAATACCATCAGATAGTTTTACACAGGGGTAGGCAGAGAAGATGGACCGCCGAACTTCTTGTTTTATTTATTTATAAAATTTTGGGAAAGTTGACATCAAATCAATTAGCATGCATACAATAATAAAAATACGTTGTTTAGCCAATTATGAACTTTCCATTGCTGATAGTGATAGTTAGAAGTGTGGCAATATGTAAATTATTTTTAATTAAGTAGGTACCTACAATATAAAATGTGGAGGGGACATAGTTTTAGGATAGATAAAGAAGGACTGGAATAGATTGGAAGGTAGATTGCATAAATATACCAAACGACCCACGTAGATTGAGTCATCTAGTTTGTAGTGGAATATTCTTTTTGTCCCGTGTGGTCGAGTTAAAAATCTCAACGAGGTAATATTTTGAAGATCTGTAGATAAAGGAGTTCTGTTTAGAATTGGTAATGAGAATAAGGAGATGAAATTAATACTAAAAACTAAATATATCCATAAATGTTTTTAATATGTATTTCGAAAAAACCATAGTCAAAATTACTCAATCCTCAAATCTAGAATCATAATATTTTACATCAAAAATTAAAAAAAATAGATAACCTCTTTCAAGATTTTTTGATTAGTTATCGTAAATATTATTATTATTATTGTATTTATTCATTTTTATTATTTCCTGTAAAGTTTTCGTTTTGTGGCTTGAAGGGTTTTACCAAACCACTGTCGATTTCTAAGTAAATGATTTATAAGTTTGTAAACAAATGAACATGTAATTTGCTTACCACAGTGATCGCCAAAATAATTGAATAATATGAAAGAGATCACATTTGTTCTACGGGAAGTCTGATTGTCAAGCGTGTAGGTGGTCACCAACAGGTGGTAACATGGTTTTCCAGATGGTTCATAATATAATAAGTTTAGTGTTGACCTTCGACCAAGATATCATACGTCAATGGTGTCGACTGATTTAGATGGTTTTTGGGAAAAGATAAAATGGGGACAGGAGGGCGAGTGTAATAGAAATAGGTAAAGGGAGGGGGGAAATTGGGTGGGGAGAAGCATGATGGAATGAAATAAATTAAGACATGAAGAAGAAGCAGATGGAATCAGACAATTTTCTTCATGCCCTCTTCTTTAAAAATGGATATGGGTGGCGAAGTCGGAATTTTTTCATACATATTCAGTTTTGTATCCAAGTGAATTTGTAGCTCTTTTCTTAACCCGTTTAATCACAGGAGACCATATTTGTCCCAACGGACATAGGTCACATATAAAACGCTGTAACTCCCTTACTTTCATAGTGAGAAATATGTTTTAATCGGTTTTAGAAAGGGAAAACACCACGCTTTATATTCCAATTTAAAAAATAGCCATCAAAAAAGTAAAATGTACACTTTTATGTATACAAAGTTTTGAATCGCAAATTGAAAAAAAATTGGGAATTTTTTATAAATTATTTTTACATAGAGCCACAAAAAAGTAAGGATACAATATGTGTTTGTTATACATTTGTCTAATAAAATATGTATGTGTTTTTATTTTTTTTTATTATCAGTAACTTAGTTAGAAAAACGTAAAATGAGCTATTTTGAAAAAAATTGTATATTTGTATGCAAAATTTTTAAAATTAAAAAAATATATGTTTATTTCGAATTATATAATTTGAAAGCTTATTTCATCACCTTTCTAAAACAGTTTTTAGTTTATGAATGTGCTCAGAAATATTCCAAATATTTGCATTTTATTGTAAAGCGAAAATATTTTGACCATCTGAAAAAAATGGCAAATTTTTGAAGGGTTAAGCAAGCCCCTTGGCTCAAAAAAGGAGGTTTTTATTGGAGCTAGTTAGGTGGTCGTTGAGAAAACTCTTTCTTTCGGCACCGGGGTAATTCAAATCTTTAATAGATGCCGCAGTAGACATTTCTTTTGACCTGTATTGATATTGTTTTATTATGATAATTTTAAAAAATATGTTCTGCATTGGCTATTCATAAGAGAGCCAACTTTATTTTGATTGAACAATGTTGGAGACACCTTTATGCACGGTTTGTTACTAATAATGGTTCTCCCTTATACGCAATATTAATTTACTGATGTATTCCAAATATTACATATATTAATTGAATGAATGTGTAGCTTAATTAATTTTATTATTCTAGTTGACGTGCCGGGCTGTGAGCCCTATAAAGAATATCTTTACACTTACTTGAGAGACCAACCTATTTGGCATTCCCTCAGATTCTGGAATGCCGCTTTCTTTGATGCATTGCAATGTGAAAGGATTCACAGACCGATTGCCACTAAAGATGATGTGACATCCAATAACATGGAAGCCCTGTATGATGATAAGCAGTATCAAGAAAACATTACCTTCGGTCAATTAGGGTAAGTAAAAATCTAATTCAGATACGAGGTGACTAAACTTTTTGGCTGCGATTTGGTTTAACCTTGATTATGATTGATTTTTTAACTGAGCCCTTTTCCGGAATAAGGTTGTATCCAAAAATATTCTTGTTCTGATAAAAATTGGAAACCAAACCACTTATTTATGTTTCATTACCGACATTTTATATTTAAAATACAATAAAGATAATATGGTTCTCAAGGGTTTTAAATGAAAAGTTCTGAAGAAAGCCAATTAAATTACAATTAATTTAAGATTTACATTTGACTAGGTAGTATTTTTTTGTTTCGAATTTCTCATTTTTGAAAGTCAACTCCAATGGGGGGGGTGACACCACGTTATCCGCCCCGGATGCCACCCATGCTAGCTATGCCACTGAATACTCATACCCGTTTCCGTACTTAAAAGACGCATTACAATATGCCCAACATTATTCCATCAATAACTCAACATTGATAGTTTTGTTGGATACAACATTATTCCCAGCAAGCGCTCCTAACTTGATTATGAGTTTTCTGCCCTTTCAGAGCATTATTTCTTTAATCTAACCACACAGGCAGATTCTACCCTTGTGGTGCTTCCAATTATATTCAAATGTAAATAATATGTACAACTGTGTGGATATGCCCCTCACTTAAAATAGAAATAAAATGAAAAGAAATATTGTTAAGAAAAATATTTGTTTTGTTTTCAGAACATTTACTTACAACATGCACGCTTTTGGATTAAGCAGAGAGTTGAGCACAGAATTCTTAAGGAAGCAATGCATTATAGCCAACTTGAGCAAAGGTAACTAATTCAATTCGAGACAGAATTTACGGATAACGTGTAGACTTTTTTATCAGCAGTTTCCAATGGAAATGATCCAAACCCTTTATAGCTGTCAATAGTATTTTTGGGTCTCTATCCATCGCCATATCTAACTCATTTTAGACCAATGATGGAGAATGCCAACTTTCTTTCAATATGCCTCATATGGTTGAATTAGCTCAGTGGTCAATTTCCCCGCAAGGAATAGGACCTGGATTAATACCCAGATAGGACTGAATCTTTTTCTGTCTTATACATTTTTTGTTTTTAAGTGATCAATATTGTTTTCAATGATTAAATATTAAATTTGAGGTTTTACTCATTAAGTTAATCCACTATAAAAAAAAATTATTTAGGGATTTGAATATGCAAATATTTTGAATTAATGCTTATGTTTACCTATTTCAGAGCAAGAACAGATGCTGCGAGACAATATTGAAAGAATGTACAAGGAGACCGATCCATGGAGAGCCTAAAATAAATCAATTTATATTTTGGCAGCCACGAAAAAAATGTGATAATGTTGGGGCTATGTTAACCTAATTAATAAACAATTCATTATTACTGTTATTTATATTACGTTATTTTTTTAAAATCTACCATGTAGATAAATTTTTAAAGTAAAAGAATGAATAACATATTTTATTGGTGCTAATGGGGACACCGTCAATGAAAGATATAATATTATTTTAGTTATTATGGATAAAAATTAAGTATTTACCATCGATGTAAAAAATAAAATCTTGAAATAAGGCTAAAAGTAAAATATATTATTGGCCTACAAGGTATTCTAAAAAAATTCGTTGTTAAATATAACAATTCATTCTTGACAATAACGATGATAAAAATGTTAATTTGGAAAAGCCAAATTTTTATGTTAAGGGGTTATTAAAGTTTAGTGAATTTTATTGAATCAAAAAGATTATTTTGTATAATTATGCCATTTTGCACTTTCTCCTTCTTTAGCCCACGTTTCAGACAGCGTTACAGTGTCCATCATCAGGGCAGATGTGTACCTACATTAGTGTGTGTTTATGTTGTCCAAGTGATACCATGTTGCGCCTCCTCCTTCTTTAGCTAACATTTCGGACAGCATTACAGTGTTTATCATCAAAGCAGATGTCATATCCAACATCTACCCTGATGATGGTCACTGTAACGCTGTCCGAAACGTTGGCTAGAGGAGGAAGTGCAACACGGCATAATTACCCAAAAATTAATCATGATGTATCCAAGTATGTATTTCTATAAATGCCTTTTGGATGAAAAAGCCATTCGGTTCATAAAAATTAAATGAAAAATACAATCATTGAAAATATTATTGTAAAATGCAGTTCGTAAACGAATTGTTTCATATTATATTAAAAACATTTAAATGTACATATTATATCGTGGGGTAATTACTACAACTAGGTAACTCCGAAATCAGCGTTTTTGAGTTACATATTAACAACCTTACTATTAAAAAAACACTTGACCGTTAAATGGTGTTTTTGTTCGGTGACCGTTAAACGGTGTTCGTGCAGCGTTACTAATAACATAATGACGTTTTTGTTGACTGTTTAAGCAAAACTCTATTTCCTCATCTATGAATGCTACTAACAGAAAAGTTGTAAGGCATTGGAATCATTGAATTATTTGAATATGTTTTTTGTAGGTATCTTCAAAAAACGGTATCGTTTAATTCTATAATAGGCCACTTGCATGGATTTCATAACGATTTCGAAAAAATCGTGTGGATAGAATTTTTTACTAAGATTACGAAAACGTTAGTAAAAATTCATAGAAATGTATAGTTTTTTTTTTTTTTTTAAATAAATAAATCCATTATTTGAGCTAGTCACTACATGAAAATGTCCCGTCTCCGATAATGTTCTATTAATTTTGTAAAATTCCACACTGATTAATTTTATTTATACGGCAACACTTTGATTTCAGGCAAATTTTTTAATTTGACGTTTAACATTCACAGGGTTTGTTCTCTGCAAACTTACCCTTTGGTTTGACGATTTTTACGAAGAGAACCCCGTACAATTTATTGCCATTCGTGTGGAAAACGTTCTTTTTTTTAAATGATTTTCGGCTATGTAATTATCATTTTTTCGCACCCATAAAATTATGTCCCGTCTTTCCGGTTTATAAAAAATGGTCTGATTTTTCGGATTGAAATTTTCAAAAAATCGCCAGGATTTCAAAAAAAAGATTAAAAAAAAAAAAAACGGAATGTCTTAGAATATTTGCCTTAACACGTTCACGGGCAGTGAGTCACCCTACTTTGGCACTATTGAGGCATGCTATAGCATACCCACCACGTGGGGTACGCCGGGCGAGCTGTAGGGGAAGGGGTAAACACTGTTTTATCTTTGTGTGCAGAAAAGGTCTCATGTGACAGTAAGCGATCTGTGGTTGTGTCATCAGTGACAGTAAGAAATAGACTACCTATATTTTATAGGGATAAAGCAACTGCTCAAGCATATCTGACAAAAAAACTTCGAATGCTATAGCATCCGCTACATAATTAAACTATCCAATGCGAATGCTATAGCATGCTCGTCCGGGAACGTGTTAACCGTTTTTTTTTTTTTTAAATGTGATGCAAGTGGCCTATTAGGTAACTCTAGAGTAACCTAATCATGATTTAAAGATACTTATCAGTAGAAATTTACAACAAGTGTTTTATCAGATTGATTACTATCTTATAATTCCATTTCCCAACAAAGTTGATTTCAGAGTTTCCTAGTTGTAGTAATTACCCCCACAATATTATTGACAAAAAATAAATCTAATTATGTGAAAAATTCTTAAATATTCCAAAAAGAAAGTGATACAATGTGATTGAAAAAATAATATAGATTCCTATGATAATACATATTAAAGTGAGAGAGCAATATAATAAGATGGATTGACAATAAAGAGATGGATTTCTAAATAATATGTAACTTGTTTTATTTTCTGATTAGATTTAGGAAAATATAAGAATTTCTACTTTTCTACTATTTTTAATAACGCTGAATTAACCGTATTCAGATTATCATCTTCAGTATTTTTGTTAATCATTAAAAAATGTATTGTGAGGCGAGTGTTGGCGAAATAGGCAAAATCTAAAATTCATCTCGTTATTAAAATTTGATGTCCAACATATCGAGTTCAAGATACCGAGAATAATTAATTTTTTGGATTTTATTCGACGCAGCGCAAAACCATGACAGTTTATTTATAGACGGCCGGCGTAGCGCAGCAGTAAGGCGTTTGACTCACACACCCAAGGTCGCGGGATCGAATACCGGCGTGGCAAATAAATTTTATTTGATTAATTTGTTATTTCACAATTTATTCATTTAAAATAATATATGTACATTTGCAGCACGTTCCAGAGTGGAAGATACTCTCTGTATCGCCCTAGTGTAAGACCACCATTCAGAATTGAAACGTTGCTTAAAATGGCATTAGCCGTGTTTGGTGACCAGATCTGAATATCCAGCTACTTCCCCACCTTCCTCTTCCCTATCTCCTTCCCTTCCCCACTACCCTCAGCCTCACAACACGCCCCAATTGGGGATGCCATAGTCTCACTGGCTTCACACGGGAGCAGTTGGGAGTCTCGTGCGGTATTCATATAAAAAAAAAATTATGCCATAACATTTGTTCCTGCGGAATTTGTTCCTATGGAATTTGTGTTGTTTTTTTCATTATGAAAAGTGCCATTTTGTAACTTTGTCTTGATACTTAGAATTAACACAGCTTTCTTTATCACTTAGAGGGAAAGAGGATGCAGCCAACCTCCTGCTGCAACTGTTCTATGGTCAATTTCTACATGTAGCTGGCTATCGCTTGTGAAATAAAAAGGGGAAAGTATTACAATAACGCTGTTTTTCGCAGGTGGGCTCAATTGTACGAGAGTTGTCTAAGAATTAAAGACCTTTCTAATTTAAAAAATTAGGAAAAATTTATATTTGATTACAAAAAATCGTATGACATTTTAGGTACATATCCCCACTAATTTTCGACATAGTAATAATCTTCTTCTTCTATGTAAATAAAATGAATCGTCGAAATGTATGTACGCGCATAACTTACGAAGCACTGCACCAAATTGGATAATTCTTTTTTTGTGCTCGTTATTGTCAGGACTAGGTTTGTGCAAAACTACTGGTGAGCTCTGGCATTATGAAATTTGTATAAAAAAATTGCAATAGATGGCACGCGAGCTGTTTGAAAACAGAAATTACCGGGACTAAATGTATGGAATGCAGGAGGGGGGGGGGAACTCGCGTAGGGGGTTGAACAGGTTGCCACCGGGGCAATTTAACTTCATAATTTTATGTAAAAATCTTATGTTTGTTATTTTTTTAGATATTTCCAATTTTAAAAACCTGCGAGCCTTGTAGGACAATGAAATAAACAGTTTTCATTCCAAAATCCTGCAAGGCATCCAGGGAAAATGAGCCTTTGTCTCTACCTCTTGAATTGCCCAAATTAGGGCAATTAATTTATATTTCATAGAAAAACACTCTGAAATATTTCTATGAAAAATTAACATTTTTCAATTATTTCATTATCCATTCCAACAGATTTCATTATCCTATCTTACGAGGAACCTGGCAAAAATAACAGTTTGTCTCTAAACTGTCACTTAACCTTGCTAGCAAATTAATTAAAATATTTCACACCAAAACCGAAATATATCATAACATGATAAATCCATTAAATTAAAAATCTAGTCGTAGCTCTAGGCTATAATTACACATTGTACAGAATACCATGCATTTATACGTACATCCAGCCCTGTAGAATTAATTTAAGAAATCAACTTTAAGCGAGCGCTTCCGAAGGTGTGATTGACAAAATGAAGATTGTGCATTTTGCCGCCGCCTTTATACCATGTTTGGCACGGACTAAAGTCCCCTCCACTTTTATGTAAACCTGTTGCGTACCAAATCGCGTTCAACGTTTGCTATAAATAATGTGAAATTTTCGAAATAAATCAGTTCAACTTTACTCTACAAACCAGTTTTATTACTTGTTATTTTCACCTTGGAAAGTCTTTCTCAAACTTGCTGTCTTCGCCAAAGTTCTTCCTGAATGAGTGAGTACCTGGTGCCTACCTCTACAGTCGGCCCAACCTTGGACACTGCCAAAGCAAAAGGATCAGGCAGAAACTAGGCGCATCCAGGCACTGGATGGACAGAGGCCAGTTTTAATCCTAACAACTATCATCATCATCGGCGTACTACATAGGAAGGCGTGCACGAGACCCGGTCCCTTTAATTTACAGTCTTGTAAGGACATCACGTCAGTTACAAGTATAGTACACGCCAAATATTAAGACCGGCCTGATGTCAGAAAATCGTCGCAGAACTCGATTTTAAGGACAGAAACATGGCATGCCCCCCCCCCCCCCGCCCACATCTTTCTCTATCGCACTATGTTTTTTAGGCATCTTTCTCTTTTGCTTACGCTCATTGTAAAGTCGGTAATTGCACGAGAATGCATCGTTCCAATTTTGCATGTACTATACTTGAGTAAATTTTAAGGATCACCCTTTACACTTGTCTTACTATTCAAATTCTGATAAAATACTATATTCTAATGTTATCAAAATTAAATCAAACAATAAATTGCAATATTTGTATTTATTTGACTAATAATTCTCGTTTGCTAAGATGTTTTTAATTATAAATATTGTATTTCAAGTGGTATTTCAAGAAGACAATGCTTCTTTGGTAGATTTTTTTGTGATTTTTGTAGCTTCAAACGAATTTAAGTGCACAAATAGAACGGCCGCACAGAGTCGAGCTTGCAACTCTTGTTGGCTCAGATCGTGAGCCCATTCAACACGTCCCCAGTGACCAACCTAGAAAAATAGTAAAAATTTGTCATTTTTATCATTAAACTTCTCAATTTATTATTTCCAAGAATCAGAAAAATTCATAATGCGATAGTCCTCAAAGGCTGGTTTCGCTAATATAAATTACATTCCCTTTGCATATTTACAAGATTATGTTAAAGTTATGTATTTTCACAGCTGTTTCAATATGGAGTGCATTACAACCCAAATATAATAGCAATAATAAAAAAATAAAAACTTTATTGGAGACAAAACCATACTTTTGATATTAACCCATTGGCCACAAACCCTGGCAGCCTGCAGGGTGTGCAACTCGGGTACTTAACCACAAACCACGGCGCGCTGACGGGCTAGAGTAGGTCCACCAAAAAATAAAAAACGAGTATGACAGAGACATTTTTGAAAAAAAAAATTAAATGCCGAACGCTCTGTAGGTATATTAGAATAAGTTAACAATAATAATCTAAACGAAAATCTGAAAGAGAACAAGACACAGAAAAACAGAAAAAGACAATGGTCGCAACTGGGACTCGAACCCGGACCTCTCCGTCTAACCGGGGCGAGCGCGTTAACCAATTTCGCCATTGCCACCTTCTGTCAAAGCCGTCATATTTGTCAATCTCATATTTTCAAATTTTAGAATTACATTATTATCAACTAATTATTTTTCTCCAAATTATTAAATTAATTCTTTATTTTGCTCTGTAGGTAATTTATTATTCATTTTTTAGAATTTGCTAAAATATGTTTCCTATGTTTTTCCCTGATATTTGTGTTCCAAGATTTTTATGCAGTCAGCCGCCATTTAATTTCTACAAAGTTGCGAATGGTTCTAGGCTTTTGGTAGTGACCCTGAACTTCCCTGATTGCTTTGAGGACTATCATACCAAATTATGTTATTAGTATACATGTACGTAAAAAACAAAAATTATTATTGTTCGATTTATAAATAATATGTTTTTTTGTTACTTTTTGAATAAAAATGTGGAAAAAAACTTACGAAAAAAGAGAAGGTTATGTTTGTATCCTTATTTACAAATATTTTAATTTTTTTTTTTTTTTTCATGTTTTTCTTTACCTTAATCCCATATGTAAACAAATTTAAAGAAATCAATTAATTTGAATAAATGGTTCAAAAGTTACAATAGATTTAGTACACCAATGCAAGTTTTCAATTTTTGGTACAAAATTAATTCAGTGATGAAGGCCAATTTTTTTGCTCACTAATTCTGTGGCCAATGGGTTAACAATGAAATAAAGTTGCTACAATGTAATTTTAAAGGTATCCATTTAGATTTAGACAAACTTGAAATCTTGGAAATTAGAAAGAGAGTAAAGATGAGTTAAAATATTAACAATAACCAAAAACTCTTTTTAAATGACCCATGACTCTCCACCGATCCATTGACATCTTTAAGTCTGTTTATGTAATTAGTTTTAAGTAAACCCTAATGAAGTAAGCATTGCTTACAAAATATGTTGGTTTTTAAAACCAAGTATTTATTAATTTTGAATTAAAATGGTGCCACAAAATAAGTTTGCTGTGTTTGAAGAAATAAAACTAGTAAAATTTACAAAGTGATTTAACCCTTAGCGGAATTGTGGCATCCTGGCGGAGAACACATAATTGTTTTCTAGAGAAGCAGTTAGCTGTTTAAAATATCACATATATAATGAAGTAACTAACATAGCCAACTATTTGCCGCTGCCAAAAACTTCATTAAAAATTTGAAAAATATCATATTTACCAACATTTTTGTCATTCAGTTCAAAATTTTGAATTAAACAAAAAAGTCAAAAGTTCCGCTAAGGGTTCAAATTAAACTACAAAAAAAATTTATGCAGAAAATAACAAATTTGCATCATTTTTACCTGGTGCTCTTCCTCCAATCTCGATAGAAAAACAGCTTCATCCGGTGTCATGAATCTTTCAACACATGCCAACATCAATATTACAGACTTGAGAGTGTCGACACCGTAAATGTATCCTGGAAAGATTAGAGTTTGAATTTTCTATTCTCTTCTATAATCAATTCAAAATTACATCAAAACTCAGATCATTTTATTTTTATTACTAGCAGACCCGGCCACATGTTGCTGTGGCTAATGAAACACAACGCCATCTACTGGCAACACCATTACCCAAACTTTATAACCAACGTCATCTGTTAATTTGCATACATATCAAATCCACACCGCCCGCTTGCCAGCCCGCTCCCTTTATATATTATATATTTCAACCAATTTACACAAAAACTGGATAAATTATATACCTAAACCTTCATCCGTTGTGTAGTTTAAAAGATCTAAGCGTACGGACAGCGAGAGCGACTTCGCTTTACACTATGTAAAGATTATTGTACAACAGAATTATTTCAATTACAATACAATTTAATTACCATAATATCAGCATTTAGGTAGGTGACTCTTCAATAATAGTTTTAAGGCATATAGAGAACAGTTACATCCAAATGGTTTAAAAGTTCATTTAACAACACCACTCCCCTCACGTCATGCTATTTTGTGGTAGGACGTTTGTTCTGCCGTTCAGTAATTTACTTTGAACAAATCATGATATCAACTCCGGTTGTAGTGGTATGGTACGTATTAATCATAGCATCCAAAGGGAAATGGGCTAACAATGAAATTGTTCCAAATTTCGAAAGACAGAATTGCAACTTGCTTTCCGCCTAGTTTTTAGACTCACAGAATCAGTTTCCTCAAGTAAGTAAGTCAATATGGTGCATGAACCTTGGAGAGGTTCGTTGTTTCCGCATATAGACATACATGGAAGGAATTTCTTCTGGATTTGCTCCAAAATATCAATGTACTTCTGGTGTTACAGTGCCCAAACATCGCTGGCACTCCAGCTTGCTTCTCAGTATGCCATCGAATAGAGCCAGCATAGCTTCTTGGTTATTAAACTGCTTACAAGTCCTGATGATGAACCCAAGAAGTTTGTAGCAAGACTGAGTGAGCTGCGATATATGGCCAGAGAATGTCCGTTCGGGATCAAAGACGACACTGATAACGTTTCGCCCTTTACTTATAATCGTAAACTATAGTATTTTGAGAGTGAGTGAAGGACATTGTGACACATTTTTTGTGCTGAAATCTAATTTGTTTCGGATAGTGCATCCAGATCAGCTTGCATTTTAAGACAATCTTGTTGGGAACTTATTTTCATCAGGATTTTAAGGTCATCTGCAAATAGTAGTCATTTGCTGTTCCTAACACAGTTTTGGGTGTCATCTATTAGTTTTAGAAACAACATAGGTCTGAGGTTAGACCCTTGAGGAATTCCAGATTGCACTGGGAATTTTTTTGAGTTATGTCCATTTACCGAAACAAATTGCAATGATAATAATCAAAGTATAATAGTACCTTTTTTAATTAAATGAAGACAATATTAGCGAAACTCAATCAAAATCTGAACACAGAAAAATCAGAAAAAGATATTGGTTCCACTGGGACTCGAACCCAGATACATTAGCATTCATGGCCATTATGCTAAGGTATCTGGGTTATTATATTATAATTTGAGGTTTTACTCATAAAGTTAAGAATAAAAATATAATAGTACCATTAATTGCTGAACTGCTGTAGGACATAAGATGTTTGGTCAGGGATGCATTAGTCTCCGGGGTGATAGTTGGTGCTACAAAGCCTCGTGTTTTCTTTAAGTCAACGTGGAACCGATCGCAGAACCACTGAATTACCGGATCCCACTGCTTCTGTTGGGATTCATACAGACCATCGTCCTCCTGAAAATTAGGAATAGTAATTAATGGTAATGAATTTAAGGCTGTAAGTCCAGAGCATTCTTTCATTGCAGCCAATTACGAGACATTTCATTAAATATATATAATGACCTTAAAAGCATTCCAAGGAATGGCACCAGCATATATATCGGAATTATGTGTCTGACAAAACTTAAGCGATAGACAGCTTACTGTAAGGTCAGCAGATCTAGATGTTACTAACTTTTAATCGAAGTTTCTAGGTCAAATTGAGGCATTTACTATGATCGATCTTTTCGTGTAACTGGCCGGCTCATTTGGAATAAACTTCCCTTAGCACTTACTACTATCCAGAACTTGGCTGAATTTAAACGGGCTTTAAAAACAAAATTATTTAAAAAATCATACCATTCATGAACCTTAACTTCTTTTCAATATAAAATGGACCCGCGATAATCCGGACCCTGTCTAATCCAGCTCCCCCTGTAATCTGACATGCCTATCACTGTTGATTGTACATACAAATTTCGGCAAATTTTAATATAATGCATGATTGGACAAGTTGTCACCACTATTGTGCTACGCATATTGTTTCAGTTTGAATAAAAAATAAAACAAAAACAAAAAAATAAATATTTTATAAATTGATTGGTACATACGTATATATTATCCATTGAATTTTTAGTTTTTGATTATTCGTAATATCCTGTGAAACCAGTAGCGTAGCGAGGGGGGGCGGGCCACCCGACGGGGGAGTGACACTCGGTCGGGTGGCACCCCCCCAATCTATGTACAATTGCTTGAACATAATTATTTCCTAGCGTAAATAAGTTTAGTTATTATTTTTTGTAAGTACTATAGCACTGATGATGTTATTTTAAAAATAAAATATTAGCTCTCGATTGTGAAGTTTCATTTACTAAATTCCACATACATACATAATTATGTAGTAAGATTCGTAGTTCAAATAAATTCTTTGATTTGTAATTTGTCAGATTACAAGGTACTCTTATTAAAAAATTTCCGGACTAAAGAGGGTCTTAGGCAGTACTCTATAATCCGACATCGCCCTGCAAAACGTTTGTTGGATTACTGCGGGTCCACTGTACTGTAATAAGCCATGTTCTTAAGTTTCCGTTAAATGTTTCATTTCAGTTTTCTCCTTATTGTAGTTTTAGTTTTTTCAGAATGTTTTTTTTTTATTTCTGAATGTAAACTGCCTCTTGTTTTATATTATATTTTAGTTTTAATGTGTCTTGTTTTAACAGCACCGTTATTGTTTATCATTACCTATTGTCCTGTGTCAAAACAGCACTGTTATTGTTAATTTTGTTCTTTTGTTATTGCTTTGTACCTATATACCTACTGTATATTCTTTGTTTCATATTATTTGATAAATATTTTGTAAGGACTCATAAAGAACACTGTGGGATTATTTTTAAGTTTATCAGTTATTTTTAAGTTGTTCAGCGCACTTGAAGTGAAATAACACAAAACTGCGCTACACAAACATTATGTTATTATTATAATGTGTCATTTATGCATTTTGTTATCAATGTGTATAATATCATGGAGAAGACTTACACTAGAATGAAAGAGAAGTGTGTCTGTAGCGATGTAATTGACTATATAGTTGACCATGTCATATTTGCTAAGGTTGTTAGGATTGTCCAGGGAAGTGTTGCACAATGCAGCCTGAAATAGAATGCGGAAATGTATTATATTTACCAGAAAACATTAATAATGTCTCAGAAAATTGTTTGATTTTGCGATTCATTAAATACTACAAATTTGAATAAATAGGCTTTACAAACCAAATGCATTGAGCCTTGCTGTATTTTTTCAGTCTGTGCATCCCATTCTGCAGCTACGGCAAGAGCAAGGGGTTCACTTTCTATATAGAATGCTTTTGCTAGCGGTGTTTTAAGTTTTCTCTGATCTAAAGTTACTTCGTACCTCCCATCACTGCAAAGAATTCCTGTTTTCTTATAAAATCTCTTTCTTGTTGCTGTAAAAACATTTATGATATCATTATGATATATTTTTATGACAAAAAACATTTTAGGTTATGTTCAAGTTTTAGAAAAATTTATCATAAATGGTAAATTTCTCAAGGGTTAGTACCAATGTGTCTGCAAAATGCTTGGCCATTTTTTGAGAGGCTTTTCGAAAATAATAAGCTACCAATAGTCGACATTGACATTTTTATGGATTATTACAGCATGAACCAAAATAATAATCCTGTCAAACACTCAATAAAATTTGTAAAAAAATAAATGTCAAGATTGTCAAGATGTCAAGGCTGTCAAAAAAAGTCATAGACAAAAACCACTTACCACAGACGCGGAATATATTTTGGATGGGTAGGCTTCGAGTGGTAGGTATAACCATAAATGAACTAATACCGGTATAACTATCCACCAAAGTCGAATAATAATGATGGGTAATTTTTTTTTAGATACCTTATCCTTCTAGATAAGGATTTTCAGTAATAACCGTAATTCAGAAGAATTATAAATTGAGCACTTCTCCGCCACCGCATGCAGGGCCGTATTATTCATAAGGCAGGGTAGGCAACTGCCTAGGGGGCCCACATCGGCTAGGGGTGAGGGGCCCTTATGTTAAAGGGGCCCCGACATGTTTAATTCGGCCCTGATCGCATGGGTAGCTTATTATGGCGCAGACTAGGCCAGTCGAAGAATAGCATCATGACTGCTATCACTGCTATGATTGCCTGATGGAGTCGCCTCACTGGTGGCTCTTTGGAGACGGAAAACGGTCAAATATCCCCCATAAACAGATAGGTATTGCATATTTTTTTGTATTCGTTATTTTGTAATACACTTTTCACTTCTTTTCTGTTTCTATTCTACGCATGTATTGTTATTTTGTCAATGTGTTGCATTACTCCTGCATACATTCCCGAATAAACAATTATTATTATCGAAGTGAAAACGTCTTTAGCATCATTGTGATTTAAAACTCGATGAAACGAAAAGCGATACTAAAAAGAGACAAACACATACATCTTTATGATTTAGCCTGCGAGAGAATAAAATAGAATAATCGGTTCCTCTGTGTGCAGTGCTTCGTATCCTCCCTACTCTTGTCTAGTTTAGTTTTCTGAAGGTTTCACTTCTACCGCATGTGAACTCCACACTTGTATTTTGTATTATTTTATCACGCGGTTCAACCATATGTGAATAAGCATGATGTGTATTATGAATTCGAAATGAGAAGCGGTAAATAACTTAATAGGTACATCACAGGGTGTTCGCTTCTGCGCGAGTCGGCGTAAAAGGAGGGTGCTGTCTACGACATAACTATGACATTTTTTTTACATTACCTCCAAACAGAAGGCTCTGAGGAAAATAATTCCCCTCAGGGCCTATGTCATCTTTGGGGATGCTGTATGGAGAATATTTATAGGGAAAGGAAAGATAAGAAGTCGTGAAAAAGGAAAAAGGTATGAGGGGTGGGTAGGAATCTGGGGATCAGTGTGTCCAGGAGTGACGGACGTATGTCGAATCAATCTCCCCCACTGCGGGTAAGGCGATGTTCCGAAAGTCCTGCTGGAGAGGTCTACAGGTCTTCCTCAACCAGACTCTCCCGATCCGCCCTGCCACGCAGTTGGTGGGCAGACGCACCCGCCGCCAAGATCCGGACAAACCTCACCACGCTGTATCTGATTTTATAAAACCCCGGATGTTGTCAAATCTCTCCACCAAGTTTGCACTTGGATGGCACTTGGTGTCCTTGTCTATGTCGTCAAACATTTCAACTCTCTTAACACGTTTGTCTATGGTACGTTCCTAGTTCGCTATGATGTTCCAAAATTTCATTCAGGGGCGTATATGTTTGATTTGACCTTGAAACTGCAAAACGCAAGACCAAATTCTTATAGATAAAGCTGAATTATAGATAGGTCAAACTTTGTGTTGTGTCAATTAAACCATGGATTAAACGAACATGAATGTCATGAATTCGTCCAAAATCGCATTTGAATTTCCATTGTTTACGTCGCCGATGGGCATATTTCGTTCAAAAATCGTTTAAATGAATTCCAGAGGTGGAAAAATGGTTTAAAAGTGTCCGCAATTGATCCAGAAAACAGGTAATTACATTAACATTCAGCTAATTTATCTGTAAATCAATTTGAGGTTAAATGACATTTGTATTGAAAAATATGCTTTCAATTTTACTTTAATAAGTCACGTACGCCTCGAACGTCATACAAATGTCTGTTAATGTTATATTATCGTTAAAACAAGCTTATGGGTCCGAGTGGTTAATGTTTCACAAATTTGGTTTCAGAAAATGTTCCAGTCTTTGAAGCTTCACATTACGAACATCTTATAACATTGTTTGGCAGACCATAACATTTTTATTGGCAGGTAAAATTAATAATGCTTTAACTAACTAATTGTCACGCTGTTTTCCCGCTGGGTATTCAGAGAGGACGGACCGCCAAACAACTCGGTCTTGGCATACAATCCTTGCCTCATTCACATTCATACATACTATTCTATTATTCTGACTCTTTACGTGGCCCGCCGCAAGCAATGATTCACTTGATCGTGCCAGGTCTTCCTCTGGTTTCCCCGACTTCATTACCACTCACATCTGCATCATATATTGTTCTCCAATGATCATACGTGTTTTTTTCATTCTTCATATGTGTGAACAGATGGGAGAATATTTTTCCCTTCTGATGAACAAAGTATGTCATCACAAGGGGAAAATATTGTACGTTTTGTTCACAAACTTTGTTTAATGTGAATTTTTTTTTTTCAGAACACATGATGCGGTTTTTACTGTGGGCTGGCTAGGTCCTCGATGAAGGTATATTCTGTTTTATTTCGGTTGAAAGGAAATAGTATTTATATATTTAGAATATGTAGATTTTTATTTCATTCTACAAGAACTAAGATATGTACGGTGACTGCTGGAAAGGAAAAACGGCTAAAGCGCTACATAGCTGTGACATCAAAGATGAACGTATGTAAACAAACAATATAGCTTATTGTGTAGGTTCATCTTTAATGTCACAGCTGTATGTTGATTTAGCCATGTTTTCTTTCCGGTGTCGATATTTTTTTTCAATTCTTCGAATTCACCGAACCAGTGTTATGTTAGTTTATGTGCTATTATCGATTGTCTTTCTGAAAATAAAAAGTATTTAAACATGTACCCCCGAGTTATCATTTTTCAAGCAGAAAAATGTAAATTCGTTGTAGAAAACCATAATCATTATTTGAAAATGTTTTCCTTTTATAAGGAGTTAATATTTCAAGTATTTTAGGTTTTTTACTAACGCTTGATTTTTTTCCTCAAGATAACAGGTTTCCATTTGACAAAGCTCCCTGCTGAGAAAATGAGCTGTTAAACATTATCTAAAGCTCATTCCCTCAGGCTTTGTCGAATGGAAAGTTGTTTTCTAGGGAAAACATAAAACATTTTTCTGCTTTCAAGCATTTTTATTTTTAAATATTTTATTTGGCTAATGAATTAATGAAGTAGGTTGGGTGTAATATTGTCTATGGTGACAAATGGCCTTGAACGCCTTGAACTTCCTCTATGTTATTGTCTACGGTAGAACCAACGGTGTTTTCCGTGGTTAAGTTGGTGACAGTGAGATGACAAAAAACTTACTAGGAGAAGGCCCGAAGATATCAATCTAGGGGTTAGTATATTTATGATTTCATTTAATTCAAAGATGGCTGACGACAGGCTCTACGAGGTTTTAGGTGTCAGCAGATATGCTAGTGACAATGAAATAAAGAAGGTAAGAGTCTTAAAATATCTATTATGACTCTCTAAATTTTTCTCTAAGCGTTTGCATGCATATAAATTCCATTCGTTTGTGGCCTAACTCCATTTACTGCTAAAAACTTGACCCTTAATTTCTTTGACATCTCATAGTTTTTCCTTTCCTTCTAATCGAAAATACACGTGTAATTTTCCATCTTAATTCTAAATTCGCTCGCGCATTCTTGTTTCTAAGTATTGTTTTTATTTATTTCAGAACTACAGAAAACTCGCGAAAGAATTCCACCCCGATAAGAATCCTGAAGCGGGGGACAAATTCAAGGAGATATCCTATGCCTACGAGATACTTTCAGACCATAAGAAAAGAAAGTTGTACGACTCCCACGGCTTAAAGGGATTACAAGGAGCCAGCGATGGAGGTGGATTTTCTGCCAATGATGTGTTCTCTCATCTGTTTGGTGATGGCTTATTTGGGATGGGCGGAGGAATGGGGGGAATGGGAGGACCGAGCATGCGAAGGAGGAGAGGAGAAGATACCGTTCATCCCTTGAAGGTGTCTCTGGAAGATATGTACAATGGTAAAACAGCCAGGCTCGAGCTCAGCAAGAATGTTATCTGTTCTGCGTGTACCGGGAAGGGTGGTAAGCCAGGCTCCCTCCAGACCTGTAAAGAATGCAAAGGCTGTGGTATGAAAATTAGTTACAGATCCATTCGTCCCGGATTATCCCAACAGTTACAGAGGCCCTGCGGTGATTGCATGGGCCAAGGTAAAATGATCAATGAAAAAGACCGATGCACTTCTTGTAAAGGAAAGTGTGTTCTCAATCAGACCAAGATTCTGGAGGTTCACATTGACAAAGGAATGAGGGAAAACCAGAAAATATATTTCAGAGGCGAAGGAGATCAGCAGCCCGATGTTGAAACAGGAGACGTGATAATAGTGCTGCAGCAGAAGAAGCACGAGGTATTTGAGCGCTCCGGCAATGACCTGATGATGAGCCACACCATCTCGCTGACGGAGGCTCTGTGTGGCTTCAGTGTGGTGGTGCAGCAGCTAGACGGGCGTGAGCTGCTGGTGAAACACGCTGCCGGGCAGGTCATCAAGCCCGGGGACCTCAAAGGTGTGCCCGGAGAAGGGATGCCCATGTATAAAAACCCTTTTGAGAAGGGGAACTTGTATATAAAGTTTGTAGTGAATTTCCCAGAGAACCACTTCTTACCCGAAGAGTTCCTGCGCCACTTAGAAACATTCTTGCCTCCTCGCCCCGCCTTCATCATGCCGGAGGGTGAGCATGTGGAGGAGGTGGACCTTTCGGAGTACACGCAGGAACAGGAGAGGAGTCGCGAAGAAGCATACAGCATCGATGACGATGACCATATGCACGGAGGTGGGCCAGGTTTACAATGTGCCCATCAATAAGAATGAATTAGCTCCATTTTCTACAAGCATTATTCAGTGCTCAGGTTTAAATTAAATTTCATTTCATACCTTTTATTCCAGGTTTTTAGGTATATTATATTATGTGCTTTATAAACAATATTATGGAAAAAGTTTTTTTGTAAGAACGTGTCATTATTTTGAGATTTGCTGTGTTAATTATTGGAACTTGCACTTAGTGCTACTTGATAAATAGTACGTCTATTAATGGAAAATTCACTAACCGGAAATCTATAAATATTTTACATCACATGTAAAGATATCCTTTAATAAACTAAACACCTTATGAAATAACCCATGTTTTATTTCACCCTTCTCTTATACATAATTGCAATGAGTTTTTCTTTGTTTAGTAGTGATAGGAAATTACCAAAAGCGAATGCTGAAACTGGACAATCAGTGTAAAATTATTATCTATATGTTACTCCCTCCGTACATGGGGATACTTACAAACCACAAGTAGCCTACAGATATACTACTCTTTAATGCTAGTTTTTGTACACGGCACTACCTGAAATTTAATGAACTTGGATCATTTTTCAAATGCAGCCATAAATATACCAAATCATCCAGCCGTGGAGTTAACACGATGTCAAGCGACTAGCTATGAAGATAATGTTTTTGTATATCTGAGCATCTTGAGATTTCTCCCCTTTCATCTCCACAAAATCTGAGGAATTTTTTTGGCCAACTATTTTATTAGGGGGCATACATTAATTACGTTGGCTCAAAAGGGGGAGGGGGGATCCAGCGAAATCTCACGTTACTTGAAAAGAATATACGAAGTGGCCCAAATTTATCTCACCAAAGGGGGGGGGGGGGGTCTAGATTGGAAGAAAAACTGCTCGCGTAATTAATGTATGCCCCCTTACTCCCCAGGCTTCGCCACCTTGGTAGTACAATTATTGTGTTTGATATTATTTATGACAAAAAGTAAACAATATTACGAGTCCGTCAAATTGACTTTTTTCCAACATCAGTCCATGCCTTCTCCACTAAATTCTTTCTTACGTATTCTGGTAAAGTATAATTATATAAACACGCATTTTTTTCCACTTCCAGAATAAATTTAATATTACATTCATGTTCAACCGCCATTTCTAAACGAATGGTAGTAGATACGGATGCTGCAACACGTAGCTCGCTACTAGCACAGTGAGTAGCGTGAAACTGATGGCAAACCCACAGCCGGTGCGTAGCGCTATGTACGAACATCAGCAAAATTGTATGGCGGATGGTCACGAGTTTGTGAATTGTAAGCTCGAGTCGCTTAGTAGCGCCATGTACGAAGGCACTTAGTATTTAAAAAACAAGTCTTTTTGCTCTTGACCGACATGTAGTAACCTTAACGGCTTTCACTAGATAGACAAAAACACGCGGCCTCACCATTCAATCTCTGCAGCAATGATGAGCAACACGCGACAGTAATCTTAACAGCTTTCACTGGATAGACGAAGATGCGGTGCTGATCTCACCATTTAATCTACAGTAGTGATGAGCAACACGCGGCAGTAATCTTAACAGCTTTCACTGGATAGACGAAGATGCGGTGCTGATCTCACCATTTAATATACAGCAGTGATGAGCAACACGCGGCAGTAATCTTAACAGCTTTCACTGGATAGACGAAGATGCGGTGCTGATCTCACCATTTAATCTAGAGCAGTGATGAGAAAAGCGCGGCAGTAATCTTAACAGCTTTCACTGGATAGACGAAGATGCGGTGCTGATCTCACCATTTAATCTACAGCAGTGATGAGAAAAGCGCGGCAGTAATCTTAACACCTTTCACTGGATAGACGAAGATGCGGTGCTGATCTCACCATTCAATCTACAGCAGTGATGAGCAAAATGCGACAGTTATCTTAACAGCTTTCACTGGATAGACAAAGATGCGGTACTGACCTCACCATTTAATCTACAGCAGTGATGAGCAAAATGCGACAGTTATCTTAACAGCTTTCACTGGATAGACAAAGATGCGGTGCTGACCTCACCATTTAATCTACAGCAGTGATGAGCAAAATGCGACAGTTATCTTAACAGCTTTTACTGGATAGACAAAGATGCGGTGCTGACCTCACCATTTAATCTACAGCAGTGATGAGCAACACGCGGCCCAAGAACACATTTTATACGGTCCTGAGCCTTTTCGCACGGCCCACTGTCTGGACTATATTAAATGGTTTATTTTCTGTTTTGTAAAAAGGTTTAATCTTTCTTCAAAGTTTTCAGCTGCTCAAATCATTTTTTTTAATGTATATTACAGATTGAAGTAATCCTATTACAATACACTTGGCGTTGGCATATACATAAGGGGTCGTCCATTTATCACGTGATGTTTTTTAGCAACTTTTTGACCCCCTCCCCCCCCCTCCCCCCCCCCCCCCCCCCCCCCCCCCCCCTGGTGATATGTGGTAAGGTTTTAGGCTACCTCCCCCCCCAAAATCACGTGTATTTTTTTAGTACAAAGTATAGGACGTTCACCTTTAGAAATCGTGCGTTCAATGAAAAATAAATACACGTGATATCTCATTTTACCCCCCCCCCCTCGTGATGTTTCGTGATTTTTTTTCGACCTATTTATTTCCTATCACTGTGGAATGACAACATACAACACTTTATCGTCTCAACTTTGGCCAGCCAGCGAATAAACCAGAACTTATCCCATAATAAGTAGATTCACCACTTTTTCTGGCCATAGTTGTCTAAGGATGTATTCCCAACGATGTTACATACTGTGTATTTCCGGAATATTAACTTTTAAACCTCTATAACTGAAATTAAGTTATATCTAATTCGGCTTATAACCTTGAGTTTATGATCAATGACAACTTAACGTAATTCTATTGAATAAATCAATAAAGAAAACAGTTTCCATGCCATTTACATAATAATAATAATATCCTTTGTTTAGATTGTATGTACATATTAAGCCCCGTCCCCAGCGACACTGTTTCCACAAACTATGACAAAAAAACATACAAATTTAGTGGATGCTTAAGTCGTGGCCACAACATTTTTTGTTTTCCATCGGCAATTGTGGCCAACAAATTCCAACATTGTGGCCCTGCCGCAATACTTTTGTTTTTGTCAGATGTTTTGAAAACATTTTGCCATTGGAGGCCGGCCCGACTTTATAATTTGATACAGAAAATTGAATATTAAAATGAAAATTTGACAAATAATTTTGATTGCAAAACTATAATACGAATGCCACCATGTTTAAAATGGCCATGATTGAATGGATTTAATTTTTTTGATCTTTCTTATGGTTACCATATTATTATCTGCAGTTTATTGATAAGTTTACGGATTCCACTACGTAATACAAGAAGTCAGGATTTATTTCAGTGCAGAAATTCTGGGACTGACTACCATATGTATTCCTCTTTGCCCAGAATACTAATGGAGTCAGTGGATGGATATCTTCAGTTTATGTTTAAAAAAATATAAAATATTGTTACTGAGACAGTTTAGTTTTGTACAATAAATACTTTATATTTCTTACTATTCACATGTTATGTAAAAGCCCCGAAAAAGGGAGTTAATAAATAAATTACTTGTATGTTTTATATTTTTTGTAAAAGCAGTTTCTTGAACATACCTTTTTGGTTTTTTGGACTTTAGATGTTGCAATGCATTGCGTTTTGATAATAATTTGTGTTATCAATAATTGCCTATTTGAATATAGATAATGAGTACTGAAAAGTGAAGGTCGGTCTTGTCACTGATAATTAGAACTTGCCTTGAAATTATATGAAATACTAAGGACCAGTTGTTTCACAGAAACAAGAACAACAATTCATCATCATTTAAGTAATGTGAAATAACTGGCCAATAATGATATAATAACTAGAGCTTTTAACCCTGGACCTTTTTCGGCCACGTATAATCCCGCCTGCTTTTTTCTTTTTACACTCCACACAGGAGGCCCTGAGGAAAATAATTTCCCTCAAGGCCTATGCCATATTTTTGGATGTGGTGTGAATGTTTTTTGTTTAAGGAAAGGAGGGAGAGGAGAGTTCTGGGAAGGAAAATGGAATGAGGGATGGGTAGGAAACTGGGGGTCAATGTGTCCAGGAGTGACGGACATATGAATCCCTCCCTCAAAATGCGGTTCAAGGCTAAGTTCCGAGAGAGTTCTACTGAAGAGGTCAAAAAGTCTTCCTCAACCCGATCCGGCCTGCACGCAGTTGGTGGGCAGATGCAACTCCTGGGAAAACCTCACCCCATGAACCCCTGCTAAATCACCAAACATACCAATCACCAAGCGAACCACTTGTTGTGACCTATGGCAGAGGTGTTGGTTATCTGGTTATCCAATAAATGGCTCCCGGAGCGGCATTACCCTACCAGCCTCCCAATTTTTTTCTGAATATGTATTTACTATATTTATCAGTCTACCTCAGCTGAATTTTGTGTTCATAATATGAAAACATACATTAAGTACTTTTTATATTATATTTTTTTTAATTATTTGAAATGTTCTTATTCCCTATATTTTGTATTTTAAGTACATTCAAATAATGTGGAAATCTATTATTGGTTTTTTATTTTTTAAATAAAATTTATATGTAAGTGCAATAATAATAAATCATTATTGAATAGTTAGATATCGTTAAAAATGATAAATTATTCGCAAAAACTTTTAAAATTGTGATTAAATAAAATAAAAATTATGCATTTATTTCAATTTTTTCTTTAATACCAATCTCTGCCTACTCATATAGATACGAACATCAAGATGATAAATGTACAACTTGGAATCATTTCAATTACACAATCTAATAGTTTTAGTACCCTAGCAACTGTCGCCCGCCACCCGTGGGTCTTATAAGCAAAAACCTTCAGAGCAGGTTTTTAACTACATATTAGTAATAATAATTCCCCATTCAAAATACATTCACAAAATGTATTCTACATTAACTGAAATTTCAGTGCCTACAGAAATCATAAATAGCGCCATATATCATTAAAAAACTAGCGTAAATGCTGTTATTTAATGATGACTAGTATGCGGCTGGCGGTGGCAAAAACATTGGGAATGTATGGCGAACGATATGCTGAAATAGGCCAAAACCAAATGATCTTTTATAGATAAGTCTGTTGGCAGCATAAAACAAATTTGATCGGTTAAATAACTATAATTTAATTAAATCTTCACATGTAGTAAACACTTTGTGGAAATACGTATGTAATTAAATAAATTAGATTCAATTCCACTTTATTTTATCTTAATCCAACCCAGTGGCGGCGTAAGAGGGGGGCAGAGGGGGCGGTCCGCCCCGGGTGCCAAGCACCAAGGGGGTGACAACGACAACTCACTCATATAGCCAAAGAATGCGCACAAAATCTCCCTCTATACAGACGTATCAATTAATAACTGCCTACTCTTGTGCCTACCTACTTACATACTAGTATCATATTATGAAACGCATCGCCAACTATGTATATTTTCATTATTTTTCGAATATAATTTCTAATTCCCTAAAAAAAGAATTCATGTTGCGTTAGGTCTGATCTTATACCGCACGTAACATCGAGCGCGAAATGTCCGTCGTGGCACTCGAGTGAATAACAATAAATTGTACCTACTGTGAATTGCGCCGCCCACTGCGCGGGCGGAAAGGGTTAAAGTAAAGGGGCGCAGTGGGATAGGATGGGGCGGGATGGTATAGTGACAATATTTTTCGTATTTTTTTTCGGGATGTGTCTTGCTTTCCACCGAACCCCTGAGGTTCGATCGAACCCAGGTTAAGAACCACTGAACTAGACCATCGTTACAGGGCAATGGATTTTATTCTGGTTAGATATAGTTTTATTCAGCCTAAAGCGTTGGTAACATCACCAGAAGAAGATCTTCGTAGAATGGTTCCAAATCTGTTCAAAATTTATGATGAATTTTCATCAGAGGACGTCGCGTCATGTTGGAGATTTTACGATTGAGGCGCCATTTGGAAGCCGCCAACATTTCTGCCCAAGAAGCGATTCAATGGACCACATTGGAGCTTCTCAGATTCATTGTAAAATGCGGCTATTCTGATTCTGTTCCAAGTTAAGCGCTGTCTTAGATTTTTTTAACAATTCATTGTTTCGGTGGCTTCATATGAAAGAAGCTTTTCAAAGTTAAAATTAATACAATCTTACGTACGGTCCACAATGAGCCAAGCGCGACTAACCAATCTTTCAATTTTATTAATTGAAAGAGACAGGGATATATCAATTTTGATAATGTGATCGAATATTTTAGTAAAATAAAGTCTCGTAAGCGTGTCTAGTATTTGGTGTTTTATTTTTATTATCAGCGAAAACATGTTTTTAGGCTTACTGTTTTATTTTAGCACTCTTTCTTTTTTATGTATCTTTGTAAATAAAGATATTATTATTATTAATCTTATTTTAAGTAGGGGTACTCAATGCAAAACCGCCCCGGGTGCCAATCTACCCTACGCCGCCACTGATCCAACACTTCCTCAGGGGTGAATAAAAATACATTTAACATAATACAGATATACATGATATTTAAAAGAAAGAAAATTAGAAGAGGGAGACAGAACATCAACTTAGGTGGGGGCAAGGATAGATGTATTGCATAGAAATGGGATAGGTCTACGCCTTAATAATCTTGAAGCCCTTGAAATAAAAAAGTCAATTAGTTTAGTTTTGTTTTTGTTTTGCTGCCGCCAGCCGCATACTAATGATGACACTTCGTAAATGACCATATAGTATGCTATAAAGATATCATACGTCAATGTATAAAAGACAAAAATAATTTTTTCAAGCTGCTTGTTCTAGACCAGTGTTTCAACCGAATTGAAAGAGTCGCCCCGCCCCCTTCGCCACAGTAAAAGTCGAAATCAGTCGAAAAAAAGATATCTTTCTTTATGTTGGAATTAGGCATTGAAATTGTAGAGGAAGTCGGATTTAGATATTAAAATTGTAGAAGATGTTGGATTTAGACATTGAAATTATAGAGGAGGTTGATTTAAATCTGCCTCTACAAGAAAAGCTTGATAAATCACGGACTTAATTTCAAAATCTCTTCAAAAATAAGAACAGTCAACAGATATATAAAATACTAGCTTTTACCCACGGCTTCGCTCGCATAGTATTAGTGGGAAATTACTGGCATAACTATTGACATAATTGTTATTATTCTTGCTATTTTGTCTAATAGAAAATAATTATCATTTAACAGAAAATTTCTTAATTTGAGAATGACATTTTGCAAATAAAAATTCTATTTTAGAAAATATTAAAATTATGGAAATAGAAATTTATTTTAAGTACCTACTCCCTTTATTAGTATTTTATTCATATTTTAATCCAGAGTAATCTAAAAAAATAAGAAAATGACAATCCACTTCAAACGCTATGTTTTATAGAAACGTTATGCTTTTTGTTCGGAGAATAAACATTTTTAGAGATATGTGTAGATATTAACTACGACGCCCAAAAAGTTAAGACCTCTTTTTAAGCCTAAATTTAAAAAAAAAACATTGTTTCCAAGGTAACAATTTGTTTGACGTTTGCAATAACTCGATTTTGCTAGGGACAGAAAACGTATGATACATAATTTCATAACGCCACAGCTCATTCATAACGCCAGAGCTTACCAATATATAAAGCCGTTGTTACTCGCAAATAATGTAGCTTTCGATTAGTGAAAGAATTTAGAAATTCCATTCGATATTTATTGCGTGAAAGAGTAAGGACCATCCAACCAACCAACCAACCATCCATACAAACTTGTTAATTTCGATTTCCGTGCCGCATGTAGTAAATCTATAAAAATGCTACGAGGCTGTAAAATCAATATGCCAGCGTGGAATCCGGATGGCTTTCTTCAGGATGTGGGAAAATAGCGACAAAAATATCGAAAAAATAGCGAAAAAATATCGTCACTAAATGATCAAACCTTAGACACTTTCATCTTTTTCAGGTCGCATTTTAAGTTTCAAAACATCAGTTTTTTTAATGTTTTGTGTATTTTTTCATTCTTTTTTGCAGCTACTTTATATTATTGAAATTTAATTAAAAATCAATCTAAATCTATGTATAATAACTGAAAAATAAAACATTTGTTACAACTCTTTATAATAATTTAAACATTTAATTTCCCAGTGCCGGCACCGGATTCCGGGAATGAAAAACACTAGCACCAGGAAAAAGTTCCCAGGACTGAAAACCGTAATAATAACAGAACTAGAAAATTAATTTTGAGATTTCATGAATTGTTCAAGTTCTGTGAAAAAACTGGTCCATCTCCAGCGTTGGCCAGGCTTTATGCAAAAGTTTTCGAAATCAGATGTACATACATATTGCCAAATAACTAAAGTATAAAACACATTTTCATTCAAATGCTTTTAAAAAAAAACTATTTATCTACATAGCGCAAAAAATCGACACTGTAAATAAATTCGTTTGATATCCATACAGAATTTATTATTAACCCTTTCCACTCCAATGTGGAGTGTCACTCGACAATTTTAAAATAGGAGGGATTTTTTTTATTAAAATTTTTTAATCACGATTGAAAGACATATTCTAGAATCGCACAATACCTGCTATGGTTGAGGGATGAATGAATTTTATAATGATAATTTATTTTTTGTAGAGATGTTACAAAAGTACACTAGTAGTTATCGCACCGTGCTGTCGTTAACATCTTATCTACAAATTGTGCAATATAGTGTTTGTTTTCATGCAAAGACTCAAGAATGGATTATTTGTGATTTCTATTTTCTAGAAATAATCCTCGATCCCGTCATGTCTAAAAAAATAAAGTGAAATGTCTCGAAAAGGCTGAAAATATGAATCTAAATGAAAACGAATTAGAAAGTTGGACAAAGTATTCGAAACTTTTAAAATCGATGACGAGTGTGAAAATGAAGATAATATTCCTGAAGTTCCTGTACCATCGAGGAGGAGAGAATATGCATCTGATCCAGTACCATTGGCTGCCACCGTAAGAGACTCTGATTTTTCCTATGTACAGTGAAACCCTCTTAAGAAGTTCTCTGTTAAGACGTTTCGTGGCTTAAGAAGTTTGGTTTTTTCGGTCCCTCGGCTCAAAATTGGCCCAATTTTTCCCACATATAAGGTTTTCCTGCTTAAGAAGTTTGTTTTTCCGGTCCCTTGGAAAACTTCTTAAGAGGGTTTCACTGTACAAACTCTGATTCTTCCCACGACATTTTTCAATAAGACGCGGAGTTTATAGAATTTTAAGTAGTGATGAAAGTATAATATCAATTTATTTAAAAAAAAAACAAATTTGTTGTGGAGCTGGTGGAATAATAATAATAAAAAAGCTTAGAATGGAAAGGATTAAAGGTATTTTTGAAGTCGATTTTAGGTATGAAATTGATAAATAATGCACAAAAAACTACAATTTCATAATAAATATACTTTCGGGGGGCCAATTGTCGGAGGGATCAACTTTCGGGTCATCGTCAAATCAGCTGACAGCACCGGCGAGGGAGGGTTATGATTACAATTTTTTTAAATGAATTATTCAGAATAATTTACTTGAAAATGGCTTTGAGAATACAGTGAAACCCTCTTAAGAAGTTCTCTCTTAAGACGTTTCGTGGCTTAAGAAGTTTGGTTTTTTCAGTCCCTAAGCTGAATATTGGCCCAATTTTTCCCACATATAAGGTTTTCCTGCTTAATTAGTTTGTTTTTTTAGGTCCCTTGGAAAACTTCTTAAGAGGGTTTCACTGTATGTATGTATTGGTGAAAACTGCAGTGAATGAAAAATAAATGTTTCAAAATTAGAAATAAGTGCAAACTTACTTAAACAATCTGCCCAAAATAAAAATGCAGTGTTAAAAAAGAATAATTTTAATACTGTTTAATTTCCAAAAACTTTAATGATGTTCAAATAAGCCTAATGCAATGTTTTAAACATGGGTAAAGTAATAATCAACAGAAAATAAATAACTTCATATCGCTCTTTATTATTGGATATTATTGCAATTTAGTTACAAGTACGCTTTCAATAAATGGACTGGGTCAATTTAGTCACCCTACTCTTACTGTTACAAAGGAACAGGACATTCAAGCGAGTTTATATTAATTTTGGTTTGGGTCTGCTATGGCAAGCAAGGTTCATCCGGTTCCAGGGAATGTTCATCGATGGGGTTACATCTCAAACATTAAATGCAATAATGACTTGAGTTACTATATACATGGCTGTCATAAAGTACGGGGTGAGCCTTTAATATATTAAAAAAGGATCATTTTACATTATAATATATCAAAAAAATAAAAGCATTAAGAAAATCACAGATTTTCACTAATGAGTTTCAAGGATAGAGAGACTGAAACAATAATCTCTGTTTGGTGTACACGACACGACGCACAAAGATTTTAAACCTATGAATTAAGAATATCTTTTCTTCGAATGTTTGTTTACAGACAAACGAAATTAAGGATATTGTAATAATTGTGTGCAAAATACGTAATAATCAGCTTTACTAAGCAACTAGAGCTAGGCAGAACTCTAGTTAATTTCAGTACACGCGCACAGCTCCCACTATATAACAACGGGAGCTGCGCCTTTAAGGTTTCCACTATCACCGGCAAGATTATTTAAAATATAAATATGACAAACAAGAACATTATAAGATCTACGAATATAACTAGTAGAAAAATCCTACCACTTAAATTACTACAAAATTTATCTTTCACAAGTAACGAGGACAAATCAATACTTCAGTACATTCAACACAGAGGAGGAGATAAGTTATCGGATCAGACACGTGACGCACAGTCTGGAGGGGCCGATGCAGTCGTCGTGGCAGAACACGCCGCACTTCTTGCACACGATCATGGCGCGCAGGTTGCAGGCGCAGTCGTCCCGGCCGGGGTCGGTCGCCTCGGGGCGTCTCCGTCCGCCCTCGCCGCCCGGGCCCCAGCCGCGCCACTCGGCCGCGCTGGCCGGCCGGCTGTCTGTCCCGCTGCCACTGCCGCTCCGAGATACGCACATCTGGATCTGCAACAAACGACGCACACGGAATTAATGCATGTGCACAAACAACGGGATCAAATAAAATATATCCGCAGTAATCTTTTCTAGCCTAGTTTATCTAGCCTACCTAAAAATAGAGTTTTTTTTGTTTTAGCAGAAAGAAAGAAAAGGATTGCCTTCAAAGCTGATTGGTTTAATTTGCTGTAAAGAAAATATTATTTATTCATATTCATACTCTTCATTTGGTGGTAATGACTCGAGTTAACGCAAAAATATCGCGGAAAGCAAGGAGAGCAAGTTCAGGGAAGAAAAAGGGTATGAGGGGTGAATAGGAATCTAGGGGTCAGTGTGTCCAGAAGTGACGGACGTGTGAATCCATCCTCCGAATTTGTTCCGAGAGAGTCCTGTTCCCTCAACCAGTCTCTCCCGATCCGACCCGCCAAGATCCAGAAAAACCTCACCCCATGAACCCGGGCTCACCTGCTAACTACTTGGGGTGATCTATGGCAGAGGTGTTGGTTATCCAGAAAATGATTCCTGGGTGGTGGTACCCACACCCGCCTCCCAAATTGAAATTTTGTGAATATCCGAACTCATACAGCAGATGATGATCCTCATGGTAAGTAATTTGGTTTCAAGTTCATTAATTTGAAACTGTATAATTCGTATGCAGTTTCGGGTGTAATAATAGGAATGTCTTTGGTGCATTGATTTTATCTCATCAGAAATTTATTTCATTCTTTTATGTAAACTTAATAATAATATTTGGATGACTTGTATAGCGCCGTTTTTGTGAAAAATCACTTCAAGGGCGCTGTACAAATTTATAAAACGTTTATACAATCTTATTTTAACTATAGACAACAACAACTTATGGCTAAAAATTGCATCCACCGGTTCATCGATCACCGATACGAAACTATATGTGCAATGATTTGACCAATGAACGCGATGCTGCTGTAAAAATGCACTGTACAGGCAGAAAATATATACAAGACCATACTTACCTGGAGGGTCACTAGAGATTAACACTGTTATTGTTTATTTAGAGCAATTAAGACACAGTTCGCACGCAGAGGACATAATTGGGAACTATAATATTTACTAGATATGATTTTAGATTTTCACGGCCAAAAGACTTATTGTGATTTATTTTTGGGTTATTATGCCGTGTTGCATTTTTTTCTTTTTTAGCCAACATTTCAGACAGCATTACAGTGTCCACCTCTGCCATAACGATGGCCCACTGTAATGCTGGGTTCCATGACAATTCAGCAGAATAGTGCAATTTCAACACCCCTTCCAAAGTCATTAAGGGCCATTAACTAGCCAGCGGCCGAGAATTCATATTTCATTGAAAGATGTTCTTACGATCGTACAGGGCGGTTCCAATGAGAAATATTATTAATTCTCCGTACCAGCTTTTTTAAATAATAACTCAATATCGAATTTATTTCATTCAATATTTGCTTTAATTTATACCTACATTCAAAAATGCTGAAAGGTGTGATGATAAAACTATTAAAATTATGTACTTTTTGTAATTATTTTTTATCATAAGTATTTATAATTTTTCAATAATGTCTAAGCAAAATAAGATTGCAAAAAAAATCTTAAATATATTAGTTTGTAAGACCGTAAACAAATACAAAAACTGAAGTATTTTCGTCACAAAACACGTGTGCGGATTTTTTTTTTAATGATTTTATTTAAACTAAAATTAAAATTCTGAAACATGGCTTTCCCAGATAATTTATTGATTTATTTTACTGCATGATTTGAAATGTGTGTTGTATAATAAAAAAAATTTGTTTGAAAATTTAACAAATCTGCCAATGACCTACGGTATAACCAGAGGCGGCTCTAGGGCTCCAGGTATGGGAGGTCATTTGAAAAAAAAAGTGAAATTACCTTTTTTCGATATTGTGAAAAATGTCGACATATTATTATCTATATCAATTTGAAGACAGGTAGGGTCATGAACCCGCAACTCAAATTACATGGGTATTATTTATAAATTGCAAAATCACTAAATAATTCATGTACTTGCTGGCACATCATTTTAAAGAGGGCACTTTTCAATATATCTAGTTATGCACACCGATAGTATGTATCTAAGTATACAAAATATAAAAACAAAATTAGGTAGGTAGATTAGAAAAAATAGAAACCGAAATAGAAATATCAAAAATTTAAAAACAAAAATTGACTTTGAAACACACGTCCGCAGTCCCCTTTTACCCCTAAAATGTCTAAAGATATTGGGTGAGAAAAGACATTTATCAATTTTATTTAAATTTAGCTACCTAACAAAAACAGATTTATTATTAAATTATATTAGATATTTTTTTATCTATCTAAAGCAAAGGTCCCTTTCAAATGATTTACCTGTAACTAGATAATTAAATGTATAGAATCTGCTGTCACTTAGATTAGGAACCTAAAAAACAAACATTGTTTTAAATCAAGCTGTTTTCTATGTCCGTTGAAAAGTGATCATAATATAATAATTAATAATATTTGAAAAGTTCTACTTCTCGATGTGCCACCAAACTAAATTTGAAACGTCGTCGATAACAACGTAAATAATTATTATTCAAAATCTTTCCCGTACTGCCCAAATACAATGGACGAGGCATGCCTGCAAAATGCAAATCCGACCTATGTTGTATCGCTATCTCTTTCAACAACGAATTAGATTCCTTAGTTCACAATGCTGTCTCCCTTCCACGACATTCGGTCATGTCCAAAACGTCGCTAGGGTTTCTGTGGTACCTATACGCGGGAATTTTTTACTCCAAGATAAAAACATAGTGCCATCGCGTTTATTGTATGGCGCGCATAGAGACAGAAGATATCCTATAGCGGGGGCAAGTCAAAAATTGACCCAGGGATTTGTGAGAATTGGAGCTTCCATTTGACACGATAGATGTCATTGCTCGTCACCCGGCGAGTCGTCGCCGCTAACTGCTATTATTTTGCGGTTCATTTCAAGCAATTTCAAGTAAAGAATTCGATGCGTTGAGCGGTTTATTCCGTAAAAAAATATTATTATGTCTTATAATTTTGGGGGGTCAAACACCCATTGTCCTAAGGGGAGAGCCGCCACTGGGTATAACCTTATTATGCTAAAAATAAACAAAAATTCTCATAATTTTACCAGATAAAAGAACAATCTTTCGAAATCAATTTATAATTTTTTGTGGAAAAGAGTCAACACGGCTAAAATTTTATTTAAAAATTATATATTTCTCGCTTTGTCTGGTTATTCCCTTTTAAGTTATGAAAAAAAAATATTGAAAAATAGCCCACAACCTAACCTAATGTAACCAATTTTTTAACATTTTTTTCATCACTTTTAATGACTTTTCAAAGGGAGTATTGAAGTTCCATGATTCGGAGTATTCCCATCACCGTAACGCTGTCTGAAATTTTGGCTAAAGAAGAAAAAAGCGTAACACAGCATAATAACCCCAAAATAAATCACAATAATATGTATTCACTAGTTTGTGATAAGATATGCAAAAGATTTACCAAATTGGGATTATTGGTGGGCGGGGCACTGGAGGCCCGGGGGGCTGCTCCCGGAGTGCGTTGGACCAATATATACTGCCCCATTCCACCCGCACGGTTCTCCACAGTCTGGATATAAACAGAAAACACATTCAACATTTAGTGGAACACATTGTGCACAGGCCCTCAAGACAGTCCCCTATCGCAAGCAAGTTTTTGATAGCTTTTCCATATTTATAACTCGTGGAAAGAGATTTTAGCCTGGTGACCAACAGTGTTGCCAACTCATCGATTTTTAAAATGAAGTCAGACATCACCCGAAAAGGAGCTAAAAAGAGCTAAAATCTTATACATCCTAAGTTGGGACCACTTAATTCACCATTCATGGTTGGGCGGCTAGAGAAATTCGAAGAAAATAAAACAGATTAAAAAAAAACACGTTTTCCATAAGAAAGTAACCGGTTCCTAAAAAAATAAGCCTTAATTTTTCATTCATGAATTTTATATAACCACTGGAGAGATTATGGTAAAAAAAATGGGTAACTTTTTTTTTTTTTCGCGTGATCTGCCCTGATGATGGACACTGTAACGCTGTACGAAACGTCGGCTATAGAAGGAGGTAGCGCAACATGGCATAACACCCCAAAAACTAACAACAAAAAAATTTCCACAGCCAGCCATTTATTTTAAAACGAAGCTATTTAAATGCTTTAGCTATTATGACCATAGATGCAAATCCGAACTTTGTAGACTATTTTAGAACGATGTCAAAAATTAATTTTTAAAATATATTTTTCACTTCGAATTTTTGATCAGCTGTTTAGGGTTAAAATTAAGTACTTTTTCCATAGATATGCACCTTTCATTATCAAGTATACCACAGACAATATACAGAAATCGAAAATATTCTATGTTGACTCGAATAAATACCCCTCACGGCAATTTCAAAGTAACAAACATGCAGGATTCGCACGGTTATAAACTTAACGATTTTTTTATAAATCCTACAAACATGAGGTAAACGGTAAAATAAGAGTTAATTCATTGGCTATATAGCATTATAATAAGTTTTTATGTCTCCATGTTAAAATTCGAAGGTGTGATTTTTTTAATGTTAGCGAAAAATTTTTAAAATTATATTCTGGGAAATCTCGTGCAATCGAGGCAAATTTATTCATTTCGCGTGGTCGCTCCAATGGTTAAAAAATGGAGCAAGATTATTTTAAAAACGAGCTAAGAAGCTGAAGCTTTTTTAGAGCCGATGGCCTCTTTTTGGAGCTAAATCTAGATCTAAACGAGCTGGTATCTAATCTTATGAAAAACAGAAAAGAAAAACATATCTGATGTTAACAGGTTTAGGAAAATTCAAAATTCAGCAAGTAGTCCACGGTAGCGATGTGTCGGTTCAGCTGGAATGGGCTCGTGTGATCCGCTCCTTTGCGGAAAGCGGTTCCTACTCCCACTCCTTTTTCAAATCGACTACTCCCAGAGAACCCGGCCCAGTACTCGCATCTAAATAAATCCGGCGGTCCGAGTAACCCAACGCCGCAGCGCGAAGCCGCGGCGCGGCGCCGGCTTTCCTAGCCATTCGAATACAAGTCCCGAGTTCGCCGAGTACGGTCAAACCCAAGCGTCTTGGTCCGAGCCACGTGAACCAAGAACCCGCCACTCTCACGCCACTCCCGTCATTCCCGCGACTCACGAACCACGATACATTCCTGCCACTCACTCCGAACTCGGGCTCGTTTCCAAACCAGAAACTCGGATGCCTCTACCGGCCGGCGGGCGTCTCCGTGTTCGCCGCGAGTACTGAGTAGTAGGAACTAGGAATCACCGTTCGGCGTCCCCGACACGCTCCACTCTCCACTCCACTCCCGAGTAGCGAGTCTCGGGTCCTCGGAACTGCGTGAACCACAAGACACTCCCCGCGACCCGCCAACCACTTCCCCTTGAGCCACGACACTTCGTGACTGGCCGGGCCGCCGGGCCGCCCGGGCGGCGGGCGTTCATTCAATCGCTGTCCTTTGATCGACACACACGTGCGTGACCGCTTGACGTAACAGTATACCGCTCTCGCGGAATTGTTTAGTAGGTATATTAGATTTTTGAATATTCGGCTAGATACGGAGTCGTTTTTAATTAGAGCATGTTATCTTGGTATAATCAAAGGGTGAAGTGCATTATAAAATAATAGTTTATAAGAAAGCATCACAGCTTACAGCTAATGTACTTATTTAAATTCTCAATAAAAGCCGTGTAATGTACCTACATTGCACGGGTGACGGGTCCGAGCCCTCATGCGGGTCTTGTCCGGCTCCGGGGTTCTAAGTTCTCGTGCGGGTTCTACGAGTAGGTCCTGGCTCCGAGTTCTTTGAACCCGTGCGTCCCGGTTCGGTGCGCCGCAACAACACCCAGTGCTCAGTCTGCACCTAAGAACTCGGACCCGGGACCTGCTCCTAGAACCCGTGTACTTTTAAAAGGAAGCAAGTCTCGGAAGCTTCCGGCAAAATGCAGAACTTACCCACCTCTAGTCCACGGGGCAAAAAAATTTGGGAACCTCTGATATAAACGATCGTAGCACCCATAACTTTTACTATACCTCTGGATGCGGCAGTACAGCCATGTTGACAGGTATGCCCTGATTGAAGACATGCCTCAGCATGAGGGGGGGTGCGGGGGCAGGCAGCACGGGGACGGGTGGCGGGGTGCAGCGGGGCCCGGCGCTGCGGCTGCCGCGGGGAGCACCCCCCAGCAGCGAGGGCGGGGGCTTCAGCTGGCAGCGCAACTGATCCCGGTTAGGACTGTTCTGGATCACCGCCTGGCAGATCTGGTAGCTGCGCTCCAGGTTCACGGCTCCCGGGGGAGGCTTGCTACTAGAACCCCGACTCCTAAAAATTTCAATTTAATATTTATAAATTCTGAAAATGGTAGTGTTTTATTAGAACCTAAAAGGAGTGTTGACCGAGAAAATAAGAACGTTCTATACAAATAATATTCATAAAAATCTTAATTTTGGATTTTAAAACAAAATACCCAACCAAACTGAAAAATTGTTTTTCTAGTCAAAAGGTATTAGAAATATCTAGTGGCTTGGATATGTGCTATTTTATTGTTTGTTTTAAATTATTGCATGAGGTTGAGTCAATAAGAGTGTGATTTTTTTAAATTTCCCGTCTCTTAACTGAAAGGGAAACACCGCTCTTATCAACAGGCATCCTATCTGTTAACTCCCGTCAAAATTTGAACAAGCTGCGTCATTTAGTTTGTATTTGACAGCCATTGATAGCAGACTACCGCTAAAAAAAAAAGACTAAAATGGAAAAAAAAAAGGGAATTTCGTGTGCTCATTAAGCATTATTTTTTGCAGAAAAAACACTATCACTAAAACCAAGGCTAAGCTTGATAAATACTACGGGAACTCTGCATCATCAATTTCAATGGTAAAAAAGTGGTTTACTGAAGTTTATTGTGGCCGTACAAGCACGGAAGATGCCGAAACTGGATGCCCAGTTGAGGTCTCTACACCCGAAACAATTGAAAAAATTGAGGAAGAATAATTGGAAGAATTGGAGAGATTGTGGAAGCCATAGGCATATCACATGGCTCAGTGGTTTCAATTTTGAATGATCACTTGGATATGAGAAAGATTTCCGCAAGATGGTTGTCTCGTTTGCTCACAATCGACCACAAACACAATCGTGCGCAACTTTGCAGGAGTGTTTGGCGTTGTTTAACCGCAATATGGATGAGTTTTTGCACCCGTGTTTTTGATCCGTGTTTCGTAACCGTGGACGAAACTTGGATCCACCACAACACACCAGAGAACAAACAGCAGGTTGCAAAACAATGGGTTTCTCGGGGTGAATCGACGCCAAAGACGGCGAAGGTGGGTTTTTCAGTCAATAAAGAGTCATGGCGACCGTTTTTGGGATGCACGCGGTATAAACCACATTGACTACCTTCAAAAGGGTAAAACAATTATGCCAACTTATTGGGTCGATATAATGAGGATTTAAAAAATAACGACAGCATTTGGCCAAGAAAAAAAATTATTTTCCACCAGGACAATGCAAGGGTGCATACATGTGCAGTTTCCATGGCAAATATCCATGAATTAGGCTACGAATTGCTCCCTCATCTGCCCTATTCACCGGATTTAGCCCCGAGTGACTATTTCTTGTCCAAACCTGAAGAAATGGCTCAGCGGAAAGAGATTTGACTCCATCGATGAAGTCATCTCACAAACAAATACCTATTTTGATGACCTCATAAATCTTATTTTTTGGAAGGATAAAAAAATTTGAGAAATGTTGGACAAAGTGTATAGAGCTCAAAGGAGATAATATTGAAAAATAAAATGATTTTTTATCCAAAAACCTGTGTTTCATAAAAAGAGTCACAGACTTATTGACATTGACCCGCCCTCGTATATAGGCCATTAACCTTTTCCACTCCGACCATTTTTTCTCAAAACTGTTTAGCTACTCCGACCAAAAATGTGTGTTATATTTTATATTTGAAATGAAATTTTTGGACAGTTATTTTTGCGGCACCCTATCGGATAATTCGTGTGACCATTAGTTGTTTGGTATATTTTGTATAAAATACTTGTTAAATCACACATTTTGTAACTAAAAGATAATACATTTGATTTTAACATTTTTTATTTGCATTATATATTTTATTGCATAGCAATAGTTTGTATAATACGGGTAAAATATGCAGACAATCCAATGTAAATTCTTGGAGAAATTACTTTCTAACTGTCCTGTACCGCACAACAGCTGACTAGTGGCTACCTGGCCCTGATTGGCTTAGGTTTTATGGGTAGTGTATGATTTCTTATTTTGCATTGGTTACGTTATTTTAGGTTTCGACCCTCTTTCAGGGAACAAAAGATAGACCAGCCCACAACACATAAAATAGATAATAAGTTTGGCAAACATTCTACACGGTGTTTACAAGTTAGAGTATTTTACATATTATACATAATATAATACTGTCACATTTTGAGTACATTTATCTCACATTTACTATTACAAAAATCTCACGATTCGGTCCAATGTTATCCCACATGAAGTGCAAGTTTGTTTTCACAACTTTTACAGTGTTATATTGTTCATTTTATTTGCCCTCCTTTTCTATCATAAATTAGAACCACAAACGATTTTTTTACATTAGCTCCACACAGGAGGCCCTGAGAAAAATAAATTATCAGGGCCTATGTCATCTTTGGGGTTGCTTTGTGGAGGGTCTTTTGAAGGAAAGGAAAAAAAGGATGGGAAGGAAAATGGTATGAGTGGGTAGGAATCTGGGGGTTAGGGTGTCCAAGAGAGGCGATGCGTGAATTCATCCCTCTCACTGCGTTGTAAGGCAATGGTTCGATATAGTCCGGCTGGAGAGATCAAAAGATCTCCCTCAACCAGTCTTTCCCAATTCGGTCCGCCACGCAGTAAATGGGCAGACGCATCCCCATGAACCCGGGCACCCATGCAAAGTCACCAAACGTAGCGAACCACTTGGGGTGACCTGAGGCAGAGGTGTTGGTTATCCAATAAATGGTTCCCGGGGCAGCGGTACCCATTCCTGCCTCCCAAATTGAAAACGATGCAATCACTAATATTTTTCTGCATATTAGGCATTATTACATGTAGATTGACGTGATTTAACCGCTGTTCTAGATCTACCGAATGGCTTCCTTTTCTAGTTTTTACACCTTCTCTATAATTTCCAACCAGCTGAATAATTAGCCTATCCACAAATTGAAGATGACTCATTGGTATTTCCAATAGAAAAAAATATTTGTTGTTGTGGTGTATTCGGAGTATTAATAGACATTCAATTCCTTTTTTTTCTGAATCAGAAAAGCTTGACTGTGTGGGATTGATGGATGTTGAAGGTTTTTGCGGAATCACAATATTTTCTACATCACTATATTTACTGTCACTTGATAATGTCACTTCCACTATCTATATCACTTGGATTATTACCGACTTCTTCACCATCACTTCGAAGTAAAACTATCATTATTTTCTGTGACGGTTAATTCAAAGAATATTAATTTAAAGAATACGTAAATTCTTTTACTTTCAATTACTAATATCAACATCAATAGTTCCACAAAACGAAAAAATATGGTCACAAAAAGTGGGAGTAACAGCGGAGAACCGTCGTAAACGCAGGATAACGACTGACTGTTCCTAAAATATTTGAAGAAAAAAAATATTTCGTGTGTTAAAATGATGCATCTGTTTTTAAATGAATGTATCTAATTAACGGTAAATTTAAATGAAAAAATTTTGGTTTATCCAATATGTTGCGACAATTCTTTGTAATAATCGGAAATAATAGTTCGTAGAATGTACTTAGGAAGATAGATATTGGTGATTAAACTTATACCTGCGCCGGGCCAGTACCTCTGGCCGACGGAGCTGCCTACCAAAATCGTTTGGGCCACAATGTGTGGCCGACGGAGTGGAAAAGGTTAACCCCTCAGGACCTGACCATATTACTTCAAAATTCCGCTTTACAATAAAATCCAAATAAATGAAATATTTCTGAATGCATCTGAAAACTAAAAACTGTTTTTGAAAAGTGATAAAATACGCTTTAAAATTTTATAAATCGAAAAAAAACATAATTTTTGAAACATGAACATTTTGAATGCAAACGTAAAGAAGTTTTTAAAATGTCTCACCTTACATTTTTTATAACTAAAATTATTGATAACAAAAGAAAATAAAAACACATACATATTTTATTAGACAAATGTATTATAAACATTATTATCAACACACTTTTATGTCGTTCCATGTAAAAATAATTGATAAAAAATTCCCAAAGTTTCATAAATTTATTTCAAAATGCGATTCGAAACTTTGGTTTCATAAAGGTGTACATTTTACTTCTTTTGTGGTTAGTTTTTGTATTTGAATATAAATCGTGATCCTTCTAATTTTAATTATGGAATATCAGGAAGGCACTATAGAGGTCTATAATTCCTGTTAATTCATTTGTAACAACTGCAATCCCGTTTTTACCGTATTTACGAATAAACCGATGAGAATTCCGAATGAATCTGCAAAACATTTTTCTCCTTGTTGTATAAATAATCAATAAAATTACCTGCTATTAACTGTTGCCGCATCCTTGGCGATGGATTTAGTTTTAGGCTTGGCGGGTAGTGGCAGCGCTCGCAGCGAGGTGCTGCTGGTCACAGAGAGGTAGGGAAGGGAGCTGGAGGAGGCCACCACCGAGTGTCCCGCAGTGCCCGAGGCCCCCTCCTGAGGCAGCACCGCGGGGGCACCTTGGGATGCAGACGACACGCACACTACCGTAGTGGGTGGGATCACGCTTGTGCTATCTCCACTGCTGCACTCACTCATCCCTTCCACAGGAGTCAGAGTCACCTCCAGTTCCAGCTTCACTTGCCCCGTGTGCACTAAAGGGTGCTCCTTGTACGTCAGGGGAGCCTTCTCGTTCCCCGCACTGTGGTTGACGGCCGTGAACGGCACGTTGTCTTTGGTACTCCAGTAGTTTGCTGTATTGTCTGAATCTATATCCCATTGCTGCACAGGAAAGCTTCCTTCTTGTAATCTTACTTCCAGTTCTTCTTGCATTGGAATCACCTGGAAATTTGAATGGTGACTTTTATAACTTTCCCACTAAAGCCTCGATTACATTGAGCGAGTTTACAAGCTACTATCCGGCGTATTCACTATCTGCTAGTGAACTCGCTCAGTGTAATCATATTACTAGCTAACTAGCAGATTTTACACTGAAGGAGTTTACTAGCAGATAGTGAATACGCCGGCTTGTAGCTTGTAAACTCGCTTAATGTAATCGAGGCTTAATGTAATCGAGGCTTAATTTAAGTGTATATCAATAGGGATGAAGGACTTCCAACAGGACGTTGACATTATTTTTTTAACGGAGATGGTATATGGATAGTTCCCGTGAGCACGCAAGACCATGGGCCCATTGTGCTGTCTCCCATTTCATCTCATTCCTTTAAGCTTGTTTCCAGGTCCCATGAGGGTCCCTGTCCGCGTACGGATCCCCTGGAGGATTTTGTAACGGTAAGGATTTTCCCATTGGAAGTGCCTCTTTGTTTGGGTTCCCTAAAGGCCCAACGAGGGAAGAGTCCACTGGAGTGGTCTCAGCTCTCCTCTCCACGTGGATCGCTCCCCTGGATCTTTAAACGCCCCAAGGGGAAGAGTCTACCGAGGATGTCGACAATAACATAGAAGAATCCTTGATATAATGTAGCAGATAATTGTGAATAGCTTACCAAAACTGAAATTGATCTTGATCTGGTGCTTATTTAACCAACAAACATGGGTCAATGGTGCATGGATGTGGTAGAAGGTGTGTTTGCTCAAGTGTCACTACAGAAGTCAAAACAGGCTTGCGGGCTGAGAAAGGGCGCTTGCTTTGTAGGCTGACAGTCAGGGTTTAATCCCCAAAGTGCGCAGCAATCAGTGGCCACTAGTCAATCCTATTTTCACATCACAAGATGTTTAGGCTCAGTGAATGGATTAACAGGAAATAGTGGAAAAGTTGGAATATTTCTGAATACAGGTGAGCGTTGGCACACAAAGGTACTAATTTAAACATTTAGTTGCTGATCATTTTAAACAAACTCTTATCTCTCGAAAGAGAATGCGTATCGAATTATATTATATTACAATAACATGACTTACGAGTAAAAGCATCAAAGGTTATCTAGCTATCTCTAGTTTAAAGAATATTCATTATGTAATAAAAAGAGTCAGTTTACCTGAACATTAGCATGGTGCGGGGGGTTGACTAGCGCCATGGCCACAGAACCCGCCTCGGGCATCCCCTGGATGGAGTGGAGACCCACTCCCACTACGCCCCCGACATCACACACTTGCTTCACAGCATCTTTAAATATAACATCCATCACATTTACTATTTGAGTTGTATAGTTCCTATCCAAGATAAGTCCACTCGAGTTAAATGTTGGCAAACCATCAGTTTTTCTATTCTAACTTTTAAAAATAAAAATCTAGAAAATTATTTACTAGGTTATTATTTTTTAAAATTATAATAGAAAAACCAATGGTTTGCCAACATTTCACCCGAGTGGACTTTATCATAGATAGGAACTATAGGACTCATTTATTAACGAAGTCATTATTCTTGACACCCCATAAAAGATAAGAGTGTGAATAGCATTTAGTTAATACAAAGATTTCACAAGGCAAGCATTGTTTATTGATGTAAGTGGTTATGAGATATTTTGGCTAAAAACTGTTATTTGAAAATAATAAAAAATGCAGGTCGTATATTGTCAATGTGTGTGAGGGACGAATGCTACAACATTTTAACAAAAATAGGGGCGCATTCTTAAATAGTAACACATGCTTCTAGCAAATCATTAATTATTTTATTCCATAAACATCCAAATTGATAGACTAGCCCTAACATAAAATCTGGGTATAATTTCGACGAACTGGAGGCAAACCACGTGATCATATTTTTGGCAACAGCAGGGTTTGAGAATGCTTTGAATAAACTAAAACATCCAATATACGTTGACCGCCGAAGAGCGCATATTGAAATAACCAGACCCTGCGCAGAAAAGTAAAGGCAACATTTTGCAGCACAGTCCATTGTGGGACTTTTCTGGGAACTTCTCAGGCTGATAATACCTAAATAAAATCATCAAAATCGAGGTTTTGTATTCCCCATTTTCCTCCTCCAAAACTGGACCAATTTTTAAGATTTTTTTAATAGCTGGATTAGAAGAAAATACTAAAATACATTGTCTAGTTTGTATACTGAACATCTGTTGATGGCGTTCAAACTAGGAAATTAACAATTTTTGGTGGGTATGAAGTAACCTTATCAAAAAAAGCAAAACGTACGAAGCGGAAGTGGTCGATATCCATATTATATTAAAAAGTATTTGAAGTAGTGTCAAATCCAGAGAGGAAATTGGGGAATACGTTTGTACGGACAAAACGCCGCCTGGTTAAGTTTTTTACACAGCCAGCAATATGCGTGCCATACAAAAAGGACTAGTAATTCGATAGCAGATTTTATTTTCGAGGACTAAATAGTGATATTAGTGTTGAGTTACCTGTATGCTGTCAGATGCATTTATTGACAAATCATAGAAAGGGAGATGGTCACGCCACCTCCCTGTTCCATATAACTTGGTTTGTTCTTCTTTCCCTGAGGGGCTGGTCTATCAATGTGATATCTATGTTTTATTCCAATTTTTGTAGGCTTTTTAAGCGCATGGAACCAATGCCATATTGCCTCATCTCTGTCAAGAATCTATTGATTAAAATTTAAATAACATACCCTCAGACTTCACAACAGAATCAGACTCCAACAAGAAGGACTCGGCATCGATAAAACGGTCTTCGGATTCCATTCCTAAATCCTTTTCCTGGTGTAAAATCTCAGGGGAGTTGTGTGAACTTTCTTCCTCAGAGTTATTGGAATAATCTAGTCCGTCCGTATTCCCTTCTTCTTGTTTAAGTATAACTGAGTTGGGTTGAATTTGCGTCACACCTTTATTAAATAAGGAATTTCGAGTGTGAAAACCATTCTCACTATATGAACAGTGGTATTGTCCCATTTCACTTTTAACATATTGTCCGTCTAAGAATTCTGCCGCACCACAAAACCCCCGTTCACTATTGCTATCCATGGAATACACTAATGTTTGATTGTCATGCATTGTATGATTAGGGGAATTTTGGTTATTAGACTTAGAATCAGTTTCCTCGTTAGAGTTATTAGAATTATTAGAATCACTACTGTTTCCTCCGTCAGCTTCAACTTTAGTTATGTCAAAAAAGTCTGTGTCTTTGCAATTGGATAAGGTATCGTGAATATCCGAGTAATGGGTGGCAGGTTGGTTTTCTATAATAAAGTCCTGGATAGGATGGTTTTGGGGTGGATCAGAGGGAATATTGAAAGGTTCACAAGTCGGTGATTGTTCTTGCTCTTTTTTTACTTCTATATTATTAGTTTGTTGGCAATATTTCTCTTCATGTTCTTCAATAAAGTCTTCTTGAGAGATACATAACGATTCGGTCTCCTGTTCATCGCACATTTTTAACTTTTTGATATCTGCAGGACTGTATTCTTCGGTGGCTCTTTTATTAACAGGGTGTTCATCAAGTTCTTCAACTGGGCCATTACACACATCTTGGTTATCTAACTCGGTACTCAGATCACAATTATTTTGATAAGATTCATCGCACGGCTGCGAGTCCTGGACTTCAAATAGAGATTGGTTTTCGGGACAAACCTCTTCTGAAGTATTGAAACACGGAGACAAGTTTTCGGTTGTTTCTGGAGAAAAGTATTTTACCTCACTAACATTGCAATTTTTGTCGTCAATATTATTTGAAGAGTCTATTTGAATAGGTTCACTAATAGGTATAACGGGAATGCACAGTTCTTGCTCAACTTCTGTTTGGTAAATGGGTTCGAGGGCGGTGTTATCAGGTAGAAGCAAGGGATCGACAGCTTGCCCGGTGTCCTCTGCTTTTAATGAATCAACAGAAGCTTGAAGAGTTGCGAAATTTAAAGTATTAGACGGGTCAACATAATGCGAAGTAGACGGTTGAGAAACATACTGAGATTGTAACCGATTAAGTTTATTTTTAAGTGGAAGTAAATCGGGTATTGGCCCCAACTGCCTTCCATTTTGAGAATTGTGACTAATTTCTACCATTGTTAATACATCCGTCTCCACGCGAGCTGAGGCCCGGGTGACGGCTCCCACCGTCCGCAGCCGTTTGGGAATTTCGGAAGATTTGTTTGAGTGCTTCCGATGTACCACAGTACTGCTACTTGTTATGGATGCGGTGGGACGCAATTTGATGGTAGTTTTCAGAGACGGCCTATCTGCATCGTAGGCAGTGTTTTGGAGGCTTGAATTCCTCTTTTCTCCCCAAATAGGCTCAAAGTGTTTAAGTTTCCAAGGGTCTAGTTTGCTTTTTTCTTTCTCAGCTTCGGTTCTTAGTTTTTGTTGATGCTCCGGAGTGAATTCTCCTTCCGACAGGCTATCTTGCCATTCTAAACACGCTCTAGCAAAGAATTCATTGTTGAGACTGGAAGAGCTCAGTTGCCCCGAAGAGCCGCCAGGCCTATCCACACTAGGTAGGAGCTGTCCCAGCTTATATTGGTACAGAGAAGGCAGGAGAGAGAAGGTGTGCTCATTCAGCAGGGCGCGTAGGTTAGTGTTAACAAACATGGAATCGGGAGTTTCCAAATCTATGCAACCTTCTTTAGTCTGTTGGAGTTGTGCAGCAGTGGATAACTTCTTCCCATAGCGCTTTCTGGGTTTTATATTGAATCCTGGAATGGAAGCTAACACCTCCCTCATAGTGGGAGTTTTTGTAATCTTCTTACTGGGTTCGTGGGATATAACATATTCATGCTGTCCATCAGGGGGTTGAGGTGGAAGAGGTTTAACTATAATTCTCGGTAGGGGACGAGATGAACTGTGAGTTCTTTTCCGTCTACGCTTTGCCTGGTGCCTCAGGGCACGTTTAATAACTTTTTCACATGGCGAATCTAGTAAAGATTCGACGGGATAATCTTCCGTATAAGAACTATCGGCACATTGAAATGTTTTTGTGTCATCACATAAACCTACATTTTCGTGACTGTCAGAATTGGTTTGTGAAGTTTCGGTACCATGATTTGAAATTTCTATATTTGATGAATATAAATCCATACTCAATAGGGATTTACAAAAAAATTATTGTTATTAATTTGGCAGCGAATTACATTTCAACCATAACAATACACAAAGCCATGACAAAGCCTCCGCAATCGAAAAATACCAACAAAAACCATAGAAACGCGAAAACTCCATAAACAAATTAGACAGGGTATAGATCTCGAGATAGAGCGGAGGAAGATAATTGTTTATGGTTTATGTTCCGAGTTCCAAGCATTCCAAATAGAGATGGTAATGTCAGAAATGGTCTATAACTTCGGTTCCATTTACCGGAGACCGAAATGGAACCGGTTCTGTAACCAGTTCTCTCAACCCCTAGCGTAGTCAATCGTTAATGATTGATATTATAACTTTCGGTAACTTCTCATCGTTCCATTGCATGACTGCGGATAGCCAACGATTAAGTAACAGTTTACGTTAGCGATCTGCAGTTGTCCTAGAGAACGATGAGAATTTACCAAAATTATCCTATCAATCCTTATCGATCGACCGTGCTAGGGGGCCAGAAACAGTTTCCAGTCAGAGGATTCATAAAGAGGGCATTAGACTACGCAACAATGTAGCAAGCGTTTTTGGGCGTGGCCCATCGCTAGCTGTGTAATCCCATACAGACCTTTCGTGCCAGACATTTGATGTGCTGTAAGTGTAGGGCGATGATGATATGCTGTACCTGATAGTCAGGCCTGGCGATATTTGTAAATGCAATTTCCTCTCTTGCCGAAGATGAGTTATTCTCTCTATATTGGAGACACAGTTTATGGTCCCCATTCACTGAAAAAAAACGAGTGCAACATGTCCAAAATGCCTGTGTCCGATATTGCTATAATATCCCGGGGCACGAGCATGTCTCGCCTAACCTCTATTGGCAAAGGTTTATAAATATGTCAAACAGAAGGGAGTTAAATTAAATATGTCAAGTACCTATACAGTTTGATGAATTCGATGGTTCCGTATCTGTTTCTGTTGTGTGTATGCGTATCTGTTTGACAGACTGCACTGACTGCAGTGGTCTTGTAAGTCTCATAAGCACAGTACGTATTACTTCTTCTCCCAAGACATAAAACTGCTGTATTTGAGGATGGTTAAGGTTATTCGACATCAACATTTCGATTGCTATACTGTCTATTTGAATAATGAATGCGGTAATTCAAGACGCTCTGCAGCGAATTAGAGTAAGAGCCCGTGACGATCAGACCTTCGTTATTTTATAAAACCTGAAATTTTCTCTGTGTATGTCCCTAATGCAGGTAAAGACGATCCCCGACTATGAAGTTTGGATTATAATTATAATTAATTGATATAATTTCTTTCAAAGCCACCTTAATCCAAACTTCATAGTCGGGGATCATCTTTAACTGTATTAGAGACATACACAGAGAAACTTTCAGGTTTTATAAAATAACGAAGGTCTGATCGTCATGGGCTCTTGGACTAAATAGTTGCTGACTGCACAGACGACCGCACAACATCATAACTGTTAGAATTTACAATGAAAGGGATACCTACTTATGTTTATAATTCAATATTTTTTTACATTAGCTCCACACAGGAGGCCCCGAAGAAAATAATTCCCCTTAGGGCCTATGTCATCTTTGGGGATGCTATGTGGAGGGTCTTTTAAAGAAAGGAGAAGATGAAGTTCTGGGAAGGAAAAAGGTATGAGGAGTGGGTAGGTATCTGGGAGGTAGAACCCGGGCACCCCTTCTAAGTCACCATACGTAGAGAACAACTCGGGGTGACCTGTGTCAGAGGTGTTGGTTATCCAATAAATGGTTCCCGGGGCGGCGGAACCACACATACCCGCCTACCAAATTGTGAAATATGATGTAATTTGAATTTCAATTGCTTTTATTTGAATTCTGGTAATTTCATTTAATTCTAATTTTATTTTTATTATTAATTATGTATATTACGTGTAGCTAAGACGCACTGTCTGAAAACCTAAACGAAAAGCTGCATTTCGGCAGAAAATCGCAATGAACAGCTGAGCAGTGGCCCTTTTGTTAATAGAATCAATATAATCAAATAACTTATTATTAAGATGAATTAATACGTAACAATCCATTGCCAAATAAATGTTTTATTATTATTATTATTCCATGTTTTCCCTCACATGCCACATCCCTTTAGCACGAAATATCATTTCTTTGTACGGGATCCATGAGTGGTTTATTTATGATGGGATCTGTCAACTTGGCAGAGACGGCTGAAAAAATATTTATGATTAAGAAAAGAGCACCCATAAAAATTTCTACAAACCAGTTCCAAAAAGAACTTAAAAAAGAATATCTTTGGATCCAGTGACCGCAAAGTCACCGCGACAGGAATATTAACAACTCTAGTTGTCAGTTGTCAGTTGTTAGTTGACATTTTGTATTTGTATTTTGTGCTGTCAGTTCGTTATTGAAAATCGGTCGAGAGTCGAGACTTTTAAGAATATTTCCTCGATTTTCCTCGTTGTGTCGTGTCCTCCTTGCCCTCTTCATAAAATAGTTTTGTCTTTATTGTAGTGAAGCAGTACGGAAATTATCGGTGTGATTGTACTAGAATCCTAACAAATTGAAATCTTTTGTTGTTGCCGCTTTTCAATATGATTTCTGAATATAAAGAAACTTTTGATAACTGCAACAATTTTGAGGAGTTCTACTATCCGTCAGTGTGTCATGTTTGCAAAGTTAAAGATAAATCTCTCAAAACATGTAAAAGCTGCAAGGCGTACCGGTACTGCACCGTTGCTCACCAAAGAGCACATTGGCCAAGTCATAAGAAAATATGTAAAATTTTAAATAGCAATCTAAAAAAAAGTGAGCAGAATAACTTCAATGGCTCTTTAAAGAGTTCATTGCATGTCAGAATTCAGGTGAAAATCCTTCTTGAGCAAGGGCTAGCTCGGCCACTCATGCCAGCAGAGAATCAGGTTTTGTTTTGATTGTAAATCCAAATAGAGAAAGTAGATGCAATGTTTAGAGTTGAGATCTAATATTTTACACAATAATACCTTATCCAAATAAATCCCTTCCTTGTTGTCTTTACTCCTAATTTCCTTCACTTGTCTGTTGTTTGTAACTTGTTGTCTTCTTTGTTTGTGTGTTAACATTAGGATTTATTTTTATAATTAAAATTTAGGTTATTATTCCACTAACCGCCGCACATTGTAGAAATTGCACCTCGTTTTAACAATTACAACATTCTTTTTAATTCATGCATGTTTAGATTGAAACTAAACTTTGCAAAGATAAGTTTTTAGATTTTCACGGCCAAAAGCATTTTCGTTGTTAGTTTTTGGGGTGTTATGCCGTGTTGCGCTACCTCTTACTATAGCCGACGTTTCGGACAGCGTTGCGGTGTCCATCATCAGGGCAGATCCGGTAGATCCGACGATGATACCAGATCTGCCCTGATGATGGACACTGCAACGCTGTCCGAAACGTCGGCTATAGTAGGAGGTAGCGCAACACGGCATAACACCCCAAAAACTAACAACAAAAAAAACTTTGCAAAATTCAAATTAATACAAAAAATAAATAAAATGGTGGTAAAGGTTTCATTTTACAGGAAATTTTGAACTTTGATTGAATAAAAATGGAATTTTAATGCATCTTTTACCATCTATCCAAATGTAATTAGTTGTATCGTAATTGTAGTAATCGTAATTGTAGTTGTAATCGTAATTGTAGTAATTACGTTGAAACATATCCAGAATCTGTGCCTAAGAAAAGTGCATTGGCTAGTGGAATATTTACCAAAATTTAACTTTCGCGCATCACATTCATGTGCTAGGTGTTTGTATTTTTGCATTTGGCACCTGTTTCGCTTTCTAACACCAAAAAGTTACCATTTTACCTGGTGATTGTCAGAAAAAGTCTACTTAAAGTTCTGTTTTAGGTTTGGATGTTTCCTAGAGCCTGCCCCGTGTGTAAGATCACCACCGATGTGATGGTGGACTGTCCACACTGCCCCTCTGTCAACTATTGCTCTGCCCAGCACCAACTACAGCATAAACATGTCCATTCTAAACTGTGTGGCGCCATGAATTTGCAATATCAAGTCTATTGTAGTCGTTTGAATGGTAAGCATAAAATTTTTCCGATTTCGTTTGGGTATATCCTAAGTATCCACTGGTGATTAAATATATCGTGAGGGGCGCTTTTATTTATTTATTTTATTTTAGGGAAATCAACAGTTTATAATGTGATTAATTTGTACATGTATAATTTACCTAACTGATAAACCAATTATAGATTTCCTCATTATAATATAACATTGTGTATCTAGAAATTAAACTTATCTTATAACAATTAAAATGTATTACATTAAAGATATTACATTTATGCAGTTTTGTACTCATTTAATACATTTTAATACACTTTTGATAGATTTTTTATATTTACTTTCGTTTCAATTGAAGATATCTATATCAGAGAAAATGTTATTATATGTTGAACACAGTCTTTATATTATTTATATAAATCTTTATATCTTATAAGGCAAGCATTTTGGATGAAATTTATTACACGATCGTGTGTGCCGTGTAGGTACTTTAAAATCTATTCTGTTCAATAATTCAGGATAGTCGGTTATGTTATTTACGATTTTGTATAGCAACATCGCATCTGAGAATTGTCTGCGTACACTCAATACATCAATTTTGAATAAATTTGTTGCATCAAGATAATTATTAAACCGATTGTGCGATTTGTAAGAAAGGTATTTCATGAAGTTTTTCTGAATCGATTCAATTTTGTTTATATGTACTGCATAAAAAGGAGACCACACAGTTGAAGCAAACTGTAGATGGCTTTGTACATAAGCAAAGTATAGTTGTTTGATAATTGCAATGTTTGTGAATTCTTTTGTATTTCTTACGATGAAACCTAGAATTTTAGCTGCTTTATTTGTGATTTGTTCTATATGAAGGTTATATTGTAGTTTACTATCAAGGGTTATTCCAAGATCACGAATATCTGAGACTGTTGCAATGTTGTTGTTATTTATAGAATGATTAAATAATGTTTTATTTTTATATCTTGAAAAGGTAATGTGATGACATTTTGAGACATTTAGAAATAGTTGATTTTGTTGGCAATAGGTAAATATATTGTTTAAATCATGTTGTAAATTGACACAATCGTTTAGACTTTTTATTGGCTTGTATAGCTTGGCATCATCATCAAATAATTCTATTTCAGAGTATTTAACAATATTGACCAAATGATTGATATATAAAATGAAAAACAATGGTCCGAGATGAGAACCCTGTTGGATCCCAGAGGAAATTTCACTGAAATCTGATACGAAGCCCTTTATTGCTACTGCCTGTGATCTCTTCAGTATATAAGATGTGACCCAACGAAATAAATTACCACGTATACCTAATGACCAAAGTTTTTCGAGTAATAGTTATTGATTAATTTTATCAAATGCTTTGGCAAAGTCTGTATATATGATATCTACTTTAGTGCGGTTGTCCATGTGATCGACAATGAATTCAGTAAGAAGAACAAGGTTACTTTCCACTTTTCTGCCTTTTGTAAACCCATGTTGCTTTGTTGTAATGATGTAATTCAGTTGTGGACCTAGATATTTGTAAACAATTTTTTCCATTAACTTACTGAATATTGTTAATTTTGAAATCGGCCAATAGTTTTTACAATATTTTTTTCACCATTTTTGTGAATTGGTGTTACATAGGCTCTTTTTCATATTTCAGGTACCGTGCCTTCATTCATTGATTTATTATACATATATAATGCAGAGAGGTTTTGCAAGTGTTTCTGCGCAATTAACTATAAAGTATGCAGGAATGTCATCAGACCCCGCGCTTTTGTTTTTTTTTTTAAATTTATTTATTTATTTCAAGACTTTTGTTTTTTACATAAAAAAATTATAACATATGCAAGGTTATACAACAATTTATTATTTTTTTATTCTACTACTCCATAAGTTGAGTTCTAGGAACTCGTGTTTATGGGAGGAGTATTTATTCACATGCAAAAAATAAAATAATAATAATGTTCTAATTAAACGTTTAAATAATATTCAAAGAACTTATGAGATAATTACAAATATTAATTGACATAGTTTTGTAATTTAGGAAAAAAATAGTTATACAAGGTCAATACTTTTTTTTAAAATATTGAATATTACAGTTAAAGTAAGAGTAAATTAAATTAAATTAAGGTTACAATATTTCATTATCCAATTTCAGGGACTTAATTTGTTTTTTGAATTGTTCATATTTCAATGTTTCAGTTACACTAATTTTGTTTTTGGATAATAATATATTGTACCATCTTACACCTAGATACAGATAGTGGTGCTGAGCCGTGGTAGTTCTAAGCATAGGGATGGCTATTAAGCCATTCGTTTTAAATCTATTGCTTATGCTATCAGAGGGGTGAATTTTTTTAAAAAAATACTCTTTATAAATTTGATATAAGGCGTTTCTCTTATGTCAAGAGCTTTTATTTCTTTTAAGACTATTTCTCTATTATTACCGTAATGGCAAAAAAAGCAATAAACATACATTCTTTATCGCTATAATGCTGCAGCTCTTTCGTACACATTAAATAATGGTGAGACAAAAGGTGAGACACACAAAATATGTGTAACTGTTTCCTCCAAAGTACTATTGTTTTCCTTTGGAGGAAACAGATATATATCTTATTACATCTCAGATACGGCGACGGGAATTGCGTTTTATTTTCTTTATACGTGTGAGGGAGATGTATGATAATGATTGAAGGTTTCCTTTGGGGGGGGGGGGGTATACACATACGTTCACCGTTTGACTCACTTACCCCTGCTAATTAATTGCCTTAAATAAAATCTTAAAGCAATATACCCCAATTTTTCACATAAAACTTAAATTAAATTATTATTACACTAGCTGACCCGGAAAACTTCGTACTGCCTCATAATCAATAACTGTGTGCTAATTTATTAGCTGAATTAAATTCAGTTTTTTTATTGTTAAAAATTACACAATGAATTACAATTATTGCATTTCATTTTCTTTGTACGTGTGAGAGAGATTTATGATAATGATTGTATGTTTCCTTTGGGGGGTGCAGATATACGTTCACCGTTTACCTCATTTTCGACCGTTGACATTTAGTGTGTAAGAAAGAGGGGCAGCATAATATGTTTAAGAACAAAAGCAAAACAATCAGCGCATTAAAATTTGACATTTTTGAATTTTCTGAATTCACTCATACTTCAATATTTTCTTTGTAACTATATTCCATACTTTCAAAATTATCAACACGGCAAGTAGTATTGGTAGGGGTCTACGGAGACGTAACGGTGTGTGAGAGAGATGCAAGAAAATTATGTTTTTTTTTCCTTTGGAAGGAACAGACCTACGTACATTGTGTATCTCATCTTTTGAAAGAGCTGCAGCAATAATATTGAAGTGTGAGTTGATTCTAAAAAGCCGTTCCATACAAAAGTATGAGAAAATGAATTTGCTTCATAATTTTTTTTTTTCGTAAATTTTTCGATGTTTTAATAGTTATTCTGCTATTCGGGGTGGAGACAAATCCAACAAATCAAAGATCACAAAAATCGGTCAAGCCATTCTTGAGTTATAAATGGTGTAACTAATCCGACTTTGTTTTATATATCAAGAAGATATATATCAACTTTTGTCAGGAGATTCACCACTTGATTATGTTTTTCCAGAAAGCAGTGATGTCATGCTCAACAGGGATGTAACCTACCAAGAGATGTTGAATATATTCTCTTACATCGCTGACGGTATTCCCAACATAGATATTCATTTAGTGAGGCTTGCAGATAGACTGTCTCATGTGCTAACAATCATTAATGCCTTGACTATTTGTGATGTCATTTGTGATGCTAAAACTTCACAGAATCATCTCACCATTCATATAGTAGGTGTAACATATGAATGTTCCAATTTCAACAGGTATGTTCTATCAATATACTGTTTTAATTTATAAAAAAGAATTATGCAAGATTTATAGTATACAGATCTTTTCACTAAGCATGACTTCTGTTGAAAATGGAGTAACTCAGCCCCTTCGATTTCTGGGCTGCGATTCTCCAATAACGGTCAAGAGTTACTCGTTACCCAGAAAGTAGAACCAGAAGACATCGCCACATATCCTATGACAACTCTGGTGAACTTTATGAAAGGGACTGGGTTATTGTTAAAGATTGAGGCAAAATGGGAGATAGGACAATGGAAGATACGAATCAAAAATTACTCGCCGTCTCGACAAGCTTTGTCAGATGTTTCATTTTTACGTATTCTTCAATGTTGAAGGGTTGAAAACATGATTATATTGGCAGCCCTGTGAATATTGTCTATGTTTCTGTGGTGTGAATTTGAAATTACGAGTGCACTTTTTTCGAAATGATGGCGGGTATATTATTCAAAACCAAAAACAACTGGTAACCAACACGGAAAAGAAATTTAATGCTGTTGACACATGCAAAACGATGGTACAACAGATTAATTATGAAGTTAATTTTCTTGTGAAAACTATCTACCCTCTGGCAAAATATTCTTGTTGGTCTCAAAGCATCTGCTTCAGTTTGCTCTACATTACGTATTGTCATTATAATGATCTTTAAAACAACTTTGTAAAAATATACGATACCTGTCAGTCAGACAGGATACAATAATACTAGATCTTAATAGTTATGGTGAAGACAACTCGGTGTCGACTGGTTTGTAGACGTAGACTTTTGGTGTCTAAGTATGTACCTTCGACGAGACTCAAGAATAACAAAGTCGACCAATGTACTTAGGACGGCGATTGTGAGCAGCCTCGACTGGATAATCGAGTCCCTGGTCAAACGCCTTACCCACCGGACAACACTATTGCATACTTACATCTTCTTCCCCTTGTCCTATTGGGGTCGGGGACCCATCGCATCGATGCAGTGCCTCAGGGTGTCCCTGTCCTGCGCTACTTCAGGGGTCTCCATCCATAGCAAACCCAGCCTCTCCTCGCATGGACTTCTAGAGTTGCAACCGACAATAACCGTATACCTAGGGCTAGGTCTCCACGTGATTGTAAAATGCCTTTTACATGTTATGGCAAACTTGCTAAATAAATGAGCTTACGACCGCCTCCGTGGTCGAGGGGTAATACTCTTGACTTGCAATCTGAAGGTTGCGGGATCGAACCCATGTTATTTCACAATTAATAGATTTAAAATAAATAGTATATTTGCTACACGTTCCAGAATGGAAGATACTCTCAGTATCACCCTGGTATAAGGCCACCATTCAGAATTGAAACGTTGCTTAAAAATGCTTCAGCTGTGTTTAGTCTGATAACCACATCTGTATAGTCAGGTACTTCCCACCTTTCTCTTCCCTTCCCCACTACCTTCACCCTCACAATATACCCCAATTAGGGATGCCATAGTCTCACTGGCTCCAAACTGGAGCAGCTGGGACTCTTGTGAGGTATTCATATAAAAAAAAAACAATTTATTTATCAAATTCATGGAAAAAAAAATATTTGTTCAGATTTTTTTTGCATTTATTTATGGTTCTTTTTTCTTAGGTAGAAACAGCTTTTCAGCGGGTATGGACTACACGTCATTGGTGCATGGGTATTGCGTAGCACCGGTGAAATGAAACATATGATTTAGTAACAGGGGAAAGGTTTTAAAAGAGTTTTAAATTAGACTTAGAGATATTTTGGTTTCACACAAATTTTCATATATCTCATACGCAATATGTACAATATTTAAATATGGTGATATTTTTTTATTTATAGTTTTTATTTGGTAGATGTAAATGAAAAAGCTAAACTCATTTAGATACCCACTTCATGTATGTATGTATGTATCAACTTTGTACTTATTTATTAACTTGTGTTTGAAACATTAACAGCGCTTCGTTGTAATCGGTTTTAAACGCCTAGAATACAAAATTCTATTTTTTTTTAAATGTATGCCTCTAAGTGCAATTGATGGTTTTCTGCATGATTTGAAATACATAGTTATTAATAAATACACTAGATATAAATTGTGTTACACTAATGAGTTTATAATATTATTTTATAGTTTTTTTTACTTCCAGCTTTTTACCATTAATGACTAGATCAGTAGATCACTACTGTAAAGAAAATAAGTACACCTTTTTGTCAATATTATCAAACGAAATATGATGTAAAAATATATAACAAACTAATAATGTATTGACAAATAAATGTTTTGTTTTTTAAGTGAAAACTTCTTTAGCACCGTTGTGATTTGAAACTCGATAAAATGAAAAATTGACTTTAAGAAGAGACAAACACATACATCTATAGGATTTAGAGAGCGAGAGAATGAGATAGAATAATCGGTCTCCTCTTTGTGCGGTGCTTTGTAGCCTGCCCGCTCTTGTCTACTTTAGTTTTCTGAAGGATTCACTTCTACGGCGTGTGAACTGCACACTTGTATGTGTTTTTTTATTATATACTAGCCTAGGAAACACATAATTTGTTAAGTGTGTAATTGTAGTTGTTTATATAAAATTAGAATGTTTAATTAATTATGCTGCTAGCCTTAAATATTCTTTCTTTCCATTGCTAATGTTCTTACAATTGCAATAAGATTAGAAAGAAGTGTGTGTCTGATGGACAAATCCTTTCGTGAAGGATTTTTGTTTCTTACAATGCATGCTATCAATTCAACGAAATACACTGCATTCTCAACCTTTTAAAGACTATGTCGTTAAAGAATTTGCGTTACCCGTGGACTGGTATTTCAAATTCTCACAATTATGCATCATGTATAGATGACGCTCGTCTTTTAGGCACTTGATCGGCTGGCATGTATTATATACATGACGCTCTGTCTAAAAAGGGTTAATAAAATCCTAGTCAAACATTCACTTTACTATAAGGAACAAATAGTTGGGATTATTAAAAAAAAATCAGCTTACTCTGAATGCCCGCACTAATTCCACAAGTTTAGAGGGAACATCGATGAATGTAATAATGCGGCATGTTGTTTTTAGGCTTCTTCTATATTATGATTATGTTTTGATATCTAATTTGAATATTGTCTTATTTTAGGCTTATCTGCGAGCTTATATTCCACTGGATCGGCAACCTGCAATCCCTTAACTTGGTTTTCATCGGACCAGAATTGGCCGACGAATGGATTCCTGACTGGGATTACTGCCAGTCTTGTGTTGACAGAAACATAACAATAAGCTATTCGTTGGAACCAACTTTGTATTCGCAGTATAGATCTTCAGATAGGTATAAGGTCCCCAGTATAATTGCTATATTCAACTGTGGCTTTCATGAATTAGATAACTCTGAATTTGATTTGTGGGGAGAATCTCTGCCGTTGCTTTTGATTCCAGACGTCCCCCTGATTTTGACGTCTTACACCTCGAGCGAAGCTGTCCAAGATCTGAAAAGGTTAAAAAGTATTTTCCAAGACAGTTCAGTTGACTTGTTGAGAAAATGCGAGAAAAATCCATTTTGTAGTCCCGTTCCTCTGAGAGATTGGATTAATCCTGAAGAAATTTATTTCAATAATTTTTATTTTTCTCTCATTAAAAAAAAAGTGTAGAAGATAATGTATCTTAAAACATTCCATTTCGATGTCCAATAACGGGAGTTTGGTCCAGCCGATCGAAAAATTGACTTTGTTGCCTAAAAATCTTCCTATAGGTTTGGAGAACACATTCCCAAAGTTATATTAAATTCGACTTGGAATTATAGTTAGGAGCGGTGCTTGCCAAGCAGGTAGAACGGAAAACGGAGCGGGACGGTTACAACCAAAAACTTTAAACGCGTTTATCTCAAAACCACGTTTTTTAAGTTGGCTGGATTCGTAGCTAATCGAATTTTCTCCCGACTCACTTCATTCAAGTTCAAATTAAAGAAAATTAAATTTATACGCGAATGAGCCTCGACAAATGAAAAATTATTATTATAGGACAAAGTTATTGGCTGACTTAATTTGTCAATTTTCATATTATGTCTGACATTATTGCAATCAACAACTTTTTTTTTGCAAACTGTGTTCCCTTTTATACTGTATAATGAAATTTTTTTGAATTTCATTTTTTGATATCCAAGGACTCCAGGATTCCAGCCGATTTGGTCGGACCCTCCGCTTGCGGCCACTGTATCTATGTAATTTTCAAAAGTGTTTTTTCTTTAAATACATATACCTTTGCATGTGACAAAAGTTTCGTGAATGAAAATAAATTACATCTGAAAAAAAAAATACATTGAATAAAAAACACTCGGCTGGACCATACTCCCCATTAAGCTATTTATACATATTAGTAATATTAGTTATTGAATCCTGAAGAAATTATGCAATTTTGTGAAGACTGAAGTAAGCTATACCCTTCTCATCAATTATATTGAGAATCTCAATCATTCCCGAATACATAATATATTTTTAAGTTTATTGAATTAGGTTTTTTTGCAACTTGTATTTTTGTTGTACATGGATTTGATCTTTTGACTGTAGCCAAAGCAGGATGCAAAGAAGTTCATGGAAGGTGTGAAGTGTGAAACACTAATTCCTTTTACCATATAAATTAACCTGCGATTCCGTATCTTTTGTGGGATCGTTATTGGATAACGGACGCTATCTCCTGTCAGATTTGTGTGATTTTTACATATTTACTGTCACATATTTTAGTTTAGATCGATTTTAACACGAATTCCTGCAAGTACGCATTTTTTTTATTTTTTTATTGATCTATATACGTGATGTTTACAATATATTATTCGATGCCTGTCTCGCTAGGGTATACCTGTGTTGAGACAGGCGTAGAGGTACATAATTACATATCATATATAAGAGTAATATAATTAACAATTAAACAATTATTATTATTAATTATTAGCATTATTTATTTAATATATGTTGTGCATAGAAAAATCAAATAACAGCTATAAAAATCACACAAATCTGACAGGAGACTACGTCCGCTATCTAATAACAATCCCACAAAAGATACGGAATCGCTCGGCTGATTTAGGTGAGTGTGTTTTTTAAACCCCAATGATGTTTCAAATCACCTGTAAAACTGTACACAAATTATATGTACATATAATGAATAAAGAAAAAATCAACCAAGTTCATTCAAAGTTTTAACCAAACAGTTATGCAAATGATTTGAACTCAACATTAGGGTTCAAAAGAAACTTGCAATATTCAATTTTTATATTATTTAAAAATCATTAAAATTGTGTTTTTTTAGCATAATATAAATTTTATTTACATTTAACACAGTTTATATAAGATTACACAATGGTCCTTATTCTGTAATACATTCATATTTTTGGTAAACTATAGGATTAATAAATTACAAATGATAAAGTTTTACAAAATTATTTTCATTTGACACCCTACTTCTCTACTACATATCCACAATCGGAGACCTTGTACAATTAATATTATTAGTAGTAATTTATAATTCAAAACATATAATGTTAATATGGCATTTCGGAATAAAAAATGGTAACATGTATTTTCTTTGGACTAATTTTGAAGAAACTCATCTTTTGGTCTTAGGATATCAGTAGTATCACTTTATATCAGTAGGATAGTCGCTTTTAATATTATCAGTAGAAGAGATATCAGTTCATGTCTTGGCCAATTATCTGATAATCAGCGCTCACCATAGATATCCAAATCGATAGACCAGCCCGTCAGAGAAAGAGGAACAAACCAAATTGATCAGAGCGGGGAGGGGGCACTACTGTCTCCCTTTATGTATTTGTCAATAAACGAATCGGACAGTGTACAAGCAACTCGCATTGTAATATCACTAGAAAATAAAATCTGTATACGAATTACTAGTCCTTTTTAGCCGCTGGAGAGACTAAGGTCAAAATATGGACCGCTTTTATTTTTCTGAGATTGACAGCGGTCCAAAATTGGACCACATTTTTTTTACCAAAGTTTTTGAACCAAAGTTTATGATTTTATAATATTTTTTTTATAAATCCTACGAATATGTGACAATCGACATAAGATAGATAAATTCATTGGCTATTTAGAACTTTAATCAGTTTGTATGTCTCCATATTAAAATTCGGAGGTGTGATTTTTTTAATGTGGGCGGAAAATATTCAAAATGATCTCCAAAAAATCACGAGCAATCTGAGGAAAAAGTTTTAAATCGCGCTGTCGCTCGAGTGGTTAGAATGGCGCACAAATTGTTGGCTTCATGAAAAACTTAACTAAAAAGTCCAAATCGGGTAATCAAAAGTTTGAGCTTGTTTCCAAACTTGAATATTTGGTTACACTTTTTAGTTAAGACCCTTTTACAAATGTGTAATAATTTACTTACCCCACGCATTTTCGCGTCGCTACACAACCCGATTTGTACATGGTTCAGTTAAAAACTAACATTCAGATCCCACAAAGGACTGCACTCAAGCCTTACTTTAGCGAACTTTACTTTTCTGCGCAGGTTATTTCAATGTGCACTCTTCGGCGGTCGTAGTTTATTCAAAGCATTCTCGAACCCTCCTGGTGCTAAAAATACGGTCACATGCCTCCAGCTCATCGAAATGATACCCAGATTTTATGTTAGGGCAAGACTATAAAGCTGGATGTCTACGGCGCTCACGGATTCATATTTCATGGAAAGTGTCTGCAAAGTGTTCCTCTAACACTCCGGGGATAAATAATGACTCGTACTTCTAATACACTTGCTAATTCACTAATAGAAGGTAAGATGAAGATTTCTGATTGAAAATTTCCAACAGAATTTAAAGAAAATCTCAACTAGGTCAGATAAATAGTTATTTGAATATCAGTACATTACGTTTTGAAATAATAACAAAGTTCACAGTTTGGCAAATAGATTCTCCATTTCAGTCAGTCTGTGCCAAACAATAACAAATATCATTTATGGTACACTGTCCCAGTTCTGGCTATGTGCAATAATTTATTTGAAACAATTCAGGAAGATGTCATAATCTGACCTTATTATTACTATCACGCGTCTATTGTATATGACGTCATTGCCTGTTGCGGTTACTTTGTCCCGGTGACTTGCTGTCACTGGATCCTAGGAACCGGCTATTTATGGAACCAGTTCCTATCGGATTTATAAAATGAGGTGAACACTTACACTGGGTGAAGCCGAACCAAAAGCCGCCCGCAGGGCCTAGCAGCAAAAAAGTTTTTGACTGCTGGTTTATTATTAATTGAGCAATTTATAAAATTGTAAACAAAATTGCCTTTTATACAATAACACACAGTTTTAACCATGTTATCATAATTAAGTGGTGTTTTTTTTTTTTAAATAACCCAAGTTTGCCTTTTTTATAAGCTCATTTAAAAAAAAAATTTCATGTTTTTTGTGAAGTTTAATTTAATTGTTTCACAGCAAGATCCAACAGGTTTGGCACTCGTGATGCATATGTATAGCGCACGGTCATTTTTAGTATGAGTTATTTGTAGGAATAAGTATTTGGTGAAATCATACACATAACCAGTCCGGCGCAGCAACGATAAATCATTTTAAATTTCAATTCACTAGTCTGGATTCTCTATGAAAATAAGTTCTTCAGTTAGGAATAACGCTATTCAGCTCTTCACAGTATTTGTGACACACTATCACATCACTAAACTTTTCTAAAATATATGTAAAGGTACACACATACCATGTATTTACTTTAGCAAATAAATAAATAAATTTAAACTAAGTTTATTATAGTTAAAGATAACTATTATGACACTCTTTCGCCCGTGCTTGGGATAACATACATTTTAGGCTCATCGTTATTTGTTTTTAACTCCGTATCTTCATTTATGTTTTCTGCCTTGTAAATGCAAACGCTTTGTTCATTTGGATTGTCAGTCTCATCAAGTCTGGTAATGTACACTTCTAAGCCATCGAAGTTAGTAAAATAGTCAGGAGTCAGATTCTTCTGCGTGTTGAAGTGGCCTTTTAGATGATCTCTTAGGAACTGTGATTGCGGAGCAGCGTACGGGCAATGCGGACACTCAAAGTTTCCTCCTGCCCCGGGTGCGTGTCTTCTGACGTGATTGTCCAGCGCATCCCGTCTTTGGTTGACGTAGGGACAATACATACACCTGAAGGTTTTCTTCTCCTCCGCTACTTCTTTATGGCTGGCAGCGCTGGATCTGCGACGATTCATTAGATTTAGTGCTTGTTGTTCCGTTAGAGATAGACAACGATCCCGTTTTGCACCGGCCTCTTTATGTGTTGAATGTTGAGGCAATGTCTTTATTGCTAATTGTATATTTTTGTGAGCAGCGACTTGAACTCCCGTTGGATTATTGTTCTGCCGGTTAGCATGAGCATCAGCGTTCATCTGATGTTTACGCATATGTTGAACATAATTGGCATAGTACTTAACAGAGTAATCGCAAAGTTCGCACTTGTACCTTTGTTTCGAACCATGCAGTGAGAGATGAACTTTGTATTGCTCTCGTTTTTCAAATGCAGAGGGGCATTTATGGCACTTGTATCGTTTTTCTTTTTGGCGACCATTTTTCAAATAGGTGGGATAAATGAAATCAGGATTTCCGTGCATGAGAAGGCCAAACTGCGGATCAGCCTGAAGCACCGGAGGGAAATGATCATTCGGTCTGGTGACGAGTTTCTCTGAAAGTGCTCGCTTTTCCACTGCTGTTTTATGTTGAAACAGATCAGTTCCTGACAAGGGTACATGCTTATACACCATATCATCTCCTGATTCATAATCATTTTGTGTTGGGAAACTTTCAGGATGATCGTGAACTGTTTGGTGTTTACGAAGATTACCCAATGTTTTCACCGCATAGTTGCATTGTTTACACTTGAATGCTCCATTTCCTCCATGAAGACTTATATGATAGTGAAGGGCAGAATTCTTAAAGAACTTAGCCGGACACTGGTTACAGACAAAGTGTTTGGCGGAGGATTTAGAGCTGGGAGTATCCTCGATGGAACCTAATTCCATAGGTTCATCCATTATCTCGATGGTTTCACTTTTCTTGGTTTCGGTCACTACTATCCAGATAGGTTCAGAAACATCAAGATTAACTCCTGAAGCCACCCCGACCACTTTTGGTTGTGAGAAATTCGGATGAGTGGGGTGCATCCCTTGCAGGCCCTTGGTTTTGGCTTGGTATTCCTCTGAATGAACACAGTTATGCGCCATTAGATGCGATCGTTGACGAGCTGTGTATGAACAGATGTGACATTGATATGGCAGTCTAATATTATGAAACTTGGAGTGAATTTGTAGTTCTTTCTCAAAAAGGAATCTCGCCGGACAATGTGAGCAAAAGTAAAGTATTTTATCGGAAGACTTCTGTTTGATCTTGTCAGCATCTTCTTCGATACACATCTCCTCAAGATCAACTTGTTCTATGCCCAGCATATTATTATCATCTTCACGTAGATTTATAAATTCTCTCAAGTGGTTAATTTGTTCCTCATCGCTGGTCTTAGAATATACTTGGCAAATCACCTTAGGGTAAGTGTTATTGTGAACCTCCGAATGTGTAAATAGGACATCCATTCTGCTGCAGCCGAAAGTGCAATTGGGGCATTTTAAAACTCCGTTAATGTCTTTATTGTGCATATTCTCATGATCGAGAATGTTCTGTTTTTCCTGCTGGACTAATGGACAATATCGGCATTTGAAGACTTTTTGGAATTGGTTCTCAACTGAGATCCACATGGGGACCAGTTCAGTGTGGGATGTTTCTAGTGTTACATTAATGGGATCAGCCATGTGTAACTCGTAAGCTATGTCTTTTGGTGTAGGAATGCCATGCACTTTCATATGTTGATGTAGGAGATGTCTCTTTGACACTTGATAACTGCAAATGTCACACTTGAAAGGAGCATCTCCGGCCTTGTGGAATTGCTCGTGGTACATGAATTGTGATTTACTGTTACTTTCATACGGACAGTCTGTACATTTGTACCTCTTGAGGGGGGCACCAGACCCGACACCGACCTCTGTCCCGGCACTCTTGCAGCTGAGGATGTTGGCGATGTATTGCTCTGGTTCCGTAATTCCATGCAGCGGCAGGTGCTGCACCAGCTCTTGTTCGGTGCTAACAAAGTACGAGCAAATGAAGCATTTGAATATGGAATCGGGACAGAGTGTATGTTTTTTAACATGCGTTTCATAAACCTTCCTATCCGAAGATGTAAATGGACATTTTGAGCAGATTCCATCAAATCCTGAGTTGCTTGGAGGGTTTTTTGGCACGGATAACTTATCAGGAAAACCTTTTTCCCCGACAATTACTCGGACGTCCCCGTTGTGTTTCAATCGGCAATGTCGCTACAAAAAATAAAGAATCAATTAGAAATATAATAATCTATCTGTACACACATATTAGAAATTACCATAAAACAAGTTACAATCATTAATCAATTGTATTAAATTTATATTCTGTGCCGAAGCTTTATTCTGAACACGATTGGTAGAAAGAAAAGTGTTTGGGAAAATTAAGTTTTTTAATGAATTAGTCAAGTCTTATCATATTGATTATCTCAATAAAAAAAATGGTGTGTTGTAACACAGTGCAAGCCATTATCATTAACAATATTAAAATTTATAGTAATTTATTAGCCAGGTCTATTATGATGACCAGCTTACTCCCAATCAAATAACCTACAAAATAACATAAATACTGTTTCGAATGGTGCCGGAGCGTGCGTCAGAATTAAAATTAAAAGTAAAAATTAGCCCATAACAATAATGATTCCACAAATACTCTTAAGGCTTTGTGCATATGTCAGGGCTATTTTCGCTGCAGTTCTGCAAATTGTGAGGGAAAAACCCTGACATGTGCACCAAGCCTAAAAGTTCTAATAACTATAATAATAAAATATGTAAAGCTATTGCTACAAATAAATTAAAATCAACCTGTAAAAACAAAGTTTCTTTACTATAATACATCTATTTTCAATTTTCCAACCAGTTGGGCTGGTTGGAAAATTGAAAATAGATGTAAGAGATAAGCGTGTGTATATGTGAATGCCACTACATTTGATAGTATGCATTGTCATCGACGACGAGTCTATCCGCTTGTTTCAGCCCGATCGGATGTCGAGAAGCGGGTTAATTTCCACTTCCAAGATTTGCATTCATTCATTCAAGAACACAAATCTTTTTTTTAAATAAAACAACAAATATATATTTTTAAATCATTGGGATTGTCTGGTAGCAAGTTAAAAATAATTTTAATAATTTCACCCTGACCGGACCTTAAAATTTTGAAGTGTTGGTACCGTTTGATACCACGGTAAATCCGACAGGGAGATGGTGTTGATACTAGAGGTGGGTAAGTTCTGCATTTTGCCGGAAGCCTCCGAGACTTGGTTCCTTTTAAAAGTACACGAGTTCTAGGAGCAGGTCCCGGGTCCGAGTTCTTAGGTGCGGACTGAGCACTGGGTGTTGTTGCGGCGCACCGAACCGGGACGCACGGGTTCAAAGAACTCGGAGCCAGCACGAGAACTCAGAACCCCGGAGCCAGACAAAACCCGCATGAGGGCCTAGACCCGTCACCCGTGCACGGGATTTTATTGAGAATTTAAATAAGTACATTAATTGTAAGCTGTGATGCTTTATTATAAACTATTATTTTATAATGCACTTCACCCTTTGATTATACCAAGATAACACGCTCTAATTAAAAACGACTCCGTGTCTAGCCGAATATTCAAAAATCTAATATACCTACTAAACAATCTCGCGAGAGCAGTATAGTGTTACGTCAAGCGGTCACGCACGTGTATATCAATCTGCGGACAGCGATCGAATGATCGCCCGCCGGTCGCAAGTGGCGAGTCCGGCGAGTCGTGACGTGTCGTTACTCAAGGGGAAGTGTCATAGTTGGCGGGTCGCGGGGAGTGTCTTGCGGTTCACGCAGTTCCGAGAACTCGAGACTCGGGAGTGGAGTGGAGAGTGTCGGGGATGCCGCGGCCGGACCGTGATTCCTAGTTCCTACTACTCAGTACTCGCGGCGAACATGGGGACACCCGCCGGCCGGTGGAGGCATCCGAGTTTCGGGTTTGGGAACGAGCCCGAGTTCCGTGACAGGGTTCTCTTGGAGTAGTCGCTTTGAAAAAGCAGTGGGAGTAGGAACCGCTTCCCGCAAAGGAGCGGATCACATGAGCCCATTCCGGCTGAACCGACACATCGCTGGTTGATACTCATAAATTAATAATTAATTACTAATAACTGGGTACGATGCAAATATTATATATCATAACTTTTACAATTAGATGAATGTTCAATAACTTCAACTTACTTTTTACTTAATTGTAATTTAACATTCCTTTTACTATGACTACATATTTACAAATATTCAACTACACCATAAGTATTCCATTTTACTATATTACTATAAAACTATTTCAACTTTGTGATAAATAATCCCCAGTTAGTTGTTATTAGTAAGTTGTTAATGGGTAAGTGTGTAAAGATAAAAGGTAGGTACTACATACTATCTAAAGGTGTTGAAGAACTACTTTGTATTAGTCTTTTTTTTTCTTTTCTATGAGAATTTGAACTGGTTTTAGTGATTGTAGAATTCTTTTTCTTATTTTTACATAAATTTTTTTTTTAAAGAAAGACAAAACATTCCCAGGTTACGAATAACCTGACAATACAGTGAAACCCTCTTAAGAAGTTCTCTCTTAAGACGTTTCGTGGCTTAAGAAGTTTGGTTTTTTCGGTCCCTCGGCTCAAAATTGGCCTAATTTTTCCCACATATAAAGTTTTCCTGCTTAAGAAGCTGGTTTTTTCCGGTCCCTTGGAAAACTTCTTAAGAGGGTTTCACTGTATTTGAAAATCTCCTACTACCATCATTTCAAGTTGAAGGAGTTTCTTGTGCAATGATGGGGGAATTAGTCGGCCGAGGAATTGGACTCACAACGCCTGGGTTACCTGACGTGTTTGCCAGCTCAGCCCATGCCCGGTCAAAGAAAATACAATTTTATAGTGTTGAAAATACATGTATAGAGTATGACTCCGATTTTAGATCATTTAATAAAAAGTCCATCAATCATTTTGAACTTCATAATGACGTTACAATATATATAGACCCGCTGCAGAAATCTCAAAGCGACCAATGACGTTATACATTATAAATAGACTCGCCATAGTCTCACATATTCACAATATAATGTGGAAAGTAAGCAACACTCTTTTGTTTTCAGCGGTTTTCAGTATAATTTCTAAATTCAAAAGTTTATTCCTGTGTGATAAAGATAGACAATCAAAGAATGTGTGTGTATGAATGTCATAGATATATGGTCGGGCGGCTTATTAATTTCTTTGCCGAATACTCCTTTCACATCACGGGTGTGACTGAGATAACAAGATACTCTCACTCGGTTACACTATGCGCAGGGAAGGGTAAGGTCTAAGCTATACGAGCAGTTCTCCCACCGCGGTTTCCCGCGGCAGACACAATTTAGTATGAGCGTTGTATAGCGCAAACTACACGAGCGGTTCTTCCACCGCGAGAGCTCGCGGTCACAGGCGGGAGAAATTCAACTGCCACATGCAGCGATTCTCCCGCCGTGGGAAACCGCCACTTCGAACTACACGGGCGGTTTCCCGCGATTGCATCATTTCATGTGAGAGAGAGTTGTTGATCAGTCGTGCGCGTGAAGGATTCGTGTTACAACATGTTTGATACGAATAGAAATACAAGATCGACCGGCTTTCTATGACGTAAAGTTGAAAGATTACGCCAATCGAAAAATAAAAGCAAAGTTAGGGTGGAGATAGGACAACAAATGATAGCTCATTGGGATGATTTAGGACCAGAAGATAAAAACAGATCTAGTGAGAATACTTTTTTATTTGTATACAGGGTAACCTCAAAATCGTTGGAGAAACTTTAAAGGATGGCTGATGACTTTATACGTTAATGAGTATGAAACTAAATATGCATTTTTTGACGATTATAATGAACACCTCGTTATCAATACCAAACCAATGAGAGAGCGTTGTTCTTTGGTCGGGTAAAACGAGACACACAGGAGGGTATTTTGGAGCTTTGCAATGCAATTTAGGTACTGGTAAGTGCTGGTAAGACACGACCTTACTTGACACGTATCAGTTTAGTAGTAAAGTACTAGAAATAGAGACCGGTACAATTATCTTGTATTTGGCTTCCCACTTTGAGATTTCTACCCCGCGTCCAGTATTAACGTCATTGAAAGCGGCAAGCAAAAAATTCGCCATAGTATTGAAATGTCTAACAAAATTGTCTTAAAAAAATGCCGATTGTGTGGAATGAGAAAGTGTTTTAATTACTCGGCAAACACTAGTACAAACCAAGAAATAACATTTAATTTTTAAAAACACACAAATTACTTATTATTATAAATAATAAGATTGTTTCTCGCCCAAAGATTTCATGCTTCGTTAAAGAAAATGCAAAGCCGATTAGAGTACAGGTCGTGAACACAACTGCCAAATTATGTCACTGCTATCGCTAGGTAAACTTCACTGTTTAAAATAGTCTAATAACTCCTTTTTTTATATGCTTGCAGAAAATCAACATTATCGGCAGTTACAACGAATATCAACAACGTGTCGTAGCTTTACTATGTCACCGCACTAAATTTATCCTTAAAATCCTTCGGGCACCCAAACCTGTACTCTAATCGGCCTAGTATTCAATGCAACTTTAGAATACGAAAACGCCGGTCAAAAAATTCAGTCCTATCGTTTATTTCGTTTATACAGATATATTTTTTTAATGTCTATCTTTATCATACTTGAGCAAAGTTTGAATTAAGAATTTACTGGAAACATAAGAGTGTTTCTCATTGCCACATTTTATGAAATGTATTGTAACATCATTGGTTACCTACATTTTCTTCCATTGAATATAAAATAAAGTTTTTAACAAGTTCGATATAACAACAAATATCACAATGAACATTATTGAGAAGTAAGAAACAATGAAAAAATTATAATAAATTTAAAAAAATAAAAATAAATGAAAACACTGATAATGCTCTCCTTTCATAATTTTCCCGAAACAGATTGTTATCATCTCAATAAAATTATACTTAAAAATAACAGTTGCCTTTTGGGTAATGATATAAATTCAAAGTTAGTGCATAATATGGAAGTTGTGTGGTTAATTTTTGTGAAAAATATGATAGGCATGAGGGTAGAACATTTATACAATCTCCCGTTCATGTTAAATCTTTTTGTTCTATCTCCTTCTGTTTGTATGATCCAAAATTACAATAGATAATAATATATAGAAGAAAAGAGTTAATTCATAACAAAACTAATTACACAAAATCTGAAAGTAGGTACCACCTGCCAATTTAAATATTTAAGGGTGCTCAAAGTAATAAGGGCAGCGAAATAAAAAGATCTATACACAGGATTAAGATACCAATAAATCATAATAACTAGTATATTTACTGGTTTTGTTTCCACACCATTAGTTTGTTGAAATCAGAGGCAGACTGGCAGAGTACAAAAACAAGATGGCTGCTGTCTAACTTTACTGTTCTTTTTTAATTAGTTCTCTTAGTGAGTTGCACTTTTTTGAACATTGTATAAATATTAATCTGCCATTCTGCCAACGATTCAAATTATTATTGGGTTAGTAATATGACAATAGATACCTGAATAACATGCTTCCAATTGGATACCTGGTAACAATGACCACAGCGGTAAGACAAACTCCCAATTATTTCACCATTCGCATTTGTCATACTGTTTTCTGCAGCTTCTTGTCGAATTCTATCTTGTTCTTTCAGTTCTTCGGGCAAATGGCTGTATTTTGAATGTTTCCGGACATGCAGGAGGAGAGCGTCTTTACTGGTATTCCTAGTCATAAAATAGAGCATTCTAAAAATTGCTATGATATAATGTAAAAATGTTATAAATAATATAATAATCCCCTATGGTTACACGGCAGCTAGTCATAATGGAAAATTGTTAAAAATAATGATTTATCATGGTAAGTATCCCCTCGTAATAATTAACACACTTCAGATGGGCGAAAACAAGGAACTCGTTCGAGAAAATGGAATTTGTTTTAAACCAATGTATCTTTGAAAATTATATGTACATTTGAGTGAAATCTTTTTATAGTACTCACCAAACCCCCACTATAAAAGTATTGTTTAAAATTATAGCCTACTTTGTAATATGACTCCATAAACAGAAGTTAAAGTTAGTTTTGAACCATTTAGTAACGTTTTATGTGTAAAAAATGCATTTGCATTACATTACAAAATATTGGTTTTCACTTTTGTACAAATCATTAATAAAAATAAAAAACAACACATCTCCAGTGCCAAAGTGTAAGTTTCCTTTTGATAGAATATTCCACCACACAAAAGGCAAGGAGAAAAGAAGATGAGGAAGACTTGTCACACATGTATATTATTTATATGTAGGTATAGTAGTTGGAACCCTCACAAAAATATTGGTACATGTACAATATTCACATATGTACATATATTAATATTTGAAAGCCATGTCTTTCCAGGCATTCAAGTAGGGTGTAAAGGGTAGAACCACCCTTCCCGCCCCAAGTGTGTTAACATAATCATTGGTTAATAGATGTGATTATTATCCATGCTTCGTTATTAATAATTATAAACACCCACAATAGCTGATATTTTATTAATAAGAAAACTTTATTTTACCTGTAAGCACATTTCTTGCACTTCCACATAGTCTTCTTTGTCTTTTTGAATTCAAGGTGTTCTTCTTCACTATTCAAAGTATCGTGCAGAGGTAACGGCTCATCTAGAATAGAATTCTCCGCAAAATTAGCATCATATTGGTGTTCAAGAGCATTGTCAGGCTGGTCTAATTGACTCCTGTCTGATTCGTGGTGACTTCCTTTTCGGCTTAGTGAATCAGACGGCTCTGCCATAGCGGACTGCATTAACGTAAGATATTTATTATATTTACTATAGTTTCTTCGTCCAGTTTCGTCTGTCATTAGGACTCTTGCCTTGGAGTGATCTGGGTCGCGGACAGATTTCAGTCTAATGTGCTTAGTTATATCCCATCGCCAGTTGGATCGATAAGCGCAGAGCGAACATTCAAACGGTTTCTTGTTCAAATGACCAACAATGTGAACATGAAACCGAGATGCTGTGGAAGCCCAGAATGAACAGTGCGGGCACTTGAATACTTTTTTTCCTCCGCCTGTCTGGTCATTATTGTTTGGGGTAGATGTGAAATTTCCTTTGCTTAAAGTTTCTTCCATTGTAATGTCTGAAGGATTTTCATTGTGACTGTTGTCAAATGTTGAGGAATTTCCTTGATGCAACATTTTGTTCCAAACAAAAACGACATTTTCCATTGGATGTCGAACCTGTGGATCATCAACAGAAGCCTCATCTTCTGACTCAGGTCGTATGGGCATTTCAATTTTGTCAGTTTTACATTTGTCGTCTGCAGATTCGCTATCTTTTCCTGCCAATGAACAAGATTGTATATGTATGATCAAGTCTAAACTGGATTTGCATCTATGCCTACAATATTGGCACCTGGTGGACCCTGATCCGGCTGATGAAAAGTTGTTGGTGCTTTTGGTCTCGGCATTGCTGCACATCTTCTCGTGAACAGAATGTTCCGAGAGGCATTTAGATAAATGACCGCAATCTTTACAGGACAAGTCACCGCTTTCTGCGGAAGTTGTCAACAGTTTTTCTTTCAATTTATCAAAAAATGAGGCATTCTTCTTCTTGAAGATAGTCTGCGTGGAAACTTGAATGGATTGTTGGGAGGATTCGTCGCTGCCTCTTGTGGACATGTTGTCACAACCCTGATCATTGCTATCATCGTAATGATCTGACACATTTGCTGACGAGGAGATGTACTTCACATCATCTGAGGATTTCGCAGAAAAACTTTTTTGGATTGTTGACAAATTCAAGGGCGTGCTCGTCGGTTGACAATTCTTTAGTGGCTGGTTACCCGTTTGTAAATGAAGCGGAATAAGATTAGGAATGGGACGGGGAACTTTTTTAGATTGAGCCTTCAAATTGAGTTCTTCACAAAGGCTAGGTTTGATAGATAAGTCCACTTTGGGAAACATATCGTAGTTTATGAATTCGTTAGCATCCTGAAGAGAATCAATATTAGCATCCATCTCCTGTCCATCAGCTTTACTGCTGGAACTATGTCTGTCATTGCTGTTATCAGTCATCATTGCCATATCTGTGAATTCACTCTGCAAAATAAAATACAAACATATAAAAAGATATATCTCATGAGTAATAAATAATTGGAAGTAGAATAGTAGTCTGACCGAATTGTAAATGATAGTAGCACTAACCTGTATAGAGTCCCCGGTGCTGGTGTCATGTTCAGGGGCGCGGCCGGCGGACTGGCCACTTTGAGCGTTGAGCATGTCGCTGCCGCCCACCTTGTTGCGGCGCCGGCCAGTTCCCATCCCGACGATGGGCTGCCCAGCCGGCGGCACGTGATGGTTCATCTCGTGCACCGTGAGGCTCTGCTTGATGTCCGCTGTGAAGTTGCACACGGAGCAGCAAAAGGCGCCGGTTCCGCCGTGATTCTTCATGTGGCGGTCCAGGTTCCACTTGTACGGAGTACGGAAATCACACACTTCACACTTTATCATGGGCATAGAATGGTATTTAACGTGTTTTGTGAATCGCGCTTTTATATGAGTCACGTAATTACACTTGCCACAAGGGAAAAACTTTGTTTTAATGTGTTCTTTGCGCTCATGCTTCGTTAAGAGCCCTGCTACATTGGTAGTGAAAGGACACAAGGAACACTTTAGGTTACCACGGGTAGATTTCACTGGAGGCATGACGACGGGTTCAGGGGGAGGTACGGGTGGTTCTTCCTTTTCTATCAACTCGTCCACGTCCAGCTCTTCCGACAGCACGGGTCTGGGCCCTGGTTCCGGGGTCGGTTCCCGGACCTTGCGCTTGTTGCTGGCCGGGGGCTCCACTCCTTTGGAAGTACCGTGAACCATTTTCATATGCCTTAAAAGTTTTTGAAAGTGTTTGGAAGCGTACAAACAATGCGGGCAGTCGTAAATTTTTACTTTTTCATCATGAACGTCACGCAAATGAGTTAGAAAATGTCTGGGATTTTGTGTAAAGTAATTGCAATGAACACAGTTATAGTTTCTCTTAATTTTACATTGAGGAAGATCCCCATCAGACAGGGGTGGCGACCCTTCCTCCACTTGTGTGAACACGGGTGCAGGCAGAGGTTGGATGGGCTGGTGGGGCTGTAGAGGCAGGGTGAGCACGGGGGCTGGTATGACCCCTTGTATTGCCAGTGCGGCACTCAGCAGAGGAGTTTGGCTGATATCCATGAACAGTCGGTCTCCACTCACTACACTCCTCACTATCAGTGTGTCACCCGATCGTTGGACCATAGAAGGGGAGGCCATTATTTAAAACTGCAAAAGAGAAAAAAAAACATTATTATAAATTGATGCTGTCAGGAGTTACTACCTACAACTCTTTTTAAAACTTCAATAGACAGAATAGCTGGCTTGAATCGTCAGCGAATTTTTTTTGCTTTTTCCACGAAAAACTTCGAGAAATTTCATCTTACTGTTGTTATCGATTTTTTTGTGAAATGAAATTGGTGCTTGATGGCGGTACTGTCCACCTAATAAAAATCAATGGATTGAAATTGCAGTAGGTAAATTAATGGAAATAAACATTTTCTGCAAAAAAATAACCGAAATTTTAGGTGCTTCGATCAAGTGTAAGTAGGTAATTGATAATAACAATTCGGTTAGGTAATTACCTATATTTATTATTCAGATAAATCAGAGGAAATTCAATACGACATTGATGTATGTACCTAATGCAGCGGTGTACCAATATATATGTATAATATTATGTGGTCGATAATAATATATGATGTCATTGTGATTACCTACAATCTACGTTTATTTGAAATGACGCATGGCGCATTTAAGCACAAAAAATAAAATCCCATCATTTTACGCCTTGCACACATTATGCTGCATTTGCGAATTTCGTTTCGCCCCGATTGCGGATTTTTCGTTCTTTTCCCATAATTCGTGGCTCGGCTCGCGCTTGATCGCATATGTATACCATAAATAAACCCCTCACATTTGTGTACGCAACTACGCAGCATTAGAAGTGAAAAAGCTCTCGGCAACTGTCTACTAAGGTGTATTTATCGAACCTAGCAAAAGTCCTGGGTATATTTATGCCGTAGTTTCTACTTGCGGCTAATCTTCAAAGTTATGTACCTACCTACTCAATGACAACTACAGTTTTTTTGTTTTTTTTTATTTTTATTATTATTTTTTTTATTTTAAAATTAAATGGAGTTCTATGAAAGACTTACACAAAAACAATCAATACAACTACAGTTGTCCAAATGTCCAATGTCCAATGCCTATTGACAGCAATGGTGATTTTTTTGGGATTGGATAGAAAAAGACGCCGGAAGCATTTTGACCCCAATGACTGGACATAAAGCTTTCCAATCCACCTAACAGTTTTATTTTGCTGAAGCCTGATTTTATTTAGCACTCTTGTCATTTTCGTCGCCCTGATCCTGATTTCGTAGGTTGTAATCTGACAGGGCACACGGAAATATTCAATACTAGCTGGGTTACCCGGCTTCGCTCAGGGCTCAGGACAACATTCGAGAGTGTTCTGGAATGTTCCACACTGATGTTCCCGATTCCCTATTCCCGAAAATTCCACAACATACTCTGCCACTCCTACCAGAATTTTCCAGAGCTCTATGGAACCTTCTAGAACTTTCCGGAAGATTGTTCTCGAAATTTCAAGAGGGCGAAACTTCCACCCCTTATATCTTTAAAAGCACGCCCTTTAGGTAAAAACGGTTACCCTTATTCCCTAGGGGGGATAGAGATCTACCACACCATATAACTCCATTGATCGTACCGGGACTCGTTTCGGAGTTTTTACGGTCCGCACGTTTTTTTTTACTTTCTTTTATAATATATAGCTGTTTCCCGGCATGCGTTGCAATGCCATATTCAAATAAATAAAATGTTACTCCTTGCATGTCCTTTCCCGTGCGTTCCCCTCCAGCGTTCCACTTCCACCTTCCCCGCCACCGCTCTCCAGCACTCCCGTCCCGCCAACCCCACTGGCACTTCATTTCTTGACTCTTCTCCCGCCCGACCCGGAGCCGAAACTAATTTCTAATACTAACATTTTTAAACTCGTTATATATTTCTAATTAAATATCCGAATTAAAAAATTCAAAAAGTTAAATAAAGGTATTGAAGCTGTCTTGAATATGAAGTAATTTATTTTGATAAGGATTAAAACCAAGATACAAATAAAGAGCCTTTTCAAGCGGCGACATTTTAATAAATTTTTTAAAATAAAAGAATACTTATTGTGGCATAACCGTAATAGTTAGACATATGCTGTAGCGACCTTTTTTGTAAATAATGATGTGTTCTACAAAGTCGTAGTACATTATTTTATTCTATCATCAATAGTTTTCGCAGCGCACGCGATGTAAATAATATTTTAGGTAATTTTTTTACACCTTGGGTTGCATTATTGAAGTTTTAGTAAGGATGCCTATTTTTTTTGAAAATATAATATTAATAGCCCATGTTACCCAGGGATAGTGTAGCTTCCCAACAGCGAAAGAATTTTTCAAATCGGTTCAGTATTTTCGGAGCCTATTCGATGCAAACAAACAAACAAACAAATCTTATCTCTTTATATAGTGTAGTAGAAGTAGACTAACCCAGAATGGCGAAGATTTATTTATTCACATTTATTTGCAAGCAACAAACAGCTTTCATAATATAAGGGTCGATAAATGCTAGCCAATAAAGTTTATTATGATAAAGTTGTTTAGAGATACGAATAGTAGGTAAGGGAGAGAGGAAAAGAAATATAGAATAAGGATAGGCGAAGCTCCCGATAGATTCTATACTTATATATATTTATTTATGACCGTGCGTTACTTATGTTCGATGTTCTGAAGGTTATTGCGAAGAATGTCTAGGTACATTGTGAAATTTTATGTCATACTGCATACCTACACACATATGTGAGGAATTGGGGTTCGTGCATTTTGCTAAAAATCTTTATTTATTTGGCTTTTATTGAACTCTTCGCAGGTGCAGGTTGCGAACCTGCACGTTGTGGCACAAAATGCCTACAAACCAGCAGAAATATGAACACTTTCCTGCATTATAATACCTACTGATTCATAATATGAATTGTTATTAGTGTTATTACCCCGCCCGCCACCCATTACATTGTGGTAAGAAGAGTCGCCTGTTTGCGTAGGTACTTGAGGTTTACATTATTTGTATACAAACACATGAAAAACATTTTTATTAAATTCATATTGATGTGAGAAGTAAAAATGATTATTTTACTCGAATCTTGCAAGGATGGATACTGTTTATACTTACTACCTAGGATCTAGGCGTTGTTTGCCACAACACTATCAGAGGCCAGTTCAGGACAGGCAATACCAATACATACAGTCATAACATCATACAAATGTAGAGAGAGAGGGTAGGTTTGAAACTTGGAATCGTTGGATACCATAGAGATTTGGATACAGAGTTGATGTTTTTTCGTGTTGTACAGATGAATAGTTATTCAGTATTATATTGTTATTTAGGAAGAAAAAAAAATCAGAGTGTGCAGTTCACAAGAGGTAGAAGTGAAACCTTAAAAAAAATGAAGTAGACAAGAGTGGGGACGCCACAAAGCACCGCACAAAGAGGAGACCGATTATTCTATTTCATTCTTACGCAGACTAAATCCTATAGATGTAGACATGTATTTGTCTCTTTTTAGTGTCGTTTTTTTAATTTCATCGAGTTTCAAATCATAACGGTGCTAAAGAAGTTTACACGTTAAAAAAATTGTGTTGCTGTTGTTATTTTTAGAGGAGAACTAAGAAATAACATATCGGCCCAAGTCATACCTACGTATTTCTCTTGGTATCTAGTGATAAAAGTTACATATTGATAAAGTCTTCAACTTCAACATTTAACATTTTACGTCACCAAACGATAAGAGGACGACGTGCTCGACTGAACGCCCGCAGATATAATATATAACATTGTGGATAGATAGGTACGTAGATTATGGCCGGACCCCTTTTCAGACAAGACGAGGATAAAAGAATTCCAGCAATGACAGCGTGTGTTGGGCCCATCACCGTCGGCGGTCGCTAGTCGCTACTCGCTAGTCTCTACACGGCAGAGTAGGGCCCTATAATGGTATCGCACGAATCGATATCGGCCTCGTTCTTCTCCGCATCGCATCTCTTGCGTTGCCAAAACTGCAGCCCGTGCAGAGAGATCGCAGGGAGTCGGGAACCGGGAGCTGGGCGCAGGGAGGCAGGAGGCAGGAGCCGCACGCAGCGGCGGGCGGGGGGCAGCGACCCTCCGCGGCCGCTCCAAGCAATCAATATCAGGTCTACAGCTACAGCAGAGGAAGAGGCCGTTGCTAGGGTCCGCCCGGCCACCGGCGCGCGTGTGTGTGACCCGCGCGAGTGTGGGTAATATCCGTGTCGTGTACTAGCCATCCTGCATGTGAGGGAGTACCTACCCGCGGCAGCTGCTGACTATCGCAAGCAAGCAGACCACGGACCACTCGCATCGCATTCACTAACATGGTCTGCTCTGCTTTCCTTTATGTCGCAACTCTCGGCTCTTAGCTCTTCAGCGAATAGTGACACAGACGACAGATTTCGAACACCGCTGGCACTTTGGCAGATGATTGCCGCGCAGTCACACAAAACACAAGGACACTGGCGTCAATTATGACAAGTACCTACCTACACGAGATAATTACAGCGTCTTACACTACCTACTACTGTCTAATTATACCATTATCTAGGCGCCAGCACGTGCTAAGCTTGGAATGTAAATGGTTGTCCAATAGTCTTTGTTGCATTCTTCCTCCATAAACTCTGGTGACTTATAATAAGATAATTTACGCAAATAAGGTCAGCTTACTTGTCGATGCTCTCAGATGTGGTCCCCGCTCGACGCCCTTTGTGGCCCAGCGATAAATAAAGCGCAAGAAATCTTATCTGGTGGTCAAAGTGTAATACAATTTTATCAAAATAATTAGTAGAAATCTAATTTATTGCGTACCTGCTGACACCCTTCTTAAATAGTACAGCGTATTTTTACAAATAACAACAGATAAAAAACAGAGTGTGCAATTCACACGCGGTAGAAGAGAAACCTTCAGAAAAACAAAGAAGGCAAGGTGGGGAGGCTACGAAGCACTGCACAAAGAGGAGGCCGATGGGCTACGAAACACCGCACGAAGAGGAGACCGATTATATTATCTCATTCTCTCGCAGGCTAAATCCCATAGATGCACGCGTTTGTATCTTTTTAGTGTAGCTATTAGCTATATATTTTTCATTTCATCGAATATCAAATCACAACGGTGCTAAATCAGTTTTCACTTCAAAAGTCGACAAATTTTAGGTACCTAGGTAATCATTCATTGTTTACAAACTTGAATACCACTTGCAAGATTTCCAGTTCAGAAAAGCATAAAAAAATATCGATCAGATTTTATGCACTTCCAATAACGTAGGCTCCCACGCATTACCAATAACAATACCTGAATGCAAAAAAATGTTTGCCGTTTATTATAAAACCTCAGCCTCAACTGTATTTTTATTCAATCCTTTACATTTTGATGTTAGGTAAGTAAGAACTAAGAATTCAGGATATTTTTTTAAAACCTAGAGAACTTTGTTAAATAGAATCGATTAGGTACAAAAAAATAGACCTTATAAAATGCGTCAAGGGTAGCTTATCGAGTAGAGCGGTGATTGGCTAAAAAATCGTGACGTAGCTTGAAGTCCATATTCCACTGGGAGATTTGAATTACGCATCTTCTACGATCTTGGGTACTATCTCGTTAGATGTTATAAATTTTCAAAGATTCGATTCAATATTATGAATGTGTGATGCAAGGATGGCGTGTTGCGCACTAACACCTTTAGCGTGATAGTAACGTCATGATATTATTACGCAGAATTTCTCACGGCCAGGACGCGGGATTTGAAGGAGAGATCACGTGTAGAGGTACATGGTGGTACATGGGTAGGAAGCAGGAAGGTGGGATAGGGATGGTAGGGGTAGCTCGGAGGGGTGGCGCATGGCGTGGCGTAACATTTTGTTATTTTGCTCCAGGTCGCTGAGAACTTGTATTTCAAGAGGCGTGTGAGCAGCACGCCTTTGTGAATGTTGTACTAGATTTTACCCTGGTTTTCTGAGAGATTTGAGCATCAAGCAATTTTTGAAGTGAAAACTTCTTAAGCAACGTTGTGTTTTGAAACTCTATGAAAAGAAAAATAGCGACTCTAAAAAGAGACAAACACATAGATCTACAAGATTTAGCCTGCGACAGAATGTGTAGAATAATCGGTCTCCTCTGTTTTCTGAAGGTTTCATTTCTACAGCGTGTGAACTACACACAAATTTTTCTGCCTTTAAACTCGCATATTGCGACGATTTTTGATCATCGTCGCACTGCCATTCGAATTATGAATAATTATTAGTGTGTGTGACTTGACGGCCTCCGTGGTCGAGGGGTAAGACTCTTGACTCGCAATCAGAAGGTCGCGGGTCCGAACCCGGCATACGCAAATACATTTTATTTGATTAATTTGTGTTATTTCACAAATAATTCATTCAAAATAGTATATACCTAGTGTATTTCCCCCACGTTCCAGGGTGACTGTACTCTCAGTATCGCCCTGGTGTAAGATCATCATTCAGAATTGAAACGTTGCTTCAAATGGCTTCAGCCGTGTTTGGTGAACAGATCTTAATTTAAATACTTCATCACCTTCCTCTACCCCACCTCCTTCCCCTCCCCACTACCCCACTAACAAGTGGCGGCTCGTGACTTTTGGGTGTGCTAGGGTGCTAATATTTAAAAAATTACGTCATGGATGTTGTCGCGGACAAATTTTTTTTTTTTTTTTTCAAAAATCGGTGTTTTGTATGAAGATTTTTTAGGAAATCCGTGCGGCACACGGCCAAACTGAAACTTCCTGAAATTTTTCATAGAAAAAGAATTTTTGGAGATATCGAAAAACTAATTTTGCTATGTTTAAATGTAATAAATTTTATACAAAATAAATATATAATTAGGAGATAACCTCATTTGATCACATCTCTGTAGATGTTCCATGCCAACTCAAAATCAAGTCAACTCAACACCTCTTTGAAAAGTCAAGCTATGAAAAAAATATTTTTAAAATAGTAATTATATGATTAATAATAATTAAAAACCCAACCTAACCTAACCTATTAAACCTTTTTTCATAACTTTTAATGACCTTTCTAAGGAGGTTCTGAATTGATTTCATTCTGGTCACCGAAATTACATATGGGCTGTACATATTATATCCTCATGGAATCATACGCATTGATGTTAGCAGTTGCACTAATACTGCATTCGTTAGGACGGTTTTGCACCCTGGAATATCAATGACGTCACGCATCGAGGGGGTCAGGACTGCCAGGAGGGGGAGTTGCCTACAATGGATACGCGTGACATCATACAAATACATTGTGACCAAGGTCAAACCTTTCATACTTCTTAAAATTGAGATTTTCAGGGTTTATAGCAAAGCAATTAAAATTGTATATACATAAGAAGAAAGTATGTCCTTACGAAACATTACGAAAAACGCTTTTTTGCATTAGATCCACACAGGAAGCCCTATTCAATCGAAGGCTATGTCGTCTTTGAGGATGCTGTGTGGGGGGTCTTTTTAGGGAAAATAAGGAGAGGAAGTTCTGGGAAGGAAAAAAGAAAGGAAAAGGTCTAGGAGTGACGGGCGTATGAATACTGTGGTGCAAGGCGAGAGAGTCCGGCTGGAGAGGTCTAGGTTAAATCTCCCTCAACCAATCTCTCCCGATCGGAAAACGCATCGGCCACCAAGACCTAGACAAACCTCACCTCATGATATCACAGTACTGGGTAGGTTTAATATTCATATTACATTGCGACTGAAAAACCAATCTTCATTCTTTTCTATCCGATAATGGCTAAACTTTTTTTGATGCCTGCATCGACTAGAAAAAATATTTTTTTTGATGGGATTTTGACATTTTTCTTTAGCATAGGGATGTAAAAGATGGGAGGTTGGCCGAAGTACGGAGAGGGGAGGAGAACGTTGGGAAGCACCTGGATATTCAGATCTAATCACAAATCATAACTAAACTCAATTGAAACAACGTTTCTTTTCTAACTAACTAACCATCACGCTGTTTCACCGTATGGGTGTGCAGAGAGGACGGACCGCCAAACAACTCGGTCTTGGCAAACACTCTTTGCCTCACTCACATTCGTACATCCATACAATTTCTGAATTACGACATTGAAAGTTATCTTCAGTTCTAGATTGTATTATTGATCATGCAAGTCTAATCAGAAGTCTGTCCGATGGTGACTGATACGGGGTCTCACTAGCACTACTGGAGCCTTTCATCCGACTATTGGAAATGAAAATATGTGGAAACTGTATTAGGAATTGCCCCTAAAGCATTTGCTCGCAGTCGAAGTTACCTAGGAATAAAAAGGAAGACTTCTTCAACTCGTATTTTGGCTGGCTTCCCAAGATTTTCGATAAAGCTCTTCTAGAGCTCAAATTCTAGCTTATTCTCAATTTTATTATTATTGGATTGGGACATATGACGCGAATGTGAATGGTGGAAGAAGTCGGGGACGCCAAAGGAGACTGGATCAAGTGAATCGAATATTTGAGTACAGCCATATCAAGAGTCAATAGCGTGTAAGAAATATAATACAAAAAGGGTATATAATAATATGAGACGATGTTTGAATGTTAATAAAGCAAGGAGTGTGTGCCAAGACCGAGTTGTTTAGTGGTAAATCCTCTCTGACTATCCCTGCGGTGGAACGTGGTCATGGTTAGTTAGTTTATTTTTTTTATAATGTCCATATATGCAGTACCGGATTATCCCTAAGGCAGAGTAGGCAACTGCCCCGCGCCCCAAGAAAAAATAACTTGCGTCAATAGTTCGACTCACAATTAGTGAGCAACTCCGGCGCACTTTTGGAAAAAGTCAGCTTTTATGATGTTTTAAATATTTTATTTTTTTATTACGAACATTTATATGTTAATAACATTACATGCATTAAAGAAAACAACAAATTATAATAATTAGGTTATAATCCAATAACTGTTCACATCACACACAAATAATAAATATAAAGTCAATAATTAAAACAAATATTTAAACATCGTTGTATTTTACTTTACTTTCCTTCGTATCAATGGGGATATGATTATAGGTGCCGTGTGTGGTTTATATTGGCATTTGTTTTGTTTCTTTTTGCTTTTATTTCTAATGTTTAAAATATAAATGTTGTACAAGCTTTAGTGTGCACTACCTATCTGCTTGCTAAGATTCTTTGTTTCTCTTCATACCAAGGTTGTCTGGAAGAGATCACTTTAGTGACAAGACCGCTCATTGCATTATTTTTATTGAATGGGGGTGAAGGCATACCTTCGAAATGTAGTAAAAAAAACAGATTAATTTTGAATAAAATTACGTTGTGGTAGAAAAAAAAAAGTTTGGAAGTTAGAAAAGGGTAGGTAAGTGCAGTGGCGGACTAAGCCCGTCAGAGGCTCTGGGTGGAAAAGCTGGATGAACCGAACCGCCCCCCCCCCCCCCCCCCCCCCCCCCCCCCCCCCCCCTATTTTAAGAAGTTGATGTAATTTTACAAGCTTTTTCTTCAGTTCACACGGGCCTCTGACTCTGGGGGACCTCCAAACGCCTCCATGTTCCTTTGATCAAATCCTAAACAAGGCTTTAAGGCACCAGGTCACTGTAAAAAATTGTCATTTTTTAAAATTAATTTTCTGAAGATGCATTTTTAATAATGCTCTCACCAAATATTTTAAGGAAATTCGTAAAATTGACGGATATACCTACAGCATTTTATATAAAACCATTTTAAACAGTTTGTATATTGAATAACGTTCAGCAAAACTTTGAACGCGTTTTTCTCGAAACTGCTTTTTTCAACACGGTTGACAACATATTGGAAAAATCCGATTTGCATGTACTAAATCTTAAACTGTTAGTAAATCCAGTCAGTATGGAATCACTAAGGGATTTCTTTATAATGGGCTCCCTTCTATTTTTTTTATGAACAATGAAAATTTTCCATAAAAAATCGAAATTAAAATTCGTTGGTCCGCCATTTTTCCTTATTTTTAAACAAAATTCACCTACGTGGTGAAATAGACACTAGATTTTCAAACAGTTTAAAACCTGCAAATTGGATATATAGAGGTTAAAAAATGTGTTAACAAAGTTTAGAGAAAAACACATTCAAAGTTTTGCTGAAGGATAATTCAACATACAAACTGCCCTGAAGAACCTACGGTTGTAGCGAAACACGGTCGGCATATAGTATGTATCATAAAAGTGGTGTTTACTAAGTTTTTGTTTCACATAAAATTCTGTAGGTATCAATTTTTCGAATATCTTTAAAATATTTGGTGAGAGTATTTTTTACAAATGTGTCTTTCAGAAAATGAAACAAAAAATAAAATTACAAAAAATTTTTTTTTGCAGTGTCCGCCTTAAGAGCGCGCAGGAGCGCCGAGAAATTTTAACGATAGGTATTTGTAAAAATTATTTCTATTTCGTTCATCTCAGCGGGGACAGCAAAAGCGCTATCGGTGTATTGGTGAACCCCAATGCGTGTGTGTGCGTGGCTGCAGGTGTTGGAAGCACGAATCGCCGCGCCGCGCCCGCCAGCGACTTCGCGTTCTTATTATTTCATTTACTGTTATTCATTTATTCCAAAAATTAAGTAGGTGCCTAGGTACATATTCGTAATAAAATAGCGAGGTCTACATTATTTAATATTGTATTGTACTTAACTTTATTATTATTATTACTTACTACAAATACATGTGACTGCCTGCTCCGAGCTCATCTTCTGCACACGCACAAGTCAATGAGACTTGTGGGTGCGTGTATACAGGTTGCTGCCTGCTGCAACAGATAAGTCAATACGCGTCGCGACTTGAGCGTGCGTATTCCTATATAATAGATATCTTCTGCGCTCATACTTCATTCATCTTGTTACTATTAGTAAAGTAAGATGCACGCTGTTTTGGTTTAGTAATATCGGGAGATTCATACCATCTTTTTTTATAAAACGGCAGCATAGGCGCAGTAGGTACATCACGTACTTTGTGATTGTATAGTGTTTTTATTTTTCGCTGGCTGCATCACTCTACTGTTTTTGACTAGCCTTTTTACTGGAAACTATTCTACGTCAAATACAGACCTTCGAATTTTGACCCTGAAACCCCCTTGAATATTGAAATCTGTTTGGTCATTTCTCACGATTTACACATATAGGACATATGGTGAGTAGATACCTACTAAACTATTCATAAATTATTCATAAACTATTATTATAAACATAAACTATTCATTCATAAAAACTCAATATTACAACACAATTTCCTTTTTTAATTAAACATATAAATATCGCTAAAAATGTTGTTGTTTTTTGGCTCTCCCTGAATAACGTAAATTCATCAGTTTTGACTGTATGCATAAAGTGCATTAGTGCAAGTCGGTACATTTGTTAACATATCTAGTAACCTATAATAAATATTATTCTACGTCTTAGGCTGCGTATACACACGCCAGCCGAACAACGGATTATGGGAAAGGAACGAAGCAAAAGCAAACTGCCCGAAACGCTGCGCCGCTTGCGGTTGCTTCGTACCTTTACCATAATTCGTGGTTCGGCTCGCGTCTCTGTCCGCAAAGAGTGGCGTGCACTGATTTTTCAGTGGGCTAGAATCCTAAGATTGAAAATACGACATTAATGATGTTGTCGAAGCTGAAAATTATTTTTTTTCCGAAATTTCAATTTTCAAATTCTGTGCACGCCACTATTCGCAAATATATACGTAGCATAAGATATGTGTATTTAGAAATTGAGTTACATAAAATCGACTACTATATTACCTACCTTCAACTCAAAAATTTTTTTCTTACAGATAAATAATGGGTAAAAGAAATGGAAACAAAGCGCGTTTGTTTTTATCTACTAGACGAAAAAAACCGATTATTAGTATCAAACGACAGATTCATGTTGCACCACGTTCGACATCTAGGTAAGTCGAAATATCGCTTTCCTGTCACTCTTACTACTGAACCTTCCTAAGGTTACCTTTACGTACGTAAAGTTTTTTTTCCCGTAAGTTGGTCACATAAGAGAGTTATGGCAAAATTACCAATGGGTATCGTTTACATTGATAATTTTGCCATAACTCTCTTACGTGAGCGACTTACGAGAAAAACCTAAAGATTTATGCTATGAGAGCCGTGTATTATGTAGCATGTATAACGGGAAAATGGGATGGACAAATTTAAATAAATAAATCATTTGCATTTACAGGGATATGGATGTCATCGATACTACTTTTGGAAACTTAACTACATCTTCACTAATGCATGAAACTTCCATGGATGAATCATTTGCTCCAAATATAGACGAAAACGCAAGTTCATCATCATCAACAACGCTTGATGATTTGGTGATAGAACCAGACCATATTGATGAAACCGATAATTTCGAAGGTCGCAGAATTGTGGATATAAAATATTGGTTTTCGGAGATATCAAATATAAAGCACGAACACACCAACTGCACATTTTCCGATTTAAAATTTATGAAGGAACGACGAAATGGTCTTCTAAGCCAGTATGTTTTCGAGTGCAAAATGTGCAAGAAAATAGAATACATTCACTCCGAAGACCCGAAACGGAAAATGTCTATAAATACTGCTGTTGTCGAAGGAGTGATGTGTACAGGAAATGGGTATTCACAATGGAATGAAATTTGTGGGGTTTTAAATATGCCAAATATGGATTGTAAGACTTACACGAACATAGAACAATGTTTAGCGCCAACAATTGAAGAATGTGCCTTAGAAGAAATGATCGCAGCTGGTGAAGAAGAAAAAAGGCTAGCCATTTTAAACGGTGACGTAGACGAGGGTGGCTATCCTTTGGTAACGGTGGTTGCAGATGGCTCCTGGGCAAAGAGGTCGTAAAAAAGTGGATTTAGCTCCTCATCTGGCGCAGGGTGCATAGTTGGACTACGAACTAAAAAGGTTTTATTTCTGGGAGTGCGAAACTCATACTGCTGCATATGTGCTAGAGCTACTAAACTACACATAGTTGCTTCTGAGCACAGGTGCTTCATAAACTGGCGTGACAGTGCTAATGCCATGGAAGCCCACATTAAAGCAGAAGGGTTCTCGAGAAGCATGGAAATGCATGGATTGAAATTTAACAAACTAGTTGGTGATGGCGACTCCAGCATCATGAAAAAAATAATGCAACAAATGCCATATGGTCCTAACCTTATAGTACAAAAAATAGAGTGCAAAAATCACTTACTCCGCAATTTTTGCAACAAAATGAAAGCACTTGGAAAAAAAACCAACAACGCTAAAGGCTTTGTACCAGTTCATATAAGGAAAAAGGTTGAAGCAAACGTTTTACGCATGAGAAGAGCTGTAGTTGGAGCAATAAATTACAGGAAAGAGCAAGAAAACACAGTACAAAGTGATAAAATAAAAAATTTGAAAATGGACATAAAAAATACCGCAAATCATGTGTTTGGTGATCATAAAAATTGTGCATCGTACTATTGCAAGCCGGAGAAGTATACTGATGATCCAAATTTAGTAAGCGATCTTCGAGATTGTGGAATATGGACTGATATCCAACAATTCTTATTGTCTCTAATAGCAAATGCAGAAAGTCTTATTATTGACGTGACAAATAACACTGTGGAGCAATTCAACAACGTTATCGCCAAATTTATAGGTGGAAAAAGGGTAAATTTTACTACAAGAGGATCTTACCAAGCAAGATGTTTTGGAGCAGTAACTTCGTGGAATAGTGAATTGGCAACCCATTCAAGAATACAAAAGAAAATCCAAGGCCACAGTCCCGGCAAATACACGAAGCACTTTATAGAGAGAAAACGACGTTCGAAGGAGAATAAACAAATGTGTCGAAAAAAAAAACTAAAGTATAATGAAAATACGACAGAAAAAAGAAAAAAAGTTACAGGGCCCGATGAAAATTATGGTCAATTGGAATTAGAACCAGATATGCCACCTGAAATATTTGAAACGAAAAAAGAGGAATTTCTCAAAGAACTATCTTCAACCAATAAGGAAGAGCTCGAACGGAATACGGTAGGCCAAAGCAATAACAATCTGTGGGCAATTGAAAGACGTAAGCGGATAACGGCGTCTAACTTTGGAAAAATATATAAGCTTCGGCAAAAAAACTTCAGTTACGGGAGTACTAAACTCTTTACTGTACTCACAATTCAAAGGAACTATGGCCACAAATTATGGAAAAGAAAATGAAAGCCTAGCAATAGAGCAATTTTCAAAAAAAACAAGTTTTCAGGTATCCGCTTGTGGGCTATTTATCGATAAAACCAAAAACTTTTTAGCGGCAAGTCCGGATGGCCTTATCGGTGAGGATTCTATAATTGAAATTAAATGCCCTTATAGTATAGCAAATATGTCACCAGAAGAGGGAATTGCACAAAAGATAATTGATTACTGTAAATTGGAAGACCATTCTTTAACATTAAAACGGAATCATAATTACTTCTACCAAGTACAAGGCCAGTTACATATTACTCGTCGTAATTATTGTTATTTTGTTGTGTGGAGTCCAAAAGGTTTGCTGTATGAAAAAATTGAGAGGGACGATGAAATCTGGCAAAAAGTTCCACTGTTAGAAAATTTCTACCACCAATGCCTTTTACCAGAAATAATTGACGGTCGCATACCAAGAAATTTACCGGCGAGGGAAAGGTCTGGACCATAAATTGTTTTAATTTCATTGTGTAGATGTTAAACAGTAATTTTTTTTACAATAAAGCGTTTAAAAACAAAAAATATTAGATCATTGAAGAAGATTGAAAATGTCAAGTGATGTAGGAGGTATTCCCAAAAGTGCATTTTTCTGTAATAATATAACGTATTAAAAAAGTTAAATAAAAACTAAACTAGTTATGTGTATGTACCTAATATGTAGCACAATAAACAATATGGTGCCTCTTATACATAGATTTCAATATTCATTTGTATAATATGATATTATAATAACATAATCGATTCAACAACATGTGGTAGATGCATGTACCACTGAACATACGCTGTACCAGCATTCCATCAAACGATCAGTGGTGATTGTACTTACCATCACACATTTTCTTGTAAAATATAATTTTTTTGAAAAAAAAATCTAGAACAATATATTTAGTCAAATATAAAAGTTTTTTTTTGGTTCGGTAGTTGTATCTTAAAAAAAGTGTCCTATAAAGGGATAATATTATGTTGAGTACAACCTTCAAAAGTTATCAAAAAATATTTTAATTAATTTTTGTGTTCCATATCCAACTCGGCAATACGGAACGGAATCATCTCGGGGTCTGTCTGTAACAGGTGTTTTTTTTTCAATTTTTTTCCATTAATTTATTTGACGTAAACAAATTAAATTTGTCACAATAACTTTAGTAAATAAGCTCGGTAAGTATTGGCACACTCAAAATAAGTCACCAAACAGAAAAATAATTTTAAAAAAACATCGATAACTCGGGACATGACAACACTAGTGGACTAGTGTATCGATATAATTATTGAGAATGTCACATCACTTCGTTGACTGTATACGTATTCAACAAAACCCTCTCCGCCCCCCCTCACCCCCGAATACTGAGAGAAAGGGACACATGCACCTCAGCCTGATAATACCTAAATAAAATTGTCAAAATCGAGGTTTTGTAGTCCTCATTTTTCTACTCCAAAACTGAACCAATTTCCAAGATTTTTTTTACCAAATGTATTGGAAGAAAACATTCTATGTCTGTACCTTTTGCTTTTTTTAAAAATACATCGTCTAATTTGTATACTGAACGTTTGTTGATGGCGTTAAAAAAAGGCAATTTTAACAATTTTTGAAGGGTTATAACTCCTATAAAAAGTAACTTATCAAAAAAATCAAAACGTACCGACACGCTTGCGGTCAATATTCATATTATGTAAAAAAAATATTTTATCTAGTGTCAAAATTCAGAGAGGGAAATGAGGAATACGTTTGTATGGAAAAAAACACCACCCGGTTTCCTCTTAAGTGGGAATCACCAGACAAAACCGGAAATATGTCGTTTTTAAATCATATTTTAGACGTATTGACTCTTTTTTACCACAAAATTATAAATTGATTTCGAAAGACTGTTCTTTTATCTAGTAAAGCCATTGACGTATGATATCTAGACGAGCCCTGTGAAATTCAAAATGACGCAAGAAGCCAGCAAAAGCAGGCTCAAGGCCAATTTATGAAAAAGTGCCTGCATTGTTTTGCACCGTTCAGATCGCATAGCGCTTTGTGTTGTATCTTTTATCGGTCTACAAGATTTACACTGAAACTAATTTGTGTGTCAGCCGTCCGGACCGAGTTAATTTTTTTAAAATACAAAAATATACCACTTCCGAATATTGTACAAGGTACACACCGCGGACTTTATTTTTGAAAATGTAGTCAGCTATCTGAATACAACAAAAAAAATATACCTTACAAATGTCTTTTAGGCAGCGTTTCAATAAACGTAATAATGTTAAAGAAATTACTTTTGGTCGAGCAATATTTCTGACGTCATGCCACGTAGCCCGGTTCGTTCACTAATACATTGACATACAGGCTCAAAACAAAACATAACGGCTTGTTTAAAATTAAAAGACCACATCTTGTCACACACTGAACGCCCTCGGGTTATTTCTTCAAGCGACTTAGCGAGCGTGTACGGCTAGTTTATACCAAGTAGGAGTGATAAATTCAACTCCACAATACGTGTCGCGTGATATTCAAGGCATCTGATTGGTTGATGAATGTCAAAACTACATAATGGGATTTGAGAACGAACTTTGTGTTTTAGGAACTGGCTTCTCTAGGCTTTTTGAGCGAGGCGGTGGAATACGATGAAGAGTTGTATTGTTAACATTAATATATATGGCGTCATTATTCACAGGCAAGTTAGTTAGGTAGGGCTTATCTAGACTTAATTGATCGAAGAGTAAAGCTAAGTTTTAAATTTTAAGAAAATATGTTTTTTTTTAGTACATTAAGGTTTTACCGTAGGGCATTGGCAGAATTGTTAAATTTTCACACAAAATTTTGTATTATACAAAACACATTTCAAATTATATAATCATGGAGTAAAATAAATCAATAAATTATTTGGGAAAGATATGCTTCAGAATTTTAATTTTAGTTTAAATAAAATCATTTAAAAAAAGATCCGTCATATATTTAAAAAAAAATTAAAAACTCATCGGAACCGCCCTGTACAGTTGCAAGGGTACGATCGCAAGATCATCGTTTGACGAAATTTAAATTCTCGGCAGCTGATTAATGGCATTAAAGCCTTGTTAAGGATTTGATAAAGGGGACATGGAGGCGTTTAAAGGCCCCCAAAGACCGGAGGCGCGGGGCGGGCCGCCCCCCCCCCCCCCCTTTAGTCCACCATTGGTAAAGGGGCCCCGAGAAGTGCATTGCCTAGGGGCCCCGACATGGTTAATCCGGCCCTGCATATATGAATTATAAGGTTACTGGACAACTCGACAACGTAACTTCATAATTCCTTTGAAAAGTCATTAAAAGTAAAGGTTAAATAGGTTACGTTAGATTAGGTTATGGATTATTTAAAAAAATATATCTACGATTTTATAGACTCTTCAAATGAGTGTTGAAATGCCAATTTGTTGAGATATTATGGAACCAAATTATAAATAAGAACAAGTTTTTTTTGTAAGTAAGTTCATTTTTTAAGTAGGTAGGTATGTTTTTGTAAGTATGTAAAAATAGAAAACATAAAAAAAGCATTATCTTTATTTGGATAGGTTAGGTTAGTTAGTTAGTCCACACACATAATAAACCTTGGATAGGTTAGGTTAGTTAGTTAGTCCACACACATAATAAACCTACAACGCTCTTGAGGAGATATTTAAAAAAAAAAGTGAAACCTTCAGAAAACTAAAGTAGATAAGAGTAGAGGGAGACTGCGAAGCACTTTTGTTATCGATGTGATGGATGATTTTTTCTATATTTTTGTCGTTAAAATCCTGTGCACCTTTTCCTATACATTTGGTCATCTTATTAGTATTTGTGTTTTCTTCTTCGGAGTCGTTAGATATCGTTTTCTTTACCTGTTCATTTTGGAGTGGTTAGAAGATTGGATTTAAACATTCGATCCTTGGTCGGCTAAATGTCTGCAGATATTCGTCAGGCGCTTTATACCACTACACAAAAGGAGACTTCCGTGGGAGTGAGGATTTATCGTATTATATTGGAACTGAGTACCCGTGAATTAAATAAATATTTTATTGACATCTCATTCTCTCGCAGGCTTAATTCAATAGATGTATGTGTTTGTCTCCTTTTGTATCGCTCGCTTCTGTTTCATCGAGTTTCAAATCACAACGGTGCTAAAGAAATATTCATATAAAATAGCCACCCATTGTTGTACTCCATAACACTGTTAGCTTTACTATAATTCTGTTTGTCCGGACTTCCCCTACATGGACTACGAGCATTGGTGCTTCACCTAGTACCAAAGGTAAACACAGCATTTATCTACTAATGTACCAACATACTGTAATGTACCTATATCAGCTGTCAGCATTTAAATTCATGTTTACAAAATGATGTGCCGTTGTCACAATTACATAGTTTATGCCCCATTTACGTACGTTTTTAGGAATAATGAATGGTGTTTTAAATTATAAAGAGAAAGCAGCAAAAGTGTTAGAATAAACATCAGCCGTAGGATTCTGGACACCAGTGGACACTGGACATTGGTATACGATATTGAATATTGATATATATATATATATTTTTTACAATAGTTCCACACAGGAGGCCCTGAGGAAAATATTTCCCCTCAAGGTCTATGTCATCTTTGGGAATGATGTGTGGAGGGTCTTTTAAAGGAAATGAAGAAGATGAAGTTCTGTGAAGGATAAGGTATGAGGGGTGGGTAGAAAGCTGAGGGTCATTGGGTCCAGGAGCGATGGACGTATGAATTCATCCCTCCCAGTGCGATGCAAGGCGATGTTCCAAAAGAGTTCTGCTTGAGAAGTTACAAGGTTGGAAAAACCTCACCCCATGAATCCGGGCACCCCTGCTAAGTCACCAAACGTAGCGAACCGCTTAGGGAGATCTATCGCAGAAGTGTTGGTTATCCAATAAATGGTTCCCGGGGCGCGGTACCCATACCCACCTCTCAAATTGTTACCCACACATAATATATTATATAACTTTAATCACGACGTTATTATATGAACGCCACGTAGCGTACTCCGTACTCATACAAAGTTTTACCACACATACGCCTGAGGGATCTAATTCAACTGCTTTCAGTTTAATTTCGACCTTCCTTTTTTATTTTTACTTATTTATTTATCAAAACAATATAAAAGGTGAGTTCAAGAGCGTAGCTATAGCATGCACATGGGGGTTCAACCATAAGGAGAGCGAACCACTTGGGGTGACCTCGGGGAGTGAGGTATCCAATAAATGGTTCCCGGGGCGGTGGTATCCATATCCGCCACCCAAATTGTTATACATTATGTTTTTTTTAATGCTGAATCGAATGACACAACTTCCAAATTGATGTGATAATAAATATTTGGTGAGGTAAGAGAAATTTTTAGTTAAGAAACGCGAAATTTACAGGGATTAACCCATCCAGGCTTTATTGATCGATGGGTTAACACTTTCTTTACTTAAGGCACCGTGAAAAAAAAAATTGTAATTTTTTTAAAATATCATTTTCTGAAAGATGCATTTGTTATGAATGCTCACCAAATGTTTTAAAGAAAATCGTAAAATCAACGGAGATACAGCATTTTATTTGAAACTACTTGAAACCGTTTGTATGTTGAATTATCCTTTGGCAAAACTTTGAACGCGTTTTTCTCGAAACTGTTTTTTTCAACCTGGTTGACAACGTATTAAAAAAATCTATACATCCGATTTGAATGCACCAAGTCTTAAACTGCTCGAAAATCCAGTATCTAAGGCACCACGTAGGGATTTTTTCATAAAGGGCACCCTTCTATTTTTTTTTTAATGAGAGATGTAAATTTTCCGTAAAAACCGGAAATAAAATTCGCCGGTCCGCCTTTTTGATATCAAAATTCCCCCACGTGGTGCCATAAACCTATATGTCTAGTTTCTAAATATATTTTAATTTAATTTTTCTGATGAACCGTATGGTTTAATCGCTGTCAACCACCGACCAGCAATTTCGTCGGAGTGTCCTGTTGAAAGCGGCATACTCCGCAAACCATACTTTTGATTCGTGTGCAAATTTTTTGTACAGTCTTCTATATGTATATATCGACTATGAGTTTTAATTTTAAAAATTCCATTCATAGTTTGCTTGAAAATAATTATGAAAAATGCACCCTTTTACACGCCCACGCACAGTGGGCTGCCCGCTGCCCCCTTTAATCCTGTCTTATTTCACTAAAATAGTGATACTATCGACTTGGGAGCGGTCCTATTCCATTCAGCACTAACAAAGATACACTAAACGAGACTTTACTCGACCTACTTTGTTAACATGTATTTTTTTAATCTCCCCTTTCATTTCCCACTAGGTATATTGGACGGACTCTGCAGATATTTATTTATATCGATGGTTTTCTCCATCACCGACAGCATAGACTGTTTTATCTCCCGACTTGCAGAACTAACTTGCCAATGGTCATGCCAGTCGGGAGAGCGTCTTGTTAAATAGAATCACTTCGAATATCGATATGTTTAACATCAATCTCTGACAAGCTTTGTTGCTGATAGTTTAAATGTGATTATCTTATCTGAAATATTTTCTCTCTTTTAAAAACGCTTTGAAATGTTAATTTTGTGATGTTATTAAAATGAATAAATTGAATTGAATTATGGGACGATAGATTTAAAATGTGTCAAGGAAAGAACAGTTTATCATAGGCACAGTTGTTTAACTCACATAGAATAATATAAAGTTGAAAGGAAAGGCGAGCAATAAGTTTTTTGCGCGTGCCACAATGCTGACTAAGCAACAACACCGCGTTAGTAACATTCCGCATCTTCCACACCCGGACACCGCACTCCTGAGTCCGGACAATTAATACGCGGAACTCAATTCAACCACCCGTAGGTACACGTGTATAGAACGAGGACAGTTCCCCCGACCCAACACCCAACTAGCAGAGGGCACAGGCAGGGTTCGGACAGGCCCAGAACGGGCGCCTTATGGCGCGCTGGCAAGGCGTGGCCCGTGGCAGGGTTGGCGTAGGTACTTACTTCTCATAATATTTACGGATAAATATTGCTTCTGTATGCAATTTCTTGAAATTACTTCACATCGTAAAGGTAAAATTAATTATGTACAAACAATCTGCAATATTGCAACTAAAGAAATCATTTAGGGGACGAATACATATATTTTTTTTTATTGCGTACCAGAGGGAGAACGAATAGTATCGGACACAAAGTTTTTTCAGGTTTATTTTCTTGTTATTCCTTTTAATTATTATGAATAAGTGAAAAGGTTCAGTTTTGTATTATGGTTCGCTAAATTATAAAAATTAATAATCGTCAGTGTTTCCACAAAATTGCATTTCAAAAAAAATAAAAAAAATCGTACACTATCGGACAACGACGGGTGGTATCGGACACATCATCTCTACTTTATAAAACTATAACTACAATTTTATTCGTTTTATAATAAAATGATTACTATTTTTTGTATTTCTTGGGCATTAACTATGTAACAATTTCTAGACATTTTGTTTTGAAGAGTTTTAATTTTCAATGTACATTTTTTTGAAAATTAAAACTCTTCAAAACAAAAACAAAAAAAATGGTTACTAATGATCAAAAAAAATAGGTTTAATGTATCTACATATATCAAGTCAAGACAGCATCTTCATTTAAAAATGAACACGAGTTTGTACAAAGGGAATCTGTTTTTACTCCCTCGTATTTATAATCTGGGTGTCTTCAAGTCCCGCATTAATAAATTCCTTCTTTCAGACCCTATTTTCTACTTCTCGCTCGCTCCAATCTATGTAAAAACCAAAATGAGGTGGGTGGGTACACTAAAGACATGACCCTAGCCAATGATTGAGAATTCGCCTCCTGCAATCGCAGTTAGTGAAAAAGTCGTTGGTTAATGACAATTCGGTAACCTTAAGTAGAACCGGAATCCCGCCTCAGAATATCTACAATAATGATGTCTCATGTAATAGTATTGCCTGAAACGAGTTAAGTAAGTGGTTCACTGAGATATTCAATATGATATCACTGGCTGTAAAATAATCATTAATAGTAACCGTAAAGAATTATCTTTGAAAAAGAAATGAAAAACAAATAACGAAAGCTTGTTATCGACAGCCCTGCCCGAGCGGATACGCGACGAAATGAGAGGGTGAATAGCAGGAGGTTGCGGCGGAGGCAGGGTGGGAGGGGGCTGAAAGGAACCCTCGACAGAAGGAAGAAGGAAGAAGATGACAGCAGACAGCAGACAGGAGCAGGACCCGCTGCCTCACTGCCTTGCCCGAATTCCAAACACACTGAACTCCGAATGAATACAAGGGACATTGGATAGTTGAACGACTTGCGAGTCGCGAGCCAACCATCTTTATGTCGCTTGCTAAAACACATATGAAGATGGTAAAGAATTGTATGGGGGTCTGAAAAGGAATATCTACTAAAGACAATTCTGAAAGTTCCGGTTAGAACTCTGACAGACAAAAAATAATTTTAAACTTTTTTTAGAAACTTTTCAAAGTACAAAAAAGTTAATTAAATGAAGAAAATATTAGCGAAACTCAATCGAAAATCTAAAAACAGACTAATCTGAAAAAGATACGGTCACATCTGGGACTCGAACCCAGGACCAACGCCTTGCCGGGGAGCAACTCTAGTCCTAGGTTTGAGTCCCAGATGTTTATGTGTATCTTTTACTGATTTTTCTGTTTTCAGATTTTCGATTGAGTTTCGCTAAATTAAATTCGTTTAATTAAATATCACAATTTGAGGATTTATCCATTACGTTAAAAATAAAAATAAATATTAATCCTAGATTTTCAGAAAAGTCATTAGATGTCGCATATTAAAAAAACATGATAAAAATTTATCTAAAACACTTTTAGATCGGGTTTGAATCTTGCAATCATACATAAAGATGAGCCAATAAAAATATGCGTTAAGAAAATGAAGGTAATTTTTAGTCGAAGAATGATACAGTTAAATATAACCGAATCGGATAGGGACACATTAGCTCAGTTGGTAGAGTTTCCCCCAGTAAGGTGAAGGTCCTGGGTTCGAGTCTCAGATGTGACTGTATCTTTTTCTGATTTTTCTGTTTTCAGATTTGCGATTGAGTTTAGAGTTAATATCTTTAAATTAAATATCACAATTTGAAGTTTAACTCATTAAGTTATAAAAAAATTATTAAAAAAACGTTTTATCTGAGTAAACCCACTACCATAAAGAGCAGTAAACCAAATTATACAGGTTATTCTTAATTCGTATACATATTTTGGACCCAGAAATAATATTAAATTTCAAGTTATGAAACTATATACTTAATGCTTTTTACCAAATCAAATTTCAAACAAAAAATAAATGAAATTGATGCCTTTTAAACTAAATTAAAAAAACATGGCTGAAAGAAGAGAGTGATAATCAACTTGCAAAACGTTCTGAAAACAATGTAAAAACAACTAGAAACTAGATACAATATTCAAGTCGTCTCAGAACAGGAAATCCTGGTGAGAAAGATTGTGAAAGTGATGACATTATTCTTATATTATGCTTTAAACTAACTTACATCATCATCATGTACAAACTTTGTCTCATTGAAACTAATTAAAAAAAAAAATTATTGGGTAAAGCCGAAATGTCACCGAAACAAGTACAGTGGCGTTGTTCGTAGAATCGAACTCGTGTTCGGCATTTTATTTTAGTCATTTTGTATTATCTTTGGATAGTATGCTTCACATTGTGAGTTTTGTTAGTCAATTACCTAATTGACTAATGAACTAATAATATTTAGATAGATGTCCAATGCAACAGACGGATAGAAAGTGCAGAGCAAACATAAAATAATGTCATCGTTTTCATTCGTCGAATTAATTTTCAAACTATTTATTATTACGACCGCCAATATGACCCCGCTTCGTAACCCGGCGTTAGTAAATATAGTAGAGGATCCACACTAGAAACGACCTTCACCCATCTGTTTAATGGATAAAAAGTATTTTATATCAAATGTAATGTATTCGAAAATATACCTCGAGTGGGTTGTCTAAAAAAATCCTTAATTAATTAATTAATTAAAAATACATTAATTGAAAGAGAGTGCGTATGCTATATTCGTGCAACAGAGAAGAATAGCGATACACTTGTAAATACTTTAATTAACTCCTCCAAAATAATGCTCAGTATCGCTATCCTTCTCGGTTGCACGAATAAATAGCGTACGCGCTCTCTTTCAATAAATATATTTTTAATTAATCATAGTTTTGCCAGGAATTTTTTAGACAACCCACTCGAGATATATTTTCTAATATATTAAATTTATATAAAATACTTTTCATCCATTAAACAGATGGGTGAAAGTCGTCTCTAGTTCGGCTCTTAGACTAATAAGTATGTTTTTGTTTTGTATTATGTCATTACATAGTATAAAATAAAGTCGCTCAAAATGTTTTTGCGCTTAGATCTTTTAAACTACGCAACGGATTTTCATGCGGTTTTCACCAATAGATAGAGTGATTCAAGAGGAAGGTTTATATGTATAATAGATGCCTATTATAGTAGAGAAAAGCCGATAAATTTAAATATTCAATTCAGGCAGCGGGCAGCTGGCAAGCGGGTAGTGTGGATCTTCTAAAGGTTGGGTAATGGCGTTGTGTTTCGTTAGCCACAGCAACGTGTGGCCGGGTCTGCTAATCTTATATAAAATAAAATAAATTACAAATTTTATTTTATTGCTCGGTCCAGAGTGGGGTCCCTGGTGAATGATGATCAGATTTAAATCGATTTGATTGAAATAACTTTACTATGCTATTTCCTCTGCTATTATCGTCTCTTCTGTAATTCGTTCAGTCTAACATTTCCCAAAAAGGGGATGTCAAACGTCATAGATCCACTGGCTCCGGGCAGTTGGGTAACTTATACTGAATAACACTAAAAAAATCTTACATACTTGATGGAGTATAGACTTTTAACAATATAGTAGAACAATTATAAACTCTCCATATATTTTATGACAAGATAACATCATTTGATTTCTCATAAACGAAGTAAGTATATATCGAATTCACTAAACCAAAACTATCAAGTCATTGCCTAGAAATTCTACGTCAGGTTAGGTTAGGTTAATTTAGGTTAGGGTAGGTTAGCCTCCGTGGTCAAGGCGTAAGACTAACAATCTGAAAGCAACGGGTACAAATCGAATACAAGTAAATTTTTGTGATTGATTTGTGTTATTACACATTTTAATAATTTAAAATAACACAAGGTATAGGTATTTGCAGTACGTTTCAGAGTGGAAGCTACTCTCAGTATCGTCCTGGTGTAAGACCATTCAGAATTGAAACATTGCTTGAAATGGCTTTTTCGACCTATTTTGTGACCATTGAATAGCCAGGAACTCCCCACCTTCCTCTTTCCCATCCCTTCCCCTCCCCACTACCTTCAGCCTCACAACGTACCCCAATTGAGGATGCTATAGTCTCACTGAAAATCAGATGGTTGGGAACAGTTGGAACTAAATTCCCAAAAAAGAGGTTAGAATATTTACCATAGAAGAGTGCAATAGTTTACAAAAATAGGACTTGTAATTGGCATCTACTCCCACACAGTCAATAACTGCCCCCGCGCCCTGCAATAACTAGGTTTTAGCTGCAGGTACCACTCTACTCCGGAGGTTGCAGGTTTATTAGCGAACTCTCTATTTATAGCGGCTCGCATCCAGAATTCCTGAATGCCTGGGATTCCCGCAGGAAGGTGTATTCAAACACACTCTGTAAGGGTTGGGCGCGGAAGGCGTGGGTTGTCTAATAATATGAGCACGACATTTTCCAGGATTTCTTTCTTCCAAAATTCATTTTGATAATAGTACGACGCTGCCGCTTAGAGCTCCGTTGCAGATTCCCTCTCTATTACCCACGTGTCTCGTTTGAGAGAAAGAGAGAGGGAGAGGTAGAACACGGTTTTGTAAAATAGGTTTGCCTACTTAAAATAATTTGGCGAAGAAAATAAATTATCTTGTTAAGTTAAGTTGAGCAACTTCTAAGCTCTTTGTGTGTTGCTGAAACTGTTTTTTAATGTGAAAAAGCGTTGTGTTTATAGTATTGGACAAAGAAATGTACACAAACGACATTGGACAAAGAAATGTACAAAATGTATTTACGAACTTTAAAATTTTCATATTATTCGTATTTCTCTTAACTTTTTGAAGTGAAAACTTCTTTAGCACCGTTGTGATTTGATACTCGATGAAACGAAAAAGAGACAAACACATACATCTATAGATTTAGCCTGCGAGAATGAGATAGAATAATCGGAATCATTTTTGTGCGGTGCTTCGTAGCCTTCCCACTCTTGATGTCTTCTTTAGTTTTCTGAAGGTCTCACTTCTACCGCGTAAGAACTGCACATTTGTAACTTTTTTAAATAGCTCCACACAGGAGCCCTGAGGAAAAAAATCCCTCGGGCCCTATTTCATCTTTGCTATGTGGAGGGTCTTTTTAGGGAAAGGAAGTTCTGGGAAGTGGGTAGGAATCTTTGGTTCTAGAAGTTACGGACGAATCGATCCCTCCCACTGCCATGCAAGGCGATGGGTTAAGAGTCCGGCTGGAGTCCTTCAACTAGTCTCTCCCGATTTGACTCGCCACGCAGTGGACAAACGCATTCGCCACCAATACCTAGACTAAACTCACCCCATGAACCCTGATACCCCTGTTTAATCACCAAACATAGCTTGCCAATTGGGGTGACCCCGCCCGCTTCCCAAATTGGGTATAAGCATAGACATATAAATATGAATAGACCAGAACAGAAAGGTGAGGGGTAGAAACCAACTACAGCGGGACGAAGGGCGGGAAGATGGCTTTGGTGATATGTGATTCGTCAAAACTCAATCTGACAGTATATAGGCATCTTGCACTATAATATCACCATTTAGTTCTTAAAAGTAAACTCTGCTTTTGAATGATAGACCTTTTTACATGGGAGCGCGAATTGCTCGCCGCGTAATGAAAAATTTTGCGAAGTCCAAATAGGCAAAGAAAGGTCGCCTATAAGGTCGAGTTCAATATTTTGCTGCGGTATTCAGTTGAGACACTTTTTTAAACAATTCATAATTTACTTACCCCAGTAAAAAGCGACGGGCACACGCCATGTATCTCGAGTGATATTGGATTTTGAAAAACGATCATATTATGTGATCTGAATTAGCTTAAAATAGTGTAAAATAATACTTGCTTATGGAATGTAATACGACAATTGGGTTTGACGTCACATTTTTTAGATTAACGCGAACCCATACTCGATCCCAGCCGGTTCCAATGGAATGGTTCCAATGGGAGGGGTAAATAATACGCTTTTATCATTTAGGGCAGGTCTACTAATATTCATATGTCTATGGGTATAAGAGATTTTTAATCCATTTTTATAGCCATAGAAACATATGAACAGAAATCTTTAAACAATGTATTTTAACGTCTGATAGATTAATTTAGCGAAACTCAGAAATTTAGACGTCAACGTGATTTGATTTAACTAAGAACTATTTAAAAAAATAATCTCCAAAAGCATTAACATTTTCAAGATAGAAAATAAAACGTGTTTTATGTTTACAAAAGATTGATGCTGGTAGTGGTTGTTTCTCTTTGATTTTGTCCTTCACAGAGATACCAAACTGATCTGAAATGTTATATTTTTTTCAAGATAAACTGTGTACTCGGAATCAAAGATTAGAGTCTAAATATATCATTGGAAGAAGGGGCGTAGTCAAACATACGAGGAAAACAATGTGTTTTAGTATTTAATCTGTGATACCGATTGAATTTAACATCCAAAGAAGATAATGTATTGAAATTATAGGTATTTTTATTTATTTTATCTTAGTTTATCAGGGAAATATTCTGTTACACATGTTTTATTAGCGAAGTTTCTGAATAAAATTCATACTATGAACAGAAAGGCATAGATGATTAAAGAAAACATTAAGTGGAGTTGGCGGAAAAAGAAATAAAAAAACACAGATTAAAGTATAATAGAAAAGATAATTGTGAAATTCTGTACCTATATCTACATAAAAAAAATGTGTGGGGTTTACACCACACGATTGAAGTAAAACTACAATGAAGAGAGAAAAAAATGTGAGCGCGCACTACTCTCTCTTGCTCCTACAGTGATAAAGATAATAGGCCTGCACTGTGTCGATGTACGAAACGTAACTGGCTATGAGAGAAAGAGAGAAAGAAAATGTGAGCTCGCACCTCTCTCTCTTGCCCCTATAGTAATACAAACATAACTCTCTCTCTTTCTATCTTCACTAAATTATATCTCCCTCTCAACTTCCGTTCGCCTCGCCCGATCACACTTTTCGTAACGCTCTTGTCACGCATTCACCAGCTTACTCCCCAAGTCAAGCCTGCGTAAAGAAGTTTTACTTAAAAAAAATAATACATTAATTTTAACATCATAGGATAATGTTCAAAGGTAAACATGATCAAAAAAAGAAAAACAACGAGATAAGAATAAGAAAATAACAGCAGGGTTAGAGGGTTCGTAATTAACAATTAGTTTTAATTTTTTTAAAGTACGTTAAGTTATTAAATTGACCTGAAGTCAGATGGAAAATATCAGCATCTGAAAAGATAATATTATATTTTGTATACGTACTTCTGAGAAGTGAATGTTGTGTGTAATTAGTGTTATGGACATCATTAAGTATTTTCTGGTACCAAAATGAACAAGACACATTAAAATCTACAATCTACCACACACAGCTGATATCTCCTTTGTAACCTTTCCCTCGTTCTCGTAAAAAGGCTTTTAGCGACAATAATAATTATTAATTTTATGTTTGAAATGCATGAATTTTTGTAGGTCATTTTTAAAAGCATTGAACAACTTTACATTATTATGGTCACTAGCGCAGATCCGTGAAAATTCGGTGACCGGACAACTCAGAATGAACTCAACTCAACACCACCTTTGAAAAGTCATTAGAAGTGATGAAAAAATAGTTAAATAGGTTAGGTTATAGGCTATTTTTAATTAAAAATTTCAAATCTTTTAAAGACTTTTCAAAGAGCTGTTGAGTTGAATTGATTCTGAGTTATCATGGAACCGAAAAATCAGCAATATTTTCATTATTGTTGGAGTTAACGATGGACGCTTAAAGTATTTATAAAATATTTGCCTTAAAATCATTGCCTATAAAAAATAATTATAGAGAATTTATATTCCAAATGAATACCTTTAGTAATGTATTAATATTATTACAAAAATAAAATTTGCTACCTACATCCAGCCATTTCTAATTTTGAAAACTAAAAGTTTATTGAACATCAACAATTTTTTGCATTATGCAGGAACAAGCAAGAAAATTACAGATCATCACAGACAACCGAAATATTAGTAGGTAGGTACGTTTGATAATAATCTTTTATTGTGTCCAACGTCTTATCGTTCAAAGATAATAATAATATTGTGTACAAAGTCAGACGATTTCCAAACACGACGAAGGTCGAGACTGGTGGCTGTAAGAAGGGCGAAGTTGACAAAATAGGGACAAGGTGCAGATCCATTACGGAACGTGCGACTGCGGGTGTCGCGGACCTTGACTCGTGCCTTGATGAGGAAAACACATTTAAACTGAGAATACTTTGCCGCATTGACCAAGAACCAAGATTGTATAATTATATTAAGATGAAGCCATACTAAATAATGCAAAATCATACAAAATCGTATGTTTTAGTTTTGAAAATTTGACCGCTTAGAAGTATTATAGATGCTTCAATTAAATACTGCGTGTAGAACATACTTTGGTCCTTAAAAATATCGGTCATTTTTTTTAATAAGTCTTTTAATAAGCTTAGAAAAAAATAAAGTATTAGGTCTATAAAAAACATTTTTAACTGAAAACTCTCCTACTTATAAACACTTTTTCGGATATGGTTTTATTGCATAATGTGGCAAATTCAGTTTCTTATATAATTATCGCGAAAAAAAATGATATTTACGCCCGAACCTCACAAAATAAAATATAATATGCATTTTCGCGTTGGTATTTTTGACATCACGACGACAATACGGCAGTCGACGAATTTGCTATATAAAAGTGAACCTTATACCGTCCACCGAAGAACGACTGGCAGCCGTCCCCCTGTCTTCCGTCATTACTCCTCCGAACGGAGCGGAGAGCGGTCGTGTTATGCCCCGCGCCGCTTATTTTCGTGAAATCAATTTAAAAATTCCGTTTTATTGCTATAAACAATGCATAAAAAAGGAATTAATGTTTTTTACAGGCCTTTACGAAATCGACATGTAAAAAAAAAATCTCAAATATCTTTTCCAACCTTTCCAAAAGCTTTTTCTCAAGTATTTTTAAACTCCTCCCATAAAAGGGCGTGAATTCCGATTTCGATTTTTTCCTGTACTAGTGGATCGCCTTAAGAGGGAAAAAGTTTGAGATAACAGTTTGGTTTTCGGTTTTCCTCTCAGTATTATAATAGAGTTAGATAACTTAATAATTCTGTGTTCACCGAAAATACAAAATATTAATTCGGATGTCAGTGACCGAAAAGGAAACGCACTTTAACCCCTCAGGCCTCGGGGCTTTTTGTCGGATGGTCAAAATATTTCCACTTTGCAATAAAATTTAAATAAATTATGTATTTCTGAACGCATCCGAAAACCGAAAACTGTTTTTAAAAGGTGAAGAAATAAGCTTTCAAATTTTATAATTCGAAATAAACATATAATTTTTGAAATATAAACTTTAAAAAGTTGTAAAAATGGCTCACCTTACCAAAACTAGAATTACCTACTTAAAAAAAAAAGAAACACACTTATTTTTTTAGGCAATAAACGTTATCATCAACTAACTTTTTTTGTAATTTAATGTATAAATAATAATTAATTAAAAAATATCCCAGTTGCGGTCGGAAACTTTGTTTCTATAAAGGTGTTGAATTGCTTTGTGGTTAACTTTTAGATTTGAATAAGTAGGTATAACGAGTGGTATTTTCTTTTTCTAAATGAGTTGTTCCGAAAAGCGAACAAATTAACCTGAGGGGTTAAAGTTAAACAAACGATTCATTTCCACCGAAATGTGACGTATGCAATATGCATTTATTTTTACCAGTTTCACTCTCAAAAACGTCGTTAAATAAATAAATAAATACGTGAACGTTAAATAATTTTAATTCAAAATTAAATGATTTCTTTGTTTTAACCACTTCTTAATGTCTATAAAACCGATATGTTTCGAGAGCGGTGCTCTCTTTCTCAGGGTTTACTAAAAACTAATTATAATTAACTTGATGGTGTCAATAGAAAGGTAGGAGTGGGAAGGGGGTAATTGAAGGCACAATTTACAAAGGGAACAGGTTCAATAATGGTAATTTAAAAATATTTTTTAATATTTATAATAATTAGATTTGAATTAACGCTAATTCTAATTCTAATTTCTTATATTTCCAATTTATCCAACTGAATGCCATTAAAATTACATAATAATTCGACAACACTATTGAAGTCGAAAGAGTGACTAGTCTCCAACAAATGATTGGCGAACTCTGAGAAACCATGTTCTTTTTATCCCTATTTCAATCTCGAAGTTTTACCTATATAAAATAAACCACAATCATTACACTTCAATTTATAAATTTCAGATTTTTTCGTTTTTTAATCTCTATCCTTATTATTTAAAATGTAATTTTTAAGTTTGTTATTTGCATAAAATACAGAAAGAATTTCATTTGGTACATTCTTTGATAAGGAATTGATTTTTTTTCTTTTCCTGATCCTTTTGTACGGGATAAATATATAATTTAAGCAATTTATTCTTGTATTTTTTATTAAGAATGTTTTCAATTAAATTTGTGTTATAGCCATTGTTGATTATAATTTTGTCTTAAAAAAATAAATATATATTTTATTTTTGAGGATAATACAATATATGAGGTGTTATAGAGATAAATCATACTTTTGATTTTAATAATGGAATAGAGAATGTTAATGGTATTCATTTGGACAAACTAGAAATCTTAGAAATTAGAAACAGCGTAAATATAAATTTAAATATTATAAATTATTGAAAAATATTTTTAATAATCCGTTATTAACCCCCCCCCCCCCCCCCACTCCCGCCTATCCATTGACACATTTGTTGTAATTAGTTTTAAGTTAACCCTGATGAAGTAAGCATTGCTTACGAAACATATTGGTTTTTTCAACAATAAACATGGTAGTAAGTTTTCTATTAATGTCGAATTTAATACATTAAAATAAGCTGAGCCGAAATGATATATTGGTAAAATCGGGTGAATGAGTTTGTTTATTTGGGGAGTACGTTTACGAGAGATGGAAAGACTGGTAGATATTGAAAAAATGCTAAGTATAGAAAATACCGTTAATGGCGGACAGTCATAGTCTCAATAGCTCCAGAAGGTTGGAAGCAGTTTGGACTCTTATGCGGTATTCACATACAAAAAGAGAATACATGGGGCGAATGGGAATGGTAGAAGAAGTCCGGGACGCATGAGGAAGACATGACACGAACAAGTGAAACAAAACTCTGGCCATGTCAAGAGTCAGAATTACAGAAGGGTATGTATGAAACAATGAATGTGTGCCAAGATCGAGTTGTTTAGCGGTCTCTCCTCTCTGCCTACCCCTGTGGAAAAACGGCGTGATAGTTAGTTAGTTTTAAATACCTTTAAGGTAACTATAATATTGATAGAATCTGAATTCGGTCGCTAGCATGGAGGGTTGAAGCGAATAAAAATAACATTTTCCAACGACTGTTTGTATAATGACGTTTTTTAGTGCTTACAGCAAATTTCGAAATTGGGTACTGACCGACATATTTTACTGCCCAAATGTGTCGTCCTCAGCTATCAGAAAAAAGTGTCGACATGCCTAATATCCAAAAATATTTTAGTCGCGTTTGCTGGTAACAATTATTGGACTCTATTGAGGCACTAAAAGAGGACATCAACCCGTCAGAATGAAGACATATATATAAGTCACCGTATTACATAGATTACAAAGTCGATTCACTGGCCAAATGTATCGTGTTTGAAAATTAAGTTATTTGACAAGCAATGCCCTTTGAATGAGGAGTCATCCAAAGCAAGCTTGTTATTATTTTGGGCCGACTTCATACTTTGGTCTTTGTATCTAATCTACAGGCAAATCATTTTAAAGAAGACACGTTTGAAACGCTCTAAAATGATTTTCCTGTAAATGAATTTTTAAACGTTATAATTTTAGATGCAGATTACAGAATGCAGTCTCTCTACATATTGGCTATAGATTTTTCTTGTCATAAATAGACACTCCTATGCATATCTTTACGTTGTGTTATGTTAATTGTTCAATTGATCTTAGCGAAAATGGCTTCAGGTATCTCAAATATGAATACATAGGTAAATTCATATATCTCTTGGTTTCGGGCACTTTTTATCATGGAAAATGTGTGGTATTTTCCCTGGGATTAAAATTACAGGTGACAAATTTGATAAATTTATTTAAAAGAACATAGCAAATATATTAAATTGGAGATTTGATTTACTTAATTATTTATTTTTATTTATTATGTAATTTAATTTAATTGTATTTATTTTATTTTAATTTTATTATTATTTGTTTTGTGTATTATATTAGAGGCACTGCTAAAAATCAGCTACATTTCAGGAGAAATCCTGAATGTATAGCTGAGCTTTTTGTCAATAGAATAAATGATAAATGAACAAAATGTATAAGACTGTAAGAGTCTATTGAAGAATAAACGTTTTTAATATTATTATTATTATAAATGAAAACGATTAAAAAATTCACAATTTAATGTTTACTGTGATATACGTACAGTACGTCAAGAAATGAAGATCATGCCACGAATCTATGGCAACACAATTTTTAGCAGTTTCAAATGTGAGGTTATGTTGTAGTTGACCGATTGACGATGGACAAGAGTAATGGCGTAATTTTCATGTTTTTCTTAAAGTTTCTTGGAAGTAGTGTTAGGTGTCAACGACGATGAATACTAACCTCCGATGAAACAGTGCCAACTCAAAATCAACAGAAATTTTCCATTTCTCATGCGTAGGTACCTCCATAAACGTAATTAATTATTTACTGACATGCGTTGAGATCTTTACCCCTCGCGAAACATGATTTCTGTATTGTTTTTTGTAGGGCTCTATGTTTCATAGATCTAGCACGGTGGACCAATGTCCGTTTTAGAAATAATTATCGTGCAGATTCGGACCATTGGCATTGCGATGAAAGTGACTGAACTCTAAATAGGTTCAATTTTTTGGCTATAAAACATCGCAATTGATTTTTAAGAAATTCCTACATAGTGACCATTCGTTGTAATTCAAAATATTTCCGCCTTGCAATAAAATCCAAATAAATGGAATACTTTTGTTCATATCCGAAAAAAAACCTCATTTTGAAAAGTGATTAAATACGTTTAGAAAATTTATTATTAGAAATAAAAATATAATTTTTTAAATATTAAATTTTTTCATAGAAATATTAAAATGTTAAAAAATTTGCTCATCTTACATCTTACAAAATTACTTCGAATCCTTAGAATTATTGTGTATTCTAAGGGGGGAGGGGGGGGGGGGGGGGGGGGCAGAGAAGAAATTCTGAAGTAAAACATCAAGTTTTCAACACGAAAATAACTGGATTCCTGAAGAAATAATAATAGACTTTTGAAATTTTTCGTTCATAATTTTCGTAAAAAAAATGAGCTAGATTATATGAAAAAACGAGCTAAGACGCTAAAACATTTTTTATGGAGCTGATGGTCTCATTTTAGAGTTAAATCTAGCTCTAAAGGAGCTGAGTTGGTAACCCTGATGCTATAGCTTGGTACGCCACTGACTGGCGAAGACATAGGTGGGTCTATATTACATGACTAGAACTGCGCGAAATTACGTTTCAATAAATGGATACTAGTAATTGAAATAGAATTAAATAAGATATTATACAAAATACAACTGATTGATAAACGTTTCCTATATTAGCAGATGATGTAAATCCATTAGAAATAGAATTAACTGTTACGTCGTTAGAGAAGATAAGACTTCTGATAACAATGCTAAGAAAACAATATGAACCGTTTCCGGAGGGACAACTCTAATTCAATACAAAACCACGAATATTGTAAACACTTTGCGCTTTATACCGGGTGGGTCATAAAGTTTTACACTTTTGTAGTCGTGCTGGCGGGGATACCGAACGGGGGAGGAGAGCGGGGCCACTTGTGAGCGGCTCCTCGCTTTGCTTCTTGGAAATTCAAGAGCGAAATTCAAATTCAAATTGGAGCAACGCGCTTTCTGGGTAAAACATTTTTACAAAAACAATGATTCTTAGGTCGCCTCAAGCCGCCTATTTTGTTCGTGCCAATTATTAATCAGTGCCCAAGTGCCCAAAATTAATTTAATTAAATCATGGGTTAAAATTTTCAAACATCAGTTTTCAGCAGTTCGTTGCTTACAATAATAGGACTTGGATGCAGAATGATGGCGCACCCTGCCATACTTCCAAAGAGAGTGAAACGGTGTTTTAAGATAGTTAACAAGCTGTTCTCGCGCAGAGGAGATATTCCATGGCCTCCGCACAGCCTGAATCTAACTCCAGCTGATTTTTTTATGAGGTTGTATTACAAGTCGAGTCTGCGTTACAATTAAAGGAGAACATCCATCAAGAAATGGTCAACATATCCCGAATTGTGTCTAAAGGTTTTCAAAAATCTAAGGGCCAGATGCCAGCGGCGAGATGGCGGCCATTTGGACTAAATTATTTTTACGAATGATTTTCCACTATATTTTTGTCCTTCTTAATAATCGTTTATTTAAATACAATCTGTACCAATTTGGTTTTCATGGTTATTTCAAAGTGTAAAAATGTATGGCCCACCCTATGCTTCAAGTCATTAATTTTGTTTGGCGTTGCTAACCAAAACACAATAAAATAATAATGAGATTCGCTTGTTTGAAAATATTGTGTATAAGGTATTATTTGTTACACACCCGGACTCTATAATATTTCACTATTAAAAAAAAATTGTGTGTAGTTAGAAGTGAAACCTTCAGAAAACTAAAGTAGACAAGAGTGGGGAGACTACGAATCACTTATTTTCTATGTGAAGAATGATTTTTTCCAAATTTTTGTCGTTGAACTCCAGTGCAGCTTTTAATAATAATAATATTTGGGTGACTTGTATAGCGCCGTTTTTGTGAAAGATCACCTCAAGGGCGCTGTTCAAATTTATAATACGTTTATACAATCTTACTTCTAACTATAAACTAGACAAACCACTACAACAACTCATGGCTAAAAATTGCATCCACCGGTTCATCGATCACCTATACGAAACCATATGCGCAATGATTTGACCAATGAACGCGATGCTGCTGTAAAAATGCACTGTACAGGCAGAAAATATACATATACAAGACCATACTTACCTGGAGGATCACAAGAGATTAACACTGTTATTGTTTATTTAAAGAAATTAAGATATATACAGTTCGCACGCAGAGGACATAATTGGGAACTATAATATATATTTTTCCCATACAATTGGTCATCGTATTTTGTGGTTTCTTCTTTAGAGTGGCTAGATGTGGCTTTCTTTTGTGTTTTATTTTGCATGTTTATTTTGGAGTGGTTTGAAGATTGGATATTGATTTTACAAAAATTATGTTATTTTTTTGGATTCGTAGGATTTGATCCCTGGGCGGCTGAATGTCTGCAAAGATTTATTAGTCGCTTTATACCACTATACCATAGGTTCTCAACGTAGGCGATAACGCCCCCTTGGGGGCGTTTCAGACTCTCAGGGGGGCGGTAGGAGACCCATAGAAACACATCCCATCTTGCCCCATCCCATCCTATTACGCCCCCTCCGTTGTGGTAAATATAATCGTGACGACAATATATTGCTGTTTCAGATTTTCAAATTCACGAGTAAGGGGGCGCTAAAAAAATATTCTCAAAGTGGGCGGTGGGCAAAAAAAGGCTTAGATCTACGCACTACACTAAAGGGAACTTGCGTGGGACTGTGGATTTATCTTAATATATAGGAACCGAGTACCCGTGAATAAAATAAATATTTTATTGCCATCTCATTCTCACGCATGCTAAATCCTACAGATGTATGTGTTTATCTCTTTTTAGTGTCGCTATTGTTCGTTTCATCGAGTTTCAAATCACGACGGTGCTAAAGAAGTTTTCACTTCAAAAATCATGAACAGGATATCAGGTAAAGTTTTTTAAATGTATATCCCATTCATAAAATAAATATAAATCAGAAATGTGTAGGTATGTTAGTCTAAAACCCTGGCGTAATGAAACTTGTAGAAACTTACTTGCTTACTTTTATTCCACAAGTGTCAAAGTCGTAATCTGATGTTATAAAATGACATTTTTGCAAAATTGAGAGCATCTTCAGATAGATCACTTTTAATTCACAGTTTTTATCATCAGGATTTTTAGGAACGTTACCATTTTCAGTCCACAATGTCATTTACATCATGAGACATCCAATGAAATACAAAGCTAGAATAAAACTCTAAATTAAAACCTGTTAATCACCTGAAAATAGACGGTAACTAATCTATCTTCAAGAAAATTTAATTTTTCTTAATTTTTGGACGGGGGAATACCACCAATGTCTGTTATCATCGACACATTTATAAGTTTTAAATAATTTTAATTTAGCTAAATATGAAACTGTCGTTATTATGTTAAACTCTTAAATAACGACAAAGTGAAAACATTATATTTTGGAGTATAAAAACTATACATCCCACCCTCTTCCTATTCTCATCTAATTAAAACAACAGTAATTATTTCATTCTCATAAAATCATTAAACAAGTGGAAACCTGTAAATGATAAAATTTATTTCTGAAATTGTAATTTATTTTAATGTAAAGTCCGAAGTTAAAATTTATTATAATAATATATGTATAGTCTGTGATGATTCACTTTATCAGTTAGCAACAAAGGTAAGGCTTCGTGTTATCATCTATGATTTCCAAGTATCTATAACAAAACGAAACGAATCCGTACCAATCCGTAGTATTTACAATTATGACTAACTTCATAAAAGAATTTTGTATGCGCTCACAATAGGTTTACGTACGTAGCTCGTAATAGAACAAAAGCACAAAAGCAAAGTTTTGGCGCGTAATTGCGTGCGATAGTTCGTAGTACCTACCTGCAATATGTACATAAATACAAAATATAGAAAATAAACAAAAACATTGCCTGCCGTTGAAGATCACAATTATTGCATATTTTGATACAATGTAATAATAGATTGAAATGGAATAAGTAATAAATGTTATTAGAAGGTTTACGTGTTCACAATGACAAACAAAATAAAGCTAAAGTATGACAAAAGAATTAAGGAGTTGACAGTTCTTGACATCTCCATCTGCAATTATTATTCCTCAATGATGAAAAAGGGATTCGCTTACCAACACTCGACTATTGCTCATTAGCAGGGAGCAGTGCAAGGCGATGTCGATGCAGTCCAGCGACCAGTGGATGACGAAGATGCTGTAATCACCATCGCGTGTTATCTTGCCAAAAGAACTACGGCTGCCGCCCGACTCTCACACTCGTGTGCGTGAGATGCGATTCCACATGTGATTTATTTTATACGGACTCGAATAACCGAACAAGTAACGCTAAAAAGTTCAAACTTTAATCTTGTGGGTGTTGGAAGATGGTGCGATTTTTCGACGCAGGGCCAAGCTTCCGCGGCGAATGCTCGGCGGCTTCTGGACGGGTTATCGCCGAAGAGGAGCCTTCCTGCTGGGCGTCCCTGTCTGGCGCGCGCGCGGGGGCGTCGCTCCGTCCCTGTCTGCGCCTGCGCCCGCTGCACGGCGGCTGTGAACAACTGGCTGCGGACCTTTTCATCCGGCACCGGCACCCGGCACTATAATGCCGTGGCGGCGTACCTACCGCGGCTAGGGCCACGTCGCCGACCGCTACCCTCCGCAGTCCGCACCCTCCCAGCCGGCTGCCGGCTGCCGGCAGTACCAGCCCTCCCGAGGGAGATGGGGACGGATAAAAATCGATCCCGGACACCGCCTGACATTTCTACCACGGGAGACAAGAGGCGGCGGTCCTCAGCCGTAACAAGGCCCGCACGCCCACGCCCTATCACGGAGGGTTCAATTATGCTACACGAAACTTCAGGTTTACAACATGTGGACCATAATTGAGCATACACCACTCTCAGCACAAAGGAATGACGCTACTGCAGCGGGAGTTTGGCGGACACTGACGAATAACGCAATTTATTACAAATTTGACAATAAATGGATACTTATTGCTGTGAGAATTGTTTGCTATGTCTTATCACAGTTCGATGTCGAGAATTGATGATGCACTTTACAAATATAGTGTACATACTCTATGTCAAAATATGAGAGCAAAAACGAAAACGTTCAGAGGAATAGCTTAAAACTTTCTTGCCCTTTTAGAAAATCGAAAAATATATGGTTTTACTTTATACAAAAAAAATCTGTACAGTTCATATGGGGTAAAAGTGAAACCTTCAGAAAACTAAAGTAGACAAAAATAGTAATTCTATGAAGCACTGCACAAAGAGAAGACTGATTAGTCCATCTCATTCTCTCGCATGCTAAATCCTATAGATGCACGTGTTTGTCTCTTTTTAGTATAACTTTTTCGTTTCATCGATTTTCAAATCACAACGGTGGTAGAGATATTTTCACTTTAAAAAACAAAGCGTGCAATTCACATGCGGTAGAAGTGAACGCTTCAGAAAACTAAAGTAGACAAGAGTGAGGAGGCTACGAAGCATCGCACTAAGAGGAGACCGATTATACTATCTCATTCTCTCGCAGGCTAAATCCTATAGATGTATGTGTTTGCCTCTTATTAGTGTACCTTTTTCGTCTCATCGAGTTTTTAATCACAACGGTGCTAAATAAATTTTCACTTCAATAACTTGATATTTTGTAGAGCGCCGTTTTGGTGAATAATATATACAAGGGTAGAAACATTTTCTATTTCTAATATCTTACTATCTTTCCGTTTTACGCGTCATAATATATTTGATGACGACGGATCTATCAGCAGTGCGCCTATTAGCGCGGTCTCGCGTCTTCTTTCACCGCGGAGAAAGAAAGCCGACCTTTCCGTTGACATTCATATTTTCCTTAATACTGATACTCGGGTTAGGTAAGGTTACTTAGAAGGTTAGGCTAGGGCTATCGCGGTCGGAGGACCGACATTCCGCCAACCACCAACTTCACACTAACAAAAGTAAAAGAATATAAAAAGTAAAACAGGTCTTCGAGCAAAAAACGCCAAAACACGAAGGGACTGCGAAGACCTCAAGACCTAATGGCGGGAACCAAGGGAGGCTATGGCCGTCTAATAAATATTATGTTTTTCAAATTGTAATACGTTGGTTGAAAAAGCTGCTGAGAATGAAGCCATGTTACCTTATACATAATATGTAAAAATCAACAGTTTGTGTGTTTGTTCGTAGGTATTTTATGCGCTGCCATACCGTTCATCCAATTGCGATGAAACTTTGGTGATTAGAGGTAAGCTCTGGCATTATGAAATTTGTATAAATGAAAATGTGTGTATTTCGAGGGGAACGGGGGAGGTGGGGTTCGCTAGAGGAGTGATGAGGGAGGGGAAAGGCGGAGAAGGTGGAAGGAGACCGCGGGAGGGGAATGGGCTCGAGAGGTGAACGGGGATGCACGGGAAAGGACATGTAGGGAGAATCAATGTATGTCTTTGAATGGCATTGCAAGGCATGCCAGGTTAAAGCTAGTAATTAACAAAAATAAAGTACCTACCTTAATATACAAGGCAAGATTTAAACATCAGTACCAGGAGTTGTGGTATTATACTATAGTTAACCAACTAAATTATTTGGCAGGATATTATCTTAATTTCGTAATAAATATGTTTTTTTATTACTAAATTCCTTTTTTATTTATTTACTTTTTTATATGAACTCCCGTTAAACTGTATTTTTTTTCATTAGAACTACTAGGGAGGTTCTGAGGAAAAACATTTCCCTTAGGGCCTGTGTCATCTTTAGGGATGGTGTGTGGAGGTTTTTTTAGGAAAGGAAGGAAAGGAAGTTCTGGGAAGGAAGAAGGAATGAGGGATGGATAGGAATCTGGGGTCAACGTGTCTATGATGTACGAATTCATCTCTCCCACTCCACTGCAAATGCATCCGCCATCAAAACCTAAACAAACCTCACCCCATGAACCTGGGCACATCTGCTACGTCACCAAACGTAGCGAACTACTTGGGGTGATGGTTGGGGTGTTGGTCATCCAATAAATGGTTCCGGGGTTGCGGTACCCATGCCCGCCTCCCAAATTGAAAAATGATGAAAAATTACCGAAAGTTATCCTATCAATCCTTATCGATCAACCATGCTAGGATCCCCGGTATTCCTTCCCTTATATTGCATCTGAAAACTTTGTGTTTTGTGGATTATGGAACGTGGAACCAATCTACTTCGTTAACCATGCATTTCCTGTATTCAATTCGCATTTATATAGGTACAGCATTCAGCTACAATAGTTGAAGCGGAAAACCCGATAACCATGTTAATATCAAATGTTTCAAATACTCAACATATTTGTAGAACGAATGGATTACGATTCTACTGGCTTTACCCATGGCGTTACCGACCCTAGATACTAATATCTACAGCCTGTAAGTCGGACGAATATCTACGGCTCGTGTGTTGGACAAATATCTACAGAGCTAAGGTCGGATAAATATCTATGACCGTCCCAGTGGTGACGAATATCTATGGAGCGTAGGTGGGACTAATATCTACAGAGGGCAGCTGAGCACCTAACCTAACCTAACCTAACCTAACCTAACCTAACCTTTCCCAACCTAACCTAAGCTAACCCAACCTCTGCCAGTGCTATAGATATTCGTCGACATCACCTGTTCCATAGGTCAGCAGTTTGAGCTGTAGATATTCGTCCTCACTTTGGTTCTCATAGATATTGTTCCAATATACCTCGTATAGATATTAGTCAGAACATGGATTCTCATAGATATTAGTCCAATTTTTTCAGTTTTTGGAATTCCTGTAGATATTAGTAGACGCCTCCGGCTTTACCTACCTAGCCTATCATTATGGAGAGTGGTGAAATAATATATGGTACATTAGCGGCACGTTTCAGAGTGGATGTAAAACCACCACTCAGATTTGAAACGTTGCTTGAAATGGCTTTTTCCGTGTTTGGTGACCAGATCTGAACAGCCAGGTACTTACCCACCTTTCTCTTCCCCATCTCATTACCCTCAGCACTACTTTCAACCTCACAACATACCCCAATTGGAGATGACACCGACTCACTGGCTCACATTAAATAAATAAAAAAAATCTGAACATACCCGTAAACTAAAAACTATTTTTGAAAGGTGATGAAAAGATGTTTTTAAATGTCATTATAAGAAATAAAATAAAATTTTTGAAATATTAAATTTTTTAATACAAACATATTTTTTTTTATATGGCTCACATTACGTTTTTCCATCCAAAAAGATAAACACGCATATATGTTATTAGGCAAATGTATATAAAAACGTTATTATCACCTCGCGTTTTTGTCGTTTCATAAAAAAAAATACTGCGATACGATACGACACGATTGTACCACCCCAGCCAGGAGCACTCCTGTTCCGGTGAGACCGGTACACCAGGAGGCACTGTTTATTAGGACTGGAACACGTGCTCTGAGGATAGGAAGGAGGTTGGAGTTTAATCGACCGGTATACATGGCAACCTGGAGCCAATATTGGAATATAGGATGGGCAGGAATAAAGGAAATGATTGAGCTATATATATATATATATATAAATATCGTTTCTCGCCTTTCGCTTATTTTGCTTCCGGTTTCTTCTCGTTTCCAGCTTATTGCTTTCCGTTTTCATCTGCCCACTTCCCGCTTCCCGCGTATATATGTATTTTTTGGTTGTTGCCTCTAGCTTCTCGTTTTCGGCTTCCCGTTTTTTATGTTTTCCGCCATACGCTTGCCATGGCAGGGTTTTTGTTGTCTCTTCTTGGCTGTTCTTCCTTCTTCTCTTCTGGGTTCTTATTGTCACTTCGTGGCTCCTCTCGCCTCTTCTTGGATTTTCTCGACTTTTCCTCAGCTCGACTCGGCTCTTCTTGAATCTTCTCATCTCTTCTGGGCTCTGTTTGGCTCTTCTTGCTACTTCCTGTCTCTAATTGTCTCTTTTTGGCTCTCTTTGCTATAAAAAAAAAACTGCATAAAAAATTCTTGAAATTTTACACATTTTTCTCAAATTGATACCGGAAACTTTGGTTTCATAGAGGTGTACATTTTTAAATTTCTATGGTTAAATTCTACATTTGAATGGAAAGCGTGGAGTTTTGTCTTTCTAACACCGTTTAGATCATATTCTCACCTGACAGTAAGGAAGACAAAATGATTTATATGAGGTCTATGCGAACTGGGACAAATTTGGTCTACTGTGATTAAAAGGGAAAATAATTGATTGCGATTGAAACCTTGTTTGAAACAGAAATGATTGTCATTGGGTATGACGTGTATGGGCTCCTGTATATTATGCTCATTGCACTGACTCGATGAATCGAATATTATTAATCAATATTATTGCACAACATCCGACTTTGACAGGGAAAATGTTTCACAGATGGTCTTAAAGATGTCTTGTCAATCGTCGAGTATTACTCGTACATTCAAAAGTACAATGTACATTATTATTTATTGGTAACTTACACGTGTGTAATGGATGTTGGAATCCACAACTTCGTTTTGAAGTGAAAATTTCTTTATCGAGATTTGAAACTCAAAGAAACGAAAAATAGCGACACTAAAAAGAGACAAACACATACATCTGTAGGATTTAGCCTTCGATAGAATGAGATTGAATAATCGGTCTCGTCTTTGTGCGGTGCCTCGTAGTCTACTTAAGTTTACCGTTAAAGTTTTTTCTACTTATTTCTACCGCGTAAACCGCACACTTGTAATTTATATCATTAGTTCCACACATGAGTAAAAAAACCCCTATGTCAAATTTGGGGACGATGTGTGGAGGATCTTTTAAGGAAAGGAAGGAGATGAAGTTCTGGAAAGGAAAAAGGTATGATGAGTGGTGTAAGCATGGCCACGAGGAGTAAATTCTACGGATGGAAGATCATACAAATTGCCAGTCGGGTAGCTCAATTCGGCACAAACACGATTCTCCTTACCTCAAGGCGAGTGCCTGTGGTTCGCTGTCTTTCTTTCTCTGCTCTCCCACAATCGCCGAGCCTCTCTCCTCAATCAAAACACATGTTTCATAGCACAAATAGTTTTATTCACTGAGAATACAATAGTTAACACGGTAATTGCCAGCCTCAGCTCAAGGTAACAGGGGATTTACTTTAGGCTACCTAAAACTTGTCTAATTGCGGAAGGCTCTCTCTCTCTCTATACGTTCTTTATAGGGGCGATGAAGTTAAAATGCACACAGGGTAAGATTCAGCATGGTACTTACAGCTAGCTCCAGTTTGGTACGTCGACAAACACCGGGGAAAGTTAACATTTCGAACTCGGGAGAATTTGCCTCTCCGGCGCGTTATTCACGACGCGGGATGTTGCAAGCTGGCCGGGCGGGCATCTACTGCTGACTGCCCGGAGTGGCGGCCGGCCTCTCTGCGTACGGAAGGCAGAGGGAAAAGGGGGGGGCGGTGCGGCAAGTTTGTGCACTGGGCCCCGATTCACTTATTTCCCGCGCGACAGAAATAAAGGAACCTATTCTTATAACTTTGCAACGTAACACTTCCCCCCTCGCCGCAATAAAAGCGACGTGGCAATGGAGCTGTTGGGCTAATAAATCCTCTTACCCTTACAGCACTTGTGCAAAAAAAACATTTAAAAGAAAAAGGAGAGAGAGAGAAAAAGTTGCTAGCTGAAGAATAGTTATAGTCCAAAACAAAAGAGATAATACATGGTAAAACAAAGAATTATCTATAAATGTACATGAAAGGGCAGTGACATACATAAATACAGTTGCGAAGAACAAGGACCTGTTGGAAAAAGGTACAAGGGTTATGCAGTGATAGAAAAAAAAAACTCTAAAATTGTATCATTGGTCTGTGAGCTATTGTTTGCGGAACGTGGTTTGCGTAGGATGTCTGGGATGGTTGAACGTTTCACTGAAGTTACAAGGTTACTTTGTCACAGTAACCTGGCCCGTTTGAGATTACATTCAAGGAACACTAGGGCCTTAAAGAAAACACGAAGAAGAGAACACAGGATGAGGCTTCTTGGTTGTGGAGAGAGTTCTACCTGTCACAGAGGTCAAAAAGGGTAGCTGCATCCGGATCCTGTGGGTGAGCTGGTACGAAACCATTGAGGTACTGGAGAGTGGAATCGTAATTGGTGGTTGGTCCTTTATAGAGGTGGTGGTTTGCATAGATAACAGCCGTTGTTATTTGGTGTTTGGTACACTGGTTTTTGTACGCAGTGGGATTGTTGTGTGAACAATCTTTGGTATTGTTATTTGCGCAAGGGCACAGGAGCATTTGCACAATGGCAACAGGAACATTTGCATGATGTAGCAGGAACATTTGCACAATGGCAACAGACATTTGCACAGTGGCAACAGGAACATTTGCACAATGGCAACAGGAACATTTGCACAATGGCAACAAAGCATTTGCACAATGGCAACAGGAACATTTGCGTGATGTAGCAGGAACATTTGCACAATAGCAACAGGAACATTTGCATGATGTAGCAGGGCATTTGCACAGTGGCAACAGGAACGTTTGCATGATGTAGCAGAAACATTTGCACAGTGGCAACAGGAACGTTTGCATGATGTAGCAGAAACATTTGCACAGTGGCAACAGGAACGTTTGCATGGTGTAGCAGAAACATTTGCACAGTGGCAACAGGAACGTTTGCATGATGTAGCAGAAACATTTGCACAATGGCAACAGACATTTGCACGGTGGCAGCAGGAACAGGAACCAACCTAGAGCTGGCATGCTCGGGTTAGTTTGAGCGTCGGTTTTCTGTGATGATACAATTCGCAACTACACGCACGACTCACACTAGGTTATGTTAGATGCGGTCGGGTGCTTTTGGTACGCAGGGGTTGAAGGCATGGGACCTCCGTGACGGTAGCGAAGGCAGCATGAAGAGGGCGCAGGTGTAGGTAGGTTGAAGAGCTGCTGGTCTTCTTATTAATCCGGCAAAAAATTATTATTAGAACAAAATTCTTGAAGTTTACCTGCCTAGTAGACCAATGATGAAAAGGTTTGGAGAGAAACAAGGTGTGCATGTTGAGAAAGGTTGGATTTGTTTGACGTATAGAGAGAGACGGAGGGAGTTAACTAAATGCAACTAATGACTTATACATATTACAAGGGTACGTATTCTAGGAAGGTTCTGTATAACCCATTCAGTTTTTTTTTTTTACTAAATACATTTCCAAGAATACGTGGGTGAGGGTTTGTACGTATAACAAAATACCCTGTTCGAAAGAAGCTGGTCTTCCATGACCTATGCTCACGTCTATACGGTAGCATTTTTTCTACTTTCGAAGAACAAAACATTGAGTACAATTAAGTTATGACAAGTGGGAAGGGAGTAGGAAGTTGAAAGGATCCGTGTATGAAGATTGTCCCATTTGACAAACGAAACGCCAAGTGCATAACGCATATATCCCCATTCACGGATGATTTCGAGGAAGAGGAAGGGTAGCAATTGGGAACATTTGAACGAAGAAAAACTGCTGAGGACTCGGCTATTTCCGAAATTCGACCTCTGGGTGGAGGTGAAACAAGGTCTACAGCAGCAATCCTGGTACATTACATAATTTTTGGTAGTGTAGGACAAAAAAAAAATACACTGGCATAAAAGAGTCTAATCCTCTACGTGTATTGGGTAGAAGATTAGGGGTCGTTTTATTCTCCTACTTGTTTGCGAGAAATGACAGACCCTTGCTCAAATCTCACAAACCTGGGGATTTTTCTTTGTTCGTCTCCCAGACAACGAGTTAGGTGTTTTTTTTGTGTCCATCAACTTAACTCCCACGACACGATGCCCCATAATCATGAGTGAAGCGTATGATTAGTCCTTTTGAGATAGTAGATAGTTCCTGGGTTCTTGTGACAGGAAGTCCACGGGCATTGTTAATGAGTAAAAGGGGGTGTGGACTACATTGCGTAGTTCACACACAAAGGTTTGATATTATTTCGTTCGCACGATTCATGGTGAGTATTTTAACGTCTTCACGTATAGCGCACAAGATGTGAAATCCAAAGATTTACAAGTAAGTTTTTATAACGTCTTCACGTATAGCGTACAAGATGTGAAATCCAAAGATTTACAAGTAAGTTTTATAACGTCTTCACGGATAACAATGAACGAATTACAATTGGGTTGCCCAGTATTGAAAGGAGGTACAAAAGACTAGGTATTTATGACATTTCTGACAAAAACCATAGAGTAATTATAACGGACTCCCCGTATCGCATTTAGTAGATATTCTGAGATTCCAATCTATGACGGCAGATTTTATAAGGTTCTCACCTATGATGGCAACAAAAGGTTAACGTTCATATAAAGGTACCTATTCAATACAGACGGCGAGACATACTGATGTACTTAATACAACAATACCGTAGCATAATAAATCCATATTAGCGTACGTCAAAGACTTGCACAAAGGCAAAAACATATTTGAAGATCTGGCCAAGATTTTATACTTCAACAATTAAAGGACAAAAAAAATTCTGGCGTGCTGATGAAATGTGAATTTCATCTAAGCGTACCGCAAAAGAGATCTTTTGTGGTACAAACCCTTTTGGTTACGCACAGAGTATAGTACAGTGATGGTACAACTTTTAGTTGTGCTTACACGTACGATGGTAGCAACAATACAAGACATGCGCTTATCGCTTTTTAAAATTGTCTCTTGACAAGGAAAATTATTTACAACTGTCCGACTTGAGTGTTTAAGACCATCTGGGTTTTACTTACTTAAATAGACTGTGACGAACACACTTTGGTGTTACAAAAATTACAATAATGGAATGGGCTATTCACAGGGTGGTTCACTTGGAGACCTGGCTTCTTGTTGGGACCTCGTACTTTGTACGTGATAAGTCATAACAAGACAACCCAAGATTTCAGTTTGAGCAGTTGAGACCAAGGGTAGCTCAATGTTGCTGAAATGTTGTACAAAATTTATTGTTAATGAAGAGACAAGTCGAAAGTTGTCTCTTTTATAACGATACTTTCCAGAATATGGTGTGTCATATCCAGTTCTGGAGAAAACTAGAGCAATTGGGGTTTTTTTTTTATTGAGCGCCATTCTATTTTCTTAAAAAACAGAAAAAAAAACTTAGAACGGGTAGCAAACGTCTGATACGCCGTGGGTTTACACAGGTTTGCTTACTTAATTAAACTAAATATAACATTAGGGTTTGATGCACTTTGGCGAGGACCCGACATTTAATGTACACAAAAGATTTTTCTAAACTTAAGAAGGGGTGACGAGGCATGACACGATGAGGTGAAAATATGATGCTGCAAGTTGTGACGATGCACAAAGCCTTGGGCACGTAGTCTCCGACTACTTGCAGTAAGCCACAGGGAATTCCTTTCTCCGAAGTGATCAATTTCAGGTAGAGGTGTGCATGCTTAGAAAAGACGATGTTTCCAAGGTTTGACACCCGGGGCAGCAATTAGAGGCGAATGATTGATGATGACGAAATATTTATACAAAAAAAAAAAAAACAAACAAAAAAATGAAACTAAACAACAAAGGGAGAATTATATTTTTCCCCCGAATTTGGCTACAGTTGTGCCAAAGCTAGAAAGGTTTTTTCGTTCGAGTGTCCTGATGAGTGACAATCGTATGCGAGAGGCCGCTCATTAGTGACGAACAAAAAGGGTTGACTTCCATAGTGATCCATGACGCGCTGTAGACGAATGGTTACTAGGAGTCAGGGAATAACCATTGGGGTTATACGGGCGTGGCAATGGAGTTTGTTTCCATGTTCCCACTTTTTACAATGTCCTTTATATGGTAGTTACCTATGTGTTTACCAGAGATGTCGGACAATCGATAAACCAGGTCTGATATCTTTTTTAGGACTTTCGTTTTTACAAAACGGGGTGCCAATTTGGCAGAGAAGTACAGCGCACCTTGCGACAGAGTGTTGTTTCTTCTCCAGACGATGTCTTCTTCCTTAAACGTGACGTGCTTCCTGCGAAGGTTATACCTGTCGGCGCTCTTTTGGTGGGCCAATAGTAGAGCGTCTGTTACTTCACTATAGATAGCGGAGAGTTCTTCCAAGCGGTGGGCGTAATTTGCTGCGGGGTCTGCTGTGGAGGAAGGGGCGGGTGGAAGGCAAATGTCAGGGTGTAATGAACCGTGAACTACTTGTTCCATGCCGTGCTTGAGAAAAAATGGTGTATAACCTGTAGCGAGGTTCACCGTGTTGTTCATGGCTGCTTGTATTTTGTCTAATTTTTTGCACCATGTGCGTTGATCTTTGCCAACCAAAATTGCCAGAGCCGTGTTTATGGTCTGGTTGTATCGTTCAACGGTGTTGTTCTGTGGGGTGTAAAGGGTGTTGTAGAATACATCCTTTATACCATATTTAGACAAAAACTCTTTAAATTCCAGAGCTATAAATTGTTTGCCATTGTCGCATATTATAGTACGAGGGGTACCGTAGGGTATGAAAATATGTTTTTCTAACAGATTGGTTATTGCTGCCGCTGTCGCTCTTTTCAGAGGAAACAACCAGCAATATTTGGAAAAAACGTCCACCACGCTGAGTATATGCATGTAACCGGCGTAGCTTCTAGGGAAGGGTCCAATGAGGTCCATTGAAAAGGATTGAAGTGGTCTATCGGCACGCTTGGGGTTACCCATTAGACCCGACGGTGGTGCCGTACTGTGCTTGTATGCCTTGCAAATGTCGCATTTGGAGATGTATAAACGTACTTGTTTGAATAAACCAGGCCAATAATATCTTAAGGATATTTTTTTGTATGTTTTGAAAGTTCCAGGGTGTATGGAGTCTACGGCACTGTGGTTATCAATAATAACTTGTTCTCTATTTTCGAGAGGGACTACCATTTTCCAGGCATAATCCTCTAAGATTGACAGTGGTGGCTTGCAGTTGCGGTATAATTGTCCGTTCTTAATTATAAAATTCGGAAACTTTTGTGGGTTGTCACTGCATCCTCTGAAGATTTTTTGATACCATAAATCTTTTGTGGGGAGACTAGAATTGGATAATTCGGCATTTAATGTTGCTATCTCGATTCTAGAAAGGGCATCCGGGACGATATTATCCGCGCCTTTACGGTGGATGACATCGAAGGTATATTGAGATAGGCGGGACGACCAGCGAGCCAATCTTCCAGAAGGGTTGTCTAGCGAGATCAGCCATTTTAGGCTGCTATGGTCTGTGACAACGGTAAACTTACTGCCCTCAATGTATCCGCGGAAATGTTGAATGGATTCCATGACTGCTAGTAATTCTCTCTCGGTAATCCCGTAATTTTTTTCGTGCTTATTTAGGGTACGAGAGAAGTATGCCACGGGGTGTTCGCCGTCCGTAAAATTCTGAGTGAGGACTCCTCCGATTCCGACGTTTGATGCGTCCGAATGGATCGTAAAGGGTAGATTGAAGTCGGGGCAATTCAGTACTGGGGCTGATTGAAGGGCTTCTTTTAGGGAGTTGAATGCTGACTCGGTCTCTGCGGACCAGGAGAAGTTACTGGTACCTTTACGGACGCCAGTGATTTTGTTGAGCGGCGCCGCGAGAGTTGAAAAGTTTTTTATGAATCTTCTGTAATAACCAGTGAGTCCGAGGAAAGCTTTTACCTCTTTTGCATTCGTAGGCCGGGGGAAATTTGTCATAGCCGCTACTTTTGCGGGGTCTGTTCTTAGGCCTTCTTTATCTACTATGAAACCCAAGTATCGTAGGCGGTGTTTGCAGAATTCCGATTTCTTTAGGTTTATAGTCAAACCGGCCTGTTTGAGTTGTTGAAAAACCTTTTCTAGTATAAGTATATGTTTCTCGAAGGTATCGCTGATGATGATCAGGTCATCCAGGTAGCAAAATAAATTGTTATCGGACTCTGGGCCAAACAATTTATCCATGAGTCTTTGTAGTTCCGCTGGGCTGTTTTTTAAACCGAAGGGTAGTCTTTTGAAGTGGAACATACCCCTGCCAGGCACCACGAAAGCAGTTTTTTCGCAGGAGCTGGGATCCAAAGGAATTTGCCAAAAAGCCTTGCTCAAATCTATAGATGAGATGTATTTAGCGTTTCGAAGTCTGTCAAGGATGGAGTTGACCAAAGGGAGCGGATAGGCGTCTGACACTGTACACGCGTTGAGGCGTCTGCTGTCGAGGCAGAAACGGGCCGAGCCGTCTTTCTTTGAAACTAATAAGGTGGGGTTGGTCCATGCACTGCGGCTGGGTACCACCACTCCCATTCTTAACATGTCGTCCAATTCTTTTTCTAATGTTTTCAATTTTTGTGGAGCGAGATTGTAATACCTTTGTTTGATTGGGGGACCTGTTGTTTTTATATGATGTTCTACTAAGTTGGTTAGGCCTAAACCGCACCTTTCGAAGGAGATTGATTCAAACTTGTTGATCATCTGATCCAACTGACTTGTTTGTAGGGGGTTCAAATTTTCGTACGATATTACTGTACGGATTTCGTTCACTTGGGGAGGGACGGAGGGGTTGTTAAACAATTGCGGAGCAATTTTGAAAGCCATCCAAAAATCCACTCCCAGGATAAATTTTTGTGAGATTGTAGGTACGACCAGGAATTTGATCCAAACTGTTTTTTGGTCGCAATTGATCGGCAGGGTGAGAGAACCGATAACACGTTGTGAAGTGTTGTCTGCCGTGGTAACATGTGAAGAATGTTCTTCCATTTTAAAACCACAGTTTGTGAATAAGGTGTGAGCGTTGTCGCCCAGACAGCTGACTGACGCGCCGCTGTCTAGGAGACCTGAAAAAACCACATTGTTTACGGAAAAATGCGCGAAGGGTCTACCGTCTATTGCCTGTTTGCAGCAAACTGTAGAGAGGGGTAAGGCCTGTTTGAAAAATTTCACGTGTTCCAACCACTCCGACCATTCCTTCGGCCTAAGGGAAGGGTGGCCCGGGGGGTTGGAGTCTAGTTTTTTGTCTTTCTGGCTGTCCAATTGGGAGGGGGTCTGGAGAAATCCGTAGGGGGTTTGATGAATCTGAGATCCGGGATGGGTGTCTGGGTATTGTCTTGGCGTGGTCCTTTGCCAAACTTCCTCCCTTCATCTCTTCTTGGAGAACGATCAACGGATCGCCTTTTGTTAGAATGGGGGTCTTTGGAGGGTAAAAGTTTAGCTTGCTTGAAGCAGGTGGCTTGGGAGTGACCAACCTTGTGGCAAAAGGAGCAGGATTTCTTTTCGTTGTGCTCCGGTTTCATGCCGGACGAAGTGCTTGGGCGAAAGTTTTCTTTGGGGAACCTTTCGTCTCTCTTTCGATCCTGGTACGCCTCCAGTAGCTGGCAGACATCTTTTAATTGCTCCAGCGTGGAAATTTTCTGGGAAGTGATGATGTTTTCGTATCGTGGCAGAAGACCGTCGATTAAAACTGGGAGAAGTTCCACTTCAGGGACGGGTTGGGCAAGCTTGATATTGATGGCTTCTGCCCTCTGCGTGAATCTAGCAACAGGCTCTCCGGAGTGCTGCTTGATAGCGAGTAAGGATAGCCTGACTCTATGTTGGGCCTTTTTTTCTCCGAAACTTGTTAAAAGTGCCGCCCTGAGTTCACTCCATGAGTTTGTTTTTCTCTTATGTATCCTGTGCCAGGTAAGCATTTCAGGAGCGATGAGGTCTATGAAGTTTCTGTGTAGGATATTTTCGGGGATTCCTCTGACTTGGGCTGTTTCTTCTATTCTGTTGATGAAATCCTCCACATCCGTGAGTCCGTTGTATTTCGTCTTCCAGGATGTCAAATCGTATATTTTGGTTGGTTCCTGGGCTTGTACCACCAAGGGTTTTGCTTCGGGGACTGTGAGGGGGATAGAGATGATTTCTGAGGTGTTTTCGGGTTGAAATTGCAACCCCTTGATGTATTTTCTGTTGTAGAAAGAAGCATATTGAATAAGGCATTTTTTGGATTTATTCCTGGGAGAAATATTTCTATTTCTCAGGGCCTGTAGTAGTTCTTCCTTTTTTGACGTAGAAATGTGGGGAATTATACCCAGCGTGACTTGAGGGACTTCCATAGTGTATAGGGTCGTGTCAGTGTGACCTTACGTTGGAAAAAGTGAGAACTAGACTCTTCATCCGCAATTGGAAAGAAATTTTGCCAGGGATTGACCACTGGGGACGTATTTCTAAGTGTTTGGATTATTTGAAAATTTGGGCAGGGGTTTGCCTTAGATAATGTGTTTTGAGAAAAAAAAATCCAGGTGTTTTGGAAAAAATGTTCGAAAATTTTCGAAATCCGAAGATGAGAAATAATCGGACAAGGGTTCACCTTAGGGGAACACGTTTTTCAGAAAAAATCCCGTTGTTTTCGAAAAAAGGTTGCAAATTTGCAAAGTCCGAAGATAAGAAATAATCGGACAAGGGTTCACCTTAGGGGAACACGTTTTTAAGAAAAAATCCCGTTGTTTTCGAAAAAAGGTTGCAAATTTGCAAAGTCCGAAGATAAGAAATAATCGGACAAGGGTTCACCTTAGGGGAACACGTTTTTAAGAAAAAATCCCGTTGTTTTCGAAAAAAGGTTGCAAATTTGCAAAGTCCGAAGATAAGAAATAATCGGACAAGGGTTCACCTTGGGGGAACACGTTTTCAAGAAAAAATCCAGTTGTTTTCGAAAAAAGGTTGCAAATTTGCGAAGTCCGAAGATAAAAAAATCATAGGACAAAGGTTCACCTTAAGGGAACACGTTTTAAATTTTTCTTATAGCTTTCCGAAGGGGGGATTCTTCAGAAAACAGAAAGAAATATGTTTCTTTTTATACAAGCTTTCGTGGAAGTATTTGTTTGAGGATTCAACAATGTCTTGGGGCATGGTTTTATTTACGTGACTATTTATAGTCTGATTTTAGGCAGCACCAGTTTTCTGGTATTTACACGCGAATTTCCTTTCGTTTTGACAAGGTAGGATGTAATGTCACCTGTCGAGGAATTCACGTCAACGCGAATTAGGTATTTTTTGCATCGGTCGAATGTGGTTCAGCATTACCCGGTTTCAGCAAACGGCAGGAGTCAAAAATACCAAAATTGTCAAATGACAGAAGGAAGTTATTCCACTTGTTCCCTAGGCGTCAGCAAATGTCTATAAATATGGACCAGCATGCTGCAATATAATATTTTAGCACTTTCGGGACCAAGCGGATAATTGGTTTATCATGTACAGGATTTTAATTGTTGAATAACTTTTTTTTAAAATTTGTGTTCATTTCCACTATTCACTTGTATTTGAAAATCGCAAATTTAATCGGCCGACACTTTGTAATCACTGTATTATTCGCGGCGACAACTTTCTTGATTGGGCACCTTGCGTTGGAATACCGGTAATAATGTTTTGTCGAGTGACAACTCGTAAATGATGAAATCGGGCCCGTAACAATTTAAATTATGATACGCAGTTACGTTCGCGACGGGATTCTTGTTGGATGTGCTAGACAAATTGGGAATAAACAAGACAAAACATAATAACATTTTAAAGTTTACAATTGTTGATTGAGGAACGAGACTGCGAGATCGTGGAGAGGAAAAAAAATTGAGGCCCCACGCTTAGCGCCAGTGTAAGCATGGCCACGAGGAGTAAATTCTACGGATGGAAGATCATACAAATTGCCAGTCGGGTAGCTCAATTCGGCACAAACACGATTCTCCTTACCTCAAGGCGAGTGCCTGTGGTTCGCTGTCTTTCTTTCTCTGCTCTCCCACAATCGCCGAGCCTCTCTCCTCAATCAAAACACATGTTTCATAGCACAAATAGTTTTATTCACTGAGAATACAATAGTTAACACGGTAATTGCCAGCCTCAGCTCAAGGTAACAGGGGATTTACTTTAGGCTACCTAAAACTTGTCTAATTGCGGAAGGCTCTCTCTCTCTCTATACGTTCTTTATAGGGGCGATGAAGTTAAAATGCACACAGGGTAAGATTCAGCATGGTACTTACAGCTAGCTCCAGTTTGGTACGTCGACAAACACCGGGGAAAGTTAACATTTCGAACTCGGGAGAATTTGCCTCTCCGGCGCGTTATTCACGACGCGGGATGTTGCAAGCTGGCCGGGCGGGCATCTACTGCTGACTGCCCGGAGTGGCGGCCGGCCTCTCTGCGTACGGAAGGCAGAGGGAAAAGGGGGGGGCGGTGCGGCAAGTTTGTGCACTGGGCCCCGATTCACTTATTTCCCGCGCGACAGAAATAAAGGAACCTATTCTTATAACTTTGCAACGTAACAGTGGTTAGGAATCTGTGGTCAGTGTGTCCAGGAGTGCAGGACGAATGAATCGTCGAGAGATTCTGGCTGGAGAGTATGCCGTCCTACCTGCCCACCACGCAGCAGGTGGGCAGACGCATCGACCTGGACAAGCCTCAGTCACCAAACGTAGCGAACCACTTGGGGTGACCTATGGCAGAGATGTTGGTTATCAAATAAATGGTTTCCGGGGCGGCGATATCCATACCTGCCTCCCGAAATGATATTGGAATCCACGACTTTTTTTAATGTGAATACGATACAATAGTCTCAAATGCTCCCGATTTTCCGGAACCAGCGGGAATATGGCTTCCCCAATTGGGGCATGTTGTGAGTCTGAAGGAATGGGAAAGGAAGAATAAGGTAATCAGATCGTCAACAAACTGGGTTACACCGTCCCGTCTCCAGAAAAATTTCGAATCATGGTGATTTCACCAGGGCGCGATACTCGCGAGAGTATCTACTATCAAGTATCTCCTTTCTACATGATTCCATAACATGATAGCTTTATTCCTCATTTAAACAATCACGTGGCATTTCGCAAGAATTGCATTATGCAAAAACGATAAAATATTTTCATTATCATGCAGGTTCAGTTTTCACTACACGTTAAGATTTTTTTACTTCTTAGGTCTGGTGGTTTTATGCACATAATGAAGCGGTTGTTAAAATCTTTAGTAATTTATGAATTTTATGAATTCATGTTTTCCTTCGTTTGGTTGTAATTCTCAATTCAACAGCTAAGGTCCACGTCATGTCATCACAATTCGAATAACAATTTTGACATTTGATCAACATAATGATAAAAATTCATTTCGGCGCTATTTGCAGATCTGATATCGACAGCGACGTCAGATTTGACGGAGATTTCAACAAATAGGCCTAAAAGGCTATAGGACACCATTTTTTGGATAACCAACACCTCTGCCATTGGTCACCCCAAGTGGTTCGCTATGTTTGTTTAGCAGGGGTGCCCGGGTTCTATGGATGAGGTGTTACAGATCTTGGCGGCGGATGCATCTGCTCACCAGACCAGATTGGGAGAGGCCGGTTTAGTGAGACTCTTTGACCACTCCAACTGCTCTCTCTCGACCCATCGCCTTGCACCGCAGTTGGAGGGATGGATTCAGACGTCCTTCACTGCGGAAGACGCTGACTTCTGATCCCTACCAATCCCTCATACCTTGTTCGTTCCCAGAACTTCCTCTCCTTCCTTTCCTTAACAAACCACCCACACATCTTCCCCTAAGATGACAAGTTGCTTTTTACATGCACTAACAGTCTGGCGGTCTCAATAGCCAGTAAATAAAATTTAAAAATAAAACTTTACACGCAGTAGATTCTCCATCGCGAAGAAAATCACGTAAGCCGTGGAAAACCCAGCCTGAGAAAAACAATCACTAAAGTCGTTCGATAATAATAATAATATTATGACATATTTGTAGTTAATTACTCGTGCCTCCTGAAAGATATTGTGCCGCATATACATTTGCTAACCGAGACGCGAGCAAAACCACGAATTATGAGAAAGGAACGAAGCAACTGCAAGCGGCGTTCTGAGCTGATTAAAAACCATTCAATAAATCTTTTAAACTTGAACTACTACATACGGCAAATGTAAGATTGGTGAACACATAAATGTAAGATCAGAATCATGTAATTTCAAGATGGCAAGTGGGAATGTTCTATGCGACATAATACGTGCGTGTGCCTAGTTGGTAGTCGAAAAACCTGAGGAAAACTATATATAAAATATATTTCATAAATAAAGAAGAAAATCAAGTAAAATTTTAAGTAACCCACGACACAAAAAAGAGCTGATGACCTTAAAACGCCTGAACAGATTTTTATGAATTGTAGCTAAGAACCAACTCGATCACGTCAGCTTTCAAACAAAACTGCATCATAATAGGCACACAGAAAGTCAAACTTATAACACCGCTCCTTGCGCCGGGGGTTAAAAAAGAGATCCTTTGAAGAGTCATAAAAGTGATACAAAAATACATAAAAAAAATTGTTAAATAGGTTACGTGAGGTTACGTTACACGTTATTTTTCTTTTTTCATAACTTTTAATAACCCTTCTAAGCGGTGTTGAAATTGGTTGTTGTAAGATCGTATTTCGAATTTGCATCCATCATTTGGAACCAGCCGAACCGTCGTTGTTCGGCTCGCAGGTTCGACAGCATGTGTATACTCGAAAATTCGAAAATTACTAAACTACTAGAAACTTTTTCTGTATAAGATTATGAGCTGCCTTATTGACTCACCACTCTTAAAGGGTTGCATTTTGTTGTCCCGAATGCAATACCCTATTTATATAATATTTCAATTAAAAAACGCACAAAAATCTTAGCTCGCACGTTTCTGAAAATCGTTACACAGCCGAGCTGTTTAACTCAAGAAAGAGTCGTAGGAGCGACCCGTTCTCGTGTGACAAATGTCAACCGTGTACATATGTGGGGCACGTGTTTCCAATTATGCACCGGTGCTGATGGGATCAATGACACTAGTTCCTAGGAGCGTCTTCAATTGAAATACCGGTATAATAAGAACAGCATTCCCACCCGACGCCTGTGCTATATTACGTACATTATGTTGACGATTGGAAAAATGAATGCCAAGAAAGGTCTCTGCCTCTCCCCGCGGAAACCGCGCGATGTTCAGATACTTATATTTCAATATCTTTGGTCAGTTGTAGTTTAGAATTATGAGCAAATTCCTCGATAAATGTTATCTAGTTATTCTGAAAATAGGTGCTAGTTGAATCATTTTCTAACACCGAGGTTGAGCTACATCTTATGCGACAATGACGTCATCGCACTGCAGCATATATTATTATTGTATACGCGGAGAGCATGGCGACCTCTGTTGCAGATTGCAGAGCGGTAAGCTCTTTGGCTCTGTTTCCAAAGATCGTGATTTCAATGCCCGGCGTGAACAAATACGAGTACTAATCATAAAAATATATTTTATATTTACACGGTGCCCGGAATTTTAATCTACGTATTAATTTATAAGACCGTAAACTAATAGACAAACCGAAGTATTTTAGTTACAAAACACGTGCGCGGATTTTTTTATAATGATTTTATTTAAACTAAAATTAAAATTCTGAAACATAGCTTTCCCAGATAATTTATTGATTTATTTTACTGCATGATTATATGATTTGAAATGTATGTTGTATAATACCACATTTTGTTTGAAAATTTAACAAATCTGCCAACGACCTACGGTATAACCTTATTATGCTAAAAATAAACACATTTTCTCATTATTTAAAACATAAATAACAATCTTTCGAAATCAATTTATACTTTTTTGTGGAAAAGAGTCAATACGGCTAAAATAACATATTTCCGGTTTTGTTTCCGTTTATTATATAAAATATATTTTTTGTTAAAATATTGCCACAAAATATGTTTTCAAACGCAGCAAACTATTTTAATTACACAAATTATTAAAAAAAAAATAAAAATCACTTGAGTACTAAGTTTTTCAAAGCGGATCCTTTGTACAAAATTAAAAACTTTAACCTATTATTGCATTATAAGGCATAATAAATTCGAATCCCCGTGCCATATTTCACACGAGCCGTGTTCTGTAGTTCTGTCCTTGTGCACATAGGTTAGTAATACCCGAGTACCTGCTGACAGGGCTTTTAAAACCAGGAGCTTAAGTCCATTACGGTCAATTATGTTTAATTCCGAGTCAAATGTCAATATTCTGATATTTAAAATTCGTTTGCAGGATGTATATTTATTTACAGGAAAACCCCATACATAAATATGACAATTTTATTTAGAAGAACTCTTATTCAAATGGAAAATATAATAAAACTCAAGGAATATTTTCGAATGTCTTCATTATATTTATTATTCAAACATATATTTTTATAACATTAGAGAGAAAAAATATTTTCTATAAATATCTATCCTGTTGAAAACGTATAGGATTTAAAAAAAATTAACTCCACACAGGAGGCCCTGAGGAAAATAGTTTCCCTCGAGGCCTATTTCATCTGAGATGCTGTGTGGAGGGTTTTTTTGACGAGAGGGAGGAGTGAACATTCGTCTTGAAGAGACGCATGTTGTGGGAAAAATAAAACACAGAGGCCGGCAAATCGTTACAGGGCCAAGCTGTTGAACTCAAGAACGAGTCGATGAAGCGAGCCGTTCTCATGTGACAAAAGTCAACCCTGAACATATGTTGGGCGCGCGTTTGGTGTGTTTCCCGACAATGCGCCGGTGCCGAGGGGATCAATGGTACTAATTACTCGGAGCATCTTTCATTGAAATACCGGTGGAACAAGAATAGCATTCGCACCCGACGCTTGTGCTCTAAAGATTGCAATCCGTTTATTAAGATAGGAGAATCTATCATGCATAGAGTCGAGGTTTTTTTTCATCTTCGATGGAGCCCCCGTAGCTGAGCTGGTCACTTAGAGTTACACCAAGCATATAAATGGAAGTCATATCAATGAAGATTGCTTCCGTTCAAGGAGACTATATTTTCATTTCGACCCATTTTAGACGTAATTAGACATGATTGGGTATTTGAAACATTAAATTCAACAAGATTATCTTTACCCCAAGAGAAAACACTCTCGACGTAACCGTCCATTCTTTGCTTCAAATCCCTTCGAGCCGTTGGAGTTTGTTAGCCCTTTGGGGGCTTGTCAAACAAAAAGCTATCATTGACTGCTCTGTCAACCGCGTAACAATGAATTGGTACACATGTCAAAAGGTCATTGATGTGCAACAAAAATAAAGTCGGAGACAGAACCGATCCCTGTGGGACGCCAGCATTTATCGATAAGGTACGGGAGATTCCATTTGTCATTAGATGGTTATGAACTTGTCGTCACTCTTCTATTTTGTCATGGAATCATAGTTTGCACATTTAATGAAATGAAATTTCGAATAAAAAAAACTTGTGTAGGTACTTATACATAAAGCAATTTCAACGAAGCAAATCCTGATAATCAGCCTTTTCACGTTGTACATAATAATGATGTTATGTAAAAATATGCCGCATTCCCCTCATAACATAATTGATACTTGCAGTTGGTCGATGATGCAATTCGTTGCTAGTATTGAAGAGAAAACCTCTTTAGCACCGTTGTGATTTTAAACTCGATGAAACGAAAAATAGCGACACAAAAGAGACAAACACATACGGCTCATAACCGGGGTCTCTAAATATTCACACATTTTAGAACACCTTCGTAACCTTCACTGGCTCAAGTACCCTGAAAGAATCCAGTACAAATTGTGCTGGATGGTGTTTAAATCAATCAACGAAATGGCCCCACCTTACATCTCTGAATTATGCGTCCCGGAAAATACCGATCCGAGGCAATTAACCCTTAGATATGCAACTTCATGTGCTATAGGCAGACTAATAGAACCCAAACGAAAGCCAAATACTAAGTTCGGAGATCGTGCTTTCGGAGTATCTGGGCCTAAGGCTTGGAATAGACTCCCTCCGGAATTAAGATGCATAAAAAGCCCAACAGAGTTTAGGTCCAAACTAAAAACCTATCTTTTCGGGCTCTCATACCCTTAACTTAATTTAAATATACCTATCTGAGAGTATCATACGTGTATTGCCTATGATATGTCTTTATCACACTTTGCTTACTGAATTAAAATTATTCGAATCCTTACAAATCAATCTGTCTCTAGGAAGATCAAATCCTTGTACTACTGCACCGCCGACCATTAAATGTTGCTTTTACTTTCCAAAATACACTCATTAAAGAATATATTACATGTTAATATTAAAATATTTTCAGGATTAAACAACATGTGTTCACAATTATGTCCTCTGCGTGCGAACTCTATCTAAATTTCTTTAAATAGACAATAAACAGTGTTAATTTCAAGCGACCTCCCAGGTAAGTATGGTCCTGTATTAATTCATTTTTAGGCAGCATCGCGTTCATTGGTCAAAATATTGTACATATATTTTCGTATCGGTGATCAATGAACCGGTGTATGCAATTTTTAGCCATAAGTTGTTTTTAATTGTTTGTCTAGCTTGTAGTCTTTCTAGATTTTAGGCATGTACCTATGGTAAGTTTGTACAGCGCCCTTGAGGTGATTTTTCACAAAAACGGCGCTATATAAATCGTCCAAATATTATTATTATTATCCATAGGATTTAGCCTGCGAGAGAATGAGATTTGTGCGGTGCTTCGTAGCCTCCCCAGTCTTGTCTACTTTATTTTTCTGAAGGTTTCACTTCTAGCCTTAGAGGAAGAATATATTAGAGTAGGTAATAATAAAGTAGTAATAATATTAGAGTAACAATATATTTGTACTCTAAGGGTGTGAATTGCACATTATTTATTTATGAGTTATGATCATTTTCAATGCAAAAGTAAGTACTATTAAATCACAAAACCGATTCTTAGCCATATTTTTCCGGAAAGATTTATTTTAAGATTTCGGGCCGCAAAATGAAATGTTTGAGAAGCACTGCCTTATATCATCAATGCGTCTAAATTACATAACGTACTCGTTAACAATATTGTTAATTTTCATACGGTACTCATTGTGCCATGTGCAATAATGTGCTGAAAGGCAAATCATTTCGAGGTACTAAAATAAAAATGGTCCAAGTACATTTTTTCCAAGAGTTCCAACATCAGTGGCATCTCCAAACACGGGGATGGAGGCAGGGAAAGGGGAGGCAGCTCAAAATAGAGGGATATGCTTTCTTTCCTCCTCTAACCACTTTTTAAAACTGCTGCGAGGCGGAATAGAGAATTCAGCTGTATCGGAACGCGTAGTAACTAGTAACGTAATTATATTCCTGAAGGATGATTCTGCATCTTTTGCGACAGCGTAACGCGTGTTAAATCTGCCGTATACGTAACGTGACCATTTATTTTTTTCCAACATTTTTTGGATAGAAATTTTAATTTATATGTTACTGTAAAAGCCCGAACTACGGTAAATTTTCTTTTTTTATGTAATACCTCACAAGAGTCTCAGCTGATCCCGTCTGGAGCTAGTGAGACTATGGCATCCCCAATTGGGGTATGCTGTGAGGCTGAAGGTAGTGGGGAGGGGAAGGAGATGGGGAAGTACCTGGCTATTCAAACACGGCTAACGCCATTTCAAGCAACGCAATTTTGAATGGTGGTCTTACACCAGGGCGATACTGATAGTATCTTCCACTATTGAACGTGCCGCAAATATATCTACTATACGTTATTTTAAATAAATTAATTGTGAAATAACACAAATTATTTACCCACGCCGGGATTCGATCCCGCGACCTTCGGTTTACGAGTCAAAAGCCTTACCGTTAGACTACGCCGGCTGTCAAATCAAATCTTAAGATTTCCAGTAAATTCTAAGATTTACTAGTAAAACCTAAGATTTACCAATTTACGGGATTAACAGTAACATAATATGCGATAAATTTGTGTTAACAACGTAAATCATTCGTTTGTAATTTGCATTTACGCCCATCAAAATGGTTCATTTTTATTTTTTAATTCATCATATTTCTACAGTAAATAAGCAAAATTATTTATTGGATCTTTGCAAATTCACTTTGTGGCGTCAATTTCAATTAAATGAAAACAAATTACTTTGTGAAAAACCACTTATTTAATCAAAATTACTACAAGTTTCAAAACCAAAGGTTTCTCCGTCAGGCTAAAATGAACTATTTCGTATGATAATCTTATCCTGACGCAGAAACCATTCCCCTTCAACGCAATAAAAAGTATTTAAAAAACAATTAAACCAACGTAAGTACAATAAGAACCTCCCCACCACTTTCCCAAACATATTTATGGTTTCCTCCTTCACCACACACGTCAAGACTGTATTTTATTGAACGAAGCTACATTTATTTGAACGACTGTGCCCCTCCAATGTCCATGCATACGGGGTCAGAAATCAGTTTGCAAGTACTTACATTAACATAATACAAAATAATAATAATTGTGGCAGCCGGTGGAATAATTCTTCTGAAATCTAAAGAGAAAAATATGTACAGATAAAAGTGTTAGTAAATAAAAAATAAAAGATTGAGTGCAATCAATATTTAGATGCTTTGTTCAGATATCTGTTGTCTATTATTTTAATTTTGATCAACAATGGTCACAACTCGTTACTGGCTCCACTCTCTCTGTCTCTACTCTAGTCGGCATAATAAGACGAGAGGACGTACGTTGGCATAATGCGCAGCTTAGTTTTGCATTTTCCTTCACTTCAGGGGCGTCAAACTTAATCCACAGATGTTAGATACTCTCAGAATGCCCCTGGTGAAAATCATGTACCAATCAGACTAGAAACTTTTTTTACATTAGCTCCACACAGGTGGACCTGAGGAAAAAAAATCCTCGAGGCCTATTTCATCTTTGGGGATGCTGTGCGGAGGGTCTTTTAGGGAAAGAAAACTGGTATGAGGGGTGAGTAGGAATCTGGGGGTCAATGTGTCCAGGAGTGACGGACGTGTGAATCCATCCGTTCCACTATGGTTAAAGGCGATGGGTTAGGAGAGTCCGGCTGGAGAGGTCTAGGTTAGTTTTCCCCCAACCAATCTCTCCTGAGTCGTTGAAACGACGCCTTCTCATGTGACAAATTTCAATTGTGTACTTGGCGTACAATTGGCGTGTTTTCCGACTGCGCACCGGTGCCGAAGGAATCAATGACGCTAGTACCTCGGAGCATCTTCCATTGAAATACCGGCAGAACAAGAACAGCATTCCCATCCGTCGCCTATGCTCTAAAGATTGCAATCCGTTTGTTAAGATAGAAGAATTTATCAAATGGACTGTCCATTTCTGCATAGAGTTGAAATGGTTTACGATTAAAAAAAATGAAATTAAGTATTATCTTAATGAGGACGATGGCCGCATCTAGGTACACCTTACGGACCGCATTAGGTCCGTGGGCCGAATCTTTGCGAAGCCTGGTTTACATCATTGCCCCGACCTATTTTCTGGGAAGATCTATCCAAACATCTGTATTGGCAGTCTATAAAGAATATAAAGCATCGACAATTAAAATTTCTCATCGATGGCTTTTTTTGCTTCTCTTTTATTTATTACTTTCTTATACAATTTTATGAAATTAAGGTTTGTATTCCGGTTTACTTTTTTAGTTGTTCATTTCTTGATTTCATGATTATGTTTTCTATAAAAATACTTCTAGCTTCTTTGCAACATATTTTTCTGTCCCATAAACGGCACATGTATCATATGTTACGGTACACCTATTTACATAAAATATAACTAAGTGTTCCCGAGGAGGAGTGCAGAGAGGATTTACCACCGAATAACAAAAGCATATAAACACATTTTCATTAAAATGCATCGAGGAAACAAATACTTCTCTAAATACTGTGTATACCAGAGCACAAGTAAAAAAATCGACTATGTAAATAAATTCGTTAGATATCCATGATAACTTATTATTAAAGGTATTTTGGAAGTCTATTTTAGGTTTGAAACAAATTATAATTTTCTAATAAACTAACTAGTAGGTTATAAACTAACTCGGCATGCGTTGCAACGCTAATCAAAGAAATAAATTGTTTCGTGCGTTTCCGTTCCCCTCCCGCGTACCCCACCTCCTTCATAGTCCTCCCCCACCTGCCTTCCCTCCTTGGCGCTAAAATATATGAAATACACACATTTTCAAACCGCTCGCGTATCACCTGTATAATTTTTTTATACAAATTTCATAATGCCAGAGCTTACCATTATATATATAGAAACCTTCGCGGGCGTGCGCACAACAAATCACCAAAGTTTCATCGCAATCGGATGAACGGTATGGCAGCGCATAAAATATGAACAAACAAACAAATATCGATTTTTATATATAAGGAGATATCATTTCAGAGAGCCAACTGTCGGAAGGTTGGGTCACCATCAGAAACAGAGGTTACATCGGAGCTCTTAACCGCAGGACCACACTCACTGTCTGACCTTTACCATGACATTCAAAATTAATCTAATTTTAGTTCGTCCAACCCATATATACTTTCCGTTTTCTACAACCAATACAATGTATAAGAATCGTCTCATGTTGATCAAGATGAATTTGCGACGTAAAAGATCCAGGTGACCTTCCAATAAAGAATGCACCTGGCTACTCCATACGAGGACAATGGCCAACCATGTCGGTCTACGAGACACACCATTAGAGGCGAAGAAAGATAACATGCAGTGAATGTTATAAGTATATTAATATAATCAGTTTAGAACATACATTATGTCGTTTAATTCTTTATCTCTGCTTGTAACTTGTAACCAGCTAGCGACGCGCAGGGCAGAGGTATAAATGTCAACAGCAAGCAGCAAGGTAGACTTGCCAACTTGGAATGGTTTTTTAATGAAGATTAAATGAGACGACCATAAAAACTGGCGCGAAGTTGCGGCGGTTGAAGATGCAATCCCGTGGGAGTGTTTTTATTAAAATGGACCCGACCAAGAGGTAGGTGGATGAACGTCTTGTAGTATTGCGTCATATTGCGATTGCGCTTTCGAGAAATGCAAAGAACATCGGACAGTCCGTTGTTATTCACGTTACGAGACATGTGATGAGAATTCTTGGATGTAACTTGTAAGCCATTGCTGTTTAGATGTAGATGACGCCCGTCAAGTGCGCCTCTAGAGACCCTGCGCACATAGTTCATTACGGACGAGATAACGCTGTACTATCAATGGAATTAGGTAAACACGGTAAACACGATGGCCGCCAGACTCTGCGTGGAGCCACGTCGCCGAGCTCTCTCTGAAATAATCTGAAAGCGACGTTGTGTTGTGTAATGGGTAATGTCCGCGTACAGGGAACAGAGCAGAGACACCTTGAACATGAGACTTTACTCTCGAGTTTATCTGCCAGCCGCGGCCATCGCGCCATCGCCGCCATGTGTGCTACATCTCTACATGACTACATCACTACTCTACCTATACTCTATATTAGGTGCTGACTGCTGAGTGCTGACTGTTGTTGCTATTACACCGTGCTATGGTAGTATGCAGCAGTACCACACACCACACACAGAGGCATTTCCTCAATGTCGGACAAGCAAGGAGCGGAGACCGGAGACATCCAATATCATGCACACATTGTGTTGTTATTCGGTAACATAATGCCAAACGCTTAACGTTGGAACGATTGAAACAGTACTTACTAGATTCGAATGGATAGGCAAATCCTATAAAAATAAAATTGTGCAGTTTTGGAAGTGAAACTTCTATAGCCCCGCTGTGATTTGGATTTTGGATGAAACGGAAATGACGATTACTGCACCTGCGAAGCATCAACTGCGCTCATTCCCCACCTTGGTTGAGATATTAAACGGAAATTACTCTAGTAGTATTGGTTGAGATTGTTTGGTAAAGTTTCCACAGTAAGTCCACACAGGAGGTCCTGAGGAAAATAATTTCCCTTAGGGCATATCACATATGTCGTCTTTGAAGATCCCTGTGTGGAGGGTCTTTTTGAGGAGAGGAAGTAGTGAACATGGGTCTTAAAGAGACATCAAGAGACATCAGGCACCATGTTGTAGAAAGGAGGAAATACAGAGTCCGGCAAATCGTTCTACAGCCGAGCTGTTGAACTCAAGAACAAGTCGTAGAAGCGACCCATTCTCATGCGACAAATGTCAACCGTATTCATGTGTTGGGCGGGATTGATGACGCTAGTTCCTCGGAGCATTTTCCATTGAAATACCGGTAGAACAAGGACAGCATTCCCGCCCGATTTCTGTGCTCTAAAGATTACAATCAGCTCCTTAAGAGGAAACCGGGTGGTGTTTTTTCCATACAAACGTATTCCTCATTTCCCTCTCTGAATTTTGACACTAGAGAAAATATTTTTTTTACATAATATGAATATTGACCGCAAGCGTGTCGGTACGTTTTGATTTTTTTGATAAGTTACTTTTTATAGGAGTTATAACCCTTCAAAAATTGTTAAAATTGCCTTTTTTTAACGCCATCAACAAACGTTCAGTATACAAATTAGACGATGTATTTTTAAAAAAAACAAAACGTACAGACATAGAATGTTTTCTTCCAATACATTTGGTAAAAAAAATCTTGGAAATTGGTTCAGTTTTGGAGTAGAAAAATGAGGACTACAAAACCTCGATTTTGACAATTTTATTTAGGTATTATCAGGCTGAGGTGCATGTGTCCCTTTCTCTCAGTATTCGGGGGTGAGGGGGGCGGAGAGGGTTTTGTTGAATACGTATACAGTCAACGAAGTGATGTGACATTCTCAATAATTATATCGATACACTAGTCCACTAGTGTTGTCATGTCCCGAGTTATCGATGTTTTTTTAAAATTATTTTTCTGTTTGGTGACTTATTTTGAGTGTGCCAATACTTACCGAGCTTATTTACTAAAGTTATTGTGACAAATTTAATTTGTTTACGTCAAATAAATTAATGGAAAAAAATTGAAAAAAAAACACCTGTTACAGACAGACCCCGAGATGATTCCGTTCCGTATTGCCGAGTTGGATATGGAACACAAAAATTAATTAAAATATTTTTTGATAACTTTTGAAGGTTGTACTCAACATAATATTATCCCTTTATAGGACACTTTTTTTAAGATACAACTACCGAACCAAAAAAAAAACTTTTATATTTGACTAAATATATTGTTCTAGATTTTTTTTTCAAAAAAAATATATTTTACAAGAAAATGTGTGATGGTAAGTACATACACCACTGATCGTTTGATGGAATGCTGGTACAGCGTATGTTCAGTGGTACATGCATCTACCACATGTTGTTGAATCGATTATGTTATTATAATATCATATTATACAAATGAATATTGAAATCTATGTATAAGAGGCACCATATTGTTTATTGTGCTACATATTAGGTACATACACATAACTAGTTTAGTTTTTATTTAACTTTTTTAATACGTTATATTATTACAGAAAAATGCACTTTTGGGAATACCTCCTACATCACTTGACATTTTCAATCTTCTTCAATGATCTAATATTTTTTGTTTTTAAACGCTTTATTGTAAAAAAAATTACTGTTTAACATCTACACAATGAAATTAAAACAATTTATGGTCCAGACCTTTCCCTCGCCGGTAAATTTCTTGGTATGCGACCGTCAATTATTTCTGGTAAAAGGCATTGGTGGTAGAAATTTTCTAACAGTGGAACGATTTTTTGCCAGATTTCATCGTCCCTCTCAATTTTTTCATACAGCAAACCTTTTGGACTCCACACAACAAAATAACAATAATTACGACGAGTAATATGTAACTGGCCTTGTACTTGGTAGAAGTAATTATGATTCCGTTTTAATGTTAAAGAATGGTCTTCCAATTTACAGTAATCAATTATCTTTTGTGCAATTCCCTCTTCCGGTGACATATTTGCTATACTATAAGGGCATTTAATTTCAATTATAGAATCCTCACCGATAAGGCCATCCGGACTTGCCGCTAAAAAGTTTTTGGTTTTATCGATAAATAGCCCACAAGCGGATACCTGAAAACTTGTTTTTTTTGAAAATTGCTCTATTGCTAGGCTTTCATTTTCTTTTCCATAATTTGTGGCCATAGTTCCTTTGAATTGTGAGTACAGTAAAGAGTTTAGTACTCCCGTAACTGAAGTTTTTTGCCGAAGCTTATATATTTTTCCAAAGTTAGACGCCGTTATCCGCTTACGTCTTTCAATTGCCCACAGATTGTTATTGCTTTGGCCTACCGTATTCCGTTCGAGCTCTTCCTTATTGGTTGAAGATAATTCTTTGAGAAATTCCTCTTTTTTCGTTTCAAATATTTCAGGTGGCATATCTGGTTCTAATTCCAATTGACCATAATTTTCATCGGGCCCTGTAACTTTTTTTCTTTTTTCTGTCGTATTTTCATTATACTTTAGTTTTTTTTTTCGACACATTTGTTTATTCTCCTTCGAACGTCGTTTTCTCTCTATAAAGTGCTTCGTGTATTTGCCGGGACTGTGGCCTTGGATTTTCTTTTGTATTCTTGAATGGGTTGCCAATTCACTATTCCACGAAGTTACTGCTCCAAAACATCTTGCTTGGTAAGATCCTCTTGTAGTAAAATTTACCCTTTTTCCACCTATAAATTTGGCGATAACGTTGTTGAATTGCTCCACAGTGTTATTTGTCACGTCAATAATAAGACTTTCTGCATTTGCTATTAGAGACAATAAGAATTGTTGGATATCAGTCCATATTCCACAATCTCGAAGATCGCTTACTAAATTTGGATCATCAGTATACTTCTCCGGCTTGCAAATAGTACGATGCACAATTTTTATGATCACCAAACACATGATTTGCGGTATTTTTTATGTCCATTTTCAAATTTTTTATTTCATCACTTTGTACTGTGTTTTCTTGCTCTTTCCTGTAATTTATTGCTCCAACTACAGCTCTTCTCATGCGTAAAACGTTTGCTTCAACCTTTTTCCTTATATGAACTGGTACAAAGCCTTTAGCGTTGTTGGTTTTTTTTCCAAGTGCTTTCATTTTGTTGCAAAAATTGCGGAGTAAGTGATTTTTGCACTCTATTTTTTGTACTATAAGGTTAGGACCATATGGCATTTGTTGCATTATTTTTTTCATGATGCTGGAGTCGCCATCACCAACTAGTTTGTTAAATTTCAATCCATGCATTTCCATGCTTCTCGAGAACCCTTCTGCTATAATGTGGGCTTCCATGGCATTAGCACTGTCACGCCAGTTTATGAAGCACCTGTGCTCAGAAGCAACTATGTGTAGTTTAGTAGCTCTAGCACATATGCAGCAGTATGAGTTTCGCACTCCTAGAAATAAAACCTTTTTAGTTCGTAGTCCAACTATGCACCCTGCGCCAGATGAGGAGCTAAATCCACTTTTGTACGACCTCTTTGCCCAGGAGCCATCTGCAACCACCGTTACCAAAGGATAGCCACCCTCGTCTACGTCACCGTTTAAAATGGCTAGCCTTTTTTCTTCTTCACCAGCTGCGATCATTTCTTCTAAGGCACATTCTTCAATTGTTGGCGCTAAACATTGTTCTATGTTCGTGTAAGTCTTACAATCCATATTTGGCATATTTAAAACCCCACAAATTTCATTCCATTGTGAATACCCATTTCCTGTACACATCACTCCTTCGACGACAGCAGTATTTATAGACATTTTCCGTTTCGGGTCTTCGGAGTGAATGTATTCTATTTTCTTGCACATTTTGCACTCGAAAACATACTGGCTTAGAAGACCATTTCGTCGTTCCTTCATAAATTTTAAATCGGAAAATGTGCAGTTGGTGTGTTCGTGCTTTATATTTGATATCTCCGAAAACAAATATTTTATATCCACAATTCTGCGACCTTCGAAATTATCGGTTTCATCAATATGGTCTGGTTCTATCACCAAATCATCAAGCGTTGTTGATGATGATGAACTTGCGTTTTCGTCTATATTTGGAGCAAATGATTCATCCATGGAAGTTTCATGCATTAGTGAAGATGTAGTTAAGTTTCCAAAAGTAGTATCGATGACATCCATATCCCTGTAAATGCAAATGATTTATTTATTTAAATTTGTCCATCCCATTTTCCCGTTATACATGCTACATAATACACGGCTCTCATAGCATAAATCTTTAGGTTTTTCTCGTAAGTCGCTCACGTAAGAGAGTTATGGCAAAATTATCAATCTAAACGATACCCATTGGTAATTTTGCCATAACTCTCTTATGTGAGCAACTTACGGGAAAAAAAACTTTACGTACGTAAAGGTAACCTTAGGAAGGTTCAGTAGTAAGAGTGACAGGAAAGCGATATTTCGACTTACCTAGATGTCGAACGTGGTGCAACATGAATCTGTCGTTTGATACTAATAATCGGTTTTTTTCGTCTAGTAGATAAAAACAAACGCGCTTTGTTTCCATTTCTTTTACCCATTATTTATCTGTAAGAAAAAATTTTTTGAGTTGAAGGTAGGTAATATAGTAGTCGATTTTATGTAACTCAATTTCTAAATACACATATCTTATGCTACGTATATATTTGCGAATAGTGGCGTGCACAGAATTTGAAAATTGAAATTTCGGAAAAAAAATAATTTTCAGCTTCGACAACATCATTAATGTCGTATTTTCAATCTTAGGATTCTAGCCCACTGAAAAATCAGTGCACGCCACTCTTTGCGGACAGAGACGCGAGCCGAACCACGAATTATGGTAAAGGTACGAAGCAACCGCAAGCGGCGCAGCGTTTCGGGCAGTTTGCTTTTGCTTCGTTCCTTTCCCATAATCCGTTGTTCGGCTGGCGTGTGTATACGCAGCCTAAGACGTAGAATAATATTTATTATAGGTTACTAGATATGTTAACAAATGTACCGACTTGCACTAATGCACTTTATGCATACAGTCAAAACTGATGAATTTACGTTATTCAGGGAGAGCCAAAAAACAACAACATTTTTAGCGATATTTATATGTTTAATTAAAAAAGGAAATTGTGTTGTAATATTGAGTTTTTATGAATGAATAGTTTATGTTTATAATAATAGTTTATGAATAATTTATGAATAGTTTAGTAGGTATCTACTCACCATATGTCCTATATGTGTAAATCGTGAGAAATGACCAAACAGATTTCAATATTCAAGGGGGTTTCAGGGTCAAAATTCGAAGGTCTGTATTTGACGTAGAATAGTTTCCAGTAAAAAGGCTAGTCAAAAACAGTAGAGTGATGCAGCCAGCGAAAAATAAAAACACTATACAATCACAAAGTACGTGATGTACCTACTGCGCCTATGCTGCCGTTTTATAAAAAAAGATGGTATGAATCTCCCGATATTACTAAATCAAAACAGCGTGCATCTTACTTTACTGGCGGGCGCGGCGCGGCGATTCGTGCTTCCAACACCTGCAGCCACGCACACACACGCATTGGGGTTCACCAATACACCGATAGCGCTTTTGCTGTCCCCGCTGAGATGAACGAAATAGAAATAATTTTTACAAATACCTATCGTTAAAATTTCTCGGCGCTCCTGCGCGCTCTTAAGGTGGGATAATCAATCAAACGGATCGCCCGTTTCTGCACGAGTTCACACGCGGTAAAAGTGAAACCTTCAGAAAACTAAAGTAGACGAGAGTAGTAAAGTAGACTACGAGGCATCGCACAAAGGGGAAACCGATTATTCTATCTCATTCTTATTCTCAGTCTAAATCCTTTAGATTTATGTGTTTGTCTCGCTTTTTAGTGACGCTTTTTTGTTTCATCGAGTTTCAAATCACAACGGTGCTAGAGAAGTATTTGCTTCAATAATATTAAATCTTTAATGTTATCGAAGCTAATGTTTGGACTAGGTATATGAATTTAAGTCAAAATGTTAGCCATCCCGATCGGATTAGCGTGCGCCCAGCAAGTGATGGACCATAAATATACCAAACCACCCATCGACGGACGCTCAACAAGCATGGATGTGTATAATTCAATTTCAACATTAATTACTGACATTGCAAGCCAAATATGAGGACAGATAAGCAGTTCCTAGCTAATCGACAGTGAAGACCGCTCTTGATGTCGGTGATACCACGCACACAATCGCACAAACACGCTGAGTAGGTGCTTTATTATTTACACAGAGCGATTCTCGATGACGACTGAAAGATAAAGAGTGCGAAGAAATAACAAATCGTGGCTTCTGATAAACCGAAGACCCGAACATAAAATATTATATAGCCTATTAACCTAGCTGGTAGGTTTTTCTTTGTGGCCGCGCAGGAACTTCGTGGCATGCTCGAGTCCGCTCTAAGGAGCCATTCTGTATCTTTTGTGGATACGGAAAATATTACATAAGGAATCTACTGTCGAATTTATATGATTTCCTATGACTTTCAATTGCTTTTTCTATGGGTGTCGAGAGTCGATAAAGGCTTTCGCATTTTTAAAGTGAAAACTTCTTTAGCACCGTCATGATTAGAATCTTGATGAAACGAAAAAACGTAACCAAAAAGAGACAAACACATATCTTCAGGATTTAGCCTGCGAGATAATGTGATAGAATAATCGATCTCTTCTTTGTGCGGTGCTTCGTAGCCTCCCCACTCTTGTCTACTTTAGTTTTCTGAAGGTTTTACTTCTACCACATGTGAACTATACTCAGAGTGGAAGATACTCTCTGTATCGCCCTGGTGTAAGACCACCATTCAGAATTGAAACGTTGCTTGAAACGGCATTAGCCGTGTTTGGTGACCAGATCTGAATAGCCAGGTACTTCCCCACCTTCCTGTTCCCTATCTCCTTCCCCTCCCCACTACCCTCAGCCTCACAACATACCCCAATGGGGGATGCCATAGTCTCACTGGCTTCAGACGGGAGCAGTTGGGACTCTTGTGAGGTATTCATGTAAAAAAAAAAAAAAAAAAAACTGCACGCTTGTAATTTTTTAGCGTTTAAAACACGAATAACTGTAAGTATCTACCTATACATGATTATTTATTCATTGTACGTTTTAAGTTGCTTACCATAAATTTGACATTTGCGAAGATTCGTTTCAATCTATATACCTACGCATGAATGACTTAATCTTCACAAACTAAAAACCTATTTTAGGCAAATGTCAAATCCATGATATGCGACATTAAATGAATAAATAATCATGTACAGGTACTTACAATATTTCGTGTTTCAGAGTACTCGTATTTCAAATCGGCGACAGTTGACATCACCCATGGAAGAAGCAATTGAAAGTCATAGAAAATCACACACATTTGACAGCTGATTCCGAAAGGAATTTTATCCGTATCCACAAAAGATGCAGAATCGTTTCACTGATTCTACCTGAGTATGGATATTCCATAGTTCCACGGGTTCTACGAAACCGAAGGTCTTCTCTGTTACAAGAAAATACACAGGGAGTTATGAACTGTACAGTGTACACGAAAACCGGAGGAGTGTGTTGCGTCACAAGTTACAGCCTTCCTTATCCACGAGGAAATAATATGAAATTTCCGAGTTTCACGGAATTTTATCTCAAGATAAAAACATTAAAAACTTCTTTAGCAGGTGTTATAAATAGATAGAATTGTCTTTATTCGACATTGCACAATGACAAGAAAATCACACTGTAAGGTGCCTACTTACAATCAATAATATGGAAACTTTAACTTACACATCACACCGTTTGGTATATACTGTAGGTAGGTACCTACCGTAGGTTTTATTTGTACATTTGATCAATGGTACCGTAAAATACCCGAGATGGATATCAAAATACATCGATTTACGCGCAGGGGTAAGCACAGAAAATAGACACATAACCCTGTCTAGGAAGATGGATAACACATCCTTGCTTAATTCAAATTTATACATCATATGCTGTTCTGTTATTCTGACTCTGACATAATATATCTATGTCCAGTTGATTAGTTAGAAATTTCCAAATGCTAAGTTCTGAGATAATGAGGAAAGCAATATTCGAATGCTCACAATAAATAAAATATTTTTTACACGTTACATATTATTAAATATGCTTTAAAATAACACCGGAAGAATAAAGGTCCGGTAGATTAGTATCTATGACATTTTGAAATATCCTTACAACGAGAGAATGTATGAGACGATGTATGAATGTGAGTGAGGCAAAGAGTGTGTGCCAAGACCGAGTTGTTTGGCGGTCCGTCCTCTCTGCCTACCCCTGCGGGGAAACGGCGTGATGGTTAGTTAGTTAGTTAGTTAGTTAGTTTACGAGTACTCTTGAGTATTGTACCAGATAGAGGGTACATTTTTATGGTGACCGTAAAACTCAGAATCTAGCAACTTCAACACCTCCTTTGAAAAGTAATTGAAATTGATGTTTTTTTTCTCTTTTTAATTGGTTGAAGTTGCAAGTTGCAAGGCTTACAAGGTTAGTTTACGAAGCACTGCACAAATTTTGATTTTTCGGATATGTCTGACCAATCAACCGAACGATCGATATGTGTACTCAAGTATTTGTTTCACTTGATAGTGCTATGTCTTCCTCGAGCGTCCCCGACTTCATTATGTCGGTTCATTTTGACAACGATATATTTGCAAGCGACCAGAAGAGCAGGTACCTGCTTATCTCACCTACGTAGCAATCGACTGCAAAAGTTATCCATGTCAAATTGCACTGAAGATGAACAGTATATCTACCTGTTTACTGTACAGTATGTGGGTATAGGTACTGTGCCATGTAGTGTCGGAACTGTAGGTAAGTACGTACGTACGTTTACGTGTAGTTGGCCTCGTAGAAGCGTTTGGATGTCACGTGGAGGTCACGACTGGACTGTTGTGAAGCCAAACTCAACAGGGTAAATCAGTTCTCAAGCTATGCTATGCTGATTTGTGATTGCACTGAAGTCGGTATCGCGCACTACGCTAATACCCATTTCCGCCAATCTACCCAATATTCCTCGCTGTACGTACTTCCTTTGATGCTTTGTGCTCTTCGAGAGTTCCTGCCTTGTAAATGACCACACATACATGATACTTATAACCTAGAAACCAATACTAGCTCACATTATACCTATGTATTCCAAGACACTCTAAATACATAGCTTGCAAACTATACAATACACTACCAGCTACGATAAGATAAACTGACTCCTTGACAAAATTCAAACAAGATATAAAAAAATGGATCATAAGTATTGGACGCCACACTATTACAAACATCTGTAAAATAAATCACACATAGACAGAAATAACTATTCAAATACGACCTAACCCACATCAAATAAATGAAAATAATAGAATCCTGTCAAATTTAACTCCATAAATAGATTAGACAGAATTACTACTTTACTTCATCTCCAACATTTATAAGATAACTCTCTTTAAAAGATTTTCCCACTCTTCCAAACACCTTTCTGTTTTAATTCTATTCAAATTAATATGTATTTTTCCTTTATTTTGTCTTGACATCCTAGTGAGACAGGCATAAAAAAAAACAATATAAATATTATTTGTGTAGATAAATAAATAAATAAGAAATACATTTAGTAGAGCAAGTGTAAGGTGCAATTTGAAATATTTGACCTTTTTTTACATTATGTAGCTACGTACAGGAGGCCCCGAGGAAAAAATCCATCAGGGCCTATGTCTTCATTGGGGATGCTGCGTGGAGGGTATTTTTATGGAAAGGAAGGAGAGGAAGTTCTGTGTGAAAAGGTATGAGGGGTGATAGGTATCTAGGGGTCAGTGTGTCCAAGAGTAACGGACGTATGAATCCATCCCTCCAACTGTGGTGAAAGGCGATGGATCGAGAGAGTCCGGCTGGAAATGTCAAAATGCCTCCCTCAACCAGTTTCTCTTCATCCGGCCCGCAGCCAAGACCTAGACAAACCTAACCCCATGAACCCGGGCGCTTAAGTAACCAAACGTAGCAAACCACTCGGGGTGACCGATGACAGAGGTATAGGTTATTTATTAAATGGTTCCCAGGGCAGCGGTGCCCATACCAGTCTCCCAAATTAAATTATAATATCAGATTATTTGTAACCCGGAAATGTTTGTATTTATTTTTGGTTACAACAGAGGTAATCCATATGTTTTTCAATTTTTTTTAATATAAATACCTCATAAGAGTCCCAGGTGCTCCCATCTGGAGCCCGGCGAGATTATGGCATCCCCAATTGGGGTATGTTGTGAGGCTGACGGTAGTGGGGAGGGGAAGGAGATGGGAAAGAGGAAGGTGGGGGAATACCTGTCTATTCAGATCTGGTCACCATACACGGCTACAGCCATTTCAAGCAATTCTGAATGGTGGTGGTGATACTGAGAGCATCGTCCACTCTGGAGCGTGCCGCAAATATAAGTATCTACTGTATATTATTTTTAAATCAATTAACACAAATGAATCAAATAAAATTTATTTTCGCACGCCGGGATTCGATGCCGCGACTTTCGGATTGTGAGTCAAGAGCCTTACCTCTCGGACGTCATAATAATATCAAAATACATAAAGGTAAAAACGTTATGCACGACCTATTATGTGACACGATGAAGGACTCACCTTCCAGAGGCTGAGAATTGTCTTACGATGTTAGAGGTCAAGCAGTAATTGAGCGTCTATTGGCGTTAATATGTCTAGGAGTCCCGTGAACCGTATACCGACATCGTGGCGTGGTGTGGCGATCCCAAGTCCCGACGCTGGCTGTTGGCATACATCAACGGACGCTGGAAGAAGGAATGCACCGGCGAATGAATAAGGAGCAAGGTATGCCAGTGTTACCGGTCGCGGTCACCAGAATTAAACTAGGTACCAACCAAAGATATTTGGTACGAACCGATCAGTGTTCCTTGACTCAGATCAGAATTCTACCACCTACCGCTTATTTTATGTGCATTTTATCATTGACGTATGACTTAATTGATCGAAGGCATTTTATGCTAAATTGTGAGCTGGTGTTCATGGTAGATGTGCGCCAGAGTAAATTGCAAAATATGGTGCATTTTTTTATTTCTTCGGCGTTTTAAGTTTGCCAAGTTCAAATCGTTGTCAAATACATCCATATTGTTGAAGTATTTGTTACCAAGACTAGGTATATTGTAAACGTTTCATTGGGGAATTCAAACTATAGTTGGAATGATATGTGTGCATATAAAATGTCAATGTTTTTCTAGTTGGTCGTGTAGGTACATGTAGATTTATTAATTGCAGGAATTAACAACAATCGAATTTAATTTAATTTAATTACTTTGTGTCACTCCATAATTAATTAATTAAAATAATATACATATAGGTAGTTTATTCCCGGAATTTTCCACTCTTTTCAGAGTGGAAGATATCACCATTAAATTGAAACGTTGATTGAAATGGCTATAGCCGTGTTTGTTGAACAGGTCTGAATAGCCAGGTACTTCCCCATCTTCTTTTCCCATCTCCTTCCCCTCCGCACTACCTTCAGCCTCACAAGATACCCCAATTGGAGATGCCAGACTCTTGTGCGATATTCACATAAAAAAAAGATGATCTCGCCGCTTATGAAAAAAAGTTAAGATTATGAAAATTTTTAAACGTCGCTCTTGAAAAAAAGCCTTTAAAATCGTATTTATAAACCACAAAATGTATATGTATTCAACTAAAAACTCTTGAACAGTGAGTGCTGACATAGTGAAATTTGAAGTGTTTGTCATAAATTTATAATTTTAAATAAACTTCAAATCTTAACGAAACATTTTTACCGTGAGCTGTGGAGCTTTAATACATCCCTTTTAACAGTAAAGATAAAATTTTGAAGCCGGGTAATAACTAAAATACTTTTTTATTTTAAGTTACCTAACATTTTTTTTTCAATATTCATTGATAGCATTGATAGGTCCAGTCTCCAACATCAGTCATTCTTGTTACTAATACGGTACCTGGGTAACCTACTCACTTTAACAAACTTCGAACCACTCCTAAAATTAATCTAACGGCCGTTGTTCCCAATCCTACTGATCGACTGTTGAGGTGAAATTTCGGCTCAACACTCCTCAAATGCACAAATATGCTCTTCCCAACGCAACTCTCCGACCAACAGGCGAATCGAGTGTTACTGAACAAATCACTTAGCTGATCAGAGACTCAGATTGATCGATCGAAACGTTGGGAACAACGGCCGTAAGTATCGGTTTCTTGGATCACACGTGTACGAGAAAGATCACGTTTTTTTTTAATTTACTAGATTCTTCGATAGAACGGTGTTCTTTGCGCTTCACATTTTTTCTACCTGACTATTTTAGACATAGAATTTTTCTGTTTCTGTGTGGGGAAAAGATTGTTTCATAAAAAAACCCTACAACATCTCATATTTTCATTGTACTGTAAGTTGCCTTGACCATATATTTGTGTTGGGCGGGGGGTTAGGAGATGTCGGCTATCTTTAGGATTTTCTCAGCGTTTGCCCTTGGAAATAAGGAAAACCATAGAAAACCTTATCCAGGAGAAAATGTTAATCATGAAACTAGGCAGCTTTCAGTGACCTCAATATAATTTGATGTCCTGTGTTTTGTGGTGTGAGTGTATGTCAGTTTTATGGGAAAGATATATTTATGGTAAAATAAAACACAATACCTATTATTAGAACCTTGCAAAGAATGCAAGGTTGATGTAAGCGACGCTCGTCGCTAAGATGGAATGAACGAGGATGGGAGTGTAAGGAGAATATACGATGCAAATGTCAATGATAAAAGAAGTCGGGGACGACCGAGGAAGACATGGCACGACCAAGTGAATCAGATACTTGAGTCGGGCCATGTCATTAGAAGAGCATGTATGGGACGATGTATGAATGTGAACGAGGCAAGGAGTGTGTGCCAGGATCGAGTTGTTTGGCGATCTGTCCTCTCTGCCTACCCGTGCGGGGAAACGGCAGGGTGGTTAGTTAGTTAGTTTTAGTTAGTTAGTTAGATAAAGGAATGGCAACAATGTTTTAGAACTGGACATGTTGCTCAACAATGGCAACACTTGGGTAGCTATACATTTATATATCACCAAATCAAAGGAAATCAATCAACTGATTAACACTGTTCAACTTAAATTATCTCCATCGATCAACGCTTTGGGAATTCTTCAATATTATAAGATAAAATTAACAAGATAAGGTTTTAACGCCTGTACATTAAATAATACAGCAGACATTTTACAATTTATGACCTTCTTAAATATTGATATTGGTCCATCTAAGTTAGAACTCAGGTGGATCTAGAATCTAGAGCAGCGTTTCCTAACGTTTTTCAGCCACGGCCCCCTAGGAAATCATAATTTTCAAGAATCCCCTTAATAAAAAAACCAACATAAAATTTCGAACCATTTTTTAAGTGAAAAATTCTTAAGCACCGTTGTGATTTGAAACTCGGTGAAACGAAAAATAGCGACACTAAAAAGAGACAAACACATACATCCATAGGATTTAGCCTGTGAGAGAATGGGATATTAAAAACGGTCTCCTCTTTGTGCGATGCTTCGAAACCTCTACTTTCATTTCTACCGCCTGTGTATTGCACACTCTGATATTTTTTAGTAAAAATACAAAAAAATCTTCTTTTTAATAAAAAAAAAGTTAATAAATTAACGTACAACAGCAACACCAACGTTCACATTAAATAACGGTTAATTAATGCGAAGTTTGGTGTTTTTTGCAACTAAATTAGTGGTTGATATTTCTACTTCTACTAAGTTGTAATCTCAAATCGGATTCCACTTGTAATCTGTTTCTGTGTTTGTTTTTAGTATATACAAGAGCAGGAATGCCTTTTCACATAGGTATGTGGTTGAGAAAAGCAGTAAATGTTTCAGTATTTCTTCTGATTTTTCCTTATAATCTTTCTTTACAATCTCAAGATTTTCTATTATGTTTTTCTGAGCCGTTGTCAAGCCAGTAATATCAGTAACATCTGTATTGAAAGGGTCTAATATCCAATTTTTATTTTTGTCGGATACTGAAAAATAATCCGAAACGAAGACGGGTAGCGATTACGAAACTTTTGGTAGCATTTATTAATCATTGTTAAATGGTCCAAGAGACTGTGGTCCGAGGACCACAGGTCACCAAACACTGATCTAGAGAATAAAGAAAGGAAGATGAGTCAGGTGACATTAATAAAAGGTATGAAGAACGAAAGACCAATACCTCAAATATGGTTTGGCCAATACTAAACACGTCACTCACTCCTTTTAAGAGTGTCTTGGATACAAAAAATCTAGAAATTTTATCAATAATTTGTTTGCTGGCGTATTAAATAATAAATGTCTTCTTTGGAAAGTTTGGGCTAAAGGTATGGATGTTGGTTTTAGGTTCTTAACTTTTCATATAAGTTGTTCAAAATATAACGCGAAAAGCATTGATGTTATCTATACGGTGTACAGATACGAGTACCATTTCTTTAAAAAATAGAACCAACAATATGCTTTTTTAAACTATTATAATGAAATATTTAAGATCAATTAAAATTAAATAGTAGGCACGTGGCGTGTTCTTGAATCTCAAAAGATATCTTGTTATGAATAAATTTAAATAATTTTTATTATTAACTTAGTGAGTAAATGGTAAAACCTCAGATTGTAATATTTTATTTATTAAGTCAGGTACGTCATACATCATAACATATGTCTGGTTAGGTTGTAGGTAGCTCGAAAACAAGCTTATGGGTCAATAATAACGAAACTCAAACGAGAACCTGAAACCGAAATATCAGAAAAGGATACGGTCACATCTAGGACACGAATCTAGGACCTACACCTTGCCGGGGCGGAACTCTACCAATTGAGCTAATGTGTCCCTATCCGATTCGGTCATATTCAACTGTACAAGTACCAACATTATCTTCAATTTTTTAACGCATATTTTTATTGACTGCTATCTTTGAGCGTGATTGCAAGATTCAAACTCGAACTAAATGCTATCTAGATAGTGTCTTGCACAAATCTATCCATTTTTATTTAATATGCGACATTTATTGACTTTTCTGCACTTCTAGGATAAATATTTGTTTTTAACTTAATGAGTAAAAGCTCAAATTGTATGTTTAATATAATATAGTTATCGACCACTAGCAGTTGATGCGTTTTGCATTTTTTGATAAGTTATTTCATATAGAAGTTATGACCCTCCAAAAAGCCTGGTTTGAACGCCATCAACAGATTTTCAGTATACAAACTAGAAAATGTTTTTTTTAATCACAACGTGAAGACGTAAGAATATTTTCTTCTAATACAGAGAGTAAAAAAAACTTTATAAATCGGTCAAGTTTTGGATAAGAAAAACGGAGAATACATAACCTCGATGTTGATGATTATATTTAAGTATTACCAGCCTTAGGTGCAGTTTTCCTTTTCGCTCAGTATTCGGGGGAGTAAGACAGGCAGTGATGGAAACAGTTTGGTAAAATATCTATTGATCATCGGCAATAAGAGTGTTGAATTTGAAGAGAAATGTTGTGTCGATGATCAATTTGTATTTACTAGACTGCTTCTGTGATACGAACTATAAGTAAAATAATAAAAATGGTATTTTAAATTCTGCAGGTGGGACTTGCCAAATCCATATCACCGAGCTCTAAGAAGCTTAGGCTTCAAGGTTGAATTTATTATTAAAGGGTCTGTCCTTTCCTTTCAAACTCGTCTTTCAGACCTTTCTATTTTCTATTAAAAATGCTGTGAGACCCACAAAACCGTTGACAATTCGCATCCATTTCATACGTCCGCAAAAGCGCGACATAAATTTGGTTTTATGTACATTAGCTCCACACTTTATGTAAAATCCCTTAGGGCCGATGTTATCTTTGGGAATGCTGTGTGAAGGGTATTTTTAGTGAAAGAAAAGAGAGGTATGAGGGGTGAGTATGGATCTCTAGCACGTTCGATCGGTAAAACTGAATCGTTTTGTAATTAATAATTATTGATAACTTTCGGTAACTTCTCATCGTTCCCTATGATAACTACAGATCACTAACGTACAAACAGCAGTTGACGTCGAATATATTAAGAACACTTAGTGATTGCGAACTGTTATTTATTCGATAGCGATCTGCAGTCATGCTAGGAAACGATGGGAAGTTATCGTTACAATCCTTATCAATCGACCGAGCTAAGGGTCCTGGGGGTCAATGCATCCAAGAGTGACGAACATATAAAACCATCCCTCTCACTGTGAGACTCCAGCTGGAGAGGTCTAAGTTATGTCTTCCTGTATCAAACGTATTGGCCGCAAAAACCTAGACAAACCTCACTCCATCAACCTGGGCATCCCTGCTAAGTCACTAAACGAAGCGTGACACTTGGGATGACCTATGGCAGGTTGGTTATCCAATAAATGGTTCCTGGGGCGACGGTACCCATAACCCCCTCCCCCCAAATTGATATATACAATGAGGAACAGGAACAAGCATAATGGTGAGTGTTGTGTTCTTGTGTTTTTGACCTATACGTCAATGGTTTTTGAGATTCGCGAATATTTATTAGATATACTAAAGAACTAATGTAATTATCGCATATTATTAAGCATAATGCAAATACTATAGTCATTACCCTATCTATTAGATATCGATCATGGAAATTTGAAATGTTTGTAAAGGACAACATGTTGATTGTTTAGGAGAGTGAATGGGAAGTTTTTTTTGGTTTTTAAAAATCATAACTTTAGTTTTTGTAGACATATAATTATAAATTTTTACTATAAAATAACTAACTAACTAATTATCAATCCGTTTCTCCGCAGGGGTATACAGAGAGGACGGATCGCCAAACAACTCGGTCTTGGAACACATTCCTTGCCTCGTTTACATTCATACAACGTCTCATACACGCTCTTCTATTATTCTGACTCTTGACATGGCCCGACTCAAGTATCTGATTCACTTGGTCGTGCCATGTCTTTCTTGGGCGTCCTCGACTTCTTCTACAATTCACATTTGCTTCATATATTCTCCTTACACTCCTTTCCTCGTTCATTCGCTCTACATGCCCAAACCATCGGAGAGTCCCTTTCTTAATCTTACACATCACGCTTACATCAGCCTTGCATTCTTTGCGGATTCTATTATAAAATAACATTGAATATATTACATTTTAGAATACTTAAAATTTTATGAAAATTTCTTTAATAACAAATATTTTTAATTTTTCAGAAAAATTCTTAAGAACATCGTAAAATACGCACTTCTAGAAATATTTCGACGGCTCAGAACAAAAGGGGAAAAAACGACGAAAAATTACATATTTATCTCATTTTGTAATTTATTATCTTTTGTAGAATTTCAAATTTCCATCATCGATATGATATGAGATTTTTTCAAAAGTATGGTGGTGATTGATTTTTGGGTTATCATGCGGTGTTGCGCTTCCTCCTTCCATAGCAACGTTTCGGATAGCGCTACAGTAGGTACCTATTATCAGCGCAGATGATAATCTAATGATATACCTACATTAAATCACTATCTCCATTTTACAAACTAATGTACCTATTGCATTGGATGCAATTTTGATGTAAACTCCCGTTGTGTATAAATTAAATAAGTAATACTCTACAGTCTAGAGCATTTAAAACAAAGCATTGAAACATAATATGTATTATATTATACAAAGCATTTATCGAATAGAGAAGTAGATCATACCGAAGCACGTAGGACGTGTTGAGAAGCCGCACGGTGTGAGGTGTGCGGGGAAGATAAGGCGGGATGCTCGCGGCTCGCTGCTTGCTGCGCTGCTTGGCGCGCTTCTCGGCAGCCCGAGCCCGGTGATAAGTGATAAGGCGATAAGGGGCGCGGATCGCGGTAACAGAGGCGCAAGAGTCGCTCTCGCCGTTGTCAGCGCGGGCGGCCGCCTCGCGACTCCAGATCGAACAGCGGCCGCGGCGATGGCGGCTGTGGCTGAGGCCGCCCAAGGCCGCCCGCGCGCCGCCGTACTGCGCCCGCCCGCCTAACTAACTAACCACATACCTCGCCGAAGAGGAATTCCTTCTTCCCGACTACCGACAAACCGCTCACCAATCAATCCGGATTCTTACACGCAACATATGCCCACGGTTCCATTACAGATGAAAAGTAAAGAAAAATAACACACCTAACCCCAATTCATAAAACTGCTGAATTTGAGGGTAGTTTCATAAATACTTAGGTAGGTACTCACTGCACAGTGCACATACATCTTAATTGATAGAATTAACAATTAAAGGAATACCTACTTGTGTTTGTAATCTAATCATATTATTTATTTTGAACTTAACAAAATAACTAACCATAACGCCGTTTCCCTGTAGGATTAGGCAGACGGACCGCCAAACAACTCGGTCTTGGCACACATTTCTTACCTCGTTCACATTCATACATCGTATCGTCTTATACATGCTCTTCCATTATGCTGACTCTTGACATGGCCCGACTCAAGTATCTGACTCACTTGGTCGTTTCATGTCTTCCCCGAGCGTCTCCAACTTCTTATTTTGAATTTTAATATTTGAATTTCAATATTATTAAAGTGAAACTTTCTTTAGGACCGTTGTGATTTGAAATTCGATGAAACGAGACATATAATCGGTTTCGTCTTTGTGCGGTGCTTCGTGGCCTATCGCTCCATATTACAAAGTGTTGCTTTCACTCTAGCTCTTAGGGGGTATTTCACCATCCTCCTCATAGATAATCCATACGATAACGGACATTTTCGAATGATTACACGATTTATTTATTTAAAAAGAGTGAGTTTATTATTCGGAACCTATGAATAATGGCTATATATAAAAGATAAGTTAGCCGAGTTTTTTTACCTGTTGCGAGCATTCGTTTGTTCAATTATGAATATTTGTTATCTTATGGATAAGCTATCAGGAGGATGGTGAAATGCTCCCTTACTCTCCCGAATACCTAGCGAAAGAAACAACTGCACCTCAGGCTGATAATACCTAAATAAAATCACCAAAATCGAGGTTTTCTATTCCCCATTTTTCTCTTCCAAAACTGTACGGATTTTTAAGATTTTTTATGCAAACTGTATTACCAGAAAATAACGTTTTGCTTTTAAAAAATACATTATGTACTTTGTATACTGAACGTCCTCTTGTGAGACGAGGGCAAGAATCCAACACCAGCTAACTGTGACATCTTCACTCTGCGTAACCCCGCGAATAACATTTTTTGGCAATCGGCGGCAGCGCTGTTAAGTCCTTGGCTCTGGGCCCAAAGGTCGGGAGTTGAAATCCCGGCATTGCGCAAATAAAACAAAAAGTAGATCGATACGAGATTTTATATAAAAAATAGTGTAAAAATAAAATACATTAACTTCATTGAACATTGTGGTGACCGGAGAACTTAAAGGAAGTAGGACGTCAACACACATTTGAAAAGTTATATGAAATCGTTGAAAATGATGAAAAAACTAGTTTAAGATTAGGCCACTTGCATGGATTTCATAACGACTTGGAAAAAATCGTGTGGATAGATTTTTTTACTAAGATAACGAAAATGTTCGTAAAATTTTTTAGAAATGTATAGTTTTTTTTATTTTTAAATTAATAAATCCATTATTTGAGCTCATGACGTCACTACATGAAAATGTCCCGTCTCCGATTATGTTCCCTTAATTTTATAAAATTCCATACTGATTAATTTTTTTTTTCTTAGAATATTTGCCTAAACCGAAAAAAAAATTTTTTATGCAAGTGGCCTATTTATTCTAGTCTAGAAAAAAAATTCTTCTCATATTTCCATAGTTTATTATTCAAAAATATTTCCTTAAAAGGATTTTTCCAAATTCATTTTAGTGTCTTGGTTTAAAAGAAATCTAACTAAAAATATAATTAGAATAAAACTAAACGCATTTTCCTTGAAACTACTTTTTTCGAGACGGTTGACACGATATTTCAAGTTCTACTGAACCAATTTACTTGAAATTTGGTGTGAGCCTTCTCTACACACTACTGTATCGCACCACACACGCAAAACTATAACAACATGTCATTTTTTACTATTTTAGAGACCCCCCCCCCCTCTTCAACACCCTGTAACTTTTTGAATTTTTAGATATGCCATGGAAGTGTGCCGACTGTCGCGGAGTTAACTAAACTAAAGGAGCGGAGCCAATTAAAGTTATGCGCTTGGTGTTGGTAGAAACAAACTCAGTATGCGCCGTTGTGTGTGACATCGTTCTAGTATCTTCTGTCTTTTTCATTTTCAAACGAGACGCATGATAAGGAAGAGAGCGAACGCCGATGACGTCAGTACGAGCTCTCGCTGGGTAGTGCCCTGTGTAGTGTTGGGTAGAACACGACAACAGGATGAGTTTGTATGAGGTACTCAAATACTGAAATGAGGTGTTGAGGTGTCCCACCTCAATTGAGGTGAGGTGTGACAATATTTTAGCTTACTTTATGTTTTAGGGTGGGAGGGGTTGGCTAGAGAATTTCAGAGTTCGTGATTTTTACAGTAGCTCCACACGGGAGGCCCTGAGAAATAATTCCCCTCAGAGCCTATGTCATATTTAGGGATGCTGTGGACGTATTAATTCGTCCCTCCAGCGGTGCAGGACGATGTTCCGAGAGAGTAAGGCTGGAGAAGTCAAAAGGACTCACTCAACCATTCTCTCCGGATTCGGCCTGCCATGCAGCTGGTGGGCATACGCATCCGCCGCCAAGACCTGGACAAACCTATTCCTACCCACCCCTTATACCTTATTCCTTTCCAGAAATTCCTCTGTTTCCTTTCCTAAAGGGGCCTTCTACGCAGATCCCCGAAGATGACACTGGCCCTGTGGGGAATTATTTTTCTCAAGGCTGTATGGAGCTAATTTAAAAAAAAAATCTATTTCTTTTTCTAAATGATGATATCAGTGTTGGTAATTCACGCTATCTCCTATAAATGTATTTAGGTATTTCGCTTATGATTGATCGACCTAGATATGACCAGATAATAAAATTCTAAGAAAAGTGTGTTTGTGAATTGTGAAGTAGGTAGACAGGAAAATGTCAAATTTTGCTAAAAGATTTACTAAATAGAAGACTTGAAATCATATATGTATAATAGAAACAAATAAAATTGGATAAGGACCATTATTGGTATGGAACCGCACACCAAAGAGTCGCCAAATTACTCAGTTCAACTGTAACTAACTCTTCTTCGTCGTGTGCCCTATCAGGTCCCCCCGATGTTGGCGATCACTCTGGTAAATTTATCTCTATCTTGCGCTGCCTGGAATAGCTCCTCCACACTTCTAATACCGGTCTCTATCTTGCCTTTTATAACTAACTACCTACTTTAAATCGCAAAGCGACGTGCGCTGCGCTTTTTTCTGACGTAGGTACATTAAACGCACAACTTTCATTTGCGCCGTTTTGATAGCCCTCTTTCCTTGTTTCTATCATCTATGTATGATTTAATTCCACTTTACCATATCCAGCGAATGTATTAACATCATATATCTAATATTAGAAGTAAGATTGGTAACTTAAGTAGAAAATTAGCCTGGATGCCTACGAAGGTATGGTATTATATATTTTTTCATTCTTCATTTTAAGCCCCTGCTAAACTGCCAAAGCAGTTTGTCAGCAGGTAAATTTAATAATATTAAAAATAACACTAAAGGACACAAATAACAAGAAACCCAACATAGAAAATAGATATAGAAGAATAACATTTCATGTACTAAAATACAATGGTATAAAATACGTTTCAACGCCAACGAACCAAGTTAACTAAACACCTCTTTGAAAAGTCATTAAAAGCTATGAAATTTTTTTATTGAAAAATATCCCAACCTAACCTAACCTAACCGATTTAACCATTTTTTTTCAAACGACTTTTCAAATAAGGTATTGAGTTGATTTCATTCTGAGTTGTCCGGTCACCATAAAATACATAAACAGAGATATATAACACAGGCAACAGAGATATATAACATATGAATGTTTATACATAAGATTACAAACAATATCAATATAAAAAAATCTTGATGTATTAACCGTTTTTTAATTTATTTTTTTTGAGATAGGTGGTGCAATTTAATTTGCTTTTTACGTGCATCGGTGTCTTATAAAATATAGTAGGCACAAGATAAGTGTATTTTTTTAAATTTTCGGAATATACATAGGTACCTTATCTTCATTTTGACTAAATCTTGTGTTATACGCACGGTCTAATTTTTCTTTTGTATGGAATCCGTTAAAAGATTTTTGACATACGGTTTTAAACCATAATATCTCTCGAACAGGTAATATATTAACTGACGTATACAATAATTTTATATCTCTTCTTTGTACATAAATACCTTTGATTACCACAAGCTTAGTCATAGAGATATCTATGTAATGGAGCTAAAAGAAATGTCAAATAAACAATGACTATGGCAACCAAATTCAACGCTAATAAAATAAAATCGTTACATTCTGCTTTGTTAGCAGTGAATAAATACAATCCATATATTAAAATAAAATTAATAAATATAATATTAATAATTTTTTACCAGTGTCATGATGTCCATTAAGGCTGAAAAGATGTGCACCCCCTGAGAAAAACAAAACATAAAAAAATATTAAAAAATGCGAAAAAGTCTGTTCATTATGTTCTTCATTGAAGAAGAAATACTAATAAATCTAAACGAAAACACGAAAAAGAACAAGGTTGGTTAAAACAAAAGTCAAGGTTGGTTGACACGAGATGTGTTGACGCCCGGTTAAACGAGAGAACCAGGGGTTCGAGTCCCAGTTGCGACCGTTACTTATCTGTGCCTTGTTATTTTCATTCGTAACATTTTCGTTTAACTTTATTAGTATTATATTCGTCTTGAATGATAAATTACATTGATGGGATAACCTTCAAAAGTTAGTATAAGCAAGCGAGTGCCGGCACGCGTTGCAATGCCACTCAAAGAAAATAAAAGAAAGTGTTTGTGTTTTAATTTTGTTTATTGAAGGGCTTTTGGATACACAATATTTTTTGTTTTTCTGTCGTCGTGGGCAAACGAATAAATCAGAAGGTTTTCTCATTATTGCTTGTGGAAGTTCTCCATTACCTATGGAAACCTTGCGGACGTGCGCACAACAACCCACCAAAGTTTCATCGCAATAGGATGAATAGTATGGGAAATAATTTCATAACGCCAGAGCTCACAATTATTTATAGAAACCATCGCGGATATGCGCACAACAAATTATTAAAATTTCAATTCAATCGGATGAATGTTTTAGAAATGCATAAGGGACAGACAAAGAAACATTCATTTTTATAGTGACCGGCCAACACAGAATAAAACTAACTCAGAACCACCTCAGAAAGGTCATTAAGAGTGATGATAAAAAAATTGTTTAAAGAGGTTAAGTTAGGTTAGGGTTACCGGTTATTTTAAAATGATTTTTTCATAGCTTTTAATGACCTTTCTGAGATGGTTCTGAATTGGTTTTATTCTTAGTTAGCAAGAAACCTATTTTTATATATTAAGATGAGAGCTGTATTTTATTTTATTTTGTTTGGGAGACCAACAGTTTACGAGTTTACGATTGTATCTAAGTCACAATCATTATACCATTTACAGGTTTCCATGTGGGTATTATAAATGTAAAATGATTCTAATAAAAATTAAATGTATTTTATACATAAATTTGGTAAGGAACTTATATGCACGTAAAGTTTTTAATTTACAACAAAAAATAGCGGAGGATAATAATAAAACGTTAATTTTCAAATAATCATAATAATTTATTCATACCAGAACATAAAACTATACAAATCATACCTTGGTCATAGAGCAATGCACCCCATTGCTGATTTCATTTCAAGAATATTGCCCGTTCTACATTCCGTATTTATAATGAATAATATATATAACTTGTGTGCCTACTATGCATAAACACAAAGGTGCTCAGTTGTGCAATATGAACTCAGTGATGATAACGTCCGTCTTCCTTGCAGTTTATAAAAGTGAATCACGTTGAGGGTTATTCAATAATGGAGCAAGAGAGTAAGATGACGCATTGCTGCGCACTCCTAGAAGAACATTGCGACTCTTTATTATGTAGGTACTGGGGATTTTCCCATTTTTGGGCATATGTTCCTTGCAATACGATATTTTTAAAGACTATTATGTTGTTCTCGTGAGGTCCAATTTACATAATATCAATGTTAAGACTGAAATTACTATAAAGTACGTTGTTTCGGGGGTCATAATTGAATAAGTGAACATTAAAGGCGCCGTAACCGGCCTCAAAAAGAAGAAGACGGGGAGATATGTAATTACGAATGTTAGAGGAGCGCGCTAACATTTAAAGCGATAAAATCGATCCGTAAATTGTGAAAATATTTAATAAAACACGACTCGTTTAAAATAGAGCAAAAATCTCGCGGGGGTTATCTTAAACATTTAAAGAAACACTGTGATTTTTTTCATCCATATAACTTGTAAAGTAAGTGAAAACAACGTTTTTAAAATAATTTTTGGAGCATACTTTGCAATTTTTTTCTATCAACGAAATTTTATATAATTAGCGTTTCGGCGCGGGGAATGTCTAGATATTATCTTCAAGAATAACGTTTTTTTTTAGGAGCTTTAAAACTTAAAGTGTTTAGGGAGATATGTAAGAAATCGGTAGAAATTCGGGTTGCGGCGGCTTAAGGTTCAGATATACCAAGGAAACGCTTTCAATTTATCTTTGCTCAAAAGAATATTTTTTTCATCCATAGATGTTTCAGAAAGACATTCCTGCAAAACTTTTCTGAAAATTTCAAGTTTTGAAAAATTGGTTTTTGGAAACACGTTGGAGAACAGATATGGAGGAGTGGAAGTATGTAGGTACATATTTAAATTATGAGTAATAAAGGTAACCAAACGTTGAAGGTCAAAGGATTGATTGTTCCAAAACGAAAGGGCGTAGATAAAAAATGCATGTAGGTAGGTTTATAAAATATTAACTTTGTGTTAAGATTGGAAACCAAAAACTTATGAACAAAAATATATATATATATGTATAAGTACAACTAATCAATTGGTTTTCAATATAATATGCTTTTCAAAAGTGTAAATAATAATTATTATTGTACCTATGTGATTATTTCCTTCATGAATTTCAATTTCTATCATTTGTAAAAAAAATATTTTAAACTATTGTTGCACTCTTCAAAAGCTGCAATTTGTCATTTACGTCTTTAGGGCTCGGGAGGAAGGTTTTTTATCACAGTTAGTTTTCGTATCAATGTATCAACAACATTATAACCTTATATTATATTACTCGTACATTCTAAAACTATAATGAAGGGTTGTTTCACAGAAGTTAAACAAATCATCAACTTTCTAAGTTTTATTTTTTATTTTTTTATTATTTTATTTTATTTTATTATTTTTTTGGTACATACATTGATACAATTTTACAATACCTAAAGTCCTTTTTTAATATATTAACATTTAAAAATTAAAGAATAAAACAATTAGCAGATTAACCAAAAAAATCCCAGGCATCGCCTGTTCGTGGGTAGGTATACTTGTGTGTTTTTAAAACGGTTTAAATTTGATTCATATACACACATTATCTTTGTAGATATTAAAGCTTAAAATTAAATAAACAAAAAATTAAAAATTAAATAAAATAATAATATAAGTGTTAACTGAATTACAATTCAAACAACATGTTAATAAATATTAAAAAATTGTTAAGTTACATCAGGTTAGATGTTATAGCAAGTAAATGTTTGTATCAATGGTATTCATCCAAGACTTTATTACATTTTTATATGTTGTGCTGAAGGAGGATATATTTATACATTCAATTTCTGTAGATACTCTTATAGAGAGCATTATACATTTCAAGCCTAGTTTTACACGGTGGAACTTCAAATACATTATTTAACCTATTACTGAATCGGTTTTCATTTTTTGGTAAAGAATTTTTCGAGAAAATATATATTTTATACATTGTATACAGTAAATTTTTCTAATCTCTAACAATTCAGCTTCTTGGAAAGGGTAGTTCATATCTTTTTGCAACATTATTTTAAGTATTAATTTTGGGTTATTTCTAGTGGCTTAATTTGCGTATTATACACATCCCCCCAACCGTTAATTTTCAAGTTCTGTAAAAGTTCTATTCAAGTTCTGTTTTCATTTCAGTTATGTGGAACAACTAACCCATGTTGTTAGTTGTTATTATAACAGACCTTGAATAGAACTTTAATATTTGATGGATTACTGAAATTTCAAAGTCCGTTTTCAACATCTGTGATAGTTCTGTTATAATTTCAGATTGTGAAACAATTGGACAATAATTATATAATAACAGAATTTGAATAGAACCTTTAAAAAACTTGAAAATTATCTTTAAAAAATTGAATAGTTAATAAAATACAGTGAAACAGCTGGACTAAAGTTTTAGAATGTCGAGTATCTGAATGATATATTGGTGTTGAAACATTGATACGAAAATTATCTTGTCTTTGTTTTACTCTTCACCAAACCAAAATGTCCGCAAGGCAGTAGAGAATAGTCCCAATTATTGTCAAGTCAGTCACTAGTTACTAGACTAGCAGCAGCACTCGCGCACTCTGAAGTCATCTGCACGGGTTGACTGGATGACCGGCTGCGGGTCACCCCTTGGCTACAAGTTCGTGGCTAATGAGTCAACGTCTGCACACGTTCCGTATTCGGTATTCTAATCGTCCTCGATACTTCCTGACCGTGTCACACGAATGGTTGGTTGCTCCAAATAGGTATCTCCTATTTAGGATCGAATCCACATACTGACGGGTTGATTGATCACGGGTCAAAATGGCTGATGAGAATGCCAACGTCTCCACAAGTTTCATATTCTAATCAAACCTCCTCAATGCTCGTCAGCCGCGCAACACGGTTCATTGCCTCAAATCAGCAATTAATTATACGTGTCCAATACTTAGAATCGAAAACACACTTTTTTATTGCCATCAGAATAGGTGAAAATTAACGAAACTACAATTTAAATTTAATTAGTCAGGTAAGCCTCTAACGTCATATATGTATATATGTCTGATAATGTTATATTATCATGAAAACAAGCTTATGTGTCCGAGTGATTAAGAACATGTCGGCAAATGCGTGCCCAAGATTTGTACAAAGTTGAAATTTGTCATTTGAGAACGAGTCGTTTCTACGATTTGGTGTTCTACTTATGTGTTTCTTTCTTCCAAAAAATTCTCTGCAAGACCCGTATTCACTCCTTTCTCTCATCAAAAAGACCCTCCACACAGCATCACTAAATATGACATAGGCCCTGAGGGAAATTATTTTCCACGACGCCTTCTACGTGGAGTTAATATAAAAAAAAACTGTAATTACATGTGTTAACATGATACATAACACGTGTTATTTCAGAATTTATTAATTTAGATAATATTATGTGCATATCTAATAATATTTTTCCGTTTCAGAGCCAAATATACTGTCAGTATCACCGAGGTGTAAGAATTTGCTTAAAATGGCTTTAGTCGTTTTGGTGACCAGAACTGAATAGTCAGGTACTTCCCCACTTTCCTCTTCTCCATCTCTTTCCCCTCCCCACTACCTTCAGCCTCAAAACATGACCAAATTGTGGATGCCATAGTCTCACTGGCTTCGGACGGTTGGGGTATGTTGGGACTCTTGTGCGGTATTCACATTTGAAAAAAATCAGAGTGTGCAATTCAGACGTGGTAGAAGTAAAACCTTCAGAAAACTAAAATAGACAAGAGTGGGGAGGCTACGAAGCACCGCACAAAGGGGGGACCGATTGTAGGTACTATATCATTCTGTCGTAGGCTAAATCCTAAGAATGTGTGTGTTTGTTTCTTTTAGTGTCGCTTTTGTTCGTTTTATAGATTTTAAATCACAACGGTGCTGAAGAAGTTTTCAATTTAAAAATTGAATTTATTTAAACTCTAGAAACCTTTACATATCAGTATCATGTCACACGTCAGTATCTATACATTTGGTGAAGTTTTATTTGGATTTGAACTCCGACCTCAGCGCCCATAGCGAGGGCCTTGCATCGTCTACGAAGTAATGTTTATCACACGAGCCTTTCTTTTACAGTCACATCATAATGTGAGTGTAAAAATATTATGTTAAAAGTATTCATTTTACGCAAAACAAATTTTGCAATAGGTAGGTAAACTAACGAAGTAACTATCACGCCGTATCACCGCAGGGATATGCAGAGAGGACGGACCGCCAAACAACTCGGTCTAGGCATACAATTCTTGCCTCATTCACATTTATGCATCGTCTTACACGTACTCTTCTATTATTCTGACTTGACAAGGCCCGACTCAAGTACCTACCTGATTCACTTGTATGTGCCATATCTTCCTCGGGCGTCTTCGACTTCTTCTACCATTCACATTTGCGTCTTATATTCTCTTTATACTCCTTTCATCATTCATTCATTCTATGTACATAATATGTGGGTAATTTAATTAGTAGGTACTAGCTTAAGACCCCGGCAATGCCCGGACTTTACGTAGAGTTTTCGAAATCAAATGTACACAGTGACCTTGCTCTTGTTTTGAAGGTCACATGTGCAAAATTTTGTCAACCTCGGCATAAAACTGTAGATTTGTATACAAATCAAATCCACACCGCCCGTTCACCAGCCCGCTCCCTTTATATATTATATATTTCAACCAATTTACACAAAACCTTGACAAATTATATACCTAAAAACCTTCCTCATGAATCACTCTATCTATTGGTAAAAAAACCGCATGAAAATCAGACAGACAGACGCGGCGGATGACTTTAATTGATAATATGTAGAGATTATTCCTAAATAAAATAATAAGGTAGAAAAAGAGGTACTCTTGAGATCAGAAATCGGAACGCGAGTACAAAATAATTACCTAATAATTACTAAAATCTTCGAGAAAAACAAATTTTGTGTGGATTCACGCAATAATAAATTGATTTCCAACACACTTCCCTTTCACAAAGGAGAGCAATCAGAAAACAGCGTGTTATTTAATTTATGACTTACGACTTTAAGTTATAATATTACGAGACCACCGAGAAACAGCAGATAATATGGAAATTTCTAAGTATTCTGTAGGCAAGCTGAGTAGGTTTGCAAAATTATCTTCAGTGAGTTACAATAAACCGATTACTCGGGTCTTTAGACGTGAAGATAATATTCGACCTTGTAAAATCGATGTTTGTAGTGTGCAGGTATCGGTGATGTGTTGATAGGTTTGTTTCACCGCGAAATAATATCTCGGATTAACACTAATGCGATGATTAACGGTCCTTCTGTTTCCACGTGCAACATAATGAAAATACCACATGTCACAGGAGTGCATATTACTGAACTGAAAACTTCTTTAGCACCGTTGTGATTTGAAACTCGATGAAAACACATACAACTATAGGACCTACGAGAGAATGAGATAACAATAAAATATTTATTTAATTCACGGATTCTCGGTTCAAATATAATACGATAAATCCACAGTCCCACGCAAGTCTCTTTAGGTGTAGTGGTATAAAGCGCCTGACGAGGATCCTACGAAATCCAAAAAAATTTTTTTGTAAAATCAATTTCCAACCTTCAAACCACTCCGAAATGAACAGGCAAAAAAAACGACATCTAGCGCCACCAAAGAAGAAAACACAAATAATAATAAGATGAACAAATGTAAACGAAAAGGTGCGCCGCAATTCGAAAATATAGAAAAAATCATCCTTCACATTGATAAAATACGTGCTTCATAGTCTATTTCTTGGGCATAAATTATTTAACAATTTCTAGACATTTTGTTTCGAACAGTTTTACTTTCCATGTACATTTGTTACTTAAATTTAAGTTACATAAACTGTGCATCACCCTTATTGACTTTGTTCCCATGTTATGTTGACCCCTCCTATCGTCCTCTCTCTCCCTCAAAATCACCCCCCCCCCCCAATACACTTACCTAATAAAATATAATCACATCTGTACTTATATAAATTTTAATTTTAAGTTAGTTTTAACCTTTAACTGCTGGCGTGTTTTTTTTACGAATACTCGTACTGCTGACGTGGAGGTTCGGGCGGCCTGTTACTTTAAATGTTTATATATTAGAGATCCATGAAACTTTTGAAGTCCAAATTATTATTTATTGGACAATTTAAATAAAATAAAATAAGTTTTTATTGTTTAGGAACTTATATTCGATAATTTGGATATTATATTATAATTTTTGACTAAAATCACTTGAGATCAGAAATCAGTCTGTTTTATCTATTAAACTAAATAAAAACAACGAACTCACTTTTTTATAATATAACTAGCTGACCCGACGAAATTCGTACCGCCTCAGAATCAATAACTGTAAATTCAGTTTTATTAAGAGCGCATAACCAGCCAGCGGACGAAAATCAACATTTCGTCGAAAGATGTTCTTACGATCGTACAGGGCGGTTCCAATGAGAAAGATAAGGTATTCTCCGTACCAGCTTTTTAAAATTATAACTCAATATCGATTTTACTTCATTCCAAAGTTGCTTTAATTTTTACCTGCATCCAAAAATGCTGAAAGGCGTGACGATAAAACTATTAAAATTATGTACTTTTTGTAATTATTTTTTTATCATAAGTATTTATCATTTTTCAATAATGTCTTAGCAAAATTAGAATGTAAAAAAATCTGAAATATATTAGTCTGTAAGTGCGCAAATAAATGCACAAACGGACCAATTTTCGTCAAGAAACACATGTACTTAATAATTAATTTTTTAATAATTTTATTTAAACTAAAATTAAAATTCTGTTACATACGTTTACCAGATAATATATTGATTTATTTTACTGCATGATTATATGATTTGAAATGGGTGTTGTATAATACATGTACTTTTTTGAAAATTTAACAAATCCGCCAACGACCTATGGTATAACCTTATTATATTAAAAATAAACATTTTTTCTGAAAATTTATTACATACGTTTACTAGATAAAATAACAATCTTTCGAAATCAATTTATAAATTTTTGTGGAAAAGAGTCAATACGTCTAAACACTAATTTAAAAATGACATATTTCTGGTTTTCTCTGGTTATACACTCTTAAGTTAAAAATTACACAATGAAGCAATCATCAATGCGCAACTGTCCATGTTTTGTTTTTGTCAGTATCAGAGAAGACATTGCGTACGGATTTATATTTTTTGTGATTTTCTTATTTTTCCACTTACTTACGGGAAGTCGGGACGCGGGTATGGGTGCCGCCGCACCGGGAACCATTTATTGGATAACCAAACACCTTTGTCATAGGTCACCCCAAGTGATTCGCTACGTTTGGTGATTTAGCAGGGGTGCCTGGGTTCATGGGGTGAAGTTTTTCCGGGTCTTGGCGGCGGATGCTTCTGCCCACCTGCTGCGTGGCGGGACGGATCGAGAGATACTGGTTGAGGGAGGCCTTTTGAACTTTCCAGCCAGACTCTCGACCCATTGCCTTGCACAGCAGTTGGAGGGATGGATTTATACGTCCGTCACTCCCGGACTCACTGACCCCCAGATTTCTACCCACCCCTCATTCCTTTTTCCTTCCCAGAACTTCCTATCCTCCCCTTCCTTAAAAAGACCCTCCACACAGCATCCCCTAAGATGACTTAGGTCCTGAGGAAAATAATTTGCTTCGGGGCCTCATGTGTGAGCTGATGTAAAGAAAATTGCTTTTCATTTTCTTTATGCGTGTGGGGGATTTTTATTATAATTATTGTATCTTTCCTTTGGATGGGTGGAGACATACGTTCACCGTTTGTCTAATTTTCGACTATTGAAATTTAGTGTGTACGAAAGAGAATCAGCATTATATGTTTAAGAATAAAACAAAACAATCAGCGCATTTTCATTTGACGTTTTTTTGAATTTTTGGAATTCACTGACTATTCACTATTATAGGTACTTATCACAAAATGCCCGCAGCTCTTTCAAATATGATAATTCGTTCCATACAAAATGTATGGCGAAAAGAATTTTCTTAATAACTATATTTTTCGTTAATTTTTGTGATGTTTTAATAGTTATTATCCTATCCGGGGCGGAGACAAATCCAACAAATCAAAGATCATCAAAATCGGCCCGACCGTTCTCGAGTTATAAATAGTGTAACTAACCCGACTTTGTTTTATATATTAAGATTATTTAATAGTGTCTCAAATAAACTTTAGTATAGTTGTTTATGTTTATTTTTATACAGTAAAAATCAACTTTAAAAAGTCACGTAAGTACTGACGATGGGTCAGAGAGGCCCGCAAAAAATTTAAATGAATTTACTTACTTATTTACTTACAGAAATTTAACTTTAAAAATTAAAAATATAAAACTTACGGCGCTGGCTTCATTATATTCGAAGCTACTGGAAGCGGCGTATGCGTCCCGCGCGGGGAAGGGGAGTATTTCGATATTATTATTGTTGCTTGGACGGAGCGGCCCCATATAATTTAAGTAAAAAATTAAGTAACAAATGTACATGGAAAGTAAAACTCTTCAAAACAAAATGCATATAATTTTATCTATGGTAGGTATATACTCAAAAGATCTTTTCCACTATCATTTTCTGGCATAACTTTTAAGTGATATCTATAGAAATAAATTTGCCTTTTTTGTATTGGGAGTAAAATAGTTCTCAGATTATTTTTATAGTCAACCTCAGTACCGAAATACATAGGTATAAATACTAATTAAGACGAAGCCATACTAAATAATGCAAAATCATACAAAATATGTTGGCCCTTAAAAATATCGGTCATTTTTGTAAGTCCATTAATAAGTCTAGAAAAAAATTAAAGTGTTAGGTCTATAAAAAATACTTTCAAGTGCAAACTCTCCTACTTATAAACCCCTTTTCGGATATGGTTTTATTGTATAATGTGGAAAATTCAGTTACTTTTATAATTATCGTAATCAAAAATGATATTTAGGCTCGAACTTCGTAAAATAAAATAAAATATCCATTTTCGCGTTGCTATTTTACAATACGGCCGGCAGTCGACGAATTTGAATTTTCAAAAGTGGACCCTATGCCGTCCACCGAAGGACTACAGCCCTATTTTTTGTCAGTTCCGCCCCGCCCCGGCCGCGACGGGGAATAGACGCCTTGGACTCCGCGCCGCTTGGTTCCTTGAAATCAATTTTAAATTTCCGTTTTATTACAATAAACAATGCTTAGAAAAGGAATTAATGTTTTTTATAGGCCTTTACAATATTAAGATGTAATTTTTTTTCTCAAATACCTTTTCCAACCTCTCCAAAAGCTTTTTCTCAAGTATTTTTAAACTCCTCCTATAAAGGGGCGTTAATTCCGAATTCGATTTTTTTCCTGGATCGCCTTAATCTCAGCACACTATAAATATTTTAACCTAACCTAACATCATTTCATTCTTTTAACTCCCCCCACTTAAGACATTATCCTGGGTGCGCCACTGCACTAACATAACCACTTCCATGATGCCATGATGGGGGTACACGAAAATCTGAACGAGCTCTTAAATTTCATCGTCATCACTTTACGGCCCCTGGAGGGTCCTGGCCTCCTCAAGAGTCTTCCTCCACTCATATCGGTTTTATGCCAGCTCCCTCCAGTTTAGAAGCACCAAGATAGATATGTCTTTGAGGTCGTTGTCGCTCCATCTTAATCTTGGCCTTTCCAGGCTCCACTGCCCTATCGGTCTGGAGTTCAGCAGGGACTTTGGTGCTTGATGCTCGGTCATTCTCTCAACATGGCCCAGCCACCGAAACCTCCCCAGTTTTAAAAATTTTGTGATTCCTTAAACAGAGTATATAGCTCATTGTTGTAACCTCTGCGCCAAAATGTATTTTCTAAAACCGGTCCGAAGATACGCCCCAGAATTTTCCTTTCAAAAACGTTCAGTACTTGCTCATTCCTGTTACCACCCAAGTGTCAGCTGTGTACGTTGAGTACTGTTCTGATTTTAAGTGTTTTGTACACTAATATCTTGATGTTTCTGGACAGCAGTCCGGATTTTATTTGGTTTTGTTATCGGAAATAACAGCGATTGGCGTTCGCTATGCGCTTCTGGATCTCCTCTGTAGTAGATATGAACTCTTAAATTTGGGCAGGTTTAAATCGGGAAGGTTTTGTGGGGACAGGGGGATAGAGAACTCTATAACCGTGACAGTCCCGATATATCGGTAAAGGCAACTCTAGGCAGAGGGGGTGGAACGCCCTCTGCTGTCTTGGCCTAAACTCCCTGCATCATTTTCTAATCTATATTTCTGTTCGTAACCAGATAAAACAGAACAAAGATAAAACATTACGCGATGAAATTAATAATGAACTAGTTTAGTTAGGCTTTTCGTTCTATTTCTTCACTTTTAAAGTGAAAACTTCTTTAGCCCCGTTGTGATTTGAAAATCGATGAAACGAAAAATAGTGAAATACATCTATAGGATTTGGTCTGAGACTAATTGGTCTCTTCTTTGTGCGGTGCTTCATAGCCTCTACACTCTTGTCTATTTTAGTTTTCTGAAGGTTTCACTTCTACCGCGTGTGAACTGCACACTTGTATTTTTTATTTGTATTTTTATTCAATGGTTTATCATGGAACCCTTTTTGTCACAATATGTGATTTTTGTGAGAAAGAGGATGACGATACAAAAGAAACATCAACGGATTGACATTGTCGCATCCGCTTTAGATAATATAATTAAAGCAGTACATTTTTTTCATCACTTGCATCAAAATTTTATAAAAATTAATAAATTCTTTAAGTGGTATAGCCACAGTTTTTTTTTAAATTTTCTTTATATGACTACCTCACAAAAGTCTCAGCTGCTCCCGTCTGGAGCCAGTGAGTCTATTGCATCCCCAATTGGGGTATGTTGTGAGGCTGAAGGTAGTGGGGAAGGGAAGGAGATGGGGGAAAATGAAGGTAGGGAAGTACCTGGCTATTCAGATCTGGTCACTAAATACGGCTAAAGCCATTTCAAGCAACGTTTCAATTCTGAATGGTTGTCTTACACTAGGGCGATATACTCAGAGTACCTCTTACTCTGGAACGTGCCGCAAATTCATTAATCAATGAATTAATCGTGAAAAAACACAAATTAATCACATAAAATTTATTTGCCACATTGGTATTCCATCCCGCGACCTTAGGATTGCGAGTCAAAGGCCTTACAGCTAGCACACGCCGGCCGTCAAAAGTTTGATAATGCCTTAAGGCAAGAAGGCAAAACAGCTGTCACGCATAATAATAATAACATAGCAGAACTTGTTTAATAAATAAACTGTTTTTATAAATTCTGTACCCTAAAGGTTAAACAACTAAGTTCATAGCTAAGTCTATAGCTATGTGTGGTTTAAGGCGATCCACTAGTATAGGAAAAAATCGAAATCGGAATTCACGCCCCTTTATGGGAGGAGTTTAAAAATACTTGAGAAAAAGCTTTTGAAAAGGTAGGAAAAGATATTTGAGATTTTTTTTTACATGTTGATTTCGTAAAGGCCTGTAAAAAAACATTAATTCCTGTTTTATACATTGTTTATTGTAATAAAACGAAATTTTTAAATTGATTTCACGAAAACAAGCAGCGCGGAGCCTAACACGTTGTTTCTCCGCTCCGTCCGGAGGAGTAATGACGGAAGATTGGGGCGACTGCCAGTCGTTCTTCGGTGGACGGTATAAGGTTCACTTTGATATAACAAATTCGTCGACTGCCGTATTGTCGCCGTGATGTCAAAAATAACAACGCGAAAATGCATATTACATTTTATTTTGTGAGGTTCGGGCGTAAATTTAAATTTTTTTGCGATAATTATATAAGAAACTGAATTTGCCACATTATGCAATAAAACCATATCCGAAAAAGTGTTTATAAGTACGAGAGTTTGCACTTGAAAATGTTTTTTATAGACCTAATACTTTATTTTTTTCTAAGCTTATTAAAAGACTTATTAAAAAAAAATCACCGATATTTTTAAGGGCCAAGGTATGTTCTACACGCAGTATTTAATTGAAGCATCTATAATACTTCTAAGCGGTCAAATTTTCAAAACAAAAACATACGATTTTGTATGATTTTGCATTATTTAGTATGGCTTCATCTTAAACTTTAAGGTACAGAATTGAATAATATCTAGTATTATTAAATATATAAAAGAAATAAATTGTAAAAGCTTATCTTCTTACTTAAATCTACAGTGTTTTATGAAATATGTCACAATTAAACTTGAAATGGATATCAATAATATCTTTGAGGAAAAGATTCAAATTTAAACTGCTGAAAGCAAAAAAGGAAATCTGATAACCAAAAAAAAAATTAATAAAGAAATATTAAGTTTTTTGTTAAACATATGCAATATAACGATGGCATCAGCTTTGGTTTGCCGTTGTCATCAAACCATTAGTTAAATCTCTCATCTGTCTAGTTCCGCTCAAGCAGTCAACCTTGGACGTTTCCCAGGCCCATATTACCTATGGATGGGATGATCCCGCAATGAAATTAAACTATCAAACTGAACGACTTAGCTCGGACCACCTCGATATTATAATCTACTTGGTCGATGTTAGAGCAACAAAATTATTGGTAATGCGTCATAGAAAAGTTGGGTGTGTTGATGACTAGAAAGAAAAAAATAACATATTACACGATTGTCTGCAGTGTATGAGACCGGTCAATGAATGCTTGCATATTATTATGACAAAGAAAGAATAGTTATGCAATATAGTTGTGAATGATGCATACTTGGAGCAGGTGGATGAGTTTGTGTATTTGGGAAGTATGTTTACGAGAGATGGGAAGGCTGAAAGAGATATTGAAAGAATGGTAAATGCAGGTAACTCCATTAATGGAGAACTGAACGCCGTTGGCGCCAACAAAAAACTGCCTAAAGAAGCGAAGCTAGCAGTCCACGATGGAGTGCTGGTAACTACCCTGATGTTTGGCAATGAGGCAAGAAGCTGGAAGAGGAAGAATGAAAGTAGACTGAATGCTGTATTGAATACTTGAAGCAGGTGGATCAGTTTGTGTTATTACGTTGTTACGCATTAGCAGAACCAATTATAGGATACGGAATAAATAGTTACGGATTAACGTACAAAACATACTTAAATAAAATAGAACAATTACAAATCCGTTTCCTAAAATTGATATCAGGCAAAAAAAAGTCCAGTTATGTGAAGGTGATTATTTAAAAATGTTCTCCTTGTGTAATGTCCTCTCTATACACAGTAAGGTAAATTATCAATTAACGCTAGATGAATTCTGGAATACAGAATTCAAAAAACCTGTAAACCACAATTACCCTACTAGGCATAGAGAAGCACAAATGTTTATTATCAATAAATCTCAAAATGTATACGGAGATAGTACAAAAAGGCATAAATTTCCGGAAATGTTTAACGCATTACCTGAAAATATCAAAAAAGAGACATCTTATTCAAAAATCAAAACAAAATTTAAATCTTTCTACCTCCGAAGAACATGAAATCAAATAATATAGTTCCTTTCTATTTTTTTTTCTCACCGTACGTTTGTACTGTGTAAAATATTTTTACTACAACGCAATTCATAAACATTATAAAAATTAGTTTGTCGTAATAATTAGTATTTTAATATCAAGTATTATATTTAGTATTTACTATGTAAAACTGAAAAGTATACTGTATTAAATAATTAGAAAAAAAATGAGAGATTTCTTACAATCAAACTGATTGATCAGTTTCGTAAGATTTGTAAAATAAACTATTGTAAAATTGAAACTGAATAAACATATAAAAAAAAATTCAAAAATTTGGAAAGTATGTTTACGAGAGATGGGAAAGCTGAAAGAGATATTGAAAGAAGGTTGCAGATAACTTCATCAATGGAGGATTGAACGCCGTTGGCACCAACAAAAAACTGTCCAAAGAAGCGAAGCTAGCAGTCCACGATGGAGTGCTGGTAACTAACCTGATGTATGGCAAAGAGGCATGAAACCGGCAGAGGAACGATGAAAGTAGACTGAATGCTGTAGAAATGAGGCGTACATACCTATGTTAAAACCATGTACGATCGTGTGAGAAACGTGGAGATCCGCAAACAATGCAAAGCTGATGTAAGCGTAATGAGTAAGATTTAAGAAAGGAACGCTCAGATGGTTTGGGCATGCAGAGCGACTGAACGAGGAAAGGAGTATAAGGGAGAATATATGTCGGGGACGTTAGAGGAAGACATGGCACGACCAACTGAATCAGACTTGAGTCGGGCCATGTCAAGAATCAGAATAATAGAAGAGCATGTACGATGTACGATGAGACGATGTATGAATGTGAATGAGGCCATGATTGTGTGCCAAGACCGAGTAGTTTGGCGGTCCGTTCTCTCTTCCTTCCCTGCGGGGAAACGGCATAAACATATAAGAAAACAAGGCAGTTAAGAAAACAAGGTCGTGTAAGATAAAGTTCAGTTATCGTGATTGACTAAAACCCGTGTCCAACATTACAAATTTCTGGAAATATTCAGTTTCAGTTCAGTTAAAGTGTCGGCAACCTAAGCGTTTATTTTATTTTTTGTGTATGAACCTAGATTTCTTTTACCCACCTCACTAGACGAAATCTGTTCCGAGGCGGATAACATTTTTTATTTAGTGAAAAAGATATGTATCAAAGTAAACATGGGTATAAAAAGAAAAATAAATTTAAAAAAAATATATATACATAAAAAGACAAAATAATGGATTATAAATAAAAAAATTATAGATAAAAAACATGTGCATTTACACACATGCATACAAACATAATGTTGATATAATAAATCCTTACATTCAAATTTTGTTATTTGATATATTTCCATAAAAAGATTGCATATGTAATTAATTCATATGGAAATAAATATAAATGCAGTAGGTTAATGATAATTAATTAATAAGAAAGTATAAATAAAGTGGGAACATGATAATTAATACTGTAAACAAGCTGTACTACCCTGCGTATTTTGGTATTATATAATTTCGTGAGGAAATTATATAAAATGTGTTTATAATATGTACTCGTGTTAGTTATTTACGATATTTCGATTATCTGTTTTTTCCTTTTCAGTCAACCATATTAAAAATCTTTGAACATATGTCGTTGATCTTCATAAATATATGCCAGCAATTTTGTGAAAATTCTGCGATGGAATATTTTTGAGAAAAGAGATTTGTAAGTTGATTGATATGTTGCGTGATCTTGGGTATCACTTTAATAGGAGGCTACCCATGAAACAACTTGTGCTTTAGCCATTTCTTTAGAGCCTTAATGACCGTTTATACATGATAAATCGAACTCTATGAGAAGACTTTTGTTTTCGCAAAAGAAATTAGGTTGTTGGGAATATTCTTATATTATTAAACTAATATGCAATTTAAGAAAACTAAAGGTACCTAACTATTTGTGCGCAACATGTCTTAGAGCGCCAACAAAATGATTATATTGTATAAACTATGTACTACTACAACTGCAATGTGAAGTTTTAGTTATTTTTCTGTTATAAATCAAAACTGTAGGTGGGGTTTAATCTTTTAGTATATTCACACTACTCGTATTCAATTTCTTAAATTCATAAAACGCAAATTTTTGTGTAGTATCAGAAATACGGATATGACCATTCACATTATAGGCTGTTATCAGCAAAGTAGTTTTCATTCTATTGGCGAGGCTATTAATATCCAGCATACCGGACAGAAAGGCTGATGGATATAACCAGAGATAATACCCGAAGTGTCTAAGATATAAATATCTCAGAAACTTCTTTTGCACTTTCTTAGCTTTACAGGTACACCAGATATCCTAATGTACATACACATATATACATAATGTCATCAAAAGAAACGACTTTAGGATTCATCCGGCCTATTATTGAATTTATTTGTAAAAAATTGGAATCCGTTGTTACGGAAATCGCATGACACTACGCGTGGGGTTATATCTCCAGCCTTCCGGGGCAACTGGACGTCCTGATGAAACGTAGAAACGCACGTGATGTCATCAAATAATACAAGCTGGGAGTCATTAGGTGTATTAAACCGAGTTGAAATTGGCGTACAGCGCAGCGGCTTGCTAAAGAAGCAAGACGAGCCACAAGTCACAACCCACGGCCAAACGAGTTAACCGGTAAAAGAAGTGGCCACGAGGAGCGAGAAGGCGTAGGACGTAGGTTGTCCGGAGAAGATTCTCCGTAAAGAGAAGATGCGGACGTGGTATTTGGACCGGAGTCGGAGAGGGCAGATCCCTATGGAGAGGCAGGATGACTCACCATTGATTCTGCTAAATTATTATTATTTATTTATTTACCGACAAATAGTCCATTAAAAATATAATAATAACACGAACAAGAAACAGAAATGACAGTGAAAGGAGAGCACATGTAAATGAAGACCAATGACAATATACATATAATATAAAAAACACATATAGAAGGAAACTACAAGTCAAAGCATGAAGATGGATTGAAAAGGGTTAAAAAAATTAACACATGGCCTATCGACTGCCGAAAGTCGTTTAGGCTTACACCAAAAAATGCAATGCTTTGACTTGCGTTGACAAGTCTCGACATTCTGGACAAAGGAGAATGGTATCCATAATTAGTAGAATGTTGATCTCAGTAATTCATTATTTCGGAGTCTACGGAAAGGGATGTTGAACTGGATGAGTTGTAACAAAGCAGGTGTGTCAGTAATCTGTTGATAATTTTGAATATGCAAATTAGATCATCAAAGAGTCCGTCCAGGATTTTCTAAAGAAAAAATGTATAAAGTTTTTTCAATTTCATCGTATTATGACTACTCGCCTCTTTCAAGTCCTAACCTCTAAGATATTCCTCGTAGGAATCGATGTTGTACGGAAATGTGGACATCATAGAAAGGAGATCAAATGACACTAACACATTCAAGGTGAGGGCGAACCAGCGAACAGTAAAGAGTTTTAAGTGTACTTATATGTTTAAAGTCTGAGGTAATTCTATGAATGAAGCCGAATAGTTAAAGTGATTTGTTTACGATGTTACTAATGTGATCACGAAAGAAAGTTTGCAGTCCAGAGTGACCCCGAGGTCCTTGATAGATGTGACAGTGGATAGACAAACACTATTTAGTTTATAAATAATTATATTTTGAATAACGCAGGTAGGAAATATAATATTTTACTGCAAATAATGATAATATTATGAAGTATTAAAATCGGTAGAGTAATGAAGCTGATAATATTTGCAAGGAAAATAAGTATCTGTGTACGTTACCAGTAACTAATTATGACATTTTGTATGCGTGCATACGCATACAATTGGTTTAATCTTGCTTAAAAGGGCGGATGAGTCTGTGCAGATATAGTAGGAATGGTTCTGCCATTGAGAAGAGTCTATGAGATGAGGACAAGTTTTTTTTATGTGAATATCTCACAAGAGTCCCAGCTGCTCCCATCTGGAACCAGTGAGACTCGGCATCCCCAACTGGGGTATGTTGGGGGCTGAATGTAATGGGGAAGGGAAGGAGATGAGGTAGAGGAAGCTGGGAAGTACTGTTGTACCAAATACGGCTAAATCCATTTCATGTAACGTTTCAATTCTGAATGGTAGTCTTACACCAGGGCGAGAGTATCTTCCACTCTGGAACGTGTCGCAAATATACTAAGTTACCTACCTACATATTTTTTAAATGAATTAATTGTGAAATAACACAAATTAATCAAATAAAATTTATTCGCGCAAGCCGGGATTCGATCCCACGACCTTCGGTTTGCGAGTCAAGAGCCTTACCCCTCGACCACGAAGGTGCGTGCTTGCGATTCGTTTAATATTGAATAAAAAGGCGGATGAGTTAGTACACATATAGAAGGAAAGACACCGAAAAGAGTTTATTATGAGACGAGGATAAGGTTACAAAATATCTATCAGCGTTTTGTCTATATATATATATATATATATATATATATATATATAACGTATGATAGTATACAGAGTGGTATATACTTTTACTATCACACTGGTGATAGACCACTATTCAGAATGCAAATGTTGCTTGAAATGGATTTAGCCGTGTTTTGTGACCAGATCTGAACAGGCACATATATCACCTCCTTCCTCTTTCCCATCTTCTTCAACCCACAACCTTAAGCCTCACAACATACCTCAATTGGAGATGCCGTAGTCTTACTGCCTCCAGACGGTTGGGAGACGTTGGGACGCGTGCGGTACTCACATAAAAAAATTACGAGTGTGCAGTTCACACGCGGTAGAAGCGAAACCTTTAGAACACTAAAGTAGACAATAGTGGAGAGGCTACGAAGCACCGCACAAAGATGAGACCGATTATTCTATCCCATTCTTTCGCAGGCTAAATCCTATAGGTGTATGTGTTTGTCTCTTTTTAGTGCCGCTTTTTCTTTTCATCGAGTTTCAAATTTCAATGGTGCTAAAGAAATTTTCACTTCAATAATAAGGTGGTCGACATCTCCTGGTGGAAAGGAAGCTCGACTGGCAGTTGAACGAGTCGAGTTCGATCACCGCAAGAGCAAAAAATTGTAATAGGTGGCACGCAAGCTGTTTGAAAACTGAATGCGGGACGGGGAAGGTGGAAGGGGAACGCGGGTGGGGTGGGTAGGGGATGCGGGAGGAGAACGGCGACACACGGGAAAAGACATGCAGGGAGAAACAATTTGTTTCTTTGAATATGGCATTGCAACGCATGCCGGGAACCAGCTAGTTTCTATTATCACTTGCTCCACGATACAAGTTCTGTACTAAGAATATTACCCAAACATCAACAATAGTTGTAGATAGATAGGTATATAATATTGCGTTGATAATGCAGTTTAACATTAAAATAGAGAGATGACAATGGAATGACAACATATAAATAGATTTACGTGTTACATTGAGCGCTGACCGTTAGTGCATGTATTGCGTCGAGAAAAAAATATGATAATCCAAATACCTAACAGAACTTACAGAACAGCACATTTTCTACATTAAAGTTGATTAGCACTGATCATATTTGTTAATTTGACATATATATTATTAATTTGAACAATGATTGTACACGTAAATCATTGTACACCGCTTACAAATGATGTTCTAAGTGTCAAATAATGACTGAAGCAGGAATTTTAAAATAATGATAAAACTGGTTTTATATAGGTAATAGACCTATCGTGGAACTGAAGATGTTATGTTGCACTTTACAGGATATCGAAGTTGGTTCTTAGTTCATAGAGCACTTCTATTTTTTTACCATGTCTTGGTTTGGTTTTCATTTCTACCCTCATGGTTTTTTCAAAAAACCATGTCTTTAACGACATGGTTTTTTAGCGGTCACCAAAAATATGTACCTAAATGAAAGTTTTTATCAGCGAAATCCCGAATTCACGAATATAGTTCTTGAAATACATTAAGCTTCAAACGAAAGGAAAATTATTAAATGATTGTTTTTAATAAAGCATCATAGATTTTTAAGTTAGGTGTCGTTAATTTCTTATTTTTGTTCTCAATAAAAATCTTGCGAAAAACATGTTTTTTTTACATTGTTTTTTATCCTTCAAAACATGATAGAACGTGATTTTTCATCCCTGAAACATGATTTTTCATTTTTGGGAAATGGCAACATTGACTTCTATATTAGATTATTTGACTTATCTTACTAATATTATAAATGCGAAAGTTTGTATGGATGGTTGGTTGGTAGGTTGGATGGTCCTTACTCTTTCACGCAATAAATATCGAATGGAATTTAAAAATTCTTTCACTAATCGAAAGCTACATTATTTGCGAGTAACAACGGCTTTATATATTGGTAAGCTCTGGCGTTATGAATGAGCTGTGGCGTTATATCATTATGTATCATACGTTTTCTGTCCCTAACAAAATCGAGTTATTGCAAACGTCAAACAAATTGTTACCTTGGAAACAATGTTTTTTTTTAATTTTAGGCTTAAAAAGAGTGCTTTTTTGTAATTAAAAAGAGTACTTTTAGGGCGTCGTAGTTAATATCTACATATCTCTAAAAATGTTTATTCTCCGAACAAAAAGTATAACGTTGCTATAAAGCATAGCGTTTGAAGTGGACTGTCATTTTCTTATTTTTTTAGGTTACTCTGGATTCAAATATGAATAAAATATTAATAAAGGGAGTAGGTATTTAAAATAAATTTCTATTTCTATAATTTAAATATTTTCAAAAATAGAATTTTTATTTGCGAAATGTCATTCTCAAATTTTGAAATTTTCTATTAAAAAATAATTATTTTCTATTAGAAAAAATAGCAAGAACAATAACAATTATGCCAATAATTATGCCAGTAATTTCCCACTAATACTATGCGAGCGAAGCCGTGGGTAAAAGCTAGTTTATAATATTTTGGGCACTTCCATACTTAATTCCGGTATTCAATTATTTATAACGAGCTGGTTCACTAATGGAAAGCCGCAAGTCGATATTATTTTTCCGTGTAACGAGCATTTTAAAATACGAATTGATAAGGCCCAATTTAAGTTCAATGCAAATAGTTATGAAAATCCACCATTTAAGAAAATGTCAACACCAGAAAACAACACTGCCGTTAAAGCAAAAAAAAAAACTTAATTTTCAAATTATTACAAGAGTCCAAAAAGGATAATAAATTATATTGTCAGGTTATACGAAACATCGGAACGTTTGTCTTTCCTTTTTAATAAAACAAATTAATGTAAGCATGTAAATAATATAATATCATTCCTCCAAAGGTTCTACCACAAAGTTCACAGTTCACAAGTAAAAATGTTTGTAGGCAGTGTTGGTTACTGGTTATAAAAGTTCAAATGACAAAGATTAGTACCTACCGCGGTAAAAATGACTCTAGTCTGCGGCAGATATTGTACTCTATACAAATAAGTAAATAGTTCAAACATAACACAATGACCACGGGTGCATTATGCTAAATAGTAGGTATAATATTATGACAATTTATAATAACTATAATATGATAGTGCGTCAAGAAACTTAAGTGAAGATGAAGGGCGGTGTTCAAATGGCAACATCAATTTGGGAAGCGTGTGTGAGTACCTCCACCCTAGAACCATTTATTCAACAACCAACACCCCAAGTGGTTCGCTACGTTTGGTAACTTAGCAGGGGTACTTGGCTTCACATTCACATCACATTACTTAGATGGATTTTGAGCACGCTGAGGACTATTATGAATGTTTAAAAAAATACCTAATAGTACCGAAGATATAAGCCGTCAAAATGTTGGTATTAAAATGTGGTAAATACAAAACAGTAAATGGAAAACGTTGCTTGTGTATCGTGATGGAGGACTTGGCCAGCGGAGCGATGCGATGCCAACTCAGCCACTGACCGGTATATAATGAATTGCCATGGATTGTTTTTTTCATATATATATAATAAACAAGTGACGAAACGACAAACTAGAATAATATTAAGATTCAATGTATCTTAATAATGTCATTATTTATTTTGCCAAACAAATATGATATTTTGTTTTGAAAAGTTTTAATTTTCAATGTACATTTGTTACTTAAATTTTAAATTTTCTGCGAACGGTTTCGACACATCCGTGTCATTCACGAGCAAACGTTTTAAGTTTGCTCGTGAATGACACGGATGTGTAGAAACCGGTCGCAGAAAATTTTAAATTTAAGTAACAAAAGTAGGTACATTGAAAATTAAAACTCTTCAAAACAAAATGTCTAGAAATTATTACATAGTTAATGCCCAAGAAATACAAATATAATATATTTTACTACGCTAGAAGCATTTTTAAGGTTCAAAAAGACAGGCAGATGCGGTGAGTTAGGTACTATCAAATCCACGGTGGACGTCTTGGCATACTGGGGGTTAAATGTGTGGGGTTAGTGATTTCGAAAAGGGGGTGGGGGCGGAAAATGGGAGCTGTAAGACCACGATTTACTTGACTGCTTTGCAAACGCAAAATACAAATGATTTGCAAATATGCATAATCGAAAATAAAACCGCAAGTTTAGCGTGGCTGTACCGACATGCTCTAGATAGAATTGTGCATGCTCCTTAACCTAACATGACCCAGCAAAACCAAAACTTTTTTATTTGGGAAATAATTTCAGGAATTATTATTTAATATAGATACATAAGTGTACAGTGGTGTTATATAAATTACATATCGGTACAGAAATTATTTAAAATTGCAATCTCACCAAAGAAGAAGCTAGTTCTTGTGCTTTATGAGCGAGTTACACTAATTATAACAGAAATAGATTAACATTATGCAATAGGTAAGTATATTATAGGAACAATTGAAACTTCTGGATCATCTATATGTGTAGGTGTACATACATAGGATACGGTTACATACTAAAATATTTAGCACTAAAGATAGATTGTTTAGTGGTAGTAGATAGGTATCCTTTTAAGTCAAAGACCTCTCGAAACATCACCTTACCGCAGTGAGAGAGATAGATTCATATGTCCGTCACTCCTGCACTTACTGACCCCCAGATTCCTACTAACCCCTCATTCCTTTTTCCTTTCTGAACTTCCTCTTTTTCCTTTTCTAAAAATACCCTCCACACAGCTTCCCCAAAGATGAGATAGTGCCTGAGTGGATTTTTTTCCTTAGTGTGAGAAAGCGTGAGAAGCTGGCTACGCGACAAAGCTATCAGTGGTATGTCCTTTAATTCAGATTCGACGATTGAAGTAAATAGCGTAAGCATGTCTGGGTTATTTTTTAAAGCACTGTTCACCTACCCACTCCCCTCTCAAATTGACCAGAGAACGTTGGCGTCACTTCGGGTAGGAGAGGAAGGGTGCCAACCACCCTACTGGCCCCACCCACCAGTCCTCCCCTTCGGGTTCACTCAACAGAGAGACGCGCCCTTCAAACCAAGGAGAATGTACCAAAGACCGGGGACGTAGGAAGATATTATAATAAAAAAGAACATAACTACATTGATGGTAAGGCTGAACAATTCTGTCGGATCCAGGATAAAGAGACGAGCTAAATGTACGTTTATATGCTTAAAGGATGTGTGGGATTGAACTGTCTCGACACACGTATATCCTAAATATACTTTATATAAATAAATAAATAAAATAAAATAAAAAAAACTAACATCCCCACACTCTAGAATAAATAATTAATTTATTGAAAATCTGCTTTTGAGATAACTGTAAACCTATCTTTTTTCATCACTTTTCAAGACATTATTTCATCTTTCAAGTGTTTTTCGGGGTCTTGGCGGCGGATGCGTCTGCCCACCAGCTTCATGGCAGGCTAGATCTGGAGATACCTAATGGTTGAGGGAGTCTCTTTGATTTCTCCAACCGTACTCTCTCGGAACATAGCCTATCACCGCAGTGGGAGGGATGGATTAATACGTCCTTCACTCCTGGGCACACTGACCCCCAGATTCCTACCCACCCCTAATACCCGTTTCCTTCCCAGAACTTTCTCTCCTTCAGCATACCCAAATATGACATAGGCCCTGAGGGGAATTTTTTTCCTCAGGGCCTCCTGTGTGGAGCTAATGTAAAAAAAGAGCACAATACATCAACTTTTGTTGCTGTTAGTTAAATCTGCTTATCTTATCTTAAATATTTTCCCTCTTTTAAAAACGCCTTGAAATGTCAATATTGTAATGTATTTAAAATGAATAAATTGAATTGAATTGTGTGGCGGTCTATCCTTTTTTGCGAAGTTATCCTTAGTTAGTTTTTTGGGGAAAAGGGAGAGTTTACAAGTTACAACGGAGCTATCAGAAATTTGCTTTATGGTCTCAAGACTCAATGATAATATTTACGGACCGTGTGGTTTTCCGTTGAAAGTGAGTTTATAGTCGCGCAGTTTTCCTTATCTCTGGGGACCGCCTGAGCTATCAAACAGTAATGTGGTACATATCGCAATCATCATAGGAAAAGGCGCAGAGGTCGTTGCTGATACAAAGTACAAATTCTAATTCGTTACGTATGGTGAAAATGTATTTCAATGATAACGATACGAAACGTGTATCAATAGAATATTATGTGCAATATGTAGGTACACTATGTTGCAAAATGTACAAAATGTCGTTCAAAACCAATTCGAAAACTATGACTTTCTTTGCATTCGTAAAGTAGCACGTATCTTAAGCGTCGATGACACAGGGCGAGTTTACAAGCTACTATCTCGGAAATTCACTATCTGTTAGTAAACTCGCTCAGCGTCATCGTGTTACTTGCTAACTAGCAGATTGTTGACAATCCACGGAAAAAGTTGAAAGGTCCTCAACTTTACACGCTACAAGCCGACTCGTGATTGGTTTATTTGTGTTTCCAATATGGCTGCCAAAAACCAGCTGATTTCGACTGTCAACTGTCTGAAGGATTAGTTCACGTTATTTCCTCTATTGGCGCTAGCAGCTACGTGCGAGTCCAGTTTCCTACAAAAATGTCGCGAGCTACTGAGCGAGTGGACAGTTTTATGTGTCATCATGACAATCTCACTCGCCGATTCACCCGCTTTTAAATTTAGTAGATAGTAGCTTGTAAACTCGGCGTGTGTCATCAAGGCTTTACAGTCTGTTAAATAAAACAGTTGTGGACAACAATATAGGATACTGCGATCCCTATGACAAACCTACCTTTTTGGACTCTCATACCCTTAATTTAAATACATATACCTATCTGAGTGTATCATACTTGTATTGCCTATGATATGTCTTAATCACACTTTTCTTACTGAATTAAAATTACTCCAACCCTTACACATCGATCTGTCTCTTGACGAATCACATTTAGGAAGGTCAAATCCTTGTACTACCTGTACCGCACACCATTAAATGTTGCTTTTACTTTCCAAAATACACTCATTAGATATATATTATAAATTAATATTAAAATCTTTTTCAGGATTAAATAACGTGTGTTCACAATTATGTCCTCTGCGTGCGAACTCTGTCTAAATTTCTTTAAATAGACAATAAACAGTGAAAGTATGGTCGTGTATTCATTCATTTTTAAACAGCATCGCAATCATTGGCCACAATATTGTACACATATTTTCGTATCGGTGATCAATGAACCGGTGTATGCAATTTTTAGCCATAAGTTGTTTTGAATTGTTTGTCTAGCTTGTAGTTTTTCTAGATTTTGGAAATGTATTATAAGTTTGTACAGCGCCCTTGAGGTGATTTTTCACAACAACGGCGCTATATACATAAATCATTCAAATATTTTTTATTATTATTATGGTTATAAATGGCAACACCGAGATGGTTAAAAGGAAAAATAATGTAACTTTATAAAAGCACTAAGTGTAGTTCAAGTGAATGTTTTTCATATTAACAATATCAAACGGTGTCCAGAAATAATTAATGGTACTTCCTGAAAGGAGATGATTCTGAGGAAATTTATTTTGCACCTTATAGCTCCACACGTCCCTAAGGAAAAAAAATCCCTCAGGGCCTATGTCATCTTTGAGGATGCTGTGTCGAGGGTATTTTTAGGGAGAGGAAGGAGAGGAAGTTCTGGGAAGAAAAAAGGTATGAAGGCTGGTTAGGAATCTGGGGGTCAATGTGTCCAGGAGTGACGGACGTATGAATCTATTGCTCCCACTGCGGTGCGAGCCGATGGGTCGAGAGAATCCGGCTGGAGAGGTCTAGATTAGCTCTCCATCAACCAGTCTCTCCCGTCTATCCGGCCCGCCACGCAGTGGGTGGGCAAACGCATTCGCCGCCAAGATCTAGACAAACCTCACCCCATGAACCTGGGAACCCCTGCTAAGTCATCAAACGTAGTGAACCACTTAGGGTGACCTACGGCAGGGGTATTGGTTATACAATAAATTGTACCCAGGATGGCGGCGGTACCCATAACCGTCTCTCCTCACCTCTCGTTAAGTCAGGCACGTCTATTAACACCCTATAAATTCCGTACCAGGGGTATTGGTTATCCAATAAATTGTACCCAGGATGGCGGCGGTACCCATAACCGTCTCTCTTCATCTCTCGTTAAGTCAGGCACGTCTCTTAACACCCTATAAATTCCGTACAAATCCCTGAATAATACATATAATACTAGCTGACCCGGACACGCATTGCTGTGGCTAATGAAATACAACGCCATCTACTAAATGGTTACCCAACCTAGATAACTGAGTGTTGTGTAGATAAATAACTCACACCGCCATCATGAAGAAACTCATGGAACTTACAAATAATTACAAAGCATTGTCCTATAACAAAAAATTAATTAATATTTAATTCGCAAAAATATTCAAAAATATTTAGGTCAAGAGTCGAGATGAAAAACTATCCTATATTTTAAGTTACCAAGTTACACACAGTAAGCCAAATTACACACAGTAAGCCAAATTACACACAGTAAGCCAAATTACACACAGTAAGCCAAATTACACACAGTAAGCCAAATTACACACAGTAAGCCAAATTACACACAGTAAGCCAAATTACACACAGTAAGCCAAATTTCATAAAAATCGTTTAAGTAGTTTCGTAGTTTATCTCGAACAAACATCGTGACGCGAGATTTTTATATATAAAGATTATCATAGCTATTTTCCAAAAAAACTTCAACAGCACATAAAAGGTCAAAATATGCATGCGAATAAAATGGGTCACACATTCTAATATCGGCCCAATTCCACTCATAAAATTCATGGAACTAAAAATGATCACAATAATAGGATTAAAAAGGCGCATTTTCCGCTTGAAGAAACTACTAATTTAATATCAACGGAGCACGAAATTCAAGAAAGATTTTATTTAAACAAAGTCAAGATTTAAGAGGTCCGTGTCCAAAAGATGACTAACTGCGAACTGCGCGGAGGCAGAAGGGGAGAAGGGTGGGATGTGGAGTCTTATGGCAGAGAGGGTGTGTGTGGTTCTACAGAGTACCTACTACAACTGGTCACAGTTACAACCGGCTACATCAGCTACTGGGATGTTTTGCCCAAATATAAGATTTCCCCGGAATATCCCCAGATATAGGGAATCGCCAATAGTGTTGCAATAGTGTGTTGACATTCAATCGATATTCGATTAGGTATTAACACAAGGGAAAGTTAATAACATTTTTTTTAATATAACTATTATTATAACATTATCAAATAATATGTACATTTTTTAATGTATCAAATAAAAAAAATGGCTTGATTTTATACCCAACCTAAAAAAATATTAAGACAAGAATATGTCGACGGGCCGGTATATCAGTATATTTTAGTAATGGCATCACTAGGCATACCTAGCCGGGGTTCCTACTAGATAGTAACCTGATATAAGTAAATCTCTCTCATGGCGAGCATAAAACCTAATGCATGGCGGTCCGGATCGGTAGAGACTGGTTGAGGGAGACCTAACCTAGACCTCTCTAGAAGAACTCTCGACTCATTGCCTTGGACCACGTTGGGAGGGATGGATTAATATATAATAATAATAATATTTGGACGATTTATATAGCGCCGTTTTTGTGAATAATCACCTCAAGGGCGCCGTACAAACTTACCATACCTGCCTAAAATCTAGAAAAACTACAAGCTAGACAAACAATTAAAAAACAACTTATGGCTAAAAATTACATACACCGGTTCTTTGATCACCGATACGAAAATATATGTACAATGTTTTGACCAATGAACGCGATGCTGACCTGGGAGGTCACTTGAAATTAACACTGTTTATTGTCTATTTTGAGAAATTTAGATAGAATTCGCACGCAGAGGACATAATTGTGAGCACATGTTATTTAATCCTGAAAAATATTTTAATATTAATATATTCTTTAATTAGTGCATTTTGGAAAGTAAAAGCAATATTTAATGGGGGGCGGTGCAGTAGTACAAGGATTTGATCTTCCTAGAGACAGATTGATGCGTAAGGATTCGAGTAATTCCAATTCAGTAAGAAAAAGGTGATTAAGAGATATCATAGGCAATACAAGTATGATACTCTCAGATTCGTATATTTAAATTAAGGGTATGAGAGCCTAAAAAGGTAGGTTTTTAGTTTGGACCTAAACTCTGGGGCTTGTTATGCATCTTAATTCTGAAGGTAGTCTATTCCAAGCCTTAGGCTCCAAACTTAGTATTTGGCTTATATACGTCATTCCTGGACACATTGACCCCAATTCCTTCTCAACCCTCATACCTTTTTCCTTCCCAGAACTTCCTCTCTTTCTAAAAAAAACCCTCCACACAGCATCCCCAAATATCTTATTTCAGATCTGCGTTATTTATTTATGAAGATAACAGTTAATACAAAACACAATCGTGGCGATTTAGAAGTCAATCGTGCAAAGATTTTTAGGAATCAGTTTTTTTTTTTTTAAAAAATCAATATATTTTTTTCGGCGAATATCGTATTAATAAAATAAGTTTATTCTAAGTAAAGACTTTCATTTTTTTATATAAAAAATGAACGGTTTTTTTGTGATTTTCGCAAAAATTTAATAATCTACTGATTTTGGTAGGTCACTAATCTCTGGTGCAGTGCTATGAGGAAATTCCTTTAGTTCCATGCAAATATATCTCCTTCTTTAGTCGGTTCCTCATTGCAGAGGATCGTGACCCCTTCTCCAATTTCCATGATGGACAAGGCTCCTCTACTCCTCGCGGTCCAGAGTACCAGATACCAGTGATACTTGGTCACTGTCACACTGGCAACCTTCCTCTGCTGTCCACTTTGCAAGTGATCATGAATTTCTCAAGTTCAAGTCCTCAGTTTGGCGAGCAACGTGTCCAAAGTATCTAATATACGTTGTAGGCAGATAGTTGACAGCTTATTGTGGATGCCTAGCTCTTCCAGGATGAACACATTTGTGCCTCTGGCTTTTCCATGGAATCCTGAGCATTTTTCTCCGGCACCACACTTCGAGGTCGTCTATCCGTTTTCTGTCGCTGGCTCTAAATGTCCATGTTTTCAAAACGTAAATAAATATAGGGAAAATCAATGTCCGGACGAGTCTCATCTCGGTGGTCTTAGTTATGCCTCTGTCGCTCTATATCTTTTGCATTTTACTCGCGTCTTTTGTCGTGCAAATACTTCTTTCAATTTTTCTGTTTCTCAACCTCCTTCCTCACTTACAGACGAGCCTATGTATAAAGGATGTTAAGGGACATTCTTGGCTTATAAAAAAAAACGGCGAGTACAGAGTGATAAGGGATGTATTTGACTTACTTTAACCAGTGATTTCTGACGTTATTAGAAGTAAAAAAATGCAAATGAAATTTTGGTCTTCGGTGACATTTTTTTTGTTTATTTTTTCTACAAAGACATTAATAAAAATGTTAATGTTGGACAGTTGGAAGCGGAATAAGAGGTTGGGCGGTTACTCGGCTGAATGATCAGTGACGACATGAATAAGATGAATTAAAAAAAAAAAAGAAAAAAAGAGGTCGGCGAAAAAGTCACCGGAGACCAAAATTTCATTAACATTTTTTACTCCAAATTTTTTTTCATATTTTTTATATGAATATATGAAGAGTTCCAACTACTCCCGTCTAAAGCCAGTGCGACTATGGCATCCCCAATTGGGGTATGTTGTGAGGCTGGAGGTAGGGGGGAGGGGAAGGAGATAGGTAAAAGGAAGGTGGGGAAGTACCTGGCTATTCAGATCTGGTCACCAAACACGACCAATGCCATTTCAAGCAACGTTTCAATTCTGAATGGTGGTCTTATACTAGGGCGATACTGAGAGTATCTCCCACTCTGGAACGTGCCGCAAATATACTACATATTATTATATACAAATAAAAAAAAATTTTCACGCCGGGATTCGATCCCGAGACCTTCGGTGTGCGAGTCAAGAGCCTTACCGCTGGACTATGCCGGCCGCCAAGGTGTCAAATAATGTCAGGAATCACTGGTTAAAGTAAATCAAGTACGTCCCTTAAATATAAAGCTGTTCGCCGTTTCTAAGTCTATCTATGTATAAAAAAATATATAGGTAATGGAAAAGACTACGGCAGGATCGGCAGAATTTATTGAGGAGGAACTTTTTTCTCCCTTATTTAATCTCCGATTTAACTCCCACGAGCTGCCACTGATTTTCACCACAAATAAAATAATAAAAAAACTACCTCGATTTTGTAAAACGTTAATTTTATAATGAAATATTTTTTCCTTAGATTTAGTTTCCCAGAAAACAACATACCGACAGCCCGTCGTAGTCAGAGCGAGTCCTTCATACTGTGTTCGCGAAGGTGGGGCGGCGCGCGGTACCTACTGCCACCCAGTATCTGCCGCCTACCTATAGTAACTACCTATCTGCCACTAGTACCTCCTGATAGCTACCACCACCTCGGGGCGGGCCGGGCTGACCCATCCATCCCGGAGCCATCTGGGTCAAGTCATTCATTCACTATCTATACCTACCAACTACCTGCCGATAGTGATACCAGCCGATAACTCTGCAGGCGATAAGTACAAATGTTGGGATTAATAAATATGAAACAGAAATATTTCAAACTTATTACGCATTGATTTCATGTTCCATGACAAAACCAAACATTGAAGAAAAAAAATACCTAGCCAATCCAACACAATCTTAATCAACATAACCTAACTTTTTTAACGTGATCTTTTTTTGTGAATAGCGCACAAGGGTTCCAATCGCTCTCAACCGTCTGGAGCCAGTCAGACTATGACACCCTCAATTAGGGCGTAATGTGAAGCTGAAGGTAGTGGGAATGGGAAGGGGATGAGATAGAGGAAGGTGGGGATGCACTAGGCTATTCAGATCTGGTCACCAAACGCAGTTAACGTTGTTTCATTTCTATATGGTGGTCTGTCGCCAGGGCGATACTAAGAGTATCTTCCATTCCGGAACGTGCCGCTAATATACTAGGTAGGTAGCTATTTTTAAATCAAATAATTGTGAAACAAAATAAAATATTTAAATTAGGGTACGTGCTATTAGACCCATTATACACATAATTCAATTTGGAAGGCGGGAGTGGGTACCGCCGCCCCGAGAACCATTTATTGGATAACCTACGCTTGGTCGCCCAGCAGGGGTGCCCGGGTTCAAGGGAGATTTGTCTAGGCTTTGTCGCCAAATGCGTTTGCCCACCTACTGCGTGGCGGGCCGGATGGGGAGAGATTGGTTGAGGAAGACCTAATCTAGACCTCTCCTGCCGAACTCTCTCGACCTATCCACCTTGGAAGGGATAGATTCATACGTCCGTCACTCATCGACACATTTACCTCCAGATTCCTATCAACCCCTCACAGCTTTTCCCTTTCTAGAATCTCTTCTCCTTCCTTTCCCTAAAAAGACCCTCCACATGTCAATGAAATTGAAATAGGCCCCGAGGGATTTTTTTCCTATTCTATATAAAGTTTTCCCAGAAATAAAAAGGTTTTTTTTGGAGGCCGGTCTATACTTCGACGTATTTTAATATAAAATATTACAAACATCTTACGGTTATTCCATGACGCCCGATTTTGTTCAAATTTGGCTTAAAAATTTCAGTTTACTTGGAAACGAACTTAAATAAAAATAAAAATTATACCACTAATCGTTTCCAAATAATGTGACGTAGATTTAACATTTTCCCATCTATACTTCTGGTTTCCGGACACCGTGTAGTAAAGATAAGATGTAAGACGTCAACTATAGCTTGCCACCATTATTGATAGATGACCGCTCAGTCTGCTGTCTTAAATTCTTGGAAATAACGTTATTTATATTATTAATAATTATTACTTTCAATATAATCTGATGTCAACTCATCAATTTTGGAATGATAAACCTTGCTTATCAGAGAGGCTGTTACGTCATCATTTGCACAATGGTTGTTTTATTGTAGATGGTTCGTATTGAAGAAAGCAGTCGGTTTGCGAATTAAAACAGAAATCCATGATAAGCAATATAAGCTTGGTACTAATCGTAAAGATTCCTGCATTCGAATATGTCTTTATTGATAACTAAGTACTCGAGATGGTAAGAAATTAGAGATTTTTCCGTATAACAACACGATACAAAATCGTGGCAAAATTGCAGATTTAGACAGACTACAGATTATGAGAATTCTATCCCGTGTTATAAAACGTGTTTCACGCTAATACCGCGAAACTTCAGAGGTTGATTAAAATATTTATGCAACACATAGGGCATAAAAGTGTGTCACAAACTTTTTTTTACATTAGCTCCACACAGGAGGCCCTGAGGAAAATAATTTTTGCCTTTGTCATCTTTGAGGATGCTGTGTGAAGGGTCTTTTGAAGGAAAGTAAGAAGAGGAAGATCCGGGAAGGAAAAAAGTACGAGGGGTGGATAGGAATCTGTGGTTCAGTGTGTCCAGGAGTGACGGACGTATGAATCTATCCCTCCCAATCCGTCCCGCTGGAGAGATCAAAAACCTTCCTAAATCAGTCTCTCCCGATCCGGTTCGTCAAGCAGTAGGTAGATGATGCATCCGTTACCAAGATCTAGACAAACCTCACCCCTTAAACCCGGGCACCTCTGCTAAGTCATCAAAAGTAGAAGACCACTTGGGGTGATCTACGGTAGGGGTGTTGGTTTTATAATAAATTGTTCCCGGAGCAACTGTACCCATACCTGCCTCCCAAATTGAACTGCATTGTATAAACCACTTACCAACGTGTTTCAAAATAAATGGTTTCTTTAACAGGAAACAAAGTATACTGTTATTGAAAGTAAATATTATTTTTAGAAAGAAGAATTAATCTGGTTGAAGTTATCTTGGCGAAGTGAGACTTGGGACGGGAGGTAGGTCGCCCCAGTGAGTCACCTGCGCCTCTGTTGTGGCAAATTTGTCCCAGCGAGCTACCGCGACCCCACGGGCAACATTTATCCAACCGTCCCCAACATCCGCCCAAAGAACCTACAACTAACTTCCACTTGAGAACCAACCTACAACATCCACTAAACCAACTAAGAACATCCATCTAACCAACCAACGAACGGTTGAATTTGTCAGCCGTCTCTGGCCTGGAGCCCCAAAATATCTGAAAAAACCATCGAATCTGTGCAGAAACGTAGATTATCAGTGGTAGATTCTACTATCTTAACAAACGGATTGCAATCTTTATGGCATAGGCGACGCGTCGGGTGGGAATGCGGACCTTGTTCTACCGGTATTTCAACGGAAGATGCTCCGAGGAACTTGCGTCATTGATTCCCTCGGCATCGGTGCACAGTCAGGAAACACGCCAAATAAGCACCGAACATTTGCACATTGTTAAGTTCAACGGCTCGGCGTGAAACGATTTGCTGGCCTCTGCGTTTCCTCACTCCTACCACATGGATCTCTTCAAGACCGAGGTTCACTACTTCCTTGTCACAAAAAGGGGCCATCCATAATTACGTCACACCTTAAGGAGGGAGGGGGGAATGGAGACGTGTGACATTTTATGACAAGGGGTATGGAAGGGTCATCAGCTCTGTGACGTCACAGGTAAAGAAATTAGAACTTCTGTTTTTATTATTTTTAGTACGTCTAAAAATATTAATGTGACGTCACACTAGGGGGGAGGGGGTCTTACAATGTGACGATGTGTTAAAGGGACGGGGGGTCAAAAAATCAAGAAATTTGTGTGACGTAATTTATGGATATGCCCCAAAGACTCTCCACACATTGTCCATTGTCCCCAAAGAGGACATAGGCCCTGAGGGAAATTATTTACATCAAGTGGAGTTAATGTAAAAACAAAACAACAAAATCGACCTAACCAAACCACAACGTCCACCCAACCAAGCTACAACATCTATCAAATCAACCCATAATAACCTTCCAACAAATTCGCAACATCCGCCAAACCAACAACCAACAATCAACATTCACCCAACCAACTAACAACATAACCCATCCAACCCACAACATCCACCCAACCATCCGAGCCACCCCTATGAGGGTCCTCCAGGCAGCTAGATGCGAGGATGGCAGGGGTGGGAGGAGGCAGTGGAGAAAGAAGGGGGAGGGTTGGATTAGGGAGGGGTTGGCTGCTCGCTCGGGGAGCTGCGAGCGGATGATGAAATACCTTTCTGTTGTTCAAAATTGTGGCTTTTATCACCATCGAAATGATACGCACTTCAAAATACGAAGCGTCTCACAACACATTATTGAAATTAGAAGAGGAGGTACTTAACTATAACTTCTTACTAGGTAAGGTTGGTGTTAGGTAGTGGTGATCATTGTAATTTTTTTTTTAAATGGTGGTAAGCTGTGACGGATTCGAAATCTTTATTCAAGACTTAAAAATATCCAAAGTTGCAGGCCAGATTTGGGATTATTTTGGTAAATTGTAAAATCCTCATATATTTATAAACTTTAAGCAAATGTATGTGTACGCAGTACATACCACTGGAAAGTCTACTAGGTTGTACACTGTCAGTGTGTGTATTGCGTAGACACACGAGTATATATTTACTCAAATATTTATATATGGGGATAACATATTTTACCAAAATAATTTCAAATTTGGCGTGCTGTGGTTTTTCATTGGTGATTCGAAATAGACATTTTTTTGGATAATGAAGGCTTATTTATTCAAATTATTAAAATCCCTTAGGGCCTTTGCAGGAATAATATCGAACATCCAGTCGATTAGGAAGACATCTCCGAATAATTGAAATGTTATTTGTATATGCAGTTATATGTATAAATGTAGGTACTCTCTGTCTGGTACGATACTCAGATTACTCATAAAATCAACACAATCAATTACAGTGCAGAAAAACTTGTAGTGAATTAATGTTGATGTTGTCTGGGTCACTAGATGTTCCAAAATGTCATACTAATATGTACCGGACCGTCATGCAGTGATATTTTTTCTCTTTCGAGCAGGGTCGTCAAAATATTTGTAGAAAAATGAGTGCGTCTTTTACGACGTGCATTTTAAGAGGATTTTTTTTTCGGAAAAATTAAAAATAAATTAAATACTGTTATTTAAGAAATTTATAAAAAAAATGTTGAGTATTTTGAATGATCTATTCAATGTCATTTTATAATAAAATTTCATAATTATACGTCTACAAAAACAGGAGATATGATTTTTTTAAAAATCTTTTCGCTCTCCTGAACATTTAACATTTTGTCCTATACAGCAAAAAAATCTTTTCGCTCTCCTGAAAATTTAAAATTTTGTCCTTTACGGCAAAAAAAATCTTTTCGCTCTCCTGAACATTTAACATTTTGTCCTTTACAGCAAAAAAACATCTTTTCGCTCTCCTGAACATTTAACATTTTGTCCTTTACAGCAAAAAAACATCTTTTCGCTCTCCTGAACATTTAACATTTTGTCCTTAAGAGCAAAGATTTACTGCAATAACAGCATAAACTGCTCTTTCAACTTCCATAAAGCTTAGTCTCTCTACCTGGAAGGATCTAGCACCTAACTTAAGAACTATTGTGAAATATTTATACAAATAATAATTCCTTGTGAATAATATCAGTGGTGTTGAAATATGTGTATTTTATATTAGATGAAATTCTTCCGACAAATTGTCGCGGAACCCCTACTCAGGTTCGGCGGAACCCTGGTGTTCCGCGGAACACAGTTTGGGAAACCCTGCATAGATCATTGCTACGCAGGCCTGCCTGTGGACTGCGCGCTGTTTAGGTGTGTTTTAAGCTATGTCCGTGAGATTACTAAGAACCAAGTTCATTTAATGTAACGTATGTGTTTTCGTCTTCGTCCCGCGATAAAATAAAATACCTAGGTACTTCTAGCACAGCAGAGCACTGCTAGAGCATTAGAACCAACAAACACTGGACGCATTCCGCCAACGCAGAACCAACCGCTTATCAAGTCATAATATTATTTGATACGTTCACTGGTACTGGTGGTACCTTGTAACTAGTAACGCGCAAGAAGTTAGATGCGACAGTATATGGAGCAAAATTAGGTCGGAGACCTTGATCGGACTCCGGCCGCACACCAAACATCGACATCATACGTCATGGGAATGGTATAATAGGTACTACGAAATATTATGAGTAATTGCACGAAGATAAAGATGATTATGGATTTGAATTTCGCGTTGCGAATATATTTATGTTGGACAGATATAGACTCTGATAAGGGGCTTCTTTCGTAACAATGAGCTGTATCTTTTCAGGCGACAAATGTTACAGCTCTCAGCGGGAGTTGTCTGAGCGTCAAGACACCTTGCTTGTGTCGTGTATTGTGTGTGTAGTGTACCTACGCACAACAGTAACAACAGATCTACAGAACACAGGCCCCGAGGCGCTTTGTGCCAAATGTTAGGGATCGTCCATGACGAGTGCATGTGCAATAGTTGCTAGTAGCTAGTAGCGGGCACCCGGTAAAAGTGTGTTATCGGTCATGCCATGAGAAATGTCGGGTAGTCACAACCGTGCATAATAATGATTGTATTCGGCCAGCGTTGACTGCTGACTGCTGACTACTGCTGCTGACTGACCCTCGCACTTTGAGCTTGTCCCCTGGGAGCATGCAGTGCGCAGCCATTGTCCGCCTTAATTATCCAAAGTGTTGACATTGTTACTTGTTACTTCGCTGTGGGCTGTGACGTCCCGCGGCACGGAATGCTCTTCGCTGCGACAGCGATGGCTGCTCGCGGTTGGCCGAAGATTATGTATGACAAATAATGCGAGATAAAGCAACGAGCGTCAAGGTGGCCACAATTAGCGAGCGGCTGTTTATACGTTCATCGCTCATGGCAGATGCGCTCAATGGCTGGCTCTGGCTTGGATCGATAACGAGTGACTATAATACAGAAGATCTCTTCTCTAGTACCTACTTAACTACCAACTGCTCATCTTTAAAGGGAATAATATACGTGTGCAACCTTGCTGCACGCGTAATCTTCATTTTACAATAATCGAGTTGAAATATAAATGAATATGAATAATGTTATCGCGGACATAACGTCGGTTTATCACATACGCAGGAATGTATAGAATGGTTATCTTGGCCACAAATCGATTGCAGATAAGGTAGAGTAGAGTCAGCCCTCTTCAGTCCGTAGGAAGACCTACGACTGCCCCATCCTTGAGTCCCCCCTTACCACTCCCGCGCCGCGCGCAAATTCAACAACCAATAATAATTAAAAACAGAAATATGATAATTGCATGAAACACAACATGTTGCAGTTTTGTGATGTTAAAATGCAGATGTCCTCGCGATAAATGAATTTGTTAACGTTTTAAAAGTGTGTGTTGGAAGGATGTTTGCGGGGGTTTTCAGGCCGCTGTGACCGCGGCTTAGAATGTACACAGGAAGGAGGTGATAAGAGCGCAAGAATGGATGGAAATGTGACCGCTCCCTCGCGACTCGCGACTGGGCGTCGAGGTCCGGACCGTGGCGGCTGCAGAGCGGTGGCAGGCGGCACAAGAACCCAGAGGAGAGGTCGCCGGTCGCCGCTATAAATAGCTCGCAGACGGCGCACCGTCCCACACGCGGTCGCTGTTTACCAGAGTAATAAAATAACAATGTTTCGCTTACCAAAGAGATGCTCACGCCGAAGGAGCGGTTATCGATCGCCGCGCCGTGTTTGCTACACTACCGCCGCACAACTGCCGCTGTCGGGTTGCCGAGTCCGCAATCCACGGGCTCGCTGCTCGCTGACTTGCACACCGTTCGCGGTGCCGTGTTCACTCGCCGTCTGTTGTCGCCGCTGTCGGCCCTCCTCGCTGACTGTCGACTGTTGGCTCACGGCTCACCGTGGCTGAGGACTCGGGATGGGGCGCGGCCCCCCCGCTCCTCCCTTGCCGCCTTGCCGCTTCCCGCGCGCCCGCCTCGCCCCCACCCCCGCCCTACCCACCCCGGCCGGCATTTCCCGCCAAGGAGGACGCGACCACCGCCTGTTTTCTCTTCTGGAAAACTCATCAACTCTCGCCCCTTAATTATTGCTGTTATCAGGAACAATGGCGATACCTGTACATTATTACTACTGTACTAATTTCGGTTGTCAAGTACAATAATTGAACTATAGAACTTGGATTTTCATGGAACTGATTCTGGTAACAATTCAGACGAGCAAAAAAAATAGTACAAACCAAAACAATTTTATTTTAATTGATTAATTAATAATTCTACATCAATTTAAAATGAGTATTTCCTTTGCTTAAATTTTTGACATTTTGTAGATACTTTTTCAAGTTATAATGGTGTTTAGTCGAAAGGTAAACTTATAATAATTGTTATTTTTCTATAAAATTGACAATGTCCGTTTGAAAGGCTGAGTTCCTTTACAAATATTTTTTTATAAATTCTTTCAGCTAACAAATCCTACAATTATAATACACCTACCATGATTTTTTATTGGTAAGCGCTAGTTTTTACTATAAACTGTGATTACTTGATTACTGGATACAATATACAGGGTGTTAAGAAACGTACTTGATTTACGTTAACCAGTTATTCCTGACATTATTTGTAGTAAAAATGTAAATGAAATTTTGGTCTCCGAAAACATTTTCGTTTTTTTTTCTACAAAAACATAAAAATATTCAGATATTGGACAGTTGGGGTGGGGTAATAGGTTGGGCGGTTATTCGGCTGAGTGACCCGTGACGACATGCAGAAGTAAAATGTTTTTGTTTGATTTAGAAGAAGATAAATTTAAAGAAAAAAAGTCATCGGAGACCGAAATTTCATGTACATTTTTTACTCCAAATAATGTCAAGTACATCCCTTAACATTCTGTATATAATTATGGTTCGATGCCAACTCAGAATCAAGTCAACTCAACACCTCTTTGAAAAGTCATTAAAAGCTATGAAAAAAATAATTTTAAAATAACCGGAAACCCTAACCTAACTTAACCTATTTAACCATTTTTTAATATATTTTTATCATCACTCTTAATGACCTTTCTGAGGTCGTTCTGAGTTGGTTTCATTCTGAGTTGGCCAGTCACCATAATTATATATAGAGTCCATATTATGGACGGGTTGGTTCCAAATTTTCAAAGATAAAATTCAGGTTAGTTGAAAATTTTATTCATGTTCTGTTATTATTTCATCGTGGGCCGGTTGTTTCACAGCACTTGGATAAAAACAGAACTTGAATAGAATTTTCACAGATCTTGGATTTAACTTTGAAATTTGATGAATTGTTCAAATTCTGTGAACCAACCCGTTCAAATTCTGTGGAACAACATTTCTATATTATTTGCTCTAAAAATATACATTTTATCTAGTATTCAGAGTTTATAGTAATAACTAGCGTAGACCCGTGAAAAATAACGGACTATTATAATTGTAGGATTTAGTTTCGAATTAAATTAGATGAATTTAAATTAAAAAGTAATTATTTAAATTTACATTTATTAATACTAATAAATATCTGTTGGAGGTTATTCGGAAAATCACAGAAGGTACCTATATGATATTAAATTACATGAATTCCTAACATAGCACTATTTAAAAACACGTATTTTCAACCATTCGTTCTATCCTTTTCCATTTTATTTCATATCATTAAGGTGATGCACTACAAATTCATGAAAATCAAATGCATTTGGTTAGAAAATTAGATCACATAGAAATATTTTAGATGCTTTAATTAAATACCGAAAGTAAAACACATATATGACTTCAAGAAAGTATAAGGCGTATAAAACTGTTTTAATGTTCAAAATCTCTTACTTACAAATCCCTGTTAGGTTATGGTTTTATTTTTTAACGTGGAAAATTAAATTCTTTAAAACAGGATCGAAAAACATTAAAACATTTGATCCCTAAATAAAATAAAATACGCATTTTTTTCGAATGTATATAATAATTATAGAAACTGTTTTAAAGTTCAAAATATCCTACTTGCGAACGCCTTTTCGGGTATAATTTTATTGTATAATGTGTAAAAATAAATTCTTTACAAAATTATTTACATTTATAAACATTTAAATATTTGTGCTTTCGCAAAATAACATAAAATACGCCTTTTGGTGATGTTTTTTTCGTGAAAAAATCAAAACAGGCGGCAGAATTCAAACCTTATCGTCATCTACATTAGGAGTGTTATTATAAGCGGCCTGATCCCGAATTTTACACGACGTGGTGCATCACCATTCACCATAGATTCATATTATTATGTGACGTAATTAAAGTTATAGATTATATTTCTGCAAATTATTTTTACGTTTAGAATTTATTTTTGTGAACATAGAGGCATCGATAAAATCTCAGTAGGTTTCTGAAATAGGAAGTGGGGTCTGTCCCCACCGTCCCCCTGAGAAAAACCGCCACTGGTGAAAGTGATAGGGTGGAGATTAAATTTATAAATAATAGCGAGTTCCCGGCATGCGTTGCAATGCCACTTACTAAAAGAAATTGAAATTGTTTCTCCCTGCGTGTCTTTTCCCATTCGTTCGCTTTCTCTCCCGCGTCACCTTCCCTTTTACACGATCCCACTCCGCCCTCCCTCTTCCCTCTCCCTCTTCCTCCGTCCCGCAAACTCCCCTCCCGTGTTCCACTCACCCCTCCCGCGTTACCATCCCCACTCCCACAATTGCGCACATCAAATCCCCAAAGTTTCATCACAATCGGATGAATGGTAAGCAACTCATAATTTCATGACGCTAGAACTCACTTTTGTATTCCTACCTATAGAAACCATCGCGGGCATGCGCATATTAAATCCCAAAAGTTTCATCGCAATCGGATGAAAGGTTTAGAAATGCATAGACAACTCACATACACAGACAGAATCAAGCATATTTTGATTTTTTATATATATAGAAGTTGTATAGCGTCCATGAGGTGATTTTATCATACAAACGGCGCTATAGAAATGATCCAAATAGTATTATTATCATCAAAATAATACATATTATAATGGCTAAAAGTGTGAAGGGCGGACGGAAGGGTGGTATCTACTTTAAAATAAAAATAAAAATTGTGTGCAGTTCGCACGTGGTAAAAGTGAAACCTTCAGAAAACTAAAATAGATAAGAGTGGGGAGGCTACGAATCATCGCACAAAGAGGAGGCTGATTATTCTATCTCATTCTCTCGCAGGTTAAATCCTATAGATGCATGTATATGTCTCTTTTTAGTGTCGCTTTTTCGTTTCATCGAGTTTCAAATTACAACGGTGCTAAAGAAGTTTTCACTTCAAAAATAAAGCCTATAACTCACAAAGCCTATGTTTCACAGAATTTGAACAATACATAAATTATCATACTAAACACTAAGGACGGGTTGTTTCACAGATTTTGAACTAATCATAAAATTTTGAAGGTGAAGTGTGAAGGTTTTATTCATGTTCTCTCATTATCCACGTACTATGAAACAATCAGCCGAATTTTAACTGTGAAATTTGATGAATTGTTAAAATAAAATGAATCAAACCGTCCTTAACATAACAAGATGTGTTTTTAATTTATTATCTAGGAACATTTACAGGTTAATAACATTTACTGGTTATTAACATGTACACTGTACAGGTCAATAACATTTCATACATGAAAAAATTATAATAATTAGGTTATAAGCCAATACCTATTTTTCACGCAGGGCAAAAATATAATTTTTTTTCTAATCATTATAGTGTAGATACTAGAAAACAAAATAAACGTACCACACAAAAAAATCAAGTAGCATACGATCAGTCTGCCAGTTTTGCAGCAAGGAGAAAAATAAAGAAAAGAAAAAAAGAAAATGAATGCGACAGACGTAAATACGAAAAAAATTTTAACCACTGGAGCTATTACGCGAAATAAATAAAATTGCTTCGATTGCTCGAGATTTCCCAGAAGGTCGTATTTAAAAATGTTCGCAAACATTAAAAAAATCGTACCTTCGAATTTTAACATGGAGACTTAAAAAATTATTATAGTGCTATATAGCCAATGAATTTACCTGTATTTTACCGTTTATCTCATATTTGTAAGATTTATAAAAAAAATATATACAAAAATCGTTTATGATTGCGCGATTCCTGCGTGTTTTTTTACTTGAAACTTCCGTAAGGGATACTTATTCGAGTCAACATAGAATATTTTTGATTTCTGTATGTTGTCTGTGGTATACTTGATAATTAAACGTGCATATCTATGGAAAAATTACTTAATTTTAGTCGTTAACAGCTGATCAAAAATTATTTTAAAAAGTATATTTTTAACATCGTTCTAAAATCGACTGCGAAATTAGGATTTGCGACATATATGGTCATAATAGATAAAGCATTTCAATAACTTCGTACCCTGATGATGCTTGAAAGCTTGAGTAAAGCGAAAAAGCATTAATTTGTACCCTGATGATGCTTGAGTAAAGCGAAACCGGTCGGTTCAAAAAATTAATAAAACTCGTGGTTTTAAACAAAACAGTATTTTATTTTATTAAATATGTCAAACCACAAAGTGATTGCTTTCTACAATAATATCAATAACTTCGTTTTAAAATAAATGGTTGGCCAAGGAAATGTTTTACATAATTACAATAACTGTTTTACGAATAGTAGGAAAATAAGGTCCATTCGCAGAAAAATAAAAGTGGTCCATTTTTTTTACCAGCATCGCTCCATTGGTTTTAAAAGTTTAATTATTATAAGACTCTATTAAAGAAATATTTAATATATCCTAAATGAAAAGGGAGTAGTCAGTACCCATTGTGGGATTTGTTTGTTTATTTTTCAGACTACAAACTTTTTTCTTACAGAAAATCATATTTAAGAACTTCTATGTATGTATAGGTGACCACAGTGGCGGCGTAGGGTAGATTGGCATCCGGGGCGGTTTTGCATTGAGCACCCCTACTTAAAATAAAACACCAAATAATAAACACGCTTTATTTTACTAAAATATTCGATCACATTATCAAAATTGATATATCCCTGTCTCTTTCAATTAAAATCGAAATTTTGGTTAGTCGCGCTTGGCTCATTGTGGACCTTACGTAAGATTTTATTAATTTTAAGCCACCGAAACACAAATTGTTAAAAAAAAATCTAAGACAGCGCTAAACTTGGAACCGACTCAGAATAGTTGCATTTTATAATGAATCTGAGAAGCTCCAATGTGGTCCATCAAATCGCTTCTTGGGCAGAAATGTTGGTGGCTTCCAAATGGCGCCTCAATTATAAAATCTCCAATACGACGTCCTCTGATGAAAATTCATCGTAATTTTTTAACAGATTTGGAACCATTCCACGAAGATCTTCTTCTGGTAATGTTACCAACGTTTTAGGCTGAATAACACTATATGTAACCAAAATAAAACCCATTGCCCTGTAACGATGATCTAGATCAGTAATTCTTAACCTGAGTTCGATCGAACCCCAGGGGTTCGGTGAGCCAGTCTCAGGGGTTAGTGGAAGGCAAGACACACCCTGAAAAAAATTACGAAGAATATTGTCACTATCCCATCCCGCCCCATGCTATAGCGCCTCTTTACCCTTTCCGCCCGCGCAGTGAGCGGCGCAGTTGACAGTAGGTAAGTACTATTTATTATTATTCACCCGAGTGGCACTATGGACATTTTGCACTCGATGTTACAAGCGGTAGAAGCTCAGACGAAACGCAACGTGAATTCTTTCTTTTAGGGAATTAGAAATTATATTCGAAAAATAATGAAAATATAGTTGCGATGCGTTTCAAAATATGATATTAGTATGTTATTGGCTAGGCACAAGAGTAGGTAGTTATTAATTGATATGTCTTTATAGAGGGAGATTTTGTGCGCATTCTTTGGTTGTACGAGTGAGTTATCGTTGTCACCCCCTTGGTTCTTGGCACCCGGGGCGGACCGCCCCCTCAGCCCCCCCCCTTACGCCGCCACTGGGTGACCAAATGTAGAAATAACGATGTATTTGAATATTTCTATTTTTGAAACTGATAATTGGTGGTGGAAGTCCATTATAATAGATTATAATAAAACAAATAAAATACTTTATTCAACTTAGTATTTGTGTATGATACTAATAAAGATGTATTTGAAACTTCTATGCATAAACAGGCTACCAAATGATGAAATAACAACACTTGTTGTGTAATCTGAACAGAACAATGATAAAATAGAACCTAACAGAGAGGCATGGAACTGGCAGAGAGGATGAAAGCAGACTGAATGCTGTTGAAATGAGATCCCTGAGGCGTATGTGCAGTACCGGATTATCCCTAAGGCAGAGTAGGCAACTGCCTAGGGGCCCCGCATCGGCTAGGGGCCCCGCGGCCCTAGAAAAAATAACTTGCGTCAATGGTTCGACTCACAATAAGTGAGCAACTCCGGCACCCATTTTGGAAAAAGTCAGCTTTCAAGATGTTTTAAATATTTTATTTTTTTATTACGAACATTTATAGGTTAATAACATTACATGCATTAAAGAAAACAACAAATTATAATAATTTGGGTTATGCATACTTGGAGCAGGTGGATGAGTTTGTTTATTTGGGAAGAATGTTTACGAGAGATGGGAATGCTGAAAGAGATATTGAAAGAAGGGTGAATGCAGGTAACTCTATTAATGGAGGACTGAACGCCGTTGGCACCAACAAAAAACTGTCCAAAGACGCGAAACTAACCGTCCATAATGGAGTACTGGTACCTACCCTGATGTATGGCAGTGAGGCATGGAACTGGCAGAGGAAGGATGAAAGTAGACTGAATGCTGTAGAAATGAGATCCCTGAGGCGTATGTGTGGTAAAACCATGTATGATCGTGTGAGAAACGCGGAGATCCGCAAAGAATGCAAGGCTGATGTAAGCGTAATGAGTAAGATCAAGAAAGGAACGCTCCGATGGTTCGGGCATGTAGAGAGAATGAACGAGGAAAGGAGTGTAAGGAGAATATATGACGCAAATGTGAATGGTAGAAGAAGTCGGGGACGCCCGAGAAAGACATGGCACGACCAAGTGAATCAGATACTTGAGTCGGGCCATGTCAGGAGTCAGAATAATAGAAGAGCATGTATGAGACGGTGTATGAATGTGAACGAGGCAAGGAGTGTGTGCCAAGACCGAGTTGTTTGGCGGTCCGTCCTCTCTGCCTACCCCTGCGGGGAAACGGCGTGATGGTTAGTTAGTTAGTTAGTTTAGGTTATAACCCAATAACTGTTTACACCACGCACAAATAATAAATAAAAATAATTAAAACAAATATTTAAACATGGTTGTATTTTACTTTACTTTCCTTCGTATCAATGGGGATATGATTATAGGTGCCATGTGTGGTTTATATTGGCAATTGTTTTGTTTTTTTTTTGCTTTTATTTCTAATGTTTAAAATATAAATGTTGTACAAGCTTTAGTGTGCACTACCTATCTTCTTGCTAAAATTCTTTGTTTCTCTTCATACCAAGGTTGTCTGGAAAAGATCATTTTAGTGATATAAGACCGCTCATTGTACCTACTATTGTATTCGTTTCATTTTTTTATTGAAGGGGGGTGAAGGCATACCTTCGAAATATAGTAAAAAAAAAACAGATTAATTATGAATAAAATTACGTTGTGGTAGAAAAAAAAAAGTTTGGAAGTTAGAAAAGGGTAAAGTGCAGTGGCGGATTAAGCCCGTCAGAGGCCCGGGGCGGAAAAGCTGAATGACCCCCTCCCCCCCCCCTAGTTTAAGAAGTTGATGTAATTTTACAAGCTTATTCTTCAATTCATACGGGCCTCTGACTCTGGGGGGGCTCCAAACGCCTTCCTTTGATCAAATCCTAAACAAGCCTTTGAGGCACCAGGCCTCCGTAAAATTGACGGAGATACCTACAGCATTTTATATGGAACCATTTAAAACAGTTTGTATGTTGAATTAACGTTTAGCAAAACTTTGAACGCGTTTTTCTCGAAACTGCTTTTTTCAACACGGTTGACAACATATTAGATAAACTATACATCCGATTTGCATGCACTAAGTCTTAAACTGTTAGTAAATCCAGTCAGTATGGCACCACTTAGAGATTTTTTTATAAAGGGCCCCCTTCTTTTTATAAACAATGAAAATTTCCCATAAAAAATCGAAATTAAAATTCGTTGGTCCGCCATTTTTCCTTATTTTTAAACAAAATTCAGATTTTCTAACAGTTTAAGACTTGCAAATCGGATGTATAGAGGTTAAAAAATGTGTTAACAAAGTTTAGAGAAAAACACATTCAAAGTTTTGCTGAAGGATAATTCAACATACAAACTGGCCTAAAGAACCTACGGTTGTAGCGAAACCCGGTCGGCATATAGTATGTATAATAAAAATGGTGTTTAATAAGTTATTGTTTCACATAAAATGCTCTATCTCCGTCAATTTTTCGAATATCTTTAAAACATTAGGTGAGAGCATTTTTAACAAATGCATCTTTCAGAAAACGAAATAAAAAAATAAAATTACTAAATTTTATTTTTACAGAGTCCGCCTTAAGTGGGAATCACCAGACAAAACTGGAAATATGTCGTTTTTAAATCAAATTTTAGACGTATTGACTCTTTTTCACCACAAAATTATAAATTGATTTCGAAAGACTGTTCTTTTATCTAGTAAAGCTATGTTTTAAATTTTGAGAAAATATGTTTATTTTTCATTAAGGTTTTACCGTAGGGCGTTTGCAGATTTGTTAAATTTTCAAACAAAATTTTGTATTATACAATACCCATTTCAAATTATATAATCATGGAGTAAAATAAATCAATAAATTATCCGGGAAAGATAGGTATGTTTCAGAATTTTAATTTTAGTTTAAATAAAATCATTAAAAAAGGATCAGCGCATATATAAAAATAAATACATTTTTATTTTGCTTTGACATTATTGAAAAATTATAAATACATATGATCAAAAAATAATTAGAAAAATTACATAATTTGAATAGTTTTATCATCACGAGTTTGAGCATTTTTGATTTTAGGTATGTATCAAAGCAAATTTTGAATGAAATAATATCGACATTGAGCTATTATGTTATGGTATGGAGAATAATTAATCTTTCTCATCGGAATCACCCTGTACAGTTACAAGGGTACGATCGTAAGATCACCGTTCGACGAAATTTGTTTGTTAAGGATTTGATAAAGGGGACATGGAAGCGTTTGATGGCCCCCGAGGACCAGAGGCCCGGGGTAGGCCGCCCCTCCACCCCCCCCCCCCCCGTTAGTCCACCATTGTCCATTGGTAAAGGGGCACCGAGACGTGCATTGCCTAGGGGCCCCGACATGCTTAATCCGGCCCTGCGTATGTGTGTTAAAACCAAGTATGATCGTGTGAGAAATGTGGAGATCCGCAAAGAATGCAAGGCTGATTGATGTAAGCGTAATGAGTAAGATTAAGAAAGGGACCCTCAGGTGGTTTGGGCATGTAGAGCGAATGTGGCGCCCTCTGTTATTTTCAAAAAGAACCATTGAAATTTTCAATACAGCATACCCGCTGAAAATTTCAAAAAGAAAATTTACAAAACTTGTAAATTCTCAGTTTTCACAAAACTTTTATATAATTTCCAGACCCGTTTTCCGACCAATTTTCCGATCATTTTTTTTTTCCATTTTCCCGGATGAAAGTTTTCAGAAAAATAATTTTCTGTTACCATTTTTTTTTCCGCTATCACTGAACACCTCTCGGATGATAGTGAAATTGAACGATAGAGGAGAAGTATCAGTGTTTTGTCAAATATGATTGCCCGAAGATTCTTTCAATGCATTTTGCACTAGCCTGTATAGGTACGTGTGAAACATGGTGTCAATACCGAGTAAGCTCGATGGAACTTCGCCGGATCCAACATAATAATGCATGCAGAATCATATTTGGATACAGAAGGTAGGTATAGCAGGGCATCAACAATGTTTACGCAATTAGGACTCCATGGATTCGCCAGCTTGATGAGACACCGGGTCGCTGGAGTCAGGATGCGGCTAATGGCCTCCGACAACACGGTGGTGACCACAGTCTTCCAGCACCAAGCGCCACTCCTGAGTGAGCGTTGGGCCCGAGCTCACTCAAGACCACCCCCTGCATGATAATGGATTATTTATTGTTGTTATTATTAATTTTTTTTCTATTTATATTCTTGTTACTTTACTGTGTAAATATTATAAACATGTCTAACTATATGAGACGTGTGGGATTGCACTATCCTCTCCACATCCTGGAATAAAGAATTATTATTATCATAAATTTTCCAGCATGAAAATTCCAAACTTCTCATAATAAATTTAAAAATAAAAAGTGTCTTTAAAAAATTTCTAAACCTATTTTCCGACCAATTTCGTATTTCAAGATTCGTAATGAGCACCACAAAAAATATAAATGTGGAATAAAGCAGAAAACCACACAAGAATTTGTTTTAAAACATCCCTTCTTAGTTTCTAATGACTGGGTTGTAAAGAGCGTAATACACGAGCCCGATTTTCAGCCCGTTTCCAATTGGAGACAAAAGTCAACATTTTTCGCTTAACGCGATCGCTGTTTTCATCTCTATGTTTATACCTACGATTTCAGTAGGCATCACAACAAACAGTATGGTTCATGTGTTGTTTGCAGTGATGACAATTGAAATCCTAGATATGAAAATAGAGGTGAAAATAGCGATCGCGCAAATCGAAAAATGTTGACTTTTGTCTCCAATTGGAAACGGGCTGAAAATCGGGCTCGTGTATAACGGCCATATGGACGTTCCAGACTTCTTCTACCATTCATACAGTCATTTCTTCGTCAATCCGCTTTACTCTCACCGGGTTCATGACCTGGACATACTGAACCCTAGATTCCTACGTAACCCTCTTACCTTTTTCCTTCCTTTCCTTACATTCCTTAAAAATTTCCTACAAACAGCATCCCCAAAGATGACATAGGCCATGAGAGAAATTATTTTTCACAATTTTAAAACGGTCGTGCAAAGTTTTACAGATATCTACGTTTAAGAGCGTATAACCAGAGAATACCAGAAATATGTCATTTTTAAATCAGTGTTTAGACGTGTTGACTCTTTTCCACAAAAAATTATAAATTGGTTTCGAAAGATTGTGAACACCCATTTCAAATCATATAATCATGCAGTAAAATAAATCAATACATTTTCTGGTAAACGTATGTAACAGAATTTTAATTTTAGTTTAAATAAAACCACAAAAACATATATAAGTACATGTGTTTCTTGACGAAAATTGGTCCGTTTGTGTATTTACTTGCGCACTTACAGACTAATTAATATCTTTTAAAAAATTTTAATTTAAGATTTTTTTTACAATCTTATTTTGCTTAGACATTATTGAAAAATGATAAATACTTATGATCAAAAAATAATTACAAAAAGGACATCATTTTAATAGTTTTATCAACACGCCTTTGAGCATTTTTGGATGTAAGTATAAATTAAAGCAAATTTGGAATGAAATAAAATCGATATTGAGTTATAATTTTAAAAAGCTGGTACGGAGAGTAATAAATCTTTCTCATTGGAACCGCCCTGTACGATCGTAAGAACCTCTTTCGACGAAATGTGGATTTTCGGCCGCTGGATGGTTATACGCTCTTACGGCATCTGATTTATACGGCATTCAGTTTACTTGTGCCATACATCAGGGTTGGTATCAGCACTTCATTGCGGACTGCTATCTTCGCTTAAATATTAGTTATATTTTTATATGTAAATCAATTTCATTAATTCGAAATGTCATGGTTTTATACCTACTAAGGAAACCACACCATAACCTCTGTTCTGCGTTGCGTGACCTGTTCCGTGTTCCATGTGGCCAGTGTGGTCAGATGCGTGGTTTTTACCTTGTTTTCGTGGTGTTTGGGTCATTTATACCTCCATGGTTTAAAAAAAAAACAAGACTTTTTTTTTACTGGTTACCAAAAATATGATCTTTTTGGTTATACACGATTTTTAGCGTAGTTCGCGTGGGGGAAATCCCAAAATCGAGAATGTAATTCTTGAGCCTCAGTACAGTGCAGGTTCTCCGTGTCTCTTTATTTCATTATATTTGTGAATAAATAATATATTCCATACTAGATGAATTCTGATATAATTTTAGATTTTCACGGCCAAAATTATTTTCGTTATTTATTTTTGGGGTGTTAACGTAATAGATACCTATGTGAGGTACCAGATTTGATTGATTGTTCTTATAATATACAAAAATGAATATTTGTAATGTATGAAAAATTAAAATTTAAATAAAAAAATTGTAGGTAATAGGTGGCGCGCGAGTTGTTTGAAAACTGAATGCACTGGGACTGAATATATGGAACGCGGGAGGGGGGTTGGTGGGACGGGGGAACGGGAAAGGAGAGTCGGTAGGTGGGGAAGATGGAAGGGGAACGCAGGAGGGGAAGGGCATTCGGGAGGGGAACGGGGATGTATGGGAAAGGACATGCAGGGAGAAACAATTTATTTCTTTGAATATGAACCAGTTAGTTATAAATAAATTCACTTATACGCTGGTATATACAGTACATATACAAGTTTTTTATCCTTAATGCATTTGAAAAAAAAAATGTTTTTATACATTTTGTGTAAGTATTTTGTATTTTGCCTAAACTGACCGCATATTGTATATAAGTATGTCAGGGGGCCAACTGACGGCGAATCAACTGTCATGGAACCGTTTGTCACTATGATAATAAGGGGGACAAAACGATTTCTGTGAGACCTTTTTCCGAAAAGCGAACAAATTAGCCTAAGGGGCTAGGGACCATTGTTTCCTTACATAAAATATGTTTTAAGTATCTATTATTATTAAAACACGTGTTTTTTTTACCCTGAACGATAGTTTTTAATTTTTGGTATATATTGCATCATTGCCACTCCATGACCTGTGACCTGCGCCGCTTGACACGTTCCGTGTCCAGTGGCTTGTGACAGTTACAGCCGTGTTCCTCGGACTCTGACCTAACTACTGCCATGACTCATGACGCAGGCTGACATACCTCGTGTGCCTGGATTGCTTGGTGCCCAATCCCTACTGCCCGACGCTCGATGCCTGCCTGATGTTTCAAAAATATAAAAGATAGCTCCATTGAATGTGATCTTTTTTTGATGTGAATACCTTACAAGAGTCCCATCTGCTCCCGTCTGGAGCCAGTGAGACTATAGGTAGTGGGGAGGGGAAGGAGATGGGGAAGAGGAATGTGGAGAAGTGCCTGGCTATTTAGATATGGTCATCAAACACGGCTTAAACCATTTCAAGCAACGTTTTAATTCTGAATGGTGGTCTTACACCAGGGCGATACTGAGAGTATATACCACTCTGGAACGTGCCGCAAATAGGTATTCTTAATGTGAAATAATAAAATTAATCAAATAAAATTTATTTTGCCCACACCGGGATTTGAACCCATTCAGTTCCGGATCGCTAGTCGAAAGTCTTGTCTCTCGAGTGGATTTTGTACAATAACTTTTTTAAGTGAAACTTCTTTAACACCGTTATGATTTCAAACTCGGATGAAACGGAAATGACACTAAAAGAGACTAACACATACATCTATAGGATTTTGTCCGGTCAGTGGTTGAGTGGGCATAGCGCTTGGGTCCCACCCGGGCGTCGCATGTTCGATTCTTCTGCTGGCTTAGTCCTCCATCACAACAACATTTTCGGCTTTCTGTGGTGGTAGTAGGAGATTTTCAAACATTGTTGGGTTATTCATAACCCGGAAATGTTTGTCTTTCTTTAAAAAAAAAAAAAATTGCCTGCGAGAGAATGAGATAGCATAATCAGTCTCCTCTTTGTGCGGTACTTCGTAGTCTCCCCACTCTTGTCTACTTTAGTTTTCTGAAGGTTTCACTTCTACCGCGTGTGAATTGCACACTCTCTTTTGTTTTATTTGTGTTTTGGTTTTTTTTTTTAGTTTTTTTTTAGTTTTCGAATAAATCGAGTCCGATGTTGAATTTTTTTAAGGTAAAATTTGAAAAAAATTGGTTACTTATGGGTAAATAATATAAATCAGCTGTGTAATATCTTTTAAAATGCGTCGAAGTGCAGACCTGGTTCCAAAGCTTTCTTTACGCTAAAAATAATACCGAAAAGCTCAGAGAGAAAACATAAGTTTTTTGGTTCTCCGAGTTTTTTTTTTCTGAAATTGCTTTAGTTACATTCTGGTAGGTAGACAGGTATTACGTATTACGAATTTTCAGACGCGAGGTGTATAATAAATATTGAAAAAAATTTAGCATTTTGTTGAAGTGAAACATTTTTATTTATTTACTAAAATTTATTCGGTAAAAAATAAATAACAAAAAATTACTCACATTACCAAATTTTATATCTACTGACTCACCAGGGATATCCAATCACTTATTAAAAAAACAATTCTTATTTTGTAAAAATGTAAGCCAATAAGAATTTATAAGCTTTTTAGTTCATTTCATACAAATTCTCCAGTCCTAAACAGTCCTAAATTATTCAGTCTTTCAAAATAAATAAAAACTATACACTATACCTAATTTTGTCACTAATCTTCTCAAAATGTAATATCAATCAGTAATGGCCTTCAATGTATGTAAAACCATACAATGTCCAGTTTTCCTGCGTGCAAAGTCTTTTCCAAGCATAAACTTTCTAATAAAAGTGTGTTTATCAGAAGTGACCTGCTAGGTAAGTATGTTTTGTAGAACTCATAATAAATTGTACAGCGCCCTTGAGGTGATTTTTCACAACAACGGCACTCTTATTATTAGCACAAAGTATCTATAACCATAACCTACAACTTAGAGCCCGTTCACACTTCCGTCGGAATAACGGAGGTGGGTTCCGTCGTTATGACGGAAGCCCTAGGCCCCTGTTCACACTTCCGTTTTCAAGACGGATCCTACTTTACGAAAACAACGACCAAAACATTTTATCATTCTTCAGTAGACGGTCGTGCGCACTGCGCAATGCGCAATGCGCAATGCAAATATTGCAAATTTTACTATTATAAAAGTTCCTCTTAGTTTGGGCCGTAAAAGGCCGACAGCAAAAACTTTCCCTTGGGGCTTCCATAAATAGTTATAGGTGCTATTTGAAATGTACACATACCTACTTAAAAATAAAACAATTTAAATAATAAACTTTTTCTTCAAATCGGGAATGTATTGATGTAATACCAGCCATAAAATTACTTCAGGGGTCGGACCTTATTTGTTCAAACCGTGGGAGAATATTTTGTTTGCATACTTGAAAAGGAGAAAGTACGCGAAAATCATCCAGCAATTATTATAACTAAAATGACTAAAAAACATGAATGATATGACTAAATATTTTCTTGAGATTAAATAGAAAAAATCGCATTCTGGAACGAACATGTATATTATATAATAATATTATAAACGCCAAACGCGCGCCCCATAAAAACACAATTTGCCTGCTCGCTTGCGTCTGGGAGCGGGCGGTGGTGAAGTGTGAAGCGGGGTGTGGCGGGTTCAAAACGGATCCGTCGTCCCGCCGTATAGTGTGAACAGCTCCATTGAAATGTATGAGCCAGCGCGTTCCTTTCCGGCTTCACGACGGACGCTCTGCGTAGGCGAACTCTCCGGCAAAAAATGACGGATCCGTCTTCACGCCGGATCCGGCAAGTGTGAACAGCTCCATAGAGCCACTACAGCGGCTAGGGCCTCCGTCGTAATGACGGAACCCACCTCCGTTATTACGACGGAAGTGTGAACGGGCTCTTACGTATCCACGACTAACATTACGTTACTAACGTATTACCTTCAAGCTGGTTAAGCATCCATTCAAAATAATTTTACATTTCAAAACTTAATTTTCAAATTTTTTTTTTTTTGTATCGACGCGAAGTCTAATAAAGGATAAAATCCTTTCATGGTGGACAAGGTTCCTCAACTCTACGCAGTTCTGCACTGCGAGAGCCAAGGACACCGACGTACCGGACACTTGGTCACTCCAGGATAACATCCTAAGTAACATACTATACTAACGAGTTCAATTCCAAAATGTACCTACTCACTTCTTCACTAATCCGCCTTCCTGAAACCTTAATGGGCAAGTGTCCATTAGTGAAACCGGCGGATTATAGTGCATACATACCTCCGTAGTTGAGTAGTCACGATCTCAGCTACGAATCTGGAGGTTGCGGGTTCAAATCCCGGCATGCGCAAGTGCATTTCATTAGATGAATTTGTTTTATTTAACATTTTATTTAGGAAAAGAATAATAAATGGTCGGTGGCGACGTGTAAGAGAAAACCATGTTTTTGTTTTTAATTAAAAAAAAGCATCATCGGACAGCAAAATGACATCTGTATTTTTTACTCCAAATATGCTGGTTTTATATCTTTTATTTTTTTAAATGTAATATTTGAAAGGTCTCCGTTAAACGCCAATTCTAGGTGCGTTTCAGCTTTCTATCAAATTGTAATAAACTTACAAGCTTAACAACATGATCGTTTTCCTCTTCTGCTGACCACAATTTGTTCAAAAACTGAAATGGACTCAGAATCGGCATTTAAGGCCCGGCCTCCCGCATTTCTACCGATTTATTACATATTTTCCTTAAACACTTGTTTTAAAACTCTTTAAAAAAATATATGTTTTTCTTGAAGACAATATCTATACATTCCCCACGCTGCGCCGCCGTAACGGTAATTATACGAAAATCCCTCGATTGAAAAAAAAACTAGCATAGTATGCTCCGAAAATTATTATAAACACATTTTTTGAGTTATTTTAGACATTCTCCTCGAGAGTTTTGCTCTATTTTAATTAGGTTTTATTAAACCTTTTTACAAATTTTGTTTAAATATTAATATTTAAAAAAAAAAATTATTACAGAAAATAGGTTTTTTCTTGTCTACATTACGCCTGCAAAGCTACTGCAAGTAGCTTGTCGGCATGAAAATAGTGTGGACAAAAACATAGTACAGTATAAAATGTCTTACAATAGAAGAAAAAAATATTGCAATTTAATAAAATAAAAGTACATAATAAAAAAATAAGTAAGTATAAAAAATATTAAGACAACGTCTAAAAAAAAATTAATTGCACGAGGAGTTAGTTAATACAGACAATCAAGCCATGTTTTTAACAATAGTGCAAATTTAGGTGTCGAGCAACATTTTTTCAAATCAAATGGTAGCATATTAAATATAAGTCGTACAATGTATTCAAAAGTTTTCTGGCCATGTTTATTAGAAAATCTAGGCATTATCATACCTTCATTTTGTGTAAGTCTAGTATTGTACACGTGATCCACCATTGTTTTTTATGGTCTATCTTAGGATGTGTTGGATACAGATTTTATGCCAAAAAAGAGCTCCAATAGGTAAAACATTTATGGATTTATACATTATTGTGATATTTTGTCGCTGGTCATAAACAGCTTTGCTGACGAGTAATTTGACCATGGAGTTTTGAATTGACTGTACATGTTGGATGTTTGTCTTACATGAGTGCCCCCAAGAAGTTATACCATATCTCACATTAGATTCAGCCAGGGACAAATAGATTAGTTTCATGGTTTTGATGGGCACATAATATTTAAGTTTATACAGTTTACCTACAATCGTTCGAAGGCGCTTGCATAGCTTAACAATATGGATATCCCATTTCATATTACAATCCACCGTCACCCCTAAGTGGACATATTCTTTTACTAGGTCAATACTTCCACATGCGCAGAGCTGTATACAGTTATTATGTATGCAGTCAAAGTTATGGTATACTATTGAAGGTGCTATTGTATATCTGGCATGAGGCGATCTTAAGTGTATATATTATCAGTTTTAATATTAGCGTACTCCCTCTAATATTCGTATTTACATAACTCTCCTCCTTTTTGAGTAGGTACTACCGGGCATTAACAGGACCTTTCAACTATCAAAAAATGGAAATAGCGCTGGATGGCCATTTGATGACTTTAGCACACGTGAATTGTCAGTGAAAGAAAGCGGATAGACGCCCTCTAAATTTGGGGCTGGTGAAAAACGCTCAGGACTCCATGGACATTCAGGTGGACAAATGTGTTCATTCTGAAAGAACTAGACACCACTACCACGATAGACTTTCAACTATCTGCCTACAACGTATTTTAAGACACTTTGGACACATTGCTCGTTAAAACCGAGGACTTCAACCTGGGGAAACTCATAGTCACTGGCCGCAGTGTTTGGCAGAAGAAGCAGGGGAAGGTCACCAATGCGCTGGAGTGACCAAGTATCACTGGCATCCAGTGTCTCCACGCACCGCAGAACAGCTGGCGTGGAACAGCTTTTTCATCCATGGAAATTGGAGCAAGGGTCAATGCCGTCAGCAATGAGGAACCGATTTAAGAGTAAACCCGGTCGCTGAGAAATTTGAAGAATAGGTACGAGTATTTTACCAAACTGTTGCCGACACTGTCGCTCTTGCTCCCCGAATATTGAGCGAAAGGGACAACTGCACCTCAGGCTGATAATACCTAAATAAAATCATCAAAATCGAGGTTTCTTACTAAGTGCATTAGAAGAAAAAACTTTATGTCTGCGATTTCGCTTTTATTTTAAATATATTGTCTAGTTTCTAGTTTGTATACCTACTGAACGTCTGTTGATGGCGAATTCTACGAATTTACGATTTTTGGAAGGTTCTTATTCCTATAATAATATAAGAAGTAACATAGGGGTTTTGGGGAGGGGAGCTGTGAGGAGGGTGTTTTTAAGGAAGGGAAGGATAGAAAGTTCTGGGAAGGAAAAAGGTATGAGGGGTCGGTAGGAATCTAAGAGTCAGTATCCAGGAGTGACGGACGTATCAATCCATCCCTCCAACTTCGGTGCAAGTTGATTGGTAGAGAGTCCGGCTAGAAAGGTCAAAAGGCCAGGTCAACAAGTATCTATATGTATGTATTACATATATTACAAATATTTGCAGTAGAAAAAGTTTGTGCGGATAAAACGCCACCCGGTTTCCTCTTAAGAAGAAGCAAATATCATATCATTAACTAAACAGTAATCATTATAAATCAAATAATTTATCATTAACTAAACAGTAATCATTAGTCAAACAGGCGGTTATATTTGGACACCTACGGAAACTAGAAGCTAGCGATTGCTGCATATCGATATTGCTCTATTTACTTGAAGACTGTCAGTTCTGCGAACCGTGATTCTACGAATTACCCTCCTAGGGGAAAGACCTCACTCCCTCTCTCACACACTTGCAGTGTCGTCCTTCCATAATATGTTATAGGTTATGAGTTATGAGTTTACGAGGGACGAGTCCGCTGTCCGCTCACTCAGTTCACGGAACGCCAGTGACGCGACGACTTATGGTAGAGTTATACTTGTAAGGCGTGACGTGACCTGATGTTCTCTGTCGTGATGGTTAGCGTTCACATCTATAAGTTGTCTTCTGACGCCTTATGACGATATTTTAAATTGATGCAGTGGCCCGTGCTTCACTACACATCACGTGGTACGTACACACTAGCCAAGACGCGGCCGTCCCCGCGCCCCTCACCTTCACCTCTCGAGTCACGACAGACCGCATCATGACACATACTAAATGTATGAAACCGTTATGACGCGTCACGTAACGTCACGCCTTATAAGTTTAACTCTACCATTACTCGTACTAATAAATATCATGTATATTGCCTTACATTCATCAGGACTACACTGAAACTAGAAAAACTTAAGGCGTTTTGTCAATAGTTCCAAATATTTTTGAAGTAAAATTTCTTTACGCACGCTTGACTTGGGGAGTAAGCTGGTGAATGCGTGACGAGAGCGTTACAAAAAGTGTTATCGGGCGAGGCGAACGGAAGTTAAGAGGGAGATATAAGTTAATGAAGATAGAAAGAGAGAGAGTTACGTTTCTGTAGGGGCAAGAGAGAGAGTGGGAGCACACATTTTCTTTCTCTTTCTCTCGTAGCCAGTTACGTTTCGTATATATAAGACACAGTGCAGGCCAATTGTTTGTATCACACTGTAGGAGCAAGAGAGCTCTCTTCTTTTATATGTTAGTGAAGTTTTACTTCAGTCGTGTGATCTAAAGCAGTGTTCCGCAAAGTGTGTGCCGCGGCATACTGGTGTACCGTGGTCATTAGTTGGTGTGCCGCACTGCAAACGAGCTAAAAATGAGACCCAGAATTTTGTTAGAGACCCAGGATTCAGATTTTGCTCCTCCGTTTAAAAAACAAAAATGGGTAGCAAAACTTGCATATATCTCGTATTGATCACGATCTTAACAAAAAATGCAAGGCAGGAATTCTAATATTTTAACGTCATCGGACAAGATTGAAAGCTATGACGCTACGTTGGTGTTATGGAACAACCGCGATACCAATTTTAGTGTGTGGTTTGGTTTATTTATAAACGGTAGTACCTAATGAAATGTTCCAAAATGTCATGGCTGCCGATTCAGAAAAAAATATTTATTATTTATTTATTTATTTGATGCAATATATTTACATTTTATACGATGATGTTGGCCTCACTGGGTGGTTTACCCGTGCTGAGGCCTCCATTTTATATACAAAATTATACACAATACATATAATATTTTTGAAAAATATATAATATTGGTGAAAAAAAGGAAATAACAAACATACGATTAAGATAAATTAAACTTAAAAATTAGAGATTTAAAATTAACTTACAAATTAAATAAAATAATATTATATAAGGTTAAAAACGATATTTTTAATAAGTGTTGTGTGTTTGTGGGTGATTGTGTTTTATATTGGTTTTGTGTGTTACTTGTATGTTTTATTATTTTATGCTACAATATTTTGGTAGTATTGTCTATTTTGGTCTTTAATCCATTTTGTAATTTTGTGTCGGAATTTATTTTTGTTTTCCTCAATTTTATTTTCAAGTGTTAGACTGTTGAATGCTTTTATAGCGTGATATTGGTAGTGTCTTTGTCCAAAGCTTGTATTTACCGTCGGAGTTTTTAAGTTTTCTTTGTATGCTTGTCTAACTGGTCTGTTTGTAATATTTTGTGTCTGTTATATTAAGGGAGGTTTGCAAGAAATCGGTAGAAATTCGGAGAGCGGCCTCTTAAACATTTGAAGTTTTTAAGCTTTTATAAAAATATATGTTATTTTTTAATATAATATTTATACATTCCCCACGCCGAAAAGCAAATTGTATGAAATTCCCTCGATAGAAAAAAATCGCAAAGTATGCTCAATTTTTTTTTCTAGTCTGTTTCCGTTATTTTACAAGTTATATGTATGAAAAAATTCACAGTGTTCCATTAAATACTGTTTTAGATAGCCCCTAAGAGATTTTTGCTCTATTTTAAACGAGACGTGTTTTATTAAAGATTTTCGAAATTTTTGCATCGATTTTGGCGCTGTAAATGTTAGCGCTCTTCTCTAACATTCGTCTTTTCGTATCTATCCATCTTCTTCTTTTTGGGGCCAGTAACGGAGCCTTTAATGGCATAGCAACGCATGCCGGGTACCGGTTATTTTGTATAAAACTGAGGGTGGGGTGGAGGGGTTGGCGGAGGGAGAGGTGGGAGGGAAGTAAGGGGAGGGGGAGGGGTGTAGGACGGGGGGGGTTGGGTTGAGGGAGGGGTTAAGGAATGCGGGAGAGGGGGGGGGATTGGGGGGAGTGGAGTTGGGAGAGGGAAGGTGAAGGGGAACTCGGGAGGGGGAAGACGAATATGGGACGGGGGAAGGGAACCCGGGAGGGCGGAAGGGAAAACGGCAGCGGGGAAGGGAACTAGGGAGGGGAATACGCGGGAGGGGTAAGGGGAACTCGGGAGGGGGGATCGCGGTACGGAGGAAGGGTGGGGGGGGGAGTAGAGTGAGGAGAGGAAAGGTGGAGGAGGAGGAGTCAGAACGTGAGAGGGGAAGGGGATGAGGAGGAAGGGGAGGAAGAAAGTGAACGGGACGAATGGGAAAGGACGCGCAGATAGAAACAATTTCTTTATTAAATGGCATAGCAACGCATGCCGGGTACTAGCTAGTCTCTTATAAGCTTATGAGTATTGAGATAAACAATCGTAAAAATGTAAGTTTATAAAAACGTTGTAAATTGCTCGACTTGGTTTGGTTTTTGTACGTACCTCTTTTCCAGTACAATTTTGTGAAAATATTTCTAACACCAATTTTTTAGAGAGTAAAATTTATAAAAAGACGTGTGATTTTTATATTTTTGTAGTTTTTTTTACTTATATAAAGTATAAACAAATATCGGTAGGTGAAAACAGAAAATTTATCACTATATTATATTACTTTTCTTCACATTAAATTTTTACATATAACTATAAATTAACGAGAGTGGGGTAACCCCCCCCCCCCTCCATTTAGTTCTAAATTGAGGTCGTCAGCTCCAAAAATGTGGTTTAACTTAACCAAAGATAATTTAGCTCTTTTTAAATACAAAAGTCACAAACGAAAATGACATTTTAAGTGTTATTCCTTTGGGAATGGGACCACAGGACCGGCCTAGGGGTCTGTTGTAACGGAATTAAATACTATGTTAATATTATTATCCTAGACCATAAGTTCCCAACTTGTTTTCCCAACAGACGTTCAAGGGGGGGGGGGGGGGTAGAAGACTTGAGAAAATCTGGGGGCGTTTCAGACTTTCAGGGGGGCGATAAGAGACCCAGAGAAACCCATCCCACCCCATCCTATCAAATATTTTCCCTATCCCATTACGCCCCCTGCGTTGCGGGCAAATGTAACCCCATCGTCATATCCCATTACGCCCCCATAGTCGTGGTATCCAGTTACGCCCCCTCCGTTGTGGCAAATGTAACTCTGTCGTGAATTGCTGTTTCGGATTCACGAGTTAGGGGGCGTTAGAAATAAAAACATTCTCAAAATGGGTGGTGGGCAAAAAAAGGTTAAGAATCTATGTGCTAGACGTTGAATTCAAACATTTTAGGCGAGTTTTTCAGCAACCTGATTGGAATCTAAGTAACACAGAAGGTGCAAACAAATAATTTTAAATAAAACCTACTTGCGAAAAAGTTTGGGGTTTTGTGTGAGTATATTAATTAGGGTGAATCCATAGACATACAAATAACTAGACGAGAACTTACAGATGAGGGGTAAAAACCAACTATGGCGGGGCGAAGAGAGGAAAGAGACTTGTGATTCGCCAAGTCTTCTTCATTGTCTAAGTATGTGTTTCATAGACATACAGCGTCCGCGCGTAAAATGTACGACGAGAGCACGACATTGGTCCGGACACGCCCAGCCGGTTCCGAAAAATGGTTCCAATAGGAGGGGGAAATAACACGTTTTTTAACACGTAAGGGCATGTCCATATATTTTGTACGTCCGTGGGTGAATCTAAATCCCACAGGTACCTTATGAGTTTGATCACAACACCGCGAGCCGCGCCGAGAATTTAAACATTCTGCAATATACACCATTTTGGAGCTCTGCAGATTGCAGCATTACAATCTCGTCGACTTGGATAATGTTACTAATGTAATATATACACGGTCTTTCATTAAGAGCTTCCTATCTATAAATTTAAATAAAACAGAGTGTGTGTGAGATATCATCGAAAAAATATCGTTTGAAAGGCCTATCGATGCCATTATGTATGGAATATAACATTCATCAAATGTCCGCCGCGGCTTCTCTGGTGGCGCGCATACGAAATGTCCTATTTTCCATGACTGGCGCATAAATCACGCCGAATTTGACCGATGGCATGGGTTATGTTGGCTTTGAGGGCTCTGGTTTATGGCTTATTTGCATTGACCTGAAACTTAAGAGATCCAAGAGCGTATAATGCATTCCGAAAAATTCTCTGTTTGGTGTGGATTTTGGGCTAGCGGCGTCATCGGTCCATATTTCTCTGAGAACAACGTTGGCCAGGCCATCACCGACAATGGCGAGCGCTATAGGTTGATGATTACCAAAATTCTTTTGGCCTCAATTGGATGATATGGACACCGACGACTTGTGGTGTCAACACGACGGCGCTAAGTGCCACACAGCTCATGCCACAATGGACATCTTGCACGAGCGATTTGAGGGCAAGGTCATTTCACGTGGAAGTGATGTGAACTGGCCACTGAGATCGTACGATTTGACTTTTTCTTGTGGGGTTTTCTTAAATCGCAGGTCTAGACCTCCGTAGTCCAGTGGCTAAGACTCTTGACTCACAATCCGGAGGTCGCGGGTTCGAACCCGGCGTGCGCAAATAAATTTTATTTGATTAATTTGTGTTGTTTCACAATTAATTCATTTAAAAATAATATATAGTATATTTGCGGCACGTTCCAGAGTGGAAGATACTATCAGTATCGCCCTGGTGTAAGACCACCATTCAGAATTGAAACGTTGCTTGAAAATGGCTTTAGCCGTGTTTGGTGACCAGATCTGAATAGCCAGGTACTTCCCAACCTTCCTCCTCCCCACCTCCTTCCCCTCCCCACTACCTTCAGCCTCACAACATACCCCAATTGGGGATGCCATAGTCTCACTGGCTCCAGACGGGAGCAGTTGAGATTCTTGTGCGGTATTCTCTGTAAAAAAAAAAAAAATACAAATAAGCTGAAAATCACAGCGGCCCTCAAAACCAACATAACCCTCGCCATCGATCAAATAATCTATACCTGCTTTCTAGATCTAAGCAAGGCGTTTGACCGTGTACGTCATAATACACTGTGGGAAAAACTAAGGAAAAGAGCAGTTCCGGAAGATGTAATAGCGATTCTTTCAATTTGGCACACGCAACAAGAAAATATTGTGAAATGGTCTGGGGAGCTGTCTAATCCATTCTATTTAAAAAGTGGCGTAAGGCAAGGAGGAAGCATGTCTCCGGTTCTGTTCAATCTGTATACCGATGATCTTATTAAAAAACTTAATGCCACGAAAATAGGATGCCATATACATGGAGTATGTGTGAACAACATTAATTACGCAGATGACATGGTTCTTCTTGCACCGTCACTAAGCGCATTACAGAAGTTACTAAGAATTTGTGAAAACTTTGCAAAAAACCATAACCTGTTATATAATACTACCAAGTCAGTAGTTATGGTTTTTAAAAACAAAAACGAAACCATTCAAACACCCTCAGTATGGTTAGATGACAGGAAAATGAATGTTTATCACAGCGTTAAGTACCTGGGACACATCGTCACAGACGACCTTAAGGATATCGAGGATATGGAAAGGCAGAGAAGAGCGATATCTGTTAGAGCGGGTATGCTGTCAAGACGTTTTTACCTATGCAGCCCAAAAGTAAAAAGAATATTGTTCAACGCTTTCTGTACCTCGCTGTATACATCAGAACTGTGGGTTGACTACACTGCATCCCAATGGAACAAGTTAAAGGTTGCTTACAACAACGCATACCGTCAACTTTTCCGCCTACCGAGATACTGCAGTGCTACGGAAATGTTCCTGGAGGGACGAGTGCACACTTTCCGAGCACTTCTCCGCCACCGCATGGGAAGTTTATGGCGCAGACTACGCCAATCGAAGAATGCAATCATCACCGCCATGACTACCTGGTTGGAGTCCCCCCTGATGGCCCTCTGGAGACGGGAGACGATAAAATACCCTCCGTAAACAGCTGCATGAATTAATTTTACTGTTTATTATTATTTTTCTCATGTTGTTCATGCTTATTCGTTTTTTTTTTTAAATTTATTTATATGTTGTTATTTACTTTATTTTTAACATTAACCCATTTTTTGTTTCAAAATATGGAATGTATTGCATTGCACTACCCCTGCATACATTCTGGAATAAACTTTTATTATTATTATTATTATTAAATACAGCCTGATTAACGCGCCATGAGTCATGGAAAATTGGAAATTTCGGATGCGAGCCACCCAGAGAAGTCGCCGCGGACATTTGACCGATAGGTATTATATTCCATACATAATGGCATCGATAGGCCTTACAAACGAAATTTTTTTTTTCGATAATATCTCACACAAACTCTGTTTTATTTAAATTTAAAGATAGGAAGCTCTTAATGAAAGACCCTATATATAATTAGATGTAAATAATGAATGAAAAATCATTTTATTTTATTTCGATTTTTTTGTTTTCTTTTTTATTGTTCGTATTCTAGATACAAACAACGAGTAAGTTAAGTAAAAATTAATGTGTTTTAATTTTTTTTTGCTGCTTATAGGTAGGTATATGAATTGTACCACGAGTTCTCTAAAGCCATCCATGTGGATTAAGATTTAGTATTAGATAATTATATTCTTATTTTGAGTATGTGGATGAGTATGTATACCTAGGTCAAATAATTTCTCCTGTAGATTTAACAACAAAAGAAATAGACAGATGTATTGGAAATGCTTGGAAACAATATTGGGTTTTGAAAGAAATAATGAAAAACAGTGAAACTAGGATAACTATCAAACGGAAACTTTTTAATACCTGCATACTTCATGTACGGTTATGGTTGCCAAACTTGGGCACTCACAAAAATTCACAATAAGAAGCTAGAAACTTGTCAAAACTCCATGGAAAGAAGTATGATAGGGAAAAAACTGTCCGATAGAATAAAAATTGAAACCATTAGGAAATAAACAAGAACAAAAGATGTCAAAAAACATTAAAAAAGCCAAAGTGGAAGTGGTCAGGTCACACAATCAGAGGAAGTGAAAAATGGTCAAAATTAGTCATGAATTGGCTCACATGTGACAAGAAGAGAAAACAAGGTAGACCATTTAGAGCAGTGTTTCACAGCGTTATTTATGCCATGCCCCACCGTAGTCTTTTCAAAAGTCATATACCCCACCGGCATCTTTTTTAATTAAAAGTAATTAGGTACCTACCTGGTGAGGTCTTCATAATGTCGATGTGTCTCATCTCACGTGGTGTCCCACCTCTGAGGCGTTATGCCCCACCGGTGGGGGGTACGCCACACTGTAGGAAACACTGATTTAGACGGTGGGTTGACGACATCAAAGCCATAGCTGGTGGTACATGGACAAGAGTAGCTAATGATAGAGAGAAATGGTGACAGTTGGAGGAGGCCTTTGTCAATTAGTGACATACAGACAGGGAGTCGATGCATGATAAGTGTTATAAATTTTATAAATAATGTAGGTAATGTAATTTACTGTCTGAATAAAGGCTATTATTATTTTAATATTTTATCCTCCGCAATGAGGAACCGACTTGAGAAAAATTATGACGTTATTATGCACGTTAAATGGTTATTTTTTTTAATCCACCGAGAATTTAAAATGCACTAAAAATAGCAAAAAATGTACTAACAATAACTATTCTAAGAAATATTCCCCAAGCACTTTACTACAAAAAAATAAAAATGTCACTAGAACCGGAGGGTGAAGGGTGGGTGGTTAGCGAAATTCATAGGAATATCGTTCTCTATGTTCCGGTGAAATAGGGCACTATTTCACCAATGTAGCGCCACCAGTGATGACATCAAATCAAATGTGTTGCGTTCTCTGGAGGATTCCTCATCTTCTATGGTCCTATATACGAGATACAAAATTGCTTTTAAGTTCAAAATCACCTACTTACGAAACCCTTTTAGGTTATGGTTTCATTGAATAATGCGGAAAATTAAATTCTCTAAAAAATGATCGTAAAACATTTAAATATTTGTGCCCGAGCTTCGCAAAATGAAATTAAATAATACACCCTTTTTGTTGATGTTTTTTCGTGAATAAATCAAAACAGGTATTTATTTATTTAAACGCCATAAAATGGCCGATAAATTCAAGTGGGTATCAGTATTATATATAATAACAAAAATAAAATAGTTAAACAATATTTACATAATATACTAGGTTTATATAAGACCTGACAAAATAATATGATGTAGATATGTATGATAAAAGCTAGTATTATAGGTTTAGGGTATAGGTATATGATACAAATGTGTTCCAACCAAAACAAGTGAAAACTTAAGTAATAGACTGTTGTACCTAATATGTTAAAATAACAGAACATTATAATATTATTATGTAGGCAGTATGTAAATAAAGGTGACTTATTAGCAAGTAGAATCGAAGAATCGAGCAAAGTCATAATTGGAGTCAAATTTAAACCTTATGATTAACCTTTTTAATTTAGGTTTAAATTTGACTCCGATTATGACTTTGCTCGATTCTTCGATTCTACTTGCTAATAAGTCACCTTAATTTTACACATCGTGGTGTATCACCATGGAACTACGATACTCTTAGTGCATCACCATTTGCTATAATATAGTAAAAGGTGGCGCAAAAGTCATCACCCGATCGGAAGACTCTCATTTAAAAAAATAATATTCTCATGTCATCACGACTTTGATATTTGTGTAGTAACAGAAGCAGAATACACTTAGATAAACCATAGATCGCTGTAGGTACTCCTCAAGAACGTGGAATGATTATGTTATACAAAATAATTCTTTTTATTTTTTGTATTTTTTGGGCATTAACTAAACTATGTAACAAGTTTTATATATTTTGTTTTGTACAATTCAATAGACATTTTGTTTCTAAGAGTTTTATTTCACATGTACATTTGTAACTAAATTTTTATTTATCTGCTACCGGTTTCGACGCATTTGTATCATAGAAATCTAACTTTAAAATTACACAAGCACAGAAATAATTAGATTTTATTAGGTGAGAGTAGTGGTGGTAGTGATTTTGAAGATAAATAACTAGGGTTATTGATCCTTTCGGAACCGGTGCGTAGTCGGGAAACACGGGAAAGACGCCAAACGCGCAACAGGTCGTTCGCTTGAGAACGGGTCGCTTCTACGACTCGAACAGACGTTCAGTATACAAACTAGACAATGTATTTTTATAAAAAACAAAAAATACTGACAGAGTATTTTCATCTAATGGGGAATGGGGAATACAAAACCTCGAATTTTATGATTTTAATAAGGTATTTTCAGTCTGAGGTGGAGTTGTCCATTTCGCTCAGTATTCGGGGGGAGTAAGAGCGACAGTGACAGCACCAGTTTGGTAAAATACCTATTGTTCAATTTTTTTTTCTCAATGTTGAAAGTTTGTCCGTAATCATAATCATAAGTTCTTAGTCTTCTGAGGCTTCATTCAAAATACTTAGTATTTTAATTTTGGTTGCCATTTTTCGGTGACGAGGCAGCCCTTTTAGTGAAGAGTGTAAAGAAAGTAAAAACAGCCTATCTTCGTCTTCCTCTGCTCTCTCAAGTCGTTGTATCCGCTCTAAGGAATCATTTAAAGCTCCAACAAAAGGATCTTCTTCTCCAGCTGTTGGCCGTTTGCTTTTCCTTTTCGTTATTTTGTTAGGTCGTTCGCTTACTTCTTCATTACTCCATGTCTCTTCTTCTTCTTCTGGAGAATCTCTGAGAGTCACTACATTTTGAAGAAACTGCAAGTGTTGAAAGTAGATATATTCACTTTTTCGATTACCAACTGCAGATCCAGATTTAACGTGTTTTTGGCGTTTTAATTCACGTGTGTAGCTCGACCTGATGCCTTTCCACCTTTTCTGTAGCATCAACCCTAAAAATTTAAAATACACGCATTAAAATTTACTAAAATTATTGTTTTTGTGGGCTGTTCATTCATGGAACTTTATTACCCTCTATGGTATATAAAAAGATATTAAGGGATATAAAAAGACATTGGAAATGGCTGGTACAATCATATCTGAGTGATCTCTGAGAGACAATATTACTCAGAGACAACTCACATGTCGGCCAAGTGTGATGAGTCTAACAGTCTGGTTGAACCCTTTCCTCTGTCTCTAACTCTGTCCTCAAATTTTGAGGACAGAGTTTTCAACGTACTTGGTCCACATTTTTATAATGACCTGTCATTTAGTATGAGGTCATTGGGAAGATTTTAAAAATAAATTTTAAAAACCTATCTCTTTAGAAAAGGCTAAGTAGGTGAAGACTTTAGCAGAAATGTTATATAAAGTCGACCATTTATTTATTTATTTTATTTTATTTAGTAAAAGATTATACATTTATATACATTATTTAAGAAATTTTTTGACTGCCCAACTAGGAGGATTCCCGTTTTAGGACAGTCAAATTAGGATGAGAATTAACATACGGAACATAGTCTGTAAATAATATAAAAAAACAAAACAAAAATAAAAGATTAAAACAAAGTGACTTTGTTCTTTGTTTAGCAAAGTTTAAAAAAAATAATATTATTTACTTAGATAGGTACTTAATTACAGAGAACAAACGTGTAAGCGTTGCATATCATAGTCCTACACAGATGGGTTGTATAAAATAAGAAAAAAAGATAAGAGAAAGAATTTAAAAAAAATAAAAATAATAATACTCGTAATAATAATAACCAATTAATACAGGAAAGATAACCGTGGTTTGCTTAGCATAGTTACTTAAATTATCATAAAAGTAATATATACATACTTAAAAGTAAATTATTAAAACATAATAATAACTTGTATTTGCATTTCAAATAATACTTAGTCCTACATACACATTTTATACAAATGAGAACTAGAAAGAGAACAGAAACAATAAAATTAATCAAACAATTAATAGATGGTTATTACTGTTGTTTGATTTGTACACAGAGTGTCCCAAAATTCAACGTAATCCATTGGAAGGCTGATAGGCCAACTCATGACGACCCAGAATATCAGCATATGACTTATTAAAACATCTTCTACTTCTTGCGAACAGAAATAAGAAAACCATTGTTGTCGGAGACATTAGCCTGAATATCGCAAATGATTATTCGTCTTATGATAAAGAATCTTAATATGATGGCAGAAATAAATTATATATCGTGTATTAATTCATTTACGAGAATTATTCCAGGTCAACGACCTTCGTGCATAGATCATGTTTTCACAAATATTCAAGACATAAAAAACATAACATCTGCAGTTATACAAACGACAATCACAGAACATTTTGGGTGCATTTTTACGTACAATTACGAAAACAAATGTTCACTATTACCAACCCAAACTCCGGAGAATGAAAACGGCCGACGCAAAACAGATTGATTCCAGAAAAAAATTATCAAAATTTAAACCGGAATTGATTCCAGAAAACAATTATCAAAATTTAAACCGGTTAAACCACGGATAACTTTTGGATTAATTGTATCAATCAAACACAAAGAAGCAATATACAAAACATTAATCCGACAACCTACAAACGAAACCTTAAAAAATACCTAAAAGCATACAAAAACAAACTTACATATTTAATAAAAAACACAAAAGAAAACTATTTTCGGCGAAAACTTGAAGCAACGGAGAACGATGCGAAAAAAGTCTGGCATGTTATAAATGAAATCATAGATAAGAAAAAACATTAAAAAAATAAAATACATAGTATTACACATAACAATATCAAAATAGGATGCGCAGAAAATCCATCAGCTGCCGCTAACATATTTAACAACTTTTTTGAAAATGTTGGCAAAAACCTTGCAAATCAAATACAAAAATTACCGTCCAATGACGAACAGAACATTAACTTCAATATCTTAAACAAAATTTACACGTTTCCCCTCACTTCAGCCCAGGAAATCGAACAAATCATTTCAAGCATGAAAGGAAGATCATCACCGGTTTCGATGGAGTTACTGTCGAAACACTGAAAACTATAAAAAAAAACATATTTCAAAACCATTAACACATTTAATCAACATTAGTCTTCAAAGCGGAATATTCCCAAATTCCCAACGATATATAAACAAACCATCATCACTCCAATTCATAAATCTGGCAACCCAGAAAAAGTGACAAATTATCGTCCAATATCGCTGATTTCAAACATTGCCAAAATCTTTGAAAAAATTATCAAAAAAGGATTGACTGAATTTATTAACAAAAATAATAAAATACACGACTATTACCAATATGGATTTATGAAAAATAGAAGTACCTAAGATGCGATTGTATCAATCATTATTCAGAACACATTAGACAAATCATTGGAATGCCTCGGAATTTTCATAGATCTTAAAAAGTTTTCGATAGTATTTCTCATGATAAACTTATTAAAAAATTAAACTGTGTTGAGATAAACGATAAAGCTCTAAAATGGATAAAAAGCTATTTATTTGAACGACACCAAGTAGTCAAGATAAACAACTCCCTAAGTCTACCACTAACAAGTTATTTCGGCATACCTCAAGGCACAGTCCTAGGCCCACTACTATTTATAATTTATGTCAACGATATTTTCAAACTACCACTTAACGCAGACATAATATCATATGCCGACGACACAGCTTTCATAGTGAATGGGATCGACTGGAATATAGTAAACTAACAAGCAAATAATAGCATGAACATCTTAAAACATTGGTTTGATACAAATCTTCTCTCACTGAACACTAACAAAACATACTACATACACTTCTCAATTAACAAACTAAAAACACTCTCCAACTCTAAAATAATTATCAGAAATTAAATATCTCGGAGTGATAATAGAACAACATAAGAAGTGGAAGAGCCATATCTGTGAATTGGTTAGGCGTATCAGAAAGTGTATATATGTATTCATAAGATTAAGAAATATTTTAAAACTCAACAATCTAAAAGGAGTATACTATGCACTAATCCAGTCTTTAATTCAATATGGAATTATTGGATGGGGGGGGGGGGTCATACAAAAATATTCTAACCCCGATCAAAGTGATCCAGAAGCTAATCATTAAAGTAATCCTAAAGAAACCCTCCACATATCCAACAGTAACGCTTTTCGCAGACTTTACGGTGCCTCGAGTCGAGAATATCTTGAAAAATGCAATTATCCAGCTTTACAAAGATAATATGATAAAAAAATTTGAAACCTACCAATCAAAAAGATATCAAGACAACATCAAAATACCAAACTAATGCAAAACAATTATATCTATTTAGGAATAAAGTATTTCAACAACCTTCCGATTGAAATAAAAAAACCAAAGATATCAATAAACTGAAACTCAAACTGAAGCCACACTTCATCAGGAATAATTAACTAAATAATTACCTGTTTTTCTCTTTCTTTCTAATTATTATCAATCAATATCCATCTCTATTTTATTTAGATTTTTCGAATATCTCTTAAGTGCTCAATATTTTAGTATGTAACTGTATCCTATGTATGTACACCTACACATTTAGATGATCCAGAAGTTTCAATTGTTCCTATTATACAATATACATATACTTACCTATTGCATAATGTTATTCTATTTCCGTTATAATTAGTGTAACTTGCTCATCAAGCACAATAACTAGCTTCTTCTTTGGTGAGATTGCAATTTTAAATAATTTCTGTACCGATATATATTTATATAACACCACTGTACACTTATATATCTATATTAAATAAAATAAAATTAATCTTAAGTTTTCGAGATATTGGCACTTTAGTTAATTCCATGAAAATCGAGTTTTATTTTTTAGTGTCACAGCTGGTTTTTCTAGTATTACATCTAAGAAATTCTATATTCAGATTCAAATTCTATATTCAAATAAAACTAACAGTGTCATATATCCTTTTAAAAAGGTAATCATTTTTGCCCGATTAAAATAAAAAAATTAACCCATGAATGGTGCAAAAACGTTTTCTTTTCCAAAGGCAAAGCTACTGTTAGTAAGATGTCGATTTTATCGATTCAATCATAAAAGTACCAATAATGAATCCTCTACTAGACCATGAATGCATAACACTAGATCGAATAGAAATGATATAAAAATATTTCAAGTTATAAAACCACATTCGGACAAAGAAACTATACATACTTCGCAACAAAACTCCATAACATCCTTCCCCAAGACATAAAACTAATAAAAAATCCCAATGAATACAAATCAAGAATTAAAATATGGCTAAAAGAGGTTAACGAAAAAACCCTAATGAAGACACTAAAAACGAAATAGAAGACAAATAAACCATATTTAAATAACTTTAGTCGGCCTCGGCACATGACCCCCTAGTGAGGAGGACTAAGAAATACAAAATTTTATACTTAATTTCAACATTATATTTTGTATGTAACAATTATTTTATATAGTCACTAAAATAAAATAAAAAAATTTAAAATAAAAAACGATTTAGATTTCTTTTAAGAGCCAAATTTCTTCACAAGAACTCTGATTTTAGAAGTCGTTTAAAACTAGGTTTGGATTGAATAAAACTATATTTATTTCTTGCTGTATAATATAATCTTGTTTATGGATAAATTTTCATCGTTATTATTAAAAATGTAGTTTTTATGAAAATAATTTTATTTTTTTAATTCCTTAAGAGGCCGTTCTCCGAATTTTCACCGATTTCTTGCAAACCTCAAGAAATAACAACGAGTACCTACTGGTTTTGTCAACAGGCCGCGGTCTAGGGGCGGCAGCCTACAAGTGAGTGATTTTGATAGGTGGCAACTTCTAAGAAGAAGGAAAGGCAACTTCTAAGAATGCGCCAAGGAAGTGGCCTATACCTACTTATGAAAAGTAAAAATCGTCACTGGTAACAATTAACAATACTGTGTAGAACATTATAATTTAGTCATTGTGCTGACAGCAGATGGGTCCGAAAAGCATAATAACTTTGGTAGAGTTGATGGGAACAGGGCTGGCCCTGTTTAGGCGCAATTGGAGCACTCCGCTCCGGGCGCCGACTTATCAAGGCGCCAAGGAGCTGGACGCTGATAATAACCTAACACAGTAAATACAGAGTCCCAGCACTCCCAGCTGCTCCCGTCTGGAGCCATGAGACTAAGGCGTCCCCAAATGGGGTATGTTGTGAGGTTGAAGGTAGTGGGGAGGGGAAGGAGATTGGAAGGAGGAATGTGGGCAAGTACCTGGCTATTCAGATCTGGTTACCAAACACAACTAAAGCCAGTTTAAGCAACGTCTCAATTCTAAATGGTGTCTAACATCAGGGCGATACTGTGAGTAAGTATCTTCCACCCTGGAACGTGCCGCAAATATACCAACTATACCTATATTTTTTTCAAATAACATAAAATTAACACAAAATAATCAAATAAAATTTATATGCGCACGCCGGGATTCGATCCCGTGACCTTTGGATTGCGAGTCAAGAGCCTTACCCTTCGGCGGTGTTTTGCCTTACCAAGGTGGTACCCCCGAAATCTGGGGAAATCTAGGGAAATATTTTTTTGGGCGTATCGAGCCAAACTCGACACAGAAATTAAAAAAGGGTAACATAATTTAGAACACTCACCCAAAATTTTTTTTTCGCCCAAAGTTAGTTCCTCTCCTCCAAATAAATACACAATATCTTCCCAGCATTTCTTTTTTAAGTCCCTGTCGGAATAATCTGGTGAGGAAGTATTCCAAATAGCTCGTCTACTTTCGATTTCCATAATAAACTGTTCTGTATCGATGTGTTTATCCATTTTACTTCCGTATCTACTGTCAACACAGACTGTTAACTGTTGTAGAAAGGGATTAATAAAGGGGAGCGCGGCGAAAGGAGTGTCACTGGTGGCGCGACTGGCGGCCGCGTCAGTGAACTGATTTACCTACATGGTGTCCGGAAACTGGTGGCATAAAGCGGCTTTATACAAGCGGGTCAACTGATAAGAGTTCCAACTGATCCCAAGCCCAACCGTTAAATTTGAACTTTTTAAAACTTTTTCGTTGTTTATTTTTTTTTACTGGATGAACTGAACTCCAACGTCTTATTATTTTTATTTTTTATTTATTTGCCTATCCCCATATGGGAGTGTGTTGGACCTCGTCCCTGCTTCATTTTAATTACATTATTAATTTTGTAGATCCCTCTCCGATCTATTTGAGCCTCCCCCAATGACACGTGCTGGCTTGAGGCTTGATCAAGCAACCTTGACTGTCCTTTGTCCTGCCTCTGACTACCTTACGCGGAATTTTCTTTTGGTCTTCGGGTATTTTACCCCAAATATTCAGTTAACATTCTTTGAGGCTTTACTGAGTGGTTGGCTAAGTGTCACGGAAGCTAAGTGTGGTTTGTAATCAGACCGAATGCGATTCAAATTTTGTGTTGGTACTTGCCAATTGATTTGAGTTTACTATATTTTTTATGTTCTCTATTTTATACAGATGCTTGCAGGTTTTTTACACGATGCAATGCCGCCTCACGGAGCCTCAGGAATGAGTTTTTCTTTTGCCTTGTTTAATTCATATTTTGTGTTTACTAACCTATTATTTGCATTTTGTTTTTCCTGTTAAGCACTTGCATACTGCTTACTAACAACTAACAACGTATACAGGAACTCTGAAGGTCCAGAATCTTTAAAAATAAATTAATGTAGCTTCGTTTAACAAAAAAATTAGAATCATACGAGAGCCTTGAAGGAGTAACCATCTGTTACTTATACCAGGGCGGGTAAGTGGTGGATAACCTCCAAATCCTATCTATATCTGTGATCTATATCTGTGATCTGTGATCGATATCTGTGATCCCTAGCGTCTGGAACCAGTGAGATTGTGGCATCTCCAATTTGAATACGCTGTGAGGTTAAAGTTAATAGGGAAGGGAAGGAGATGGAGAAGTATCTGACTTTTCAGATCTGGTCACGAAACACGGTTATAGTCATTTCAAGCAACGTTTCGATTATTAATGGTGGTCTTTCACTGAAACGTGCCGCTAATATGAGTACTTATTTATATTTATTTTTAATGATTAAATTGTGAAATAAAACAAATAAGACAAATAAAAGATACTTGCGCACGCCGAGATTTGACCCCGCGACCTCCGGATTCTTAGCTAAGGATTGTAACGACTCTACGTAGTCCGTCTAATTGTTTAGGTCATATAAGCTATTTATTGTCTTTGCTGAAGTATAAAGAGTAAATGTAAACCCCTTGGAGTAAATGTAAACCCGGCAGCAAACATTAAAAAAAAGAAGAAAACAATCAAAATGCTCTAAACACTGTAATATATAGAAATAAATAAAAAATTATAATATACCACTAGTTTCCGAACACTTGATTATGTATGGTTGCGCACCAGCTGGTGCGGTGGCAGCAACCATAACCATCAACTCTCCGGTCACACGTCGATGCTGGCGGCGCCACTAAAGTGGTGACGTAACCAAGCTGATGGTAACCAAACAAATCAAGACACTTTTGGAGTGATGATACAAAGTCATGAAAAGTGATTAAAAAAACTAGTTGTTTGATAGGGCAATACTGGGTTAGATTTATAGGCTAGTTTTTTCAACATTTTTAACGGGCATCATTTTTTGGAACTGCTTGGGGCTCCATGACAACTCATAAAAGTGACAATTAATCAAATTAACAAATACCAAGTTACATTACAGCTAAACTTCGATCAATTAGGTCAATGCATAAATATATGTAGGTACTAAACCAATGCAGTGAAAAGATGCAAGATGCAAGATGCAACGATTTATCGCTTGCAAAATGTGACATAAAAAGTGGATACTAACGACATCTTTTGAGCTAGGCTAAAATGATCTATTTTTCCATTTGAAATTTCGCGGCCAATCGTCAGTATTGCCCTATCAAACAAAACTTTTATCATTAGTCATTTTAGTACCTTCATGAACTAAACAAGTAAAAGTAGGTTCCGTGATGCGATAATTTGTCAATAGCATTGATAATTTGTAAGTATAATAAATACTATAATACTATTAAGAATTTCTAAGAAACGTAGTTTTTTTCGATATTCATATTATGATTTTGATTTTATTAACTTAAATAAAAACATTTGATAATGTATTTTTCATCGTAAAAATTATTGAGTGTGGGTATTTTATTTAGTTATTACAAAAATATGAATTATAAGATAGCCGTCAGAATAGCTTAACATAAACTTTTTAGACGACCAAAAGAGAAACCGATAAATAATTGGTCTCTTTTTAAAAGCTCTTTGACTTTTATCCAAAATACTGCAAAGTTAAGTGTGTTGATGAGCATTTAGTTTTTTTTTCTTAATTTTCCGATATGCAATTTCTATTAACAACCATGCATTTTGTTTAAAAATAAAAAAAATAAGGATTTTGAGCCATATCCTCCAAACCCTTCTTAAATTTTATTTAATTTTTTAAATGTTTTTTCAGTTAATTAAGAGCAGCTAAATAAGCACAAAAATACTAAACCGACGCCTTTAAATAAAATGCTTTGAAAAAAGTCTTCATGTTCCAAATAAGATCTGGATTTGTCTAAGTTGCGAATAAATATTTAAGGAGAGGAGCCAATGGTGGAGGACTGGATTCAGTACAGAATATGCCAGGAATGGTGGCGCCAGAAGTACACTGATTATTTAAGATTTGGAGAGTATATTTGTCGGCTTTTTAGCACTGATTATCCCCTGACATTTTTTTTACATTAAGTACACACAAGAAGCCCTGAGGAAAATAATTTCCCTCAGGGCCTATGTTATCTGAAATGCTGTGTGGAGGGTCAAACACAAAAACGAGTCGAAGAAGCGACCCGTTCTCATGTGACAAATTTCAACCGTGTACATATATTGGGCACGTGTTTGGCGTATTTCCCGACTATATACCGGTGCCGAAGGGATCAATGACAGTAGTTTCTCGGAGCATCTTCCATTGAAATACCGGTAGAACAAGTTTAGCATTCCCACCCAACGCCTGTGCTCTAAAAATTGCTGCACGGTGACCCCGAGTGCGGACATTGACTGTTTGACCTTCTTTATGATGTGTTTTAACAGATGAGAGAAAGTAAGTCACCAAGTAGTAAGTAAGTAAGTAAGTAGTAAGTAAGTAACCAAGAGTTGAAATAAACTTATTTTTGTTTTCCTAAAATGTATAGTTTTATTTGCACACATTCTTAATCCCAAATCCGCGTCTTCTTGTACCGGAGGCGTCTACTAATATCTACAGGAATACCAAAAACTGAACAAATCGGACTAATATCCATGAGAACCAAAGTGAGGACGAATATCTACAGCTCAAACTGCTGACTAATATCTATTAGAACCAAAGTGAGGACGAATATCTACAGTACTGGCAGAGGTTGGATTTGCAATTGTGTGTAGCATATTAGAATAACGTAATATTGCGTATGCAGTTTGAAAAACTTTATTTATTTATGTATGTATGTAAAAATCCCTAATTGGACAGATTTAGCTGATTATTAAGGATTTGCTCAGCTGCCCTCTGTAGATATTAGTCCGACCTTAACTCTGTAGATATTAGTCCTCACTCTGAAGTTCATAGATACTTAACCAACATATGAGCTGTAGATAAGCGTCCGACATACAGGCTGTAGATACTAGTACCTGGAGTCCTTGTACCACCCTACCCTATGTTATGTATTTATGTACTCGTGATCGGGCAACCAATACATTATTTCATAGGTCAACACCAAACGCTGTCAAAGCACGAATTTCATAGAAAAACTACTTTGTCTATGTTCGTCGTGCTGATCGGAGAGCGTCTTGTCGAAAAATTAGATTATTTTTGTTGATCCCTTTTTCTAATCACTTTTATCCAAGATGAGTGTTGAAGAAGAAGTCATGAGGATACAAAAAAAATTGAACAAGATGTCCTCTGGAGACGGCTCGGTAAGAAGTTATTTTTGGGGTTTTGTTAGAGTAACCTAACACATTTATGTATATTATCGGCTTATAAGTCTAAACTTAATGTTGTTTAGGGTCAAGAACAGGCATTGGATCTTCTCAAAACCTTACAAACGTTAGCAATCAATTTGGACGTACTCACCAAGACCCGTATTGGAATGACAGTGAATGCTTTGCGGAAATCTAGCAAAGATGACGAAGTTATTAGTTTATCGAAAACCTTGATTAAAAACTGGAAAAAGTTCCTTTCCACGCCTAATACTCCTGCTAAAGATTCCGCCAGTAGCTCTAAATCATCTTCTAAGTCAAAAGACAAAGTAGATAAAAAGGAAGAAAAGGAGAAGAAGACACACTCTTTCCCAGCCCATTCTAACACCACGGATGCTGTCAGGTTAAAGTGTCGAGAGTTGCTGACGCAGGCCTTGAAGGTAGATGGAGATGTAGAAGGCTGCGGGACTCCCGAGGAGCTAGCCGAAGAGCTGGAGGAGTGCATTTTCCTCGAATTCAGAAACACCGATATGAGATACAAGAATAGGGTAAGGTCTCGGGTGGCCAATCTGAAAGATGCGAAAAATCCTATACTAAGAACTAACTTTATGAACGGTGTCATTGCCGCAGCCAAGTTAGCCAAGATGACCCCGGAAGAGATGGCCAGTGACGAAGTGAAGCAACTGCGAGAGAGATTTGTGAAGGAAGCCATCAATGATGCCCAACTGGCCACCGTGCAAGGCACCAAGACTAGCCTGCTCAAGTGCGGCAAGTGTAAGCAGCGCAACTGCACCTACAGCCAGATCCAGACCAGGAGTGCTGATGAGCCTATGACTACCTTCGTCCTCTGTAATGAATGCGGTAATAGATGGAAGTTTTGCTGAAATTATTATTTATTTATGTTTGGTTAATAAAAACTAATATTCATTGTTTTTGGGCATTTCACGTATGAATATAATAATTCTCTTGCATGAGTTTTTGTCTTAGCAGATTAAGGGATTTGTGTGACACTTCAGCATAGTAAATGTGACAAAAAATAATGAGTTGCGATGATGTAAAATAAAAGAACAAATAAAATAAAGTATATTTTTAATTTCACTTATTCCAACTACTTTTTCAGAGTGAAGTATTGGTACACTAAATCCTGGTGAAACACCACCATTCAGAATTGAAACCTTCTTGAAATTGCTTTGGCCGTGTTTGGTGAGGGGGCATCCATTAATTACGTGAGCAGTTTTTCTTCCAATCTAGACCCCCCCCTTCGGTGAGATAAATTTGGGCCAATTTGTATATTTTTTTCAAGTAACATGAGATTTTGCTGGACCCCCCCCCTCTGTTTGTGCTCACGTAATTAATGGATGCCCCCTTGTGCGCCTGGACTTATCCTAATTATGTTCCAATAGTTCACTTGAATAACAAAATTGGCAACGATTGTCAGGTATGCCTTTAATGGGTAAAAAAATATATTTAAAAAGGTGGGTGTGAGTGACGAATACGGAAAAAACTAACATCGGTAAATTTTTTATCAAAATGTGACCAATATAAGAGGCGATGGATGTAGAGGTTCCACTGCACCTATTAAAATATTATTCTTTCTAAAGTTAGTTGAATATAAAATATCCTATAATTATAATATCCCGTCGTGATATTATAATTATAGGATATTTTTTTATTAAACTTTTTATTCCAGTAGGACGAGGATAGTGCAATCCCTGTCTGTAATACTACAAGAGATAGATATAATTTATAGAGAAAAATAAAATGAAAAACCTAATACATAGTCAGGCAATGACTTTATATAAATAGACTCGCCATAGTCTCACGTACTCACAATATAATGTGGAAAGCAAGCAACACTCTTTTGTTTTCAGCGGTTTTCAGTATAATTTCTAAATTCAAAACTTTATTCCTGTGTGATAAAGATAGACAATCAAAGAATGTACGTGGGTGAATGTGATAGATATATGGTAGGGCGGCTTATTAATTTCTTCGCCGAATACTGCTTTCACATCACGGGTGTGACCTATGGGTGTGACTGAGATAACAAGATACTCTCACTCGGTTACACAATGGACAGGGAAGGGTAAAGAATACAATGACGTATTATTATAAAATTAATTGTAATAATAAGTAATTTGCGTGTACTTACAAATGAAGTGTTATTCCTTCGCCTTTACGACTATTTGCCATGTAATTGAAGCATTTTCTCATCACACAGGAGGGCATTTTGGCGCTTTGCAATGCAATTTACTTATTGGTAAGACACGACCTAACTCGACGTGTAGCAGTTTAGTACTAAAGTACTAGAAATAGAGACAGCTACAATCGTCTTGTGTTTGGCTTCCCACTTTGAGATTTCTACCCCGCGTCCAGTATTAACGTCATTGTAGTCAGGTACCTAATAAATGATTGTCATGATCATCATCAGGGAGGTTTCCGCCAGCATCATCTGCATCCATCGATCTTTGGGTGGAGAGCTGCGCCACTTGGATGCAGCCACGACAATGACATACTTATTTTTACATTAGCTCCATACGGTCATCTTTGAGGATGCTGTGTGGAGGGTCTTTTTAGGGAAAGGAAGGAGGGGAAGTTCTAAAAAGATATAATAATAGTTTATTCCAGAATGTATGCAGGGGTAGTGCAATGCAATACTTCCATATTTTGAAAAAAACAAAAGAAATAAGACAAATAATAAGTGGTTAAAAGTAAATAACAGCACATAAATAAAATCAAAAACGAATAAGCATGAAAAACATGAGATACGAAACTGAAATAATAATAAACACTAAAATGAATTCATGCAACTGTTTACGGAGGGTATTTCATCGTCGTCTCCCGTGTCCAGAGGGCCATCAGGGGGGACTCCATCCAGGCAGTCATGGCGGTGATGATCGCATTCTTCGATATATGAGGGGAGAGCAGGAATCTGGGGGACAGTGTGTCCAGGAGTGACAGACGTATGAATCTGTTCCTCCCACCATGGTGCAAGGCGATGTTCTGAGAGTCTTGCTGGAGAGATCAAAAGATCTCCCTCGAACCAGTCTCTCCCAATCCAGCCTGCCACCTATTTGGTGGAACCCGGTCACCAATCGTAGCGAACCACTTGGGGTGACCTGTGGCAAAGGTGTTGGTTATCCAATAAATGGTTCCCGGGGCAGTGGTACTCGTACCCGCCTCCCAAATTGAAATACATTGGTTGACTTCCGTGTCTTGCCCCAGAAGCTGGCTAGTCAGTAGCGAAGTAAGGTGAAGAATGAGTGAACCTTCCCTTCAGTGAACAACGTAGAGGGATTGCAGAATATTGGATGAAGCCTTTATGTATTATTATAGCACATTTTCAGCTTGTCACATTGCGATGCTGGGTACAGTCTCCACAGCTCAGACATGAACATGCACAGGACAGTGCAGTATATCTTAAAAAAGTAATCTCCTGACATTGTCGCTATAGTAGAGTCACCTTGAGAGCATTCCTGCCCATTATATTAATGGCTCTTCTTTGTCGATTTGTGAAGCTGAAAGTATTTATAAAAAAAAATATTTCTGCCAGGATCTTTGCCTTTCTAAAAACAGATTTTAATTGTAACGTAACTTGAAAATTACAACATCTATCCAATGGCTTTATAAGAACACAAGATACATTATATTCATACTAATTGAACAAAAAATGTAGCAACATATGAAAAGGATAGCCATTTAATGTAAATAAAAGATGTCCACTGGACCTAGTTCAGTGAATCTACGCGCATTGTTTAAGTAATGTATCTTCATTCTAATAATTAATCTAAACATATGTCAAGCATTTAAACAAAATAAATACGGATTTCAAATAAAGAATTATTCATTCATAAAATAATATTGGTACCAACTTTATCACTTGTCTGAGAGTTCCAATGTTGAAAATTAAGTTAATTGAAATTGAATGCTATGCATTACGCAATAAATATTTCACATTTAGCCGTGTACCGACTACCAAAATTAGGATGTTTAATTGGGTTCATACCTGCCTGAAGAACATTTGAAAAAGATTTGTCATTGAGATAGTGACGTTTCTTTGGACAAATTGCAAAGCACTAGTGTCACACCTAGCGTTAAAAGCGCCAGCATTATTTTGCTTGGCCTATTTCAGCAAATCACTCGCCATATATACCATTGGGAATCATTTCCATTCCCATTGAGGGGGGGGGGGGGCGTCTAGATTGGAAGAAAAACTGCTCACGTAATTAATGGATGCCCCCCTAGTGTAATTCATATTTGAAATAATAATGGTTTTTTTTACATAAAATATAGTAACATGGTTTATAATTAAGTAGGCACGTATTTAAGTATTGAGATAGATACCGGATGTTCACGGAGGAGCGAGTTCCCGGTTATGTAGCCCTTATTAGATCCAGGGTGGCAGGAATGAGGGAAAGGATAACCAGCTCTGAAAACATCCTCGTCAAGGAAGCCCGCCTCAGTCCATCATCCAGCATTGATGCACCCTGGAGAAAAATACTGGCTCCTAATGTGCTCATAGAATCCTAAAAGCTTAATATTTATACTACTACTATTACCATATTATCTCTTTTGTTTCATGTACAATCATGTCCACCTGCTTTTTTTGTTTTGTTTGTATTGTACCCGTATGGAATGTGTGGGATTGCACTATCCTCCCTTTATAATATATAACGTCATTGATCATCCCACACTCCCACATACTGGAATAAACATTTATTATTATTATTAAGTATCTACTTACAAATCTTTCAGAGGGAATTTTGTTTTTGGTTTGAAAAGAAAATTAGAAACATATTTTTTTCGATGCCAGGTCTACACTGTTCACATAACGAATATTAAATAAAAATTATAGCAAAAGTTGTTTTAATATTTTTACAAATCTATGTTCTGAATCCATCATATATTATTTCCCTCGGTTTCCTCCTTACCTTCATTCTATAGGCGAGCTATATACAAGTTTTTAACTTCTGTTAGCAGCAAACAAACCTATTTTGTCACTGAGGTATATAAATATTTTGTAATGAAAAAAATGTTTATTGTCAAAACAGGCTACAGATTTTTGTCAGGTAAGTGCAGAACTAATTATTTATGACTTTGGGAAGAGAAAACTAACCGCCGCGGCCGCGGAGGAAATGTGGATATTTTCCAGACAACCTACAAAAAGCACGAACTAAACTAAATTTATTGTTTATTTATCGATAATGTATTTCTTTAATGACCATTTTGTATAACATAAGTATTAATAAAAAAAACAGGGGAGGGGCTTCTCAATATTTTGGTCGATTTTCGAAACTCCAACGATTATTTTATAAATATATACGCAACGTCAATACCATCTCTAGTCTCTACTCTCCATCTACTCTCTCTACGGTATTAGGTATTAGTTCATTTATGCTCTCTACTTATCTACTTATGAACCATAAACCATAGAAAAACTGTACCAATTTGACATGTGCTCCGCGCGAAGTCATTTTGACAATTCAAATCAATTCAAATATTGAAGGTTATTAATTGGTCGATGTCGGTGATTTACATGCTGTATAAAACAAAAAAAAAGGTTTTAATTTTTTAACGGCGTACGCCGAGTGAATTAACCAGGAAGTGCAATTTTGGTTGCGTAAGTTTTAATACATTTTTTACTGAACATTTTGTAACATCCCAAAAACTTAATGTTATTGTGATAAATTTGAATTCAAAGACGCAGCGAGTATAAAAATCCCGGGTAATTTTTGGATAGGGCCTGACACGCTTATTATGAATATTTTTTAGAAAAAAACTTTAGATTCGCCTTAATTACTATAAGTGGAAACTTTCTGCATTCCGGGAGGCGGAAAATTATGGATTTTAATTTTCAATTGCGTAAACCCAAAATTCACTTCGCGAAGCGACCGGCGGCTGTCAGCCGGCATTAGGTACGTCACTGTTATGTTGGTATCCCTGATGCATTAACAAGAGCTAAATACGACCGTAGCCATCTTCGTGGGTAACACAAAGAGGCGCGGAATTATGAAAACACAACAGAATTATAATATTAACAAACCTCTATTCGTATATTATATTATGTATATTTATTATTACCATAAAATAACGATTAGCTAGAAGTTACGTAAAATAAAAATAAAACGTGCGCATTAGGTAAGCACTACTTTGACGAAATTCTGAAAATAAAATGAATAAAGGCCTTTAGGCAAGTTTTTTTACATTGAAAATTTTATTTTTACATTGAAAAAAAATTTTTTAAGTAAAAAAAAAAAAACGCGGCGTTTTTTTTTTTTACTTAAAAAATTTTTTTTCAATGTAAAAATAAAATTTTCAATGTAAAAAAACTTGCCTAAAGGCCTTTATTCATTTTATTTTCAGAATTTCGTCAAAGTAGTGCTTACCTAATGCGCACGTTTTATTTTTATTTTACGTAACTTCTAGCTATTATTATTATTATTATTATTTCTATTCTTCAATTATTAATGCGACGAATACCAACACCTCCAACTATAATGACGATGAAATCCAACACATGATTCCAGTGCCTCAGCTAGACTCTGAAGTGATTCTGATTAGAGGTTCGTTTATCTACATTATTTATTCCTAATGCGCTGTTTTTCATAATTCCGCGCCTCTTTGTGTTACCCACGAAGATGGCTACGGTCGTATTTAGCTCTTGTTTTAATGCATCAGTGATACCAACATAACAGTGACGTATCTAATGGCCGCTGACAGTCGCCGACCGGTTCGAAGTGAATTTTGGATTTACGCAATTGAAAATTAAAATGCATAATTTTCCGCCTCCCGGAATGCAAAAAGTTTCCTTTTATAGTAATTAAGGCGAATATAAAGTTTTTTTCTAAAAATTATTCGTAATAAGCGTGTCAGGCCCTATCCAAATTTTACCAAATCCCGAAAATGATGTAAAACTTATTTCTTTCAATACCTAACAGTTCTTTATACTGCAGAATTTCAGCAAGAATCACCCTTTAACATGTTTGTATTCAATTTAAGACGTGTCTCACGCCTTGACACTACTTTAACGTAATTTTATTAGAAAATAGGGGTCATATGATTCGGTGAGTTTTAATGATAAGTATTTACAGAACTGTCAAGATGACTACCTCCTTGGCCCAGCAATTGAAGAAGCTTGCAGTTCCTGAAACATCGATTTACCGGCAAGAAAAGAAAAAGACTTCTCTCTTATTTGACCCGAAAGAAGCTGCCTCCATTGATAGGGAAACATTCTACGAGATTGGTTTAAGTGGTTTGGCAGAGCTGAAGAAGATTAACCCCTGCTTTGCGGACTACGAACACACGCTTTTCAGCCTCTCATCCAAGGAGTTCGAAAGGTCTATTCAAACTAAAGATGCCAACAAGAAGATTGATAAATCTGTGAAAAGTTTCTTAATAAAACTTTCACCATACTTTCTCCTTCAGTCCAGTCACAAGGCTTTAGAGTGGCTGATCAACCGATTCCACATTCATAAATATAATAAGGATGACTTCTTTCGTCTAATTTTGCCGTACCACGAAACCAGAATATTTGTACGATGCTTACAAATAATGAAGATCGAAGATGCAACTGATATGTGGAACTGGTTGGAGCCTTTGCAGAAACCCGGGATTCCTCTGGCTAAGCCTGTCTTATACAACCATTGCGCTTCAAATCCTTCCTTCTTGGAGTTCATATCTGATATGGTGAAGAAAGCTGTGAAAGAGTTTGATGATAAGGCTGATTTGCTGTCCACTCTATTTGCATTTTATTGTTCAAGTGTTGTGGGTGCATTAGAGTACGCCAGGTCCGTAACAGAGGCTCACGTAACCAACATACTTCCTGGCTTATTGAAGTGCCTCCCATCGTCTATTGACAACCTGCGGGCTGCTGCTTACATGATCTTGGCGCAGTTAGTGGCCAAGACTCAGTTGAACGCTAAAGTTATGGAACACTTGGTGGACAAGATTTCTATTTACCAATCCAACTTACAATATGAATCAGTTTTGTTGTTAAATCTCATGTTTCAGACGCAAGAGAAATTAAAAACTGTTTCCGAAAAATTTCTTAGCAATTTGTCCCCTGACGATGTAAAGGTTATATGTTTAAACCTGAATATGCTAATCAGCGAGGGAATAGATGTGTCCCATTTCCTTATCGCATTCATGAGTGGAGTGTTGTCCCTTCTGCAGCAAAACGTGGAAAACTTGAAGAGATTTGCTAATATACCAGAACTGTTAGTATCTGAAATTCATGTGAATTCTGTATCTGCTGGGATCTTGATAAAGTACGTATTTTTTTAATTCACAATATTATCTTACTTTTCTTTTGCAATCAATCAAAAGCTTCCCAACTCATGTTTTTTTATGGTACACACATAGAAAGGATAGGAATAAATATTTTCCTTCAAATTCTAATAGTATTACATAACAATCATGTATCGTCCAATTATAAATTAATTAATTAATTATTTTTAGGTGTGTTGTGGATTGCTATTCAACAACCTATCAGACGACTACTAGCCAAGCTGAAGACGCTGACTCTGATATGGAGGTGATTGAAGAGGATTCTGTAGAGTTCATTAAAATACAAGCTTGGTATTCCAACTTTTTGAAAGGTCTTGAATTGAAATATCCCAATGAATTCGATAATGTCGTAAGGGATGTTTTAAAAAGCAACAAAAGTACATCCAACAAGCAAAATGCTTTATTGAATGAAATTCTAGGATTTGCACCAAAGCTTATCAAGAAATTGGGCGATTCTTTCTTGTTCGAAAAGCTGTATCACCAAAACTCAGATATTAGAAGGGAAGCAGTGAAATACCTTATTTCTGATATGAAGAATTTAAAAAAATCCAACATCGATTTTGTCAAAGAGTCGATAACCGATCGCCTCAGAGATGATGATCCTGGTGTTATTGAGATTCTTTTGGATATTGAGCTCCAGGGTCTCATAGACCTTGTGGGAAGAAACACACTAATTAGTCAATTGAGATTAATTCTTGGTAATGGCCACAAAGATATTTTGTGGTGGCAGCCATGCTGCAAAGCTTTGAAATACCTATGTGCTCTGGAAGAGTCCCTCTCAGACCTGACCACCTGCATGGCCATTCTGCCCTATCTATTTCCTAAGGACAAACAAGCTGCCATTGCCACAGTTACCGTGATGAAATCTCCATTGGGACAAAAGATTATGCCCGGATTAGATATACAGGCCATAGTGAAAAACAAAAACCCTAAATCCATTTGCAAAACTGTTTTTGATGCTCTCCGCAATGGTTCTTGGTTACCAAACACAGCAGATCTTATGCAAATTATCAATTCTAAAAGCTTGGAGGAAAATTACAATTCTAAAATGTTTGCCTTGCTGCTGATCACCTTTTCTTTGAAAAATGATAATAGCTCTTCTGAGAGCCTGCAGATCTTGAATGCAGTTTCCCAATTCATTGAAAATGTTAACGTTAAGTACGTTCGACACCCTGCAACGTTTTCTTCTGAATTTATAACTGATTTAATTGAAATATCAGGGAATGGGCAATTGCCGCTGCAAACCTACGTATTCTTTTTAGAGCAAATTATTGCCAAAACAAAGATACGTAACTTTAAACCTTGGTCAATCACAGGGGGTGTGGTTTCTGATAGAGATTTTGTGTCAAAAATGTATGATTTGTTGGTAAAAGGATGCAGTAGCAAACTTGAAAAGGCTTACAGTCCTGTTCTTCGTGCGCTAATTAATTCTGTTTGCTCAACCATAAAGGAAAAAATGGAATTTGTATCCAACTTTACGGTAGATTTTTCTGAATTAGAAAATGATAATCAGCAAATTGAAAATCAGCATGTTACACGATTCCGGTCTCTCCGAATTTTCCAAACATTCTTACTTCTATCTGAAGAAGGCCTCGATTGGATTTTAGATTCAAATATTATATTATTTTCTTTAATTCTCTCTCTATATTCTCGCACGTCTTCTATTAGGGCGACCGTCCTGGAGATTATAAAAGTAATTTGCGCCAAAGTTGGCAAACAAGAGCACCACTTTTACTTCCTGTTTAATGAACTACTACGCCGTAGAGAGGAGATTCTGGCAGATCAGGAACAGGTGCCTTTAGTTCTTTATGCTCTTCTTTCTCCTGATCCAGAGGTCAGGAAACACCTCATCAAGCCTCTTGTGAGTCCAATGAAGAAATCCTTGGACCACTTGGTCAAAACAATTGTTAGTGAAAGTACTCCCTATACTATCAAAGCAAAGATGACTTCACTCATTTCCCTCATCAACTCTGGAGAAATACTATCGGCATTCTCTGCTATTGCTTTAAAATTACTAGAAACTAACCATGAAAATGATCATTTGTCAAATGCTTTTGAATCACGGACTCTCTGTAATATAATATCGAGGATTGATGCAGCATCTTTAAAATCTGCTCAAAATGACATGGTCTGGAAACTGATGGATACATCACTTAAGAATATCAAGAAAACTGAATGGAACAACGTTTATGTTTGTGTACTAGTAATGCAACAGATTGATCAGGAACTATTTGATGGACTCCCTCAGAAAAAGGCGGAAGCTCTTGTGGCCCAGATAATCGTAGCGGGAACATTTGGTTCTGATTCCAGTGTTATATCGTCTGCGGCCAAATTGATTAAAAGGATAAACCTGGATGCTAAGCATATAGTGCCGACTCTAGCATCAATGCATAACATAACTGAGAGAAATCATGATCTCAATTCCAGAAAGAAATCCAAACCTTTAATGCCTTCTCTTTTGGTCCTGGACACGATAGAGTGGAAATCTGGGGTTACGCTATTGGAATACATGCAAAATAAAAAGAAATTGACTGGCATAGATGAAATACTTCCCAACTTGTTTAGCATTTTGAAAAAATGTTTAGATTTTGAAGAGCAATCTCCAGTTGAATATGTAAAACAATTGTTATTAACAAGTATTTTGCACTGCTCCCAAAAGATGTACCCGTCTGACAGAGTTCAGTCGAAGAAGATTCCACAAGGAATAATGGACATAGAGCTGATTGTGATGTGTATCCGAGGAACACAGAACCCTCAAACCCACCACCACGCCCTCATGCTGCTCTCCCAGGCAGCTTCCATGCTTCCAGACCAAGTGCTCCACCACATGATGGCCATCTTCACATTCATTGGTTCATCAGTCCTGAGGCAAGATGATGCCTACAGTTTTCAAATAATAACCAAAATTATCGAGACTGTAATTCCTATCCTCGTCAAATCTGAGAGTCTTGGAGATGATTTGGACCAATTGGAAAAGCGTGTGATTCCCGTTTTGCGCATATTTGTCGATGTTGTAATGGATGTTCCTGAACATCGAAGATTACCATTATTCAAGAAGCTTCTGCTTACGCTGAATCCTGAACTTTTCCTTTCCACATTTTTGAATTTAATGTTTGAAAGCCACATTATGCACGGAATAGAAGAAAAAACTGTAAGCAAAGTTTCAACAAAAGAGCAACCTGTTCGGCGACTAGATTTTGCCATGTCTCTAGTTTCGGAGTTTCCCCCTGATGTTATCATGCAGAGCTGCATCAAACTTATTGGATTTCTCAAAACATTACCAGTGGATAAGGAGGATGAAAACATTGGCAAACAGGTTAAAGTCGACCCGACTGCTGTATTTGAAATTTCATCTCATTCCTCCAAGCAACTGCGCCATTTTAAGTACACAGTCATTACCTTTGTAAACAATGTTTTATCAACTAATTCATTTATTCAGCAAATCAATTCGCTTTCTGATAAAGGGGTCATGGAAGATTTGTACAAATCATTTATTGTTAACATTTTAACATACATTCAAGTTGTTTCCAAAGCTGCTGATCAAAATATTGGAAAACCTCAAGCCAAGTATTGGAAAGTGATGCTCCACCATAGCTACGAAATTCTAGACAATGTCAACATTCTATTATCGGTTGAAATGTTCATAATGGTGGTGCGGGGATTGATGACCCATAATTTGCCAACTGTAAGGAGGAAGTCTATGGAGATCTTGAACACTAAACTTCAACATCACGTGTCGTTCTTTGCGGATTGTGATAAAAATGTGATTTACTCACTTTTGGAACCACTACTGGATATAATTGGTGACATTAATTCAAACAATGAGATTCCTGATGGTCTCAGTAAGCAAGAGGTAGAATTGAATCAACAAACTGCGCTCCTATCGTTGAAACTGTTAGTCAGACTATTAGCGCAAGAAGATCCAATGAAGTTCAAACCCATCTTAGACCTTATTACAAATTTGACAAGATCCGCTGTTTCTGGAAATCTGATGGCTTCAATTGTCTTATGTTTGGCGGAATTATGCAGCAATCTGAAGGCACACGCAATAGCCTATTTACCAAAGTTCATGCCTTCACTTATTAAAATATTAAAGACGCAAAGAAGTGCCGGATGTCCAGAACTGGTGTTGCTAAGTGTCATTACGGCGATATGCAAAATTGTGGAGACTATTCCGCTGTTCTTGAGTCCATATCTGGAAAAGCTTCTGTTTGAATTTTCTATTCTAACTGCAAAATGGGAATCTGTTGACTCAGCCATTAAGAACACTCCAGTTATATCCAAATTAATGTTGATCAAAAACAAAATATCCAGCACAATAGCTCCTCGAGTCCTCATCCCAGTTATTATTCAGTGTTATGGGCAATTGATAAAGAAAGACAAGTTTAACGCAATCGGCCCTGCAATGAACATCCTGTCGGAGAGTTTTGTTGGAATTTCGGGACCAGAATTCACTTCTCTTCAACAAGAATTATCATCATTCTTCTTGTCAGCTTTACAATTCCGATGCGACTGCAAAGATGATGATGATAAATTAGTTCATGTGGATGCTGTTGAAGAACATGTTATAAAGGCAGTCATTTCTCTGGTGTTGAAGTTATCCGAATCTTCCTTCAGACCTCTGTACTTCAAGATATTTGATTGGGCTGTCAGGATGCCCGATGATGACAATAATGACAGAGCTATAACTTTTTACAGGTAATTATTTATTCATAGCTTTCCGTTATAATGATTTTGGAATAAAATTTAATGAAAGCGTTGCATGTGTTAGGGAGAACGGTGGTTTTACGGGGGGGGGGGGGGGGGTTTGACATAACAAAAGGTGTTAAGGAAGGCTGCGTAATGTCACCGTGGTCATCCAATCTATGCATGGATAATTTATGCAAGAATTTAAAGAGGTGGGATTGGATCTGAAATTGATTAATCTGAAAGTACGCTGCCTGTTGTATGCTGATGATATGGTGCTGATTTCTAACAGTATGGAAGATCTACAGTCTCGTGTGTCTAGGATGAATGAAAAATGTATGAAGAATGAGTTAATGATGAATGTCAGCAAGAAGCTGATATTTTAAAGAGAGAGTACGAAAATAGTGTACAATATAGTTGTGAATGATGAATACTCGGAGCAGGTGGGTAAGTTTGTGTACCTAGGTAGTATGTTTACGAAAGATATGTAGGCTGATAAGATATATTGAAAGAAGGGTAAATGCAGGTAACTCCATTAATAGGCGCTAATAAAAAACTGTCAAAAGAAGCGAGGCTTGAAGTCCACAATGGAGTGCTGGTACCTACCCTGTTGAGGCATGGAACTGGCGAAGGAAGGATGAAAGTAGACTGAATGCTGTAGAAATGAGATCCCTGAGATGTATGTGTGGTAAAACCATGTATGATCGTGTGAGAAAGGCTGATGTAAGCGTAATGAATAAGATTATGAATTCGACCTTCGGATGGTTCAGGCATGTAGAGCGAACGAATAAAGAAAGGAGTCTAAGAAGAATATATGAATTAAATGTGAATAGTAGAAGTCAGGGACACCTGAGGCATTGCAAGACCAAGTGAATCAGATATTTGAGCCGGGCCATGTCAAAAGTCAGAATAATAGAAGAGTATATATGAGACGATGTATGAATGTGAATGAGGCAAAGAGTGTGTGCCAAGACTGAGTTTTTTGGCAGTCCGTCCTCTCTGCCTACCCCTGTGATGAAACGGCGTGATGGTTAGTTAGTTCAAATTTAATAATGTTGATACTAAATAATTGTTTCATGATTTTAGATTGAGTTATTCCATCGCTGAGAACCTCAAAGGATTATTCATACTATTCGCTGGACATTTTATAAAAAATGCTGCGGATTTACTCAATGCCTGCAACAAGAATAAATCAGAAGACCTTTTCCTAGATTCAGATGAGAAATGCTGTGATCTAGTTGAATACATCGTCAAGACTTTGAACGCTGTATTCTTGTACGACAGCCAGAACTTTGTGAATAAGGAAAGATTTGAAACTATAATGCAGCCCTTGGTAGATCAACTGGATAACGATATTGGTGGAATGGACGCACTCAAAATTAGAGCAAAGAAATTGATAATACCGTGCATTGCACAGTTCTCTGTAGCCACGGCAGATGATTCTCTTTGGAAGCCATTGAATTATCAAATTCTGCTGAAAACACGTCACAATGATTTCAACATAAGGTGAGTCAAATTTACACGCAAACTCTTTGCTTACTCAAAAGCCATACAAGTTATGTTAACTCTTGGCTTATTTCTCTTTAAATATTTGGCTCCTATCAGTCCTTCAAAAAGCTCTCGAATTTGGTCTACGGTGTCCTGATATGTATTTGGTTCCTACAAGTCCGTTTGATAGATTCTCCCACCTTAACAGACGGATTGCAATCTTTAGAACACATGCGTCGGGTGGGAATGATATACTGGTTCTACTGGTATTGCAATGGAAGATGCTCATTACGTAATTGTTACGGTAATTTTAAAACCGCTCTTTAGTGAGTTCGTCATTTAACTAATGTAATTTATGTTTTAGGCTTTTGGGACTGGATTGCATGTGTGAGATGGCAACTAAGCTGGGAGACAGCTGGCTGCCGTTGCTACCCGAGAGTGTTCCATTCCTTGCGGAATTGCTGGAAGATGAGGTTCAGAATGTGGAAGCCGCTACGCAAAAGGCTGTTCAGACATTGGAAGTTGTTCTTGGGGAACCTCTACAAAAATACTTCTAATAACTTCATATTATACTTGACTTCTAAGTTAGCAATAAGGAACTCCAGTGAAAAATACTATGGCTTTAAAAAAATATGTTCATATAGACCAATAAACGCTGATTCTGAATATATAAGTTTTAATAAATAATATTAAACGTACATTTTAAAAAAATATATTAAAAAGTGCATTTTTAATATTCTCAATAAAACACAGCGTCAAGTTGGTATGCTGTGTAATGCTCTGTGGTGACGTCACGATGGTAATCACTGTACGTCACATAAATAAACCAGGTACGTCGTTTGTATGGGAATTTAGGTATGACACAAACGAATGTTCTATATATTTCTTATTTTTTAAGATGTCTTAAAGCATATACCTTTATAGAAACTAAATAGAATTGCCTTTTAGATTTTTGTATCTGACATATACGATCGTGTTTGAAAATTGTAGTAATTTTAAGTTTCAAAATGAAAAACTTTAAAAAAACAGCTGACAGTAAACATATTCTATAATGGTCGAAAAATTTAGGAAAATTCAAAATTAAAAAAATACAGTCCTCTTACTTTATGAATTTGGAATAAAAGTGTCACTTCACTTTTTATCTAGTTCATACAATTAAAAAGGATAAAAAACTATTTTAATGATTCCGAAAAAAATAACTGGAAAAATATGACATCTTGGACTCGATTTTACGCAATTTAATGCGTTGATTTCTCTATTTTGTGTTTATTTACACATGCATAAGGCTTTTACATTATTAAATAATATTACTTTTATAGAAGTTTTATTAAATTCACGCGGAAAAGTCATTAAAAAAAATTTCAGACGTAACCTAAAATCTTTTGTAAAACGAAAATAAATCACCAAAACACTATTTAAAGGACTAAAACTGAAAAAAAAAATTAACGCTAGCATTGGTAATTATATTGAATTACACTAATATCACAGTGAATTGATCATTTAAACGAAAAATATCTTAAAAAACATAAAATTAACTGCAAGCATAATTCAACATGTCATTTGCGAAGTACTTGATGTCGCTACGCCATGAAGTAAACCAATAAACGCGTATGCGTACAACAAGATGGCCGGCGGCGCACAGTGGTTCCGAATACCCCAAAAGTTGGAAACAATTCACAGGCAGGATTAACGAGGAAAAAAAGTGATATTATTTTTCGTTATGGTTACAAAAAATAAGAATATTTGATTTAAGTAAGTTTTACTGGATTTTATTAACAAGAATTGTTTTTTTTTTTAAATCTTAAAATTGAAATTATTTATATCCAGATCCATGTGAAAATAAAGGCATAGTTATTTTTTTTTTTTTTTTTTTCAACATTCTGATGCAGACTATGAACAATCTTCATCATCGTCGGTGCCAAAGATATTTTTATAATGAATATCCGGAGGAAATATTAAATCGAAAACTTCTTTAGGAAAACGATTTAATTGTTTATTTGGGGGTTACCTGTAACTAGTTATGACAGGATCAGATATAACTAACATTAAATTAAGAACATCCTCATTAAATTTCTCACTAGTCAAACTTCTTTCCATTCAGACAAGTCCCATATTTCGACGAAGATTAAAACAAAACACACCAAATGGGACGAATTTAACTCGCATATGGATAAGTTTATACAAAATTTACCCTCTTCCGATGTATTATCTGTCAAAGATGACTACGATAACTTCAAATCGATGCTCATAACTGCAATACATAAATCAAATCCTCCCCCTAAAACCAAATCTCTTAAAAAACTCCCTCCCACTCCCTGGTGGGATGAGGAATGTTCTAAGGTAGTGAGAATTCGGAAAGCTAAATCTCTTTCGTATCGTCACAATATGACTATGGAGAACTATCTTATATACAAAAATGCCGAAGCCAATGCCAAAAGGGTATTGAGGTCAAAAAAAAGATCTGGGTGGTACAACTTCTGCAGTTCAGTATCTCCGAATACTCCAATTTCGGAAGTTTGGTCTATGATTCGAAGATTTCGATCCTCCTTCAGTTCAACATCTCCTCGAGCGTCTCATTCTAAATGGATAGATGAGTTCTTGGACAAAATTGCCCCCCCTTCTGTACCTAATTTAGATGAAATAACTCCCATCCACAACACTCCTATGTCTGATCATTGGCTAGACTCTCCATTCACTTTAATTGAATTAAAAAATTGTTTATCAACAGTCAAAGACTCATCTCCAGGCAGAGATGGTATTCCTTATAGCATTATCAAGAATAGTAATGATAATGTTCTAAATCACTTCCTAAGCATCTTAAATAAAATCTTCCAGTCTGGCATAATGCCTGATGACTGGAGTTCTCAAATAATCATCCCAATCCTAAAATCAAACAAATCACCCAATTCTGGATCCAACTACAGGCCAATTGCTCTTTCATCCACCCTCAGTAAAATTTATGAAAAATTAATTAAAAACCGGTTAGAATTTTTTGTCGAAAGTAATCAGCTTCTCTCTCCATCTCAATTTGGATTTAGGAAAAAAAAATCTACGCAAGATAACCTTGCCATCATCAGCACTGATATTAATTTATCCATGTCTAACCATGAAGTATGTCTTGCAGTCTTTATAGACATAGAAGGTGCCTTTGACAATGTTTCCATCCCAATCCTTAAAAAAAAACTTTTAGGCCTTGGCCTTCCCCCCATGTTTGTCCAATCTATTATTAATCTATTTCTTGAAAAAAATAGATTAATAATAGATTGGACAAACATGGGGGGAAGGCCAAGGCCTAAAAGTTTTTTTTTAAGGATTGGGATGGAAACATTGTCAAAGGCACCTTCTATGTGATAGAAAAATTTTCATTGAGCTACCAGATGTTACTCCTCAGAGTAGATCAATTTGGAAAGGTTTACCCCAAGGCGATGTATTATCCCCTATACTGTATAATATATACACGTACGATATGCATGTCTCTATTCCCCCTCAAGTAAAAGTTATTGAGTTCGCAGATGATTTAGCTTTCTTCTTATCATCCAAAATCATCCCACTTGCCGTCAAATATCTTAATGAAGCCATGGATGCCCTTTGCACATGGCTCACTTTAAATGGTCTGGAACTTTCAGTCCAAAAGAGTCAGTGTGTCACCTTCTCAAACCGTCATAAAAATCCTCCTGTTCAAATTTTATTTAAAAACTCTCCAATCCCCAACGCCTCTGAAGTTAAATTTTTAGGAGTAACATTTGATAGGAAACTTAAATGGTCTTCCCATATTCACAATATAGTTACAAAATGTGAAAAAAATTTAAATATCATCAGATCATTGACTGGCGTTTGGTGGGGTGCTCACCCTACCTGCATTAAGTTGCTTTACAATGCACTTATTCGAAGTCATCTCGACTATGCCTGCCCACTTTTTAGTACGGCCTCCAAAAATGCACTCAGTAAATTAGACAAAATTCAATCGAAGTCATTGCGAATAATAACTGGAGCGATGCAGTCATCGCCCATCAATTCCCTTCAAGTGGAATGTTCTGATCCCCCACTTTATTTAAGGCGACAACTGTTTGCTGACAAATTTGTTCTTAAATGTTTAAATTCTAAATGTCATCAGGTTATTCCCAGAGTTTCGTTGTTCAAAGACTCAACACATTCATCTACAATCAGAGCTCGAACTAAACCTCTTCCTGCCATCTGTAAAAATTTTCGCTCTCTCTCAGAGCTTCAAATTATCCAAAATGATCTTCTTCCACTATACAAATTAAAATATAGTCACGTCACCCTATCCCCAACAATTTTGGAAGGGATCGGCATCCTTAAAAGTCATTCCAATCTCCCAGCCCGTACTGTTAATAATATGTTCAATGACATTATTTCTTCTAAATGGCCCAACTCTTCTCTTTTATTTACTGATGGCTCCAAATCTCCTGACTCTCCTAACTGTGGTATAGGTATTAACGTTTACCACAATAATTCTAATGATAGATTATTTTATTCAATTTCAAACCAATTTTCAATATTTTCTGCTGAGTGCATTGCAATAATTGAAGCACTCAAATATATAATCAAAAATAATTGTGAACATTCCCTTGTTCTCTCTGACTCTCTCAGTTCCCTCCAAAAACTTAAATCCTGTCCTCTTCTTCATCCTGATGATCACTTTGTATGCCTCATTAGAGTGCTGATAGCCTCCATTCAAAGCTCTGGAAAAACCGTAATTCTTGTTTGGATCCCTGGACACATTGGCATAGTGGGTAACGATATTGCAGATTCTTTGGCAAAACAAGGAGCGTCCAACCCTATTGTTACCCTCGTAAACCATATTCCCCTATCTGATATTTTTTCCATCATCAAAGATAGATCCCGCAATGTTTGGACAGAGTATTGGAACATTGCCAGTCAATCCAAGGGAGCTCGCTACGCCTCAATACAAAGGACTATCCCGTCAAAACCGTGGTTTCAAAAATTTCCCCATTTTTCCAAAAAAGAAATTTCCTCACTTATTCGAATGAGAATCGGTCATTGTTCCGTTCCTTCTCACCTTTTTAAAATTCACATCCTTGACTCCCCAGATTGTACGTTCTGTGGTCTAGATGTGGGCACTTTAGATCACATATTTTTTGGTTGTCCCTCTCTAAATAAATATCCTCTCTTCTATCAAGCGTTATCTAAAATTGCCTCCCCTCCATTCAACATTTCATCTCTTCTAAGTCTGAACTCGACTCCAATCTTCCATATAATTCTGAAATTTGTACATTTAAATAAAATTAATATATAAATTCATCTATCCCTTTCTCTGTAATTTTAAATGATGGCCTAGAACACCCTTGAAGGGTGAAAGCCAGAAATAATTGAAAAAAAAAAAAAAACATTTTCTAGAATAGTTTTCGCGATATTTTAAAAAATCTTTCTTCCGAGCTTCCGGAGCCTCTTATGATAATCTTAATCGGGCGGCAATATCTGGTGAACGATGGGCAAGGATTTTGCTTCAATAGTCAGACTTCCTGCAAACTAATCGCATATGTAGGTACACTTGAAGATATAAAAATACTAGAATAATCGCATCCTCTCACGTCCTAATGAACATCTGTTTTTAAGAAGAGCGATTATCTTCAAATTTTTTGTACACTTGTCTGTTAAAAGATGAACGCCTAGAATAATGTCTTCTAATAATTTTGATGCAACCGATTGACCGAAAAGTGCACCTCTTTCTCAAACGCCAAATGAGAAAGTGGTGCACTTTTCCGAAGATCTTCGGTTTTCAAGCGCTTGGATCGGTCAGAACTACATTCAAATTGTGTTTTTGACCACGACGTGCCGTTTTTAGGGAAAATCGCATGCAATATAAAACCAATCGGAGTCTCAAGTCACTTTTTTTTATTTTCCATCATAAATCTAGCTTCATCTCGACGAGCAATTTTCCATCTTTTTTTAAAGCAAAATTTGAAGCCCGCGATCTTTTTACAGAGTTTAACCAACCCCTCTTTAAGGCAATTGGTGAGGTTTATAAGTTTTTTTTCAAATATAAAAATCTTTTTCCATCTGTTGACACTTTGAGTTCATCACTATGTCAAATAACTCCTTTTGTCTGAAGAAAAAATCCTTTGAAACCGAACCTGTGACAATAATGATATTTATGAAGCACTCAAATTTTACAGTAAGTAGGTAAATAGGGTAAAAATTACTGGGCCGTAGAGACGCAAAAATAGGTAAGATTTATTTTTTATTACGGAATACAGTGAAACCCTCTTAAGAAGTTTTCCAAGGGACCGGAAAAAATAAACTTCTTAAGCAGGAAAACCTTACATATGGGAAAAATTGGGCCAATTTTCGGTCGAGGGACCGAAAAAACCAAACTTCTTAAGCCACGAAACGTCTTAAGAGAGAACTTCTTAAGAGGGTTCACTGTATTAAATAAAACCTTAACTATTTCAGAAATCGTTATATTTTTTTTTAATTCACGAGATGTTTTTTAAAAAAGATATCTTTAATTTGTCATATTAAATATATGAAAAAAATACTTTACATCTTTAGTACACACCCAAAGGTATTGTATCCATGTTGAAAAAAGATTGCCAGCAAGCGGTGTAAAAAGTTATTAGTCCCTAAATGTTATATAACAAACGTTGCATTTTCACACAAACGTCCTGACTGCTCGGGAAGTCATTCTTTGCTGACGTGTTACGCAGTGACGAAACGTTTTGATGAGTTTGGTGGTATGGGGAAAGATGCGCTGTATGTGGTGTCAAGATATAGAAACAAAATTTAGTGATCCCTGCAATTTGAAATTTTGAATTGTTTCCAACTCTCCCATACTAGTAAAACCATTGTGCGGCGCCTGCGCAGATAGATCTATGTGAGATTCAGGGAGACCAACATAAAAATCAAAAAATGCATATCGTTATTAAGTAGGTGAACTGTTGATGACGTCACGAAATACATCTTAAATTTGGCAGGTTTTTGAGGGACCTTGAAAAATTGAAACTTTGACAATTATTTTAACTATTAAAACTAACTCTAAAAAAAAAAATGCAGTTATTTAAGTTAGAAGGTCATTATTCATAAAAAAAATAAAAAAATTGGACTGGACTTCTCTATTGTGACAACCCAATCCAACTTATAACATCCCTGAGTTTGTGTATACTGATTGGCTTCTCTAATCTTGGCCAGCTAAGCTTGGGTTACAAGTTTACTGGTGCACTGAAGCGTCAACAAAATTTAACAATATTTTACAGCTCATCGTATTTCTTTAAATTTAATTACAATAAATTACCTATCTAACAAAGTATTGCAGCCAAATAAACGCATTGTTCCCGCCCGCTAGTTACGGCGGCTACCCACTAGGAACGAGGAACCGAGGTAGGTACATACCAATCCGCGCACCAGAACTAAGCTCTCCGTAATTTGAATGAAGCACGCAGTAAAAAATTCGAAAACGTCGAAACATGTCATACTAAACGTATCGAAAAAACCACTGGCCGCCCGCCGCATGGCCGACCCGAAGAGCTTCAGAATTGTTCGGAAATATTCCAAAGCTTTGGTTCCAGCGGAAGCAGCGTTTGAACAAGATAATATTAAGTAATAATATTTCTCTTCTAAAATGCAATCTTGAGTCAAAGGGTCAGCTATGTGTCTCGTGCTGTATTATCTTGTTCGCGCCCTTGGGATATGATATAATATATATATTTTTTATTTAAGAGACTATATAATAATTCCATAAGTATACAAAATATAATGTTTAAGTAAGGTAAAATATTATTACTTAATATTATCTTCTTCAAACCCTACTCACGCTGGAACCAAAGCTTCGGAATATTTCCGAAGAACGCCGGAGCTCTTTGAGTCAGCCGTGCGGCGCGCTGTCAGCCGATTTTTAGTATGACATGTTTCGACATTTTGGGAATTTTTACTACGAGCTCCATTTAAGTTACAGGGCGCTCAGCTCTGGCGCGCTGATTGGTATGTACTTACCTCGGTTCCTCGCTCCTAGCGGGTGGTCGCCGTAACTGGCGGCCGGGTACAATGCTTTTATTTGGTCGTAATACATTGTTAATTGTTAGATAGGTAATTAATTGTAATTAAATTTTAAGATTGTGCTCAATTTTATAAATAAACACATTACGTAGAAGTACGATGACTTGTAAAATGATGTTCAATTTTGTTGGCGGTTCAGTGCACCATTGCACGTTTGCGCCAGCCGCGCCTGGTCAAGACATCCATTGCGATTTGAAGAATGAGGAATATCTCTCTTCCAAGGTCCAGAGAAGTTAGGTTGATTTTTGAGTGAAGCAACAATAAAAAAAAATTGTGTGCATAATACTAAATGTCTTTATTTTTTTATAAAAATGTGGATATATTATTAAAAAAAATAACTTCTTCAATTCTTTTTTTACATCTAAATAATATTAAGCGCATCACTTTGTAACTCGTGACTCAGTTGCATTTGGAGATTTGATAATTTAGTTTTGAGAATTGCAATTCCCATCATGACGATGTTCTCGGGTTTCAGGGCTCCCGCTGACTCAACATTGTAGAAGAATTTGTTTGGTTTCGCTTCCCAATTGTATTCCGCTTCACCTGGAACACAAAATTAGTCGATTATTATTGATTCAGAGACAGTAGTGCACCTAGCTTTCGTAAACACTTAGCCATAGGTCCATTGTGTTAAACGTTATCTTCCATGTTAAATCTAATTCCTTTACTGTCAGTTAGCTGCTCAGTTCTTTCATAATGAGCTAATTCACCAGGGTCTTCTGGAGTCCTCCTGGAGATTCAATTTTCAATAAAATTGCTTAAAGAATACAAGGCCGGTCAGAAAGAATGCAACAAGGATAAGATTAACAAAGAGAAGGTTGGGGGCATGTAGGTTGGATGAACGAAGAAAGGAGGGTGCCAAAATGAATAGTAGAAGAAAATGAATGATGCCAAAATGAATAGTAGAAGAAGTCGGGGATGCCTTAGGAAGACGTGGCACAATTAGGTGAATAAAATACTTGAGTTGGGCCATGTCAGGATCTAGAATAACAAATGCAAATGGAGAAAGGTGTGTGATAGTCTATCCTCTCTGCTACCCCTGGTGGTAAGTTAGTTAATTACTGAAAGTAATAAATAACTAACTCTATGGGATGTGTGGGATTGCACTCACCTCCCCACAACCTGGAATAAAGATCATTATTATTATTATTATAAACTAGCTGGTTCCCGGCATGGGTTGCATGTCTTATTCAATTAAATACGTTTTTCTCCCTGAATCACCTTTCCCGTGCGTCCACATTCCCCTCCCGTGTCCCCTACCTAGCTAACTTTATAAATTATATATATTGTCACCCGGGGATAGTGTAGCTTCCCAACAGTGAAAGAATTTTTCAAATCGGTTCAGTAGTTTCGGAGCCTATTCAATGCAAACAAACAATCAAATCTTTCCTCTTTACATAGTGTAATAGATGATACAAATGTGTATGTAAGTGTAGTGTATTACGTATTCACATAGTTTCAGTTTCTTTTAATAGATGTCGATAGGTTAGAACTTCTGCCACATCCCGACAGATGGCAGCAGTACTGTCAAAGCAGTATCATCAATTGACGTTTGTGTCTTAGGCATGAATGTGGTTCGAAGGCTCCGATAGATAGAGCAATCCTCCACTGTCAGTCAGCAGAAGCCTCAGAACTAATTAGTAGCCAGTCTTGTAAGGGCATCTGTCCAGTATAATATAACATTGAAAATATTCACAATACATAGTAAACAATCGAACCTAATATTTATTTCTTGGAAGAAATCCAACACTTGACAAGTTGTCTGATATTGAATAGAAGAGACACTGTAGTAAGCAACTCACATTGGTCATCATCGAGTTCGGTGTGTTCACTTTTTGGCCATTCATCTGGTTTGGGGAAGAGGGTGTGTCTCATGGAATTATCTGGATCATACTCGAAGCAAACTCCGGCTGTAGGATTCCACTTGGCGTGTTCTTTACCAAACCCTAAAATGAAAAATATACAATATTTAATAAAAGTTACCAATTTGGTTTCAGTAGATTGTGAAGAGGTCTGCTGGTAGTGTCTGGATCACGGTGATAGCATTACACATCACTATTATGAGGTTAGTATACATAGATCACTGAAGAGAAACACCAATATAAATGCATTGTGGGAGTGACCATGTTTCTGAAGCAAGCACAATTTTCCTCACTTTTGGTGAAATTGACAAAACATTTAAAATATTAAAATTCTTTCTTGAACCGTAATCTATTTGGACAGCCCTGAAGAATAATGTCGGACGTGCAATTTTGAAGTTTTACAGTAGAGCTGACAACAAGTTGCGGCGGGCCTTATGTCGCGGGCAATTGAGTCTCTTGAGCTGATGGTGCGATGGACCATGTTAGCTGCGAGATGTTGCGTCCTCGAAGGTTATTGATGCACCGGCACAGTCGGCAGTGAGTCGCCGAGAGTCTGGCCGGTTACGGCACTGGAAACGTTATCACATGATGCACTGTTGTCTGTGTGTGTTGGTGAACTTTTACTTGCACTAGAGACTGGAACTGACTGACTGACTAGCGTTGTGTCGCTGCGCTTATATAGCCGACCGTGTGAGTAACTTCCCGTGCTGCCAAGTTATTTCGAGCGCCCGCGCAAAGTGGAGAAGACTCTGGAACATTCCGTGGCCGTAACAATGTGACGGCTGTTGAGTCGAGGCCTTTCGATGTGCTTCCCGAAATGTGTAGCCGTGTGCGGTGTGAAACACAACAATTGTAGGTAGGTTGTCTGGTAAGTTCTTCCAGTGGCGGCGCAATGATTTTGGCTAAAGGGGGCGACCGTTCTGGTCGCCACAAATCAATAAACAAGCCAATAAATAAGACAAAATGATTTTCAATTTTTAACGATGGTCGATTTCATTGGTCAACAGATTATCTTTTCAGTGATGCAGACCTTCACTTTTAATATTAATCAAGGCTAATGCTAGTTTCACATGAGCGCTTTACTTTCATTTATTTATAAACAGAAACAAACAGTACATTATATTATCCATTGGTGAGAAAAAATTTACAATTAATAAATATAATTCATGGTGGGTACCTATTATGTGTTTTATTGTAGTGTCTTATTTATGGTGTGCATATTAAGTAATTACCGGTAATGTGTGTAGTGGGAAGGTGTGTGTGTGAATATGTGTGTATGTATGTATGTAAGTATGCGCATTTAACAATTTATATGATTGGCATGATGCTCTTTTTAAATTTGGGCAGTGAATCGGAGAAAATGTCGATGTTAGAATTTAGATTAATATTATTGAATATATGAAGAGCACGATTGATCGGCGAATTAGTTGCTGCATTTGTTTTGTAATTAAGCGCGTGGAATAGTTCTGTATGGCGTGTAAGTCTTAATGGTGTGTTAAAATTAACTAGGGAAAGAAGTTCGGTACAGTCAATGTTATTATTTAAATTTTGTGTATAAATTAATGTCAAATCAGCTATTACTTGTCTTTATTGCAAAGTTTGAAATGTGCATTCATAGTTATTGTTGAATTTGAAGGTAAGATATTTTATAAATTTGTTTTGAATATGTTCTATGCTATCTATGTATACTTTGTACTGCGGGTTCCGAATTGGCGAGGCATATTCCAGTATACTTCTGACTAATGCAAAATATAACATAACTACTGTACATGGGTTACTGAACACTTTACTTATACAAAGAACAATAATAATAATAATCATATCTCATAATACTATGTGGGCTTGGTCTGTTATATTCGCATTGGGATTATAGAGTGAGCGATATGGTGAAATAGGTCTAGCCCACTTTATGAGAGTAGAGCACTTGTGTGAGACTAGCTTAAAGCAATGTACCAGTTAGTAGCTTAGTGGAGAAATGCATTGAATTCCCACCCCGGCGTAGTATTCAATCCTCCTGGAGCTAGGTCTTCCATTATTGCACAAGCAAATTTTTCTACTTTCAATAATAGAAGTAGAATTAATTCAAATGTTGACAGGTTAATTCGTCACCAGAGAAATCAAAATTTGTCATTCTTTAAAAAAATAACTCATAATAAGTCTGTAAATGTTTACCTTTCTTGGCATAAGCCCTCAATTTCAACTCCTGGCCCTTTCGCAGTTTGATGATGAGGATCTCATCCGTCTCTCCGTACTCTGCCTGGTCGTCTTCCCGGTGGCGGGATGTCACCGGCACCACTCTGGGGTCACTGGACTTGAGGTCAGCCGTGGTCACGTGGCGGGTCTGCTCGTCCAGACACTTGACGTCCAGGGTGAACTCTACGGAACATTGGGCGCAGAAGTCCACGCATACGCAATCCTAAAATAAATCATTTCAGTATAAATGTGAATAAAGCAAGGAGCGTGTGACAAGGCAGAGTTGTGTGGCAGTCTATCCTCTCTGCCTACCTATCTGGAGAAAACGCGTGAGGGTTAGTTAGTTACAATTTTTTTTTTGTAAATATGCATTAAGTCCACCTCACGGATAATACGGAATGTTCGTGTTGTCGAAGTTTGATGCACGGATAATACGGAATATTCCTTTTTTAGGTTGAGGTTAAACTACGAAAGCTGCATGTCATCATAATTTTTAAAAAAATCCCATGTTTTGAATGGTTTGTTTGGCAAAGCAGGGGTAGTATTATGATTGATTGTCTATGAAATAAAAACGGTAAATATAAAATGGCGTTACCGCGTAAGTGAATTAATTTAAGCAAAATTAAAATTTTTTTTTTTTTTTTTTTTTTTTTTTCATAGGAAGCAATTACTTTGTGGTTAGACATTATATTATAAAAATAAAACACAAACACTTTGTATTTAACCACGAATTTATTATTGCATATATCGACCGGTTTCACTTCGACCAAGCTTCTTCAGGATATAAATAATAACTAAATGCTAAGACAGAGTTATGGCTAATATATAAGAGTGACAGAGGGAGAAAGAACAAAATTAGAGGGAGACAAAGTATTTGACATAGGTAAAGTGGATAATCAAGCAGTGGGAGGGAGACAACAATACAATAATCAATTACTGGGAGGGAAACATCAATACACATCATAATCACAAGTAAATGAACAAACAACAGTTAACTGTAATCTATGAGATATTAAAAAGTTTGTTGTATTTTACATTAACTAAAGGACAATATTTCGATATATGATAATATTAATAATGAATCACGCTACAACACATAAATAATATCATGGGTTAGGATGGATTGCGGGAAATAAGTTAAAAATAGGACTATAGGGTGTATTTTTTTTGATTTGATAAGTTAATTTGATTATTGAGTAAGTATTCTGACATATTTGTATTTAAAGATTTCCTAATTTCTAAGGCTTCTAAGTTATCTAGTTTTATACCTATACTATTTTTATGTAAGATGCGAGTTCCTGAAATTTTATTAAATGTGTGATCTGTTGAGATCAAGTGGTTTGCGAGCTCAGAGAAACCTTTTCCATTTAAGCAGCGTAAATGTTCTTTTACTCTAATGTTGACATTACGTGCTGTTTTGCCAATATAGAACGCAGGACAATCACTGCAGCTAAGTTTATAAATACCGGAGAAGCTTAACTTATCTTCTTTGTCCTTAGTATTAATTAACAATTTGGCGAGGTTATTATTTGTGTAGAAAGCCGGTTTTATATCGACAGGAAGGTTCTTAACACTTAGGTTAGAAAAGTTATTTATAAATAAAATCCTACGCCAATGGTAATTTAGTGTATCGTTATTGTTATCCGGGGTGCTTTTATACAGGAATTTATTTGTAGCTATTTGTTTTAGTTTTTTATTAAGTATTTTATTAACTAAATCCGGATCATAGCCATTGTTTATCGCTATTTGCTGAATAAGAGATAATTCTTTTGAAAAATTACTGTCAGTCAATGGCACAGAAACTAATCTGTGAACCATTGAATGAAAAGCCGAGTGTTTGTGGGAGATTGGATGATTGGATGTGTTGTGGATGGTTATGTCCGTGTATGTTGGTTTGCGGTATATGTTGAAATCAAGTCTATTATTTAACAAAGTGATTGTAAGGTCCAGAAAATTTAAAGAAGCATTAATACCTATTTCTAAGGTGAATTGTATTTGAGTGTGAAATGAATTTAAAAGCTGGAGGAAGGAATTTAATTGTCGATCCGTACCTGACCAAATGCAAAGCACATCGTCTACGTATCTTTTCCATACTAGCACGTTTTTGAGGAGAGAGGATTTGCAAGAAAAAATGTTATTTTCTAGGTTATCCATAAATATATCAGCTACCAACGGTGACGTTGGAGACCCCATCGGCAATCCCATAGTTTGTTCATAGATGATGTTGTTGAATTTAAAATAATTTTGGTTTAAGCAGACATTAAACAGACGAGAGAGATCATTAGAAAAATCTTTTGGCAATTTAGAATTATTTAGTAAATTACTAATAAGAGATTTGCTTTCATTTACTGGGATGTTCGGGAACAAGTTGATAACATCAAATGATATTAGTTTACTGTTAGTAGGAATAACCAGGTCTTTCAACTCATTGATTAGGTCTAATGAGTTTCTAATCGTGTGTTTGGGGGAAAACACTTTGGAATTATTAAAGACATTAGTGACAAAGGAAGCTAATTTAAAATTTGGTGACTCACAACATGCAACAACGGGTCTAATGGGGGAACTACGTTTATGGATTTTTAGAACTCCATATAGCTTGGGGATTTTTGGGTTTTTTGTCAAAAATTTTACTTTATTATATGAGTCATCTATAAAAATTGGAGTTTTACATGAATTTAAGAGTGAATAACCAGCACATGACAACTTCGATTCCGACACTAGCGCTAACACATCAGGGCTCGCGAGCGGGCGTTTTCAGAACTAAATTTCGTTCCGCGGCAATCCGAGTTTTGAGGGTTTTGTTCACGCGAGCTAGGGCTACCCGCTACTATTACTACTTTATATTACTATTCTCGCTTCCAGAATTTTAATTAGTAGTAGTTATTTGTAATTTGTATATCGAAGTGCATAAACATAAATAGATACAAGTGAAATGCGTAAACACAGTAGGTATTAAGTAGATACCTACATGAATAAACAATTTGTTGTATTCTTTTTAATATTTTGGTTTTTTGTTTTTTAATTGTATTTTACGGCCATTAGAGTGGAAGATACTCTCAGTATCGCCCTGGTGTAAGACCACCATTAAGAATTGAAACGTTGCTTGAAATGGCTTTAGCCGTGTTTATTGGCCAGATCTGAATAGCCAGGTACTTCCCCACCTTCCTCTTCCCTATATCGTTTCCCTCCCCACTACCTTCAGTCTTACAACATACCCCAAATTGGGGATGCAATAGTCCCACTGGCTCCAGACGAGAGCAGTTGGGACTCTTGTGCGGTATTCATGAAAAAAAACGAGTAATATTCAGTTGGATTGTAAAAAATGTCGCATTTTGAAATATTTATTTGTGTGCATAATTAATAATAAGCACTTCAACAAACAGAATAAGGAACTCCAGTGAAAAATATTATTTATGGCTTTAAAAAAATATGTTCATATAGACCAATAAACGCTGATTCTGAATATATAACTTTTATTTAATAATATTAAACGTACAGTTTTTAAAAAAATATTAAAAAGCGCATTTTTAATTTTCTCGTTAAAACACAGCGTCAGGTTGGTATGCTGTGTAATGCTCTGTGGTGACGTCACGATAGTAATCACGGTAATGACTGGTTTATTTATGCTATATATAATAATAAACGAGTGTCTTGCATTTATGCAAAATAAAGCGGACACTCTAGATGAAGTGTCGATTACACAACTGTGCACTTCCGCATTCTCCGAGGAGGAAATAAAGCTGGCCAAGAACATCTTATTCGACAAGCTCCCAGATAAGCGGACCCTGCGGAAGGGAGACGGCAGGGTCAGCCGCGATCTTCAGGACATCCTGAGGGCCCTGAAAGAGACAGACCCCGACAAATTACCGGTGTTCGTTGCAAGACAGTTACATAAACTGCCGCCCGTTAACTTTGATAGTGTTGACATTTCTCGTCTACTAAAAGATTTCAATGCCATGAAATCTGAAATACGACAAATTAAAAACGATCTAAGTGAATCATCGAACACAAACACAGCCGAAATAATGCAAGAACTTAGTTCACTACGAGATCAAATGAAGGAGATGAATATACGTAATGAGATGAAGACACCAATAAATCAACAAAACGGCGATAAACATGTGGGTAATCCAAAAGTAAACATTAACACAAGACCGGTAACGTACTTAGACGCCTGTAAAACGAATCCAAATGAGCCAACCAACACTACCAGCGCCCCGGCCAATACGCACACGAATAACTCACGAGCAAACACTGCTACCGCCGATAATGTGAATGTAGATGTAACTAAGCAGATGGGCCGCATGCAAGGGCCGCAACCAGCGAACACCGACCAGAGCGATTTTAAAATCGTAGTGCATAAGAAACGCATTCACAATATGAGAGGCAAAGCGCAATCAATTGCATTAAAATCTGCGGATATTATCACGTCAGTATACGTATCGAGGTTTGCGACTAATACGACAGAAGATGACGTAACCACTTACCTAAAAAGTAACGGCTTGGATGGGTTCAAAGTAGAATTAATAAAGCCTTTCCACGCAACACCATTTAATTCTTTTAAACTTTTAGTAAAAGCAAACGAAGTAAAAAAATACCTAGTGGAGGAATTATGGCCGGAGGGAATTGTTTTCCGAAGATTCAAAGAATCACGTACACAGAACAATAACCAAAATGCATAATAACAATTTAAAGATCATATCGGTGAATTGCAGATCCGTCCGCAGTTCAGAAAAATTCATTTATGATCTGTGCGATACACATGATATTGTTCTAATTCAAGAAACGTGGCTACTCCCATCGGATTTAGAGTTCTTATCCCATATACATCCAGATTACAATAGCTTGGGAACATCTGCAATTGATATGTCGAAGGGCCCGTTAGTTGGCCGGCCATATGGAGGAGTGGGTGTATTATACAAGCAATGTCTCAGGGCTGCCACGATCCCGTTGAATAATTGCCGCATGGCGGGCATTGAATTATTCCTAAATTCTGAAAAACTATGCATTTTCACCGTGTACATGCCAACTTGCACAACAGATCACTTCGAAGAGTACATTAACTGTCTTGCCGCCTTGCAAGCAATTATTGACGAAAAAGATTACACCAACTCCGTAATCATCGGAGATTTCAATGCACACCCAGACTCACTTTTTGGAACTGAACTGGAATCTTTCTGTCAAGAATATGATCTTACATGCGCTGATACTGTAATATTACCAGAAAACTCTTACACATATATCAGTGACGCGCATCACACCACCAGGTGGTTAGACCACTGTCTGGTGACGAAAAATATCTTCAAACAGATTTTAGACATAAAAATACACTACGACGTGGACTGGACCGATCACAGGCCTCTCGAATTAACCCTACAAACGGAAGGAATACCGAAAACCGAAATTTATTCATGTATAAAAATCGACCGTGCAACATGGAATCCTAAAAATGAACACGATATCCATAGTTATACTCGAACTTCACAAGTTTTTCTACAAAAAATTAAACGAGATCTTACGCGGTACGAGAGAAGTGACAACCCTGCTCGAGCTAACATCAAGACACTGTATACACGTATTATAGAGGCCCTGCGAAGCGCCTCGATTGCAGTATTTAACAATCGCAAACGAAGACTGCAACGACGTAAACAAATCTGTGGATGGAATGATTTTGTCGCACAAAAATACATAGAATCAAGACGTGCAATGATGATATGGATTGAAAATGGTAGGCCTCATGAGGGCTCAATTGCGGATGAACGAAAATTAAAGCGTGCTGCGTTCAAACTAGCACTGAAAAAATGCCAAAACGACTGCGAGCAAATTCAAATGGACAAAATAGCAGGAGATTTACACAGTCGTGATTTCAAACAGTTTTGGCTGAAGACAAATAAACACTGCAACGTGAAATGTAAAATTCCGTGCAACATAAATGGAGAAAAAAACACTAAAGCAATCGCTAACATTTTTGCAGATCACTTCTCCATCTCTACTCCGACCTCACCGAACTCTGCAAGCAAACCACCACCTAGTCCTATCCCAAATGAAGACAGTGACCTCTTGATCACAGCAGACATGGTCAACACCGCCCTGAGATACATGAAAGCTGGAAAATCAGCAGGTCACGACGGATTGAGCACCGAACACATCAAACACGCTGGAGGACCAATTCTTCAACTGCTGGCGAGTCTGTTTACCGACATCTTAAAGAATGGATACCTACCAACTGACATGACAAGAACAATAATAACTCCCATTCTCAAATCAAAATCGTTGGACTCTACCTCCCAGGGTAGCTACAGACCGATTTCAATTGCCACCACCATCGCACGATTATTCGAACGTCTACTACTAAACCAGATCGGTCCCAGCTTGGAAACTAAGGACAACCAAATGGGCTTCAAACAGCAAATGTCTACAGATACTGCTATATTTACTGTGAAAAGAACCCTGGAATACTACAGGAATAAAAAGACCACCACGTATGCATGTTTTCTAGATCTGAGCAAGGCCTTCGACAGGGTTTCTCACCCTCTACTATGGGATAAACTCAGGGAAAGAGGCATATCACCGGCGGTGATACATATCCTCGACTTGTGGCATAGACAGCAGGAGAACTTAGTAAGGTGGAAAGATGAACTCTCCGAACCTTTCCTCCTGAAGAGCGGCGTTAGACAGGGAGGATGCATGTCCCCGATATTGTTCAACCTGTACATGGACGAACTCACCGATAGGCTAAACAATGCAGGGGTAGGCTGCCAAATTGGAGGACAGTTTCTGAACAATATCAGTTATGCGGACGACATGGTATTGATGGTACCATCTATAAGGGGCCTACGTATTCTTTTAAAGATCTGTGAAGAGTTTGCTGAAGAAACAAACATGCAATACAACCCCACTAAAACGGCTCTACTGGTCGTAAGATATGGACAAGGACCAAAAAATATTCCTCCAGCTACCCTGAATGGTGTGAACCTGCAGGTGACTGAAGGAACTAAATACCTTGGACACATAATCACCAGTAATCTGATGGATGATGACGACATCGATAGGCAAATAAGAGCTCTCAGTGTAAAAGCAAACATGCTCAGTAGAAGATTCCGCCTTTGCAGTACTGCTGTAAAAAGGACGCTCTTCCTTTCCTTCTGCGCAACACTGTATACGTCTGAACTCTGGGCAAACTACAAGAAGAGTAGTATAGAAAGACTTCGGGTTCAGTATAACAACGCCTTCCGCATAATGTTTGGTCTCCCCAGATATTGCAGCGCTTCCCGGATGTTCACGGAGGGGCGAGTTCCTGGCTTTGCAGCCCTTATTAGATCCAGGGTGGCAGGAATGAGGGAAAGGATAACCAGCTCTGGAAACATCCTCGTCATGGAAGCCCGCCTCAGTCCATCATCCAGTATTGATGCACACTGGAGAAAAATACTGGCTCCTTACGTGCTCACAGAATCCTGAAAGCTTAATATTATTATTTCTTTTGTTTTCCTTTTACTACTATTAGCTTATTATCTTTTTTTTTTTTTTTTTGTTTCGTGTACATTCATATCCACCTTCTTTTTCTTTTTTTTTCCTTTCAAATACTTTATACTTTGTACATGTATGTTTATATTATACCCTTATGGAATGTGTGGGATTGCACTCTCCTCCCCACATACTGGAATAAACACTTATTTATTTATTTATTTATTTATACGTCATTTATATGGGAATTTAGGTATGACACAAGCGAATGTTCTATATATTTCTTATTTTTGAAGATGTCGTAAAAGCATATACCTTTATAGAAAGTTAATAGAATTGCCTTTTAGATTTTTGTATCTGACATATACGATTGTGTTTGAAAAATGCAGTATTTTAAGTTTCAAAATGAAAAAATTTAAAAAAAACAGCCGACTGTAAACATATTCTATTAAATGGTCGAAAAAATTAGGAAAATTCAAAATTTAAAAAATACAGTCCTTTTACTTTATGAATTTGGAATAAAACTGTCACTTCACTTTTTATCTCGTTCATACAATTAAAAAGGATAAAAAAATATTATAATAATTCCGACAAAATAATTGAAAAAATCCGACATCTTGGACTCGGTTTTACGCAATTAATGCGTTGATTTCTCGAATTTGTATTTATTTACACATTGTACGGGACGGGCACTGTAGTCGCCAGCCGCACAGACGATGAAGTGGGAAGTTGCCGGCTGGCCGCTTCGACACCTAGGGAGAAAGTGGGGAAAAAATGTAGGGAGAGGGAAAAGTGGGGAGATTTCAGGAAAATTGGGTAAATGTAGGGAGAAAGGTAGAGGGCAAGGGGGGCGGAAGGGGGGTAGAGGTAGAGGGGAAACCTTCGCCTTGAAAAAGGCGATCGACCAATTGTAATTTTCGATGTCTTCAGGGAGGGCGGTTCGGCCAGGGCCAAGAAGAAAAGTCCAAGTTGTCCAGGGGTCGATCGGAGAAGGCAGAAGAGAAGGCGAGATGTTGTTGTGGTGATGAGATCTGGAGCTCTGACTAATTTGGCGAAAGATCGGCCTATTTAACGGGCTTAGTGACGGGAGGCTGCCCGTACTATCCCTTTGTTCACATCTCGTGAGATGAAATTCTCGGAATTTAGATGAAATTCTTGGAATTGTCATTCTCTAGAGTTGAATGCGCCACTGCGTTCGTTCCGACGTTGCGGAACGAAGCAAAGAACGCCTCAGCGTTCAATCTCGACTTACTCTCTACGCTTCTCCGATTATTCGTTTATTTTGTATGTGGTACAAATTTATAAACATAGACAGGGTTTGATTTTTACAGGATAAATCAGTTGCACAAATTGGGTGCATGCATAGGCTTTGCACAAATTTGAATCTATGCAAAGGTTGTAGGTAGGTACAACAGCTAGAAGGCTTTGCACAAATTGCAAATTTATGCAAAGTAAACAGGGTAAGATTTAATAGTGGCAAAGCTTTGCGCAAATTGGATCTGCGCGAAGGTTTGTATAGGAACGGATTCGCACAGATCGAACTTGCGCAAAGGAAAAGGTAAAATTAATATTAAAAGGTGTGTAGGTTTGTACACAGAGAGGGTGGGGTCAAGCGTTGTTCTTTTGTCTCAGGTCGACTGCTATGACCCCTGATTAATTTTATTATTTAAAAAACATGATAATATTATAAACTTTAGATGAAATTATAATCTTAACATAATCTTAAATTTACGTCCGGTACAAACAGTCTGCACAAATTGGAATTATTTTATATTTGTGCAAAACTGTTATACTGATACAAACACATAGGTTGCACAAATTCGAATTTGTGCAAGTGTTATACAGATACAAATACATAGGTTGCACAAATTTGAATTTGTGCAAGTGTAAATAATAGAGATTTGCACAAATTGGACCCGTGCGAAGGTTTGTATAGGAACGGCTTCGCACAGATCGAATTTGTGCAAAGGAAAAGGTAAAATTAATATTAAAAGGTGTGTAGGTTTGTACACAGAGAGGGTGGGGTCAAGCGTTGTTCTTTTGTCTCAGGTCGACTGCTATGACCCCTGATTAATTTTATTATTTAAAAAACATGATAATATTATAAACTTTAGATGAAATTATAATCTTAACATAATCTTAAATTTACGTCCGGTACACACATGCATAAGGCTTTTACATTATCAAATAATATTACTTTTATGGAAGTTTTATTAAATTCACGCGGAAAAGTTATAAAAATTATAGAGAAGTAACCTTTGATTATGTAATGTCAGTAACCTAAAAACCGAACGAAACTAAATCACCAAAAAAACATTATTTAAGGACTAAAACTGCAAAAAAGTACAGGCAGCATTAATACTTATGCTGAATTACACTAATATCACAGTGAATTAATCATTTAAACGAAAATTATCATCAAAAACATAAAACTGCAATTTAAATTCATCAACGTCATTCATTGTTTTGCAAAGAATTTGATTTAGCCATTTGCAATAAATAAGCCATTAGCCAATCAACGCGTTATAATAAACAAGATGGCCGTGCGCCTGCGCAAATCTATGTGAGATTCAAGAAAACCAACATAAAAATCTAAAATATATGAATCGTTATTTTAGTAGATGACGTCACAAAATTCACCATAGATATGGGTGTTTTCGAGGGATCTCCAAAAATTAAAACTTTGAAAATTATTTTAACTGTTAAAACTAACTCTAAAAAAAAAAAATATGCAGTAATTTAAGTTAGAAGGTCATTTTTCATAAAAAAAAATAAAAAAAATGGACTGGACTTCTCTATTAAAGCGCACAAACCCTTTCTTTCTTTGAGTGGCCTTGCAACGCATGCCGGGTACCCGCTGTGTATAATGTTATATAGTGCAGGCGCTTGCATTATAATTTCCGGGACTTGTGATGGAACCAGTTTAGTTGACCGCGAGGTTACAGTGCCCTTGAAACGCATGCCGGGTACCCGCTGTTTATAATTTATTTATTTATTTATGGACAAATAGTCCATTAACAATATAACAATAACACGAAAAACAAGCGTGCGTAAAGGCCCGACCCGCCGAGCAATCGATCACCGTTCGCATTGATTACCGTTCGCATGTCATTTTTCGTAACAATCACCACTTTTCGTAACCCATTCACCAGTTTACCCCCAAGTGTCGAGCGTGCGTAAAAAAGATTTACCCCAAAAAATATTTTGGAGCAGTTGGGACTCTTGTGCGGTATTCACACAAGAATAATTTAAAATTAAAAAAAATATTCGAAATTATAAAAATTTTTGCATAAAAATATTCAATGAACATGAAAAATTGCGTTCGGGCAACCCTGTAGATTTAACAAACATGAATCAAGGAATTCGTGTTTATTTCAAATTTCGTTTTCAAATTTCATTTCCAAATATTATTATTCAAAGCGTCGCGAAGACGTGCTCTCCTGGCCGCGTTTGGGCCCGTAATGAAATCTGAAATTTGTGTTTACGGGCTGCGATAAAAATGGTGAAATGCGATGTTCAAAATTATTTAAAATTAAATACTTTCTGAAATTATTTTACGATCAAATTATTTATGATTTGTCAATAACGTCTTAGCAAAATAAGTATGTAAAAAAATCCGAAATATATTTGTTTGTAAGTGTACAAATAAATGCACAAACCGACCAATTTTCGTCAAGAAACACATGTCCGTATATATTTTTTAATAATTTTATTTAAACTAAAATTAAAATTCTGACAAATAATTTTACCAGATAATGTATTGATTTATTTTACTGCATGATTATATGATTTGAAATGGGTGTTGTATAATAAATGTACTTTTTTGAAAATTGAACAAATCTGCGAACGACCTATGGTATAACCTTATTATTCTAAAAATAAAAATTTTTTCTCAAAATCTAAAATATACGTTTACTAGATAAAAGAACAATCTTTTGAAATCCATTTATAGTTTTTTGTGGAAAAGAGTCAATACGTCTAACCACTGATTTAAAAATGACATATTTCTGGTTTCTCTGGTAATACACTCTTAAGGCATTTTTTACATTATTTAGATATTTATTTGTTGGGTCTTGTGATAAGATCTTAAAATTATCATTATTAAGGAAATCATCCATTTTTGAATGATACTCAGATTTATGCATTATAATTACAGTATTGCCTTTATCGGCTTTAGTTAAAATTAATTGGTCAGTCACTAATTTTTTACGGATGTTTAACATATAGCGCGTTTCTGGGTTAGATAAGGGTTTACATTTTGGTATTAGATTTTTTAACAATTCAGCACTTTTATAGAAGAAAGGATTAGGGCGGTTATGTAGGGCGGTTTCTATGTCGACAGCAACATTTTCAACTGCATCTTTGATACTGGTTTTGGTATAATTTAGATTATATTTTAGGCCTTTTGATAAAAGGGCCATTTCTTCTGGAAGAAACTGCGTTGATGAAAGGTTCTGCACTCGATCGAAGAACTGGTAGTTTGGTAATTCGGGAATGTTTTTGTTAAGGTTGGCCGCAAGACACAGGTTATTTAGTTTTTTTATTATAATATTACGTTTTTTAAAAACTTTTAAAGATGCAAAGTATCTGACTTTATCATCAAACACATCCCATTCCAATGGGTGAAGTACGTGAACTAACTCAGTGTGTAGCACATGTAATTTTAGTTTAATGTTATTACGTTCTTTGTAGGCACTTTTTACTTTTTACTTTTTACTTTTTACAAAGAACGTAATCCACAACACATCCAATCATCCAATCTCCCACAAACACTCGGCTTTTCATTCAATGGTTCACAGATTAGTTTCTGTGCCATTGACTGACAGTAATTTTTCAAAAGAATTATCTCTTATTCAGCAAATAGCGATAAACAATGGCTATGATCCGGATTTAGTTAATAAAATACTTAATAAAAAACTAAAACAAATAGCTACAAATAAATTCCTGTATAAAAGCACCCCGGATAACAATAACGATACACTAAATTACCATTGGCGTAGGATTTTATTTATAAATAACTTTTCTAACCTAAGTGTTAAGAACCTTCCTGTCGATATAAAACCGGCTTTCTACACAAATAATAACCTCGCCAAATTGTTAATTAATACTAAGGACAAAGAAGATAAGTTAAGCTTCTCCGGTATTTATAAACTTAGCTGCAGTGATTGTCCTGCGTTCTATATTGGCAAAACAGCACGTAATGTCAACATTAGAGTAAAAGAACATTTACGCTGCTTAAATGGAAAAGGTTTCTCTGAGCTCGCAAACCACTTGATCTCAACAGATCACACATTTAATAAAATTTCAGGAACTCGCATCTTACATAAAAATAGTATAGGTATAAAACTAGATAACTTAGAAGCCTTAGAAATTAGGAAATCTTTAAATACAAATATGTCAGAATACTTACTCAATAATCAAATTAACTTATCAAATCAAAAAAAATACACCCTATAGTCCTATTTTTAACTTATTTCCCGCAATCCATCCTAACCCATGATATTATTTATGTGTTGTAGCGTGATTCATTATTAATATTATCATATATCGAAATATTGTCCTTTAGTTAATGTAAAATACAACAAACTTTTTAATATCTCATAGATTACAGTTAACTGTTGTTTGTTCATTTACTTGTGATTATGATGTGTATTGATGTTTCCCTCCCAGTAATTGATTATTGTATTGTTGTCTCCCTCCCACTGCTTGATTATCCACTTTACCTATGTCAAATACTTTGTCTCCCTCTAATTTTGTTCTTTCTCCCTCTGTCACTCTTATATATTAGCCATAACTCTGTCTTAGCATTTAGTTATTATTTATATCCTGAAGAAGCTTGGTCGAAGTGAAACCGGTCGATATATGCAATAATAAATTCGTGGTTAAATACAAAGTGTTTGTGTTTTATTTTTATGCAAAATTAAAATGTTAAATGCATATTTTTTTCATGTTTTTTTGTCTCCCGCAACATAAATACTCACTTTTCATGATAATAAAGCTAAATCTAACCGTTTGAATAAAAAATATTCGAGTGGGTTATAAAGGGCAGAATTGTTATTTGCTGAAAAACGGCTCTCTAAAACGGCTTAATACTACCTTTCGTTTGTCATTCTCAGACTTGATATTTTTTGTAACCAAATAATGGACTTTTACGTTTCAATCTGCTTATTTTTTTTTGTAATTGATGTAGGCATTCGACCATGAAAAATAAAAACATTGATACACCATTCAACCCACTTTTAAAACTTCAGTCTATGATTATCGCATAAATAATAATGATTTTACACAATATTTTTAATTTAAAATAATAATAATTGGACAATTTGTAGAGCGCCGTTTTTGTGAAAAATCACCTCAAGGGCGCAAATATATACCTAATACATACTATCTGTAGAAGTACGGCCTCTTCGTACGAACACATTTCATAGCTTTTTACTCATTCCGGGTTAGAATCTCCCGTTGGCAGGCAGTGAAACTGTACGCTCCTTGTTTGGCGGCGTATATATTTAGAAAAAACGGTCGAAATGTTTCATTTATAGCTATAAACATAGAATACCGACTCACTTGAAGCACTGCAATAATCTCAGGAAGCTACAAAAACAGTAAGTAATCACAAATTCTCTTTTTTCGTGTAAATTGGTCGAGATGTATTTTCTCAACTGCCATATTGTTCTGAACGTTTAAAATTATAACATTGCCTTTGCGTACCGCATTCCTGTGTGGTCAGTACGAACTTCATGTTATTGGCGGCTGGTTCGTTTTGCAAGTGTGTGTGAGAATTCATTAAGATGTGTACACACACACGGCTATAATATACGTGGCGTGGATTTCGGCACATTCCACGGCACATTATGTACGCGGTGTTTGGGTAATAAATACAAAAATTACCTTATATTATTATTCACACATTGTCAAATCAAAGATATTCTATATATGTGTTGTGTTGTAAAGTTCTAAATAAAAATAATATTTTTCTCTTTGTAGATCAAAACATGATTTATCCATGGCAGCCGAAAAAAATACTCCAAACAAGGTATGCTTCAAGTAACGAATGAATTTGAGTGCGTCGGAGTCCCGGGAGGGGGGGGGGGAGGGGGGGGGGGGGGATTTTTCATCTTAATTCCTTACGGCCTTACTAAAAAAAAACCACAGCGCGACCGATTACCTGTGTTTTTGTAATATCATGGATACAACAAATTTACACTAAAACACGAAATATTACTAAAAAAGAATTTCACTCTAAAACACGTTTTAAATTTGGCAACACTGCAATTTTTCAAATTTTCTATACAAAATTTTTGTTTTCATTCATAGCCGCTAGATGGTGATAGCGTCGCGCCTGCACATTTGCACTATCTTGCCCGCGCAAAAAATAGCGGTTTAGTTTTTATGTGACGGGAATATTTCTAGTAAATATTGAGATTTTACTGAATGATTTCTATTATAGAGAGCAATTCACTCTTCAATCATGTAATTAATATATTTGCCGTGTTATTTATGTGGTTTGACATCAGTTTTATCAAGTTATTGCACAACAAACAGTACTTTAAAAGTTGAACTGTCAAAATATTGTTTTGGGTTACATAAAAGTTTAAATTTACGTTTTTAAATCTTTATTTTATGAGAATTTCTTAAAAGTGGTGTTTTTTTAAAATATTAATATCAAATTCACGTGTTGGTAAACTTATCAAAGAAATTAACAACTTTAGTGGTGCAAGAAATGTGTTGAAACGTCAGAAATATTTTTAAGGTTATTTTTTTGGCATTAAAAAAAACTTTGAAATTTTTTATAATTTTTTTATTGTATGCACGAGGAAAAAGTGAGGTGACAGTTTCATTTCAAATTCATTATATAAAAGGTCTATATATTTTTTAAATTTTAATTTTTTTAATATTTCTGTACACTTTCATCAAAAATGTTTTGGTAAGAAATTATTTTACATTTTTTTCCGTGTTTAAATCTTAAAATATGGCAGTTTTTTAAAACTAAAGTGTATTTCAAATACACAAATCTAAACGGTAATTTTATCTAGTTTTTAAAAATGGTATTTGTTTATACGGCACCTTCAAAAATAAGAAATATATAGAACATTCAAAATACTTAGGAAAATTCCAAATTTCGTTCAGACATCATCCCTAAAACAGAGATAAACTCCCCCCCAGGCTGTGTAAACGGCGTGTATTTTTTTCCAAGAACAATTTTTTAACTAGTAATGTTTTCACATCCGCGGCCGTTTGTCAATTGATTAAATTTTTCACAGGGTTTTTTAGTAAGACCGTTAATGTTTTTTTTTGCTTTTTTATTTAGGAAAAAATACAGCAAGAACACCAACATACGATAAAACATAAGTGTCGCTGCAGTTTTGTCATGGTTTTCCGCAGCCTTGCACGACAGCTACTGCCATGATTAAAAAAGATTATTGTTTAATTGTACTAAATAACACAGAATAATTTAATAAATATACAAATAAAAAATAAATTTTCTTTGATTTCTCGAAGTCAATACTATTGATGATGTTATTAAGGTGATACAAAAGTTTTTTTATAAAAAATATTTATATGCGTGTCCAGTGATTTCAAAAGTTTACCCATCCTTGCTACTTGTGGTACAGGAAATTTATTTCATAGTATTTAATTGCCTATTGTTGAACATGGGAGGTAGCCCAATAGCTTACGGGAACTATGACAGTTAATCCCAATGCCCACTATATATTGTTAAGGGCTAACCATCGCCGCATAAGTCATGCCATTCAATGGCAGCAATACATTAGAAGTGAGTCTTTCACGAACGAGTTGGCTCAGTGAACCGAATTTTCATACGGACCGATTTTCACGGTTCGCGAATCTTTGCGAACAAGTGAGCGGGTGATCTAGAGAGCCGACTGACCCGTGGAAGCCGAGAGATCAGTGTATCGATTAACGCGTCTTGCCATGCGTTTGTGTAAAATCGTAAATGATTTTTTGTTACTCCTGTAAAATGTTCAGTTTGATGTAAGCTGTGATGAATCGATTATCTGGGCAATGTGCCTAGCATGGTGATCGATAAATTATTAACAAATGTAATAAACAATGAACAAAGAAAAATTTAAAAAATAAATTATTAGCAGGGATAAGATATCCGCGACACATTTGGTAAACTGTCAAAATGTCTTTATTTTTTCATCGCTTAGGTGGCAGTAGGAGTGTCTTCGCGAATTTTAAAAGTTCAACTTTGTACTTGTGTTATGAACGGACAGGCACAATATTTTTAAATAACGAAGTAAAAAACAAACCAAAAACAAAGTGTGGTTGGTTTATGGAACTTATTATGTTGGTAGAATATTTAGTATGATACTTTTTATAAATGTTTCATCATTTGCTTGTTCATGATTCTTTCCCATAGGCTTCCATTATAAACGGCGTTTGGAATCTCGTGGTTCACATTTGGAGTCGATTTAATGGTGTTTTTTTTATTTAACTTCTAAATATTCAGTCGTTGATTGTTTTTTAAACTATATTTTCTAGATCTCATCATTATTATTACTATCCCCAAATTATTTGGAAACGTATATTTGATAGAATATCAATACATATTAATAAACAACTTTTTGCATTCAGGGCGATGGAAAATACTGCATTCGAAATTTCAACTAAGTAAAATGTCAATCGTATGAGATTGCAGCGAATGGCCGCCGCCGAGTAACATGTCCAGTGATTTCGAAAGTTTACGCAAAGATGTAATAAACGTTGTAGCCAAAGATGTAATATGAATAGTATGCTCACTCGTGTATATTGAAGTCTATCCACAACTTCATCAGAGATAAGTGGAATAAGTCCAATCCTGTGTGCCAAGAACTCGTCACTGATGACAGTAGAGTTGGCTTCCAGTTGTACCCAATCAATAGCCATTGTGGGAGTTTCCGCGATGAAGACTCGTCTCATGCTGTTTGCCACGCTAAGAAAATAAGAAAAGTGTTACAGTCATATATAATAAGAGAACCTAGTCAAGTTTGTCTTGAAAAGCAAATAGTTTAGTTTTCGAGGGGATAATAAGTTAAATGCCATACCTCAATTCCGTATCCTCAACTATAAACTTCACATTTTCATCGGTCAACTCCGTAATGTGAACGGAAGGTTGATTTGCAAACGGCATGTTTGAAGTTTATTTGGATCTATTTAGGAACTCAAAATTATTTGACAACACCAGTTCCAAACACCCGCTTAATTGGACCACACAGAGTGAGTAAAATGTTTCGATCGTGGATAATAAACGAAGAAACGGCCCTCGGTATTAGTTCATTTATGCGGCCCTCAATACAGAGGATTTTTATCGGATTTGGCAATTATGCGGATTCATAAATATACAAACCCCCGGATTCGCGGATCGGCGGATTGCATAAATAAATTGTCAAACATTTGAATGCATAGAAAATAGATAGAAACTAGAAACGCAATGCTAAGAAATAATCATTATTGCCAATTTATGAAAAAAAATTACCAATGACGCAATGACCTACATTGATTTATGATGAAGCGGAAGGCAAACGTGACAAAAGCATCTCGGATTGTATCCGCATTATTTAATGCCATCACAATGCTAGTTTTTTTTAGTATTTGACTAAAAAAATCTTACGACTCTGAGAAGTTTTTTTTTCTCTTTTCCTCCCTATGCAAAATGAAAATTTTACTGGCAACACCTACCGCAATTTCTGACATTGACGTCTGCTATTTTAAGGTTAAAGTGATTTGATGGATTTGATATTATTTGTAAACATAGGAGAAAACTGTCGACATTCTGAGAAAGTCGGAGACTAATTGAAATTAACTACAATGGGCAGGTTGGTAATAAATATGATTTATGTTTATCACGGCCAATCGAATTACACAGGTTAACTTTTGGATGTTACTGCTGTTTTATTGCACTTCTTCCTACTTTAGCCAATGTTTCAAACCCTAACGACAAGCACTGTAAAACTATGCGAAATGTTGACCCAAGATGAAAGAATACAATAGCCCTACAAGCATGTTTACCGAAGCACTAGTTTTATTTGTTTCCTTTTGATTCACCTTAATTACTATAAAAGACAACTATTTGTCTTCAGGGCGTTGGAAAATACTGCATTTAAAATTTCGGTAAATATGCATTTAGTTCACCTAACAATATTATGTTGTCGAAGTTTGATGCACGGATAATATGGAATATTCCTTTTTTAGGTTGGGTTAAACTACGAAAGCTGCATGTCATCATTATTTAAAAAAACATCCCAGGTTTTGAATGATATGTTTGGCAAAGCAGGGTATGTCTGGCGGGTTTGTGTAATTATGATTGATTGTCTATGAAATAAAAACAGTAAAAATAAAATGGCGTTACCGCGTGAGAGAATTATTTTAAACAAAATTAAAATGTTAAATGCATATTTTTTGCATGTTTTTTTGTCTCCCGCGACATAAATACTCACTTTTCGTTATAATAAAGCTAAATCTAACTGTTTCAATAAAAAATATTCCGTATTAACGAGTAAGCGGTTTAAGCATAAATAAAATTTCAATTACTAATGAAAATTTGGTTTCTTCGATGATAGCCATTTACAATAATTTATGTCCGTATTCTATGAAATTTTGAATACAGTGTTCTCTCCTCATCAAATGCAAATCGTTGTATTTTATAGTAATAAAGATAAGCAAAAAGTTTTTTCTAAAAAATATTCATATTAGGCGTGTCTAAAGAGCGTAATACACGAGCCCGATTTTCAGCCCGTTTCCAATTGGAGACAAAAGTCAAAATTTTTCGATTTGCGCGATCGCTATTTTCACTTCTATTTTTATATCTAGGATTTCAATTTTCATCGCTGCAAACAACACATGAACCATACTGTTTGTTGTGATGCCTACTGAAATCATAGATATGAAAATAGAGATGAAAACAGCGATCGCGTTAAGCGAAAAATGTTGACTCTTGTCTCCAATTGGAAACGGGCTGAAAATCGGGCTCGTGTATTACGCTCTTAAGTGTCTAGTCATCCTGAAAGTTTACCAATTTTAGCGCATTGACAGAAAATTTGGAAATTATTTACTTACATTCCTACTTTGATTTTGAACTATTATATAAAAATAATATACTATAAAAATGGAACATTAATGCAACTTTTATTACCATTTATCCAAAAGTTGTTAGTTGTTTCTTGTAGTAATTAAGTTGAAACGAAATGTAATTTCCATAATCATAATAAAATGTGCCTACTGAAGTAAGGTGAATATTTACCGAAAATATTATAAAATCCGCAGGTTTTTTTTACATAGATAAATGATTGAACTTTTAGTTTGATTAAAATCTTACTGTATTCTTTAATTATTTATAAATCTTAATTTGTGTCCAACAGAACTTGGCGTAAAGAAGCCAAAAAATTGAGACGAAAACGAATAAGACAGCTCAAAGCAAAAAATGAAGCAGTAATTTTGGAGCAAGGTAAACTCTTTATGTATATTGTTTTAGTTTTAATTAATCTATAAACTATTTTAGAGTTTTGAAATCTCAATGGAAAAACTTTATTGCAAATTTGATATACATTTCAATCACAGGATGGTTCCAGGTGACACTTAACAGAATTCATAATCTACTCTTTCTTAGATAGCGTGAGTTTGATAATTTTAGGGAAAAGCACTTTTTATATGTTATGCTTTGAAATTTTACGATGAATTAAGTGTTTTCGCCCGTACTTACGCAAAATGAATATGAATAAATAGTTTTGTCCATAAAAAACTCAAATCTTTCAACGCAAACAATTAATTCATCTTAATATTTTAAATAAAGTATTTTTCTCTAAAATAATTAAACTCGCGCCATTTATGAAAGAGTAGATTACTATTTCTTTTAAGTATTTTAAGATTCTTGATGGAGACAATAATATAACAATGTTCTGGTGTTCATTTTGAGGTTAATTTTTGATGTATAATATTTATTATGAATGTCTTTTTATAGCTGAATTGCAAAAAGAATCTATGGAAGAGTATAAGTTATGGACTGCCGAGCAAGAAAAAATGGAGGCTTTTAAGAAGTTGGAGGAAGAAAGAATAAATGAAGAAGAAAATGAAAAGTGGCTGCACACAGAGTTAAAAGCACAGGTGCAATGGAGGGAGCTGCAAGAGAAAATTTCTAAAGCACGCTTCGAGAGAGCTCAGCAGGATTTGAGAATTAAAAAGGTATTAACTTTTATGTAAAAAAACACAACTCTACAACAGTTCTGCAACAGCTGATCAGTTTCAATTATAACCCTTAGGGGCCGGAGCCCTGCAATTCAAGTGTTGAAGAATCGCAAGCCAATCGCAATTGCGAACCCTGCAATTGCAGTGTTGACCTTATATATTCATTTTGCCTTTGGATATTACCTCTAGTTGGTTAGACAAAAATAACTTGTAAATGTAAATGCCACTTTATCAAGTCTGGTATTGTCTACGAGTTGGCTATAACAAAAAAATATTTTTATTTATTGAAGTTTCTTGCCGTCTCCTACAGGTTAATAAGCACACCGCCAACTTAACAAAAAAAAATGACGCCAGAAATAAACAATCCTATCCTTACCTAGTTTGTTATATTTACAAATTTTTTTAGAGGCTGAATTCTTGCATTACATCTTATGCTAATTGCATAATTACTGAACCAAAGACGATAAAAATCTTACCTCAAGCGTTTTCTTCAATAATTAGTTTAATTCTCGTGTTTGTATTTCATTATTGTTATTTTTTTATTACTATTTTAGGAATGGGAAGAACAACAAAAAAAGATCCAAGAGGCTGAAGAAAAGAGAAATAAATTAGAAGAAGATCAATTAAAAAGCCACAGAGAGTTCATGAAGAGGCTGGAAGAGTTTTCCACTGGGCAAGGAGAATTGCCCAGTGAACTTTTGACTGGAAGAGAAACTAATCCAGACAAAGAGATGTGTCCCTTCTTTAGTAAAACTGGTGCCTGCCGATTTGGAGACAGTTGTTCTCGAAATCACCGGAAGCCAGGAGTCAGCAAGGTGAGCTTTTTAAGTTCTTGTGTTTCATTGTTAGATCTATAGTATAGTAAGAGGTGATCCATTTATCTACAGTATGTATCAGTGAACCTCCAACTGCACTATTACAGCCATTTTCTAAGGCAGCATTTCCTGAACTTTTTGTGCCACAAAACCTTAAAATTAAATTATTTCGGCTTCAGAGTTGCCAAAAATTAGAAATTCCCTAGATATTATACTATTTTTGATGGAAGATTTTGGTTGTTTTGGATCGAAAAAGGTTGCTAATGTATACATACATAATTATAAAATTAACAATAATATTTTCAGACGTTATTGGCCATGAACTTTTATTCGCACTTCTGCATGGATCACTCTACACCAAATGAATATGACAATGATATTCTTTTGGAGTATGAAGACAACGACACTTACCGACATTTTCAAGAGTTCTTTGATGATGTACTACCAGAGTTCCAGACATTGGGAAGAGTTGTCCAATTTAAGGTGTGAATATAGCTCTTTACGTCTTTATCTACTGTGTACCTATATAATCCATTTTAAAACCCATACACCTTCTTAACAAACTTTGTTTATACCACTATTTAATAAAAATTATCAACATGTTTCAAAACCAATGGTTTCTTCATCAGGATGCAAAGTAGTGATGCATATCGACGATGCCGGTTGCTTTGTCCCAATATATGGATATTTTTTACGAATCTCTCTGTGATTTCTTTTTTTTTTAGTACATCAGTGTTATAATGATTTTGGTGTCAACTCAATATATATATATGTATATTTATATTTAAGAAATTATATTTAAGTAATTAAGGGATATTTAAGAAATTACGATGCGCAAGTCTAAGCAAATAAGTTCAAGTGCATATCTACATATTTTTTTAAAATTTTGGGCCAATGTTGGTCTCAGGAGTGGATTACTTTGGCCCACAGATTTTCTTTGTAAAAAAACATTATTAACTATCATGGACTAATGCAGTCCCAATGAGAGGCTGAAAAGTAAATGTAAGAAGGCTTTTGTGTACAAGTAGAGACTAACTGAAGTGAAATTACAAAACAAAATAAACTTTTTTTTTATCCATTAGTAACAATAAAATGCAAACAAAATTTTAACAAAATTTAAAAACTATATATGTATCAACAAATTTCTTATTTTAGGTTTGCTGTAACTATGAACGTCACTTGAGGGGAAATACTTACATAGAATATGCATCTTTACCGGAAGCATTAAATGCCTACAGATTGTTCCACGGGCGGTGGTACGGCGGGAAGCAAGTCTCGCTGCAGTTCTGTGACATTCCTTCTTGGAAGAGGGCTATTTGTGGTAAGGCAATAATAATACAAAATATAGCTTAATTGACCCGTTAGTATCTGAGTAAACAAATTCATCTGGCTAAGTCGTCTATCATTGCACAAGCAACATTTTCCATACGATGGTATCTAGTAGAAATTTTTCAAATACTGCGAGGTTATTCATGACCTCGGAATGTTTGTATTTCTTCAAAAAATATACATATATACACAATGCATACATATGCACAGTGAAATCGATAATTTTACAATCTCGGATCGATAGGTGTAACTACCGACAGTTTTATACCGTTTTCCCAAGCACGGCCGCATTGTTGATAGCCAGTAAGATATTGACAGGGAACAAATAAGAAATCGATATATGCTGGCAACAGTGGTAGATCTATCTATGGATTTATGTTCCATATGAACCGCCACATAAAATTCAAAAATACTAAGAAATAGACCATTTCGCATTAAAATACTAACTTTAAAATAAATCGGCACTTTATATGCACTTTTTGAGACTAAACGGGAGTTAATTAGTTAATGAGTTCTTTAGTCATATTTGAACCACTTTGTTTCTCCAAGATTGTACTGAATAAATTGATTGCGTCTTAGAAGAATTAATTAAGTTTACAGAGCGCGTATTTGATTTCTTTCCATTCAAGAGCTTCGTTAGTTATTTTACATAACAAATGACATTTTTCAAAATGATTTGTATATTGTCAATTAAACTAACACTCAGGGGGCCATGTTAAAATTTATCAACCTGTGATCATAATATCTCTTATCAATTGTTGACCGTGCTCGCAAATATTGATAACTGACCATAGATGACATATTTAGTCAATATTGTGTTGATATAGGGTTTTATCCATCGTCCATGATAGACCTCAAACTAATAGCATTTATATTATTTTCCAGGTTTGTTTGCTGGAAAGCGGTGTCCTAAAGGAAGGGCCTGCAATTTTCTACATGTGTTCCGAAATCCTAATAATATGTTTGGATATTATGAAAATCGAAGTATTGCACCAAGTGACTCTCACAGGAGTCGACGTGGGTCCTTTTCTAGATCTAGGTAAATATCTTTTATTTTTTATGTACAACTATTAAAAATAGGCCATATTTAGGTTTCTCCCTATTTTAAAAAAAATACCTGCAGTGATTTCTCTTCTGAGATTTTCCAAGAGACACATGCGTCGTAGGGCTTAAAACCTGCTCTGGAAATTTTGGGAAATCTGGAGATAGTCACTTTGGGAGTCGTGTATGTGTACTGCCGACCCGGGAACCATTTATTAGATAACCAACACCCCTGCCATAAGTCACCCCAAGTGGTTCGCTGCGTTTGGTGATTTAGCAGGGGTGCCTGGGTTCATGGGGAAGGTTTGTCAAGGTCTTGCTGGTGAATGACCTAGACCTCTCCAGCCGGACTCACTCACATTGACCCCCACCTCTCAAACCGTTTTTCCTCAGGGCCTCCTGTGTGGAGCTATTTAAAAAATAAGTTGCGAAAAACAGTTTTGAACACCTTGAATAAAATTATGCATTTGATATTTAGCGAAAAATATAAATTTTTTATTTATTCTTCAAGTATTTTTTGTGAATGTATCAAAATCAGCTTTAAAATTTCATTCTTCAAGGGACTGAAACAACCAAACTTCTTAAGCGTGAAAACTTCTTATGTTTCACTGTATACATTATTTAGTGATTTACATTATGATATTGTAATGTATTTGAAGAATAAATAAATAATAATCTTTGATTTTCATGTTTAACACTTAAACTATAGATTTATAATTTTATGGAGTTCATTACCTTATACTTTTCTATGTTTGGCTTTGCAGAAGTAAAGAGAACCACTGGAGATGGTCAGAGTCTCCCCCCAGCACTGGAAATGAACAAACCCTAACCAAAAGTGATTATAAACACCGCCGCTCCAGAAGAGAATCCTCCGATAGAAGAGTTCACAACAGAGAGCGCTCCAGAACTCGAAGACTGCTCTCATCCACTCGATCCACAGAAAGAACCATTTCAAGACGCCATGAAAGAGATCATAAGTCAGAGAGAGATCATAAATCTGAGAGAGATCATAAATCGGAGAGAGATCAACTACCAGAGAGAGATCGCCAATCTGGGAGATATTTCCAGTCTGATAGAGATCATAAATCTGAGAGAGTTCTCACATCAGAAAGGGAACATAAATCTGAGAGAGATCACCTGTCAAAGAGAGATCGCCAATCTGGGAGAGATATCCAGTCTGACAGAGAACATAAATCTGAGAGAGTTCTCACATCAGAGAGGGAACGTAAATCTGAGAGAGGTCACCTATCAGAGAGAGATTGCCAATCTGGGAGAGATATCCAATCTGAAAGAGATCATAAGTCTGAGAGAAATCACAAACGTCATAAATCCAAAAGCCAAAATGGGTCTCCGGATTCCTAATTCTAAGGAATAAATAATTTAATTCATGAAAAGAGCTGTATATTCTAGTCACAGATCATACTGGTATTTATATATTTTGTTATATAACTTGCATCATATTAATAAGTATGGTCTGAATAAATCTCGCATGTTGAAGTAAAAAAAAAAAGTTTTGTTTTATTTTTATACCCGCAATCCTTGAAGTAACTTCTGGAAATATTATTACGCAAAAGTGGAAATATTGTGTAATAATATTTTTTAAAACCACTCTCCGCAATTACACAATTATAATTTTTTATGTTATTATCACTTATATTAACTGCCTAGTAATTTTCTCACCACACATTATATATTACACATACAGGGATGATCACACAATATTATGTACACTATCATTGAACCACTTGAAAAAAATTGTTCACTTTAATTCATGCAATAATCTTTAACTCAATATAACCTACCTGCACGAAACTTAATGTACGTAGGTACCTACCTACATGAAACTTAATGTAGGTAGGTACATATAGGTAACGCAACGAAAGTTGAAAGCAATAAAAATGCTCAGAATTGATGTATTGGTGTATCGGTGTGTTTTCAAACCACACCTACTTACCCGAAAGGGCCCTCTGTCTTGCTTATTTTATTACTTTTGCCCACTTATTGTAACTAGTGTAGAAGAGACAGCAAGTTTTTATTGCACTGATGGAATATTGTTTTGGTGCACTTACGGGGTGTCCTATTCATTCAGTTCGTAATGTGATATAAACGTATATGTATATTCCTTCATACCGGAAGTGAAATAATTACTAGTTTTTAAATTTGAAATAATTAATAGTTTTCCTTATTTTTAATTTAGTTTGTAAAGTGTGCAGGTGTAATATTTAATATGACATTGTGGATCAAAACGGGACGTGGCAAATCACAGAATGGACAAAGTCGTGAAATTTTATTCTGCGTGTTTAATTATTTTATGCATACATAATATAAAAAAACGGTGGTCAATTTTTAAGCTTATATTATTCGACGTCTAAGGCAACTGGAGTATCACAGATTAGCATTCAACAGTTAATATTTTGTACCTTTGTGTTAGTAATCTGCTATATTTTAGATAATATACATACAGATTTGCTGATGATGATTGATACATTACTAAATAATTACTGTTGCTGAATTGCTAACACATAATTATAAAAATTAAATATTATAATAATATAATCCATAAACAGCCACATTTTTTAGCACAGATTATGGAAATCACACTTCATTTCAACAATTACTACAAGAAACAACTGTTTACGTACACAATTAGGTTAATAGTTTAGGAAAACTAAGTAATTCATGCGTATTGAGTTTATAACAAAACTTTGCAAATGTCAAATCCATACAAAAAAACGGCAATGGAGATGTTTTATATGGGAAATTTTTATCTTTGATTGAATGAAAATCGATTTTTAATGCATGTTTTTCGGTCTATCCCGACCGAAACCGGTGTTTATTTCGGTAATTAGGTACATTTAAAAATAGTTTACTTTTCAAAATCTATGCATATTAAACGTTTAGCGGCATGTGGCGGGCTTGTGGATTATTTACTTTATAAAATATTATGTAGGTATGTATATGTATTATAATAAATTAATCTTTTTAATTAAAATTTTTTTTTAACCAATCGACTTCAACAAGCTTTGGCTTCGAATTCTCAATTGTAAAATAATCATTAATTGTTTTTTTAAAGCCTTCGAAACACGCTGAATGAAAGTTTTGCATCTGTGTGAGTAGGTACCTACTGTGATGAAGCAGATGAAGTCAACTTAACTAAGACCTATACCTACCTGCATGAAACTTGTCGGTAGGTAGCTACACTAGCTACCTGCACGAAACTTAATGTAGGTAGGTACCTACCTGCATGAAACTTAATGTAGGTAGGTACCTACCTACCTGCTTGAAACTTACTGTGGGTAGGTAGGTACATGGGCGTAGGCACGGTGGAGTAAGGTGGGGCATTTGCCTCCGGGATTGTCAACTGAGTCATGTTTTCATATTTACAGCACTTCATAGTTTTCTTTTCATAATTTATTTGGTTTTTCCTTCTTCTGTTCATATTCTTTGTATATCTCATAGAGTCTAAAGGGGTCTCCACACGGTACAGCCGCAGTACCAACTGCCGAAGAAATGTAGTTGACTGTAGTCAAAAGCGCCAGCCGTATTGTTATTATAATAACAATACGGCTGGCGCTTTTGACTACAGTTCTGCGGCAGTTGGTACTGCGGCAGCACCGTGTGGAGACCACTTAAAGCAACGATACTCAACCTTTTTTCTCCTCGGGCCACATTCATGTATTCGAAAAGTTACGCGGGCCGCAACCCTATCCTGGTATGACGAAAAAAATCATCACCCCCCCCCCCCCCCTAACAAAGATATATTCTTCCCATTTTTCTTGAAGCTCTTTTCGTCGGACATTTTTCGAGTGCATTTTGAACGCTGAAGCTCCCGCCATTATGCGTATTTAAATTATAACAGAATAATACTACGACAGCAAGAAATGCTGTTAAAAATTGGAAATATATACCTACCTGACTAACCAGTGAAATTAACCAGTTTTTATGTATTATAATTGATGCGGTGGTTTTTAGAAGTGACACTTTTTTATTTATAAATTATTTACGCGCGTACTTGTGTGTCAAATATTATTTTTTTGGGAATAAATCTAGCGTTTGCAATAGCAACACTCTTACACATCTGCCCTGATGATGGACACTGCAACGCTGTCGAAAACTGAAATGTTGGCTAAAGAAGGAGGTAGCGCAACACAGCATAACGCCCCCAAAAACATATAACGAAAATACTTTTGGCGTGAAAATCTAAAAAACGTATCTCACTCTTATACCAGATTATGTGGACCGTAATGACAATCCTTTTCGGGTATCACTATCTGTGCGTCAAAGTCGAAACGAATCTCAAGATATACGAAATTTAGAATGATAATTTTTTTTTAAATCAAGTTCCTGATGTGTTTAGGGCCGCACCTAAACGCTTGCCGGGCCGCTGGTTGAGTATGGTTGGTCTAAAGCATGCATTTGTGGTGGATGCGTAGGTACTTTTTTTTGGTACCTATTCTACATTTTTAGTTTTTGCCCCACCCTAAATCAAAACCTGGCTACGCCCATAGGTAGGTACCTACATGTATGAAACTTAATATAGGTAGGTAAGTACCCACTAACCACCTACCTACATTAAGTTTCATGCGTGACAGCTTTATCGCCTTCTAAAATCAGAGCCCACAAAGAGTTAATTTAGGTAATATTTCACAAAAATAATCTACATTGGAGTTTCACTAAAAGCAGAACCACAAAAACTTAATTGAATTTTTTTAAAAACATAAAATCTGTTAAACCCGAATTTTCCTTCCCTTTTTCACGTTAACAAAACATGTAAATCCGCTATACATAAATGTAGGTACAGCTGATTTATATGTTTACCATCTTTACCTGTGACCATGGACGTAGCTAGGTTTTGATTTAGGGTGGGGCAAAAATAATAATCTAGAGTCGAAAAAAGTAGACTTCTACAACATATTCATACTTTAGGCTCTGTGAATACACAGAATGAGTGGAAGAAGGAAAAACCATTCTATGAAGTGCTGTAAATTTGAAAAAACCAGTCATGCATCGGCCAGCTAGAGTGAGGCAAACGCCCCACCTTGCTCCACCGTGGCTACATCCATGATTGTGACCTGTGTAAATTAAAAGTTTATAAATACCTAAATAAATAAATTCAGTAGGTACATAGCATAATTTTCTTTGTGACTACGCCCGTCCATCGATATAATATGCACCCGTATTTTCGTACGAGCGAAGTACGAGCGTGAACATTTCAAAATTGGTACCAATGGGTATCAAATTTAAAGTAGGTATGTACCTAGACCTACCTACCTATAATAATGAAATTAATAATATATTTATATATTATCTACCATTTTATATCTACCATTTGCCAATTCATTATCAATTTAAAGTGAAACTATGGGCTGGTGTATCAGTTACTTTTTTTATTTTCGCCACGTATTTTTTAGTAATAGGTCACTAGGCATATCTAGCCAAGGCTCCTACCAGAGAGCAACATGACAGACGTAAATCTCTCCCATAGGGACAAATATATATATATTTTTAATGGTAGGTATCTATCACCAGGCTTATCTTACCAGGGCTCCTACCAGAGAGCAACTTGACGGACGTAAATCCCTCACGAGCATAAAAATCAAATTATATTCCGGCCCATAGCGAACATAAAAAGCAACTGATATACCGGCCTTTAGCAAACATATAAATCAACTGATATACCGGCCCGTAGCGAACATAAAAAGCAACTGACTCCTACCAGAGAGCAACATGACAGACGTAAATCTCTCCCATAGGGCCAAATATATATATATATATATTTTTAATGGTAGGTATCTATCACCAGGCTTATCTTACCAGGGCTCCTACCAGAGAGCAACTTGACGGACGTAAATCCCTCACGAACATAAAAAGCAACTGATATTCCGGCCCATGGCGAACATAAAAAGCAACTGATATACCGGCCCGTGCAAACATATAAAGCAACTAATATACCGGCCTGTAGCAAACATAATATAAAGGAACTGATATACCGGAAGGTAGCGAACATAAAAAGCAACTGATAGGTATACCGGCTACCGGCTCGGTGCAAGTCATGTTGGAATATCCTGTGATTTTTCGGGTAAAATTGGAGGTCTGTCCTGGCGGGGGGGGGGGGGGGGGGGGGTGGCTAGAGAATTGCGATTGGGGGGGTGTCACCCGACCAAGTGTCACCCCGGTCCGCCCCTGCCAGCAAGTGCCTATTTACTTATGTATTTTATACTGTTTTTCCATCCGAATGATAAATTAAATTATCATCCGAAATGTTCTTTTATTATTAGCAAAGTCAACAATATTTATACAATAATTATACAGAGAACTGATAAATGGACCAGGAAATGGAACGAATTTGGCAAAGCTCACGTTTATGAGGCCACCTTAATGGCGGTCAAACAACTGGCAGAAAATTATTGTAAATCTCTCAAAATTTGCATCTTGTAGGTACGTGAAATAATGCCCATTGACCTAACAAATTCGGACCGTACATAATTTTTAGAGGTTATGTCGGTTATGTCGATAAATTATTAATGTTTTTCGTTTATTTTTCGAAAGAAGAATCTCGCACACTCATCTCTGTGGAATGCAAACATGTTTCACAAAAAAGCCTTTAGGCAGGCAGGTACCTACCATTCGAAAAATAAAGTTCTTGGGTGCGAAATAAATCAACACGAATAATTAATCATAGGTGCTGGCGTTTTTTTACGCTCTTGTTTGATTTCAGGTGGAGGTTTTCTGTGGTACTCACTTTTGTAAATCAAACGCTTGTTTTGTGTTTGTTTGTCTGGTCATAATTTATTATTCTTTTATTTACATAATCCTGATTTTTTATAAGATTTATATTGTGATCTGCTTGTTGGAACACATTTTTTTACGTAAGAGATGGAAGCTACCTTCCTTTGTTCTTCTATAGAACTATTTGAATAATGGAACAAAAAAGAAAATAATAAAATTAGGTAGGTACTTGCCTAGAAGTAATTGCCCATAGAACAAGTACCTACTCAATAAGCATCAATTTTAACCATAGCTCCCCGACAAAAAGGGCTGAAATTAAATGAAAGTTCTTTTTAGAACCCTATAATAGTTAAAATTGATTATTATTATTTGTGAGATAAATTATTTTTAAAAAATAAAAAAGAGAGGTGAAACTAGCTATTACACATATCGTAATCATCCATTGATTGTTGTAGTTAGTTTAGAAACAATAATATAATAAATTGAAGTAAATCATTAGAAGATATGCATAAGAAAAAAAAATAACACTAAATTATAAAATGTTCATCTTCTTGATCCTCGATCGATAGCCTCTGCAGTTCTTGTCTTCAAGAAAGATGGCTTCTTTTTGATCCTTGGCCTTAGTAAAGATGACTTATTTTTTATACTGCTCTTCTTAGATGTTAGTAGTTTATTTTGATCCAGTTCTTCTAAGATGTGATAGCATCGTCCATTGGTAGAAGACACAATTTGGTAATGGGCCTTTTCATAGACCCTTGCTGCGTCTTCAAGGTGACTATACGGGTTATCCCATCTTGTCCAGGGTGAGTGGCGATGACACGTCCCATCCTCCATAAATTTGGTGGTGCGTTGTCGTCTTTGATGATAACTAAGTCCCCAATCTTTAGTTGTCGCCGGTTCCCATCCGTCCATTTAGTCCTTTGCTGCAGCTCTCCCAGATATTCAATTCTCCATCTTGACCAGAAGCTCTGTCTTAGTTGGCTTAGTTTTTGGAAATTATTAAGAGCGCGCAGGAGCGCCGAGAAATTTTAACGATAGGTATTTGTAAAAATTATTTCTATTTCGTTCATCTCAGCGGGGACAGCAAAAGCGCTATCGGTGTATTGGTGAACCCCAATGCGTGTGTGTGCGTGGCTGCAGGTGTTGGAAGCACGAATCGCCGCGCCGCGCCCGCCAGCGACTTCGCGTTCTTATTATTTCATTTACTGTTATTCATTTATTCCAAAAATTAAGTAGGTACTATTAGTAAAGTAAGATGCACGCTGTTTTGGTTTAGTTATATCGGGAGATTCATACCATCTTTTTTTATAAAACGGCAGCATAGGCGCAGTAGGTACATCACGTACTTTGTGATTGTATAGTGTTTTTATTTTTCGCTGGCTGCATCACTCTACTGTTTTTGACTAGCCTTTTTACTGGAAACTATTCTACGTCAAATACAGACCTTCGAATTTTGACCCTGAAACCCCCTTGAATATTGAAATCTGTTTGGTCATTTCTCACGATTTACACATATAGGACATATGGTGAGTAGATACCTACTAAACTATTCATAAATTATTCATAAACTATTATTATAAACATAAACTATTCATTCATAAAAACTCAATATTACAACACAATTTCCTTTTTTAATTAAACATATAAATATCGCTAAAAATGTTGTTGTTTTTTGGCTCTCCCTGAATAACGTAAATTCATCAGTTTTGACTGTATGCATAAAGTGCATTAGTGCAAGTCGGTACATTTGTTAACATATCTAGTAACCTATAATAAATATTATTCTACGTCTTAGGCTGCGTATACACACGCCAGCCGAACAACGGATTATGGGAAAGGAACGAAGCAAAAGCAAACTGCCCGAAACGCTGCGCCGCTTGCGGTTGCTTCGTACCTTTACCATAATTCGTGGTTCGGCTCGCGTCTCTGTCCGCAAAGAGTGGCGTGCACTGATTTTTCAGTGGGCTAGAATCCTAAGATTGAAAATACGACATTAATGATGTTGTCGAAGCTGAAAATTATTTTTTTTCCGAAATTTCAATTTTCAAATTCTGTGCACGCCACTATTCGCAAATATATACGTAGCATAAGATATGTGTATTTAGAAATTGAGTTACATAAAATCGACTACTATATTACCTACCTTCAACTCAAAAATTTTTTTCTTACAGATAAATAATGGGTAAAAGAAATGGAAACAAAGCGCGTTTGTTTTTATCTACTAGACGAAAAAAACCGATTATTAGTATCAAACGACAGATTCATGTTGCACCACGTTCGACATCTAGGTAAGTCGAAATATCGCTTTCCTGTCACTCTTACTACTGAACCTTCCTAAGGTTACCTTTACGTACGTAAAGTTCTTTTTCCCGTAAGTTGCTCACATAAGAGAGTTATGGCAAAATTACCAATGGGTATCGTTTACATTGATAATTTTGCCATAACTCTCTTACGTGAGCGACTTACGAGAAAAACCTAAAGATTTATGCTATGAGAGCCGTGTATTATGTAGCATGTATAACGGGAAAATGGGATGGACAAATTTAAATAAATAAATCATTTGCATTTACAGGGATATGGATGTCATCGATACTACTTTTGGAAACTTAACTACATCTTCACTAATGCATGAAACTTCCATGGATGAATCATTTGCTCCAAATATAGACGAAAACGCAAGTTCATCATCATCAACAACGCATGATGATTTGGTGATAGAACCAGACCATATTGATGAAACCGATAATTTCGAAGGTCGCAGAATTGTGGATATAAAATATTTGTTTTCGGAGATATCAAATATAAAGCACGAACACACCAACTGCACATTTTCCGATTTAAAATTTATGAAGGAACGACGAAATGGTCTTCTAAGCCAGTATGTTTTCGAGTGCAAAATGTGCAAGAAAATAGAATACATTCACTCCGAAGACCCGAAACGGAAAATGTCTATAAATACTGCTGTCGTCGAAGGAGTGATGTGTACAGGAAATGGGTATTCACAATGGAATGAAATTTGTGGGGTTTTAAATATGCCAAATATGGATTGTAAGGCTTACACGAACATAGAACAATGTTTAGCGCCAACAATTGAAGAATGTGCCTTAGAAGAAATGATCGCAGCTGGTGAAGAAGAAAAAAGGCTAGCCATTTTAAACGGTGACGTAGACGAGGGTGGCTATCCTTTGGTAACGGTGGTTGCAGATGGCTCCTGGGCAAAGAGGTCGTACAAAAGTGGATTTAGCTCCTCATCTGGCGCAGGGTGCATAGTTGGACTACGAACTAAAAAGGTTTTATTTCTGGGAGTGCGAAACTCATACTGCTGCATATGTGCTAGAGCTACTAAACTACACATAGTTGCTTCTGAGCACAGGTGCTTCATAAACTGGCGTGACAGTGCTAATGCCATGGAAGCCCACATTATAGCAGAAGGGTTCTCGAGAAGCATGGAAATGCATGGATTGAAATTTAACAAACTAGTTGGTGATGGCGACTCCAGCATCATGAAAAAAATAATGCAACAAATGCCATATGGTCCTAACCTTATAGTACAAAAAATAGAGTGCAAAAATCACTTACTCCGCAATTTTTGCAACAAAATGAAAGCACTTGGAAAAAAAACCAACAACGCTAAAGGCTTCGTACCAGTTCATATAAGGAAAAAGGTTGAAGCAAACGTTTTACGCATGAGAAGAGCTGTAGTTGGAGCAATAAATTACAGGAAAGAGCAAGAAAACACAGTACAAAGTGATAAAATAAAAAATTTGAAAATGGACATAAAAAATACCGCAAATCATGTGTTTGGTGATCATAAAAATTGTGCATCGTACTATTGCAAGCCGGAGAAGTATACTGATGATCCAAATTTAGTAAGCGATCTTCGAGATTGTGGAATATGGACTGATATCCAACAATTCTTATTGTCTCTAATAGCAAATGCAGAAAGTCTTATTATTGACGTGACAAATAACACTGTGGAGCAATTCAACAACGTTATCGCCAAATTTATAGGTGGAAAAAGGGTAAATTTTACTACAAGAGGATCTTACCAAGCAAGATGTTTTGGAGCAGTAACTTCGTGGAATAGTGAATTGGCAACCCATTCAAGAATACAAAAGAAAATCCAAGGCCACAGTCCCGGCAAATACACGAAGCACTTTATAGAGAGAAAACGACGTTCGAAGGAGAATAAACAAATGTGTCGAAAAAAAAAACTAAAGTATAATGAAAATACGACAGAAAAAAGAAAAAAAGTTACAGGGCCCGATGAAAATTATGGTCAATTGGAATTAGAACCAGATATGCCACCTGAAATATTTGAAACGAAAAAAGAGGAATTTCTCAAAGAATTATCTTCAACCAATAAGGAAGAGCTCGAACGGAATACGGTAGGCCAAAGCAATAACAATCTGTGGGCAATTGAAAGACGTAAGCGGATAACGGCGTCTAACTTTGGAAAAATATATAAGCTTCGGCAAAAAACTTCAGTTACGGGAGTACTAAACTCTTTACTGTACTCACAATTCAAAGGAACTATGGCCACAAATTATGGAAAAGAAAATGAAAGCCTAGCAATAGAGCAATTTTCAAAAAAAACAAGTTTTCAGGTATCCGCTTGTGGGCTATTTATCGATAAAACCAAAAACTTTTTAGCGGCAAGTCCGGATGGCCTTATCGGTGAGGATTCTATAATTGAAATTAAATGCCCTTATAGTATAGCAAATATGTCACCAGAAGAGGGAATTGCACAAAAGATAATTGATTACTGTAAATTGGAAGACCATTCTTTAACATTAAAACGGAATCATAATTACTTCTACCAAGTACAAGGCCAGTTACATATTACTCGTCGTAATTATTGTTATTTTGTTGTGTGGAGTCCAAAAGGTTTGCTGTATGAAAAAATTGAGAGGGACGATGAAATCTGGCAAAAAATCGTTCCACTGTTAGAAAATTTCTACCACCAATGCCTTTTACCAGAAATAATTGACGGTCGCATACCAAGAAATTTACCGGCGAGGGAAAGGTCTGGACCATAAATTGTTTTAATTTCATTGTGTAGATGTTAAACAGTAATTTTTTTTACAATAAAGCGTTTAAAAACAAAAAATATTAGATCATTGAAGAAGATTGAAAATGTCAAGTGATGTAGGAGGTATTCCCAAAAGTGCATTTTTCTGTAATAATATAACGTATTAAAAAAGTTAAATAAAAACTAAACTAGTTATGTGTATGTACCTAATATGTAGCACAATAAACAATATGGTGCCTCTTATACATAGATTTCAATATTAATTTGTATAATATGATATTATAATAACATAATCGATTCAACAACATGTGGTAGATGCATGTACCACTGAACATACGCTGTACCAGCATTCCATCAAACGATCAGTGGTGTATGTACTTACCATCACACATTTTCTTGTAAAATATAATTTTTTTGAAAAAAAAATCTAGAACAATATATTTAGTCAAATATAAAAGTTTTTTTTTGGTTCGGTAGTTGTATCTTAAAAAAAGTGTCCTATAAAGGGATAATATTATGTTGAGTACAACCTTCAAAAGTTATCAAAAAATATATTTTAATTAATTTTTGTGTTCCATATCCAACTCGGCAATACGGAACGGAATCATCTCGGGGTCTGTCTGTAACAGGTGTTTTTTTTTCAATTTTTTTCCATTAATTTATTTGACGTAAACAAATTAAATTTGTCACAATAACTTTAGTAAATAAGCTCGGTAAGTATTGGCACACTCAAAATAAGTCACCAAACAGAAAAATAATTTTAAAAAAACATCGATAACTCGGGACATGACAACACTAGTGGACTAGTGTATCGATATAATTATTGAGAATGTCACATCACTTCGTTGACTGTATACGTATTCAACAAAACCCTCTCCGCCCCCCCTCACCCCCGAATACTGAGAGAAAGGGACACATGCACCTCAGCCTGATAATACCTAAATAAAATTGTCAAAATCGAGGTTTTGTAGTCCTCATTTTTCTACTCCAAAACTGAACCAATTTCCAAGATTTTTTTTACCAAATGTATTGGAAGAAAACATTCTATGTCTGTACCTTTTGCTTTTTTTTAAAATACATCGTCTAATTTGTATACTGAACGTTTGTTGATGGCGTTAAAAAAAGGCAATTTTAACAATTTTTGAAGGGTTATAACTCCTATAAAAAGTAACTTATCAAAAAAATCAAAACGTACCGACACGCTTGCGGTCAATATTCATATTATGTAAAAAAAATATTTTCTCTAGTGTCAAAATTCAGAGAGGGAAATGAGGAATACGTTTGTATGGAAAAAACACCACCCGGTTTCCTCTTAAGCCTGTTTATGGGAATCTGTTGTAGGTCAGGTTCAGCTACAGCTGACAGGTTATCACCAATAAGAAAGTGACCTGGAGTAAGTGCGAAGAGGTCGAGGGGATCGTTGGATAGTGGAATTAAAGGCCTAGAATTTATGCAGGACTCTATTTGGTATAATAACGTACACATCTCTTCATATGTTAATGAAGAGACGTTTGCCACTCTTTTTACGTGATATTTCCAAAGACATTAATACTGGACGCGGGGTAGAAATCTCAAAGTGGGAAGCCAAACACAATACGATTGTAGCTGTCTCTATTCCTAGTACTTTAGTACTAAACTGCTACGCGTCGAGTGAGGTCGTGTCTTACCAGTAAGTAAATTTCATTGCAAAGCGCCAAAATGCCCTCCTGTGTGATGAGAAAATGCTTAAATTACACGGCAAATAGTCGTAAAGGCGAAGGAATAACACTTCATTAGCAAGTACACGCAAATTACTTATTACTATCAATTATTATAATTATGACAGTTAATTTTATAATAATACGTCATTGTATTCTTTACCCTTCCCTGTCCATTGTGTAACCGAGTGAGAGTATCTTGTTATCTCAGTCACACCCGTGATGTGAAAGCAGTATTCGGCGAAGAAATTAATAAGCCGCCCTACTATAGTATATCTATGACATTCACACACGTAAATTCTTTGATTGTCTATCTTTATCACACGGGAATAAAGTTTTGAATTTAGAAATTATATTTGCAAACCGCTGAAAACAAAAGAGTGTTGCTTACTTTCCACATTATATTGTGAGTATGTGAGACTATGGCGAGTCTATTTATAATATAACGTCATTGGATATTTCACACTTTTTATGTTAGATTCCCAAAGACCTCCATGATGAGGACCTTTAGGTGGGATAAAAACCCACTGAATAGACATATTAGTTAAGTAATTAGCTATTTCCTTTTGAGAGACATATAAATTATACATATTTTTCAATTCATTATTCGCTCCAACAAATGTAGTAGCATTATCAGAATACAATTTACTAGGTTTTCCACGTCTGGAAATGAAACGCTTTAAACAATTAAGAAATGCATCTGTAGTCAGAGCGGTGACCAGTTCTAAATGAACTGCCTTAGTAGAGAAGCATATAAATAAACAAATATAAGACTTGACTGAATTGGATCTCCTACTGATTCCAGACTTTATTAAGATTGGCCCTGCGTAATCTAGTCCTGTAACAGAGAACGGTCTACATGGTGACACTCTATCCTCTGGAAGGTCAGACATTATTTGATGACTTGTTTTTGGACTGCATTTAAAGCACACAATGCAATTTTTAAGTATTTTTTTAATAGCATTTTTTGCCATTATAGGCCAATATTTTAGTCTAATAAGTGCTAGTAACGTTTGAGTACCTACATGCAAATTTGTATAATGAAAATGTTTAATGATTAACTTTGTTAGAGGGTGATCGTGAGGTAGTAATATCGGATGTTTTTGTGCTTCATGTATTAGTTTTCCTCTGGACAATCTCCCACCTACATGCAATGACGTTATATTATAAATAGACTCGCCATAGTCTCACATACTCACAATATAATGTGGAAAGCAAGCAACACTCTTTTGTTTTCAGCGGTTTTCAAATATAATTTCTAAATTCAAAACTTTATTCCCGTGTGATAAAGATAGACAATCAAAGAATTTACGTGTGTGAATGTCATAGATATACTATAGTAGGGCGGCTTATTAATTTCTTCGCCGAATACTGCTTTCACATCACGGGTGTGACTGAGATAACAAGATACTCTCACTCGGTTACACAATGGACAGGGAAGGGTAAAGAATACAATGACGTATTATTATAAAATTAATTGTAATAATTGATAATAATAAGTAATTTGCGTGTACTTGCTAATGAAGTGTTATTCCTTCGCCTTTACGACTATTTGCCGTGTAATTTAAGCATTTTCTCATCACACAGGAGGGCATTTTGGCGCTTTGCAATGAAATTTACTTACTGGTAAGACACGACCTCACTCGACGCGTAGCAGTTTAGTACTAAAGTACTAGGAATAGAGACAGCTACAATCGTATTGTGTTTTGCTTCCCACTTTGAGATTTCTACCCCGCGTCCAGTATTAATGTCTTTGCCTACATGCAATAAATCCATATGTATAAATGGGTTTAATGATTTGAGATGACTGGTTTTATCTAAGTTTTTTCCCGCCTTTAATGTTTTAATTTCTTTTGAAAATGAATAAGATTGAGTGACCGTTATTAATGAATGTAACGACTTGTTTAATTCTATTATTGAAAGTTGTCCGCTAAATGTATGTTTTTTTCTTGTATTATTAATGAAACGTAGGATATAAGCAGTTACTCTTTGTAAACGCGTGAGAGAAGAAAAACGATAAAACAATTCCCAATCTTTATTCATACTGACGGTTAAATTTATTTTGCTTTTTAATTCCGGTGGATCGATGCAAATTTCCTTATAGTTCGGCCAAGTTACTTCATCTTGAGTTAACCAATTAGGACCTCTCCACCAGATTTCTGAAGAAAATAGACTTTTAGCACTGGTTCCTCTTGATAAAATATCCGCAGCATTATCTTCGGAGTTGACATGCTTCCATTGACTGGTTTCGCTTCTTTCCTGTATTTCTGCAACTCTGTTTGCAACAAATGTATTCCATCGCGCTGGTTGATTTCCTATCCAGCATAGAGTTATAGTGGAATCACACCAATAAAATGTTTTATCCAAAGGTATACCTAGGGATTGCTTTACTTTTTCAACAACTTTTGTTAACAGAACAGCACCACATAATTCCAATTTAGGCAAAGAAATCGTTTTTAATGGAGCTACTCTTGATTTAGCTGTGATTAATTGAGAATGCCGTTTTCCTGATTGGTCTGTGGAAAGCATATATACGCAAGCAGCGTATGCTTTTTGAGATGCGTCACAAAATCCGTGCAATTGTATATTTACGGTTTGATTACATATAATTTTTCTAGGTATTTGAAAAGAATTTACACCTTTTAAATCTTCTAAATATTTTTTCCAAAGCTTCAGAATTTCTATAGGTATTTCTTCATCCCAAGATATCTTTTCTTGCCATAATTTCTGCATAATAAGTTTAGCATTCACGGTTACTGGTCCAAGCAAACCTAATGGATCGAAAATACTAGCAATCAGTGACAAAATATTCCGTTTATTATAAATAGGATGTGACGGTAGTTCCACGTGATATAAAAAACTATCTTTTTCGCAATTCCAAGCTAAGCCTAGAATTTTCTCTCCTTCTGGTTTGTCCAAAATTACCATATCAGTGGCCTGATCGGCCTCCGATGACAAATCAGAAGAATTAGACCGCCATTTTCTTAAGTTCATACCTGCCGAATTCATTATGGAGATTAACTGTTCTTTTAACAAATTACAGGATTCCACATTGTCTGCACCTGTAATTAGATCATCTATGTAAAAATCTCTCTCTAAAATGAGACTAGTTTCAGGATATAACTGAGCGTTTTCCATACTCAGCTGCTTCAAGCAACGCGTGGCTAAGAAAGATGACGGTCCCATACCATAAGTTATCGTATTTAACTTGAAATGGCCCATTTCCTCTTCTGGAGATGCTCGCCAAAGTATTTTTTGGAAGACGCGATCCTCCTCTCTAATGTTGACCTGCCTGTACATTTTCTCTATGTCAGCCGTCAATGCCACTTGATATTTTCTAAAATTTAACAAATGGGTATATAAATCATTTTGTATTATTGGACCAACCATTAACGCGTCGTTTATTGATATCCCGCTGGAGGTTTTTGCGGAGCCGTCGAACACCACTCTTAGTTTGGTAGTGCTGCTGGTTTCCTTCTTGATTGCATGATGAGGTAAATAGTAAGATTTTTCTTCATTTGAAACTGGTTCAAATTTTGTCATATGACCTAAGTTTTCATATTCTTCCATGAATTTAATGTATTGAAGTTTCAAATCCATGTTAGAAGATAATTTCTTTTCCAAGTTTAAAAATCTTTTTTCTGCCATAGGCAAGGAAGTACCTATTTGATCTATACAAGGTCGGAATGGTAAGCTTACTTCGAAACGCCCATTTTCATCCCTTTTTTGGGTTGACTTGAAGCTCTCTTCACAAGCCTTTTCTTCATAATTTTGGTGCTTGATGGACACCAATTCCTCTTGTTTCCAAAATCTTTCAATTTGATTGTGAATCATATTTAAAGATAAGTGACATGAGGATGATTCTTGCTCTTTTTTTGTAGTGCACGTTCTAATTGGCCCGGATAATATCCATCCAAGTTCAGTGCGTTGCAGCGTAGGTCCAGTTGTTCCTAATCTCAATTGATCAGTGGTCAGCATTTCCCAAAATAGTTCGGAGCCGAGTAATATATCCACATGACCGGAAGTGGAAAATTCAGGATCGGCCAATTTCAATCCTGGTGGTATGTTTGCCTCCCTTTTTGGAAAAGAGGTCTGCGGTAACTTGCTGGTGATTTCTTGTAATACCAAGCAAGTAACAAGTTTTTTGTAATTAGAGTTTATTGATGACAATTCAAACGAGAGGCTCTTCTTTACATTTGTTATATTATTATGTAACCCCGAGACCGGCATATTTAATGACTTGTACTTTATGTTTAATTTTTTAGCAAATCGTTCAGTTATGAAATTCACCTGAGAACCATTATCCAACAATACTCTCGCTGAATGAATAATTCCATTACTGTCCTTAACGTTCACCATTGCCGTTGATAACAAAATTGTTTTTTCTGCTTCTCCAAAAGTGGAATGGTTTGAGACTGGTACTTGATCTATGCCATTCTCAGTGTTTTGATCCTCTTTAGGGAAAATATGGAGTAATGTGTTGTGTCCTGCTTTATCGCAAGTTCTACAATTATTCTTACTCCTGCATTCTTTAGTTGAATGACCTACATTTAAACACTTGATGCAAGCTTGTAATTGCTTGATTTTCTCAAACCGTTCATGTTGGTTTAGTTTCAAAAACTGTTTACAGAAATAAATCTTATGATTTTCCTTACAAACAATGCATTTCAACCTTTGCGACAATAATGAAACTGAAGATTCCTTTTTGTAACTTGACGGTTTATGATGCGCGAATATTGGTTTGGCTGTGGAACATGTTGCTTCCGATGCTTCCAAGACTATCGCTCGATCTGTTAAACATTTTAAAAATTCTTGCAATGTCGGTAATTTTTCTTTAGTTGGATATTGTTCCCAATAGATCCGGGTATTGGAATCTAATTTGTTGGCCAAAATATAAATTATTATTACATCCCAATACTCCGTGGGTAGACCTATGTTTTTCAATGAATTCAAATGTAATTGTGTTTGATCTAATAAACTTCTCAAGGCGACGTGACTTTCTTGTTTTAATTCCTTGAGCTTAAACAATGAATTTAAATGTTGATTAGCTATTACACGCTTATTTTCAAATCTATTTGATAAAACCTGCCAAGCTATTTCGAAATTGTCTTGGGTAATTTCAAGTGCGTTTAATATTTGTGATGCCTTTCCTTTTAAACAATCACGCAAATAGTAATGTTTCTGAAAATTATTTAATGATTTATTATTACCCACTATCGTGACGAAAGCATCCTTAAAAGATAACCATTTCGAATAATCACCACTAAATTCTGGGAGCGAAAATGTAGGTAATTGGATCTTAATATTGTTAGTATCATCAATTTTTTCAATGCTTTTTATGGATTTTTTTGCTAACGTCACTACTTGATAATATTGCAATTCAAAACACTCAAGTGGGCTATCCTCTTCATCTGAGTTACTATCAAACTCTTCGATCTGAGATTGTATATTCTTAAAGCGATTTAACAGTGTGTTTACCTCCTCCAATCTTGTTTCCGTTTCTATTAGGTACATCAACTGAATTACTTAATAGGTAATTCTTAAATCGTGTTAATTGTGCCTTCAATTCACTGCGCTTCTTCACCAGTGATTTTAATGTTTGTGGCATAATGCAGAATTTTTTACACAAACATACACATTAAATTATTTAAAAATAAACTTTTGTTTGTTCCACCTTTGCGGGAGCGAATAATAAATAGATTACAATAAAATAAATTATATTATTTAATAATCAGTGGTAATCATAGAGTAAATTATTTGGAATCTACCTACTGGTTAAATTATATTAGGTTGACAATATTTTATCTTGTTGATTATAATATCACGCAAAAAGAGTGGCTCTTGGTGGCGAATTCTTCGCGTGATTTTACAAGTTATATTATAATGCCTTAATACCTTAGGAATATGTAATGATGAATAAGAATGATGTAGACCGGACGGCTGGCTGGATGAGCTGGTTTTCATCTGGCTTCTCGAAGGACCATATGGCGTTTTTTTACGCTCTTGTTTGATTTCAGGTGGAGGTTTTCTGTGGTACTCACTTTTGTAAATCAAACGCTTGTTTTGTGTTTGTTTGTCTGGTCATAATTTATTATTCTTTTATTTACATAATCCTGATTTTTTATAAGATTTATATTGTGATCTGCTTGTTGGAACACATTTTTTTACGTAAGAGATGGAAGCTACCTTCCTTTGTTCTTCTATAGAACTATTTGAATAATGGAACAAAAAAGAAAATAATAAAATTAGGTAGGTACTTGCCTAGAAGTAATTGCCCATAGAACAAGTACCTACTCAATAAGCATCAATTTTAACCAGGTGCTTACCGTGAAAAACTGTCATTTCTTTCTAGTGTTTTTTAAACAAAGTTAAAACCGACGTGGAGGTATCGATTGTGCATGAAATTCGAAAAATACTTTAAAAAATGTGGAGATTCAAAAAGAATGCAAAGCTGCTGTGGATTTATTCATTCAATTTATTTGATAATAATAATTATTATTTATTTATTTAATAATATTTATTACAATAATTATTATCAAACACATGCCGCAGTATTCCTAATTACTACCGTTTTATAACACATTTATCTTGAACACTTTAAGTTTTCAAGTTCCTAAAAAAATATATGTTATTTTTTAAGATAATTCTATACAGTGTTTAGATAAAAAGGCCCGGTAGTAAGCGCTCAAAAAGAAGAAGGGGAGATATGAAAATACGAATGTTTAAGGGAGCGCGGTAATATTAAAACAATAATAATTAAGCAAAAGTTTTGAAAACGTTTAATGAAACAAGACACGCTTAAAATAGAGCAAAAATCTCATGGAAAATGTCATAGCATTTATTGAAACACTATGATTTTTTTTTCATATGAGTAGATATACCTACATAACTTACAAAATAACAGAAAAAACGTGTTTCTAATAATTTACGGAGCATAATTAGCGATTTTTTTTTCTATCGAGGGAATTTCATTGGCTGTGGCAAACGTACCTATAACATTTTATTCAAAAATAACATAGATTTTTTTAACTTAAAGTGTTCAAGAGAAATATGTTATAAAATAGTAGAAATTCGGAATGCGGGGCAGGAAACATTAGTTAGATCAAATATCTTTGAGTTAGATAGTGCAATTTAAGTCATGCTTGGATTAAAACCAAAATACAATTAACAAATTAGTAATAAGGAGATACCATAGACATATAAGGGAGATGGGAGATACCTATTATAGTAGGTATATGCAAACCATCTTAAAGAGATTCTTTCATAAAATTAATAATAAAAAATAAAAAATGTGTATATAGTAGTGTAGGTACGAGTACAATGTCGTAGCTTAGGACTATTGGGGGTTAAAAGGGGACTGTGAGCGATTCTTCTAAACTAATTCAAATCATTTTGACGTGCAATTAACTATCGATGTACAAACACATTTTAACGAATTAATCGTGTGGTGAAATGGTGAATAACCACTAATCAATCATAATTGATTTGTTGCTTTAAATGGCTTTAGCCGTGTTGGTGACCAGATGTGAATATCCAGGTACTTCCCCACCTTCCTCTTCCCTTATCCTTCCTCTCCCCTGCCTCTGGTCTCACATCATACCCCAAGTGGGTATTCCATACTCTCAACTGCCAATGGCTCCGGATGGTTGTAGCTCTTACCTAGATACCTAACTAGGTAGGTACCCACCAGGGGCTGTTCTAGATTTTTCGTGAGCTAGCTTGGAAAGATTGGAAAATACGCAATTATTGATGTTGTTGTAGCTGATCAAAATTACAAGTGTGCAGTTCACACGCGGTAGAAGTGAAACCTTCAGAAAAAAGTAGACACGAGTGAGGAGGCTACGAAGCACCGCATAAAGAGGAGACCGATTATTCTATCTCATTCTCTCGCCGGCTAAATCCTGTAGATGTGTTTGTTTCTTTTTAGTGTCGCTATTTTTCATTTCATCGAGTTTCAAATCACAACGGTGCTATAGAAATTTTCACTTAAAAACATTTATTTATATATTTCATTGAGAATTATTAATAAATCTAAGCGAAACATGAAACAAAACAGGACGCAGAAAAATAAAAAGGTGACGGTCGCAACTGGGAATCGAACCCAGTTTCTATTATTCTATCATTGGGACGTATTCATTTTACATCATTTTTGTCGATCTAATATATCAAATTTAGAATTAAAAATATCATCTTCAACAATTTTTAACTCATATTTTAATCCGCTATTTTATTCCAATGGCCGAGTTGGTACGGCGATGTGTCCTGGTAAGACAAGATATCCTGGATTCGATTCCCAATTGGGACCGCTATCTTTTATTTTTTCTGTGTCTTGTTCTGTTTCATGTTTCAGTTAGATTTATTTGTATTATTTTTTCTTCAATAATATACAATATAAAATATTATAGGTATAAACTTAAAAAGTTACAAAAAAAGTTATTCCAATATAAGTTGAATATACTTATTTTTTTGGAAGTGAAAACTTCTTTAGCACCGTTGTGATTTGATACTCAATTAAACGGAAACGAGCTACACTAAAAAGAGAAAAAATATTAATCTATCTATAGGATTTAGTCAGCGAGAGAATGAGGCAGCAATAAAATATTTATTTATTTCACGGGTACTCGGTTCCAATATAACACGATAAATCCACGTCCCACGCAAGTCTCCTTTGGTCTAGTGGTATAAAGCTCCTGACAAACCTCAGCGGCCAGACATTCAACAGACCAAGAATCGAATCCCACGAAATCCAAAAATAAAAATATTATTTTTGTAAAATCAATAGGTATCCTATCTCCAGTGATAAGAGGAAGACTCTTGAGGAGGCCAAGACCCACCAGGGGTTGCAGAGCAAAGAGTGATGATCCTATCTTCAAACTCACCAAAATGTATAGGCAAAAGAAAACACAAAAGAAAGCGACATCTAGAGACTCCAAAGAAGAAAACACAAGTATATTAAGATGACCAAATGTAAAATATGAAAAGGTGCACTGGAATTCGACGGCAAAAAATGGAAAAAATCGTCCTTCACATTGATAAATTTAAAAAAAAGTGCTTCGTACATAGTCTCCCCACTCTTGTCTACTTTAATTTTCTGAAGGTGTGTGAAAATGTCGTACTTTTCAATTTTACAATTCTAGCTCACTGAAAAGTCACCGACCTCCACCGGTACGAGTAAGTACCTACTCGTGCCTTTTTAGTTTAACATAAATACTACTAATATTGAGCAGAACATCAATATATCATAAAGTCTTTATAATTGGTTGGACATTATTCTGATAGGTAGATACTTCGTGCCATCGCTATTTCGTGTTATTATAAATTTTCCTTGAATATTCCGTGTGGATGCCTAAATTTAAAAATATTAGTCGACCTCATAAAAGCCGTGCAAACATTAATGCAGTTTTTTCACGTGGTGCATAATACTACGGGTAATTGCCACGAAACTCGTGACGGAGTGGAGATTTAAACTTAAAATGCGGTGTCATTGAGAACGGATGTTTATTTTTTGCTAGGAATGTAAGTTTAAATAATTATTCATAATAATATATTATAGATATAGATACGTACTTTAGTGTAATGTGACGTATCTATCCATGTCACCCGCTGATGTAATTTCCCCAGGGTCTAATAAGTAGATACCTAACTATTAGATTACAATACGATTGGAATGTTACTTGACGAAAAAAGTTCAATTTAAATTTTTTTTTAAATCTTCTTTACTTATAGGCAGGTACCATAATATAATAATCCTAGTAGGAACTAAAAAAAAAACTTGGAATATTCAAATACATACCTCAAGGTTCGTAGAAAATGCGTTTAACAAGGTTAGCTCATCGTGGGGGGAGTACGGTGATTGGCAAAAAAACCGTGACGTAGCGTGAAGTCCATGTTCCACTGGGATATTTGAATTAACTGCAATACTAGTGGCAGTATTTTACTTCAAGCTACGTCACGCGTTCGAAATTTTGAAAGCGGCCCGACGATTTTTCTTTCGAAAAAGTACCGTACGAGCTAAACTTATTAAACGCATTTTCTATGAATCTTGGGTAGGTGCCATATCGACCAAGTAGGTACTAATAAAAAAAATACAAATGTGCGGTTCATACGCGGTAGAAGTGAGACTTTCAGAAAACTAAAGAAGACATCAAGAGTGGGGAGTGATTATTCTATCTCATTCGGGGACTTACTTTACGTTTGGAAACTCAGCACAGATTTTTATGAAACTTCGACCTTGGTGGCCGTTCAAGTATTAGGTGCGTAACGCAATTTAGGGGGGGGGGTCTTGTTTAACGTTACTGTGCGTTATTGGTGCGGGAGGAGGATTCGAAAAACGCGTTACGTAACATGTTTTTCTTTCTTTAAATAAAAACTATGGAATGCCCAAGTTGGCAAGCCTTTTCATTTATGTTTTACAGGGAATCCGTAAATGAAGATTTGCAGTCAGGGCAAGAAAAAGGTTTCTCTCCACTGTGATTCAGCGAGTGCTTTCTCAGACGTCCCTTTTGAGAACATGAACAGTTGCAGTCAGGACACGAAAAAGGTTTTTGTCCACTATGGGTTAATATGTGATATTTTAGATATTCCTTGCGATAACATGAAAAGTGTCAATCGGGACATGAAAAAAATTTTCTTCACTATGGGAAAACTTGCGATTTTTTAGATTTATTTCGTAGTACATGCATAGTGTCACTCAGAACATGAAGATGTCTTTTCTCCACTATGAATCGCGCTGTGGATTTTAATAACTGCAAAAAAACTTCCTTTCGTGATCTTTAAAAACTGCATTCGGGACAAGAAAATGGTTTTTGTCCGCTGTGGATAAACATTTTTGGTGCCTCTTTGTAAAACATTAATATAATCATACATAAATAGTCGCAGTAGAAACATGTAAAAGGTTTTATGTCACTGTGAGTCGGCAAATGAATTCTAAGAAGTTCTTTTGTACAACATGAATAATTGCAGTCGGGACATGAAAAAGGTTTTTGTCCACTGTGGGAAAACATGTGAATTTTTAGATACCGTTTTGTAGCGCATGAATAGTCGCAGTTGGGACATGAAAAGCTTTTTCTCCATTGTGGGTAAACATGTGATTTTTAGATTTCTCTACGTAGTACAAGAATAGTTGCAGCCGGAACATGAAAAAGGTTTTTCTCTAAATGAGTCGGCAAGTGACTTCTTAGATATCCTTTTTGAGAACACTTATAGTTGCAGTCAGGACATGAAAAAGGTTTTTCTCTTCCGTGAATTATTCTGTGGATTTTTAAATCTTCATTTTGAGAACTTGTATAACTACATTTGGGACAAGAAAATGGTTTTTGTCCACTGTGGGTAAATATGTAATTTTTTGGTGCCTCTTTGTAGAACATGAATAATCGCAGTTGAAACATGTAAACGGTTTTTATGTCACTGTGAGTCAGAATATGATTTTTAAGAAGTTCCTCTGTACAACATGAATAATTGCAGTCGGGACATAAAAAATCGGGAGATTTTGATGCCATTCTGGTAGATCGGGAGATGAAGTGAAAAATCGGGAAATCTCCCGAAAAATCGGGAGCTTCGGTAACACTGTGTGCCAAGTGCCAAGACTGCCAAGTGCATGGTTCTTAGCGCCGATGGCATAAAGTTCACTTTAAAACTCCAAATTCGTCGAGTGCTGATAGTAGGTATTGATTGATGTCAAAAATAACAACGAGAAAATACATATTTTATTTTATTTTGTGGAGTTCGGGCGTAAATATCATTTTTTTTAGCGATTATCATAAAAGAAACTGAATTTTCCACATTAAACAATAAAACCACATCCGAAAGTAGGAGAGTTTGCACTTGAAAGTGTTTTTTTATAGACCTAATACTTTATTTATTTTAGGCTTATTAAAAGACTTATAAAAAAATGACCAAATTTTTAAATGCCAAGATATGTTCTACACGCAATATTTAATTGAAGCATCTATAATACTTCTAAGTGATCAAATTTTCAAAACGAAAATACATGATTTTGTATGATATTGCATATGCAATAGATCTGAAATCAAAATACAGCAAAACCAAGCATTCGTAATAGATTTAGCAGGAGGAGGCAGGCAGGCACTGTCTAAATTCTCCGGTCTATGTCTTCATAAAAACAATTATTATTTGATGTCACACCTGCTAGAAATTATCGTAAAATTGGTGTTTGATATTTCGCGATTTCATGTTTCATTGACGAAACAGTTTTGAAATCAAAAAGCTTGTGCAAAATATGTTACCGAACCCTGTTTGTTGGAAAAATCTTCTAATTGGTGATAATAAGTAATAACTTAACCTTCTTATTAAATTTGTATGTACACAGTAAACAGTTTTAGCTTGGGGGTAAGCATGGTTACAGAAACAAAGAAAGATATGGCAGTATCTCAATTATCTGACTCAGCCACGTTTTTAATTTTTTTTACGTGAATACCTCACAAGAGTCCCAGCTGCTTTCTTCTGGAGTCAGTGAGATTATGGCATCCTTAATTGGGGTAAAGGTAGTGAGAGGGAAGGAGATGGGGAAAAGGAAGGTGGGTAAGTTAGATAAGTACCTGGTTATTCAGACCTGGTCAACAAGGCTAAAGCCATTTCAAGCAAAGTTTCAATTCTGAATGGTGGTCTTACATCAGTGCGATACTGATACACGTTCCGCAAACATATTATTTTTAAATGAATTAATTTTGAAATAACACAAATTAATCAAATAAATTTATTTGCGCATGCCGGACTTCGATAGTCTGTGCAGTTTGGTCGTAACTCGGCGACGCGCGACGGTCGGCATGCTTCCAAGCTATATCTTCCTGTGTTTCTATTATCCATAGTAAAAATATATATCCATAGTAAAAATATATATAGGTATCTACATAAATCCGGAAACTCGTGGTACCAACACAAACAGGGAGCCACTAATAACAGCTCTAGTTCTGCTGCGAATCACGACGAAAAACGTCTTAATTGAAGCATAGGTAGAGAATGGATACTGTATATCAGTTGCTTTTTATGCTCCCTAAGGGTGAGATTTACGTCCATCAAGTTGATCTCTGGTAGGAGCCCTGTCAAGATAAGTCTAGTGATACCACTACTAAAATATACTGACATACCGGCTCATAGAAACAGGCAAATCATATCAAAGAAAGCACGTTTGAATTTATGTGTGCACACCGATAGTGGTTCAAAATAGTTCATAATACCCTTCCGCAGTCCTATACCCCTTAGTATTAGGTACTACAATACAACACCACCACACAAACAAGACAATATTTAAAATGATTCTATGTACCTACAATAATATAGGTGTATACATATTTTTGAAGTAAATAAGTTTGGGTTTGTCGAGGTTGATTCATTTCCTTCGTCTCTTACCTATAAAGTATTTTTAAGTCGTGTTCTGTGATTCTGTTTGTGAAACGTTCAGAAAGTGATATGTGAGGTAATTTGCATGTTTCCACACATTTAATATTATAAGTAGGTATCTACGTTATACTTATACATTAAGCATAAAAAAGTCTAAGCATTTATTAAAGAGTTTTTGGCAAACCTTGTGAGTGTTATGATTAAAAAAAAACGATGTAAATATCTCATATTAATATATTACCATGATAAATTAAATATAACACCCCAAGAGGACCGCAAAATAAATCAATTCGTGACAAATCTAGACATATTGCCGCCCCCCTACCATTGGGGTTCACTGCAGGGGGTAGGCAAGTATTTTTTTATTAATGGTATCACTAGACTTATTTTGCCAGATAGCAACTTGACGGACGTAAATCTCTTTCACAGTGAGCATAAAAAGCAACTGATATACCGGCCCATAGTAGGTAGTACAGACAAATAGGGTTTGATAAATGACTAAATCGTGAATTCATGGAACCTTGGTCATAAAACCTTGACAGCATAAATGAAGTTCTGCAGAGTCCGCCCAAAAAGGTGGTGGATCACACACCCCTCCAGGAGGCGGGGAAGGGAGGGGAAATTTTGAAAAGCATGTTTACAAACTAGGTCGAATGAGGTATTATTTAGTATGATTTCATTCGTGATGAATTGAATTAAACCACTCGATAATATAAACAATTGGTGAGATAAGGCAGGATTAAAAAAAAACACGAAAATAACAAGGGTTAACACCCCTAGAGGAGTGTATTGTTGTGAGTGTTGTTCTACTTATATATAAGTAGAATATATCAGTAAATTTTTATGATGAATTTTGTCATTTCATTTGAGAATTTTGATACTATTTTACCTTTATGACAGCCTCGTAAATGACAACTCTTATAATTTTTAGATAAGTTCAATCATATGTGCCTAAACTGCTTACTTATATTATTTGCACGATGGCGCTCATTAGGCATTAGGGACCCCACCAAAATGTGACAACACTTTAACGTATATGTAAGAAATAAACATATGTGTGTTATCTCATTACATTCACGTATAGATTCCGATTACTCATCAGAAATCACAAACCTCAAAACTGATACTCGGTAGGTACCTACTTACCCTATTCGTTTTAATAGAAGGTACTCTAACTTCTCGATCTCTAACTATTTGAATCTAAATTGGTAGAACGTCTTATTTATGAAAATTAATGACGCCCAAATATATGTATTGATTCAAATTATAATAATGTTCTCAATATACATAATATATTATTAAACGGAATGCACAACGAATTTCCTAACCGGAGCAGCCGACCAATTAAATTCGAGTAGGTATAGATCGTAGATCCAAACTACAACTGGATATTAACCATTATTATTTCAAATTTGAGGTTTATGTTCAAACGCTGGGAAGTAAGTGCAGCACGAATTGGTTGTTGTGTTCTCTGTACCTGTTATATAGTATGCATTATGGCTGTACCTTTATTAAGTAGGTGTCTATAATCCATTAAAGTATCACGGTACTTAAATGAGATCGAATGATGCGCGTTATTTATTGTAAAAATCCAATCTGGGTCATGCAGCGACTGCTCTTCGCCTAGGATGCCAAGGCTCTTCAAAGCTGTTTAATGTGTTTTATAAAAATAATTAAGGCCACAGCGTATCGCGTACTTTAAAAATACTTATAAAGTAATGTACCTACCTAACCAGTTAATGTCAGCAGTAGTGATGTACGGGGGCTTCTTCCATAGTGATGTCATCCAGATCAGCCCGTGGTGATCGCTAGTTAGGTACTAATAAATGTTCAACAAGGATATTGCCATTCGCTAAAGCTGTTAAAAATGTTATGGCTGTTTTATACCTACCCAAGCACCAGGTGTTTAATTATGGCATACCAATCAATCATCAATCTCAGGAGTTCTTCCGATTTTAGAATCCTTTATTTAGTTATTCAGTCGCATACTTAAATAATTTCCTTTCAGAGAAAAACACCCGTCTCGTCAATTTGATCAGATGGTCAAATTGCGATCACGTGTAGAATGTGAGACCGTTATGCTTGATGACTGATAAAAGTTTGGTCAAAAGCTGAAACGGTTAGAGAATTGGCCTTAGGGTGTAGCACCACGTCGTGTAAAATTCGGGATCAGGCAACAATAACAATCTTTATGTTTTATTTTTTAAATTTTTTTATTTTTTTAATTTTTTTTTTATTGATCTTAAAAAATGGAACATATTATTATATTACTTATCTTTCATTAAAAGCATTTGCTTGTGGATGGAAGAAGAGTTTACATTTCCAATAGTACAGTTAATACAGTCACGTGTGTCACATATATAGGTAGGTACAGTTTATATAGTTAATATACAGTAATCACATAATCGAGACCCTTTAAATAAAAAACACAAACATCCATGTACTCAGTAATAGAAAAACAGGTTTAGGTTTTTATTGTGACATTTATGTGGAAATAGGGGAAGCAGTAGTTTTCCCATTGATTATTTCTCTAAAATACTTTTTGATAGAATTCAACTATTGTACTTTGTTATTAATGCTTATAATTTCTACTGGTAGGTTATTGAAGAAGTATTTTCCTTGGTGTGTATAATGGTGTTGGACAAAATAAGTGTTTAGTTTGGGGCATACAAATTCATGCTTAAGTCTTGTGCGATTTTCAGTTATGAATGAGTATTTTTCCTTTTCATTTATAATTTGTCCGATTGAATTTTTCGCAAATAAGTTTTTAAATGTTGGAACTTTGAATTCTTCGAAAATGCGTTTAGTGGGGAAGTCTGGGGTTTTTTTTAGTATAATGTGGATGATGATAAGGTTTAAATTACCCTTTAACATCAGCCGCCTTTTTTATTTATTCAAGAAAAAAAAATTGCCGATAAGCGTGTTTTATTTTTATTTTGCGAATCTCAGGCACAAAATTTAAATGTTTTAGACACGGACGTACAAAATATATGGACTTGCCCTTACGTGATAAAAGCGTGTTATTTCCCCCTCCCATTGGAACCATTTTTCGGAACCGGCTGGGCTTGCGAGAGCCTCGCGTTAATCTAAAAAATGTGACGTCATCACTCTTGTCCGGACCAGTGTCGAGCTCTTATCGTACATTTTTACGCACGGACGTTGTATGTCTATGGAACATATACTATGACATCGAGATACATGGCGACGCGAAACACAAAGCCGCTGTTTACTGGGGTAAGTAAATCATGAAACATTTGTAAAAGTGTCTACGGAAACGAAATATTCGACTATGAAAATACTCAGAACCTTACTTTGCGAATTTGGACTTGACACATATGTTCATAACGTGGCATGCAATTCGCGCTCCCATATAAAAAGGTCATTCAAATGCATATTTTACTTTCAAGAACTAAATGGTGATATTATAGTGCGAGGTGCTAGATACTGTTAGATTGATTTATTGGCGTATCAAAAGTCTCTTTCCTCTCTTCGTCCCGCCATAGTTGGTTTTTACCCCTCATCTGTAAGTTCTCGTCTAGCTATTTGTATGTCTATGGTTTTAGATCATTTTCTAAAGAAGTTAATTTTCCATATCATTACATGGTATAAAATGAAGTCGCTCAAAATTTTTGTACGCTTGTATCTTTTAAACTGCGGAACGGATTTTCATGCGTTTTTTCCAATAGATAGATTTATTCAAGAGAAACATTTATATTTATAATAAATGCTTATTGTATAGTAGAGAAAAGCCGAGAAATTCAAATATTCCTCATTACATAGTATAAAATGAAGACGCTCAAAATGTTTGTGCGCTTAGATCTTTTAAACTACGGAACGGATTTTCATGTGGTTTTTTCCAATAGATAGACATAGATAGAGTGATTCAAGAGAAACATTTATATTTATAATAAATGCTTATTACATAGTAATGAAAAGCCGAGAAATTCATATATTCCTCATTACATAGTATAAAATGAAGTCGCTCAAAATGTTTGTGCGCTTAGATATTTTAAACTAGGGAACGGATTTTCATGCGGTTTTCACCAATAGATAGAATGATTTAAGAGGAAGGTTTATATGTATAATATATGCTTATTATAGTAGAGAAAAGCCGAGAAATTCAAATATTCATCATTACATGGTAAAAAATGAAATCGCTCAAAATGTTTGTGCGCTTAGATCTTTTAAACTGCGGAACGGATTTTCATGCGGTTTTCATCAATAGATAGAGTGATTTAAGAGAAAGGTTTATATGTATAATATATGCTTATTATAGTAGAGAAAAGCCGAGAAATTCAAATATTCATCATTACACGGTATAAAATGAAGTCGCTCAAAATGTTTGTGCGCTTAGATCTTTTAAACTACACAACGGATTTTCATGCGGTTTTCACCAATAGATAGAGTCATTCAAGAGAAAGGTTAATATGTATACTACATGCTTAATATAGTTGAGAAAAGCCGAGAAATTCAAATATTTAATTCAGGCAGCGGGCAGCTGGCAAGCGGGTGGTGTGGATTTTATAAAGGTTGGGTAATGACGTTGTGTTTCGTTAGCCACAGCAACGTGTGGACGGGTCTGCTAGTAATACAATAAACCATAACCGAAAAGGTGTTCGTAACTATGAGATTTTAAACTTTAAAGCAGTTTTTATAGGCATGATGCTTTTTTTCTGGGTTTATCAAAAGACTAATAAAAAAGTACTCGATTATTTCAGAGGCAAATTACAGTTAATTACATATTTAAAGTGTTGTCATGGAAAACTCTATGTATAGGTAGCTGTTCAAAATGGCTTCCAACAAAAATAATATCGTCATCTTGGAAATTTCGGGCTCAAGAAGCTGTTGTGTTTTGAAAAAAGAATTTCCTTCTATTGCAAAGATAAGAAAAAACACGCAGAAAAAAACACGAAAAAATACCTTGGTCATATTTTTTAAATATTGACGATTTTGAATCGAGCAATACTAATCCGAGTGTTACCGGATGACGAATGGCTAGGTGAGGTCTCGAAGGTTTAAGACATGAATGTAATTTGAATGTTGCCTGACATTTAGGCGGTTACTTCTATTCATAACAATGCATGATCTATCAACATTTTAATACGAATTTATTAAAGTCCTTTATGACCGCATTGCTATCACTAAATGCCCACGCTAACTAATGTTCATCACGACATGTAGTCTAAAAATCGGAGGGTTGTATTTTTTGGAATTGCGATCTATAGACCAAGTAGGTACTATTTGACTATTACACAATACACAATAGTCATGAAAAAAAAGTATCACGTTCATTTGTAAACGGGCAGGGCCAAGTTAACGGACTAGCCCGAGGTTCGAGGATTTTTTAGGACGCCACTGCATTGCACTGAGCATATCTAATCTTACATTATAAGGTATTTTTTTGTTGTTGTTGTTTTTGAATATTTATTTAGATGTACACAATTTATTTTCATACATCTAGTAAGAAAATATAAAAAAATACAATTTACCGATATCTAAAGTTACATTTTTACAAATACATTTTAAGAAAGAAAAAAAGATAACCATACAAAAATACATTTTAAGAAAAACTGACTAAAATAAAATTGACTAAAACAAAAATATTACAAATCGAATTTTTAATTAAAAATAATTTTTAAATTTAATTTTTAATTTTTTACTATTATTATTATTAAAGTTTTTATTCCAGTGGGGCTGGAAGGGTAGTGCAATCCCAATCTGTCATATTACATAAACAATAGTACAATAATATTTTACAGAGTAAATAAAAATTTAAATAAAAAAAAAAATATAACGTTTTGATAAAATATGATATACCTAATGAAAACAATAAATGAAAATAAAATTCACATAGATATATGAAATGCACATATCCTACGAAAAGTGCTAATAAAGACTTGAGGCTTCCTATACGGCATGGCATTTGGCAGCTGTTATAAAGTTTTTGCCCTTTATAAAACGCGCTATTTTGTGTACAAGAAAGTAAGTAATGTAAGGTGAAGGTATGTAGGTATTCTGAATTCCATAGATGAGTGTACAATACATACTTTGCGGTGATCGGCCAACTCAGAATCACGCAACTTCAACACCTGATTTGAAAAGTTATTAATAGAGTGAAAAACTTTAGGTTGGTTATGCGCTATTTTTTTGTATTTTTTCAGAACTTTTAATGACTTTTCAAATGGGTGTTGAAGTTGCATGATTCTGAGTTGTCAGGAACTATATTCAACATAATCAATTGATCGGATTCTATTTCAGAGTAGGAAAGTAGGTACTACAGGTCAGTGGCGCGGCGGTCCGTGACTTTTCAGTAAAGTGGAGTCATAAATAAACGGAACCACACACGCCAGAGTGCTAAGATTGAAAAATATGACCCTATTTTTATTATTATTTATTTATAAAACACATGATACATAATTGATGTTGTTGTAGTTGAAAAATAAGCTTTTATTTGAGGATGCTGTGCCAGACTGAAAAATCTTCATACAAAAAATTGAAACTAAAACAGAAATAATTTTTAACTACAACAACATCGATAATGTCGTATTTTTAAATCTTAGCACTGGACGCCCCTGCTACAGATCGACTCGCTTAACTATGCAGTAGGTAGATACTGGAGTTACCCGTGAAAAATAAATCCCAGAAATTATTACCGATTATAAAGCAGGCATAAATTGGATCAATTTCAAAATTTTCAGTTTTAATTTTAGACTTTTAAAAATAGATACATAATAATTCAAATGCATTCCTGGGAATGTATCGTTTATAACATCAGTACAATTTATTATAAATATTTACCAAAAATAGAATGACAATCTGCTGATTTTTATAGGTTTTCAAAGTCATTGGTTGACAAAAACTCGAGAATAATGCTTTGAGATTCACTTTTCATTCTTTATCAAAAATACTAATTTCGAATTTTAAAATAATAAAAAAAACAGTTGTTTTAATTAAGAATTTAGTCAAGCGATGAAGGGTTATATTATAATAACATAATATTTTGAGAGAAATTTATTTTTATTTTATTTTTTTATTTTTTTTTATTGATCTATACGTGATGTTTACAATATATTATTCGATGCCTGTCTCGCTAGGGTATACCTGTGTTGAGACAGGCGTTTCTAACTAGCTGGTTTCCGGCATGCGTTGCTATACCATTCAAATAAATAAATTGATTCTCCCTGCATGTCCTTTCCCGTGCGTCCCCCCTCCCTCGTCTCTTCCCTCTCCGCGAACCCCCCCCGTTTCCCTTCCCCCTACCTTTCCTCCCTGCCGCTAAAATATATGAAAGACACACATTTTCATTTATACAAATTTCATAACGCCAGAGCTTACCATTATATGTATGAACTATATTATTGTAAAGTTTCATTAAAATCCATTCAGCAGTTTTTGCGCAAAAGACTAAGAAACACACATACATCCATGCAAACTTTCGCGTTTGTAAAAGTAAGATTGTCATTTTCTAAAATGGAATTATAATATCCCGTGATTTTTAATAATAATAAAAGTAAGACCTCAGAAGAAACCCACTTGAAAATAGGTACCTACATATCTATCTATTTTTACAGCTGAATTTAAAAAAAAGTGGCATCTTTAGTTCTTCCATTGAATCTGCAATTCGAAAGTATTAGGTGTTCTAGAATTTTTAATTTTATTCTGTAGTAGGTAGGCAACGTTCGTAGAAAATGCATTTAACAAGGTTAGCTCATACCGAACTTTTTCGAAAAAAACTCGTCGGGCCGCTTACGAAATATCAAAGTAAATTACTCCAACTTGTATTGAAGTTTATTCATATCTCCAAGTAAAACATGGACTTCAAGCTACGTCACGAATTTTTAGCCAATCACCGCTCTACCCCTCGATGAGCAAACCTTGTTAAACGCATTTAGTTGGAAATTATACAAGTTCATTGCTTGGAGGAAATTAAATACATTCCTCCAAGGTAGGTACCCACCTGATTTGAAATAAGAATTCTGAATAACCTTTGTCATGTTGCCATACCTACCGCGATGAGTGGAATTTATTTTTAAAATTGCATTTCGTGACAAACTGACAATAATCGAAAGTTTTTTTTCCCCCCATCATCGGAACTTCGAGAAACCGCTTTTTAAGACTTAGTCGTTGCAACAATCGTCTTTGTAATAATTTTCTCGAGGTTAAGGTAATTTACATAAATAAGGTTTTTACACATGTTTTATAATGGTTACCAGACATTTGACATCTCATGCTATGTAAACGTTAGATTTTTGTACTTTTTGTCTTAGAAGTGTGAGAAAATTAATTATTTTGTAATAGTAGGCAATGATAATAAATTTCAGTACATATTTTCAGAATTTATTTCGTCCTGCTTTCTTGACAGGAAGTTTATTATTTTTCACACCTTAGTCGGTTGGTACCTTTGCACAATGTTATGTAGGTATTATGTAACTTTAGTTCTTTCGAGATTTTCGCAATTTGAGTAAATATATTACACTAATTTACTTGCCCCTGTTGAACGTGGGATGATATTTCGGAAACAGCGCGAAAACTACCTTGATGAGTTCTGGTCAAAGATCGGTATTAAAACAAAGCAATTGTTTTTTCGTGCGATTGTTTTCTGTTTGCCAGTCTTATTATTCATGCGTAATACACGGTAACATCGTAAGTTTTCCCAGAAAAGCTAAGTAACAATTTTTTTTAAATCTCCAATTTTGGAAATATTTGTAAAAAACAATTCAAAGGAGTTTTCAAAGAAACAATGACTTTGATTCTCTTTTGGAAATGTAAAATATCCTTATTTTAGCAATTAACAGCTACTAAAAGTGACTCGATGATATCATAGAACGTTCATTTGAAAGCATTCAGAGTAGCTATAATGATCAAATAAAAATTATCTCCCAGATTGATATTGGTGCAAGCGATTTTGACCTTGACTTTCATACAGTTTCTTTATACATAAGGGTTAAAATTGCATTTAAAACAAAAACGAGGATTTATTTTAGCCGCGCGAGCCACAGGCTAGAGAATTGTGTGACATTCTTTAATATTCATTAAAAAAAAAAGACTTTAAAAAGACGTGATTCTCCGCCTAGAAAATCGTGATATTTATAATATTATTTCTGCTCTATTTATATTGTTAATGATCTTTGTCAAAAAATTAAAAGTAAATTGTTCAGGAGACCACAGAAATGATATTTAGTCTTAAAAAATTATGACGTTGATTTTTACTCCCCAAATTTAAAAACCGAATCCGTCGACCTTTTTTATACTTCACGCTGTGTCTCAAGGAAAATTCGTATCCGAGCAATTATTTCGAATGCATTTAATCGACCTTTTCGAAACGGATACCCACCTATCTGGATTATGACCATCACTATAAATGGAACACTTTCAAATTATTTCGATGCAATATTAAATCATCTCACGAAGAATATTATTTATTGTGAGTTGATCGATATTTTTCAGAACCTAGTGAAGGTCAGTTAGTTATCATAAACATCTATAAGTTAGTGTACTAGAGGTAACTTAGTTTGTAAAGAATTTCACAGAATGATTAGAACAGTTGACATTTACAATCATGACGATAATATTGGTAATGATCATTTTTATTTACATAATTATTAAATCTGTTCATAATTTTATAGCAGTTTTTCCTCGCGCAAATATTTCGTCACCTCAAATATTTCTCTGTGGCGAATGATTGCAGGCTGCTCATCTTTTACAAGCCGAAGGACATTTCTGTAATTACAATAACAAATATGTAGCACAGAAATGTGGGAAGGTAGGTATAACGATTATTGCGCTATTACGCATACAAATAGCATAATATTATGTGGGGTTTTTGTACCAAGACAATCCCGCAGGTACGAAATACAACCTTTCGTACTCGTATTTGGTAATAGGAGTACAATAATATTGTTCACGAACTCTGTGTATTTTTTAACCTTACCTTTTAGTTATTTAATAAACTGTGCAAACACTCGTCTTGGAGTTTCTGACAAAATTTTGGCAAACAGAATCGATGGGTAAAATAAATTTCCCCATATGGGGTTACCCGATATTTTATTATTTACCAAAGTAGGTAGGTACTTCAAATTCCTCACAGGTGCAGTCATGTATATACCAACCTATTTAGTAGAACAAATAGTGCAAGATCAAACGTATATGCCTAATATCAATAAGGAAACATAAAATTTTGGAATGCCTAACCTTGAAATTAGAATATTTAATTAATGAAGACAATATTAGCGACACTCGATGAAAAAAAAATCAGAAATAGATACGGTCACCAGCCTCGAATCTACGACTTTTTCGAACCGGGGCATGAGACCCCTTTCGCGGCGGCGGGGGGGGGGGGGGGTTAACAAAAATTAACCAATATTGAAGTTTACTTTGCTTTATTAGTACATGATAATGGCGCCCGTCTCGAACAAAAAAAAAACTCGCAAATATATAATGAGTGTGAACTAGTAATCAAATATAGATATTAGTATCTTAAAATCATGGTTTGATGATAACTTACTCACACTTAATGCAAATGTTTTCTTTACAGAAAATACTAGTCAATATAATCCACGATGAAAAATATAATCATGTACACTGATCACAACATTATTCTTTTTGTACTGTAATTAACTCTTCTTCCGGAATATATATATATTTTTAGCTTAAAAAATATTTTAAATATAAAAATTATCAATAATGTGTACTATGCCCTTATTCACTCTTTATAATTATGGAATTATAGGATGAAAATATTTAACTGTCAGAACGTGACAGTGTAAAATGCGGCATGTTATAACATATTTGTATACCAGTGTAATAATTATTGAATTAGGAATGCATTCAACGGGTTTCAAACTTCAAAATTCAGTGATATTTGAAAAACAAAAGTTTTGTGGTTATGTTTTTGACATTTTTTTACCGTCGGACTGTGTTTGACAATGCCATATTATCAATAAATAAACCAATAATCGACTTAACTGGTATTGTGGATTTAAGATAATTGATTTATCTTTTTGATGTATTGTAGCTATTTTGGTGAGTCCTTTGTGAATTCCATTTGTCTATTCGAATGTCGCCATTTCTCGACAAAATTTTGGTCAAAAGTTTGTTGAGAGGAAACATTAAACAGGTCACAACATATCAAAATTCAGTTTCTTATCTATCTATGTAGATTGTGATTATAAATTAGACCGTTTAAAAGAAACCTAATAGAAAATATTTAATGTGGAGGCAAAATGAAACTTCCTAGGCGAGTTTATAGGGGGAAATTTCTAAGAATAGTTCCGTTTTAAATGTTTACGATTTTATAATATTTTTGTAATAAATCCTAAAAATATGTGATAATCAATCAAAAATAGGTGAATTCATTGACTATATAGAACTATGATCATTTTGTATGTCTCCATATCAAAATATTCAAAACGGTTACCAAAATATCACGAGCAATCCGAGGAAAAAAATAAAAATCGCGCAGTGCGTCGCTCCAGCGGACAGTGGTTAGGATACGTTCATAGATCAACTTAGGATGTGTTCAAAAACCAACTGGGCGTTTTAAAATCAAATGAATAATCGATAGAACAAGGTGGGCTGGATGCCAGGTGCTTTGTGAATCAAGTTTTTTTTCGAATATAAATTAGGATTTTGGCGCCCCCTAAGACTGCCTCCTGGGGAAGGCGCCCCGGTTTGCCCCCCCCCACCCCCCCCTAGATCCGACCCTGACGGTCATATCTAGGAAACGAACGATAAAGAATGATAGGATAACTTTCGGTAACTTCTCATCGTTCCCTAGCATGATTGCAGATCGCTAACGAATAAGTAAAAAATTAATAATTAAAAACATTCCCGATAATATCCAACCAGCTTTTTACACTAATAACAACGACTCACACAACGAGTTGACAGTTAGAAATTTTAGAAATTAGGAAAAGTGTTGATAGTCAATTAGATATTATGGATAATATTTTTTTTCATATTAATACTTGCATTTATAATAATTTATTTTGTTATTTAGACTACCTGTTTTTAATGTTTGTTTTAAAAGTTTTTATTATTATTTTAGAATGTGTAAATGCAATTTTTACACATCCTAAAATAATTTTTATATTTAAGTTTATAGACATATTTATTTTTTTATGATATTTTTAAAGTAATTAATCACCTCTCCTTTTAATATTTTTATATGTTTTTATTTGTCTATACTTTTTTGTCTTTTGTTATTTTTATATTAATCATGACGAAGAAAACTTAGTTTTTGAAACATGTCGATAATATACGAGGGCTGTCCATAAAATAAGTTCTCTAAGGTGCTGCGATCGCGAGGAATAATTTTACGCGAGACCTGGAAACACTGGCGTTTAGCCCGGCTTTCCTACGCCAAATCCCCACCACGCCGCACTCTCTGCGACACTTAGTCTCGGTGTGGCAGCCGTTCGCGTTGGAGCTTCCGCTCGCCACACCCGCTAGGTGTGAATTACGCTATATAACTTGTTTTTTTTTTCAAGAACTAAACCCCGGTAGAAATTCATTCTCAGATACTTGAAGTGTACGGAAAACAGTGAATGAGTGCGATAACGTGCGCAAATGGTGCAGAGCAGTGCAGTGGTCAAAAAATTATTGCAGATCGATAGTCCATGCTGGGACCCCATATTGCCTTGCCTGGACGGAGCTCTACCACTGAGCCAATGTTACCCTATCCAATTCATTCATATTTAACTGTATCATACTAAGAACTACCAACAACGGCTGGCGTAGCGCAGCGGTAAGACGCTTGACTCGCGCACCGAAGGTCGCGGGATCGAATCCCGGCGTGGCAAATAAATTTTATTTGATTAATTTGTGTTATTTCACAATTTATTCATTTAAAATAATAAATAGTAAATTTGCGGCACGTTCCAGAGTGGAAGATACTCTCTGTATCGCCCTGGTGTAAGACCACCATTCAGAATTGAAACGTTGCTTGAAACGGCATTAGCCGTGTTTGGTGACCAGATCTGAATAGCCAGGTATTTCCCCACCTTCCTCTTCCCTATCTCCTTCCCCTCCCCACTACCCTCAGCCTCACAACATACCCCAATTGGGGATGCCATAGTCTCACTGGCTCCAGACGGGAGCAGTTGGGACTCTTGTGAGGTATTCATGTAAAAAAAAAAAAAAACATTATCTTTATTTTCTTAACGCGTATTTATATTGGCTGCTATATTTATGTATGATTGTAAGATTCAAATCGAACTAAATGCTGCCTAGATAGTGTCTTGGATAAATTAATTCATCCATTCTTATTTAATATGTGACATCTATTGACTTTTCTGCAAGTCTAGGATGAATATTTTTATAGTAAAACCTCGAATTGTAAAATTTAATTAGTGAAGATGATAAATCAGAAAAAGATGCGGTCACATCTAGGAAACCTCTAATCTTGTAATTAGAGTTAGGTAAGTAGGTATTAACTTGGGTCGCTATAGCTCTGAACTCCTGTTACTGAGAATTATGCCTAGATTATTCCACGCGGAATTTCTACCACGCACGAGAGGAAGAATTTTCATAAACTCAAATTATTTTACTCAGGGCCTCCTGGGGTGGAGGGTAGATAATAAAAGATATATACAGGCTGTTAAGGGACCTACCTGACTAACTTTAATCAGTGATTCCTGATTGAAAATGTAAACGAAATATTTGTCTCCGTTTACAAATTTGGTGTTTTTTTTTCTACAAAAACATAATAAACATAATAGTACGTGTTGGACAGTTGAGGGCGGGATAAGAGGTTTGGCGGTTACTCGACTGAGTGACCAGTGATGAAACCCGGAAGATTTTTTGTTTGATTTTGAAGTAAAAAATTTGAAAAAAAAGTCACCGGAGAACAAAATTTTGGCAAAATTCCTTTTAAATTTTTTATTCCAAATAATGCCAGGAATCACCGGTTAAAGTAAGTCAAGTACGTCCCTTCACACCCTGTATATCTCACAAAAATTACAAATGTTATAGGTACCATTAACCGTATTACCAAATATACAAATAACATATACTTATATTATTTATTGGTTACCTCGCAACATATCGTATTCACATAATGCTTTATTAAGGTAGGTTATTTGTAGGTTACATTTGTAAATGTTTTTATTATTAAAGTCAGCACACAAAAGAAATTCTTTGCGTTTGTCGATAAAATGTTTTACTAATGAGTTTAATGTTAAAGAATTTGTTAATTATACCATTCTACACCTAGTTTATTTAAGTGTATCAGTGTAATAACTCATACAGAACATTATTAGTATTTGCTTCACGCACATACTACATTGTTAAATTGTAAATACAATATTCGTACTTAGAATTTTTTCTACAATCCGTGTATGGACTTCGTCGACTGACACTGCCTCCGAACAATTGTTAAAGAAAACACATTGTCAGTGACGTACACTCGAAGATTTGAAAAATGGTTTTCTATGGTAAAGTTCCATATCATATTGTAAAGATACGAGGTGCAGAGAACTCAATCTCTATTTCTCGTGAACTGATGGTTTTTTTCTACCCGAAGTGTGGGCTGCCTATCGCAACATATAGGGCTTTAATACTATATTTTTTGTATTTTATTACTATTTTATTTTTTTATTATTACTGTAGGTATTTTTTTTTGTTTTGTAATACTAATTTTTTTGTATTTTTGGTTGCATTTTGTATTTTTTATTTGAGTCCACACTTCAAGGGGGGAAGGTAATGGAGATGGGATAGGGGAAGGTCGGATTTTCGTCGGGTCTTAGGCGCCCGAGACAAGCTATACTGGGGTTTGGGTGTATAGGAAGTTTTGCATAGAATGTTTTGGCTAATTCTACCATGTGTTTTTTCAGGGGTGGGATATTCGTGTCAGAGTTGATAATTGAGTTACGGACAAACCAGGGGCTTTTTGTGTAATTTCTAAGTGTGGCATTTTGGAAAGATTCGAGACGTTTTGTGTTACCTATGGCCCAAATGGGTGAGGCATAGGTGATGGTAGGACGGATTTGAGTTTTGTAAACTAGAAGTTTGTTTTGAATTGATGTCTTTGAGTTTGAGTTGAGTAGGGGGTGTAAAGAACCCGCTACTTTTTTTGCTTTGGTCAGTGTGTTTTTTATGTGTGGTTTCCAATTTAGTCTTTTGTCAAGTGTAACTCCAAGATATTTGGCGGTGTTTTGCCAAGGTATTTATTTATTTATTTACGGACTTACGTCCAATTTACAACATGGTATAACGAAAATTTGGGAATGTACATTGTAAGGGTGAAAATGGTACATGAGAGCAAAGACAAACATAAAATAGAAGTGTCAAGTCAAGTCAAGACTTTGCAAAAATTACAGTAAATATAAAATATCATCATTTATTTAATGAGCGACAGAATTCATTCAAGCTTATACCAAAAAAATCAAGGTCTTGTCGTGAGTTGACCATTCTACACATTCTGGACAGTGGTGAGTTGTAACCATAATTAGTGGAGTGCTGATTGAGGAAGAGTAGGTCTTTATTTCTGAGTCTACGAAAAGGTATATTGAATGGGATGAGTTGTAGTAATGTAGGTGAATCGATTATGTAGTTAATAATTTTAAAGAAACAGATGAGATCGGATTTTTTCCGACGGTCTTCTAAAGGAGAAAGGTTTAGAGTTTTTTCAATTTCAGCATACGAATAATTGCCTCGCTCTAATCCTAGCCTCCTAGCAATCCCTTTTAGGAACCTATGTTGAACGGATTCAATATGACGAATATGGACAGCATAAAAAGGAGACCATATAACACAAGCATATTCAAGATGGGGGCGAACCAAGGAGCAGTAAAGAGTTCTTAAGGTATTTATGTTTTTGAAGTCGGAAGTGATTCTAGTGATGAAACCAAGTAGTTTGAGAGATTTATTAATTATCACATTTAAATGTTCCCGAAAAGAAAGCTTGCTATCAAGAATGACACCAAGGTCTTTAATATATTGAACAGTTGTTAGGCAATTATTATTTAGTTTGTATTCGAAAACGATCGGATTTTTAGATCTGTAGAAGGACATAATTTTGCACTTATCGACATTTAGTTCCAAGCAATTTATTTTACACCAGTCACTGAATGAGTCAATATCTGATTGGAAAAGAAGGCAGTCATGGTAATTATTTATTATTTTTAGGATCTTGTTGTCATCAGCAAAGAGCCAAAAGCGCGTATGTGAGAAAATACTAATAATGTCGTTTATAAACAAGTTGAAAAGAAGCGGGGCTAAATGTGCTCCTTGCGGTACGCCGGATGTAACTTCAATAATAATAGACATAATGTTATTTATTTTAACTCTTTGTTTTCTGTTACTTAAATAAGAACTAATAAAGGATAGAAATGGGTCTCGAATACCTATAGCATATAGCTTGGCCATGAGGATTGCATGTTTTACTCTGTCAAAAGCTTTAGAAAAGTCGGTGTATAGAACATCTACTTGTGATTTATCTTCTAGGCCGTTGACTATGGTATTGGTGAAGGAGAGTAAGTTTGTAGTGGTAGATTTAGCAGATCTAAAGCCATGCTGTTCCTCAATCAGCACATTTTTGAAAATAGGTGTTATTTTCTTTGTGATTATAGACTCAAAGATTTTAGGAATATGAGATAAAATCGATATAGGTCTATAGTTTTCTACGTTCGACTTATTACCCGATTTAAAAATAGGTCTTATATAGGAAACCTTCCAGGAATCCGGAAAAGTTGCAGATGATAGTGATAAGTTGTATAATAAACAAATTGGCTCAGATACAGTAGATTTACATTCTTTCAATAATATTTCAGGTATACCATCAGGACCAGTGCTTGTTTTGCTGGGAAGATTTTTAAGGTAGTTGAAGACATCAATAAGTGTGATTTCGCAATTATTAAGGTCAATAGTATTAGCATATTTAAGTGGAGGAATGGTACATTTGTTATCGGAATAGACGGAGGAGAAATGTTTAGCAAAAATATTGGCAATATCGAAATCGTTGGTAGCGTGAGTTTCATTAAAGAATAAACTTGAAGGGAGATCGTTAACAATACGTTTTTGTTTAACAAATTTCCAGAATTGTTTAGGGTTAAGATTTAATTTTATCTCAGTGAGTTCAATGTACGATTTGTAACATGTGGCAGATTCAATTTTGGATAATTCTCTTAAATGAGAAAATTTTTGATAAAACACTAAGTTGTTCGTTAATTTGAATAACTTGTGTATTTTCTTTTTTTCAATAATCAACTGCTTTAATTTCACACTGAACCAAATAGGAAATTTAGGCTGGAAATAAGTTCCCCTAGGAACGAACAAGTCTATAGCATGAGTTAAACATTCATTGAATTTAAATACAGCATCGTTAATATTGGTGTTTGATAACATAGAAGTCCAGTCATATTGGGCAAGATACCTGTTCATGCCAGTATAGTCACCTTTGTTAAATTTGTAGTGGTATGTAGCTGTTGACTTCAGAGTATCACTTTTGAAAGGATTAGAGAAGTTAATGTCGAGTGGTGGGTGATATTTATCTATTGGTAATATTGAGTCAGTAGCTTCACATACACAAACGCTAGGCATGTTGGTAAATATCAGATCAAGACAGTATCCTACACAGTTATTGATCGAGTTTAGTTGGAACATATTCAAGTAGGCATAGAAATTTACTATTATAGAAGCTTGAGGGGAAACATTATTAGGAGTTTTCACACCCTGACTATCATTAAGCCACACTATTTTAGGTAGATTATAATCATCACAAATAAATAAGAAATCGGCATTAATGGAAACACGCTCAACTGCTTCAGTATGTGACTTATAGATTTCTGTTGAAGATGAGGGAGGAATGTAGACACAACCAATGACAAGTTTCTTGGAACCAAGTAGAACACAAATAAATAATTGTTCAGATACATTATTAGACGATTCTAGAAAGTGGCAAGGGTATTTTTTTTAATACATATCATTACCCCGCCTCCTCTACGCTTGTTAGATGAGGAAGAGCGGTCACAGCGAAAAATATTGTAGTCGTGTAGTCCAAGTTCGGTTGAAGCAATATTATCTGATAGCCATGTTTCGGAAAGACATAAAAAATCATAAGGGCATATATTAACGGAGCATCTAAAGGAGTTAAGCTTGGTATTGAGATCACGAATATTTTGATAATACGACGAAAAGTTAGTATTAATAAGGTGTCGATTCTGATTCAGCCTAAAAAATTGACACGAGATAATTCGCGTCTCTCAGCGGCTTGGCGGGCAGGACAGTCAGGGGAGCCAGTGTTGTGAGTGGCCGGTTTTCTGAAGAATTTGCATGTGGCACATGCTGGTGGCTTTTCGGGAGTCGGGCAAGCGTCGCGATTGTGTCCAGGTTTTCCACAGTGAGAACAGGTAGGTGTGTCAGCGTTACATTTCGACGCTATGTGGCCATAAAGTTGACAGTGTCCACATTTTAAACTGTCAATCCAGTCCCTTACGGTATGTATTTGCCAGTCCATGGCAAGTTTGGAGAAGCGAATGAGGGAGTGACGAACAGAAGGAGGAACTCTGAAGACATGCGTACATGATCCAGTACGAGGTCCTACTTTATGAGAGAACTGCAGTGTTTCTTTTAATTCATTTAGATGTAGACCAGTTTCTTCGTGTGTTTGCTGGTGTATAGCCAAGGTGATGTTTTCTAGGGGCACAATTTGAGGAAGGCCATGGATAGCTATCCGAGGAAACTTTTGGGGAAATAACGCAGTCTGAGGGCTGTGTTAATTAGGTTTACTATTGCTAGTATTCCTTTTTGTGGGAGTGCTTTAAGAGCGAAGTTTGTGACGCCATCTGGCCCGGGAGCTTTTTTATTTTTCCGGCCGTTTATGGCACGGATAACTTCGGTCGGGGTGGTGAAGTGGATGTTTGTGGGAGGGAGGTGATTAAGTATGCTATTAACTTTGCGGTTTACATTAGCTATGTGATTTAAGTTTGCGTGTTTGAAGCTGGGACTGAATTGAATTTCTAGACTGTCAGCGAACGCCTCCGCTTTGTCTAGATCGTCAAAAACTAAGCCGCTTTCGGCGTGGATTGGGTGATTTGGTGAAGGGGTGGCTTGGTGAGTTTTCGATAATTTCCAGAGGGACCCATCTCGAGGATTTATCTCTTGAAGTTTCATGTTCCACGTGGTATTTGAATTAGATTGTAATTTTTTTCTAATGAGGGCTTGGGTACGATTGAGTGTGGTTTTCAATCTGGGATCTTGGTATTTTTGCCAGTGGCGGCGAAGAATGTTTTTGGTTTTGATTAAGTCTTTAATTGAGTTTGGGAGATTTTCACTGAGAATAATTTGGGGGCGTTCAGGGAGGGGTTTAGATGAGTCTTCTATTGCGGACATGATGGTCTCTGCAAAATTATCGACCGCAATGTCAAATTCTATGGGGTTTTGGATGGAAGGATTTATGATTAATTTTTCCCCGACTCTGTGCGAAAAATATGTCCAATCAGTTTTCTTGTTGATTTTAGTGGGGGGGAGATTTGAAAATTCGTTGAGAGTTAGCAACACAGGATTGTGATCGGATGACAGATCGTTGATAGTTTTGATACAGTACGTCCAGGGAGTTTTGTACAGTAGTGCAATATCTAAAACGTCCGGTCTGTGGCCTAATGATGAAAAGAAAGTAGGTTCCACAGGACCAGCGATGTGTAGGTCGGGGTGAGAGGATGAAAATTTGTGTAGTATGCGTCCGTTGTTGTTTGTCAGCCTAGAATTCCAGTCCGGGTGTTTCGCATTGAAATCACCCGCCAGAATGGTAGGCGTGTGGCCATCGAGAAGTAATTCGATATCGGACTTTTGTAAAGTCTTGTTTGGTGGGTGATAAATCGAATTAATTCTCAGTGGCCCGGAGTATTTGGTGAAAATGGTAATGGAGGTACTTTCTATTGAGGAAAGTGTAGGGGTGGTGTTTAGTTGGTGGGCGATTTTGGTTTTCACGTATATGGCGGTGCCGCCTCCACGTGAGATGGTAAAGTTCCTACGCAATTTGGTTAGGTAATCTTTTTGCGTGCGTTCCTACTCTTCCACAAAATTTGGGGAGGGGGCAGGAGTATATTGTAATATAAACACCAATAATTAATATATATGTATTACCTATGACCGATTTATCAACCAGGAATTCCCATTCGCTTGATTCACCATTGGATAAATAAAAAAATTGGATTTATGTTTAGCATTTTGAAGTAGGTATTTTGTAATTTTCTTGTAAGTCGTATTGTCTGGGAAGTGATTTCAAATAAATAATTTTCTTTCAAATGCTGTAAAGAGACAGATATATGATTGCAATAGCCATAATAATAGGAAACTAGCAGATAAAAACCGCTGAAGCGGGTTTTTGGTACTAGGTCCCGCAAGCGGCTTTCGATGAGTCTCGCCCAATTTAGTGAAGTTCCCTGATAGCAGAGTTTTACCCCTTTGTGTGTAAAACAGCAATTATTAGAATCTGTGCAAAAATTTACTTATGTTAAATTTTCTTACCAAATAAAAATACTTTGTGAATAGCTACATAATATGAGTATGTCGTAGAAATCGCGATGAAAAATCACCCAGGAAAATTGGAAAAATTGAAATTTTGGCGCGGAATTTTTTTTTTAAATTAGTGAAATGGGAAAATTCGGAAATTTTTCTTGTCGATTTTTTTATCGTATAATTTCTTCCGGGAAAGTAGGAAAACGGGAAAAATCGCGAAATCGATCCGAAAATTGAATCCGGATGCTGTTTGAAAACTTCATGGATTATTTTTTTAAATAACAGAAGGCGCCACAAGCGTTTACAATAATCCAAACTCTACAGTCTTCAGATAAGATACTGTATCGGATGGGTGTTACTACCATTACGATATTTAACTCTCTATCACAGGAGGGAAATAAAAGCACTTAGTATCAGGCTGTATAAAATTGCATTATATATTTAAGTTTACTTGCGACAATATTTAATTAGTAAATTACAATAATTGAAAGCTACACAGAACGACCAACGGAAGGCGAGTCTCCAGCGGGAATAAAATCGGAGCTTGCCGTAAACCGCAAGTCACCCGTATCTGTCATGAACGGTGTTGCCCTCTCAGAAAATACCTTTTGGGCTGTTCAATTCATGTCGAATGTAGGTACCACCACATACCTTCCCCCCAGTTGCTAAACGATATGAAAAATATTTGGTAGGGATTCCAAAAGATATTTTTTGAGTGTAGCGTGTCGGACAAGACAAAGGAAAATTTAACTTATGACGTCACATTGTGTCAGTGCCTGGGTTTTTTAATAAATGATGGTAGTCGCTGTTAAAAGCGTCTTGAATTGCAATAGGCTTCCTGATGCGATGTGAGATCATGTGAAAATATAATGAGTTACTAAAATATAATATATTCTATACTTGACATCATTGTAAAATATTTTGTTCCTATGCGTTCAGAAATATATAGTATATGTGTGAAGGTATTTTTATGAATAATATCTCCATAAATTTGTGAACGCATTGGAAGTTTTTTAAACATAATTTTACTTGTATATACATCCTTATATTAATCAATAACCAAACATTGGCTGTGTTAAAAGTTGCCAAGTTCTATAGAAATAGCATGATATATAACTTGTTTTTAAACCAAAGATAATTGAATCACCTTATTTTGTGATACACACCTGTATTCTGTTATAGAAATAATAATAATAAAAAATAACTGAGTGTTTAATTTATTTTAAACCTACTTGTTTTCAATGTTTAAAATGTTTAGGAAATATTGATATAAGCAATTATTGGATGTATGTAATTAATAAGCTGCTGGTATAAGTATCACAGTACGCTATAGTAAATTATCCTATATTAGATTATTATTTTAAATACATACTTGATTAACTTAACTTATACTAGATATAATATTTTGCATTGGTTGCGAAGGTTAGTTTGACACTAAACGTTGAAATAATGTTTTTATTATTCAACTTACTCATGACTCTGTGTCATAAAAATATGAAAATAATAACTTAAGTGTCTAGTTGTATACAAGAATGATTATACCAAAAATTTAAAAATATATTAATCTATGTTTACTGAAGCACACATGGTAATCATCTGTTATGTTTATGTTGGTATGGTATGTTTTCATATTGTAAATATTTAATTGATTTAACGAGATATGAAAACAGATGTGTTTCAGTATACACTATATAGTTATACAAACTCAATACTTGCTACATCAAGTGATGTCAAAGTCGATGCAGCAATATTGAGCAGATATATTTATTTACATAATCATTTTTACCTGAATTATTTTTATAATATAAACGCTGTATAAGATATCTCGCGTAGAGCGAGTTGAATGGAAAATAATTCCTTATAACACATTAGATGTAATGAAATGTTATCAAATGAAAATTGTTATTTGAGTTATACTATACTTTACTGTGCAGACAACCATTCTTATTTTTACAATTATAAATTCTTAACTAATAAAATTATTTTCAAATGTTTACCGAATCTGGTTTATTTTTACTCACTAAGGAGTTTTTTATAAAAGGTAACTAGACTGGTTATGATTTAGCGTCCAGATTAGATATATTATTGTTTTTATTAGATTATTGCAATTAATTATTAATGAGTAATAAAATATACTCGTTTTTGTAAACATTTGAAAATAATCATAACATAATATTATGTGACAATTTCATCAACATGCTCACTCAGATGTATGTATTTTGTAAGTACATCTGAGTAATCATGGTTGAGATTATTAAAAACAAAACTTTACTCTACATAGCTTGATAATTTTGTAATGTATTATCTTAGTTTAAATGCTCTTTATATCTAATACCTTTGTTAGTTAAAAGCTATTCGCATAATGCTAGATACTATTTATGAATGTCAATATATTCTATATTGGATACCTATCCCATATAGTATACATTAAGATTCCACGCTGTCAGAGTTACACACTTATGAAAGGTTATTTTTAGCATAATGATTACAAGTCTTGTGAAAAGCGATTATAGCTAGACACGCAGTTTTCATTGATTGATATACAGTGTTTTAAATATGCTTAAATTAATTACATGCAGGTACATGATTTTGAAGGATGAAATTTTTCATCAATTGATAATGCATCATTTCTATGACAATGAATTGCATATATTAGTATTGTATTCTAATTTTGTTGTTTGTAAAAAATATTCAATTATGAATGATGATAATAAACAAAAAGCTCAACATTTGTATGAAATATTGTAGACTTTGTTATTTTTTATTCTTAGTAATTTAAAAATAGTTTTACTTTTGAAATCTTGTTTAGAGTAATTTTATGATTTTTAGTATTAATTATTGAGAGTTCTTATGTATTTTTGATAAAAATGAAATGCCTTTTTATGCTCTAAGCTTGCCCTTATCTGTCTGGGAAATGAACTTTTCGCCCAGATCTTGTTGGTATTGTGGCAAAAGAGTTTGGAACCGTTGTAGAAGCTGGCGTATTATGCTCTACATTTTCTTGATCCTTTTCACTGGCAGGTGTTGATTTGATGTTTTCAAATTCTCTGCAGTCGTCCGACGTAGATGTCAGGTTCTTCCTTAAGAGTTTCATTGAAGAAATCTCATGGTGATTTTGGTGTGCTACCCAATGTGAGTTCAGCTGGGAACATTTTGTTGGTCATATTGAAGTATCAGGAAACATTAATTCAACATAGGACGAGGGCGGAGTCATCTTTTGCCTTAATATAATCGTCAGGTTGACTCTGCGCTTTCCCTTCAATCCTCAGTTGCTTGAAGTAGGACAGTTAGTCTCTTCAGATTGAGATATTGTGTCAGCTACTGTATTCTGGAATATGTGTGATAGTGCTTTGATATATGAATTATAGAAAATATTGAAGTAGAGAAGATGGCGGTAAAATCGATTTGTCTCTTTTTAAATTTGAGATAGTAGCTATTGAGTTGTCCTTTAGTATTCCTTTTTCCATTTTCCAGTTGCCTGTTGCCTGTTTGCTGGAGCTCTGTCCAGTTGCCTGTTGCCTGTTAGCTGGTGTTATCTGTTGCCTGTTGGCTGGAGCTGCGTCCAGTTGCCTGTGTCTGTTGTCCGTTGCCTGTTGCCTGTTGTCTGGCTCTAATGGCCAGTTTCCTGTTGCCTGTGTCTTGTGTCTGTTGCCTGTTACCTGTTGTCTGACTCTAAAGGTCAGTTTCCTGTTGCCTGTGCCTATTTATTTGCTACAAGTGTTTTTTGTTACTTGAGCGTAAGGAATGGACTGCTACTGTTTGCGAAATCACACTACTGTGTGGCGTCGCCGTTGTTTTTCGATTTATCTATGTTGTAAGAGCATGGTTGGTAGCATCTATACGCCTTTTCTCCATATTTCATGTGAAGTTTGCAATATCCGTCTTGGTTTCCTTTGGGTAATCGACCGCGAGACCCGGACCTCGGTCTTCTAGCGGGATTCTGCTGATAATACTTCTGGTAAGAAAAAATTCTCTGAGGGCTACGGTTTCGTCGTCCTCGGAAGGTAGAATAGTTGTCGTTTTGTGATATTTTAAGCTGAGTCACTTCCTGTGTGAGCGCTGAAATTTGTTTTTGTAGTTGTAACAATAGGTTAGTTTCTATGTTTTCAGGTTTTGATGTTGCAGGTTTGCTTACATGTTCCATTGCGCTACATTCCGTTGATTGGTAGACATCTGTGATTTTGTCTGCAGCCGTCGCTAGTTGATTAATATCATTATCCGTGAGGGCGGATAGGATTGCTTGAACATGTTGAGGCAAGCGCTGAAGCCAAAGTGTACGAACTATAGCGCTATTTGCCAATGCTGGTCCCGCCAATTCCATCATGTGACGTAGAAGTACTGATGGCTTGCGATATTCTAGCTGAATTCCGGATAGAAGTCGCGTGAGCCTTTTTTCTGGTGAATCTTGTAATCTTTCTATCAGTGCGGCTTTTAAGGTTGAATATTTGTCCGTCGTGGGCGGTTTTGTGACTATATCGCTGACGCACTGCAATGTTTGTGCATCCAACGCTGCGACTATAATATTATATTTTGTAAAGTCTTCCTTGATTCGTGAGTTTACAAACTGTGATTCGGCCTGAATGAACCAGAGCGAAATGTTCTCTTTCCAGCATGTTGATAGTCTCACCGAGACGTGGTGGATAGCAGGCTCACTGCTGCTCTGACTTGTTGATTCCATATTGTCTGTTTTCTTGTTTAATTGAATAGCTTCAGGTATTTGCGTTGATCTGGGATTTTCCCCTTCGGTTGACATTATAAACTTTTTCAGATGTAGGAGAGCTTACGCATAATAGGCGGAAATTTAATAATATTCAGACGTAAATTAAAAATATTAAAGATAAGATCGTGCTATTCAATTGTGCACAAAAAACAATATTCAAACCAATAGATTTCACAACATGCTATATAAAAAATATCGCAACCTTGCATCATATTATTGTTGAGATTTATAATTTTAAGAGCAATATATTTTTTAAATCCCGAAAGTGATACTATCATTGACCTCTGTGTTTTAAAACGTTATATTATTTGCGTAATCCAAGACTCAAACCATAATTTTATTGCGTTTTGTTAAATTTATTTGACTGTGATCTGCAGTTTTCTACATTGGTAATTAATATGCACAATGACCTTTGAATAGGTGAGAGGTAGGTTTTCAATTTCAATGATTCGTAAAATTTTGCAACATTTGAACTGTAGGTATGCATTTAAAAATTGTAGGAAAATTTCTGGATAATATTATGGATTAGATTGAACGTTACGTCCGGATGAATCTTGCTGTCCAGCAGCTGCTCGATTGATGCTTGGACATCGGCTCTGCTTCTCTGCTGATGCGTAGACTCTGCCCTGGTAGAAGTCAGCTGTTCTGTTGAAAGTCAGCTGCTGTGGAGGAAGCTGGTGGTGTGCTCCGGAACAGGCTGCGAGCTGCTTTCTCTCTGGTGGCCGTTGTTTCTGAAATTGATGTTTTTACGCAGTTAATGGTCATTGCAAACACGATAATTTTTAAAAATCATTAGTTGGGACAATAATCATATCATATAATCATATAAGGTATGTAAGATTCACAGATTTCTGTATTTCCGATACGATCGAAATCGCAACGGGATGTACGATGTACATACTATTTTAAAATTACTGAGACGTCATTTAATAAAGCTACTAAAATACTGATTGTTTGAAAGAAGTTTTAAAATTGAATTTGTACTTACATAAGTCTCAGGAAACCCGCTGGCGACCCCCTCCCGTGGTGTTCGATATTTATTAATGCAAAAAAAGAATATAACATCACGATTAAACTCGATGATGGATTAAAATTGTGTAAAATGTCGGGGTCACCAATGTATCGGATGGGTGTTACTACCATTACGATATTTAACTCTCTATCACAGGAGGGAAATAAAAGCACTTAGTATCAGGCTGTATAAAATTGCATTATATATTTAAGTTTACTTGCGACAATATTTAATTAGTAAATTACAATAATTGAAAGCTACACAGAACGACCAACGGAAGGCGAGTCTCCAGCGGGAATAAAATCGGAGCTTGCCGTAAACCGCAAGTCACCCGTATCTGTCATGAACGGTGTTGCCCTCTCAGAAAATACCTTTTGGGCTGTTCAATTCATGTCGAATGTAGGTACCACCACAATACATTTAAAATTTATTTATTTATTTAATACATGAAAAATCGAAAGTACATATAGTTTTTTTATGATATTTCACCCTCCATGCTAGTGATGACCCTCTGTTATGGCGGGTGAAGAATGTTACTTGTTTTCAAAAGGCGTGAAACCAAAACTCCCAAATCACATTGATGTGATTTAGGAGGTTTTGGTGAAACACGGTTTGCCTCAGCGGCAAAGATGATTCCCACGAACTGTATCTACAGTTCTGTAGGTTATTCCAACAGAATGGATATCAAATAAATTATGTGTTTGAGGGTATGAAATTAGGCTAACCACGCCATAACTGTGTAACTACTTATATTTATTTAAGTGCCACTCATTACGCGCTATATATGTATCTATGTATCTCAAGTTACTATTTAACGTTACTTTTATTTACCCATAAATGTGTAACTTGTGTCACATGTGTATTGTAAATGGACACACAGTCTGCAACACACAAATAAAATAAAATTTAAAAAATCTGATGAAAAAAATAAATATATATATATGTCATAATAATAGGAAATGGAATGATTATTAAAAAAAAGTTCAACCTTCGCAAAGAACATCACGGCATATTAGTGCGAACCGCCGCACGCCACTGCGCAATGTTGTATAGGTGATTGCTATGTGCTATGGCCACATTAATAGGTAATAGAATGGAGGTTTAGCGTGTGATGTAATCAAATGTTGATCGCGACCGTCGCAGCATAATACGCCAACCTAACTTGGTTACCTACAAATCACTAGGGATTGCGATTCGATAATCCGGATAATCGGATTTTATGAAACCCAAAATTCGGATTAAAAAAAAAATTATCTTCAATATTTTAATATTTCAGTGATAAAAATAAAATTTAAAAAATCTAATAAATTAGAACACAATATTAAGAGGGTGCCCATTATAAAGATGTGCTACTTATCAAATACATCTCTAAGTACATAATTATTAGTTAATTTTGTACTACTTTTCAAGTACATCTCTAAAATAATTAAGAGTAAGTACAGGTATTTAGTTTTGGACTAAATAATATTTTACTATATTCCTTATTCATATTATTTGACCATAATTTTTTTTTTTATTACTTAAGTTAAATACTTTTTTCTTTCTAAATATTAAGCACATCATTGTGATGCATAATGTAAAAATTTGTTTATTAGATTTATTATTAGTTACAAATGTAGATACTATTCCTGATATAAGCTGATAATTTCAGTTTATTATTGTTATTATTTTTTTCCATTTGTAATCCATTATAATGGAAGAAATTAATGTTTGCAACTATTGTTACCACTAATACTTGTATCAAAAATTGTTTCCATTTCAGGTAGGTACACAATGAAATACAACTTTTTAAAATTTAATTACTTGACATAACATTATACGTTCATTATAAAGTGCGCCTGCTCTCATCATAGAAGTTCCTAGTGAGACAGGCATAGCACATCACTAATTGTAGTAGAATTAATAATAAATATGAATTATAATTTATTTTAATAGCCCCATATAAATAAATAAAATAAATTCCATGTCTTAGAAATGTCCACATCTACAGCACGTTTTTTTTTCAAATTAAAATATTCGGATACTGAATAATCCGGATTTATCAAAATCCAGATTGCAATCTCTAGTTGGTAGATGGTTACCCACCAGCGGCAGTAAAGGTGGCATACTTTCATCAGAGCTGTCTCTAGTCTGTTTCTGTCGCTGACCAACTTCCGCTATTATTGACTGTTCTTTCAATGTCAACCAACACTCTCACAGCCACACTCACACTCCCACTTACACACCAGATTCCTAGAGACTGACTAAATACGAGTAATAAGCTCTTGAGTTATTTTCATAAATATGCAGGCTAACTGTGAATGCATAATTCACATTTGTCAGCTGTAAATACGTTAATTATTCAGAAAAAAGATTGAAAAAATGAAAATAGTAATATCACTATTTCTTGGTTTTTATAATGACAAGTAGACTAAACTTGGGTACAAATGAAACGGTTCCATGCTAACTCAGAATCACGTCAATTCAACACCTCTTTGAAAAGTCATTAAAAAGTATGAATAAAAATCAGAGTGTGCAATGCACGCGGAAGAAGTAAAACCTTCAGAAAATTAAAGTAGACAAGAGTGGGGAGGTTAAGAAGCTCCACATAAAAGGAGACCGATATGCTACGAAGCATCACACAAAGAGGAGACCAATAGGCTGCTAATCACCGCACAAAGACGAGACGGAGGAAGAGGTGTTTTATTTTATATATCTAAATTTTTGTGTCGCTATTTTTCGTTTTATTGAGTTTAAAATCACATCAAAAGTTGTTAAAGAAGTTTTCACTTAAAACATAATTGAAAAATAGCCCATAACCTAACCTATTTAAATTTAACCATTTTTTTCATCACTTTTAATAACTTTTCAAAGTAGGTGTTGAGTTGATTTCATTCTGAGTTGTCCGATTACCAAATGAAACATGGTCAACACTACGGTCGACAATATATACCTAATAATTTCCTGAGTTATTATTATATAATATAATAAATTATATAATAAATTCCTAATTATTAAAACAACACAAATAAGTAATTTAAAAATAACGCAAAGAAAAACCCATAGAAATGAAAAATAGATTTTTGGTGCCACCTGGGTATCCACCGCAGGTATCCATACACTTCTCATCGTTCCCAAGCGCGACTGCAAATCTCCAACGGACAAAGAACGATTCTCAACACAACAACTATGTGTTCTTATTTTATTGTTGTTTGTACGTTAGTAATCAGCTAATATATTCTCGGGACTAAGTTATCGACAATATCCATAAATCCTTTAACAAACTATTTTTTCACACCGAACTTTATAAATAGTAATTCATATAATATCTATAATATACATTATGATAACCCATCAAATTTGTTAATATAAACCGCATCTTTATGTGATATAAGTTTTATTTAAAATATTTAAACAAAATGTAAAAAAAATGTTAACAAAATTTTATAACAATGATATATTTATATTATCTGATATTTAATATATTATCTGATATTTAATAATATCAGATAATAAAAAAGATTCTTCAAAGACGAATTTTGTCACCGAAAATCTTGGTATTATTAGGCGGATGAACAAAAGTTGTGTCAGTAATAAGATAAAAACAGCTTTTTCTGAAAATGACGACATTTTACGAGAAAACTTAAAATTGCTGTAAATATTTACTGGTTGGAGATTAATTTGCACATATATAAATATGTGCAACTTTTTTAAATAAATTTCTTTCGTTGATGAATATTTTAGACAATATGAAGGAATGTTTGATGAAAAATGTGGGGAAAAATTATTTTTTTCGAAAATATTACATTTGTGGAGCGTTTAACTTCAAAACGGCTGGGATTTCAAAAATTACGTAGAGAATACAAATGTTAGATAATTTTATGAGCTCTTACTTATCGTAAAAAATTTTCCTCTGCGACGCACCGTTTTTGAGATATAAGCCGAAACCCGAAAATTGGGACCTTCTCCCCCCCCCCCCTCCCCCCCCTAGCTCACCACCTAGACGTCAGGACTTTTAGTGTGTTTACACCCTAAGCACCCTAAACAAGTTTCTGAAGGAATTGCTTAGGTCCCTATTCACGCACTCTACACCTTCTTTTGGGCCAATCATTGACTGGACGATGATCATTCTTGGAATAGATTCCATAACTCTTTTATTTGTATTGCTTAGTAATCATTATCCTGTTATTACAAAATATTATAAAACAAACTTTTCAAAATAGATTATTTGATTGATAATATAAATCTCTTATTAGAATCATTCAAATTAATTACGTTCATCATTAATCTCAACACATATGGTTCTTATTTCAGAAATATTATATGGACTCTATTCGCCATACAGACGTTGTATTTCCAAGAGGTTTAGTGCTTGACTGATCGTATGGGTCGCTAGGGGAAAATTCGTGTTCGAGCAATAAAGTTCAATTGCATGTTAATTTTTTTATAATGGGGGGTGATCGTTTCTAGTTACTAATTAGCATGGGATAGCTTCAATTCGTGGAATGAATGGAGGAAATGATGCCACATTGTTTTTTTAATAAGTGTAATTAATGGGTGATAAAACTGATAAATAATGTATTGGTTTAATCAAGCATATCATTTACCAGATGCGGCCTAAACCCACGGCCCGAGACCCTGGCATGGAAGTCAATGTCGACAGTATTGATTTTATTTATTTTTTATTTATTAGTTCTAACTAAACACACTTTACATAATGCATAATTTAGACAATAAATAGGTAGTTAGGTAGTCCCGCGAAGCTGCCACATAACTGCTTAACTGCTGGTTCTATCTCAATATACATTTATTAGTATTTGAAGTAAAAAACTTATTTATAAAATCTAAAAGTAAAGGAAAATGCAAATAATGACGTCCTGAAAAACTGGTTCTATACTAAACTACTTACAATTAATGCGAAAAAAATTGTTTATATTCCTTTCTCAATAAATAAGTTTGGAACTTAGGGGTCGTCCATTAATCACGTGAGACTCGAAAGGGGGGGGGGGGGGGTTCGGAAAAAAATCACGAAATATCACAAGGAGGGGGGGGGGGGGTATAATGAGATATCACGTGTATTTATTTTTCGTTGAACGAATATTCTGAAAATTTCAATTAAAAAATACACGTAATTTTTGGTATGGAGGGGGGGGGGGGGGGTAGTCTAAAACCTCACCACATATCACTAGGGGGGAGGGGGTTAAAAATTTGCTAAAAAAACATCACGTGATTAATCGACGACCCCTTACCTTATCATTAATATAATTATACATAACAAAAATGTAACAAAGATATCTGTAATAACTCGTGTACCATATTAAACCATACAACTGAAATAAGGTAACTCGGTGTAATTGAAGATCAAAATACGAAATATATGACACATATATGAGCTTGGCGCATTAGGAAATATATCTATATATTTATCAGATTAAGAAATATTCTCAAGTTAAATAATCTAAAAAAAGTCTAGTATTAGTCGGAATTCGGCAGGGCGATCATTTTTGTATTTGTCAGTTGACGTCAAATAAAATATCGTTAGTTTTGGCAGTACCAATTAGTTATTAACCTGTCAGGCTAATTTGTTCACTTTTCGGAACAACTCACACAGGTCTCATAAAAATCGTTGTAACTCCTTTACTATAATAGTGAGAAATACAATTTAAGCGGTGTAAGAAAGATAAAATACCACGCTTTATATTCAAATCTGATAATTAACCACAAAAGAAGTAAAATTAATACTTTTATGAAACCAAAGTTTCGATTCGCAATTTGAAAAGAAAAAATGAAACTTTGGAAATTTTTCATGAATTATTTTTACATGGAACGACAAAAAGGTGAGCTGGCAACGTTTATAATACATTTTTCTAATATAATAGGTATGAGATTTTTTTTTCGTTATCAGTAATTTTAGTTAGAAAAAACGTAAGGTGAGCCATTTTTAAAACTTTTTTATGTTTGATTGCAAAATTTTTATATTTCAGAAATCATATCTTTATTTCAAATTATAAAATTTGAAAGCGTATTTTATCACGTTTCAAAAACACTTTTTAGTTTTTGGATAAGTTTAGGAATATTCCATTTTTCATTATATATATTTATTACTTTATTGTAAAGCAGAAAGATTTCGACCCTCTTACAAAATAATGGTCGATTCCCGAGGGGAGGTAATCACTTCAATTTTTAACAGCGTTTTATTATTTTTCTGGACTCGTTTGCGCAAATTGTGTAAAACACTATTTTGACAGCACGTACCTTTCTAGGGTAGATACGAATTCAAAGATGAAGCATAAGAAAGGTAAAATTAGAACACACATTTCAGACGAAAACCTTGAGAACGCATTGAAAATAATTATTGCAATCTCTTCCATTGAACCAAACCTTGGTGCAATCGTTTCAGAACATCAAAAATACCACAAGTTTTATAATGCCTTCTCTTCTGTTAAGTTTACGACATTAAATAATAGGAGGCGTCTACTAATATCTAAAGGAATTCCAAAAACTGAACAAATCGGACTAATATCTATGAGAACCAAAGTGAGGACGAATATCTACAGCACTGGCAGAGGTTGGATTTGCAATTATGTGTAGCATATTAGAATAACGTAATATTGCGTATGCAGTTTAAAAAACTTAATTTATGTATGTATGTAAAAATCCCTAATATCGGACTTTTGGACACATTTAGCTGATTATTAAGGATTTGCCCTCTGTAGATATTAGTCCCACCTACGCTCCATAGATATTAGTCACAACTGGGACTGTCATAGATATTAGTCCGACCTTAGCTCTGTAGATATTAGTCCTCACTCTGAAGTTCATAGATATTTTTCCAACATATGAGCTGTAGATATTCGTCCGACATACATACAGGCTGTAAATATTAGTAGGTACCTGGAGTCAAATAATATTTTAAGTTATTTCTTACATTTTTTACATTAGCTCGGTGCCATCTTTATGGATGCTGTGTGGAGGGTTCTTTTAGGAAAGGAAGGAGTTGAAGTACTAGGAAGAAAAAAGATATGAGTGTTAGACTGTTAGGTAGGAATCTGGGGATCAGTGTCTCTAGGATGGACGTATGAAACTATCTCTCTCACAGCGGTGCAAGGAGACGTTCGGAGAGAGTCCTGCTGGAGAGGTCAAAACGTCTCCCTCAACCAGTCTCTCCCGATCCGGCTTGCCACACTTATGGTGGGCAGACAGACGCATCCGCCGTCAAGATCCAGACAAATCTCACCCCTTGAAACCCATGCTAAATCACCAAACGTGGAGAACCACTTGGGGTGACCTTTGGCAGAGGTGTTGGTTATCCAGTAAATAGTTCCCGGGGCGGCGGTACCCATACAAATACCAATATGTATATATTTAAACTAAGATAAGTTTTCCCCTCACCCGGGCCTCGGGAAGTTGGTTTAACACCCATGATTTAACAACTGAATAATGCAAAAAGGAACGGGTACATAAAGTAATGATAAAAAAAGATAAGCACCATAATAATATAACAGAGACAGGGATGATATAAAACACAAAAATAGGCACCGATTAACCTTGCATTAAAGAGCAGGAATAAAAGAAGTATTTGGGGTCTATAAAAATTGGTCAAAAAACTTGACTAGTTCTATATTATGTTGGTTTATGGAAAGGGTGGGTAATATGCGCTTTTATAATTACGTTGACGTTTTACGGTAACGGTAAAAGGAAATAAACATACGTCCTTATCGCTATTATACTGCAGCTTCTTACACATAAATAATCGTAAGACACACAAAATATGTGTGACTGTTTCTTCACGACGCGTGATGTCAGGGTGCGGTGTGTGAGAGAGATGCAAGAAAACTATGACTTTTTTGCTTTGGAGGAATCAGACCTACGTACATTGTGTATCTCATCTTTTGAAAGAGCTGCAGCATTATAGCGATAAGGAACATATGTTTATTGTCTTTTTTGACGTCACGGTACCGTAAGCGTGAATCGTCACGGTAATTATAAAAGCGTCCATTGGTTATATTAACAACACCATGTAACATCCTCTTTTGGATTAAATTGTCGATTATTTATTATTAATATTACAGTTGGTTACGCCATGACATCCGCGCTTCAAAACTGATCATGCTGCACATAAATAAATATAATATTCAATATTTTTAATGATCGTGTTTTAGGTGAAGGTCAGTGGTCAATATTTAAAGTTGAAGAGCTTGTATAACCTTCAAAAATAAATATTAATATTATTTTTGCGTGATTTCTCTCTCATCTGCTTACTCTATTCTTATGTTTACTAATTGTATTTTTAGGCATTGTGCGTAGAGCTTTTAAACCGATCAGTTCACAATAATAATCTAGAAATTCGTTCTCAATTCAATTCAATTCAATTCAATTTATTTATTCTTTTAAAAACATTACAAAATTAAACATTTTAATGAGTTTTTAAAATACAATTGTAAGAGTATTACATTAAACATAAATATAAATATAAAACAAATGGCAGGCAAAAACTATACAAGCATTAACAGAGCTTGCCTTTTAAAAGCAGCTTCACTAACGCTAAATATGTCGATATTCGAATTAATTCTGTTCAACAGCAAGATTGCTCTCCCGATCGGCATGACCATTGGCAAGTTAGTCCTGCAAGCCGGAAGATAGAACAGTCTATGCTGTCGGTGACGAAGATAACCATCGGGAACATAGAAGTGAATGCTCTCCAAGATAGCTGTATTTTCAAACCATCCACGAATCAATCTGAAGAAATGCGTAGCAATGTGTACATCCCTTCTGACCCGTAGATGGTTCATTCCGAGCATACCCAAAAGAAAGTCGGTAGGATAGAGCCACGGGTAATAGCCATACTCCCTCATGTACAAAAATCTCAGAAATTTTTTCTGAACTCTCTCCAACATGAGGGAATATTTTACTTGGTGTGGACTCCAAATCACCGACCCACTTTCAAGTCTACTCCTTACTAAGGAATTGAATAGGATTATGAGAACCCGGGTATCTCTAAAATTTCTTGCAGTACGCAGAACAAAACCCAGCATTCTCAATGAAGTGCTACAAGCCATCTGAATATGAGTATGAAATGTCAGCCTACTATCAAACATGATTCCAAGGTCCTTCATGATGGAGACACGTTTTAGACTTCGGGCGTTCATAGTATACCGGTAATACCAGGTATGACACGCCCTAGTGAATGACAAAATTAAACATTTAGATATATTGAACTCAATCCGATTTCTTATACTCCAGTCAATAATTCTATCAATATCTGACTGGAGTCGATTGCAGTCTTCTGGGGTTAGTATTTCTAAGAATAGTTTCAGGTCATCAGCAAAAAGAAGAAACCTGGAGTGCAGAATTACTTCTGAGATATCATTAATAAATATGGAAAAAAGGAGTGGGCCTAAATTAGAACCCTGGGGTACTCCTGATCGTACAAAAAATAGAATAGACTGGAATAGTCCATGAGATACAAACTGTTTCCTGTTTGCAAGATAGCTAGCAAAAAATATGAGAAGTCGCATGGAGAATCCTATTTCAGCCAGTTTATTGAGTAAGACGTCGTGATTAACTCTATCGAAGGCTTTTGAAAAGTCGTTATAAGAACAATCTACCTGATAGCCTTTATCTAAAGATTTTGATACATAATCAGTAAACACTAATAAGTTGGTTTCAGTAGATCGACCTTTTCTAAATCCGTGCTGTTCCGAAACTAAGTACGGCTCCACTTGTGGCAGTGTGTATTTATGAATAATCGATTCAAACAATTTAGCCGGTGCAGATAGTATTGCTACCGGCCTAAAATTTTCTACAGAAGTCTTTGTACCGCTTTTATAAATCGGACAAATCTTCGAAATTTTCCAGGAATCAGGAAATACACCGGTTTCTAAGGAAAGGTTAAACATGAAACTTAGTGGCTTTTTTAAAAATTCAGCACAACCTTTAAAGAAGAATACAGGAAGAAAATCTGGACCAAGGGAATGTGTATTTTTCATTTTTCTAATTGAAATTTCTATATCTGATTCATCAATTTGATCAATATCGATATTCTGGGCACCTTTTATATTCAACTTGGCAGCAATATTAGTATTTAGTAATGGAGACTCATTACTGTAAACGGATTGGAAGTGTGTTGCAAAAGCGTTAGCTACATCTATTCCCCGAACTTCCCGATCACGATGCGTCATGGTGTCTTGAATGCCACCATCTTTCCTTAGCGATTTGACGTAGTCCCAAAACATGTTGGGATCATGCTTGATGTCGTGTTCAATGGAATTTACATATAATTGGAAAGCAGTGCGAATATTGCGCCTAACCACGGCTCTATGCACACTGAACAAATCATAGTCACTTCGACAGCCAGTAGCCTTCCATTTTTTATGGAGGGCATGTTTCAACCTAATGCTCGCGATGGTATCTCGACAGAACCACTTCGGATATCGACGACCTTTGTTATAATGCATAGCATCCACCTTTAAAGTGTGTTATACACTGCATCCATCTTTTAAAAAAGTGTGTAAATGTATGCTATGTAAGCTTCCATTTTTTTTAAACGTTTGTATTACATAGCAACCATTTTTTGTGCGTAATATAGAGGATCTACTTTTTGAAAAATTGTGTAAAACAAAGCATCCACTTTGTTTTGTATTGTTTGTGTAGATCCGTAAAAAAGTACAGTGTTTCGTATTGTTTAAGTAGATCCGAAAAAAGTAGTTTTTTTACACTTCCCATAGTGCTGTAAATATCCGTTTTCAGTTTTCCAAAATTTTTCAAATTATTCTATTGTTTTTAAATCCACAATAATTTTAACTTTGCACCATTTTTCAAATGTAAAGCAAAAAGATATAGTGGTGTTTGATCAAAAATTTCAACAATAAAACCAACATTTCTAGACCTAAAATTTTATCTAAGTAGTTGTCCCTATCTGACAGTGTGTGGCCAATATACTTACATGTGTAACATTTACAATGCATAACGGTATAATAGAATTAATAAATATATTATGAGTTCTTACTCTATCTATTTTTATTATTCACAAATAGATACATAAAACACCTCACCTAGCAGGTCACTTATGATAAACACACTTTTATTAGAAAGTTTATGCTTGGAGAAGATTCGGTTTTGCACCCGGAGGAGATTATATTTAAATCACTGGACATTGTATGATTTTACATTTGCTACCCCCATCACTGTTAGAGTTACAATTATGAGAAGATAGTGGCAAAAGTAGAGTCGATATTTATTTTGAAACAATGGAGAATTTAGCATTTTTAAGAAACTATCTTTTTTAAAGGCTTATAAATAAGAATTTTAACATTTTACACAATTAGTTATTTACAATGTCGCGAGCTGTGAAAGTGAATGTGAAAGGTTTTTGATTTTGTGGATACGAGTCTCCGAAAGGGTGAGTTTTAAGTTTTAGTTTAGCTCTAATTAACTAATTAACTAACTTTAATCCATATGTTTACACTCTGTAAAATATAACAATATTCTAATGGTCATCATGAAACAGCTGTCTAGTATGGTCGGATGGTGTATAACGTATCAATAATGTGTAATGTCTTGTAATTAAATATCATGAATTTTATAAATAAACAATAAAAACTAATATAGATCCAAAAATGCTGCAAAGAATAGGTACCTACCTACCTTCTTCAGCAAACTTGCGAAATAAGCGATCATTTTAAAGATTTAAAAAAAATTAAGAGTATCGTTTTTAATTTTGGGCTCATTGATGAGCACATATTTTATTTCATTATAGAGAACATTGCACTCTTCAACAGATCGCTGTAAAAAATACACGCGGATGACTAAACAACTTCAAACTCTTATTACCACATCAAGCAATTTTTCATCAGGTATTTGAATTCGGGAAATTCAGTAACCCTGGCTATGGATCGGCTCACTTCAGAGGTTGGGGTCAAAGGTGTTTAATTACAAGACAAGTGATAAACTCCTCCGTTGCTGCAAAATAAAATAGGATGTACGAGTACATTATAAAAAAACTCATTCAATAAAACCGATAAAAAACTTACATCTTTTTCGTAAGATCCGCAACATATTATTTCAAAGCACGAACAAGGTGTTTTGGCTCGAATACTCGAACCTGCTAGGTCTTGAACCAGCTGTAAAAAAATCACAACCCGTCAAGTTAATTTGTTCGCTTTTCGGAATAACTCATATAGGTCTCATGGAAATCGTTGTGTCTCCCTTACTTAATGTGACCAGACGTCCCGTTTTCACCAGGACAGTCCTGTTTTCAGGAGGCGTGTCCCGGTGTCCCCAAAAACAGCTTCGGGACGCTAAAATGTCCCGTTTTCGAAAAGAAACCATTGTGCGCCTACACAAACATACTGGTAATCTTGAAATAGATAAAAAGGATATAAAATAGCTAACGATATGACACGAAAAAACATCACTATCTTGTCAATTGTAGATATAGTACAAATGAACATTTTGCTTTATTTCGTTTAAATTTTGTGTTAATAAAAAAAAAATCTTTAAATTTTGAACAAGGGCCTAGAATTCCAATTGTCCATGCGATTGGTAGCCGCAAGATGAATTGTAATTAAGCCTCTTTCGTACAGTGCTCTTGAGGCGATTATTATTATTATGAAGTACCTACCTATTTTTTCGGTGTCCCGGTTTGGGGGAAATAAGAAATGGTCACGTTACCCTTACTATCTATCATAGTGAGAAACATGATATAAACTTTTTCGTTATCAGTAGGTAATTTTAGTTATGTTAACGTACGGTGAGCCATTTTTTAAACTTTTTAATGTTTCCATTAAAATTTTTATATTTATAAAATTATACGTTTATTTCGATTTATAAAATTTTAAAGCGTATTTTATCGCCTTTCAAAAACAGTATCAATTTGAGGAATACATTCAGACATATTCATTTATTGTAAAGCGGAAATATTTTGACCCCTGGCAAAATATGGTCGAGGCCTAAATGGGGTTAAATGTAGAATGATAATAAAAAATCTTTGGATTATTGTGAAAATTAAAATGTTTGTAACTTTTTGTGCGTAATACTGGGCGTTAGTTTATTGTGTCATAACACGGACTTTTCCTTCCCCCAATTCAAGGCGACGATATTTAGATAGCATTTAGTTCGGGTTTGAATCTTGCAATTATACATAAATATAGCAGCCAATAAAATATGCGTTAAGAAAATGAAGATAATGTGGGTGGTTCTTAGTCGAAATATGATACAGTTAAAAAATAGCGAATCGGATATCGACACCTTGGCGCAGTGGTTAGCGCATTTGTTCGGAAAGCGAAAGGTCCTGGGTTCGAGTTCCAGAGGTGCAAATATCTTTTTCTGATTTTTTGTTTCCAGATTTTCGTTTGAGTTTCGCTAATATTTTCTTTATTTAACTAAATAATAATTCTTTATTTATTTTTATTTTAACTTAATGAGAAAACCTTCAAATTGTAATATTTAGTCACTGAAGAAATTTGTAAAAGATACGGTGACATCTAGGAATTGAATCCAGGACCTTAGCTATGTCGGGCGATGATCCACCACTGAGTTAATGGGACCCTATCCCCATAAAATATTGCAATTCTTAAACACTCAAGTATATTTCAAACACAAAATCTAAAAGGCAATTTTATTTAGTTTCTAAAATGGTATTTGTTTTTACGATATCTTCAAAAATAAGAAATATTTAGGATATTTAAAACACCTTGGAAAATTCAGAAATTTGTTGAGAAATTATAAATAAAACAAGTATTCACAAGATATAAACTGCTCTCTTTGTCTGTATAAGTAATGAACATTTTTTTGTCAGTTTTTAATTAGTAAGGTTTTCACATACACGGTCGTTTATCAATTGAATAAATTTTTCACGAAGCATTTTAGTAAGGCTGTCGGTTTTTTATAATTCAACGAAACATAATATACCAATAGAAATTGAAATAAACTCCCCACATGTTTAAAATATTATTTTTAAGTTTTTTTTATATTATTTATTTTATAATAGCATTTTATTTTTAAACAAGCTTTTACATTAACTCTTCATAGGAGGCTCCGAGGTCCTCAGGGCCTATTACCTATTTCTGTAGAAAGGAAGGAGTGAACTTGGATCTTGAAGAGACCCATTTGTATGAAAGAGGAAACACACAGGCCGGCAAATCCCGTCTCATCGACCCGTTCTCATGTGATAAATGTCAAATATGTACAAATATTCGGCGTGTTTCCCGACTGGTGCCGAAGGAATCAATGACGATAATTCTTCGAAATATCTTCCTTTGAAATACTGGTAGAACAAGGACTACATTCTCACCCGACGCGCTGCTCTAAAGATTGCTACTCGTTTGTATGTAAAGATGGGAGAATCTATCAAACGGACCGCCCGTTTCTGCACAGAGTCGTGCTGTATAATTATTTTTACGCGCCAAATAATATTATTGAACATATAAAAGAAAAACTCAAAATTAAAGAGTTGTGTAAGTTAAACTTTACAACAATAAATAATAATATAAAAACTTCACTAATTATATTATTGCGTGTCATTCCACGTCAAGTTCTTATAATTAAAATAACAATGTTTCGTCGTGTTCTGTTCCTCTACTATCGATTATCGTTAAATTGCACTACTTATTGTTGCATCAATTCCACAACACGTTATTCTAACTTCCAACTAATCTTAAACCTTTCTCTAAATCCACGAGTTTCCAAAACATTTAGTTTTACCTTGTGATATACCCCCCCCCCCTACGAAGTACTCCCTATTTTTTTATTTTTTTTTAATGCTGCTACTACAGCTACATCTACAACCCCCACTCGGCCTTTAAAAGCTCGTAGCTCGCCCGTTCTCGCGTCTCTCCCCTGCATTTCTTTTGCAGCGCCTTCTCAACCCCCACGTAATACTTTTATGCAACCGTGACGAGATGCTCTTAATTAATCAATTTGTAATTAACCCCACAACGTTGTGTACTTTTTTGCTTTAGTGGTTTGGTATAGTTAATCCAATTTAATTAATAATTTATTTGTGGTAAACCCTTGTTCTTTTAAGTATGGCGTGTTACAATTTGCAAGGCTTCGAATAACAATGACTGAGTCTGACTAACTTGAAAATTAACTAATTATCTATCTATATTCGTTCAGCTTCCTCCCCTAGCACCTGTCATACACCTACGCTCATTGACGACTATTTTTCTTGAAGTAATCCGCATTTCCCTCCTAGCATCTAGTACATAAATTTACATTTATACGGCGAATTGAGAAGATCCTACCTTTCGATGCAATGTCGCGTGCTCTCTGCGGCTCTATAAAATGCTATAATAAAAATAATTTGACAATTATGTATATTCTAACAAAATTTACAATTAAAGCAGTAAGGAGTGCAATAGTTATACTCTCACAGTACTAGGTGCAGTTTTTTAGTTAGCTAGCTTGTTTTATTTTGTTAATTTGATTCTACGGGTAGGTATTTTGGATTAACATGAGACAGAACATGTGCTGTTTAAGTAATTGGACTCCTCCATAGCCCAACTGATCTGGTGATGGTCATAGACCGCCAAATCAGATTCCAATTCCAACGCCTCCAGAGAATGTTAAGGTCGCAAGCGACGAATGAAAATCGACATGTTTTGCCTTCTGTCGAGAAAGCGTTTGATGTGTGTTTCTGGATCATAGAGTGGTAATGGGAATAATATCGACCAATACGCAGCCAAATTATAAATGTGTTGATGATGATGATGAAAGGTCTCCTGTCAGGGAAGGGTTTGATGTGTATTTCTGGATCATAGGGTGGTAATGTGAATAATATCGACCAATACGCCGCCAAATTATAAATGTGTTGATGATGATGATGAAAGGTCATCTCATACCATTTGATATGAGGGTCTGCTCCGATTAATGGCGTGATAGCCGATGTCAGGAACTGTTCAGGAAATGCGTGGGTGGCACGAGGTTTTAGATCGTGACATCCTACTCTGGATCGATGATGATGATGATGATGTTGAAGTTCTTCAGCATGCCGATGACTTGAGTTCCATTAACTCCTAAAGCATCGAGCATAAACATTAAACGGAAGTTGATTAGACAATCGGCAATGTCAGGAGATCGGTGGGGCCGCTCTCTCCTCTGATCTGGCGATGTATGAATTTAATTAAGGAAGATTTTGATGTCACCGACCCTCACCTTAGCAGTCACTCATGTCCTCAGCAGTCCCGTCCTCCGTCCAGCACGCCGCCTCGAACCAGTAGAAATAATGATTACGTTTTTCCTAGGCACGTTACAGAAACATGCGCCAGCCTGCAATCACGATGGTCATCAGTCTTTGATTTGAATGAAAAATACGTCCTCTCGCATAACATACACAAGCGTAACTTGGGACCTTCCCCGATATGTTGTCTTGGGCATATGCTCTACGATAGGCGTACTCCAAGCTCAAACTCAAATATCAGCTCAAAGAAAGGAATGTCAAGCTCGGCTTCCAGGGTGCTGGGTCCAAGAATGAAAGGCACCAGGTCGTGAATCTGGCTTCCCTTTCTTCTATTTCCTCTGCTGCGCTTTCGTCCGGAGTACATTCCCAACCTGATGCTGGATGATCCCTACTTCTAGTTTTGAGGAAGTTAAGAAAACTCATCCGGATTCCAACAAAGAACAGCTGAACCAGTAGAAATAATGATTACGTTTTTCCTAGGCACGTTACAGAAACATTCGCCAGCCTGCAATCCCGATGGTCATCAGTGTTTGATTTGAATGAAAAATACGTCCTCTCGCATAACATACACAAGCGTAACTTGGGACCTTCCCCGATATGTTGTCACGGGCATATGCTCTACGATAGGCGTACCCCAAGCTCAAACTCAAATATCAGCTCAAAGAAGGAATGTCAATCTCGGTTTCCAGGGTGCTGGGTCCAAGAATGAAAGGCACCAGGTCATGAATCTGGCTTCCCTACCTTCTATTTCCCCGGCTGCGCTTTCGTCCAGAGTACACTCCCAACCTGATGCTGGATGATTCCTACTTCTAGTTTTGAGGAAGTTAAGAAAAAGTTTGCTACTTATGTAGGTGGATTTAGCGCATTACGCTTAAAATATGAATACCTACCGACGGCTTCATTCAACCGACAATATGAAAGTTTTTGCTAAATCGAATGCAATATACCTAAACGTAAACCAAAAGGTGAGTGAGTATACGATAAGGTATCGAACCAAGTTTATGTAAAGTCCTATGTAATAGATTTGTTGTTATACCTAAAATTTTGAATAAGGTATGGGAAATTTTAGGAGTGGGAATTCAACTATGTCAGATTTCGTTAGCAAACAAAGGTGCCCATGCTACGCACCTTCCATAAACTGTTATATTACCTAATGCCTTTGCCTAAAACCCTTTCCTAAATATAGTCCCCTAGCTACGTTTAAAAATATTATTGCGAGACTTATTATCGTAAATAATAATTGTCACCTCAAAGGCGCTTTACACATTAATTTATACCTATATTCTATACCTATGTATTTTGTTACCCGTTATACCTAGTTTTCTCGTTCACCAACAAAGCACTTTTAAAGGATTTTATTATTATTTTTTTTTATTTTTTATTGATAAACTTGAATTTTTGACTAACGAAATCTGACATAGTTGAATTCCCACTCCTAAAATTTCCCATACCTTATTCAATACGTGATGTTTACAATATATTATTCGATGCCTGTCTCGCTAGGGTATACCTGTGTTGAGACAGGCGTAGAGGTACATAATTACATATCATATATAAGAGTAATATAATTAACAATTAAACATAAAGATGATTGAAAGTGAGGGTAAATCACATAAAGAGAGTTTTCTTATAAATGAGGGAAGAGATACAGTACAGTAGTAAATCCTGTCAAATCTATTTATGGATTTAGATTATTTAGGATTTTATAATTTTAATTTGTTTTATATGGGTAAGGAAGTATGTAGATGGATATTTCTGTCTATTTGTAGTTTATTTTACAGATGTTTGCAATAGTGTGACGACCAGTACTTTTATCTATCCATTTCTTTATAACTTGTTTGAATTTGGTCATTGATTCGGTTTGTCTAATCGTAGCTGGTAGTGTATTGTGTAGTTTGCGAGCTATGTATTTAAAGTGTCTTTGTCCAAAGGTGGTTTTAGAAAAGGGAGTTTGGAGGAGTTCTTTGTTTTTGGCTCGGGTATTGTGTATCGTTTGTGTTGCTTTGTATAGGGTTATGTTGTTTTTATGTAAATTAACTAAGATGGATCTTGAGTAGTTTAATGTCCATAACGTTGAAGGTGTTGAAGATCATATCCGTACTGGTAGTAAGAGGAAGTTTAAGGATTATTTTTATTATTAGTTTTTGTGGTTTCAATATCCCGTCCTTAAATAAAGTCCCTCGTCTAAGATTTATGGTCCGAAAGTGCCTTTTGTGCTTCAAATAGTATTTAGTTCATTGTACCCCAAATTATTATTTTACAACGGTATTGTCTCAAGAATAATTTCACCCAACAAAGGTACTTCGCCAGCCGGTCAACCCCGGAACGTGCGAAAATCCTTGTTCCTCAACGCTCGACAAAAAAAGGTTCTAGATTCCTAAGACTTGTATATAAGCCCTAATTGACTCTTTCCTGCAAGGCCCGTACTAAATATGTTAATAATTTTATACAAACTTACCAAATTCTCCATGTTGCACAAAACAATGTCACAAATCATTCACTACAATAATATTTAATTCAAACAAGCACTTCTAAAACACAACCCGTCATGCAGTTATTTATTCCAAGATGCAGCCGTCAAACACAATTCTCGCGTCGATTTGTTTTAAATTTTATCCTGACCCTGATAAATGCCCCGTATTGATATTCAATTGATATGGACCGCCTTAATTTACAAATTATATTATTTATCTTCACAGATATGAACTCGCAAGCCGCAATCTCTGACTTCCTTATTCGCGTGGACTCTTTTTTGTTTAATAAAAACGAAATATCCTTTGTTTAATTAAAATGAAATATCCCCGATTTAGAAGCACCGAGCTGGTCTCCTCGCGACTCTCAGACCTCGACGATTTTAATCTCGGCAGTGCGCCCCCAGGATCTTTCCCCCGACTGTCTTATTCGCGTGAATTAATTTTTTGTTATCTAACGAAATATCCCCGATTTAGAAGCACCGAACTGGTCTCCTCGCGACTATCAGAACTTGACGATTTTAATTCTCAACTGCCCTCTCCAACGACCAAACCTTCACTCTCCTCCAACCCGACTGTCTTATTCGCGTGGTCTATTATTCTTTAATTAAATGAATTATTCGCGGTTTACGCGCACCAAATTATTATTCTACCGTTTATCAAAACTCGATGATTTTAATCTCGACCGTGCGCCCCCAGGATCTTTCCCCGACTGTCTTATTCCAACCTCCTGCCCTCTGACTCCCACCCATCTCCTTGTGTGGCTTCATCAATTCATTGGTCACCTCTTAAAAATCTCAAGTGATAAGCATATTTGCCAATATGCATATTTCAACGTTCAATAGTGTCCTGTCACATTACATCCCAAATTTCAAGAATTCAGTGCAATTTTCATGTTTGCTATTTTTTGTGTGTAACCTTAAATAACAAAATACCAACTAATTTTGTCTGCGCCGGAGTCATAAATTATCCCAATAACGCTTAAAAGAAGAGTTCAGTGGCGTACTTTAATCTACTACTCTTCCTCATTACTTGCGTTGACTCTATTGGTTATATAATAACATTATATATTCATTGTCTGTACACGTTTTCGTTCTTTCTGCGTGCGTCACTATTTAACGAATTCTGCAATCTTATTTTGACAAATATGTTAAATATTTTAACCCCTTATCGGCGGGTCGCTCTAGTATATTTAGATGCACCAACGATTAATCTTTATTGCCTAAGTTTCAATTCCCTACTGCCATAGAAAATTCACCAGATAATTGTTTCGTAAATCAATTTGCTCGCGTTAAAGTCAGTCACCACTCGGGTAAATATTCATCGGCCACCCCTGACTTGATAATGACATATCATTTAGGATTCCTTCTTCAACCAAAGTGTTTTGGCACACGTGTTTATCCTAGTAATGGCCCGGATCCATAAATCACCCTTAAGAGTTGGGAACAGAGAATCGTATCCTGAAACCATACCCTTTTACAAAATTAAATATATTTCTAAATAGATCTCTCAATTTTAAAAGAATTATTTCGTAGGCCTAAAGGCGAGATCATCACAACCTCCAAGCTTCAAGAATCCACCTACCAAATGAAAATCATTAATTTGTCACTTAAAGCTTGTCTCGGTTAACTTTGCAGTCGACTGGAAACTGCTGAAGTAGTTACTAAAAGTGGCCAAAAATTCTGATAGTTAGAAGTAAGAAATACGAGAAAGGAACTAGGAATAGTAGAAATGGAAAAATCTAGGACTGGGGAAGTAGGGAACTGGTGTAGATAGGAAATCAGAACTAGTGAAATAGGGAACCATCTCAATGGCAATTTATGAAACTTTATTCAGGCCGATAGGAACCATAGTATTGATTATTCCGATTTGGCAGCTCGCTGTATTAACCACGAGCATGTGAACTCTGGAGTGGTAAAAATGTAGTATCCAATTATCCAATAAGGCAACCATCTTCAACCAGAACCGGGACGTAACAAACAAATTTACAGACAGGTAAATGCCAAATTGTCGTGTTGTAACAGGTATCAGATGTTTGACTAGTTCTTTGAAATGGATGGTGAATAGTTTACCCAGCAGCGGCACAGAAAGATTTCTGATAATTTGATTGCAAAGTATATTAGCATACAAATGATGCGATATTTGCAATGAAAAATTGTACCGTCGCGCATCGGCCTTCAACTGGGTTGTTTACAACATTTTAGCTAAATGATGTTTTATGCACTGGTTTGGTTTACATTAGAATTTTGAGGTCCTGCGCAATTTTATATTTATTTAGATGTAGAATTTACCAAAATATCCCGAATATGTGTATTTTTATATACATACGTATTTTTTAACAATAAATAATACAACATCTTCATAGCGAGAGAGTTCATTGACTATTTATTTATTATTTTTTTGTTACATTTTATTGCTTTCATCCAATCTTCAACGCTTGCTTGGCCCGTGTTGTAGCTAGTAGTCCATTCCAGGATGTGGGGAGGATAGTGCAAACCCACACGTCCCATATGGTTATACATATTTACACAACATTTAAATAAAGAATCAAGTATGTAGGGCCAGGTCTAGGGTGAGCTCGGGCCCACCACTCACTCAGGAGTGGCGTTTGGTGCTGGAAGGCTGCGGTCACCACCATGTGGTCGAAGTCCATTAGACGCATCCTTGCTCCAGTGACCCGGTGTCTCATCAGACCGGCGAATCCATGCAATCCTAGCGCCGTAAGCAATTTTATTTTTGTCTTCTTGTGTTATTCCTTAATTTTGTTTTAGAATCCCACCTATAATTTCTTACCCGGTTAATCGGCTTTGAAGTCTTTTCGACACGAAGAATGTTTTATTTTATTTTTATTTGGATAATATTTCTTTTAAAATTGCTTTGTTTATTTCTTCAGCTAATTTTTCTGTATCTTCTTTCTTTTGGTACGAAATTAATATTTTATGTTCGCCGTTAACTTCGACTCTTAATTTTATTCAAGTTTTTGTTTTATTTTCACATTAACTTCACACAGGAGGCCCTGAGGAAAATAATTTCCCTCGGGGGCCTACATCGTCTTTGGGGAAGCTGTTTTCTATTTGGAGACCAATGGAAAAGGTGTTGGTTATCCAATAAATGGTTCCCGGGGAAGTGGTACCCATAACTGCCTCCAGAATTGGAATCAATGTGTAACGATGATTGTGAGTATTCATACTTTCTTGTAATTCAACGATTTTTTTGCAGACAAATTTCTCAATTTCAATTTTTTTTCTAGAGATATCATGCTTTGTTTTAATGATAATTTTATTTTGGAATCCCTAACTAAAGCGATTTTATTTATGCAATCTTATTTTTTTTAATTGTCTTGTGTTTCCATATTTGATGGTAAGGATCGTCCAGGTGGGCGAGTTATTATTATAAACGATACTTTTCTCTAAAAAGAGTAAGCAGTGTATGCTTAGAAAACTAAACATTATTTTTTATTGAAAAAATTTTAACATTGGATGAATCATAGTATTACTATCATATATAATAAAACATACGAAAAAAGTTACCTATTGCTGCAAACGGGATTTCGGAACCCGGGACCTCTAGCTACTTAGCTACCGCAGACAACTTTGCTGACCCACTGTTTTTTCACAAACACGTTTAGTATTTTTTCAACTTTTTTAAAAACTGTTAGAAATAATGATAATTAGTTAGTTTGTAAAATTCTCAAGAGTAGAAAAAAAACCTTGCGGAAATACCAAAAAAGGTTTTAAAAACAGATATCGAAAACGTCTTAAACATACCATATCGATGATGAACTCTCAACCCTTTTAATAAAAGATTTTCAAAATTGAAGTGGCATGTTTGGCCTGTGAAATGTTTTCAAATTTGGAGTTTAAAATGGCTCTCATTTTCCTTTCGATCACAACCACATCCTTTTTAATGAAAGGTTTGAAAACTGGAATCTTAAATAGGCCACTTGCATCACATTTAAAAAAAAATCTGGTTTAGACAAATTTAATATTCTAAGACATTCTGTTTTTTTTTTTTAATCGTATTTTTGAAACCCTGGCGATTTTTTGAAAATTTCAATTGGAAAAATCAAAACATTTTTTATAAACCGGAAAGACGGGACATAATTTTATGGGTGCTAAAAAACGATAATTACGTAGGCGAAAAACATTTAAAAAAAATAACGCTTTCCATACGAATAGCAATAAATTGTACGGGGTTCTCTTCGTAACATCTGTAAAAACGCCGCCATCTTTATCACAAATTAAACCAATGGATAAGTTCGCATAGAAGAAACAATAAATCTAGTGAACGTTAAACGCAAATTCAAAAATTCGGCGGAAATCAAAGTGTTGACATATAAAAAAAAAATCAGTGTGGAATTTTATAAAATTAAGGGAACATAATCGGAGACGGGACATTTTCATGTAGTGACTTTACGAGCTCAAATAATGGATTTATTTATTTAAAAATAAATAAAAAACTATACATTTCTAAAAAATTTTACTAACATTTTCGTAATCTTAGTAAAAAAATCTATCCACACGATTTTTTCCAAGTCGTTATGAAATCCATGCAAGTGGCCTATTGCTTGAACTTTTCCTATCTACATGGACTCACCCCTTTAAGATTTTTTTTTCAAAATTGTAATATAAAATAGCGTTAACCGTTATTCTCTATTCAATGCTTTAACCCATTAGGAAAGCGTAAGATTTTGCATCGAAAATGGCAAACATCATATTTCCGTGATATATTTTTGAAAATTTTGTCAGTATTTTCTTCAATACTTTCCTTACCATTACGCTTTTTAAAAATTAACTTTATACAGGGGGCCGTGAATAAATTATTTTCCCTCAGGTCCCATATGAGCTGTGTGGAGTGTCTTTTAAAGAAAAGGATGGAGAAAAAGTTCTGGGAAGTAAAAGGGCATGAAAAGTATATCAAGGGGTCAGTGTGTCCAGGAGTGATGGACGTCACTGCGGTGCAAGGCGACGAGTCGAGAGTAGCCTCTCCTAATCTGGTCCGCTACGCAGTTGGTGGGCAGACACATCCACCGCCAAGATCTGAATAAAGCCTCACCCCGTGAATCTGTACACCTATGATAAGTCCATCGAAACCAGAGTTAAATTAGCTTCTCAGAAACTGGGCGAACTGTACAGGGCCCGCAGATACTTTAATAGTACACAACTGCTAACCCTGTACAAATCGCAAGTGCGCCCCACGGTTGAATTTGGCAGCCACCTCTGGTCTGGAGCTCCAAAATACCTTAAAAAACCCTTGACTCTGTCCGTTTGATAGATTCTCCCATCTAAACAGACGGATTGCAATCTTTAGAGCACAGGCGTCAGGTGGGAATGCTGTCCTTGTTCTACCGGTATTACAATGGAAGATGCTCCGAGGAACTAGCGTCGTTGATCCCCTCGGCACCGGTGCATAGTCGGGAAACACGCCAAACACGCGCCCAACATTTGTACACGGTTGACATTAGTCACATGAGAACGGGTCGTTTTTACGACTCGTTCTTGAGTTCAACAGCTCGGATGTGGAACGATTTACCAGCCTCTGTGTTTCCTCCCTCCTACAACATGGGTCTCTTCAAGACCCATGTTCACTCCTTCCTTTCCTCAAAAAGACCCTCCATACAGCATCCTCAAAGATGACATAGGCCCTGAGGGAGATTATTTTCCTCAGAGCCTCCTGTGTGGAGTTATGTAAAAAAAAAAAAAAAGTCACCAAACGTGGCGAACCACTTGGGGTGACCTACGGCAGAGGTGTTGGTTATCCAATAAATGGTTTCCATACACGCCTCCCAAATTAGAATGCTTGTAACTAAATATGCGATTCATTCAGTAAAGGTAAAACTAAAACGACATTTGGACAAAGAAATATGCAGTACTTCTCCATAAAATTATTTAATTTACTCCTTCTTACAATAAAAACAATAAAAAAAATATTTGACTTCAAAAGAAACATAAAAATATGGATTATGGACATGGGAAGGAAGAAGATAGACACAATTTTGCAACCAAACAAATATTAATACATTGTACTTTCTTTTAGATTCAACTTTATAATTTTCGTATGTAATATTTTAACATAGGTATTTACTTAAATATATTCTAATATATTCAAACAAAAAAAACTTGTACAATGTGTCCTAAGAACGGGGTACCCCAGTAAGGACACATTTTTCTCTGAAAAAATGTAAAACAAAGAAAAAATAAATAAATAAACACTGAGTTAACATTATATTAAAATAAACTGTCCTATATATTAACATAAGGCAATTTTATGCCTAAAACATACTAGTATACCTCTTCAAACACAGAACTTACCTTTGAAAATGTCCAAACTGCTCGAGATACTGGAACCAAAAGGCATAATCTCTTATCCCTTAGTAGGTATGTATTATTTTTTTTATGACTAATATGTCCGGGTTAAATCTTCCTCACAGGAAAAACTAAACCCTACCACACGCACTTTTCCACAAATGATCATCAAGTCAATCCACGTAATGTAAGTGCGCTATATATGTATAATAAATACAAAACAATACAATAACAACACGACAATCCACCAGAGACCAAATGGGAAAATAATTCACTGACTCCAAATATTTTCATATCAGAGGGTTCGGCTCGGTAGAACTCCTAACTGGACCGATAAATCCTACTGATCCCTCAATATAAATATTTAAAAAAATCTTTCGTAATCCTACATGTATTTAAAATGATTGATTTTTGCATTTTTATAAATAAATTCTTTGACAAATCTAATAAGCCTAAATTTTGAATGAGAGAGCTAGGTATAATGCCAGTAGCCGAAATAAAAAATGATAATATTTTTATAGTCTGAGAATGCCAAATTCTTTTAATCTCATTTCCTAAATCTGTCTATTTTCAAATTTTTTCAGAAACAGTTTTTTTTATTTATATTTGTATTTTTATTGAATGTGTTATTATTTATATTATAAAGTGCTAACGTTGCGTAAAGTGCCTGCTCTCAACGCAGGTTTTACTAGTGAGACAGGCGTAGGACATCACAAATTTTAAGTCTAGAATTAATAAAGATGAATACAACACGGGCATGTGCCTAGTGTGATGGCCAAAAAATTACCCATTTTCTGTAATATATAAACTTTACTGAATAAAGAACATTAAAAAAAAGAAGAATATAAAGCACAAATTATTTGATAATAAAGTTATCCTTCAATAATTCTAAGTGAGTATTTCAAATTGGCGGTGAACATGTTTCGTTACGCCAACTTAAAATACGAACACGTCTGACCCTCTTACATAATATGTAACACTTCGGCTTTGGCTTCGGCTTCGGATCCCAGCTGGAAAATATACTCATCGCCATCACGACATAAATTATACGTTATGATTTAAATGCGATTGTTGGTGTATTCACAAAATGAATCAAGGTGACTGCATTCGTTTAAAGATACTCATTTTGAATGCATTAACATAAGTTAACTAATACAAAACAAACGTTCATCGTATGACAGAAGCTTCGGGAAATATGGAATCCGGAAAAAATAAGACTTGATGTTCTAAATTACGTAATTTTAATAATAATAAACATTTTCCAAAACAAATACAAAAGCTTTATGGACTAATGAAAAACTTGCAGGTTTGAATTGAATCTGCTTTTAATAACAATAATCCAGACTAGCGATCCAGAGGTCGCGGATTCAAATTTAGCATGCGCAAGGAAATTTTATATATTCGATTTGTGGTATTTCACATTTAAAAATAATATAAGGTATATTTGCGGCATGTTCCAGAATGGAAGATATTCTCAGTATCGCCCTGGTGTAAGACTACCATGCAGAATTGAAAGGTTGCTTGCAATGGCTTTAGCAGTGTTCAGTGGCTAGCTGAATCGCCAGGTACTTCCTTACCTACCTCATCCCCGTCTCCTTCCCCTCCCAATTACCTTCAGCCTCACAACATAATTCAATTAGGGATGCCATCGTCTCACTGGCTCCAAGCGGTTGGATTAGGTAAAGTTAGGAGCAGATTGGGAACAATGTTTAAGGTTGTTGTTAATAAACAATGTTTAAACAACAATTAAGGCTTTTGTGCGTTATTCTCATAAAACAAGAATAATAGGTATCCAAAAGGTTTTCAAAAAGCCGTTAGAACTCTTGTGCGTTATTCACTTAAAAAAAAGAATTGTAGATATCAAAAAGGCTTTCAAAAAGCAATTAGAATTTTTTTGCGTTAATCATAAAACAAGAATAATAGGTATCCAAAAGGTTTTCAAAAAGCCGTTAGAACTCTTGTGCGTTATTCACTTAAAAAAAAGAATTGTAGATATCAAAAAGGCTTTCAAAAAGCAATTAGAATTTTTTTGCGTTAATCATAAAACAAGAATAATAGGTATCCAAAAGGTTTTCAAAAAGCCGTTAGAACTCTTGTGCGTTATTCACTTAAAAAAAAGAATTGTAGATATCAAAAAGGCTTTCAAAAAGCAATTAGAATTTTTTTGCGTTATCACATAAAAAAGAATTGTAGGTATCAAAAAGGTTTTCCACTAGGTAATACTGTTTCAATTTGTAAATTATAATTTTTTAACAACAGATTCCCTCATAATATAGATTATTTTTTCTCAATCGATAGGAAAAAAATCGCAAAGTATAATTTGATTATTTAAAATAATGAATGAACCTTTTCTCAGAATATTTCTTTTCTTTTTTTGCTTTTCTCGTCAGCAAAAATATAATAAGGTTTTCTTGTACAGCGACTTGTTTTAATAATACCGGGAAAATGTCATTAGCGCCATTCCTGAAACTAAAGGACGCTTTGGAAAAGCTATAAAATAACCCACTTGAAATTTTGTACGAAACCTGTCTAAAATTCAAAATTAATATAAGTACATTGGTATTATTTTTTAATAACCTTTTTTACGAAATAGCGAAGGGAACTTTTCTTTCTTAGAAAAACATATTTTTTTGGTTTGATACGAGTATTATATTCTATGAAATAACACGATTACTTTTTATTATACCATAATGTTAAATAATTGGTTTAACTTATACGATGTTATTGTTGTATTTCATAAGTATTTGTACCAATTTAGAAAATATCGTTCGTTTTTAATTAGTAAATATTGTAATTAACTCTTCTAAACGAATATGAATATTAAGGAATACTTTTAAATCCTGTGAGGTATAAATATAGTAAAATTTACTTTTAAAATCCTGTAGGTACGTACTATTGAGGATAGTCAGTAAAAAAACTCTAGTTTTAGCTCTGACCATATTAAGAATGGCAAGTGTCAAGTTTTCATTCCAAATGAGGGAATAAGTACTTACATATATAGTATAAATAAAACACGAGGCAAATAGACATTCGCAAGAAAATACAGCAAAATTCAGGATTGTATTGTGGGTATCTCTTCTAAAGATGATACGAACATAAAACAAACTAGTATAATTTATGGAATATTGTCTCTGATGAGCTTTGTTTAGGGTCATGGAGGTTGGGAGATGTGTTGTCCCTCGCTAAATAATACCAAATGAGGCCTGAAAGATGAGGGTGACCTCAGGTTCAGGAAGATGAGGGTGTACTGCTGAAGCTGCAGGTGATAAGGTGAAGGCTGCATGGATGGATGCTGTGTGCGGAGTGAGATGAGCAGTGTTGTGCGGGTCCAGCGGGCCCAGGTGTCCTCAGCCTCCCCCCTTCCCCTCCCCGCGGGTCCCCCACTCCTCCCCCCGGTATATAAGAGAAGGCCCCTCGCCCTCTCTGGGTACTCCGTTCTACTCGCCACTGTGTTTCACGCATCCGTTTATCCTACACCTATCACCTTACAAGGTAAGTCCCCAGTGCAGTGTTCTTCCTTCCTCCGAACTTCCAATCATTAATCATCATAGTGCTTCGTCCCTACCGCGAAACGCAAAAAACATTTATATGTATTTATTATTACATAATATTAAATAATAAATAAATATAAATGTTTTTTGCGTTTCGCTATTACATAATATTAAATCGATTGTGGAAAGAAATAACAATTTTCATTGTTTCGTATTTGGGTTTTGTTTCCAACATGCAACATTTCCAACATTCATTTAAGTTTAATTAAACATTAATAAAAATTTAAGTTAACGTTTTATCAGTTAAATAAAAAACGGGAAAAAAATTATGATCACTAATCGCTTATTTCATCTCAATCAGTGTCATCACTTTCGATAAAACCAAAAAAACATGTTAAATTCATCAACTACTAACTACATAAATTAACGATTTGTATTGTAATACCAGTATAATGAATAGTGTGTAAAGTAAACTATGAACTTTCTGTTACAAAAATGGTGGTAGCATTTGGAACGGCATTTTTTAAGAATTATATAGTGTGAAATCCTTGAAAAACGCATTAATTATATCCATTGTTAAAATTTTCCCGTGCGCTCAATTGACTGGATAGGGGTTTCCCAATTATTCGCTAGAAGAAAATTGAAAACGGAAAGAAATAATATCGGCTTGCATATTAATGTTTATTATTTATGTGAATATGTAAACCACGAAGCTACTTAAGTATGTAAGAATAACAATAAATTCCACTGAGTACTACATTTTCTACGGATAATTATTATCGGTTTTCAATAACTTTACTATGCAGGGTGTTAAGGGACGCCTTGACTTACTTACCAGTGATTCCTGACATTATTTGGACAAAAAGTGTTAAACAAAATTTTGGTCGCCGGGGGACTTTTTTTAGATATGTTTTTTTTTCTTCAAAACCAAACAAAAAAATTGTTCTATATGTCATCACTGGTCACTCAACCGTGTACTAGCCTAACCCGGCCCTACCCCTCACCCGTACCCTAACTGTCCAACACATACTGTTTTTTTTAAATGATTTAACTGGTTAACGATAAATAATATAAAATAAATATGATAAATCAAATATGTACACATATTATGTAATTAATTATTATATTGAATGTATTGTAATTTGTGTATCTTTCTCTGAATAAAAAAAAAATAAAAAAAACGTAAGTCTAGTACGTCCCTAAACACCCTGTACATTCATCAATAGGATATTAACTCTGTTCGTTAGATATTATGTCATATCATAATGTCAGGGTTCAGAATTCAGGAGGTCAATTAAATACAGGTTTCAGAATGATCACTTTTTTCACCGGCGAGATATTTCAAAATTCTCGGACGTATGTATTTTTCCACTTAAATTTGTTATTCGCTTCTTGCGCGATTTCCTCGTGGCCCTGCGAATTCTACCACAAAATACGTCAAGTTTGTTTCTTAATTATGAGAACTCGCAATTATTCAATTTTCTCGGAACGTTGAGTGTTATGTAATGTTTTTTTTTGTTAACACAATATCTTGTGATTAATTTATGCGAATAGCCAATAACGAATTTGTGTAAGCGAAATTAATTTAACACCTGACACTTCCAATCATCTCCTGAGGCTGTGTGGGAAAAAGTGGTTCGATTCCGAGCGATAGTTTGCCGTTTGGCATTTAAATAACAAATGCACACTTCGGGAACTGCATTAACCTATAACAATATAATGTTAAATGAATCCAACCCATATAAATGTTTTGAAATATCTACGTAGTAAGAGTAGATAGATGTTAGATATTTTATTGTTAATATAATTTGCTGAGATCACTTACAAATTTTACGTAATCGTGTTAAACACGACTTGGAATTTAAATTTTTATTTCATTGAGCCATTAAAATGGCAAATCAATGTAAACATAATGAGAACAAATGGCAAATTATTCTCACGTTTTTTTGTAACTTCTTAAGTTTAGGAAATTACTAACAGAGGTCTTTTTATTCGTTCAACTATTTCCTGGGGAAAATTTCTAATATTTTCAAATATCTACTTATAATAAGGGAGTAACATTTTATATAAATATATTCTTTACAATAATATTTGGTATCTGAAAAGTTAATTTATGACTTGAAAGTAATTGTGTGCAATGTCGTACCGAAAATAAAGTTCATACACACAAGGAAGTGTCCCTTGCGAATATCGCGATCCCATTTTACCTTCGGATTTAGCCTTCGAAAGGAAAACCCACCTCTCTGACCTTTCGTCACATCCTTGTTGATTATTATTATCTTGGCTCAAGGCACTTGCGTCTCTTTTTCTTGATTATCGTTAGCCCGCTTTTTATGAGCCAATTTTATGACTTAAACTTTTGATGTCATATTTCGTTGAGTAGAAGGCGTTACCTGAAATAATTATAACCTTACAAATGACTCACGTGATTCTAATCAAATTTATCTGGTTGGAGGCTGGTCTTTACTGTAACTTACATCAAGAGCTTTAATGGCTGCGATGATCCGGGACTAGAGGTCAACAGCCAAGTTTTTACTCTTTGTTGTACACATTAGCATAATAATAGACAAGTTCCTATCCACCTGAGTTGAGCTATCTCATTCCTCTGCCTGTCAACTTCATCCCGCTGATTTCTCGGTGGGAGGATCGTCTTAAGAGCGAGGTCCGGGTGCCTGCCGTCTACAGTGATAAGTGCATACTTAACTAGCTAGTAACTGGTAATCTGGAATGACTGAATAGCCTGCTAATCCTCGCACCTTGCCGTATGGCTGTCGCGCCGGTATTTGTGGTGCAGTGTCAGTACTATTTGAGTAACGTTACATCACTACATAATGTATTAGATAATGTTTGCCTCTTTGTTGTTCAACTCCGTCGACATCTGTGTCAAGAGAGATTGTTTGTTAGTAGTTGGGTTTCGTAACCGAAACTTTGATTTCTTCGACTCACGTGCTATTAAAGATGATCGAATGCCATTATTAGCCGCGTAGGAATGTAGGCGCATACCGTACTAATCAATTGATAAAGTACAGCCTACACTTGACATCTGAACTTTAGTAAAGAGTGAAGAGGCAAGAAAGATAGTTTATACGCAGCGAGAAAGTGTGGTGCAGGTTAAAGGCAGGCCATGGTCAGCTAGTATTATTACACCGTGGGAATCGTGAAATATCCATTCCTCTTTTCATCTACGATGCTAATTACAGGTTACTGTAACACATCGACTATATACAAAAGTGAATTGAATCACTACAAAAACTCAATAACAACTGCTTATCAGTTTTTATTAACATACTTAACACTTTCCAATGACAAAAAAGTAGTACTTTCAATGATTTTTTTGTTTTGTTAATAATTTTAATAAAAAGAATAAACCTATTTGCGGAATCAATGAAAGTCCATGAACAGAACACTCAGTCATATTATTTGCTATTGTGGTTTATATTTTCTGTTTCAATTGTTAAGCTTTTGAAAGAAAGCAGTTTTTCAATGTTCATGTCTGTCGTATTTTGTATGGTTTGTAACAAATCCCGCAGCCTTGGCAGCCGTGACCAAAAATACTTCCAACCATTATATATTTTATATCAGTCACGGGAATCGTGGTCTCGTGGAGAGTAAAAGCATTTTTTATAACAAAATATTATGCTTGTTGCTTACGAGTTCGCTTAATCCCAATTTATACAGGCAAATAAACTTACCACACCTTCTACAGAAAACAATAGAATTAATTTAGAATTTAATTAAATTATTTCAGGTTTCATAAAAACACTTTGTGATTCGAAATAACATATCAAGTAAAATAATTATAAAATTGTGTAAAACCACAAATTATCGATTTACTTTAATCATGAGCCTATAAAGTTTGTAAAATAAAATAATTCTATAAAACATACCTAGTTAGTACCTAACGTACTTCATTCTTGGTTTTTTTTTATCGTATTCGATTTTAACCTTTCAAAAGTGTTCTGCAGAGCGATTCTATATCTTTTGAGCGATTCAATATCAAATTTTGAGATTGTTTGTGTGAATCAAAACACATAATATTATCTAGGCATTATTAAATAATTTAAAAATTTGCAAGGAATTCAAACAAGAAAGAAATGAGCAATATGAGATTTTTTCAAATAGTTTTGTGCAAGAGTTCCCAACATTTGAGGTTAGTAGATAGGTACTTTAACATTAATTTCAGTGATTTTTAAAACTTTCACCAATGTTTTTTTTGAGTTTTTCAAAATTTTAACGATTGAACCGTTTCTATGACAGATAAGCACCAATCAAACAAAACCAATTTGTCCTACGACCAGGATATATTTGTTTTCATCAATAGTTAAATTTAAAAAAAATTGTATAATTATTTTTAAAATTTCATAATCGAAATAATTTATATTTATTTCATTATGGTAATCATTAATTTGATCTCTTGTTTTAGAGAGTGGGAAAACATTATTTTGAAGAAATTTGTTAATTATGAAATTTTAGCATTTTATATTTATGATCTGTGCGAGTTCTTGTTGTCAATTTTATATTAAAATGAAATAAAAAAATATATTAAGGGTCGAAATTTGGATTCGTGAAATAATTTTTCATTTTATTTAGTCATTTAGATTCTGAGCAACAAACCGGCCAGCATAACTTTAGAGAAGAAGACTGATTAGAATCTTGCTTCCGAGAGTTAAAAAAAAACTCTCACGAATATAAACTGGAATTTTAACAAAACATATCTGCATGGCTAAAAATAGTATTGCTAAAAAAAACTTACTTACTTACTCACAAACTAAAAGCAATTATTAAAATTTAATTTAGGATTACGATAATGTTAAATTTACGGTTTTATTTTAGAGATAATCAGGGAATAGTTAAATTAATATTATCACAGTTACTACTGTTGTGAATTGGGGTAAATACGTCCTCGAGGCATTCCCGTCATCTTCCATAAACTAGGTGCAACTTTTTATAATTATTTTAAAGTTTGAATGAATGAGCTTGATTGAACGCCAACGCCCCATGGGACACAACACATTTACCCCTCTACTGACCAAACTCAAAAATTGAATTTAAAAAATTGAAATCGGAAATATACTTGTTCGCTTTTCGGAATAACTCTTATAGGTCTCATAGAAATCGTTGTGTCTCCCTTACTATCGTAGTGAGAAATATGATATAAATGGTGTTAGAAACAGAAAACACCACGCTTTATATTCAAATATAAAAGTTTACCACAAAATAACCACCTTTATGAAACCAAAATGTTCGACCGCAATTTGAAAAAAATTTACGAAACTTTGGAAATGTTTTATTAATTATTTATTTTTACATAAAAACAACAAAAAAGTGAGGTGACAGTAATGTAAATAATACATTTGTCTAATAATCTTTTTTTTCTAAATCTGTAATTTTAGTTAGAAAAAATATAAACATCTTTTTATGTTTGCATTCAAAAATTTTGTATTTCAAAAACAATGCGTTTATTACAAATTATAAGATTTTAAACCGTATTTTATCACCTTTCAAAAATAGCTTTTAGTTTTCAGGTGTTATTTTTTTCGTCATCTATCAGTAATTTTGGTTAGAAAAAATGTAAGGTTTAAAAATTTTTTACGTTTGAATGCAAAAATTTTATATTTCTAAAATTAGGTTTTTATTTCGATTTATAAAATTTGAAAGCGTATTTTATCATCTCTCAAAAATAGTTTTTAGCTTTTGGATACGTTCAGAAGTATTCCATTTATTTGGATTATATTTTAAAACGGAAATATTTTGACCCTCTGACAAAATATGGTTGAGGCGTGAGGGGAAATATTAAAAAAAGAGTTAATTTTCTTAAATGATATGTCATTGCGTAATACCTACGAATTATTACTCGTGCTATGGAAATGTTCATCTTATTCTGTCTTCACTTACACCTTGACATACCTAAGATCAATTATCATTTGAATGCGCTTTAGATCCTGACTTGGAAATATTGTCGCAATAGGCCACGCAGGTCGCCGATTTATCCCGCCATTGCGTGAGTACAAACAGACACGTCTTAGGAAATCAGTCGCAGATCAAATAGTGGACTAGACAACTCCGAGAAGAACGTGGGAAAATTCAACACAACGAAAAAACGTTTTTTCACTCCATCGAGTTTACGGTTGCGTCTCTCTACATTGCATCTTATAGAAACCAATCTGCAGTCAGATTCATATCCTATTTATACACAGCTCCTTATCATTGCTATCACGTTGAAGTCAAATAAAAACTTTCTCCGAGTTTGTAAACGTAATGGACTTGAATTCGTGCACGTTGTGGGTAATCGTAATTCTACAGACCAGGGATGCTCAGATCTGTAATATAAACAGATCTACGCACAGTAAAACTAAGTAATACGTAATTAATTCAATTTAAACACGTATTGGGATGGAATGGGGTATTTTGGGACGGGGCTATCTTGTGGCATCATGAGCGTGGACGCTCACTGACAGTGTTTATTTATGCTGGCCAAGCCGAGCGACGCTTGTGACGTCACAATCCGATTTGCCAACCACGGGCCGTTTTGATTTTGTCAGTTTAAGATCGTTTTTAAAATCAATAATATTGAATGAAAACATAAAGAAAACAAACATTTTTAGTATGATGATTAAAAACAGAAAAATGATCTTTAAATATTCCGTATATTTTCAACAGAATCTCTTGTTTGTGGAAATACCCCATTCCACTGTTATAAAATGAAGACAAATCGACTATGTGACGAAAAAAACTACCATCAATTAACTTAAGTTCACTCTATTGCAGGTAAAATTACACTCTGATTGATAGATAGAGGGTAGTTTTTTTATTAGTCTTACTGAGGAAAGTAATTTCCCTCAGGGCCTATGTCATCTTTGTGGACGCTGTGTGGAGGGATTTTTAGAGAAGATGAAGGAGTGAACATGGATCTTAAAGATACCCACGTTGTAGAAGGACGGAAACGCACGGGCCGGCAAATTATTCCACCACGGAGCTGTTTCTATGACTCAAGAACGAGTCGTAGAAACGACCCGTTCTCATGTGACAAATGTCAACCGTGTACATATGTAGCACGCGTGCTTGGCGTGTTTCCCGACTATGCACCGGTGCCGAGGGTATCAATGACGTTAGTTCTTCTAGCTATTTAAAGGTTACGGTAACCCGACATTTGGTAGTTGGCTCCCGGCAGTTGGCCCTCCGAAATTTTTGTTGCATTATTTATCAATTTCAAAACATAAATCGACTTCAAAAATGCCTTTAATAATAAGTTGGTATGGATATCAAACGAATTTATTTAAATAGTCGATTTTACACAGTATATAGACAAGTAGTTTTTCTATATGCATTTGAATGAAAATATGTTTCATACTTTTGTTATTCGGTAGTATATCTTCTCCGCACACCCCTTCGGTTACTCTTATTTATATTTTGTATAAGTAGGTATACCGAATTTCCCCTAAACCGACTGCATATTGCATATAAGTATGCCGGAGGCCAAATGTCGAGGATCAAATGCCTTGGAACAACAGGTTAAAGCACAATAAAACTTTGAAAACTACAAAAATATCGACATTGTAGCAGTTCTTCAAGAAGCTCTGCGGCGAATGGTTGCTGACTGCACAGTCAACCGCATAACATCATAATTATTGATAGAATTTATAAATGCCCATTGAAAGGGAAACCTATTTGTGTTTGTGATTATATTATTTAATTTGAATTTTATAGCGTTAATTTGAATTTATATTAGTTGATTTAATATTAATTTACTATAATTTTAATTATTTATTATGTATAAATAATATATTAGAGACACTACTGAAACCACTAAGCTTTGCCGATACCCAATACCTGTACCTTTTAATCAATAGAATCAAATAAAATATGATGTATGAATAAATAAACAATTTCCAAATTAATGTTTTTATATATTTTTTCTTTTGGGAACTATTTTCCACGATCGGCTCATAAATCTTTAATAAACAATTTGAGCACCCCTGCTCTACAGGAATCCGCATTCTTCAACTCACCACCAATAAAGATTGCTTCAAAGCATATAATTTGTTCCATAAAATTGTTGGAATCGACTGTTTCTAATTAAGTTACCTGTACAATTTATTACTTTCTCAAATTTAACGCGTGTGGGCTTTTAAACACCGAACCATCAGAGAATATAAAATATGTTAATTTAATGAGAACAAAAAAACGTAATCAAAACGAAATTGAAAGTCATGTGAATGAAGTCATGAACCGCGGATGTTTTTGTCAAGGGGGGTTATTAAATTGCGAATAGGAATATAAGTATTGAATTAATAATCCCACGCCAGATTTGGCCTCCATGGCAAATGGAGTGTTACCAATATTATTATTACCGTGACGATTTACGGTTACGGTACCGTGATGACAAAAAAGGCAATAAACACGCATTCCTTATCACAATAATGCTGTAGCTCTTCCAAAAGATGAGATACACAAAGCACGAAGGTCTGTTTCCTCCAAAGGAAAAAAGGGATAATTTTCTTGCATCTCTCTCACACACCGCACTCAGGGGCGTGCACTCCATATAGGCACATAAGCACTGCCTACTCTCCCGTTTTAGTAAAATATTTAAGCATGTAAATAGTGTTATAATTTATAAAATTATTGCTAAAAATAAATACACACTTTCAAAAATAAGAGCTAAAAAACTGAGCAACCGAAACTACGCGAGCGACACATCAAACGGCATACTACAAACGCGGCATAAACTGTAACTAGAAACTACACGCGCGCCCTCCAATTGCCTCACTAAAAGGCGGTCTAAGCAGGAATTATTTCTGACTAGAGCTAACTTCATACAAGACATAGTTCAATGTTTACGAAATGCACAATGCATAGAGTAGAACTGTCGTTTTGGATTTGCTTCTATGAGGTTTTTTGTTAGTATTAAGCAGTGCTTTCTAGAACAAAATTAGCAAATTAATGGCAATCAGTGACGACAAAAACATCGGTTGTTATGTACTTCTATCAAATAGTTGTCTTTCATAAATGCTAATTGTCGGTTCAGAAACGTTTGTCGTACTTTAATTCTGAAATTATCTGATAGAATATGGAAAATTTAATCTGTGAAACTTGTTGTATTTTCATACTGCCTACCCTGATCCAAAACTCTGTGCACGCCCCTGACCGCACTGTGACGTCTCCGTAGACCCCTACCAATACTACTTGCCGTGAAGATAATTTTGAAAATATGAAATATAGTTACAAGGATAATATTGAAGTGTTACTGAATTCCAAAATTCAAAAACGTCAAATGTCAATGCTCTCATAGTTTTGCTTTTGTTATTAAACATATAATGCTGCAGCCCTTTATTCAGAGTATGTAAACAACAACAGCCGAAAATGAGACAAATGGTGAACGATTGTCTGCAGTCTGCACCCCCGCAAAGGAAACATACAATCATTATCATACATCTCCCTCACATGTATAAAGAAAATGAAACGCAAGAAAAAAGTGGTACTTTGGAGAAAACAGTCTTTGTGTGTCTCATCTTTTGTCTCACCATTATTTAATATGTAAGAAAAAGCTGCAGCATTATAGCGATAAGGAACGTATGTTTATTCCCTATTTTGACGTCACTGTATCGTAAACATGGGTCGTCACGGTAATGATAAAAGCGTTCGATGAAATCATGAACAACGGATGTTTTTGTCAAGGGAGATATAAAATGACATGAGTTAGGTATTGAATAAGGCAAGGAGTGTGTGCTAAGACCAAGTTGTTTGGCGGTCCATCCTCCCTCCCTCTGCGGGGAAACGTAATGCTTAGTTAATTAGTTAGGGTTATTAAATTGCGATAGGAATATCTAAGTATTCAGTGAATAATCCCACGCCACCATGATGAATGGAGTGTTACCAATATGTCATATTTGTTTTCACCGTTATTGATCGTGACGATAATATGAAATAATCGTGATAACTCCAAAATGTCAAATGACTATTGCGCATCGCGTCGTGTAAGTAATGTAGTAATGCTTGCATTCATAAATTAAAAGTGGACAGGAAATCGGTAACGGTATTTTCTGTCTGTTAACTCAAGGATGTTGTAATATTACTTTATTAATCTGTGATTATTTAGTTATGCATGAAGCCTCTACTCATAAACATTTTAACAAACAGGCTAAGTGTCATATAGGACTCGTAGAAATCGTTGTGTCTCCCTTAATAACATGGCTAGAAATATTATCTAAATAGTGTGAGCAAGAGGAAACACTACGCTTTATAGTAAAATCTAAAAATTAACCAAAAAATAATAAAAATGTACACTTCTATGAAACCGAAATTTCCTTCCAAGTTGAAAAAAAAGAAACATTTAAAAAATTTTAATAATTATTTTACATGAAACGACAAAAAGTGGGTTGAATAAATTATGTACGTGTTTTTATTGTTTTCCGTTATTATTAATAAGTTAGTTTAAAAAAACGTAAGGTGAGAAATTTCAAAAACTTTTTTATGTTTACATTCAAAAAAATTATATGTTTATTTCGAATTATAAAATTTGAAAGCATATTATTTCATCACAGTTTTTAGTTTTCGAATGCCTTCAGAAATATTCCATTTATTTGGATTTTATTGCAAAGCGGAAATATTTTGACCTTCCGACAAAATAGGCCCAAGGCTTGGAGGGCTAAGATATTTTATTTTGGTAGGTAGGTCTAAAACTATAAATCTATCATGGTTGATGGTGCGTTATTTTTTTTTTTTAAATATTACCTATAAAATACAAGTTTTACTACCTGGTTTCACCCGTGATTTGGATATATAAATACACATTCGCTTAGTATATATCAATATACATATGCATAGCGAGCGTAGAGTCAGATAATTGTTCTGTTGTCTTGTTTTTTTAGACAAAAAATTCACAAGTCAAAGCTCCATTACTTGTAATGGAAATTAAATTAAGAGTAAAAGAAACACATTTCTCCGACGTCTGATTGTAAAAAAATATTTTTTATGAAATTATTTTGATTTCATTTTTCTTAATTATTTATTAACCAAGATAATAATTACACACCCATTTTTTGTATACACAACCTCACTAGGCTGAGCCAGTTCCGAGGTGGCAGAAATTAAAAATATCTAATTTTGATATCTTAATCTTAGAAGATAAACTGAAATAATTTAAAAAAATTTAAATTAAATTAGAAAAAAAATGGAAGAAATAAAATAAAATGACACTCAGTTTTTTCTCAAAATATCTACTCTCTGAAAGTTGACCATTTACATATTCATTTGAATGCATGTAGGTACATAAGTACGTACCTACAAAGTATAATCATTGATTGTAAAAAATCCTAGAAATGTTAAGTAATTTACAATTACCAACAACAAACAAATAAAGCACGCCTTTTAAGCAAGAAAACTTTTTGTGATAGATTTAACAAAAACCCACAAACCACGAGTTGCCCATTGCTGTACCACCTCTGCGATTATATAATAGCATAATGTATGTAAAACCAATTCTGTAGCATACCTATTTTATATGTATCCTATTATCAGTGACATCATCTTTATAGTATTTTATTTGTAAATACTGTGCCTAACATATCCGGATACATGAAACATACAGGTAAAAGGTACTCAACTTAAAATTAATACATCACGTTTCCACGTTTCTTTAAAGCAGCTGTACTGTACACATGCAGGATGTGACTAACAATGCGATAAATAGCACAGAGTCCCGTCATATTTACGCGAGGAAGTCATGGCTTACTATTTTTTTAGAAGTGTGTAGCCACCAGGCTGGAGTTTGGAGTTTCCCTGGGCCTCAAATCTAGAACCAATCCCTAATCTATAAGACTATATTATATAATTGAGATCCAAAACATGTTTACTCTGAACACGTGACACACGGCAAAAGAAGCGCTTTCTTTTGTATTCGTTTGTAAATAACGAATAATTTTTCCATCATTTCAAAAGAGCCTTCTTATTTTTGCCAACCTTATGAAACCCCATATTTTTTAAATTCTTCTTCGGCCGCAGCATCCTTTGCACAGTTTTTTCGTAGATTTTTTTCAATTAATTGGTTGCTCTTCGTGACTTTTTGCTGCTTTTCCACAGCGCCTCTGGTAATTTTAGGACCCTAGGCCCAGGGGCAACATCTTGAACATTGAAAGCACGTATGCTGTGTCATTTGCAAACTCACAATACCGAACAGTAATAAACACATGTTTTTTATGTTAGTCTTTAAATCAAAAGTGTAGGCCTTATTGGGCCTTAAGGCACCACCAGTGAGGTACGCATTATCAAATAATGTTTAAAATATAAGTTATTGTACCAAAAATAACAATATTTAAATGAAATGAAATAAACGAGCAATGTTTCCAAATAATATTATGAGCAACACACATCTGCCCTGATGATGGACACCGTAACGCTGTCCGAAACGTTGGATATTGGAGGTTGCTCAACCACTTTCCCACGGTGTTCTAAGGAAACAGATGGTTTCCTCCTTCACCGTACACCTCAGGACTCTAATTTTTTTTTTATAAAGAAGCTACTTTTTATTTAAAATGATTCTAGACCTCCAATGTCCGGGCATACATTGTTAGCAGGCAGTATGCGAGTGCGTACATTTTGTTAGTTATTTATTTCACAGTATCACGTCTCATCTCCGCCACTTGATGTAGCTGAAATAAAAGTTTATTATTATGTAGGAAGAAAAGTTAATAGAATAAGGAAAAAAAACAAATTTTCATATTAGATGAGATTGTTTGACTTAACCAAAGCAGCTGAGCTGCAGTCGTCCGGCGGTCCCGCCAAGAATAAGCGGAGCCTTCAGTCCAGTTGCAAGCGAGACTCGGTGTCCGCGCCCCTAAGCCGACTTCCCGGTAGGCCCTCGAAGAAAGTGTTGGAATTAAGGGGGAAATACCTGAATACACTAAGGATAAAAGTGAGCATCGGGTCACCGGAGGCAGGGCGGAAGGGCACCGGTCTGCTACGGTTGGTCTTCAGGCCCGCTCATGGCGACGGGGGAGGCGCGGGATAAAAAATAATTAGCATACGGCATAAAACCCCAAAAAACAAATATATAGTTACATAAAACAAAGGACAGATGTCAAATAATGCCCGCCATCTTAAACTGTACAAAAATCGGTACCAAAATATGACACGTCCTTTTTTCATCTCAAATTCATATCAAAAGACTAACCATATGGAAACTGCATGAAAAAAACATCTTGTAAAACGTCCATAAAGCGTTAAATCCCGTTTTTTTTTAGCCATAATCATTTATGACAAATACGGGTCTGGTAGCTATTCCATAATATGCTTTTTTATTTCATTCTTAACCTCTTTTATCCCCAAAAATAGTCTGAACATGTATTTTGACGAATGTTCAATAAAAGAATTTGAATTTTTTTTCAGATGAAGTTGACTTGCGTACTGCTGTGTGCGCTGGCCACCATAGTGGGAGGCGCCATTAATGAAATAAGGGCCCAATCCAACCGTCCTGGTCGCTTCCTCACCCTCCCCAATGCACAGAAATGCTCCTCAAGTAAGTTATAAATTCCATAATAAATTGACAGCCCTGAACTATTATACTTGATTTCTTTGCACGCAAACTAACATCGAGGCAATATCTACCCTTCTATTGTGTCGACTTCAACAAGGAATCACAATTGTATACTCCCTTTCGCCGTGTAAAAATTTTGGGTGAGTAATGATTACAAGGATGTTGTTGACATATTATTTGTGAAGAAACGGACGGAGTCATACAAACGTATTCCCCAATTTCCTCTCTGGATTTTGAGAATAGTGCAAATATTTTATTATTATAATTTAGATATCGACCACTAGCTTGACGGAATGTTTTGTTTTTTTGATAAGTTACTTCTTATAGGAGTTAGGTTAGGACCCTCCAAAAATCGTTAAAATTGTCTGGTTTGAACGCTATCAACAGAGGTTATGTGTACAAACTAAACAATGTATTTTTTAAAAAAGAAAAACGCAGAGATATAGAGAGTTTTCTTCTAATTCAGTTAACAAATAAAAATAGGGTCAGGTTTAGAGGAGAAAAAGAGGAATACAAAACCTCGATTTTGATGATTTTATTGAGGTATTATCAGCCTGAGGGGCAGTTGTCCTTTTCGCTCATTATTGGGGGAGTACGAACGACAGTGACAACAAAAGTTTGGTAAAATAACTATTGTTAAAATTTCTCGGCGACAGGGTTTCTTTTAAACTCATCAATCACTAAATACAAACAGGTCTCAATAGAATTTATATCGAAAAGCAGAAAACAAATCTAATTAACATTTTTCATGGTGGAGTATATTGTTTGGACGTTCTTTGTGTAAAAAAAGGAATAAACAGTTAAAAACCCAGCTGGGCGTAAAATTCAAAATAAATAAGTTGCAATATTCATAAAAATAAAATCAATTAAAAGCCGATGTTCTGCAGTCAATTTGGGTTGGAGAATTCCAAGTACTAGTATGTATGGCTCTCCATTATAATATCTAAACACGAAGCATCTACCAAATTAATAAATCGGCGATTAGTAAAGTTGTTCCCAATAAACATGTAGGCGGATGATCGGTCTAAAGATGTCGACTGAATAGTTATTATAATGGAGAGCCATAAATACTAGTTTAGTATCCTCAGACACTGAGATCCTGGTAGGCTTAGACGGTCTCCACACGGTGCTGCCGCAGCACCAACTGCTGCAGAACTTTAGTTGACTGTAGTCAAAAGCGCCAGCCGTATTGTTATTATAATAACAATACGGCTGGCGCTTTTGACTACAGACTATACGATTTTTAGTCAGTTCTTCGGCAGTTGTTACTGCGGCAGCACCGTGTGGAGACCCCTTTATTAAATATTTATCAAAGAAGTATCTAATGTAATATTCCAATCTCAGGTAAGACCATGAAGACTATACTGTACTTCCTTATTCGATTTGAAGTGATTTAAAAAAAAAAGTAAGACCCAAAAATTGAAGACAATATTAATCACTCCCAAAAGAAAAATGTGAAATAGACCGGACAATAGCCGAGTTTGCATCGTGTTTGGGTCCGACCCGAGCGTCATGTGTTCAATTCTTCGATTGGCTAAGTCATCCATCACGACACAAGCAACATTTTCGCTTACTGTGGTGGTAGTAGGAGATTTTCAAATTTTGTTAGGTTATTCGTAACCAGGAAATGTTTATCTTTCTATTTAAACAAGTGAAAAATAAGAGAAAAGAAAAAAGGATTCGGTCGCATTTGGGAATCACATCTTCCAATATATGTATATACCTACCTACATACATACATCAAGAGAGCAGTAAAAAAATGCTTTAAAAAAAGATAATTTCAATAGTTCTTTGACAAAGAACTATACAGTTAAAAATTAAGTAAAGGGGTCTCCACACGGTGCTGCCGCAGCACCAACTGCCGCAGAACTTTAGTTGACTGTAGTCAAAAGCGCCAGCCGTATTGTTATTATAATAACAATACGGCTGGCGCTTTTGACTACAGTTCTGCGGCAGTTGGTACTGCGGCAGCACCGTGTGGAGACCCCTTTAGTTGATATGTTCGAATTAGATTAATGCAAAGCAGAGGTCCTGGGTTCAATTCCCAGATGCGACCGAATCTTTTCCTGTTTCAAATTATTACGTTTAAGAGTTGTTAATATTATCTTCAAAGATTAAATACTGGAATTTAAAATTTACTCAATTTATATTAACAGTAATTATTGTAGTATAAACTATTTATAAACTATTTTAAATTATTATGTGATTTATTATCATTAAAATTCATAAATTTATTTAACTACTGCTAAGTTAGACCCAAAACCACCTCAGAGAATCGACGTACATCTGCAAAGCTCCTAAGTAAATAAGGATTTTTAAAAATTAAATATATCTATATTTAAATATTATTCGCCTATACAGACTTTTACAAACTTGTGAAATATGTAATAATTTTGTGGAACAGTAAAATCGAGAGGTAAAATAATATGCTATTTAAATTATAAAGAACCCAAGCAGAAGAATAGTATTATGCTAACATTGATTATTATTTTTGATGAATGTTATTCTAGCCTTCTTATAATATAATAATATATTCCGTGCAGTTGAACACATCTACTACTTCTGGAGCAAATATTGCCAAATGCAAGCAATCTAGGTACAAACGAGAATCTAAATAACTCTGACCTGATATTATTGCATAATATTTATTGAAAATTTCATATCAAATTTATCGTATGTTACAAAAATACTATAAATTATTGTGTCGAGATAATAATATTATTATAAATATAAGTCAAACAGTCGCTAACGGCCTCTTGAGTAATCCAATATAATTTGTATATTATTTCAAATCATTTTATAATACTGATTTCTGGTGTAATCAAAAATGAAATGGCCAATATTCATAGTAGACCCATTTTGGAAATGTCAAGTAATTAGTGTCGTTCAGAGAACACGAAATAAGCAGAATTTAAATGTTTTTTTATGAAAAAGATTAGGGGTAGTAAATATCTTTTTCACGTCCAGTGATAACAAGAATCGCAACGCCGATATTCACTTTTATTTTTTTCCCAGAACCGGTATTCCAAAACTTGTCCGAAGTGACTTTAAGTAGTGAGACAAGATACACATGTGAATTTAAATGTAATAGGTAGCTATACACATTAATAACCCGTGGGTGAATGGACAAATTAATTCAAACAATTTCACTCTCATCACGTGCGGTAGGCAGGGCCGGATTAACCATGTCGGGGCCCCTAGGCAATGCACGTCTCGGGGCCCCTTTACCAATGGTGGACTAACGAGGGAGGGGGGGGGGGGGGGGGGGGGGGTCGGCCCGCCCCGGGCCTCTGGTCCTCGGAGGCCTTCAAACGCCTCCATGTCCCCTTTATCAAATCCTTACCAAGGCTTTAATGCCATTAATCAGGGCGGTTCCGATGAGTAAAATTAATTATTCTCCATACCAGCATTTTAACATAATAGCTCAATATCGATATTATTTCATTCACAATATTTGCTTTGATCAATACCTAAATTCAAAAATGCATAAACTAGTGATGATAAATCTATTCAAATTATGTAATTTTTCAATAATTTCTAAGCAAAATAAAAATGTTTTTTTTTTTTTTTAAATATATGAGCGGATCTTTTTTTAATGATTTTATTTAAACTAAAATTAAAATTCTGAAACATATCTTTCCCAGATAATTTATTGATTTATTTTACTCCATGATTATATAATTTGAAATATGTGTTGTATAATACAAAAATTTGTTTGAAAATTTAACAAATCTGCCAACGAACTACGGTAAAACCTTAATGTATTAAAAATAAACTTATTTTCTCAAAATTTAAATTTAACTTAGCTTTACTAGATAAAAGAACAGTCTTTCGAAATCAATTTATAATTTTATGGAGAAAAAGAGTCAATACGTCTAAAATTTGATTTAAAAACGACATATTTCCGGTTTTGTCTGGTGTGTCCCACCTAAGGCGGACACTGTAAAAAATTTTTTTTGTAATTTTATTTTTTTATTTCATTTTCTGAAAGACGCATTTGTTAAAAATGCTCTCACGAAATGTTTTAAAGGTATTCGAAAAATTGACGGAGACACAGCATTTTATGTGAAACAATAACTTAGTAAACACCACTTTTATTATACATACTATATGCCGACCGGGTTTCGCTGCAACCGTAGGTTCTTCAGGGCAGTTTGTATGTTGAATTATCCTTCAGCAAAACTTTGAATGTGTTTTTCTCTAAACTTTGTTAACACATTTTTTAACCTCTATACATCCGATTTGCAGGTCTTAAACTGTTTGAAAATCTAGTGTCTATTTTACCACGTAGGTGAATTTTATTTAAAAATAAGGAAAAATGGCGGACCAACGAATTTTAATTTCGATTTTTTATGTAAAATTTTCATTGTTAATAAAAAAAATACAAGGGGGCCCATTATAAAAAAAATCCCATACTGACTGGATTTACTAACAGGTTAAGATTTAGTACATGCAAATCGGACGTATAGTTTTTCTAATATGTTGTCAACCGTGTTGAAAAAAGCAGTTTCGGGAAAAACGCGTTCAAAGTTTTGCTGAACGTTAATTTAACATACAAACTGTTTAAAATGGTTTCATATAAAATACTGTAGGTATCTCCGTCAATTTTACGTATTTCCTTAAAACATTTGGTGAGAGCATTATTAACAAATGCATCTTCAGAAAATTAATTTTTAAAAATCACAATTTTTTTACAGTGACCTGGTGCCTTAAAGCCTTGTTTAGGATTTGATCAAAGGAACATGGAGGCGTTTGGAGGCCCCCCAGAGTCAGAGGCCCGTGTGAACTGAAGAAAAAGCTTGTAAAAATACATCAACTTCTTAAACTAGGGGGGGGGGAGCGGTTCATCCAGCTTTTCTACCCCGGGCCTCTGACGGGCTTAGCCCGCCACTGCACTTTACCCTTTTCTAACTTCCAAACTTTTTTGTTTCTACCACAACGTAATTTTATTCACAATTAATCTGTTTTTTTACTACATTTCGAAGGTATGCCTTCACCCCCATACAATAAAAAAACGAAACGAATACAATAGTATCTACAATGAGCGGTCTTATCACTAAAGTGATCTCTTCCAGACAACCTTGGTATGAAGAGAAACAAAGAATTTTAGCAAGCAGATAGGTAGTGCACACTAAAACTTGTACAACATTTTTATTTTAAACATTAGAAACAAAAGCAAAAAAAAAAACAAAACAAAACAAATGCCAATATAAACCACACACGGCACCTATAATCATATCCCCATTGACACGAAGGAAAGTAAAGTAAAATACAAGTAGGTATGTTTAAGTATTTGTTTTAATCATTGACTTTTTATTTATTATTTGTGCGTGATGTGAACAGTTATTGGGTATTAATCTAATTATTATAATTTGTTGTTTTCTTTAATGCATGTAATGTTATTAACCTATAAATGTTCGTAATAAAAAAATTAAAATTTTTAAACATCTTGAAAGCTGACTTTTTCCAAAAGTGTGCCGGAGTTGCTCACTAATTGTGAGTCGAACCGTTGACGCAAGTTATTTTTTCTTGGGGCGCGGGGCCCCCAGCCGATGCGGGGCCCCTAGGCAGTTGCCTACTCTGCCTTAGGGATAATCCGGTACTGGCGGTAGGTAACTGTTTTTGACATTGTACAGCGTACAAATGTAATAATAAATAGTGAATAACGTATTACATGATTCAAATGTCTACGTCTACCGATAATTAACTAACAACAATCTGACATTCATCAAAACGTTTCAACATTTTGTATTTAGTAAAAACGGCACAACGATTTCTACGGAGTAGGGTCGGGGCACCTTTGAATGGTGACTTCTGATGGCAATCTGCCGTAAAACTTGCTAATGGCTATAACATTAGCTGAATGCTTCTATCTTACCTCCCATAACACGAAGAGCTTGCGAAATTTCCTTTCTTGAGCTGCTTTGGGAATCGCCTCGATCAACTGGTCCTTAATACGTGAGAGATACTTACGTGCATTGTGTACCGCCTGTAGGTAGGTTTTAGATACCATCCTAATGTGTTGGTACTTAAGGAAAAATCGAGAATTACATCGGTTTAATATTTCGTACCTAATCTTTACCTAATTATACGAGGAGCTATCGCACTGTCCAAAAATACCTGCCATGTCCGGCTTCACCTCGTTCGACGCTACGTTAACTAACTAATAAACCATCACCCCATTTGTAGAGATAAGCAGAGATTTTTAAACCGCCAAACAACTCGGTCTTGGATCACACTCCTTGCCTCATTTAATTCTTATATCGTCTCATACATGCTCTTTTATTCTAACTTGCAAAAAGTGATGTAACCTAAAATAATCAAATCTGTGAATGCGTATATTATAACGTAGGTTTCGTTTTACTTTAAGTATTGTTAAAGATGAACTTTATTTTTTTCATATTTTCCTAAAACATTTTAAAAAAATATTAATAATTTTCGTAGCATAATTTGTATCTTCCGAACTTAATTTACTTACTTACATACTTCGTATGCACTCGATATTTATAATATTATGTCGGTAGAGATTCGGAATGCGGGTCGTTAAGGTCATGAAATGTTAATAATATTGCACTTGGTCAACAAAGATTCGGTGCCTATCTCATCTAGATTTTAAAAAATAAGTAATCGACACGTTTAAAGGTCAAATATGACTTTGGAGATGTGAAATCTTGTACCATAAAGTTAATCCACGATCTCACCGCGCAAGAACTGTACTCCCATGTATTCAATACGGTTTCATGCCAACTCAGAATGAAACCAACTCAGAACCACCTCAGAAAGGTCATTAAAAGCAAAAATTTTTACAGGTACATGAGGAACTTAACAACTTGTACTGTACTTAACCTAACTTAACCAATTTAACCAATGTTTTTATATTTTTTTATCATCACTCTTAATTACCTTTCTGAGGTGGTTCTGAGTTGGTTTCATTCCGAGTTGGCCGGTCACCATTCAATACATTTGCTTACATTTATAAAAATAAATGTAAATAAAAATAGGGGAAATGGGGTGGAAATATAAGAAAATAAATATTACCAAAAAAAAATTACAGCTCACACGTTGAAGAAAAGCTTCAGAAAACTACAGTAGACAAGAATGGGGAGGCTACGAAGCACCGCACAAAGAGGTGATCGATTATTCTATATCATTCTCTCGCAGGATAAATCCTATAGATGTACATGTTTTTCTCTTTTTTGCATCGCTTTTTGGTTTCATCGAGTTTCGAATCACGACGGTGGTAAAGAAGTTTTCATTTTAAAAAAATAGGCATTACATGTAGAAACATTAACTCTTTTCAAATTACAATTAACCACGTCCCATATACAATAAATCTACCGACTATTTTGACGAGCCACAGATTCCAAAATGATATATGTATAGTGCAGTGACGACTAAAAATCATTTCTTCATTCTCTAACTAGGCCAAACGGTTTCTTGGAATGGATAAAGGGAAGTAGAATACCCACGATTTTCATGTCTTAAAAATATCGAATGTTGGAATCTTTGCCGTGCAAGTAAGCCACCTACGAGGTAATTACGTATCGTAATTCATCAAGTGTTCACACGTTTTATCTTACCTTACAAACTAACACACCATCCACAAAAAACATACATATTACCTACGTTATCGGTTTAGAATCATAATGGTATATAACATAATCACCTGATGCATTATCTTTAGATATACTCTCGCCTATACATCTAGTTTTATGGATTACTATAATTTAAACATTCCCCGGATAAAGACACTTAGCGAGCTAGCTAATTTTTTTTTGGTGTAGTTGTTTTTTTTATTCGCTATTACAAAATTATCTCATAATCCGTGCTGTGAATTTTGCCGCATCGCCAGGAGTAAATCTTGTGAAACAACTTAATTGAGCGACATTGAACTTTGATAATAACGACCGAAATTGACAATTTCTTAAAAATATGACTGAACTTTGCACTCTAGAACAGCTGTAGGAATACCAGCCGCTGTCGTTTTATTGAACAAACATGGAAACAAGTGTTCGATAGATATGGTTTGCGCGCGTAAACGCTTATTTCTCGTCAAATTAACTATCTGCTTTCCAGTCACGACCACAGTGGAATCATCAAACTAAGATGTGAATAATATTTTAGATATATAAATATGTGGGTTGTATTTTACTAATGCTAAACGTGTACTCAAAATTGAATGGGTCTCGACTTTTTCCCATGTTTTTGCAGTTCCCTTCCAATTGGTATAGTGCATTGTTCGTGTTCACGATTGAGGCTAGTTATTATAAAGAGACGATCTCACACCAAACGTGCCTTTGGTACTGACATGTACCGGATTACATCACAAGCCATAAGTTTTTGTACGAAGGTACTATATACTATATACATGTACCAATGAACTGTAGAGATACCTGTACGATCCATCAAATATTTAGCGCAATAGCTTTTTGATGGTTACTTCAAACATCTTCTGTACCTACTAATTTCTTTGTGTTAACAAGAATTCCGATACTTCTATATGGCATCATATTCCTTCGTCTGACAACGAGTTTTTTGTATATATTTTATCTTAGATAACATTCCATATGGATCTTGAGAAACAGGATCTAGGATTCAAAGTAATTGATTTACCAGAGTTATTACAATGGCCGCATGACACATATTGTTACTTCATGGTTAGATGTATTCTTAATTTGGATACAACATGAATCATTTAATTGTTTTAACAATTTGCCTGATTGCATTCAGTTGGACTTAAATAATTTGAATAATTTCCCTGTGAAATAAAAGGCTGTGTAACACGATCTATTGTGTTGTATTGTCTGTACTTAAGTATAAAGTATAGGGCATTCACAGGATCCTGGCTAGGTACTATGTATTATTGCGGCTATGTATTACAATGGAAGAACAGAGCCTTCAATGGAAAACACCATTAACTTAGTACCAGTTGCCGCAGATGTTTCGTCAGTGCGATACTTGGCAATTACTTCACTTTGAGATCTATTGATGATTAAGTACAGCGATTATTTCTCCACGATCAAATGGTAATTATTGGAATGCGGGAAAAAATTTAATTGCAGCAATATTTATTTGTAGATATAAACCTATAATTTATTATTGATGTCAAAATAGGCAAAGTACTCCTCGTCATTCCTCAAATGTTGAAAGGTACCGAGTTTGCAATGTCATTTTATAACAACCTTTTGTAACACTTTTTTTGTTATTTATTGCGTTGTATCTATAGAACACTGTAGTAACATACACATATATAGTAAAAATCAGTTACACGCCTGTATTCACATTGTCAAGATGTCACGCCACGTTTTCCTAACTTGGATCTAAGATTGATGTACGGGAGTACAAATAGCTTGCAGAATGAGGCAATTCGTCTCGATATAGGAGCGATAAAACAGTACATGAAATTTAATAGACAGCAGTGATGTGCCTTGGAGGTTGGCAAACGGAGGAGTCGAGCCGAACGAAGGTTCCTCCCTCCAAGAGAGTAGTTCCAAGTCCGTATCTACATCTCCCCACCCGGCCACTGCGCGCTGTTCCTGCTTCTCGCTTGCACCGCGGTTTAATATAACGTGCGCGATCGAAATATTTCTTTACTCCTATTTACGAAGTTAGTGATGATTGGTAAGAGCCGCGGCAGACGAAACTCCTTGGCCTCATTTCCATATCGAGTTACACAATGCAGGGGACATCGCTCTCTGTACCTTACCAGATACAGCTACTAGCTGGCACCTAGCAGCTATCAGCTAGCAACTACCACGGCCTCCTCTGCCTCTGCCGCTAGCAGCAGTCAGCACCTATCAGAACACGCGTGCATTGCCAATCTTGCTAATTATTTCCTTCCAAATACCACTGTCGTTATTAGGCATTGGGCAACGTTTGATCGATGTGTTTTCTGAACGCTTCACTAAAACACCGCAAGCAAAGAGGAAACTGACAATCTGAACACTATTTTCTCGAATGGAAAAAGATTTTATCAGTCCTTCGAAAAAGAACGCAAACATCGCGCTACGTGCGAGCTGGGATCGGACATCAAAAGCTGCGAAACATAAATTATTTTTAAACCGTTGAGAGATTTGTCCTTAATTTGCATAAAATGAGAAATGAGTTCTTGACCCCCGGATGCTGTCTGATAGCGCTTTGCCTCTGGACCACAACTAACAATAAAAAAATAAAAAAATAATGACGATTTGTGGTCGTAAAACGAGTTTTTTTGTAATTATTAGGAATCGAAATATTTTCACGGAATTCTATTAGATTTCTTTATCCATCATCATTAAAACTTGTTTAGTTATTTCGACTAAGATATCTAGATGCACATTTTATCAAACGAGTAAAACATTAGAAAGAATTGAAGACTAATCACGAAATAATTAATTTTAAGTATTCAAGCAGAATACAGGATTCACTGATAATCTAAATTAAATCCAGAATATTTCCAATGGCCCGAAAAGAAAGAATTGAATACTCAAAATAATTCAACTTTAAAGGTAATGTCCGATATTTTCATGTCAGAATAAATTAACATTATAACTGGGAACATATTTTGAAGACATTGGCATTTGCTATTGTTGTTGTTGCTATTTTGTTGAACTGCTAATTTCTAGATGCGTAATTATTTTTAAACGCTTCTTTTCGAAGATTGTATTACTGTTTGAAATTACACTAAACACAATTATAAAAAGTGTTGAAATAGAATTATTAATCCTTGTAAGACGTGAAGGAATGCTGACTTTTCAATAGATAATAAAGTTTTCTGGTTTTAGAAAGATACGCGAAGTATTTGCGTAAACAAAAATATAAATCAAATACACATAAACTTCGAATAAAATAAGTCCGATGGCCGAGTGGGCGATGACCCTGTATCCTGGGTTCGATTCCTGGTTGCAACCGTTACCTTTTTATTTTCCGTGTGTCTTGTTCACTTTCACGTTTCGTTTAGATTTATTAGTATTATCCCATTCTTCAATGATTAATACTACATTGCTGGGTATAATTTTCAAAAGTTATTCCTAATAAAATTGAATATTCTTTATAGAAGATCATATACCTTTGTTATCATAATATGATCATATTCAACACATGTTTATTTTAGTAGAAAAGGTCAACAGGTCAAATAAATCGTAATCAGATATGTAATTATGTGTATCCGAGACACTATTTAGGTAGGTATCACAGATAAATTCTTCAGAACTTTGTAATATGGGTGGTTTGGTTTATTTATGTTTGTAATCATTCGAAGAGATAGCAGCCAAAACATATGGTAAAAACTAGTTTTGTTAATATTGATAAATAATTCAGTAATAGGTCCCGATGGTCAAGCGGTTAGGCATTGTCCCGGTAAGACAGAGATTCTGGTTCGATTCCCAATTGCGACCATTACCTTTTTATCTTCTGTGTCTTGTTCTCTTTCGTTTTTCGTTTAGATTTATTAGTATTACCTTCTTCTTTACTGATTAATTCACATAAGTAGTCAATAGTTACTATTCTAGGCTAACCGATAGGCCACTTGCGTCACATTTTTTTTTCCGGTTTAGGCAAATATTCTAAGACATTCTGTATATATATATATATTTTTTTTTTTAATCGTATTTTTGAAACCCTGGCGATTTTTTGAAAATTTCAATCCGGAAAATCAGACCATTTTTTATAAACCGGAAAGACGGGACATAATTTTATGGGTGCGAAAAAACGATAGTTACATGACGAAAATCATTTTTAAAAAAGAACATTTTCCACACGAATAGCAATAAATTGTACGAGGTTCTCTTCGTAACATCTGTAAAAACACCGCCATCTTTATCAAAAAATCAAACCAAAGGATAAGTTCGCATAGAACAAACAATAAATCTAGTGAACGTTAAACACAAATTCAAAAATTTGGCGGAAATCAAAGTGTTGCCATATTAAAAAAAAAAAAAAATTTACAAATTTAAGGGAACATAATCGGAGACGGGAAATTTTCATGTAGTGACGTCACGAGCTCAAATAATGGATTTATTTATTTAAAAATAAATAAAAAACTGTACATTTCTAAAAAAGTTAACTAAAATTTTCGTAATCTTATTAAAAAAATCTATCCACACAATTTTTTCCAAGTCGTTATGAAATCCATGCAAGTAAGTGCAAGCCTATTAGCTTCCCCGAAGAAAAAAAGTATATTTGAGTTATGTAGGTAAAATTCGTAAATAAATTAGGAAACACGTTTTAATTTAAAGGGCATGTAGTTATGTTAATTATATTATTCAGTCTAACAGAATATCTATTTATTGACATCATTAAACGATGTTGGGTGTAATTTAGATAATAACGTACATAAATAAAAAAACAGGTTTATTTTATTTAAAAATATGCAGAGTTTTTAAGGTGTTATGCTTTTATTATCTTTGATTTCTTGGGTCAATCTATGAACCTATCTAACACTGTTTTTCGGGGGTATTCATAAAAAAATAAACATTATTCTTACAGGTTATATGTGAAAGACCAGAGTTAATATTTAATAATGATTTATAATATATTCCTTAATTTATGTTTTCAAAATTTTGTGTGAGTCCGTATTTTTAAATTATTTTTTTAAATTTTGTTTTTTTATTTATTAATGCCCTTTTAAGGGGAATAAATACTGTATAATTTTTAATACACGATTATTAAAAATTATACAGTATTTATTATGCATAACTGATCTGTCTCAGTAACAACATTTTGTACTTGTTTAAATTGAAGATATCCACTGACTTGATATAATTATTTCCCTACATTGGTATTCTGGGCAAAAAGGAATACATACGGTAGTTAGTCCCAGAATTTCTGCACTGAAATAAATCCCTACTTCTAGTATTACGCATTGGAATCCAAAAGCTTATCAATGCAAGCAATTCTGAACTAGGTATCAACTACAATCTACATCATTTTAAATTTTAAATAGTATGGCGGTTACATAATATTTTGTAATAACATATTGATATTATGTAGCAATGTATTCATATTGCATTTTATTGATATAACATAGCAATAAAGTTAGAAACTAAGTACAATATTTAAAATTGCAGTTTATGTTTACAAAATACAAAAATTCTCATAAGCGACGTTCGTCACTTCTTTTTAACGTTTCAACATATTTTCCTCCTCTTTTAGTATTGGCATTTTATCAGCGAAAACATGTTTTTAGGCTTACTGTTTTATTTTAGCACTCTTTAATTTTTATGTATCTTTGTAAAGCTGTTTGTTTTCCAAATAAAGATTATTATTATTTATTTTGTAAGTATTTTTTATTTTTTCATTTTATCTTCCTGTGGAGTGATTCATGTGTTTGTCTCTATTAAGTTTTCGCATAGAGGGAATAACTAGAAACGACCGGAAATAGGTATGCCGTTTTTAACTGAAATTCTAGATATGTCGACTCTTCAACAAAAAAATATAAATTGATTTCGAACGGTTAGTAAAGTTGTGTTTTAAATTTTGAAAAAATATGTTAATTTTTATTATGATAAGGTAATATAGTTGGTCGTTGACAGATTTTTATTTAATTTTTGCATTATAAAATAATCATTTTCAATCATATAATCACACAGTAAAATAAATCAATAAATTATCTAAGAAAACTTTTCTGAATTTAATTTTTAGTTAAAAAAAAATTCGCGCACGTGTCTTTCGACGAAAATACTTCAGTTTGTCTATTTATTTACTGTCTCACAAACTATTTAAAAGTATTTCAGATTTTTTTAAACACTTATCTTGCTTAGGCATTATTTAAAGATTATAAATACCTTCTTACGATCAAAAAATAATCACAAATAGTACATAATTTGAGCATTTGAACATTTTTATTGCTAACTTTAATGTAGGCATACATATATTAAAGCAAATTTTGAAAGAAATAAAATCGATATTGAGTTATAAAATGTACGAAATAATTAATCTTTCTCATTGGAACCGTTCTGTATGATTACAAGGGTACGATCGCAAGAATATCTTTCGACGAAATTATGGGCCTAAATTCTAATCTTTGCTGGCTGTTAAACATTTATAAAAGAAAAACTTTTACATTTAAGTACCTACAACAATTTATTATTAACGTTACTAAAAACTATCTTGAAAAGTTTTGTCTTATGTTTGCAAACATCTTTATTTTATTATATATATTACTAATATTATCTTACTAATATTATAAATGCGAAAGTTTGTATGGATGGATAGTTGGTTGGATGGATGATTGGATGGTCCTTACTCTTTCACGCAATAAATATCGAATGGAATTTATAAATTCTTTCACTAATCGAAAGCTACTTTATTTGCGAGTAACAGGGGCTATATATATTGGTAAGCTCTGGCGTTATGAATAAGCTATGGCGTTATGAAATTATCTATTATACGTTTATTGGCAAAGCGTGATACTAAGTAAATGTTTGACGTGGGCTGTCAATATTATTTCTTTGATAGCGAAAATTCAAATATTAGTATTCTAATATGAATATTTAGTGTAGGTAAATTTTTTATTTTTTATTTATTTAATATTTGTATGTTTTTACAATAATTATACTTTCTTTTACATATTAAACAGATTTGTAATATTGATGTAATAAAAGCCTTTCCTCACCATAAAGAGACAAGGCTCTTGCGTTTGGTGAGTGAATTCATACTCAATTATGTTATCAATGTTATCATTTGAGTAGGTGATAGTAAGAGAAACTTGAGATGTGTCGATTAACAGATTTAAATGAAGTGAAATAGTAATGTAACTCTTACAGTTGTTTCAGGTAATTTTTTAATTTAGTTTGGAATTTACTTTTATTTTTAATAATTTTTACTTTTAATGGGAGTTTGTTGAAATAATTTATACCATGATAAAGATAAGAATTTTGGATGTGCTTGCCATTAAATTTTGGGATTTTAATATTGTTTTGATATCTTGCTGAGATATTGAAATGTAATTTTTTTAGCCGTATTTCTTTGAAAGTTTGTAGTATTGAATATTTTTTATATAAATTGTCTATTGTAATTACTTTGAATATTGAAAAGATTTTTTCGGTAGAAAATGTAGATGGTTTTTTCAATATAATCTTAATTATTAATCTTTGAACTATTTTGAGAGGATTTAAAATAACATTATATGTTTATTTTAAATCCTCTCAAAATCCTCTCAAAATAAAAATTATTCATAAGGGAAACTCAGCCAAATTTCGTAAAATCAAACCGTGGATAACACATGGACTCGTTGTGTCCGTAAGACACAAAGAATGGCTTTACAAAGAAACTAAAAAAAAAACCACTGGACATAAATTTAAAAAATCATTTTAAAGAATACAAAAATAAATTAGCTTCTCTCATAAAAAACACTAAAGAAAAATATTATAAACATAAACTTGATGACTCCGAAAACGACAGCAAAAGAGTTTGGATTATAATAAATGAAATCCTGGAAAATAAACAAAAAAATAAAAATAATCCCATAAAATGCATAATACAAAACAATAATATAATAAACTGTATTGAGGAACCTAAAAAAGGAGCAAATGTATTTAATGATTTCTTCGCAAATGTTGGAAAGAATTTAGCAGAAAAAATTTCAACAAAAAAAAAAAATTATATTGAAAATACTCCGAATACAGAAAATAAACTAGAACTTTTTGAACCTACTAATCCGTCCGAAATTATACAAATTATATCAAAAATGCGAGGTGGTTCTGCTCCGGGATTTGACGGCCTTTCCGTAAATATATTAAAAAATATTAAAAATCTTATTTCTACACCAATCTCTCATATCATAAACAATAGTTTTAAAACAGGAACTTTCCCGAGCACATATAAAAAAGCAATAATAACTCCAATTTTCAAATCCGGTAATCCGGAGGACGTCTCTAATTACCGACCAATTTCGCTTTTATCTAATATATCCAAAATTTTTGAAAAAATAGCTAAAAAAAGACTAACTGCATTCATAAAAAATAACTCAACCATAAATAAAAATCAATTTGGATTTACAGAGGGAAAAAGTACCCAAGATGCAATCGCAAAAATATCGTCAAGTATCCAGAGTACCCTAGACAAATCGAATAAATGTATAGGAATTTTTATCGACTTACAGAAAGCATTTGACAGCATCTCTCATGAAAAACTCATATTAAAATTAAAAGAAAATGGCATTGACCATATAGCCCTTAAATGGATAAAAAGCTACCTAACAGAGAGACCTCAAATTGTAAAATTAAACCAATCATTTAGTACATCATTAACAAGTAAATTTGGCATCCCTCAAGGTACCGTCCTCGGACCATTATTGTTTCTTATATATGTAAATGACATTTTCCAACAGAAAATTAAAGGCGAATTAATCTCTTATGCAGATGATACTGTATTATTAATAAAAGGTCAAACATGGGAACTAGTTAACAAAATTGCAAACGAAGATATTAATATCTTAAAATCATGGTTTGATAATAACCTTCTCACACTTAATGCTAAAAAAACAACATATGTCTTATTCTCCTTACAGAAAATACCTAACCAGAAAGTTAATATTAAAATCCACGATGAAAAATGTGACAATGTAAGCTGTAAACAAAATGATCCTTTTTGTACTGTAATTAACTCTTCTACTGAAATTAAATATCTCGGTGTAATTATTGATCAAAACCTGAAGTGGAATAGTCACATTGCAGAGCTAGTAAAGAGAATAAGGAAATGTATATATATATTTGTTAGATTACGAAATATATTGAATGTAAAAATAATCAAAAATGTGTACTATGCCCTTGTTCACTCTTTGCTTATCTACGGAATTTTAGGTTGGGGAGGTTCTTACAAAAACAATCTAAACTCAGTAAAAGTTTCACAAAGAACCATCATTAAAGTAATCCTTAAAAAAAAACCTACCTTCTCAACAGAATCACTATTTAAATTATTTCCAGTACCAAATGTCGATGACATATTTAAGCAAGCTTCTATTATTAAAATGTGTAAAGAAAAAAATAATAAAGAATATGAAGAATTTTACACATTAATGAGAAATGGAAATCAATTTATTACACCAAATTTTAAAACAACACAAATGCACAACCATTATATTTACCAAGCTATAAAAAACTACAATAATCTTCCTTCTGAATTGCGCTGTATTTTGAACCAATCAGAACAAATAAATAAAATTAAACAATTTTTCAAAAAAACTTACATTAAAAAATAAATATTTTATTCAAAATATATTATAAAATGTAACCTAAGTAAGAACTGTGGCTCCCTTATCAGGCACAAGAGCTCCTCTTTTCTGATAAGGTATACATGACCAATCATGACCTTGAATATGATATTTTGTAAAATATGTATAATTAAAATGTAACCCATGTTTTATATTAAATAAAAAAAAAAAAAAAAAAAAAAAAAAATGTTCCTCCCCATCCTATAATACCGTATTGTAATATAGATTGAACAATTGCATAGTACACTCTTTTTAGGTTTTCCAGTCTAAGAATATTTCTGAGTCTTATAAATATATATATACATTTCCTAATTCTTTTGACAAGTTCACAAATATATGTTTTCCATTTAAAATGTTGATCTATATATACACCAAGATATTTAATTTTGGAAGTTGAATTAAGTGTAGAACATTCTGGAGTGCAATTAGTTCCACTATATTTACTCTGATATGTTAGAATTTTTATTTCTGGCTTAGATTTAAATTTATTGATAGAGAATGGGATAAAGTTTGTTTTTTCGATATTTAAAGGGAGGAGATTTTTATCGAACCAGTTTTTCAGTGTATTGATGTCAATATTCGCTAGGTTGTTCACAGTATTCCAATCAGCACCTTCAATTATTATGACAGTGTCATCAGCATAAGATATTATTTTTCCGTTTATTCTTTGTGTGAATATATCATTTACATAGATGATAAACAGAAACGGCCCCAGGACTGTACCTTGAGGTATACCACAATTACTAGTATCTTGTTGGCTCAGCACATTGTTGATTTTTACGACTTGAGGGCGTTTGAAAAGGTAGCTTTTTATCCATTCTAGAGCTGTACCGTTTAATCCAATGTTTCTTAATTTAGTTACGAGTTTGTCATGTGATATGCTGTCAAACGCTTTTTTGAGATCTATGAAAATTCCAATACATTTTAATGATCTAATGAATTGAGAACAAGGCTAGTTAATTTTGCAATTGCATCCTGTGTGCTTCTACCTTCCATAAATCCAAACTGATTTTCATTAATTATTTTATTACATTTTATAAACTGGTTCATTCTTTTTTTTACTATCTTTTCAAATTTTTTTGCTATATTTGAGATTACTGATATTGGTCGGTAGTTGCTTTCTTCTTCTGGATTACCACATACAAATATAAAATAGGTACTTATCTACATTTTGACCTAAGCCAACAGCTATTCTAATATTATGAATGCGAAACGGAGCGTATTTGATTGTTGATTGATCGGGGGAGGGGGAGTGGTAGTGGGGGGGGGGGACAAATATGCGAGCGAAGCCGGAGGTAAAAGCTAGTATTATATATACGGGATCTTTATCAATCGGACGGAAATTAAAAAAAAAAATTACATCTTTTCATATTATTTTTTATTTAGACGTTCATGTTATTTAATTCTGTGATATAAACACCTGAACAGCGATATTATTTTTTTATTGAGAGCTAATAATTTGTGTTTTAAACATTAACGTAAGAAAAATGCGCAAATGTTGCGACGACACGGTGACGGGACGCTGCGACGACGCCGACGCGACGCTTTTTCATTCGGACGCCCGCCGGACGGTCACGGATGTTTGCAGCCAAAAGAGTCACACAAAGTGTCACACTGAAAAATAATACGAACCAAACTGGCAAAAACAAATAAATAACACATTTGTATCCGTAATAAATCAACCCAAAAGCCTTTATCGGAGGTATTTGAATAATGTCGTAGCGTCTGCCTCTATTCACGGACGGGGACAAAAATGTTAAATAAAAATCAAACAGGTACCAATAATATGTTTAAAGATCTCAAGGTCAATGACACGACAAAATAAAAACGAGTAGAACACCTTGAAAATGTAAAAAGTTTATCTTCTTATAAGTGGATATTGAATTGATCGTCCTGCACACAAATGGATGTAATTACATTCGGATCAGGATCGGGTCCGCTGCCCTTGACCGTCTCTACTCACTCACTACTCCGTGGAATGGGATGGTAGATGCAGATGGAATCTGATAGTGATAGTTGCTTTGAGGTCACATTAATCACACTTCTTGTTGCCAATCTCATCGACCCTGCCGTCTGACATTGTAGTGACCAGATGTATCCGATAATAATTAGGCTGCAAGTAAAAATAATGACTTGAAGATGCGCGAGGTCTTTTCTGATGGGTACGTGAGAACGCAGGACGTTAACTTGACTGTATTATATGTTTGCCTTTTTAATTCCACTAACGAACTAACTAAAACATCGCACAATTTCTCTAGCTGGGTAGAAAGATAATATAGAACGCCACAAAACTTGATAATTCTATGCACGCTAGCTTATACACTTCATTCAGCTTCTCTCTATCGAAGAACATCTTATTGCAACATTTGAGCATTTAGTGATGATAGTAAGGTCAGTTTATAAAAATATGGTTCACTTCTGCAGACATTAAAACAAATAATTTTAAAAATTGCTGCAGCAAAATCTGTCTTTTTACAACAAAGACAAACATTTCCGGGTTACGAATAACTTGACAATATTTACATTCCTCTTACAATTACTTTGAAGCCAAATCTAGAGTGAGGGCAATTTGCTATAAGTAAAGACATTTTTACATCTTCACCATCACCCCGCAGCATAAATTGTCCTCGAATACCTCTGTCCAGGGGCTTTTGGGTTCATGTTTGGTTATGTAGTTTAGTTTTAGTTTAGTTTAGGTTATGTTGGGTATTAGGTTTGATATTTTCTCGTTACTATTCTTCAATGTACTATTTTCGCATGGAGCCGGTGTAGGTATACCTAAATTAAATGAAGTGTAATTAAAGATATCTATTTTTGACTTGCAGGACCTAAAGAATTCTTCTACCGGGGCCACAACTATTTCTTCAGCGACCACGTGCCCGCACTGAAGGGGCGCAAGGTCGACTGGCTGGACGCAAGGAACATCTGCAGGGAGTACTGCATGGACCTGGTCTCCATGGAGACCCAGGAGGAGAACAATCTGGTCTTCAGAGTTATCCAACAAAGTGAGTACCATTTTTCTATTGATATTTTGAAAGCGTTTATATATGTTTTTAATCTTAAGGTATCATCTGATGAATTTGAAGGTTCCTGCCTGTCTGTTTGACAGACTGCAGTGGTCCCGTGACTCTCATACTCTTTGTACTAGTAACTAGAGTCATGCTAAATAAACCATTACTTGTTCTCCCCCAAACTGTTGTATTTACCTATGACTATTTCTCAGCAAAACTTTAAAATGCAATACCACCTTATTACCTGTTTTGACTAAAGATTATTCTGGATTATTACATGATATACGGTCATAAATCATTAAAGTAACGTCGATACTTTCCTCTTTAAAAAATAAGAACTTCATGAAATAACACTTTTAACCCCCCCCCCCCCCCATTTAGCGTATAAGAAACAGCGGCAAAAGACGTTGAAATAATACCTACCCCATTATTATGAAATTAATAAGTCTTTTTAACGACTTTGGTACTTTCAGCAATAAGCCCAATACGCACATAAGCCACTAGAATTACGCTTAGTCAAAACCAGTTAGAGAAGTCCGTGCATCATTAAAACAAATAATTTAATAATATTGCAATTCCTTATTATTGCACTGAGAATCAAAGTGCTAAATAACTGAGCAGTTGCACAACACACACTGCATCACCCGGGAGTGAGGTGGGAAAATAAGACAACACCTGACTATATTATCTATTATCGTTAGGTAAGCCGTAGGCAGAACCTCTAACAAATTCAGCTTTTCTCTTCTGCGACAAGATGACACTCTATTGTGCGTATGCACAGTGTAATTATGCGCACATTTTAATATATTCCAGTATAATATCGTGTTTGAACATAAGCACATCCATCAAGCAAAGGCCAAGAGGAGAAAACAAACGCGACGAAGGTATGCCCACTTTCCAATTCCGAGATTTAAAATCAATAAACACACTATGTGAGGATAATTTTATATCCACATGTGCAGAATATCCAGTTTTCTGGCAAAGTTAAGAATTCTGTGGCAGTATAAAAAGAGGCAATTCATAGAACTTCTCCGTAACGTTATCGGCCACATTTTGTGCATTATTTCAAGATTTGTTGTCTTTATTTAAAGTATTTGAAGACATTATTTTCAACTTTATAAAATATCTTGTGTACCTCCGTAACTCCGTAACTGAGCTGCAAGTTCATTGGCATTGGACATGACACGACGTGAATTCGATAGAAATGGGGTTATGAAATAACCCCTCGTTCCTTAGTAAAGTGTTCACTCACTATCACCCTGGTGACCTGACATGGTGAGAGATCATCTTTCAGATTCAAATTGTTGATTTTGATTTAATGGTTTTTGTTTCTAATTCATAGAACTTCATTGTGGTGTTCTTCAATTCAGGTGATTAAGATTACTTGAACTAATTTCCAATAAAGATCGAGGATCGTTGAGATTACAAGTTGTTTTATTTACGTTATCGTAAGTTTTACAATGAATATTTAACTGGAACAGACGTCCGTCCTATCGGATGCTCTTGGTAATTTTGAAGCTAGAGAACCGGACACTGCGGAAGTCCAGCTGTCTATAGTGTATCATCGGCTATTTCCGTAGCCATTATTTTATTAAACACGAACGATGATAGTCGGCACTCTTCTAAGGTACCTACTTCTCAACTGACATCTGTTGAGACACCCCAAAACTACACTTAATTAACACATATCTATACCCAGGGCCTCCTGTGTGGAGTTAATGTAAAAAAAAAAAACTACCGACATGCATAGTCTAATCTAATTTAAACTACATGTATTAATTATCCTGTATACCTACCTCATCCATCTGTTTTTTTTAAATAATGTAAATCAAAGTTAATAATTATAAATTTCTGCAAGTATTTTAGTTATTTTATTATTGTGATAGCGTTTCGGCGTTAAAATCTGTTTGAAAACAGCCTTAAACGCCGAAATAGCTGTTTTAATAATAAAAAAAAACACAAAACTAATTGCAAAACTTAATAATAACATTAATAATTTTTATGTAAGTATATTAAATTTCAAAAAATAAAATAAACGTTCAATTTAATGTCTTTATCAATGTTTATATATTTTTTTATAGACAGATACTTTCAATTAACAATCTCACGCTTTATCTTCCACGTTTTCTTCAGCCTACCAACATTCAATGCATTAGATGTGCGAATAACCAGAATCCAAAACATTGTCTTCCACGATGTGTAGCTTGCATAAGATGCATGAAGTTGGAACCATGGTGCCGAACGAAAACCCAATTTTTTCATGTTTTTTAATTCATTTTTAGACGACGCTCCCTACATCTGGACCAGCGGACGCCTGTGCGACTTCAAGGGATGCGAGGGCCGTAACGACCTGGTGCCCAAGGCTATCCTGGGGTGGTTCTGGTCAGCCAACAGAGTGAAAGTCGCCCCCACCAACCAGGTACGTTACGAGCATCGAGCATGACGCGTCTGCAGAAGAATTTCTCATAAGAAACGCATGTGACGAAACTCAACCGACATACTTCTGATATAATATGCCTACCTACTTCCACTTGTTCAAATATTATGTTATGAGTTTGTTCTACATTGCAAATAATTATTTTGCACGTGTTCTAATCTCTTGAATGGCTTTATTTAGATGAATTTGCTCCTCTCCTACGTGTAAATAAAAGAAAGAAAGACAGAAAAGTCTACTTTTTTATTTAAATATTTTTTGCAAGGTTAGGGACGTAGATTTAAAAAAAAAAAAATTCGTCTAAACGTTGTTATTTTATATTCAATTAAAATTCTTTTCAAAGAATTTCAGACCGGTCAGTGGCTGAGTTGGCATCGCGTCTGGGTCCCACCCAGGCGTCGTGAGTTCTATTCCTGGCTAGGTTCTCCATCATGACACAAGTAACTCCGCTTACTGTGGTGGTGATACTAGGAGATTTTCAAATTATTGTCAGTTTATTCGTAACCCGAGAATGTTTGCCTTTCTTTAAAAAAAATATTTAATAAAAGTTATAATAATAATTTAATTACCTTTCTATTAGTAGTTACTACTGATGAGATCTTACTCTTTGCACTGCTAATGAGAAATATGTTTCTAAAAAGGCAAAAAAATAATTTCTCTACTTGTAAATTTTTCCTCTAACCCTTCGTCTGCCATAACACAGGGACATCCCTAGGATGGCGGGCGGGCGAAAAAAGACTCTAAAAATGTACTACGTACCTACCTATTTGGATTTTGTCTCTGAATAGTTAAATTATATATTAAAAGGCCCAATTTAAAGTTTTAAAATCAGCTGCATTTTCACTGTTGTAACATGATTTGTATGGCGTAGGTTCCTATGACGTCAGAACTCGTCCCGAGCATTTATATTTAAAATCATTTTTGCGGAGAGGTTGCATAATATCTATGAATTACCTAAAACAATGCTCATTCAAAAGGGGTGTTTGATGATCTACTCGTGGTTTTGCGTCAGTACTTAGTACCTAGATACTGTATTGTTAAAACCACGAATAGATCTAATACGAATAGTCAGGGCCGTATTTACGAACAGGCTCTATGGGCCAGAACAAGGGGCCAGAACCACAAATGGTTTAAAGTAAAGATGTGGAGACATTATAAATAGCTTCGTCAGTATGAAATGTGGGCGCAAACCAATAAGCTATTTCCTTGTTAAGTGGTTATTAAATTTGTAATGACTACAAATTCGTATCAATGCATTTTATATCAAATTTAAAAAAAAAAAAAAAAAAAAACAATTTTTTTCATATTTGGGAACATGGAAAATATGAATTCCAATGTTTTTTTTTTAAATATAGTTGTTCATATCAATGTTAATAAATCGTTTTGAATATTCTAATGATTTTCTATTTTTTTCATTTTATTTCATCATTTTATTAACTTTAATACGGTAGGTGTAGTAAAAAATTCTACAATCTTATAACAAACTCTAAATGTGTCTTTTAGGTTTTTAGTTAGAAATTTGCTCTGAAATGCGATTTTTTGGGGAATAATTTAACGGACCCCTGTTTCACTAGGGGTTATGGTTCAGGTTCACCCACGGGGTCTACAGATCCTAAATACGACCCTGCTAACTGTACCTATCTATTATTGATTGTATGTTGTAACATGTTTGTCTTGTTTGACAGATTCCATCCGGTTGGGGCTACAATCCCTGGAGCCAGACAGGACACAAGAAGACCCGCCAACCCGACGATGCCGAATACGACATCAACCAGACCCACGAGTCGTGCCTGAGCGTGCTCAACAACGTGTACAATGACGGAATCGCGTGGCACGACGTGGCCTGCTACCACGAGAAGCCCTTCATCTGCGAGGATTCCGAAGAACTGCTCAACTACATCGCTGCCACCAACAAAGGAATTCGCCTTTAAACTAAATTAACAAAAATAATAATTATTAAATGTAATTTTTATCCACCACCTTAAAAAAAGCACGCTGTGCACGTCACCTGCTCACCATCAGCACGTTGTTATAAAGTTGAAGTTATTTATGTATAATTTTTATATATTATATTCTTACAGATTTCATTCTAGTGAGGTCACGGTGGAAATTAATTGTATTTCAATTTTACGTTGAAACAGGTTATCGCAGTGACAGTAAAAACTTTTAGTGAAACATATTACTGAAGTTTTTGCCGCCAGTTTGCTGCGAAGCCGCACATTTTTTGTCTTGACTGTAAAAATTCTTGTTCAATCGACAATGATTTCAATATTGAACTCAAGTGTTTTTAATTTATTTTTAGGAAAACCAATTCGAAAATAAATAACATTTTCTTTTATGTGCTGTTTTATTTGTCTACTCCTGTCAATAAATAAGCGGTAAAGCTGGGCAATTTACTTCACGAGATTTTCTAATATAAGTTTTTTGACTTGAGCTTTCGAAAAACTAGTCCAAAGTTGGATTTTTATGTCAAATTTTTAAAAAAATGTTCGCAACAGGATAAATATTTTGAATTTTTCATCTTTAAAAATGCATCAAAGCGTAGATCCGGTTTAAAAAGGTTTTTGGGGTTCTCTATGTGATGTAGATTAACCAGTTTCCCACGTGTACTGAGAGTTTCACGACACTAGTATTAGTATTAGTACCTAACCCTAATAAAAATAGTATTAAAACAAGTTTTTTTTTAATATTTGGAAATGACCTTGTAAGCCGAAAAAGCTATCACAATAATAAAAAACTAAAATACTTTCTTGCAGAACTTAATAATAAAATTATTAAATTTGATTTAGATACATTATATTTAAAAAAAATAAATGGAGTTCTTCGAATTTTTAATTTAACTTAATTTTTTTATTTTTCTATATTAAGTATGTTCACATTGGGTTTTTCGATGCCTGTCTCATTGGGGTATATCTGTGTCGAGACAGGCGTATTAAACACAAAGGGGGCATACATTAATTACGCGAGCTCAAAAGAAGGGGGGGGGGGGTCCAGCAAAATCTCACGTTACTTGAAAAGAATATACGAAGTGGCCCAAATTATCTCACCAAGGGGGAAGGAGGGGTCTATATTGGAAGAAAAACTACTCACGTTATTATTGTATGCCCCCAAAGACAATTGATAAATAATTTTATTTAGTTTAGTGTTAGTTTTACTTTTTTAAATATCGAAATATTAACAGGTTAACAAATTTAAACTGTAGGCACATGCATAATATAGTTACCGGCATCTGTTATTCCTCATTCATATAATCCGGGTCTCTTCAAGATCCGCATTAACCTTTAACTACTGAATTCTCAATTCCTTCCTATAGGTTCCTTACCTTAACCCGCCTTACAACGATACCCAACGTCACTGTAGACAGACTCAACTAAAACTTGTTGTGCTTAACTATTAACTATCTGGCTATCAATATCAATTGAATTAGCCCCGGTACAAGGCCATAACCAGGGGGGGATCAAGGGGGTTTGATCCCCCCCCCCCCCCCGAAATCTAATAAACCACACTGAAAATATGATGCTAAACGCTACCGACGCCCGACTGTACAAAATGAAATTATTGCAATTTGTGGTGAAATTGTCCAAAAAAAACTGGTGCAAAGATTGAATTTTGCAAAATGTTTTTCAGTTCCTGTTTGATGAAACTACTAATGTTTCACCACAAGACAAGAACAGATGTCCATCTGTGTGAGATATGCAGAGCTAAAAGATAATCAGCCTTAATAATAAACCCCTTGAAAATTTTATTCAATTGCTAAACGAGCGTGTATGTGAAGACATTACTAATTATCACAGCCTGAGAGGGTAGTTTATCTCATGTGTACGACTGTTTTGTTAATGATTTCTGAACGAATTTTTCGAAAGTATTTTGAATGTTCTATATATTTCTTATTTTTGAAGAAGTCGTAAAAACAATAGTATTTTTAAAAACTAGATAAAATTACCTTTTAGATTTGCGTATTTGAAATATACTTAGTACTAGCTGGTACCAGGCATGCGTTGCAATGCCATTCAAAGAAATAAATTGATTCTCCCTGCATTTCCTTCCCCGTGCGTACCCGTTCCCTTGCACCTTCCCCGCCTTCCCCTTCCCTCGTCTCTTCCCTCTCCGCGAACCCCACCTTCCCCCTGCCTTTCCTTCCTGCTGCTAAAATATATGAAATACACATATTTTCATTTATACAAATTTCATAACGCCAGAGCTTACCATTATATACAGCATATGTTACTCGTTAATAATGTAGCTTTCTATTGGTGAAAGAATTTTTCAAATCGGTTCAGCAGTTTCGGAGCCTATTCAATGCAAACAAACAAACAAACAAACAAACAATCAAATCTTTCCTCTTTATTATAGTGTCTTAGATTAAAAAATTGCCATATTTTAAGATTCAAACACGGAAACAAAATAAAAATAAATTTTTACCAAAACATTTTTAAACAAAGTAGAGATTTAAAAAAATCAAAATTTAAAAAACACAGTCCTTTTATATAATGAAGAATTTGAAAGGAAATTGTCACCTCACTTTTTCCTCGTGCATACAATAAAAAAATAATTCAAAATTTCGAAGTTTGCTTTAATGCCAAAAAAATAACCTAAAAATAAACCGACATTTAAAACGGATTTCTTGCATCTCTAAAGACGTCAATTTCTTTGGTAAGTTTACCAACACACGAATTAGATATTAGTATTATAAAAAACACCACTTTTAAGAAATTCTCATAAAATAAAGATCCTAAAATGTTAATTTGATTTTTTCATGTACTTAACCTATAAAACAATTTTCAGACAGTTCAACTTTCAAAGTACGATTATTGTGCTAATAACTTGACTAAAACCAATGACTAAAACCGATGAAAAACCACAAAAACACGGTGAATATATTAATTATATGAATAGAAGAGTGAATTGGTCACTATAATAGAAATCATTAAGTAAAATCACAATATATACTAACATCCCGCCATAAATGTAGGCAGGGCCGGATTAACCATGTCGGGGCCCCTAGGCAATGCACGTCTCGGGGCCCCCTTACCAACCATGGGGGAGGGGGGGCTCCGGTCCTGGGGCTTCCAAACGTCTCCTTGTTCCCTTGATCACATCCTAAACAAGGCTTTAAGGCACCAGGACACGATAAAAAAAATGTATTTTTTTAATTTTATTTTCTGAAAGATGCATTTGTTAAAAAATGCTCTCAATCAATATTTTAAAGAAATTCGAAAAATTGACGGCGATACATCATTTTATGTGAAACCGTTTGAAACAGTTTGTATGTTGAATTATCCTTCGGCAAAACTATTTAATTATAATGTATTACAAAAACATGGTAAGTAACACATTATTCCCAATGAGTTGAGAAGAAAACTATTTTTTTTCCTTTTCAATATATTGTATTTTTTAAACGTGTAATATCTGTCTAAAATGTATATATCTATCTGTCCTTCCCGTAATGAGTTTTCTTCTCAACTCATTGGGATTATTTCAGTTGCATGCAGCAGCTGGTCTACACAAATATAATAATGATAAGCTATATAAGCTATATAGTTAAGAATTTAGATTCATAATTTTTTTTTTATGATCAGTTTCGTTCGAGATTCCAAAATCATAGATCCACATTATCATCTCTCAACATTTTAATTCCGCCTCTGTGTTGCAAAGACCAACTTAATTATCAAGAAGACTATTTTGAGCTCTATAAAAAATATTTTGAATGGGACTCAAAGTGAAGAAAAGTGGGGGATAAAATGGTTGGATGAATCTGAACTAAATCGACAAACGTGTGCTATTGAATTTCTCGGAGAATGCAAACAGGACCATACCTTATTTCCAAATATTCACAAACTTTAAAAAATCTTGGTGACACTGCCTGTTTCCACATGTACCCCTGAAAGGGCTTTCTCTTGTCTGAAACGCCTCAAAAATTCTACAGCCCAGGAAAGACTAAACGGTTTGGCGTTAATGTCAATCCACCAATGGATAAAGGTTTTTTTTAATTTTAACTATTTTTTTATTTAATATAGATATATAAGTGTACAGTGGTGTTTTATAAGTTACATATCGGTACAGAAATTATTTAAAATTGCAATCTCACCAAAGAAGAAGCTTGTTCTTGTGCTTGATGAGCGAGTTACACTAATTATAACAGAAATAGAATAACATTATGTAATAGGTAAGTAAATAATAGGAACAATTGAAACTCCTGGATCATCTATATGTGTAGGTGTACATACATAGGATACGGTTACATACTAAAATATTGAGTACATTCGCAAATTCGAAAAATCTAAATAAAATAGAGATTAATATAGATTGATAATAAGTAGAAAGAAAGAGAAAAACAGGTTATTATTTAGTTAATTATTCCTGATGAAGTGTGGCTTCAGTTTGAGTTTCAGTTTATTGATGTCTTTGGTTTTTTTTTAAATTTAAATCGGAAGGTTAAAATGATATTGTATGTTCTTATAAAATTTATTAAGAAAACTTGAGTTTTACAATTTTTTGTAAAATTTTTCTTCATTTTACCGCTTAAGTAATTATCTATTAGACTTATAAAAAAAACTTCTAACAAAAAAATTACGTAATTTAGTGTTATTTAAGTTTGAGATAGACATTTTTGTTGTAAAGTCAACCGTTGAGGAATTTTTTTGACAAAACCAAATTTTGGCGCCTTCAATCCAAGATGCCGGCTCGAGCTCGACCCCCCCAAGGTCGAAAACTTTTTTTCGTTAGAGTCCCAATATAAACAACATATATCATAATCGCTACTACATGACCTTTTGCACGGTAAATGCCCTTTTTACCCCCCACTGGCTGAAATATAAACCCTGTTCCACCAAACAAAACCCCCCCCGAAATTTTTCTCTGGCTACGGCCTTGCCCCGGTAATCAGCATAATTTTAAGCTGGGCTTGTGAGATACTGCAGGAGCCATGGCAAGATTGAAGGTATATCTATATATATATCTTTACTACCCCCCTCCCCCCTCCCCCCACCATTTTTTTGGCGTAAAAGCTGGGGAAATTTAATTTCGGCATACCTCTCTCAGCGAGAATAGAAAGCAACTAGCAACTGATAATTGATCATAAATAAAACAATCATGCAACCGATATACCAGATTATACCCTCTCCCAGGATATTTTGATCCGAAATCCAGGGAAAAAATATTGACGTATAATAACAAAAACGTATCATCTTTGCAGTTAACCTTCTATCTGTAATATTACTTTATTGGTCGACGGAGTGTTAAATCTGTTGTTAGTTGATTTATTGTATATTAACAGTTATTATTTAAGTAATACAGATGATAATTGACAACAAATTAAGTGATATGGCTCGAACAGCGGAAGAGAAGGGAGGAATTATAAATATACTAACCCCGGAGTGCCCGGAGGAATGAAAATTTTTCTTGTATAGCTTTTGCTTCTGTGTTAAAAATGTTCCAATTGGTTCCAATATTTGAATACAATTTTGAAATCCTGAAAGTAGATAGTTGCCAGTGAGCAGATAATTGTTAGTAGGTACCGACATATCTATGGATCTATGATTCTACGGGGGTTGGTTAAGTTAGTTTATTTATTCTATGGTTGTCTTGTCTATTATTCTATGGCCCTGTTGTGTTTTTGTCAACAGCTGACTGTCATTGAAAGAAAAGTTGTGATTTTCTTTGTTATAAACATGCTTTCCAACGACATTGAAACATTAATTTAGAACAAAACATCGCTTAACAAGTTAAAAATGGAAGCAATGTTCGATATAGCATATTTAAGCCAGGATGCGACTGCTACAGAACCGAATGACATACCATTGACAAAGGAGCCAGTATGGGTATTGGGAAAGAGATATAGTGCAATTCAAGGTGGGTAAATACGTTGTTTACATAAACACTCCATGAGTCACGTCTAAATATTATTTTCTCCATTTATTCTCCTTTATTTTAGATATTGAAAAGATACGAAGAGATATAACATCAATAATATGGTTCACATATAGAAAGGGTTTTATACCAATTGGAGATGATGGCTTGACAACTGATAAAGGCTGGGGTTGCATGTTGAGATGTGGACAAATGGCTCTTGCCCAATCTCTTGTAAAAGTTCATATGCAGGAAGATTGGTATTGGAATGTTGAAACACGGTAAATAGTCTTGATTTACTATAGTTGAAATTACCATTCTAACTTCAAATGTGCAACGTGACTGAAACTTAATTATTAATTATTTTCAGAGACCCGACATATTTAAAGATCATTCAGAGGTTTGAAGAGCGCCGGCAATCCCCATTTTCCATCCACCAAATAGCCCTGATGGGTGCGTGCGAAGGCAAGGAGGTCGGCCAATGGTTCGGCCCAAATACCGTGGCACAAGTTTTGAAGTGCGCTTCACCTTTTTTCAAATATTTATTTTCTTCTATGAGTGTTATTCTATTTAATAAATATTAAGTTAGCTCCCGTATCACAAAATCTGTTTTAGTTCTAGATAAAACGCAGATATTTTCAGGTTTTTAATGTACCATCTACTTTTTTCAAGATTATGGCAAACGCTCGGCTCTTATCTCTAATTAAAGAGATATGCCAATATTGTAACTATTTAATGCATATCTGTACTTTTTCTCTGCCATATAATAATGTATTAATTTAAAGAGTATATAGTTGAAGGGAGATTAACTAAATATTTCTGATTGTTCGTGGAAGAAGCTGACCTCTCAGTTAAGATAAAAGAAGGTTGTTATAACATTCTAAATGTGACCTTATTAATAGTCTACTTTTGTTGTAGGAAACTAGTGGTCTATGATAACTGGAGTTCGTTGGCTATACATGTGGCACTTGATAATACGATTGTGAAGGATGACATAAGTAAGTATGTGTGATAAGATGATCACTAAATTTCTATGTTACTTTTATTAAAATATACACTTGAATTGAAGTCTGATGACCAGGGTTCAATCATGTCTGTTTTTCCAGCTCTACCTTCCTTAACTTACATTCCAGTCTTTGACTGATAAATAAAAGTTAAGGTTAAACGTAACGCACGTTATAATCTACGCATTCACAGATGGTGCCAATTAAATTATATTAGGTTTTTAATTCTTTTTGCAAGTTATGCTTTAAAATATTAAGGTGAATTAATTGTTTGCGCTCGTACATATCTAATATGAATATAAATAAATAGTTTTGTCCATAGCCACTAAAGCGATTATGGTCGAAAAATGGACCACTTTTATTTTTCTTTGCAATTGATAGCGGTCCACAATTGGACCACATTTTCCTACCATTAGTAAAACATTTATTGTAATTATTTAAAAATATTTCCCCGGCCAACCATTTATTTTAAAACGAAGTTATTGAAATGCTTTATCCATTATGACCATAGATGCCACAAATCTAAACTTCCTACACTATTTTAGAAAGATGTTAAAAATAAATTTTTAAAATATTTTTTTCTCGCCGAATTTTTGATCAGCTGTTTACGGTTCAAATTAAGTCCTTTTTCCATAGATAACGCATCTTTCATTATCAAGTATACCACAGACAACATACAGAAATCTAAAATATAGATATATGTACCCCTCACGGAGTTTCAAAGTAATAGCACGCAGGATTCGTGCGGTTATAAACTTAATGATTTAAAAAAATATATATTATAAATCCTACAAATATGAGATAAACAGTAAAACACAGGTAAATTCATTGGCTATATAGCACTATAATAATTTTTTGTGTCTCCATGTTAAAATTCGAAGGTATTATTTTTTAAATGATGACGAAAATTTAAAAAATGATCTGGGAAATTGCGAGCAATCCCAAATATAAATAATAAACAAACAAACCCAAATCTTTCAAGAAAGGCTGACAAATACAATATTGGATTGAGTCACCGATAAAAATTGGATTTGTCAGCCTTTCTTGAAAGATTTGGGTTTGTTTATGGACAAATCTATTTATTTATATTCATATTAGATATGTACGGGTGCAAACAATTAATTCACCTTAATATTTTAAAGCATAATGTGCAAAAAGAATTAAAAACCTAAAATAATTTAATTGACGCCATCTTTTAACGCGCAGATTATAACATACGTTACGTTTAACATTAAAGAAACATTCCTTATATTTCAATGGAAAAAACTTTATTTGCAACATGATTTAATGCCATTTCTACTTTTTAGAGAAATTATGTTTGAATAAAAAAGAAAGTAAGAAAGGAAAGAACAAAGACCATAAAAAATCAAAACATTCAAATACACCTCTTCCTGATTGGAGCAAAACAAGTCATCACCCGGAAGAGTGGAAACCTTTACTACTTATTATTCCCTTGAGATTAGGGCTCTGTGAAATAAACCCTATTTATATTAATGGCCTTAAGGTAATGATTCATTTAATACTTCTGTTGTTTACAAGATCACAGTTTCATAGTCATGCCATATCCATATGATCAATCCTGTGCAGATTACCCAAATGCATTTGAATTACATTAAACTACAAAAAAACAATAATGGAATAATATTTATTCGGACCGGTCAGTGGTTGAGTGGGCATCGCATTTGGGTCCCACCCAGGCGTTCCATGTTCAATTCCTCGGCTGGCTAAGTCCTCCATCACGACTCAAGCAACATTTTCGGCTTACTGTGATGGTAGTAGGAAATTTTCAAATATTAAATTAAAAATTACATTTTTTAAAAGAAAGACAAACATTCCCGGGTTACGAATAACCCAACAATGTTTGAAAATCTCCTACTACTACCACATAAAGACGAAAATGTTGTTTGTGTAATCGAACATGCGACGCCCGGGTGGGACCCAAGCGCTATGCCCACTCAACCACTGACCGGTTGGTATATTGTCGGGTTATTCGTAACCTGGGAATTTTTGTCTTTCTTTTTTTTTTATAATTTTTAAAAATTATCCAGCTGATTAGTCAGATATCTCCAAAAATTTCAGTTGAGTATGTAGTTATATGTAAAAGTGTACTCTCTATCTGTTACAATACTCAGATTACAACATCACCAAATCAATTATAATGCAGAAAAACTTGTATTGTAATAAACAATTAAGATATAAGATAATAAATAACATTAAGACCACCATTCAGAATTGAAACATTGCTTGAAATGTCTTAAGTCATGTTTGGTGACCAGATCTGAATAGCCAGCTACTTCCCCACCTTCCTTTCCCCCTCCCCAAAAATGTATGTAATTATTTAGGCATCATGCCTGTCTTATGTACTGAAATAAAGAAAAAAAAAGTTATGATTTTCTGGGTCACTAGTAGTATATTTCAGAACGTATTACTAATGTTCCAGACCGATATGCCTCCTGGTATTATTTCATAACATATTTAATACATAAAACACAGACCTGTGTAAATAATATTTCATTTATGGCAAGCATTCCAATATTGCTTTCCTCATTATCTCAAAACTTAGTATTTGGAGATGTCTGACTAATCCACTGGACAATCGATACATGCATTTGTTATTTTTTTTATAAAACACTAGACGACAAAATTTCAAGAATAATTCTGAATATTTTCTTTACATTGATATTACCTGGCCCATAATTCATTTTAAAGGGCTATTTTGATAAATTCAAGATTGTTTTCTTTTCAGATGTGTTTTTGCTTACCGCAGTCTCTTGGTGTTATCGGCGGTAAACCAAATCAAGCGTTATACCTCATTGGCTGTGTGGAAGATGAAGTTCTTTATTTAGATCCGCACACCACTCAAAAAGCCGGATATGTTGAGGTAATTTCTGGAGCCATCAATAAGTGTTCAATTTTTATTTAACCTTATAAATCTCGTCTGATGTCTTGTCTGAAAGAAGGGCGCTACCTCTTTAACCCCTCAGGCCTCAGGCCTATTTTCTCGGAAGGTCAAAATATTTCTGCTATGCATTATTTCTGAACGCATCTAAAAAATAAAAACTGTTTTTGAAAGGCATCACCTACGGCTAAACCTATGCTTTCAAATTGTATAATTGGAAATAAGCATATAATTTTTTAAATATAAACATAAAAAAGTTTTAAAAATGGCTCACCTTACGTTTTTTCTAACTAAAATTATTGATAATTGCGTCATGGGCGATTACAGCGCTCTTGAGGTGGTTTTTCACAAAAACGGCGCTCTACAAATTATCCAATTATTATTAATATTATTATAATGAAAAAAAAAAATAAAACAACACATATTTTATTAGGCAAATGTATTTTAAATTGGGATGTAACGATACATGATTTTGCCGATACGATACACTTACACGATACATTACCGATTCTTAACAAAAATAATCGGCGATACCGATATAATATCGCCGATAGTGATGCCAATATTGATTGCCCTCAGGAGTGTGAAAGAAAAATAATCAATTAAAATGTAGAAATTAAATTGATAAAAAAAGCATTTATTTGTTTGGAAGGAAATAAATCACATACATAGTTATAAAAAGAAAGATACATAAAGTTAGTAAAGAAAATTTACTTTTGGTAGATTTTTGGGTAAATGTTCCACTATTGAGTCCACGCTCAAAACACACTTTAAAAAATTAAAATAAGTTGTACTAAGTAGATAATAGTTAGTAAAAAGTAATTCAGTAACCGAAATTTAAAAATATTGCGTTTTAATGATTATTTTGTTAACTTTAAAAATGCGAAATGTCATTTTTCAAGGACCGCCATGTTATTAATTACGACGATGAAATATGCACTTTTAAAAGGAAAAATCACTCTCTGTCAGTTACACAATAGTAAGTACGAATTTCAATCTTCGAAAATGATAAATAATGCGTATTAATCATTATTTTGTTAGATTTCGTAAATTCAAAAAATCATCACTTATTACGCGTGCGTGACGCGAGACGCAAGCCTATATGAAATGTGAAACTGTTCCTTAAATATACCAAACCATCCACAACTGTTCCATGTGAAACATGTTTTACATGCAATTTGCAAATGAGCCAACCTAAAAATAAAAAAAGCATTCACGAAACGAGTAGCTAAAAGCGATACATAGACGATATTATTACGAAAGTACCTGATTTGCCAAATTACGTATGTAATTATTTTAATACCTAAAACGAAAATAAATAAAAGAACACGTACGCGTTTTTCTTTTCAATAACACCCAAGTTTTGAAAGGTTTGTACTGCATGTAGGATTAGTATTATAGACAAGTTTGTACCTGTATTTATAACAGAAGAACATGGAAAGGAATGTCACTTTCTTTTGTATCACAAACCATGTTACACAAACCTAGCGTAGCCGCTAAACTACTTGAAAACTGGGATGTTTTTCTTGCTTTGACGCGAGCAGGCGGTATAAAGGGGCACTTTCTTTTGTATCACAAACCATGTTACACAAACCTAGCGTAGCCGCTAAACTACTTGAAAACTGGGATGTTTTTCTTGCCTTGACGCGAGCAGGCGGTATAAAGGGGCACTTTCTTTTGTATCACAAACCATGTTACACAAAGCCGCTAAACTACTTGAAAACTGGGATGTTTTTCTTGGTAGGTTATTTTACAACAATTAATTGTTATTATATTATTTGAATCAACTGGTTACGTAAATGTTTTTGAATTTTTAGGTTGGTAGTGTGTATTTACAATTTGCGTATTGCAGTTTCACACGGCACAAGAATGGCCTTCTTATTTAAAAAGATGGCGGTCCTTGAAAAATGACATTTCGCATTTTTAAAGTTAACAAAATAATAATTAAAACGCAATATTTTTAAATTCCGGTTACTGAATTACTTATTACTAACTATTATCTACCTAGTACAACTTATTTTAATTTTTTAAAGTGTGTTTTGAGCGTGGACTCAATAGCGGAACATTTACCGATTTTTGTTAAGAAAACAAAGTTTGTTCAAATTATCAGCAGATAATCTGTTACGCAAATCATTTATCAGGCCTGCAGTTGAAAAAAGACATTCTGAAGCCACTGAGCTCATTGGACAGGACAAGTATTTTTGCACAAGAATTTTTAATTTTGGGAATTTATCTTCATGGCGCCAATAGTTCTTTGGATCCTGTTTAATTGGAATATTTGGGCATCTTAAATAAGTTTCCACCTCTTCTTGCTCAGGCTGAATAGACATGTTTGATAAAGGCTCATCTTCTTCGGCTTCTTTAATCAAACTGTCACAACCAGACCAAATACCCGAGAAAATCTCATTTTGATCTCTTCGTGGCTCTACAGGATAAGGACTCTCTCTGTTTGTATTTGTAATTGGCGTTGTCGTTTCTCACGACCGTTGAGAAGCTACGACAGAGCGGCAACGTCGCGCGCGTTGTTCGTTTCATGCTCATTGTTCGTTTCACGCGCGTTGTTCATTTCACGCGCTTGATATTGGCTGTTATATATCGCCATATCGGTATCGTTACATCCCTAATTTTAAACATAACATCAACTCACTTTTTTGAGGTTTGATGAAAAATTCCCAAAGTTTCATATTTTTTTTTAAAATTGCAGTTGAAAACTATGGTTTCATAAAGATGTACATTTTAATTATTTTGTGGTTAACTTTTAAATTTGAATATACATGATGTTTTCTCTTTCTAACACCGTTTAGATCATATTTGTAAACATGGTAATAAGGGTGACACAACAATTTCTATGAGACCTATATGAGTTGTTCCGAAAAGGGAACAAATTAGCCTGAGGGTTTAATCTAGAATCACGCAGTTGTTGCTAGGATTATTATTGGTTGTATTGTTGCTGTGTTTGCCCATTACCTGGTTAAGTTAGGATGAGTATATCTACTAGAGGAGGCATTATAAGTTATACTTTTTAGAAAGACAGTTTACAAAGTTATTATTCTAGTAATAAAAGTTATTTATTCTCAATATTTTCAGAACAAAGAAACTGATGACCAAAAAGATGTTGACTTTACTTACCACTGTAAATTTGCACAAAGATTTCCCATTATGGATATGGACCCCTCCGTTGCGGTTGTAAGTATATCTATTATTAGATTGCTTAGTAGCCGAGTTGACAGATGTGTCGGGTTCCCATCCTGGCGTCATGGGTTCAATCCATCCATTATTGTACAAGCATGCCATTTATATGCTTACATCTTGGATTCGCATACATTACTGTGGTGGTAATAGGAGGTTTTCAAATATGATATTCGGTTTATACTTAACCTGAGAATTTTGTCTCTCTTCAATAAACTACTACTCCAGTCGAACGTTGACCGCCGAAGAGCGTATATTGAAATTACCAGACCCTGCGCAGAAAAGTAAAGTTCGCTAAAGTAAGGTAACTGTTTGCAGCGCAGTCCCTTTGTCAGATTTTTCTGCACAGGGTCTGAATGTACATTTTTAACGAAAAATCAGTGAGGTGAGTAAATTATAACGCATTTGTAAAAGTGTCTAGTGTAACAAACTATTCCATTTTGGAAACAAGCCTAAACTTATTTTTATCTGATTTGCGGTTAAGACTTTTAGGCAGCCATGTTGTACCCCATTGCAAAAAGGACTATTTATTCGTAAGCAGTTTTTATTTTCGAACACTAGATACTAATAGAACAATGCGAGTTGCCTGCGTACTGTTAGCTTCATCGGAGACAGCCACGTCATATCCCCCGCTCCTTGCAACTTGGTTTGTTCCCCTTTCCCTCATGGGCAAGTCTTATCGTTTTGTAAGTCTATGCCTGTGTCATATAATATTATGTGCATTTTTCAAAATTTCAGTGCTTTCTTTGCAAAACCCAAGCAGAATTTAACGATCTTTGCAAGGAATTCGAAAGTAGCATAATGAAAGAGAGTCAACCTCTCTTTGAAATATGCAACGAGCGTCCTAAACACTGGGGACCGAATAACGAAGACCTGGAGCAACAACTGGGAGCAACTGCCCTCAACGGTATACTTACTTCATATAATTATGTTCAGTTGTACAATATTTTTTACAATTTTCTTTTCCATTCATTACTTTAAACTGTTCGGCACCACTGATATATCCCATGTACTCTACTACCTTACTTGTATCTGCTGAGACGATAATTGTAACAATAACGCTGCGGTATTAATAGTTTCAAAATGAATCTATTTGTCCAAAAATTACTGAAAATAATATACCTATGTAACTTAACATGCACAAATAATATTTCCTCACTATAATAACTCTTTTTAGTTATTAAAGTACTTACATTGATTTTAGATGATTTTAAAATGCATACGTTGCATACTTTTATATTTCTTTCCTACTCTATTTATATTATTTTATACTCATTTCTATTCTTTTTTTTAATATTTTTGATAATATTTTATAATCCTTTATGTTCTCTTCCATTATTGCTATTGATTGTTATTAGATTTGATTAGATTGTTATTGCACTATTTGTAAAATCGACCACCATAAATAATAATATTCAGGGGAAAATCGTTAGTTTTGCCGATGAGACTGTCTTACTGTTTGAAGCTGACACTTGGCTAGCTATCTATAAAAAGCTATACATATCATTATAAGCATTGTAAAAAAGTGTTTGGACACAAATGTTCTCACACTGTAGACTGAGAAAATTAAATACGTCACATCAAGCTTAAATATTACAGGTCAACCTCATGAAGATGCCTCAGTTAGAATACATACACACATGTCTGAATTCCGATAAATGTTGTCAGTGTCCCTACATATTGACTTTTAAAAATTATTTGTCGTAGCATGGGGAGTGGCACATCTGCACCAGCCATAAAGGCACAGAAAACTATTACAAAAATTATCCTTTTTAATTAGAATTACATACTCAAACTTATTCTTTAATATTGTGACTATGTTTGACGTTCAACAGATACATGTAATAACAATTCTTACTCATCTATACACAAAAGTACATAAATACTACAAAAAAGATTAATTACTTGCTGTACTCTAAACACTAAAATAGACTTGTTACAAATTCCTGTAACACAGACCACTTTTGGTCAAAGAAACTTTAGATACCTTGCGAAAAGACCACAACATTCTTCCTGAAAGAATAAAAAAGAGTGATTCACAAAACAATTTCAATGATAATGTAAAAATTTGGATAAAAAAGTAATAATAGTTTCGATTTCATTCACCCAGATTCGAAGTTCTAAATGCAACCAAACTATTGAGTGAATTTATTTTAATACAAGATAGGTATGTTCATAGTACCTTAACACAGGCTAGTGAGGCGGGTTGTGAGACCTCAACTTATAACTATATATTTCTTTTATTTACATACTAGCTGACCCGGCGAACTTCGTACCGCCTCAGAATCAATAACTGTTGTGTTAACTTATCAGCTTAAATTCAAATTCAGTTTTTTTATTAAGTTAAAAATTACACAATTAAGCAATTATCGATGCGTAACTGTCCGCGTTTTGTTTTTATCAGTATCAAAGATGGCATTGTATACAGATTTAAAATTTATATGATTTTCTTACTTTTCGACTTACTTACGGGGATTGCGTTTCATTTTCTTCATAAGTGTGACGGAGATTTATTATAATTATTGTATTTTTCCATTGGAGGGGTGTAGGCATACGTTCGCCGTTTGTCCCATTTTCAACTGTTGACATTGAGTGTTTAAGAAAAAGGGGCAACATTATATGTTTAATAACAACAACTCTTTCCTCTTTCAACTTTCCTGAATGTATCCATAAACTCCTATCGCAATGAATCTCTCCCCTTATACTCGTATCCCTGTGACAGTCTTACTTTCTATCCAAAGGTGCACCAATTTATAGGAATATGTATAAAAAAATATAAAAAACTCAGCTGAATCCAATAATGCAGAATTCAACAAAATTATTGAAAATAACTGGCCAAATTATATAATTTTTTTGACAGATGGTTCCAAACTCAGTCCGGACTCCTATTGTGGGGCCAGTATCTATGCACCTCACAGGAAATTGTGTTTTCTACACAAACTTCCCAAAGAGTGTTCCATTTTCTCTGCTGAATGGAAAGCTATCATAGAAGCTTTACGACTCGTCAAATCTCTCAACATTAGAAATGCCCTCATCCTTTCAGACTCACTTAGCTCACTACAAAAAATAAGCACATCCCCTCTTAATTCCAGTAGCGACTCTCTTACTTGCTTATTGTATCTTGCTGGGTCAAGTGTCAGTGGTCATGACCTGGATCCCAGGACACTTTGGTATTGTTGGAAATGAAAAGGCTGATTCTATTGCCAAGGAATCCATTGTCCATGGTCCATTAAATAGTATACCTATTCCGTTTAGAGACTATTTCCCTATTTAAATAAAGTTAAAAATCAACGCCAATGGTCCTCTGAATGGAAATCGTCCTCTCTGATAAAAGGTAACCAGTACTCATTAATTCAACCTTCTTTTCCTGTCAAGCCCTGGTTTCACAAAAACACTTTCATGCCTTAAAAATACATCTCTTCCATAACTCGAATGCGTCTAGGTCATAATTGTTGTCTTAGCCATTTCTCCAGATTCCACATAGTCCATTCGCCTTATTGTGATTAGGGGTTGTCCATTAATCACGTGAGGCTCGAATGGGGGGGGGGGGGTCGGAAATAAATTACGAAACATCACGAGGGGGGGGGGGGTAAAATGAGATATCACTTGTATTTATTTTTCTTTGAACGCACGATTTCTGAAGGTGAACGCCCTATACTTTGTACAAAAAAAAATACACGTGATTTGGGGGGGAGGTTAGCCTAAAACCTCACCACATATCACCAGGGGGGGGGGGGGGGGGGTCAGAAAGTTGCTAAAAAAACATCACGGGATTAATGGACGACCCCTTATGGTTCAGAGGATACTTTAGATCATAATTTTTTTGAGTGTCCTATCAATGACCAATTTCCATACTTCAAACGCGAATTAGTAAAACTTAAAATTGAATTCCCTACCAGTGTACCCTGCCTTCTTAGTCTCATCTCTCCTTAAATTCGATATTTGTTAGCAAAATTTATTTGTAAAAATGGACTTAACATTTAAGCATCAACCACATTTCTTTCTCTTCCTTACGTATGCAATTATTCTTGCAGTGTTATTACAATTACAATTGTACAGGTTCCTATTTTTGGGAATCTGTACATCTTCTTAATCTAGAATTTTGTAATTCCTATTAATATCAACTTTGTATAATCATATGAATATTTGTATAAATTGTATAATTTTACTAATATTTGTCTTGGCCCATTTTCTATGTTTGCTAATATAATATGTAAAAAAACATGCTAACATGTAAAAAAAACTGATCTGAAAACGTAACTAATTTAAAAAAACTGATATTGTAACTAATTTTAAAAAACCTGAATTCTTAATGGGTGAAAGCCAAATAAATAATTTAAAAAAAATAATAACAAATGCAAAACAATTGGCGCATTGACATTTGACGTTTTTGAATTTTTGGAATTCACGCACAGTTCAATATTATAGGTACTTATCACAAAATGCCCGCAGCTCTTTGAAATATGAGAATTCGTTCCATATAAAATGTATGGGGAAAAGAATTTTCTTAATAACTATATGTTTCGTTAATTTTTGTGATGTTTTAATAGTTATTATCCTTTCCGGGGCGGAGACAAATCCAACAAATCAAAGATCATCAAAATCGGCCCGGCCGTTCTCGAGTTATAAATAGTGTAACTAACCCGACTTTGTTTTATATATTAAGATTATCTACTGTTTATATGATGTACATTATTTTCTGTTGTTAACTTTATGTAGGTACATATATCTAATATATAAACCAATGTACACTATACGCACTTAACATGTATTTTTATCCATAGTTGCAAATTTCTTACAATAAAGATATACATATTATTATTATTAATGAGTAAGCTTAATTCACTTTGGCAAAAGTTCAAGATTATTATTGCGTCTCATATAATATGACCTCATTCCATTGTAGACCCAATCTCTCCTGAAATGTCTTCTGCATTTATTTCTCCCGGCTGTATCCGCATCAAACAGCTGGACTTGAATTTTGTTTAGTTGTTCTGCAGGCATCCTAAGCATATGTCCAAGATACCTTCTTTACCTTTTTATATTGGGACTCTTAGGTTCGGATTCCACTAAGCTGTTAGATGCGTGCAATGTTGAAATGTAACTTCATGTAAAAAGGAATTGCGCGTGTCTAGCAGCTTAGTGGAATCCAGACCTTCTGTTCTTGATAATAGACAAGGTTAAGAAATATTTATTCTGCAGATGAAACTATTATGTTATACAGTATGCTTGCCAAATAAATAATCAAGAGGAACAAGAAGCTGGTTGGGTTCGTTAATAAATAACACAATTAATGCATTTTCTCATATGTTAAACAAAATGTTAATTTTTTTTGTACATTCGGTGAACTTTAGGAACCCCAAGCTCTTTCAGTTGCGGTTGCTACCACTGCCTTACATAACGTATATATAAATCGCAATTTTTTTTTTTCAGATTTTGATGAGCTGGATCGGCAGTTTGACGACTCTGATGATGAATTTGAGATACTTTGATAGCAACGATTAAGAGAAATAATAATAATAAATATTATGTACCTATCTTTACAATTTTATACACAATTTAAGTCACTTAAGCATAGTTAAGGAATTTTATCATTGTTTTCGGCATATTTTGAAGCTTGTGTGAAGTTATCTTTCGTGAGCGCTATATTTATCTGTAAATAGTTCAACTGGAGACTAAATACAAATCAATGAACATTTTATTGGCTGTTTTATTTCAAATTCAAATGGAATGAGGATTGCATAGTTTTACATAAAAAAAATTAACATAAATGACACAAATAACATATTATTTTTAAAATTGGTGTGTTTCATATTTTACTTTTGTGCTACTTTTATTACCGGACTTCTCCAACATTTGACATAAAAATACGACACCTTTTTTTTTATTTTCATAGTTAAGTGAAAGCCTGTGATGGAAATTATGTACTTGGGGAGCTGAAAATATTTGTTGATTCCAATAGTAATGCTAGATGGGTCATAAAAGATCCAAGTTCATATTATTATTATCGATTTGGAAAGCAGGTATGAGTACCGGGAACTTTTTATTGGATAAAAAACACCTCTGTCATAGGTCATCCCAAGTGCTTCGCTATGTTTGATGACTTAGGAGGGGCGCGATGAGGTTTATCTAGGTCTTGTAGGTGCATGCGTCTGCCCATTTACTGCATCGAGAGAGACTGGTTTGGGGAGGCCTTGTGACCGCTCCAGCCCGACTCATACATCTGTTACTCCTGGACCCACTGACCTCCAAATTCCTACCCACCCCTCGTACCTTTTTCCTTTCCTTCCTTAAAAAGCCCCTCCACACAGCGACCCCAATCATGTCATAGGCCCTGAGGGAAATTATTTTCCTCATGGCCTTCTGTGTGGAGCTAATATAAAAAAAAAATAATAATAAAGCAGATCTGCTATAAAGTTAGGGAGCTCTGACCCTGACCTTGATCGTGTTGCTCTCTTTATTTCAACTTTTCTTCAATAATAATCAATTCTCTTGGGGATGGGATGGCGCCAGACAAAATCAAAATTATCCTTTTTTATATAGTTTATTTAAAAATTGCGACTTTTACAAATAAAATAACAAATAATAATAATAAATTGTTATAATATTTGGCACACAGCAAAGCTATAAATAATAAATACAAACTTCTAATATAAAATATAAAAAATCACAACCAAAAATAAAACTTGATATAAAAAAAACAAACAAAAATAGCTACAACACATTGAATGCAATACACAAATCACTGGGTTTGTGAAAATTTGGTGCGAATTACAAGAAACACTGGCATATTAAAACAAATCCACTCTGTGACTAGAATCGGTGAATTTAGAAACATTTGATTACGTCAATATATAAAACAGTGTAAGTATTGTATTTATGCACTACTGAGATGAATCTTTAAATCTGGCAAAATATAATTCAATTGCTTTGTCGGTGTTAGTTGGTAGGAGGAAACCTACAAATAATTTGATATCCATAACAACCTATTTTTTAGATGAATTTGTTATAAATTGACTGGTTGATCAAATGATGAGATAAATATTAATAGATCAATTATTGAAAGATAATTATTAGATCAATTTAGATATACTCATGTATGTATAACCTGCAGAGCGATTCCGTATCTTTTGTGGGACCGTTATTGGATAACAGACATTATCTCCTGTCAGATTTGTGTGATTTACAATTTTACTATCACATATTTTAGTTTAGATCAATTTAAACACGAATTCCTGCTGCAAGTATGCATGATTATTTATTCATTTAATGTACGTTGTGCACAGAAAAAGCACACAAATCTGACAGGAGATTACGTCCGCTAATAGCGATTCCACAAAAGATACGGAATTGCTCGGCTGAGTATTGTGGCAAAGTTGAATTAATAATGTATTATCAAAACACAGTGTAGCCAGATCTTGTGCATATTAATTAACCATCTTAATTCATGGACATATATGATACAATAATAAATTAGGGAGATTCAAAAAGATTGCAAACATTTTATACAATGAAACACTGATCTTACCAAATTTTAATTCTAGAAGAAATTCTTACCATTTACAGATGCATACGAATGTAAGTATTTTCTGTAAAAGTTTCAACATTGCCTTAGTGATGAATTTAATAGAAAATATGAAAAACCCGAATGACTTTTCTAAAAATGCATATAGCCATCATTAAATTACATACCTTACTGTAATATAATTCGGCATTGAAACATTTGTGACAATTTTAACCCTCAACCTGCTCCTGGGTAATGTCACCTCAACCCAGAGAATTTTTTTTCACTGGTCAATAATACTCTTTATTCACTCTATCATTTTTATTTAATCCTTGCTCAAATGACGCGTCCATATCTTAACTATTCATAAATAACAATATGTAATTATTTTGGGATGATGTTAATAATATAAATAAAATGAAATAAAGCAGATAAAATGTTACTGAATATCAATTTATTAATTATTACCCCAGCGTCTGCGTGGTTGAATTTCAGAACCCAGTTTCAAGTGCATGTTGACGCCACGCCGTACACGTTGTGCCACAAATAACATCTGTGTACGTGGAACTTCACACAAAGCTACTGTTATAATTCGATTTAGAATTCAAGAATTCGACACAAGATGTCGCTACTTACGTCAGCAGCTCGGACGTTTCTTCCCTAAGTATAAGTACTACGGATTAATAGAATTTAAGTATCTTTCCGGATATGGAGAGATTACACATGGCGTCATTGCCTGTCGCGGTTACTTTAATTCGGTGGTGACTAGCTGTCACTGGATCACAGTGGATCCGAGGAACTGGCTATTTTTGGAACCAGTTTTTATCAATGGTTACCTACACTCAAACTGGGCGAAGCCGAACTAAAAGCCGCCCAAAGGGCCTAGCAACAGGCAATTATTAATACGAACCGGATGCTAACGAGAGGTACTCAATCAGTTCCATGACAACTCAACAAAGTGGCATTTCAACACCCCCTTTGAAAAGTCATAAGTGATGAAAAAAAAATTGCCCATAACCTACCTGGCGTAACTTATTTAACAATTCCATGACAACTCGGAATCATGAAACTTCAACACCCCTTTAAAAAGTCATCAAAGGTTATGAAAAAAAAAACATTTGAAATGCAGCTCATAACCTAACCTAACATAACCTATATAACAAATTTTTTTCCATAATTTTTAAAGACTTTTCAAAAGATATGTTGAAGTTGCATGATTCTGAGTTGTCCTATTTCTAGTCACCCTATTTAACCAGTTTTTTCATCACTTTTAATGATTTTTCAAAGGAGTGATGAAGTGCCATTCTATTGAGTTTGTCTGATCGCTTATGTCTGTCCGTGTATGAAATTTTTAACCAATTACCTGATCTAAGCATCTGCATCGTGAACGTTTATGTAGCAATATTGTTTATGAACTCATTTATATTATTGCAATCTTACCAATATTTGTTTAAACTTGAGAATAGAGATTACATATTTTCACTTTGGACATTTATATTACAGATTTTAATCTATATTTATATTTAAAATTCAATTTTCTGTGCACTAGATACTTTAGTTCAAATTATATTTAAAATAAAACATCACATTTAAATCATCTAAAACTGCGACTAAATGCACAATATAATGTAACAAGCAAAGCCAATTTTCAGCTCTAATGCATTTTGTAGTGAAATTCGCTTTTCAATTAAAATGACTAAAATCACAAATACCAAAAGCCATCACCCAATCTAAAATGAAAAGTGGGGTACGCTTCTGCAAAGATTACATTATTCATCAAAAGTCACTACAAATATGTTTTTACAACCTGGATTTGAACAAGCTGAAAAGGAAAAACTCTCTTGGTCGCTTTGAATCCTTACTCAGTTTATTTATAGATGTCGCTAACGACACGGACGGGGAAGTTTTACAAATAAATTTCAGCTCTGTAAACTGTTTGTGTGCAATAAGCTAGGACGAGGAATTAAACCTAGAAATAACTTCATTCGACTCCTGCGTCTGATTATTGATACTAAACTGTTGTTTTGACTTCAGTTTTCCCGCAGGCTGAGGATTAAAAAACCTAAAGTAATAGTGTTGAGTAACTCATACAAGATGAACTACAAATGTTCCATACAAAAATGTAAAATATCCCACCACCTCACGAAATATTTTGTCCCAGCTCTTTTTCTACTACAAATGAGGTGTTTGGTGTATTAGTGTTACATTATGCACTACATTTTGTGTATGCAATGTTTTTGTAATAGAGCTGTGACTGTGAGGTAGTGAAGTGTTTGTGTGTTGGTACAACATTACTACATTTTGTGTAGGTTACGTGCATAATAACACTATGAACCCTTCAAAACAAATTGAATGATGCTTTTATTTATTTATGTGAATAGGTACTTATATTGAATTATTTACGATGCTGATGGTCCTTGTCACCCCCCTACCCTTCCCGTTACGAAAAGGTTGTCACACCTCACCTTTTTTGAGCTGGAGCACCTCATTTCTGTATTTGAATACCCCAAACAAACTATTTCTGATATTGTTAATTCTAAACCAACATTGTAGAATTCTTTTTCGCGAACAAACAAAAAGAAGTACCTAGAATTATTTACAACATTAACTGAAGCAGAGGATGGCATTTCCTAATTTAAAGACAAATTATTTGTACCCTGAAATATTTTGCGTATAAAAATATTGACTGTGGTATTATTGTATGTACAAAATTATTGATATGCAAAATTTGTCCCAAGACAAATTACAGTGCATTCTCCGCGTACTCTCTATCTTTGAGGTTAATAACAATGATAGATATATTGTCAAGAGAGCCTCTGTAATAGGACTGTAAAGTGAGGCTTTTAGCGCCATAATGCGGTTCGTTAAGTCTCTCTTTAATGAAATTGACAGCTTCCTCGTTGCTGAAAGTGTCCCAGAGACCGTCGGATGCTAAAATAATAAATAGAGGCTTGTGGTCAGAAACATCAAAGGTTAGGATATCAGGGTCAGCGATGACAAACTTCTTATCCTTCAGCGGGTAGTCTCCCATGGCTCGGGAGGTGGCGAGGATTCCCGCCACTCGCCACACTCCGTTGAAAGCTATGAAACCCCCGGCTTCCTTGATCCTCTTCTGTTCTCTCATCTGTAAGCATTCAAAATGCACTATTACAAATAAAATTTATTTTATTACACAAATCGTAAACACAATGATTGAAATATTCCTAATACGAATTTATACAACTCTGCTTTTCAGTGGCGGTTCTTTACAGGGGGACAATGGGGACAGTCCCCACCAGTTACACTCAAAACCTACTAAAGGAAATAACAGTCGATGCCGCCAAAATGAATGAATTCTTTAAACATAAAAGTAATTAACATTAGCAGAAATAAAATACAAACAATTATTCCGGATGATTTTAATAAGACCCTACGCGCGTACAGCGAACAATGTACGGCGCAAAAAAAAGCAGGTCTATTTCTCAGTGCGCAGAATTACTGCGCACTTGGGGGACAATCCGAACTATCCCCATACTTTCCTTGAGTTGTTTCGCGATCGTATGCAACTGCGCATGCGCAGTAGTATGTGAGTTCAAGCATCTGCGGGGACAATCCTTTGGATCCCCATAGAACCATTTGTTTGCGAAGTTACGGGCGGGAATCGCTCGCGTTCAAATTAGTTTGATAATAATCTCGCAAGGTAAATTTCATTGTAAATTGGAATATTTCTATAGACATTTTATATTATTTTGTGTTAAATATATCCGACTAGCATGATTAGACCATCAAAAAAATTTTTTTGAGAAATTTAATAATATATAATAATAATAATAATATTCTACGGGTGATGAGATTCCGGTACGTAAAAAAGTCGATCCCCACCACTAAAGAAGTGCTCGAGCCGCCACTGCTGCTTTTAATATATAAAAATAAACACTTCGAAACATTGAAGTCATAAACACCGAAACACTATTAAAAATGGGGGAACAGTACCAATAACAAGCATCCTAACCGAATAACTAATAACCTAACCTACATAATATATATTGAATCTTTATTATTCAAAATCCAATTCAATATTACTGATGGCAACAGCGTGTGCTCGTTCACTATATTACTAAACATCATAGAAATGGTCACAACTCCTTCTCATAATTTTTTAATTACATACTTTGGGAAGCAGGTACCGCCGCCCCGGGAACCATTTATTGGATAACCAACACCTATGCCATAGGTTGCCTCAAGTGGTTTGTTTGGTGACTTAGCAGAGGTGTCCGGGTTCATGGGGTGAGGTTTATCAGATCTTGGTGGCTGATGCATCTGTCCACTTGCTGCGTAGTGGGCCGGATCGAGAAATACTGGTTGAGGGAGGTCTTTTGACCTCTCCAGCCAGAATCCCTCGACCCATCGCCTTGCACCGCAGTTGGTGGGATGAATTCATACATCTGTCAATCCTGGACACACTGACCCCTAGATTCCTACCCTTCATACCTATTTCCTTCCCAGAACTTCCTCTCTTTCCTTTCATTAAAAAAACCCTCCACACAGCATCCTCTAAAATGACATAAGCCCTGAGGGAAATTATTTGCCTCAGGGCCTCCTGTGTGGATCTAATGTAAAAAAATATAATACTTATTCATATTTATGAATGTATCAAATATGTGGTCCACATGTACAGATGTTGCAAATATATTTATAATTATGATCTATGAGTAGGTATGAAATCTTAAAATAATTAATTAATATTAGTTGACCCTCCACACAGCATCTCAGATGACATAGGCCCCGAGGGAAATTATTTTCTTCAGGGCCTCCTGGGTGGAGTTAATGTAAAAAAAAAATAAAAAAGTTAGATCTTTATTAAAATGTACTCAATTTCGTAATATTTATTTATACTGGGTTCGTATAAACATTAACAATCCTATGCTAGTATCCTCTTTGTAATATTTTATTTGTTTACTAAAATCAGACATATTTTGTCTACAAAATATATCATAATCAACAACAGATTATTTTGAACACATACAGGCTCGAGCACTTTTTCAATGGTAATATCACTACCCGGAAAATATAAAAAAATTTCAAACAAAAATATTCATGGACAAGTTGTGTACAATCAGATATCCAAGCACAAAATACAAAACAAAATTCTAGAGTTGTATACCAATTTATGATATAGTATAATAAAAACAATGTATCTTCAAAAATTATTATTGAACTTAATTTAAATCCGCGCGATTCCCGACCGAAACTATGTAACTTTCTTGAATTAAACAAACGGTTCAGTAAAAGATATTTGGCACGAGGGGATTTAATGGATTGTCCCTGCGTGAAATCCACTTACAAGTGCGCTTACATAGTTTCGAGGATTGCTTATTGATTTTCTACTTATAATGAAAGAAATAAAATAAACTGAACCATAATTACCTGCTGAGGTTTATGGTCGAAAGAGAGAGGAATCACATTTCCTTTGGCATCACACATCACTCCCCGAGAGTCCCCGACATTAGCCACAGTCAGTAAGTTGCCTTCTAGAATTGCAATCAATGCGGTGGTGCCGGCAACATCCATTGTTTTCTTGGCTTCCTCAACTAACAGCCTATCAGCTGCCAAAACTTCATCAGTCAGCAACTGACCATAGTTAATTTTGTCACCCTGAATATAACTAGAAATAGGAATATTAGCAACCTTGGAAGGAACTGGGGATGGGCGTACTTCTCTGGTCACAGCGCGAGACATATTTAACTTATTCAAAAGTTCTACATCTGTTATATCTTTCTTAGTGCAATCGTCTGTGGTACTAGTAGTTTTTTTAAAGCTTTTCTTTCTTTCAACCACATCCAAATTTACTTTTTTATCATTTTTATTTAATTCTGCTTCAAAATTTGGATTTTCGTCAGCTTTACCGGCCATAACATTTTTTATGGCGACTATTTTTTTATACAGCATGTCTATTAGCTTATCATTTGCATAGTCAGCTGCGAATTGGCCCCCGTGACCATCAAATATGGCGTACAAGGAAACACCAGTTTTATTGATGTTTTCATTCACAATGAACCTGTCTTCCATTCCAGGTCTTCTTCCTTTCAGGGCATATGCGGCACTGGTGCTTTCTTTTATTTCCCAACTTTGTTTGTCGGAATCCGCCGGTTCCAACAATTTGAGCCTTCGTGCAGCGGTAGTTGAACGTCCCACAGCATATCCTAAGCGACTTAAGAGAGTTCGGCTCCACACATCGACAGCTTGAATGTACATAAGAAAAATAAACAAAGCCAAGCTGAAAATTATTACTTCCGACCGTAATAAGTACACACGTATTATTTTCCATAAATAGCTTAGAGGATGGTTCATCGATATGCCGAATGAAAATCTTGATAACAGCTTCATGTGGGAAAGGTAGGTTTGATAGAACAATCTGTCTTCTAATTCGTCTTCCATATCACTTTTCCGTGATAAAAACACTCTTAATAATATGTTTTTCGGTACGGGCGGTAAATTTTTGCTAAAAAATTCATACGATACGTCCGCACACCGCCTTACGTCAAAACCAAAACAATAGAAACATAGACAAACAGTCTGGCGAGTCGGCCTCTGTCAAAAAGTAGACGGGTTAAAAACAACAGACAATATTTTCATAGTTTTTTTTTCCCTTCGTGGCTTTTCACCTGAAAGGAGTGTTCTAGCGGGGTTAGATGGGTGGTTTGGTATATTTATGGGGGTTAGTATATTTATGGTTCTAGCCAGTGTCAAGGTCAAGTGGTGGGTAGTTTGTAGTTTGGTATATTTAATATTTATGGTCAAGTGAATGGTGAATGACTTTGTAAATGTTTGCAAGTGTAATTTTTGGATTTAGAAATTTGGTATTAGTAACAAGAACCTATATAAATTACATAATAATGCAAATAATACGCTTGTAAGATGATTTACAAAAAGTGGAAGCAACAGGAAATTAAATACAAGTTGATATAATTTCAAGGGCGGATCCAGGGGGGGTCTTGGTCCAGGACCTAGGTGGACCATTAATTAAAATTGTTAAACATAATGTTTCTATATATTTTTGTCACAGTATAGATTTTATAAGTACTTAATAAAATACCTACTTTTTACTTGTATCTATTATTATCACAATTAAATTATAACTTCTTGTGACTTGATCACAACTATGTGACCCCCCCCCCTCCCTGGGGCTAAAGCTGGATCCGCCCTTGTATAATTTAGCATAAAAAATAAATAACACACACTAAAGAAATACATAAAACTAAACTACAAATTGACGCTGCTAATATTAAGGAAATTAGCCAAGACTTTATAAACGCATTTGTCCACAGAAGATAACAGTCATGTAAATGTAACGTTGTAGGGGGCAATATACGACTATACCCGAACAGATCGTCAGGAATGAAATTTTTATGTGAATTATTTACAGGGCAACTGAAAAAAATATGATTGAGGTCTTTTTTCCTGTTTTTTTTTACCTCTTCATCAAGACGACATTCACACATTTTCATAGTTTTTCATCTGAATTCTGAATTTTGTAAAAAATTAACCCGTAATAAAAACTTTTTTTTTCATAAAATAAATCATTCTATGTTTTCTGTTGTTTTTCTCAGGGCCTTCTATGTGGAGCTAATGTAAAATTTTATATATATACATATATATATATATATATAAAATATTTTTACTGTATATTCAAGATTTTTGTGCAATTTGTTATGATTTCTTTTTAAGGTTAAACGTCACGCGCGTTATAATCTACGCATTCATAGATGGCGCCAATCAAATTATTTTCGGTTTTTAATGCTTTTTGCATGTTACGCTTTAAAATATTAAGGTAAATTAATTGTTCGCGCACGTACACATTTATTTAGAATATAAATAAATAGTTTTGTCCATAAATAAACCAAAATCTTTCAAGAAAGGCTGAATAATACATAAATGGATTGAGTCATCGATACAAATTTGAATTTTTCAGCCTTTCATGAAAGATTTGGGTTTATTTATGGACAAAACTATTTATTTATATTCTAATTAAATATGTACGTGCGCGAACAATTAATTTACCTTAATATTTTAAAGCGTAACGTGCAAAAAGCAATAAAAACCGAAAATAATTTGATTGGCGCCATCTGTGAATGCGTAGATTACAACGTGCGTGACGTTTAACCTTAAGTGTGTATATTTAACATAATACACCTATAAAATTATTTGTAAATATATTATATTTACAAATAATTTTTTAGGTATATTTTTTTTTGTTTTATTTAGATACTTTTGTATTTCCATATGTTCTTTTGTATTAAAATGTACAAAAACTTACTTTTAACATTTTAAATGTGTTACTTTCTGAATGTCTACCAAACTGCTGTATTTGTGATATATATGAAAATGACATACATGTGATATATTGACGACATTTATAAAAAAAATACAAATATATATCTATGTAATATTTGTTAAAAGTATATTGTTTTTTCAAATACTACATTAGTATTAAATAATCTATCATTGGTTTCTCAGTTAGGTGAATTCCACGTGTATAAATTAACCACTTTGTAAACTGTTGATTTACCCAAAATAAATAAATAAAAAATTGCAAGAATTTTTTTGTAATTCTAACATTATTTTATTTAATTCAAGCTAACATGAGTTTTCAATAATTGGTCACATGAAAAATAAAATAAGTAAATTCAACATGCGACCAAAAACAAAAAAAAGTGATAGCATTATCAAGGAACATACTTACAAACTCTTCAATTTTTAAATTCTATGAAAATTTAAAAGTGAACGTATTTTTGCTATGGTCTTATAACTTTACCATTCAGAATTTTTAAATTTATTTACTATTTTAAATGTGCACCACTGGTATAAATAGTACAGAGGAAGCGGACTCCGTGATCAGCAAGAGACGGGAGATGAGAATAAAAGGCGGAGAAGTTAGTCTCTGCCTTTTATTCTCATCTCCCGCCTCTGCCGATCTCGGAGTCCGCTCCCTCAACTGGTGACCCCGATGTATGGTATCAGCATGGACGCACCGACCAGCATCTACCCGGCTTTCCTGCGACCCTTTGCATCATCTTTCAACCCCATACGCTAGATGCTAGGAAGGGGGTGTGTTGCGACCAGAACAAATCTTGGCCGTGTGCCAAACTGCCACAAGCGTCACCATAAACAAACCTCTCACGATAATACTAAAAGGGTAGTCATAAATAAAAAAGGCATTTTGTATTTTCACAGAAACAAATTTAATTGATCCTTGAAGCTTTACTGTATAAATTTCAAAAGCGGAATCTATAATTTAAAAAACTACACATACATATAATAAATATATTCATATAAAATATCAAATTATGTTGTTTGTAATTGTGAATAATTACAAACATGAGTAATATAATTGATTATAAAAATTTGCTAATCTGTCGAGATTATTGTAATGCTGATTCAAAATAGAAAATGCAATTAACTCTTAGGGACCGGAGCCCTGCAATTGCAGTGTTGAAGAATCGTGCCTATTTACGGTATAAAATACTGCAAATGCAGTGTTGACTTTATATATTCATTTTGCCTTCAGATATTACCTCTAACAGGTTAGAGACAAAAATAAAAATGTCACTTTATCAAGTATGGTGTCGTCTGTGTGATGGGTTTAACGAAAAATCTTTTATTTAATATAGTTTCTTACCGGTCCCTATGGGGTAATGCAAAAGTGTAAATGGTGGTGACAAAGATTTCCCAATCTTCACACAATATATATATATATATATATATATATATTTTAATGTGAATGCCGCACAATTTTTGATGTGAATTGCTCCCAACCGTCTGGAGTCAGTGAGACTATGACATCCCCAATTGGGGTATGGAGGCTGAATATTAGTGGGGTGGGGAAGGAGATGGGAAAGAGGAAGGTGGGGAAGTACCTGGCTATTCAGATCTAGTCACCAAGCACGGCTAAAGCCATTTCAAGCAACGTTTCAATTCTGAATGGCGGTCTTTCACCATGGCGATGCTGAAAGTATCTTCCACTCTGGAACGTGCCGCAAATATAGCTTAAAATTATTTTAAATGATTAAATTGTGAAAACACAAATCAATCAAATAAAATTTACTTGCGCACGCCTTCGAGAGCCTTGTCCCTCGACCACGGAGGATGTCAATAATGGGCGCTACACAAAATACATTTTTATGCAAAACTAATGCGTACATAATATCACACATGGGTTTGGAGACCTGGAGGAACAGATTATTTGCTCAGTGTTAAATCTTCATTTTTGAAATAAGCTATAAATATGTATGTATGGTGTTTTGTATGTGGCTCATAAGAAACCAATAATTATTCTACGACAACCATCACCCATTGGACCACTGAGGTCATAGAACTTGCAGAAGAATAAATTAGCAAGCAAATGTGGCACTCTTTTTGGCAGACATACATTTCCTTGAAAACCTACATGTACGGTGCGTAGCACTGGAGGCTTGAATTATACGCAGGTAGCGGTATTTGAATTGAAAAGTTTGAATCAATTTAGCTCTTTCACTTTACGGCAACACATAAAACACAATATTCACACTAATAAAAATACATGGTAAAATGGTTTCTCTTTTAAAGATTAATGGCAATTTTATTTAATGGCAATGATTTTAATGGCGCCGCTTTTAAAGCGGAGCTTTCAAATATGACAAATGGAGTTGGCAAACCTCAAACCTAAACAGAGGAAACTGGGTGGCATTTTGTTTATACAAATGTATTCCCCAATTCCTCTCTGGATTTTGACATTGCAAATATTTTGAATATAATATAGATATCGACCACTAGCGTGTCGGTACGATTTGCTTTTTTTGTTAAGTTACTTTTTGTAGGAGTTAGTTTCCAAAAATCGTTAAAATAGCATGGTTTGAAGTTTGAACGCTATTAACAGACTTTCAGTATACATACTAAACAATGTATTTAAAAAAAGGCAAAATGTACAGACATACGGTATTTTCTTCTATACAGTTCGTAAAAAAATCTTAAAAATCGATCCTGTTTTGGAGGAGAAAAATGGGGAATACAAAACCTCAATTTTGATATTTTTATTTAGGTATTATCAGCCTGAGGTGCAGTTGTCCCTTTCACTCAATATTCGGAGGAGTAAGAGAGACAATGACAGCAACAGTTTGATAAGATACCTGTCGTTCAAATTATAACTCAATATTGTAAAAATTGAAAAAAACATTCACAATAATCGTAATAATAAAAATAAAAACATAATAATATCATGCCAGTTCCCAATAATAACACATACAACAACACAAACAATTAGTTTTATTACAAAATATAATGAAAGCATTTGAACTACTTATCACAGCAATGTGCTGTCGATGGCTCGAGTGGATCTCATAATCGTTAGTCACTATCAACTTCTATAGTTCAGCCATAAAACTAGAGCATAAGAACAAAGAACATGCCTAGAACAAAGTGCTCTAGTTTCTTAGTTGCTTTGTTCACAAAGAAACTAAACTACATATCAACTAAAATAGTTGATTTCTTCAGACTCATATGAAGGATTATGTATAACCTTTCTAAACTTGTCTGTTTCATATTCCTCACAAGTCTTAGTTACTTATTATTAAATATTCAATTTGTATGAAAATGAGATTACAGATCGCAGCATTAGATATGATAAATCAAATGGATTTAGCTGAGATGGCAAAACCCTGAAGAACAAAAAAAAAATCCCTTAAAGCCTGTCATATTTGGGGATGCTGTGTCTTCTACTTCTTCTTGTGCCCTAACCGTTCAACGGACGTTGGCTACCATGTTGGCACTTTGTTTACTGCGGCCCGGAACAGCTCTACAGTAAACTGGCCAAACCACTGTTTCAGGTTTTTCAGCCATGAGGTTCTCCTTCTTCCAGGGCCCCGTCTTCCGAAAATCTTTCCCTTCATTATGAGATGCAAGATCTCATACTTCTCTGGATGTCTCATCACATGTCCTAGATATTGAAGTTTTCGGATATTTATTGTTTTAATAACTTCTTTTTCTTTATTCATCTGAACCATAACATCTTCATTTGTAACTCTGTTCATCCATACGCTGTGTGGAAGGTATTTTTATGGAAAGGACGTAGACGAAGTTCTGGGAAGGAAAAAGGTATGAGGGATTGGAAGGAATCGAGGGGTCATTGTGTCCAGGAGTGACGGATGTATGAACCCATCCCTCCCACTGCGGTGCAAGGCGATGGGTTGAGAGAGTCTGGCTGAAGAGGTAAAATGTCTCCATCAACCAGTCTCTCTCGAGTCGGCCCGCCACGTAGTAGGTGGGCAAAAGCATTCGCCGCCAAGATCTAGACAAACTTCTCACCGCATGAAACCGGGCACCCCTGATAAGTCATTAATAGCGACATATCGAACCACTCTGTTCTGTGATCTATGGCAGGGTTGTTTGTTATCCAATTACGGTGAAATCCTCTTGAGAAGTTTTCCTGCTTTTTTTTTAGTTTGGTTTTTTCGGTCCCAAAGACTGAATGGCCCAATTTATCCCACAAATTTTTCCCCATTTTCTGCCAATTTTCCCACCTAAGAAGTTTTTATCTGGTCTCTTGGAAAATTTCTTAAGAGGCTTGACTTTAAACCAAACGCGGAACATTTAGGTATTTCATTATTTCTACTCTGTCCTGCTGAAACAAGCACACCTGTAAAACTTGTGAACGAGACAACTGCCGTAAACTCTCTAATATATCTACAGAAATCTCTCGGAAAGGGGTTCAGGTAGAAAACACTTTTCTACACTGAAATTTCACAAAATTGTAATTTAAAAAAATATATATGTTCTCTAAAGAAGAAGCTATGTTGGTATTTTTTTACATTTTGTAATTCTTTATGAGAATTGAGTTAGCAGCACTTTTTCGTTAAATAATATTTTCCGATAAATTATACATGTTTGACAGTGAATGATTACGTTAATACGAAACGCATCGAAAATTTAAAAACATACCGAAGTAGCTTTTACCTTCTAGAAGGCAATATAAAAAAAATATATTCATATCGTGCAAATTTACGATACAGAAAAGTGTTTTCTCCCGGGCATCCGAATGTATGGGCCGAAAAGCAAAGTCTATCATCTTAAGAGAGCTTCACTGTGACGGTTCCTGGGGCGGCAGTATCTATACCCCAAATTGAGAAGTACAACTGATTTTCCTTTAAATATTTGATGTTTTGGTGTAATTGCTAATTGAGTGCACACCCCTGCCTAATTATATATCAAAGTGGCTACAAACATAACGTTGTTTAAAAAAATAAAAAATTTCAAATATAAAATTGTAAAAATTACAGATTATCCATTATGAGAAAGAAAGATATTATGACACTATGTTAAACCTCGTTCAATGGGACGGAAAAATAATAGTTCCATACTTAATTGTCAACTATTTTCTTAAAATTATGAGAAAGAAATTTATACATCGAAAAACAGTCAGTAATATCTACAATAAATTAACAAAACATTAAAAATGAAAGTTAGCGGTTAAAACTGCAACGGATCAAAAGTATTATTTATTATAAACAGTATCTGCTTGCAGTAAAAGCGTGAAACAGGTGAATCTACATCACAAATCTACATACAGTAGATTTTATGGTATAACTCTTTTTGATTAGAGCTTTTGTTTTCGAGTAAATTGAATCTGATGTTATACATTCTTAGAAAATTTGTCACTAGGGGTTTTTTAAACAAAAAATTATGTGAATACCGCACAATAGTCCCAACTGCATCCCTCTGGAGCCAGTGAGACTATGGCATCCCCAATGAAGTATGTTGTGAGGCGGAAGGTAGTGGAGAAGAAGACGGGAAGAGGAAGGTGGGGAAGTACCTAGCTATTCAGATATGGTCACCAAACACGGCTTAAGCCATTTTAAGCAACGTTTCAATTCTGAATGGTGGTTTTACACCAGGACGATACTGAGAGTATCTTCCACTCTAGTTAATACCAGCTATTTAATAAGTCGGGTACGCCTCATACGCCATACATATGTCTGGAAATGTTATATTATCGTGAAAACAAGCTTATGGGTCCGAGTGATTATGGATCAGATTGAAAAAAAATAATAATTTCGAGATTTTCTACGTAATGTAGGTTCACCCGTTTCCCGCTTTTGTTACAAGTTTCCAGACACCTTGTATTTAGGTACATAGATTATTCTAAAAAACACATTTCACAATATACACACAACAACATAGCATAAATAAATTTGAAGTAATTATAATTTAATTTGTACAACATAATAAGTGAATAAAAAGAGTTTGGGTTCTTCACATTGAGAATAATTATACAAAACTTTTGAGGCCCAAACAAACTGCGACAATTTAGAGACGTTTATACAATATAAAATAACAGTCATCACAATTTAGTTTAGCCATGGCAATCTCTTATAGCATTTGGACGCAAAAAGCAACTTTTTCGCATCCAACTTTTGTCAACTTTGGCTCAGTAAAATACATTTATATTGGGTAAGCAAACATAGCCCGCATTGTCATGGTATCGTATTGATAGTACAGTAAAAGCCAAACTTTAATGCCGACCTGATGTTGATACAGAAATCGTCGCAATAGCCAAGTTTAACCCATCAGCCGAGTGATTCCGTACTTTTTGTGGGATCGTTATTAGATAGCGGACGTAATCTCCTGTCAAATTTGTGTGATTTTTATGTCTGTTATTTGCTTTTTCTATGTACAACGTACATTAAATGAATAAATAATCATGCGTACTTGCAGAAATTCGTGTTTAAATCGATCTAAACTAAAATATGTGACAGTAAATATGTATTTACTCACCATGACATTACGAGACCATGACCCTTACGGGAGATACAATGATTCATGAGACCTATGTGAGCTGGGACAAATTTGGTCTCCTGTGATTACACGGGTCAAGGTCCAAAAAGCGGCATGCCTCTCCCCCCTTCTCTGTCACACATATGTTTTACGCATCTTTCTTTTTCGCTTACGGTGATTCTAAAATCAGTAAAGTGACTGTACCTGCGCGAGAAAGGATCATATCAAGTTTAGATCGGCATTAAAGTTAGGCTAGTACTATACAAAGAGATGTTCCAAAATTTTTATTAAATGTGTAATTTAAATTTAAAAAATGCAATAGAAACAAAAAACATGAAGTTCAAAATGTATTGAATTTGTTTTTTCTGCCACAATAATAAATACTATTAGGTACTTCAATTTTATTCTCTACAATGAACTAACTTTGTTTTGAGTAGGTATATATTATATTTATCAAATGTAAAAAAGACTATTGGTATTATCACTAACTACCGGATTAATATCAAATCTACATTGTCATATTTCTACTTTAATAAATTACAATAGTTTAAATTAATTTACTGGCATACTTAAGGGCATTGACTACTTTACTGGTAGGAATATTTTTTGTAATAATATGTATAAAATAACCGTGCACACTGACTGGAAAAAAATAATAATACTGGTGAATTATATCCCGTATATATATAAATGTTACACTTAGTTTGAATTATGAGCAAGTAAGTGTATCACTCTCTTCCTTTAATGATACTCCTGTATCTCTAATGTAAATCCTAATCAGTTGCACGGTTAGCCATTGTTGAGCAAGTGCGAACACCGAGCTCTTGACTTTCACACATTTAAAGATTTCGCTAACATTATTTATTGTGCGAGTTCGCTTACAGTGTTTGTAATACGGTTATAATAGATAAAAATCCTTTAACCGCAGAATGCAAATATCCGATAAAGAGAAACAAAATCCTAAAAGCTATTACTTAAATAATTTTTCCTATGATAATGATGTGAAAAATTAATAAATAAATATCATTCTTTTTTCACCGAGATTGGTTAACACGTGGAAATCTGAAGAAGATAATTTGAGGTTAGTACAGACACTAATAGTAGTAGGTACATATTATTATATTATGCAGACTATAATCCTAGTATTGAAGAGTTATCAAGCGGTGCTGGAATCCACTTGCGCCCCGCTGACAGTGGTTCGGGGAGTGAGGCTTCCGTTTTGCATCTTCCGCATATTTTCCCCGGTCAATTGTGATAGGGAATCGCAAAACTTGTGATAGTTGTCTTCCAATGCTTCTTGGTATTCAAACTGGTCTGATGAGATGAGTTTGCTGTTTATTTTTAGTGCGGTGTGGCAAACTTTAATGAAATCTCTGAAAAAAGGAAAAAATGGAAGTTAAAAAATGCATGATGGTGAGCTATACCAAGACAAATATCAGATTTTTTTAAAAATTGTATGGTATAACCTGTCATGCGCTGCAGTAGTTGAAAGACATGATTAAAAAGTCATTTCTCTGAATATAAGTAGCTATTCTGGGAAAATTAGTTAAGGTAGCTTGGAAACTACGAAGCATGTTCAGAAAGTAAGTGTACTGTGACCATAACAAGCTGTGGTTTTGGTCTTTTGAGGGTTACCAGCACTGAGTGGTAGAGGGGGATCTCCTGATCAGAGTGAGCATCGTAGGAACACGGTAGTACCTAAACTCAGTTGTGTGAAAGATGTCGGAAAGAAATCTCACCAAGTGCGAGCCATGTGCTGTGATCTGCTTCCTACTTGCGGAAGGAATAACAACAACTACCGAATTTTGATCACAAATCAAAACAGTTTACGGCGAAGGTGTTATCAACAGAATGAGTGTGTTTAAGTGGTGTAGGGAGTTTAGTTTAGTTTAGTTTTCAGAAGAAATGATCGTGATTAACAGAGGAATGGAAGATTCCTTCCATTTGATGAGTTGGTGCAAAAATCGATTGACAACGGATGAAATTTCTGCGATTTTTCCACAACTCTCCAGAACTCTCTTATATTATGAGACACTCACAGGACTCATTTGGTTGGGATACCGAAAACTGTGCGCAAGATGGATCCCAAAACAGCTGACAGAGCAGTACAAGAAAAATAATAGCACCCGCGAGTTTCTTGAGTAACTTGAATTGGAAGGTGAGGATTTTCTGAGCTCTATTGTGACTGGAGATGAAATGTGGGTGGCTCATTACACGCCTGAGACAAAAAGACAGTCGCCACAGTGATGTCACATCAATTCCCCATCTGCCAAAAAATTCAAAACCACAATTTCAGGCAAAAAATCAGGGCCTTAATGTTTTAGGACTGAAAAGGCATCATTTTGGTCAATTTCTGCCTCAGAAAAAAAAAAAACTCAAAAGAAGCATTCAAAACAAAAGGAAGGGGATGCTGGCGAGAGGGGCGTGCTTGTTGCACGACGATCCCCGTCATCACACAGCTTTAGCCATGAAGGCGCTCTTGGGCTCATTTGATTGGGATGTTTTGAACCCCCCCCCCTTCACATTATCATCTTTTCACCTCCCTGAAGGCACACACGGGTAGATTTAAATTTTCAACCGACGAGAAGATGTAGAAAAAGATTCTACTGGGTAATGCCGGGCAAGAGGGTTCGCTAAAGTCGAAAACTTGATTTTAATATCACTGTGGCACCCCAAACGATATATCAAAAATCTAAAACCACCTTATTGCTGTTAGCTGCGATTTTTTTAAATAATATATACAATTCATACCGAAAAACATCCTGAAGTTGTTTAACTTTATCGTCCGGGTACATCTTTGATAAAGTTGGCTCCAAGAACACCGAAGCATACGCCAATGGACCAGCATTTACTTGAACGCATATGCTGCCTTGCAACCTGTAATATTATTTTAAATCTATTAGTCAACTTATTTTATATCGACCACCATAACACGGGCATCAGTCTAGCATGGGGGTTGAAAAATCCACTAATAATGTAAATAACGTATGCAACAAATAAAGAAATATTAAAAAAAAAGAAGTTAGAGTAAAACTTTTCCAATGATTTATTACATCAATGGGAAATGAAAATGAACATAGAAGTATGAGAAACCGGTCGACGAATATAAATAAAAATAAAGTGGTTTTTAAACAAAGTACTTGTTTCATTCTATAGAAGTATGAGATTGAGAATCTTACTTGAGTTGTAGTTTCTTAGCATCACACGTTTTAGCATTGACAATCTCGTTCAGCTCTGTCACTCGATTCTGCATTTCCTCAAATGCTACTTCAATGGGTCCTTTTTCTTCAACACTTGTGTCCACAACCATTATACGTTTCTTAACGTAAGGGAATGAAGACTCGGCTGAAACAAACATGATTTTATTTATTTTAATTCTTTATTTGAATACCGTACACAAGCGTTTCAAATGCTCCCACTGTCCAGAGCCAGTGGGATTAAGGCATCCCCAATAGGGCCGTGTTGTGAGGTTGAAGGAAGTGAGGAAGGAACCTGGATATCCAAACCAAATTTGGCTAAAGCCATTTCAGATCAGATGTCAGAGGTCAAAATAGCAATATAGTTTGTATGAGATGATGTATGAATGTGAATGAATGCAAAGACCGAATTGTTGCTGTGGATAAATGACACGATGGTTAGTTGGTTTGAGGACAAAGGTCATTTAAATAAAGTATCAATAGTCTTATTTTCCCTTTTTTTTTGTGAATACCTCAGAAGAGTGGGGACTCTTGTGAGGTATTCTGCACCCGTCTGGAGTCAGTGAGACTATGGCATCCCCAATTGGGGTATGTTGTGAGGCTGAAGGTGGTGCGGAAGGGAAAGAGATGGGGAAGAGGAAGGTGGGGAAGTACCTGGCTATTAAGATCTGGTCACCAAACATGGCTAAAGCCATTTCAAGCAAGGTTTAATTCTGAATGGTGGTCTTACACCATGGCGATAGGTACTGAGAGTGTGCCGCAAATATACTATTTATTATTTTAAAAGATTTAATTGTGAAATAACACAAATTAATCAAATAAAATTTAATTAAATGAAGACACAATATTAGCGAAACTCAATCGAAAATCTGGAGACAGAAAAAACAGAAAAAAATATTGGCACCTCTGGGATTCGAACCCTGCCATGTAAGCAAAGGGTCCTGGGTTCGAGTACCAGAGGTGCCAATATCTTTTTCTGATTTTTCTGTCACCAGAATTTCGATTGAGTTTCGCTAATATTGTGTCTTCATTTAATTAAATTTTATTTGATTAATTTGTGTTATTTCACAATACCCCATCAGAGTTTTACCCCTCGACTATGGAGGCTGTCAAGACATTTAAAGATAATCTATCAATTTGATTATGAATATTCATGAACGGCAAGGAACACTTTAAACTTATTACTTGTTATGCATTCAATTACACTGGTCATTAACATTAACATAATAGTCATTAACATAACCAGAAAATTAGCATTCTTAAGGAAGAGATAACGTACTTGTAAGAATGGTTTTTCTTTTCCACTGATCTTCTACATTGCCCCGGGCTCGGCCGTCTCTAGTGAACGGGGTCTCGTACATGAATCTCCTCACATCGTGGTTTTTGTCGAACTCTGTTATGCGCTCTTGAGACAACTCCGAACAGTCGAAATGGGGCTGGACAGATGTCACTTGGATGTAGGCAAACCGCTCGTCTAGGTCGCTCACAACAACCTGGAAATTTGACAATATTGGTTTAATAATATAACAATAAAATAAAAAAACACCTAAGAATCTTCTTAACATATCAATGGGGTATTTCCACAAACGAGGGATTCTGTTGAAAATGTACGGATTTTTTAAAAATTATTAATTTATTTATTACTAGCTTTTGCCCTTGGCTTCGCACGCGTCACCCCCCCCCCCCTAATCGTAGTATTGTAGAGGTCTACGGAGATGTCACGGTGCGGTGTGTGAGAGAGATACAAGAAAATGATTACTTTTTTCCTTTGAAGGAAAGAGACCTACATACATTGTGTTACTCATCTTTTGAAAGAGCTGCAGCATTATTGTGATAAGGAATGTATGTTTATTGCCTTTTTATGCCATCACGGTAACAATAGTAGCACACATTAGCACAAAGTAAATTAAATAGGAATATTTACCGGGGCAGAATCCATCACTGTTTTCACAACGCCTGCGCCAAACTTTTGTTCATACAATTTGAAAAGACGTTCTGATATTTCACTAAGAGATGTGACTTTTGGTTCCTTGTAAATATATTCAATCCCACATTCATCCTCAAAGTAGACTTGATTAAAGAATGCAACTCGGTAATATCTTCCGAGCAATCTCCTCCCTGTGTCCCGGATGTCCAATACTTTGGTGTAGGCCGTGTCGAGGTGGCGGTAGCAGCGAGTTAGGGATTCAAAGTTCCTCTGTTTCTCGTAGAAGGGGAGTATGAGTCGGTAGAACGGCCCCAGGAGTTCATATCGCTCGGCCTTGTCCACATAACTTGTACAGGTTTCAAGTTGTTCAAGTAGACCCTGCTCGGTGTACTGGATATCCACCATACCTGGAAAAATAACAAATTATTGAATTAATGTTAATAGGAAACCCGGTCACAGAAATTTGAACATTAGGTATTTTGCCAAACTGTTTCTGTCACTGTCGCTCTTACTCCCCCGAATACTGGGCAAAATGGACAACCGCCCATCAGGTTGATAATACCTAATTAAAATCAACAAAACCGAGCTTTTGTGTTCCCATTTTTCTCTTCCAAAACTTAACCGATATTTAAGATTGTGTTTACTAACTGTATTAGAAGAAATTACTCACGTCTGTAGGTTTTGCTTTTTTAAAAAATACAATGCCTAGTTTGTATACAGAACCTCTGTTGATTGCATTCAAACCAGGCAAATTTAACGATTTTTGGGGGGTAAAAAAGAGGAGGTTAAGAGAATACGGGATAAGAAGTAACTTATCAAAAAAAAAGCAAAACGCACCGACACGCCAGTGGTCAATATCTGTATTATATTCAAAAATATTTGCAGTCCTCGTATATAGCACCATGCTGGTTGAAGTGGGGAACTTTATCAAAAACTAACTCGTAAATCAAGCCCGCATAAAAAAAAAAAAAGTCGTTGACTTTTTGAAACACCACCATGACAGTAATTTAGTTTTGCTATTAAAATCATAGATAAAACATGTAATTTTGGTGACATCCATGCTTACGACCCATGCAGGATTTATGGGCCAAGCTCGACATTCCAACCAAGTGGAGCTTAAAAACAACTGAAATACCGGGATAGAGTGAAGATAGTTGTAAGAAGTTAGCAAGGGAATATAACATTGCTAAATACACAGCATCCGAAATGAAAGATAAAAAGAATAAAATTTTCGACTAGGTAGCATCAAAGAAAAGGTTCCGGAAAATGTCAAACTCTCAAATGTTCTGAAAATCCAGCTGATTCTTGAAGATTCCAGTAATCCGTAAATTCGATAAACCGAACAGGCTCGGTTTTTAATTGTTCGGATTATAGGGACTACTGTATATCGACGGTTCGAAGAATTTTTTAGTTTTGCAGTAGAGCAGTTTAAAGTTTCGTTTCTGCATTTTTACTGTTTTTGAGAACAAGATTTATAGCATTTAAGAAAAATACACAAATTTCATTTCATTTCATCCAAAATTCCTAAAATTCAGACTTTTAACTCTCGGGCTAATTTGTTCAGTTTCCAGAACAACTCATGTAGGTCTTACAGAAATCTCCCTTTCTATCATGGTTAGAAATACGATCTAAACGGTGTGTTAAGTATCAAACCGAAATTGGAAAAATAAAATTATGAAATTTTGGGAATTTTTCATTTATTACTAGCTGAAGTCCCCGGCGATGCGTGGGCTTAACACAGAGTTTTCTAAATCAAATGTAGACAGTGTTTCTTTGCACATAAATCAAATTCACACAGTCCGCTTGCCAGCCCGCTCGTCCACCACACACAGACATTCTCCTTTATATATTATATATTTCAACCAATTTCCACAAAACCTTGACAAATTATATACCTAAACCTTTCTCATGATCTATCTGTTGGTGAAAACCGCATGAAAATCCATTCAGTAGTTTTTGAGTCTATCGCGAACAGACAGACACAGACGCGGCGGAGGACCTTAATTTATAATATGTAGAGATTTTCACATGGAACAACAAAAAAAGTGAGGTGACAATAAAGTTTATAATACATTAGTCTAATAAAATATTTGTGCATTTTTAGTTCTTTCGTTATCAGTAATTTTGGTCAGAAAAAAACGTACGTTGAGCCATTTTTAAAACCTTTTTTTTGTTTGAACTAAACATTTTATATTTCAAAAACAATTTCTTTATATCAAATTATTAAATTTAAAAGCGTATTTTATCCCTTTTTTCATTAGTTGTTTTTGGGGTGTTGGGGCCAACGTTTCGGACAGCCTAACAGTTACAGTGTCCATCATGTCACCCAAACTGTCAGCCATTGAAAGCATGTGCGCAGCGTTGGTCTTCGGATTATAAAGACTACTGTGTATAAACTGATAGATTCAAGTAGTAATCACCACTTATTAACAACTATTATAGTCGAACAGATACCAAATGCACTCACTTTAAAATATAAATATTAATAATATAATGATGGAGTGTCTTTCGAGTTTGGGTTTTTCGGAGTTTTGACTGTACGTTAATCCCCGTGTGAAATTTTGGGAGTGCATTTGGTATCTGTTCGACTATACCAATTTTTATTGTTTATTAAGTATTGGTCATAAATATGTAGATGCATATCATGTGAGCAACTTTGTTTTTTATCCTCATCACAATCTAACCAATACACCATCTGCATAAACTGAGCTTTTGTAGTTTAAATTTCTATTTCCAAAATATTCATTTTCAATCATCAAAACATAGTAAAAAGCATTTATAGATTACAGGAGTATTAAGGACGTCAATAACAGAAATCTTTAAACAGTTCAAAGTTTCAAGGATAAAAAAATCAAAGTCAAAAATATTTTGGTTCATAACCTCAAAAAAGAAAGAGGCAAACACCTCACATAATCATAAAACTAGAACAAAACAAATAGACAAGCTAAATTATACCGAAGTATACTACATACTAACAAACACCCACCCAGTATTAAACAAACAAATCAATTTGGCCTAAAGAAAAACTTCAAATCTTAGCCTATGAAATTATCGGAAAAAGAACTGACTATGTAGTATTTTAACATTTTCAAAGAAACTCTACCCAAACCATGAAGTTGTACCATAGAAGTCGCTGAAAAGCATCTATTTAAAATCTAATCCCCCTCAGCACAGGATATTCTAGTGAGGAAGACTAAGAAAATAATATGCGTCACTAGAAAGATATTTCAAAAAGTCATACTAATGAACCGGACCATTATTATTTCATACCTTTATTATTTTATAATAATGTATTTAATATGTAAAACACAAGACACGTGTAAATAATAATTGACATTAGCTCCACACAGGCGGCCCTTGGCACATCTTTGGGGTTGCTCTGTGGAGGGCCTTTTGAGGAAAGGAAGGAGATGAAGTTCTGGGAAGGAAAAAGATGTGAGTGATGGGTAGGAATCAGGGGGTCTTGTGAATCCAGGAGTGACGAACATATAAACCCATCCCTCACACAGCGGTGCAAGGCGATGTTCTGAGAGAGACTTGCTGGAGGTAAAAAGTTTTCTCTCAACCAGTCTCTCCCGATCCAGCCTGCCAAGCAGCTGGTGGGCAGATACATCCACTGCCAAGTCTCGGACAAACCTCACTCCATGAACCCGGGCGCCCCTGTTAAGTCACCAAACTTAGCGAACCACTTGGGGTGACTTATGGCAAAGGTGTTGGTTATCTATCCAATAAATGGTACCCATACCCACCTCCCAAATTTTATAGGGAGCATTTAAATATAGCTTTCTTCATTATCCCAAAAATGAGTATTTGACTCAATCAATCAACTGGATGATGTATTATATCTTATATCATTATATCTTCTTAAAATGTAAAAATTATAATACAGTAATTAAATAAAAAATAAAATATTGAAAACAGATTAAAATGAAGATTGAAATGAGATTGAAAATAATATGCCATCACAAGAGTTGCGTTTTCCGGAGCCAGGCTTCTTAGAGGGAAGAGTAACTCAGAGGAGCAAATGAGAGTAAATGAGATCAAGTAAATAGGAAATGGGACAACACAGGAAGGAAAATGGGTATAAAACATATCAACAGGCGATCCACTGGTCTGAGGGACTTTTGCATTGTAATATTTCATCTTTTAACCCCTCGGCTAGTTTGTTCAGTTTTCGAAACAACTCATATAGGTCTCAAAGAAATCGTTGTGTCTCCCTTACTCTCATGGTTAGAAATGTGATCTAAACAGTATTAGAAAGAGAAAATACCATGGTTTACATTCAAATCTAAAAGTCAACAGAAAAATAATTAAATTGTACATCTTCATGAAACCAAAGTTTCTGACCGCAATTTGAAAAAAATTTATGAAACTTTGGCAATTTTTTTATTATTTATTTTTACACGAAATGACTAAAAAGTCAATTGACTATAATGTTTATAATACATTTGCCTAATAAAACGTATACTTTTGTTTATTTTTTTTGTTATCAGTAATTTGAGTCAGAAGAAACGTGAGGTAAGCCATTTTCAAAACTTTTTGATGTTTGCATAAAAAAAATTCATATTTCAAAAATGTATGTGTATTTCGAATTATAAAATTTGAAAGCATATTTATCACCTTTCAAAAACAGGTTTTAGTTTTTGGATGCATTCAGAAATATTTTGGATTTTATTGCAAAGCGGAAATATCTTGACCTTCTGACAAAATAGGCCCGAGGCCTGAGGGGTTAAATAAAATCTAGTAAACAGGATATGTATTTATCCACAATTACATTTGATTTATTAAATTTATTAATATTTTCTGAAAAATCTAATGCGAGAACTGAGTAATAGTGGAACTTTGGAAGAAAATCTGACAAATTGTATGAAAAAATAAAATAAAGTGTTAACATTTAGTTTTACCTTCTTACAATATTGTTTCATAATTTACCGCAACAAAATAAATTTATTGCGCACTTGCAAATGCACATCATTATTAATCATGTGATGCATAATTATGGAAATAGAGTTAAATACTGGAAAATTAATATGTAGTTACTAAGGTGGATGATGTAATAATAATTTGTGTTTATTTATATACCAGCGAAGACTTGTAAAAAATCATGAGATATTATAATAATTGTAGGATTTGTGAAGTTGAAAGTATTTAAAAACTATTTGCCTTTCAAAATCAAATATTGTTAATTTTCTTTAAAACATAATTATAATTTTTTAATGAAGCAACTGGCCCATAATAATAACCTTCACACAATGTGAAAGTTAACTTTAAAAATTTGACAAATTGTTAAAAAAATTTAATCAACCCATCCTAAGTCGTCGTGAAATGTTGTTTGTTTGTTGGCGATCTGCAGTCATGCTTGGGAATGATGACAAATTACCGACATTATCAATCGACCATGATAGGTTCCCATATCTATCCTTTCTTTGCTCTCCTGCGCAGGAAATGTTCTGATTGAAGGAAAATAAGAGGGAAAGAGAAGGAGGAAGGTCAGGAAGTACCTGGCTATTCAATTCAAGTAACTATTATTTGGGAGGTGGGAATGGGTACCGTCGCTTCTGGAAGCATTAATGGATAACCAACACCCATGCCATAGGTCACCCTCAAGTGGTTCGCTACGTTTGGTGACTTAGCAGGGGTGCCAGGATTAATGGGGTGAAGTTTGTCTAGGTAGGCGGCGAATGCATTTGCCCACCTACTGCGTGGCGGACCGGATCGGGAGAGACTGGCTGAGGGAGACCTAACCTAAACCTAACCTCTCCAGTCAGACTCTTTTGACCTATCGCCTTGTACCGCAGTGGAAGGGATGGATACATTGACCCCCAGATTACTACCCATCCCTCAAACCTTTTTCCTTCCCACAACTTCCTCTCCTTCCTTTCCCTAAAAAGACCCTCCACACAACATCACCAAAGATGAAATAGGCCCTGACAGTTTTCTTTCCTGATGTCTCCTGTGTGGAGCTAATGTAAAGCCATTAATAGATACAAATCCAAAAAAGTCTAAAATAGTTATTCAGAGATATTTTGTTTAAAAAGTTTTAAGACTTACTGAAGTGAAAAGCAGAAAATTAATCAACAAACTGGATTGACCGTTAGGCTTAGTGAGGATCTTACTGCAAATTAACCAGAACTAACTGGATCTTGCTGTTAGTATTCTGCCGTAAGAATTAAGATTCGGTGGTATTAATATCTACTGCTAATAACTTTTAATCCCCAATAAACTCTTTTCTCCGGGTTATTTGAGCCTAATGCTTGCCGGGTTAATAAAAAATACTGTTAATCCATCGTTAATCCTAATCACTAATTCAACTGCAAGATTCTTGAAATGGTACCGGGAGCAGCACGGGCGTAGACAGGTTTTAGTATCGAGGGGGGGGGGGTATTGTCAGACTTTGTATTTATTGGGCATTAACTTTAACAATTTGTAGACATTTTGTGTTGTAAACTTTTATTTTCTATGCACATTGGTTACTTAAATTATTTTTTTTTACTTAATTTTTTTTCTTCTTTTTTAATAAAATTAAAGTAACAAATGTATATAGAAAATAAAACATTTCAAAACAAAATTAATAATAAACGTTAGTCATACATGTTATAACATTTTAAGCAGTCAAATTATTCAAATAATCACATTTACGCAAGTACTTATTCACCTGATTGTAACACTAATCCTGTTATATTTATATTATGTAAACACTTTTTGCTAAGTGAAATAATAATTTCAAAGTACGTATACACTTACCACTGATTAGAGACGGAATTCTAAAGAAAAATCACTTAGCAAAATAAAAACCAACCGCAATCACCGAAAAAGCGGAAATGGAAAGTTAAATTAATTGTTTCTCTCAGAGGTCCCCATTTATCTTTTTAGACACATAATATAATTTTGAGTTGTCAATGTTAAAAATAACATTGCTTGACAAAATTGCTTGCAAGTACATCAAGAATATTTAAGATTCATGGGAATTCCAAAAAACATGTAGGTATATAATACCAGTAATATCGTCATATGTAATAAAAAATTTACCAGTTCGAAATTTCCCTAAATTTTGTGCTGAATTGCCTTTTCCCTAAAACATATTTTTCTCCCCTAGATCTAGTCAAATTTCCCTAGACATACCATCACTGGTGTGGGGATACATAACAATACCGTACCAAGCGCCCTTGAGGTGATTTTTCACAAAAACGGCGCTCTATAAATTGTCCAATTATTATTATTGAAACGGCACGAAAATATATGAAGGTAGAGAGGGCGAATTCAAAATACATTGTTAGTGTAACAATAAGTAATAAAATAAGTTATGCCGCTCGCCTCTCGTTATTTTAATATTATTGATGTTGATATCTTAATTTTTCGGTGGGGGTTTGAACCCCTAAAACCCCTCCCCGGCTACGCCCATGGGGAGCAGACATGTTTATCGAATTCAATTTTTCTAAATCAATTGTTCGAATTTTTTACTCAACTTTTAAAATATATATTTCACTTGCTTATGACTAACAAAATACTGTTATGTTAGGTTAGTTGATATTGTCCATCCTATAATAAAATAGTCTGGTACATACTGTACACATACTTACATCAATTCGAAAAAGTTGTGTTTCGGTCAATTGATGTTCGAAAAATATGTTTTCGAAAAATTGCAAATCGGTTAATTTATCTAAACCCAATAGTACGTATGATTTTTTTTTTAAATTCCCTTGACCTCCATTTCTGCTCTTCAACGCCACCTTGAAACTTTTCACCGTCCACTATTTGCCCTTGAGGCGCCGTCCCCGTTGGAAATTATTGGTATAGGTTTTCCCACAACTTAATATGTTCTGTAAAGAGTAGTTGGCAGCTACTGCGTGAATAATACTCGGCCCATCAGACTCAGCAAGCAAGCTGAGCATTCCCCAACGGGCCATCATAATATGAAAAAATTCTACATTTGTATTAACGGACTAACATATCGAGAAACTAACTAATTAACTATCACGTTGTTTCTTGAATACCTCACAAGAGTCTCAGATGCTCCCGTCTGGAGCCAGTGAGATTATGGCATCCCTAATTGGGGTATGTTGTGAGACTGAAGATAGTGGGGAGGGGAAGGAAATGGAGAGGAGAGGAAGGTGGGGAAGTACCTGGCTATCAGATCTGGTCACCAAACACGGCTAAAGCCATTTCAAGCAACGTTTCAATTCTGAAAGGTGATCTTACACCAGGGCGATACTGAGAGTATCTTCCACTCTGGAATGTGCCGCAAATATACTATGTATTATTTTTAATGAATTAATTGTGAAATAACATAAATTAATCAAATAAAATTTCTTCTACCATTCACATTTGCTTCATGAATTCTCATTACACTCCTATAGAGAGAAAAATAATTTTTTTATAAAGTTTTTGACCTATTTTATTTGCTTCTGTTATTTTTAACAAAAATCGAACAGGATACAAACTATGGGTTCAAATTGTTCAATAATTTTTAATTACGTCTATAAAAATACTGATATAATAGATGGCGTGTTGTGGGCAGATAACAAAAAGTCTGACAAAACAAAAATTATATTTTTTTTATTATATGGCTAATCAAGAACTAATTAAATATTATTTTACAAACTAATAAACATGAAGATGTGTATTAAAAAGCGTAGTAATATAAACTCACTTTTATTTGATTATTTAATAAGCAATACAAAATGATATAAGATTTGTATTACGGGAAAGAGTAAAGTCCAACTCCATAAAAAGCTCTGTTTTATTATATTTATCTCTAGATCAGTGCTTCTCAAAAATGTTAATAATACAATCATTGATTATATTACGAACATTGAAAAAAAATAAATTATTATACAGGGTGTCCGGGGTAAAGTGCACAAACTTTGGGAGGTGATTCTACATGATAGTAGTATAATAAATAACTTTTTTCCAAAAGCCAACTATTCCAAACAAAAATTTTTTTCCAAAGAAGAATGTTTTTTTTCCATAAAAAACAATTCAACTTTTCACCAGAAACTACCTAAACTCCTTAGGCCTCAACGATATTCTGTCAGTAGGTCAGAATATTTCAGCTTTGCAATAAAATCTAAATAATTGGAAAATTTGTGAATGTATCCGAAAACTAAAAACTGTTTTTGAAAGGTGATGATGAAATACGCTTTCAAAATTTTATTATTAGATTTAACCATGTAATTTTTTTTTTATTTCAAAAAGTTTAAAAAATGACTTACCTCAAGTTTTATAAATAATTAATAAAAATTATGGTCTGAAACTTTGGTTTCATAAAGCGTACATTTTAATTGTTTTGTTATTAACTTTTAGATTTAAATAACTATGCAGCGTGGTGTTTTCTCTTTCCAATACCGTTTAGATAAAATTTCTCACTATGATATAGTAAGGGAGACAACTATTTCTTTGGGACTTATATGAGCTGTTCCGAAAAGCGAACAAATTAGCCTGAGGGGTTAAAACAATGGAATTTCAAAAAATTTTATTAATCTTTTTTACTTGTACTATCATGTAGAATCAACTCCCGAAGTTTGTGTACTTTACCAGCTAATAAAGCAAAAATACCTATTTAAAACAGCTCACCAAAGTAAGTTCTTGAGAGGTTGTTAGTGTCGTGAACAAACCAATTTACTCTGTATCCATTTAATTGCACTACTTAATTATTTAATTACAAGTTAATGACAACGAATGTATCTGCGAATCCTGCGATTGACAGATACATTTGGTTTCATTAACTTAATACCTCAGAAAAATGGGTCTTTTTTAGAAGGTCATCATATATATATATAAATATTTCCACCTTGCAATGAAATCCAAATAAATGGAATAATAATAATAATAATAATAATAATATTTGGACGATTTATATAGCGCCGTTTTTGTGAAAAATCACCTCAAGGGCGCTGTACAAACTTACCATACATGCCTAAAATCTAGAAAGACTACAAGCTAGACAAACAATTAAAAACAACTTATGGCTAAAAATTGCATACACCGGTTCATTGATCACCGATACGAAAATATATGTACAATATTTTGACCAATGAACGCGATGCTGCCTAAAAATGAATTAATTTTATTTCATATTATTATATAATTTGAAAGTTGATGAAATATGTTAACAAATTTTATTATTAGAAATAAAAATATATTAAAATGAATTTTAATACAAAAAAAAAAAGTTTTAAAAATGGCTCAACTTATGTTTTTTCTATCATTACTGATAACTTAAAAGAAAACACACATTTTATCAGGCAAATACATTATAAACGTTATTTATCACCTCACATCTTTGTCGTTTCATAAAAAAATGGAGAATAAAAAATTCTTGAAATTTTATTTTATACATTTTTCTCAAATTTCTATCTAACTTTGGTCTCAGGTGGGTAAAATTTGGTCTCCTGTGATTAAACGGGTTAATAATTGTTTTACTAAAAATAATCATATCTCTTTGGAAAATCACTCCAAGGGCACTCTATTCATTTCACCATTTGTGTAAACATCAGTGCTATTGAAGTTTTAATCGACAATGTAGTATTTATTACCTTTGAAAAATACAACTAGCTTACTTTATTTTTACTATTGATAAACAAAAACGATTGAAACAACATATTAGCAAATACACAAATATTAGGCACTTTTAATATTACCACATTTACGAAACAGCCACAATACAAAAGAGGCAATAAACATATGTTGCTTATCACAATATTGCTGCAGCTCTTTCTTACATATTAAATAATGGTGAGACAAAAGATGAGACACTCAAAGTATGTATATCTTGTATATCTGTTCCCTCCAAAGTACTACTTTTTCCATATTCTTTAACAGATATATGTATGTAAATTGTGTGTCTCATCTTTTTTCTCACTATTATTTAATGTGTAAGAAAGAGCTGAAGCATTATTGTGTTAAGGAAATGTGTTTATTGCCTTTTTGTACTGTCGCCGTTCCGTAATCGTGGGAATATTAAAAGCAGCCATTGACATGGGTGTATTTGTATCATTGTAGTTTAAAAAAAGAAGTACAAATAATGGTAGATTTATGAAAAAGGTACTATTTGTAATGGCCCTACTTTGAGCAGCAGTGCTCTTGATTCACTCAGCGAGGTTTTCTAACTCTATACCTACCAGGGAATTATGAATATTTTAAAGAATGTAAAATTAATAATCGAGACTATGTGTACATTTCTTTTTTTTTTTTTTTTTTTAAAAGAAAGACAAACATTCCCGGGTTACGAATAACCCAACAATGTTTGAAAATCTCCTACTACCACCACAGAAAGCCGAAAATGTTGCTTGTGTTGTGATGGAGGACTTAGCCAGCAGAGGAATCGAACATGCGACGCCCGGGTGGGACCCAAGCGCTATGCCCACTCAACCACTGACTGACATACATAATCTAGATTAAGGGAAGACTCAAATTTTATAGCAAGTTGTAATAAATTTAAAACATTGCAATTCTGCATTAACCCATCAGGTATATTTGTTCAGTTTTCGGAACAACTCATACAGCTCATAGAAATCATTGTGTTTCCCTTACTAGCATGGTTAGAAATGTGATGAAATCGGCGTTAGAAAGAGAAAATACAATGCTTTATTTTAAAATCTAAAAAATAACTGCAAAGTAAATAAAATCTTTCCCTTTATGAATCCAAAGTTTCCGACCGCAATTTGAAAAAAAAAAATTAAACCTTGAAATTTTTTATTTTTTATTTTAATTGAAACAACATAAAATTTAATTGACGATAACGTTAATAATACATTTGCCTAATAAATTATGTATGTGTTTTTATTTTTTTTTCGATATTGGTAATTTTAGTTAGTAAAAACTTAAAGTGAGCCATTTTCAAAACTTTTTTAGGTTTGCATGCAAAGTTTTTATATTTCAAAAATTTTATGTTTATTTCGAATTATAAAATTTGAAAACGTATTTTATCACCTTTCCAAAACAGTTTTTAGTTTTCGTATACATTAAGAAATACTCCGTTTATTTGGATTTTATTGCGAAATGGAAATATTTTGACCCTTTGGTTATAAAAATAAATAAAAAATAAAAAGTTAATTAAAAGTAATAATAAGTTATTATCAAGTTGTGCAAGTATTTTAGTATGTATTTTTGTTCCAGCTGTTTCGAATTATTATTATTAAAATTAAGTAAATTTAAAAAAAAAAATTAAATGGAGTTCTACGAATTAAACACAAAAATATGTATTGTAGATAAATTTTAATAAAAAGTTGTTTAAGTGTGCATTGAACAAGAGTGTAGCAGAAAGAATGATAAGCTGTCAACAATAGCTGTCAGCACCGGCACTGCACAGTACAGTAGCAGTAGACAATCTGTCTTGAGAGTGATGTGAGCTGTGAACATGCTGCCTTGCAAAGGTGTATAAATATAGCTGTGTTGGGCGGCAGGTTTGCGAGTAGTGCTCCCGGCAGTCATGGTGCAAGTACACACTGTCTGTGCCTGCTACCTCCTGGCCGTCTGGGTTGTGTTGGGTAATGAAGTGTGTCACGTTGACGGGGAACCTTCCACCCCTATCAACAATAACAACTATCCAGTCAAATCAGCTGACGATGCCAATCAACAAGACCAAACCGAAATAAAACTCCTGCACGTGGTGAGTTCTATGTTGACTTTATATCTGTTTACACTCGTTGAATGTAATCTTTATTACATCCTCGTGTCGTACTGTTTATTAGTAATTGAAATTAATTGATCTGTATTGTGAATTTTCTTTCAAGTGAAAAACAATAGATAAATTTAAATAATCAACTTTGCCGATATAATTTAACCCTTCAAACCTTAGAAGGCCATTATTATTAGCCACAAACATCATATTCCATTACAGTCACTGAAGGATAGATCTGACTTATAAAAGTATTTTCATGTATTTTTTTCTATAATACGGAGATATGTGATTTGTTCGCCGTTAGAAGAAAAATTATTATTCTCCTCATTTATTCTCAAATACTTATACTTAACTTTGCGGATAAAATCCTAAATTACAAATTGGCAGGATTTTTCAATTCAATAAGTATACATTTTTATATGTTATACAGTGTTATAAAGGAATATAAAAAGAGTCTTTCCTCACCATAAAGAGACATGACTCTTGTGTTTGGTGAGGGAATTCAAGCTAAATTATATGAAATAATGTAAATAAGTAAATACATACTAAAATATTGCAAATAATAACAAAAAGATAAGTAAGAAAAACTAAACATTTATCAATAACAGATTTCAACATTTAAAAGAGATAATAATAATAGATATGAACTCTTATAATAGTTTCAGGTAATTTTTCAATTTAAGCTGAAATTCATGATTATTTTCAGTTTTTTTTTTAAATTTAATGGGAGGTTGTTAAAATAAGTTATACTATAATATAGATAGGTATTTTGTATTTATTTTTAATATTTAACATTTTTTATCGTATAAATGGCATAAATAGTGAAGTGATGGTTTTCTTACCAATTTCTTATAAAAAAGATATGTGTGTTTTGTAAATATCGAATTCTTTAAAAATTATGAATATTTCGAGTTAAAATGTTTCCGTAACTTGTTAACACTTTCGTGTTTGGTATTAAAATAAAATTATTTTGAAATATCAATTTTTAGGTCAAATCCAAAATAATTAAAGATTATTTTATCTAGTTCTTAAAATGGTATTGATTTTTGCGACAACTTCAAAATTAGAAAATATGTATCACATTTAAAATATGTCAAAAGCATTCCGAAATTTCATGAGAAACTTCACTGCCATTGGGACTTGTAAGAAAACATATTTTAAAACCTGAAGGGTTAAGTAAATACATTATTAACTAATTTAGAGCTTTACTAAGTACAATTATTAATAATAATTTTTGCAACAAATAGCAATTCTTAATTTTTCAGAAACAGTGACAAAATCTGAATTTATTATTTCTTGATACTTTTATTAATAGTTATTTTATTATTTTTTTTAGATGTGTATAATCATCAGAAACGAATAAATGAGGCGGTCAGAAAAGAAGTGGCATAACCCACAAGTGGATAGATCAACAACTAAAAATTATTTCACTGTTAATTCCACGTATCAACCACCTCCACATTTTAAAACTTTAAACGCAATTATTTCAGCTGAACAATTTTGTGAGTTACGCCACTGCTGCCTCAAGTATAGACATGTAATAATAATTTGGGGTCATTAACCCAACTAAATGGCGGTTCAAGGTCACCCAATTAATATTTATTGCAATTGATAAAATCACCCAATATGGTGTCATAGAAATCATCCGATGTGCTGTCAAGGAATGAATCTATCGACTGTGATAGGAGTCACTCAAAGTGGTGTGATAGGAGTAATATTAAAATTGAAATTAACACACAACAAAACAATACACTGTTTTGATTTGGAAGTTGGTTCCAATTGAGGATGTCGTTATATCTCGGCGAATTACCTAAAATACACCTCAACATCATTATGTACTTAGATATTTTTCTATTCGGCAATCAAGTAATTTATCTTGAGCGTAGTGCTTGTCACGGGTACTTAAGATAATAAATCTAAATCAAAACAACAATTTTAGATAATATATGCACACTGGTGGTTGTGTCGCGACCTTCTAAAATAAATACGCTATGAGACTCTATTGTTAAGACTTTTTTTTTTAAACTATGTATGTTAAATCAGCATTTACGATTAGGAGAAGCCTCAACCTATTTAAATAAGTATTCAGCAACGTGAATGTCAAACATAAACAATCTTGTGAATTACCAGAACTAACAACCTTGTAAATATATTGTACACAGTGTTAAAAACTACAATAAAGATTATCTAAATGATTTCTTTTTACTTATAACATACTAGCGAGTTCCTGGCAAGCGTTGCAATGCCAGATAATAAAGAAATTGTTGCATTCCCCCTCCACCCTCTCCGCCTTCCCTCTCCCCTGTCCCACTTCCCCCGTCCCGCGAAGTTCCTCCCGCGTTCCCCTCCCCACTCCCTCATTCCAAAAATTCAGTTTTCAAACAGCTCGCTTGTCACCTATTGCAAATTTTTTAAAACAACTTTCACAATGCCAGAGCTCACCAGTATATATAGAAACGTTCATGGGCATGCGCATAACTCACCAAAGATTCATCGCAATCGGATGAATAGTATAGGAAATAATTTCATAACGCCAGAGCTCACTACTATAGAAACCATCATGGGCTTGCGGACCGCAAACAACTCACCAAAGTTTCATCGCAATCGGATGAATGGTTTAGGGACTGCATAAAGGACAAACAAAGATACATTCATTTTTATATATTAATATAAAACAAATAGAAAACCAAAAGTACCTATGTCATTTTTAACACTGAAATAAATTTTATACTGCTATTTGATTTATACAAGGGGTTTAGACATTTCCTATTATTTAGTTCAGTTTGTCAGTTTTGTCAAATAGCTGCCTTTTTTACTTATAATGGCGTAATACATATTATTATTTCGAGATACCTAGCATCCTATTTTATGTACTTACTAAAATGTGGAATTTTTCCTGGGGATATGCGCAGTCGGAAGGCCAGAAAAAAGCAAATTTTCAAGAATTTTTCTGGAATGACATTTTAATATATTAATGTAAAAATTTATGTACATGTTGTAACTTTTAATTTTATTCTGATATTTTTTTGATTTTAAAATAATGATTTTTAAAGCTGCTATAGCTGATCCCAGGGAGGTCCTCTAAAAAAAGGCATTTTACAGTGAGTATGATATCTCTGGATTGGATCATTTAAACTCAAAAAATTAAAAAGATTTCATTAATATAATGTATAATCTAGTATTTAATTGAAGAAAAATGGCAAAATATTAATTTTAAACAAAATAGCGACATCTCGAAATTTTTTTTTTCAATTGTTTGTGAAAATTTTTGCCTTAAATTGTTTATAAAACGGTAAGAAAAAAATCCTTACATTAATTACTAAAAAAAAATATATATTTATAAAGATTGTGTAAACATTTGAGACTGATCAGTTTAGCCGTTTTCGAGAAATCTTGCTCACCGACATTAAAAACACAGTTTTGAGAAAAACGTATTCAAAGTTTCAAAAACATTTTACACTTAGTAAAGACATCTTTACTATTTGAATCTTTTACTTTCAGTTTGAATCTTTACCTAAATAATCAGTCATGTTTTTAAATCACTCCTTCATTTGAAACCCTTAATCAAAAAGATTAGGATAGGCTTAAATTTTGATGACTAAATAAACTGGAGACAGTAAATTGGTTAATATTCTAACATATTTGGGCTGTATTTTTGTGACTTGTGTGCATTTTTATCTAATTTTATTCTTATCATTTCTCTATCTGTTTAAAAATCATCTGTTATATCTGTATTACTGTAAAAGCCCTCTGGGCGTTGAATAAATAAATAAATAAATTTAAGAATTCAATCATTGAAGAAGAAGATGATAATATTTAGAGGTAATGGTCGCAATTGGGAATTGAACCCAGGATCTCTGTCTTTGTAACCTAGATAATGGTTAAAAATTTATATGGGACAGCTATTGACTATTTCCCACAAGTGTAGGATGAATATTTAATTTTATTGTAATAGTTTAACTTTCGAAGGCTATACTTTAGAATACAGTCCGGTTCTTTGGCAGATTGCTAATATTCAGCCACAGAGCTTGGAGCTTGTATCAGGGAATGGTTGTAGCAGGGAATAATAGCCTCGTAACCCCATAAGAGTTAATAGATAAATTACAATAATGGACATGATGTACTTGTATTACAGCTCTTCCGGCATGGAGACAGGACACCCGACCGTGAGGAGATGGAGCTCTACCCGGCCGACCCCAACATTGACAATCACTTCTATCCATTCGGGCTCAAGGCGCTCACCAACGTAAATATACCTACCTCCGTACAAACTAATTGCTATTTAGCGTCACAATGCAAACTTCCTTATAAAGCATAATCCCCTACAGAACTAAAAAACATACATTGTAAGTTTCATAGAATGAATAACCGCAGGGGAAGCAGGACGAATATATTGTCGAAAGAAAGCAATACTGCTGTAACCGCCACTACCTACGAAAATACTTTATAAACACCATTTTGCAGGGTTTTTTTTTCTGCGTCGATCTATCTGGGTCCCGTGACTCTACGACGATAAATAAGAACTGTACGACATTGGAAAAACCAGCCGTTTTGTCAACAATACGTTTTTTAACTGATGTACACATCTCAAAATCCTCAAAAGTATTTTCGTAGGTAGTGGCGGTTACAGCAGTATTGCTTTCCTGAGACGATATATATATTTTTTTAGATGGCTGTATAACATGATTAATTTATAATTTTGAAAATTTCCAAGCTGACTTAGGCCCGGTAGTAAGCGTTCAAAGAGGAGAAGGAAGGGAGATATATAAATACAAATGTAAGAGGGAGCGCGCTAATATTAAAAAACGATTATAATTAAGCGAAAATATTTAATAAAATACTACTCGTTTAAAATAGAGCAAAAATCTCTCGACAAATCCTTAAGTTGCTTTTAGAGACACACTGTGAATTTTTTCATGGCTGTAACATGTTAAATAACAGAATAAAATGTGATTTTAATAATTTTCGGAGCGTACTTCGGTTTTTTTTTCTATCAAGGGAATTTCATATAATTACCGTTTCGGCTACGATATCGATATTATCTTAAAAAAATAACATATATTTTTTAAGGAACTTAAAAACTGAAAGTGTTCAAGAGAAATCGGTAGAAATGCGGAATGTGTGGGCTTAAGCAATACATTTCGAGACAAACTGTTTACACAACGAATATGAATTAAAAAATGATGATTGATGCATAATATTATTAGTTGTCAGAAAATCTTTCTTAATTTATTATGTCCTATAATTTAATACTAAAAACATCATACGTATGCAAATCTATGCACTTTCATAATTATTGATAAGCATTACACAACCAAGCCTTTAATTGACGGAAATAGAAAAACATGATCGAAGGTATCAAGGAAAAGCATGGTAGAAGATTTATATAATTCTTATAGACCTCTCTATAAGGAAAATATTTTCAGAATTTACATTGCTCTATTGCTTAAAGGTGCTGGTGAATCAGCAAATTGCCTATTATTGCCTTTTGCCGAACAATTGCCTTGGCAGTCAATAGTCTTGAAGGGCAAGGTGTTGGCCATCAATAGTCTTGCAGGGCGAGGTGTTGGCAGTCAATAGAGTTGCAGGGCAAGGTATTGGTCGGCAACAGTCTTGCAGGACAAGGTGTTGGCCGTCAACAGTCTTGCAGGGCAAGGTGTTGGCCATCAACAGTATTGCAGGACAAGGTTTTGGCCGTCAACAGTCTTGCAGGACAAGGTGTTTGCCATCAACAGTCTTGCAGGGCAAGGTGTTGGCCATCAACAGTATTGCAGGACAAGGTTTTGGCCGTCAACAGTCTTGCAGGACAAGGTGTTTGCCATCAACAGTCTTGCAGGACAAGGTTTTGGCCGTCAACAGTCTTGCAGGGCAGCAACATGGTCATAATATTTATAGCCGAGCAAACTCACAGTCAAGATAGGTCGACCAGAATAGACAATATACGACAATCTTGATAGAAATACCTTGCCAGCAAAGATATACAGTGGTTTGCTAGTATGGTTGTTAATTTTGACTTGTTGTGTTCTGTCACTCATGTAACTTTTCAATAGTTGGAGTTCTTTCTCTTTGATACCCATATTGTTGTAAAAAGTTACTCGTTGACCAGAGCCTTAATGCCTATGAATAAAAATGTCCAAAAAATGGGGTGTTTCTCACAGGAATCATTGTGTTTCAGGAAGGTAAACTCCGTGAGTACAAACTTGGAAAAATCTTAAGACGGTTCTACAAAGATTTCTTGAACAGCATCTATCTTCCTGAAGAGATCTACGTGAGAACCACGGACTTTGACCGGACGAAGATGAGCGCCTTGGCCCTTCTAGCGGGGCTCTATCCACCGCAGGAGGAGCAGCGGTGGCATCCGCACATCAACTGGCAGCCCATTCCGTACCACACACCTCCAATTGAAGAAGATGATGTAAGTAACAGTTCTATAACAAAATTGAACACTGAAGAAAAAAAAAACCTAACCTAACATATTCTTTTATCATGTGTTACATAAAAGTGTTTGTAACAAGGTGTGTGCACCCTCTTACACACACTTCATTTATGGTTTCGGTGTGTGGCACCTCTAGTGCTTGCCCAGTGACATTTGGGCATTAGTAATGTTGCGAGCCCTGCAATATTTTTGAATGCAAAAGTTGCTGATCCTGGACAGAATTCAGATCTGCAGATTTGAAAAGAGAGCATTCTTTGTATCACAGCCGAGGGCTCAGGGCGGTCCCCTCAACCTTTTTGGAAGACTGCTACGATCATGTTTGTAAATTTGGCATGTCATACTCGCCATCTTGAGAGCTGACTGGAAGTCATCCTGGAGGGATGATTGGCATCCAGAGGCGTCCGCCTTTGCTGTTTCTGGAGGGTCCTTTTGGCTGGGAACCATTTTCTCAGGAGTCCTGCCCATCTCACGATGTGAGATTCGTTTCACAAAAGAAGACTTCATCATGCGTCACTTCAACTTACCATGGTATCAAAATGGATTTTTTAACCTAAGCAAGCCCAAGCCAGACAGCCTTAGTTGTAGGATGTCCTTTTTTTGATTTTAATACATATTTATTTTGCATTTCTAATACCTTCTTTTACATCTGCCATGGGAGTCATTTTTGCTCTTAATAATTTACTTTATACATGGTTGCCATCTCATCCCAGGTAACACATGTTCTGTTTTTATCCGGTTACTAAAGTTAACATTCCAGTTACAGGTTCCCACACTTATGAAGTTTTGTTTTTTCAATTGCTTGAAAACGGAAAATACCTTTTTTAGAACCCACATTATATAAACGGTTTTCCCACGTAACAGGTTTCAGAAGCAGTTGGTGACTTTTTAAGTGATGTAGTCATAGAATAAAGAAGATCGGACGTAAATTTAAAAAAAAAATACATACTGTTTCATCATCTTTACGAAATTTCAATTTTAATCAAATGATGCGCAGGCTAAATGGGCTAGAACCAAAAGGTAGTAAATCAGTGGCAACATTGGTTTCTATTCAAACAACATGGAAGGCATTTCTAGTGTGAATTTTTTATTCAGAAACATAATATCTTGGGAGACAAAATCGGTCCTTGCAGACCAACAAAAGATTAAAAGCAATGCTTCCTGCGATCTTTCAACTGTGAAATAATGCAGTTTCTTTTTGATAAATGAAAACAGTAACCTAATTTTAGGAACCAATTATGTTGGTTTCTGTGTCATTTTTAACACCATGGCTGAGTATAATAATAACAATATTTGCGTTCCTGTAATTCATTATTTTGTAACACAGAAAATCGAATATATCATTTTTTCTTATTATTTCCTTTAACCTTCAAAACACTTTGGTTGGGTCAACCCATTGCGCGGTATACAAGTTTTTTTTCTTGTTTTCCTGTGATTATTTTCCTGGTACGGGTCAAAAGAAATGTCATCTAAGATAATTATGAGGACATTATTTATCATCAGACATTCGGTAGATGTTTTCGATGGTATATAACGATTAAAAAACAGGTCTCCTAAGGAGATTATTTCTAGGAAACTCACGAGGTTCAGATAAATAACAAGGCATCATTTTTATGGTTTTAAGGCGGACTTGTTGATAATAATTAAAAGTTAAAAACATACGATGATGATTAACCGTTTTAGTGCTAATCATTTTTTGCAAAAATAAATGTAAATTGCTATACACATATTGATTAATTTAGAGGAAAAAATGTTTATTGATAAGAATATGGGAAAAATAAAAATTAAATTTCAATATTATTGTATTTTATTTCTTTTTGAAAATAAAAAATCTAAAAAAAATAGCTCAACAATTACGTTTTGCCGCACAAATAGGGTGTAGGCCTTTCCTACATCGAACGCAAATAAGGTGGGATCGCTTTATCCCACTCCCTCTGTTGCTACACACCGCACACTGGCGTAAGTTTCGTCCAGGTAATATTTGTATCTGTTGTTTCACCTCCCGTAGAATCACTAGGAATCGAATCAACGTTCGAAGTAATAGCACGTGACATGGTTATTTTTTTTTTAAAACGGAAAAAAGTTATTTTCAAATGTATAAGAATGCACTCTCGTTACAAATTACGCACGAGATTAGCGAACGTCCACTCCCACGGAGCACTAAAAACACACTGAAACTCGCAACGCTTCGGCAGCGCTCCGCGATTTGCGATACAAACGATCGCAGCGCTTTTGCGACGCGTAGCACTCTAACGGTTAAAAAAAACAGGCCTAAAGAGAACTTCTAGGAAACTCGTGAAGTTCAAATAAATAATAAGGCAATTGTTTTCATGGTTTTAAGGCTGAATTGTTGATAATAATATATAAAACAAAATTTAAAACATTTTTTGGCATTTCTTGGGGATTAACTCTTTTCAGCCGAGTGTCATGTATACATGCCAACCGATCGCGTGCCTAAAAGATGGGCGTCATCTATACATGACGCATTTGTGTGAGAATTTGAAATACCAGTCAACGGGTAGCGCAAATTCTTTAACGACCTTGTCTTTAAAAGGTTAACTGTGTAATAATTTCTAGACATTTTTTTTTGTCTAAAAATCACCAATCCCACTACCCTCATCTAAAAATATCTAGTCATTTCTGTACTTGCACATTTTTTAAGTTGGTTTTAATCCCTCAGGCTAATTTGTTCAGTTTTTGGAACAACTCAGGTCTCATAGAAATCATTGTGTCTCTCTAACTATCACGGTTAGAGATATGATCTAAACGGTGTTAAAAAGAGAAAACACCAAGAATTATATTCAAATCTAAAATTTAACAGCAAAATAATTAAAATGTACACCATTGCGAATCCAAAGTTTCCAACCTTTTCAAAAAATCATGAAATTTTTATATTAATTATTTTGAACGATGTTTATTATTCATGTGTCTAATAAAATAAATGTGTGTTTTAATTTTTTTTTGTCATCGGTAATTTTAGTTAGAAAAAATGTAAGGTGAGCCATTTTTAAAACTTTTTAAAGTTTGCATTCAAAATTTTTATATTTAAATAATTCATGGTTATTTCTAATAATAAAATTTAAAATCTTATTTCATTACTTTTCTAAAACAGTTTTCGGATAGGTTCACAAATATTCCATTTTTAGGATTTTATTGCATAGCGGAAATATTTTTACCTTCTGAAAAATATGCCCGATTCTGAAGGGTTAAACATAGTTCTGTCGTTTCTATTAATATTAAAGGAGTTTTTAGTCGATTTTAATGCCTCCGTAATTAGGCGTGCTCCGTGTGTTTTAGGTCTTCCCCAGAAATTTCAATACTACTTTCAATATGTTTTCGTAAACAATAATTTTTGTTAATTCTGCTTGTATACAAATATTGCAGGATGAAGAAATCAAACATGAGCAAGCAAAAACACATGTGTGTTATGTAAACAATCGAACATTTAAGTTATTCAACAGATAAACATTAATATAAACATAATATTTAAGTTATTCAACTGGGCAAATCTGGTTTGAGGATTTTTAATTGATTCACCAAACAAAAAAATGCTTCTGATTTAATTGCTCTCATATTATATTTAGTACAGAATTTATAATATTTACAGTTATTTTTATCACAAACCAATTAATCAAAAAATAAAATACGAGCAAATAAATACTTAGCCGTATCATGCGTTCCTGGAAATTTGTACATTTTTTATGAAAATTAAAACACAATCTATGTGGGTGGTGATGGGGGCACGACTTATTTACGCGTACATGTTCACACTTACCAGCATGTTGGATAAATTACGACAATTGTATAATTTAAAGTGAATTCCATTAAAAAGAATGAATTTTTTAACAGAATTCATTTAAATTTACTTATATTCAGGTAAATAATAATAATAATTGGATAATTTATAGAGCGCCGTTTTTGTGAAAAATCACCTCAAAATGCATGCGATAAGGATTAACTAACCCCTCAGGCCAATTTTTTCGCTTTTGGAAACAGCTCATATAAGTCTCATATTGTTGTTCCTCTTTTACTGTTGTGGTGAAAAATATGATGTGAACAGTGTTAGAAAGAGGAAACATCACGCTTTATATTCAAATCTAGAAGTTAACCAAAGAAGAATTAAAATGCATTCTGAAAAAAATTTATGAAACTTTGTAAATTTTTTTACAAAATTTTTGTTATATGGAATGACAAAAAAGTGAGTTCACAATAATGTTTATAATACATTTATGTGATAAAATATGTGGCTGTTTTTGTTTATTTTTTTAATTACCAGTAATTTCAGTTAGAAAAAACGTAAGGTGAGCCATTTTTTAAACTTTTTCACTTTTGCATTAAAATTATTAATATTTAAAAAAAATTACATCGACGGCCCAGTATTAAATGGAAAAAAGTCTGAAAAACCATAAAATAAGATACGGGTATCAAAAAATTCACCAAAAGGGGCTCTTCCTAGTTTTAAACAGCAACAAAATAAATTTTTAAAAAATTAAGAGTCGAAAAACCTGTCTGTAAATATCCAAATATTCAGATGTACAAGTTTTACATAAACTATTTTAAATGTTTCCATTTAAAATTTCAGTGAAAATCGTTGAAATTAGATATTTCCTGAAAAACCCAAATATTGATTATCTCAAAACAACAGATTTTGACTTGTTGCAGTTTAATACTGGCCATTGATATTTTTATTTCTTATATACAATTTAAAAGCGTATGTATTTCAACGTCATTCAAAAACAATTTTTAGTTTTCAGATACATTCAGAAAAATACCATATATTTGGAATATTCTGACCTCCTGACAGAATATGCCGGAGGCATGGGGGTTTAAAACAAGTGCCTGCATAAAATATACAATTATTATATGTATTTTATTTCAGATGCTGTATTACTACACGTGTCCCAGATTCTTGGAGGCAAGGTTAGACGAACTGCACTCTCCCAAATTCCAGAAAATATTGGAGCCTTACAAAGGTTTATTTGAGAAAATGTGTTACCACACGGGACGCAACCTAACTACACCTGAAGAGATATTTTATATAGATAACTTATTTCAGGCCGAGGTAATTGTTATGGTTTCCACATTGTGTTCATTAATTGCAGTTTGATTAAATAATTTAGGTTTGTGTTTAGGCCTTCAAAAACACACAATGACATTGTGCTATTTGAAAAAATCTATTGATAATATAGTAAAGTAAAAAAGATAAATAACTTTTTTTTAAATTCCAACTTTTAGGTAAAACTAACTTTTTTGTGAAAAACAAAATTTTAGTCTGGCGTGTGCGCCCAGCGTTATTATTTTCCACTGTTACGATACGGGCCAATCACAACCATGCAACGTTACCACAATCGCGCCCGACTAGCTCTCAGCAAATTTATCGGGCAAGTTTTACCTTACACTAAGGATTTTCAGTAGGTCTGTTTTTTTGTAGGGAAAAAAAAAAGTTGGAATTTCTGAAAAAGTTGCTAATCTTTTTTACTCTTACCAACATGTAGAATCACCTCCCGAAGTCAATGCACTACCCCCGGACACCCTGTATAATCTGTTACGCTATGTAATTACTTTTGCATTTTGTGAAAACTTTTTTCAAATAGACAAAATAAATCATTTTGTCTCTGAACATTTCTTTTGTTAAAAAGAGTTGAATCTTATCCATTTAGAATAAATGATATGACGCCTATAACTGTGTAACTCTACATATAATCTATATATGTAATTGCTTTGAATAAATAACATAACATACATTATTATATCAACATTTTATTGGGGGAGATGAAACCAGAAATAAAAAAAAAGATTAATATGATACAACGTCATATGTTCTGTCCTAAAATTATTATGTAATATCTGTATGTATGTATATAATGCTATCATCATTTTACGGGCGATGTCAAATTAATTCTAGGACAGAAATATTTGCTTATTGGTCAATGATGGGTGGGATCGAAAAAAAAACACATTTTAAACACAGCAATGTTTTAAATATAGTATGCGAAATTACTTTTATATGTTGCACATGTTAATTTATAGAGAAACTACAATATTTCCCCGCCAGATTGGGCTGTACCTCTGATGGATCAGATAAGGGAGATGACAGTGATCGAGTATCAGCTTCAGTTTGCAACAGATGAACTCAAGAAAATTTCAGGAGGTGAGTTCAAATTAATTAATAGGGTCAAGTAATAATTGTTATTCCTTTACACAATTTCTTCAAAATCACATTATTACACTAAAAGCATAATATTTATATCAGATGGCACAGCTTGCAAATATTTTAACACACTTCGGGCAGGCGAAAACAACGACCCCATTTGGGAAAATGGAATTATCTTTGAAAATAATATGTACATTTGAATGATTTTTTTTTTATATAGTACTCACTAAACCCCATCTATAAAAGTATTGTCCAAAATTATAGCTATGATTTGTAATAGGACTCCACAAATAGAAGTTAAAGTCAGTGTTGGGAAATTTAGTGATGTTTTATGCGTAAAAAAATGTATTTATTTTATTATATTAAAAAAAAATGGTTTTCAGTTTTCATTGTGGTACAAATCATTACAAAAAAAGAACAATTTTCGCATCACAAGTTTCCTTTTGATAAAATATTCTTCCACACAAAAGACAAGGAGATAAGAAGATTACCCCATCTTGTATCACATATGCATCATAGATATTTATATTATTTATAAGTTTTATACATAAACATAAAGTTAGGACTCTTAAAAAGAGATTGGTGTAAAATATTCAAATAAATATTTGACAGTAATGCCTTTCCAGGAATTCAAGTAGGACCGAAGAAAAATGTAAAACCACCCTTCTCACCCAAATTGTGTTAATTGCAATTTTATTGGGAATTTTTTTAGGGATTGCCGAGTGGAGGAATAATTTATCTTTGATTTATAATATTATATAATATAATGTATACTGACGAGAATGTCTCAACAGGCACACTTCTGCAGAAGATGCTGAGGGATTCCTACGCCGCGATTAAAGGAACACAGGAGCCAAAAGGAAGGAAGATGTTCCTGTACTCGGGGCACGAGAACAACGTGGCGGCCTTATTGGCTTGCAGCGGCGTATTTGAGGCCCACCAGCCCGAGTACGCTTCCACTTATATTCTCGAACTACACCAACAAATCAAGTCAAAAGCCTACGTCTTCAGAGTAAGTATTGCAATTTAAAAAAATAAAGTTTTCAATGATTATTAATTTTGAAGATTTAATGCATAAATAGTTTGGGCCACCCTATGCTTTTTAAATAAAAGAGGTAATTAATCAAATGTTTTTTTCCTGTCAAGCGTATATTTAGCATTTTGAGTAGTAAGAATATGAAAAAGGGAAACAGTACTTTCAGTAATCCGACTACTACAATCTGCCATTATTTTTGGTGATCGGACAACTCAGAATCGTGCAACTTGAACACCTCCTTTGAAAAGTGATGAAAAAAAAGACTAAAAAATTGGTTAAATAGGTTACATTAGGTTAGGGTTATTTTTCCAATATTTTTTTTCAATAACTTTAAACGACTTTTCAAAGGAGTTATTTCCGAATTAAATAAAGACAATATTAGCGAAACTCAATTGAAAATCTAACAGAACAATCAAAAAAATTTAAATATTTGTTTTTTCAATTTTTTATAAGGAAAACTCTCTTTTTACTTATAACTTTTGAAGGTTATTCCCATCAATGTAATATATCATTGAAGAAGATAACAATAATAATCTAAACGAAAATATGAAAGAGAACAAGACACAGAAAAATAGAAAAACTTAATGGTCACAACTGGGACTCAAACTCAAAACCTCTCATCTAACCGGGATGTGCGCGTTTACCAATACCGCCATTTCCGTGGAAAAAAATTAATTTAAGATAATATTGTTAATTCTAAAATTTTAAATATGAGATTGACTAACATGACGGTTTGACAGAAAATAGCAATGGCAGAATTGATAAACGCGCACCTCCCGGTTAGACGAGAGGTTCTAGGTTCGAGTCCCAGTTGTGACCATTATCTTTTTCTATTTTTCTGTGTATTGTTCTCTTTCATATTTTCGTTTAGATTATTATTGTTATCTTCTTCTTCCCTGAGCTTCACAAATTAAAATAAAGTACGCTTTTTGGCTATGATTTTGTTCATGAATAAATCAAAACAGGCGATAAATTAAAACGGGAATTTAAACCTTATCGTCATCTACATAAGGAGGATTTTATTTATCTACATATAGTTTATTTACAAGCGATTTTTCGATGTCCGCCTCACTAGAATATACCTATATCTATACCAGACGTAGGGTACATAAATGTATATAAGCATAGTTACGTGAATATTTAAGGTTAAATACATTTTAATTTCAATGCAATCAATATTGTTGCAAACGTGGTGCATCGCCTTAAATGACGTCTAATCAAGGTGCTATATATTTTTTTATATATTCCAAAAGTGCACATTCCAAACTTCTCTCAAATTGTTTTTCTAACATGGTTTAATTGGGTATAGAATGCTAAAATAACAAATGAGCTATATAACAAAATAAGCCATATAACAAAAGAAAATAGTAAAGAAAATTAAGAGAAATGACTAGCAAAGATGTAAAAATAGGCTGAAGTCCATTTATCAAAATAAAATGCTCATAATCTTACTAATATTATAAATGCGAAAGTTTGTATGGATGGTTGGATTTTACTCTTTCACGCAATAAATATCGAATGGAATTTATAAATTCTTTCACTAATCGAAAGCTACTTTATTTGCGAGTAACATGGGCTATATATATTGGTAAGCTCTGGCGTTATGAATAAGCTGTGGCGTTATGAAATTATCTATTATACATTTATTGGCAAAGCGTGTTGTGTTACTAAGTAAATGTTTGACGTGGGCTGTCAATATTATTTCTTTAATAGCGAAAATTCAAATATTAGTATTCTAATATGAATATTTAGTGTAGGTAGATACAAATATAAAATAGGTACTTAGCTACATTTTGACCTAAGCCAACAGCTATACTAATATTATGAATGCGAAAAGAAGCGTATTTGATTGTTGATTGATTGGGGGAGGGGGAGTGGTAGTGCCGGAGAGGGGGGGGGGGACAAATATGCGAGCGAAGCCGGGGGTAAAAGCTAGTAACTAAATAAAACTAATAATATTTTTATGTTTCAGATATTATACATCCGAGACACATCGAAACCAGCAGAAGTATTAAAAATTCCAGATTGTGGAGAATTTTGCCCGTTTGATAAATTTGTTCAACTTACAAAAAATACAGTTACAGACACTCTAAAAAAAGACTGCGAGTTGCAACATGGTTGAATGACTTCAATTGAATCGTATACCATTTGACTCAATCAGATATTATTAATTGGTCTTAACTTTACCACCGACTATCCGACACAATGGCCGTTTCATGTGTGCCGTCGTATTCGTGTAATCAACAATACTCTATCTTTCAACACCCATTCTTGCTTCATATAAGGCCACCTAACAAAAATGTTGGGTGCCTCCAATGATTGATTCGAACTGTACAAGGTTCGCCTCTGGGATCCACAAAAAACGAATTAATAGTTATTACCGTTAGTCTGTAGTTAATTAATGACGTATAATTTATTTTCATTAGTAAATTACCTAAATAAAACTTGAAAAACTTTTTTCTAAAACTTGTGTACTTTATTTACTCTACCTAAATAATATGATACTTTATTTTAATTGGCTTATTGAGATTACTTTAAATACAGATTAATGGTATGTATATACATGTATCATGGAAATCTAATGTCTCCTCCGTGGTCGAGGGGTAAAGCTCTCGACTAGCAATCCGAAGGTCGCGGGTTCAAATCCTGGCGTGCGCAAATAAATTTTATTTAATTAATTGTGCTATTTCACAATTAATTTATTAAAAATAATATTTTGTATATTTTCGATACGTTCCGGAGTGGAAGATACTCTCAGTGTCGCCTTGGTGTAAGACAACAATTCAGAATTGAAAAGTTGCTTGAAATGGCTTTAGCTGTGTTTGGTGACCAGATCTGAATAGGGGGATACCTCCCCACCTTTCTCTTCACCATCTTCTTCCCTACCCACAACCTTCAGCCTCACAACATACCCCAGTTGGGAATGCCATAGCTCCAGACAGGAGCAGTTGGAACTCTTGTGCGGTATTCACATAAAAACAAAAAAATAATAAAGCAATAAAGATAAAGCTATCGGTGGACTCATGTAGCACAATATACTACATCGATACTTCTAATAATATATACACGTTATGAGTAATAAACCACAATAGAGACCGTAACTCACTATTTAACAACGAATTGACATCTATTCATAGGATTTCTACAATGAATTAAAAATAATTCACCATTCAGAACATGCAATTTTATTTTCAGTAATTCATTTTCAAGCCAATACTCTTTTTAATATCCAGGCAAGTAGTGATGAAGCAGTGCTTCCTAGCAAATGGGGAACTCTAATCAACATTGTTTTTTTTAATCGACGGACGCATGAATTAATCCATCTCTCCCACTGCGGTGCAAGGCGATGTTCCAAGAGAGTCCTGCTGGAGAGGTCAAAAGATCTCCCTCAATCAGTCTCTCCAGATCGGGCCTGCCATGCAGCTGGTGGGCAGATGCACCAGGACCCCAAGACCCGGAAAACCTCACCCCGTGAATCCGAGCACCCCTCCTCAGGCACCAAACGTAGAAAACAACTTGGGGTGACCTATGGCAGAGGTGTTGGATATCCAATAAATGGTTCCCCAAGCGACAGTACCCATATCCCAAATTAAACTGGAGTTCTAATTATATTTATTTGAAATGCACTTCATATTTTAATTTTACTAACAATTGTGATAAGTGAAACTGATGTTTAAGCAAAGGAAATTATATGCTTTTCCGATATGGTAATAAACAATTTCCTTAAAAAATTATGTATTTTTAGTTACGCACATTATGTGACAATTAGTTCAAAACTGTGTTGCAAAGCAAAAACCCGTTTGTACAAGCCTATTTATGCAAAATTTAAGGTAAAATACTAGACAAAAAAAGATTCTATTGAATCAGTTTTCAAGCATAACATCGCAGATTTATTTCATAGAGGTAACTTAAAATATTATCACTGTGATATCTGAAGTAGTATTTACAAAATAAAGTTGAACAAACAGTTCAAAAGATAATGTTCTTAAAATTTTATCTGTTGATTTAAAGTTATTAAAATTCCGTAGTAATTATGAACCGCAGTTTGTAGGTGACAAAAATAACATATTGCAGAGTCTTAATTTCATATTTGCACACACAAATTGCCTGGCATTATGATAGCAAGCTCATAAAGCGTAAACCAAGAAGGTTTTCTTTCAGATGCTCACACATTGTATTTAGTGAGTGCAGAAAGTTTTCCTAAAAATGATATTATTATAGCAGAAGAAAAAATTCCGCATTGTGAAATAATTTAATGCCAGATATATTTGTGTAGTTGGGAATGAGTCAATAAAGAAAACAGTTGTTTCAATCAAATTTAGAAATGGACGAATTAAATTATTTGTTGTCAATTGTATAAAAAATATCTGCTGGTCTTAAATATGTTGATTATATGACATAATGAACATCATAGTGTCTGTGTATTTGTAATAATTTATTGCAAGTGAGAAGAATAGTGGATGGTCACCCTGAAGTAAGGACGCGAATGTCAAATGCACTGATGGTTAATTAAAGGAAGTAGTTGGCTACAAACAGCAGTGATGAAAGCAGATCGTTCGTGCTATTTTGTGGTTGGACTTGTTATAGTGGGCATTATCGGAGGTTTGTGCAAAAACAATTAAGTTTAACGACATAACACAAGTTTTAATTATTCGTTATCACAAGGTACAAATTAATAACACTATACCACAATATTATTTATGCCAGTGAAAAAAATAACAAGTTTACATCGATATTACAATGAAAGTTTTAATTAATTGCCACGTGTATAAATTAATATACAATATGATGATGACCCGACTTTTGATCGCCTGAAATGATATTTAATATAAAATTATAATTTTTTATGCATTATTTACCAATTTCAAATGTAAAACATTTTCATTTCTACTTCAAAAATACCCCTAATAATAAGTTGCTATGAATAATCGTATCAAAGGAATTTATACACAGTGTGGATTTTTTTGTACTTTGTGCTGGTACATACATTAAATAGAGAAGCAGATTTTTCCTCGATGCATTTTAATGAAAATATGATTAATTGTTTTGTTATTCGGCAGTACATCCTCTGCACATTCCTACGGGGTCACTTAGTTATATTTGGTGTAATTAGGTATAACATATTTTCCCCAAAGCCATTGCACATTGTATATAAGTGCGTCGGGGGCCAATTGTCAACGGATCAACCGTCATGGAACCAATATGATGAAGTTTCAGTGATATTTATTCACACCAAATGCGAGCATTTACAGAAAAAATGCACTAAAATATAAAAAAAGTGCTTTGAAATATTTAGAACAGCATGCATTATAGAAAGAATACAGCTATTTTTCACAAACACGGCACATGCTCTATTAATGTGAATCTATTATGCAGACTTCCGGTTATGTAATTGTATAATTGTCGTTACAATGCAAGTTACGTTTAACAATGCCACAAATGATATTGAAATTAACATATTTAACAATTATTATAAGTAATAATTATCAGCCTGAAACATTCATCTACATTGAAAAAATCTTCACGAGAAAAGATACTGGCCGCCAACGGGACTTGAACCCGTGTCCTTCTGATTGTCGGTCAGGTGCTCTTGACCACTGAGCTATGGCGGCTTATCTAATACCCACCAAATAATTCAATATATACTAGTGTTTCATTCAACAATTACTTCTTATCACATTTTTCCATCTGAAAAATGTTGGTTGTTTTCAGGTGGAAAAATATAATTAAAAAAAAATAATAAGAAGTAATTGTAGAATGAAACACTAGTATATATTGAATTATTTGGTGGGTATTAGATAAGCCGCCATAGCTCAGTGGTCAAGAGCACCTGACCGGCAATCAGAAGGACACGGGTTCAAGTCCCGTTGGCGGCAAGTATCTTTTCTCGGAAGATTTTTTCAATGTAGATGAGTATTTCAGGCTGATAATTATTGCTTATAATAATTGTTACCATTTGTGCTATGCCTAAAAATCTTGTCTTAAACATTAGTTTATCAATTAAAAATAATAATTAATATATTTAATTTTTTTAGCTCTATGTGGAGTGTTTATTGTAAACAGATCTTCAGGAGAAAACACTAAATTGAGTCAAGTCCATGTGGTAAGAATAATAGATGCTCAACTTTTTTAATGTGATAAAGATCAAAATAAGTACTTTATATAATTATTAAATAATTATATTAAATTTTGAAGATCTTCAGCCATGGGGAAAGAACGCCGACTATTGACGAGGTGGAAATATTTCCACAAAATGATAATCATAGTGACAAGTACTACCCACATGGATACAACGCTTTAACTAATGTAAGTACATACATAGTAGATGCTAGTTTTATTGAAAGAAAGCTTATTTCATTGAATATAATACAAACAATTAGCATCAAAACACAACAGAAGTTTAATGTGGAATATGGAATGTATTGCATTGCACTAAATATGGAATGTATTGCATTGCACTACCCCTGCATACATTCTGGAATAAACTTTTATTATTATTATTATTATTATTATTAATGGAACTTTCTAGGTTGAGTTCCTTAGCAAGAATGGGGGAAGTGGGAGTGTGGGCAAGCGCCGGCGTCTTATGTGATTTGTTTTGTTTTTCGGATTAGTAATTAAGTATGTCCCTAACTATTTTGTGTTGCATGTTTTTTTTCACTTGCCACCAATTATAGGGTGAAAATGTTTTAACGTCTCAGGTCTCGGGCCTATTTTGTCAGAAAGTCAAAATATTTCCGCTTTGTAATAAAATCCGAATAAATGGAATATTTCTGAAAGTATCGGAAAACTTGTTTTTGAAAGGTGATAAAATATGTTTTTAAATTTTATAATTTGAAATAAACATAACAATTTTGAAATATTAAAATTTTGAATGAAACATAAAAAAGTTTTTAAAATAACTCACCTTACGTTTTTTCTAACTAAAATTACTGATTTGCCATTTGATACACATTTGCCCAATAAAATGTGTGTTTTTATTGTTTTTCATTATCAGTAATTTTATTGGGTAAATGTATTATAAACGTTATAATCAACTCACTTGTTTGCCGTTTCTTGTAAAAATAATAATTAAAAAATTCCTCAAGTGTTATAAATATTTTTCAAATTGCAGTCGTAAACTTTGATTTCATAAAGTTGTACATATTAATTAGTTTGTAATTAAATTTTAGATTTAAATATAAAGCGTGGTGTTTCTCTTTCTAACACCGTTTATACCACATTTCTAACCATGATAATAAGATAGACACGACGATACGAGTTGTTCCGAAAAGCGAACAAATTAGCCTGAGGGGTTAATTACTTTGTGTTAAATATAAATTACCATTGTTAAATAATGAATATTGAAAATAAAATACATATACCACACTTCATCAATCAACGAAAGACTTTCTACTCGGGGTTCGAATCCCAGTTACGACCATTACAGAGTATTTCCCGTGTCGTGTACTATTTGATGTTTCATTTAGATTTATTAGTATTATCTTCTTCTTTAATGATTAACGTTATGTTGATGGATTTAACCTTCAAAAGTTATTCCAACAAAATTAAACTTTCCATTCTATATGTCCTTGTTAAATTTCTCACATCATTTACTACAGATCCGCCATCAAAATAAAGATAATACCCGCTTTCGCTTCTGCTTTCCTCTAATTATTATAATCATAACAATTGACATTTTCAGAAGGGAAAGATGACAATGTTTAAAACGGGAACAGCGATACGAAAACTGTACGATGACTTTCTAACCAAGGACTATGTGCAACACGTTTTCTCCATGCAGACCACAGACAACGATATTACCAAAATCAGTGCATTACTTGTTCTGGCGGGATTGTGGCCTGTTCCCAGTGAAGAAATGTGGACCGATCTGGCTTGGCAGCCGGTACCTTTTTTCAATTTGGAAAAGAGTGAAGACTATGTATGCATATTTTCATTTTATTAATTAAAGAAAATAATTACTGAAGCAAAAATATTACGCTGTCAGAGTTACCAATTTAAAAACAAAAATAATATCTCGTATTTTGCTTTCAATGAAGAACGATAACTTGTTCTATATTTGCCTCCTAATATTTTTTTATTTACATTAGCTCCACACAGGAGGCCCTGAGGAAAACAAATTCCCTAGGGGCCTGTGCATCTTTGGGGATGCTGTATGAAGGGTCTTTTTAGGAAAATGATGGAGAGGAAGTTCTGGGAAGGAAAAACGTATGAGAGATGGGTAGGAATTTGGGGGTCAGTGTGTCCAGGGGTGACGGACTTATGAATCCATTTCTCCCACTCCGGTGCAAGACGATAGGACAAGAAAGTCCGGCTAGAGGTCAAAAGGACTCCCTCAACCAGTCTCTCCCGATCCGGCCTGCCATGCAGTAGGTGGACAAACGCATCTGCCCCCTTGGCAAACTGGGAAACCTCACCCTATGAACCCGGGCACCCCTACTAAGTCACCAAACGTAGCGAACCACTTGGGGTGACCTAGGCAGGGGTGTTGGTTATCAAATAAACGGTTCCCGGGGCAGCGGTACCCAAATTGAACAATAATTTAATAATCTAATAAAACAGTTCTGTGAGCAAATATTCTACATATTCAGTAAAAACGAATGATAACTTTATATTTCAGATGTTGTATCCAGAGAATTGCGGTAAATATATAAAAGAAAGGGAAAAAGTGAACAAAGATTTTTTGGATAAAACCAATTTCTTTTACGAAGATCTATATCAAGGTTTAAGTAATTACACTGGCACCACTTTTACGGAACCATTTCAAGTGAAACAACTGTGGAATCTTCTATTGGCGGAGGTGCGTATAATAAACTAATTACATATCGTCGCTCACATTGTAACACCGCTTACGTCATTTTCGAACTTCTTTTAAAACTACGCACGTGCCATGGTTTGAATCAACAAACAAATGTTTTGACCAATTACCGCTCCTTTTATGGAAGGTTTGAATCAACAAACAAATGTTTTGACCAATCACCGCTCCTTTTATGGAAGGTTTTCCTTTTAAAACTACGCATGTGCCATGGTTTGAATCAAAAAACAAATGTTTTGACCAATAACCGCTCCTTTTATACAAGGTTTGGTAACAAAATAATTGGTATTCATCTATGATTGGCAGTAAATGTTTATACAAAAGTTTTATTTACTAATAAGAATAAAATTATAATAATTTTGGAAGTGAAAACTTTTTTCAAACTTCATTCAAAACTCAATGAAATGAAAAATTGCGACACGAAAAAGAGACAAACACATACATCTATAGCCTGAGAAAGAAAGAGATAGTATAATTGGTCTCCTCTATGTGCGGTGCTTCGTAGCCTCCCCTCTGCCGTAGCCTCCGAATTGAACACTCTGTTTTTTTGTTGTTGTTTTAATACTCTTATAATTAGTTTTATTATTTGAAGAAAGTTGAATATTTCTAGCATAAGAGCAACATTCATTATTACACCACGAATGTCATTAAAAATACCTAACAATATGTTTTTAAAGAAAAAAATTACTTCTTCAAATAACTGATCCCAAAATTTGTTAATCCTTTTTTTTCAAAGTTGTGCTGTTTTTTTTATTTAATAAACTAAACAGTTTTTTGTTCCTCTGAAAACCTGTGTAAAATGAGATACGCGGTGTTATAAGGTGAGCGACGATATATAATTAAAACTATATTATTTTATTGCCCTACTATTTACATTATGATAAAATTTTGTTCATTTTAGAAAAATATGGACATCTCAAGCCCTAAGTGGTTTAGAACAATAGAGAGTGAGATAATGGATGTTGTTAAGCTGGAATATAAAAATATGTTCTACAACACAAATATGCGAAGATTGAGTGCAGGTAAATAATAGTACAATTTATCAAAACCAGTGTTTCTCAACTCAATGACATTATTTATAATATATAGACATGTGGTAGATATCTCAAAAGTAGTAAGCCAAAGACAGGACAATTGTATTTGTCTTCGATTTTGTAGTTTTAGTACCTAACCACCACGCGTCCCGTAAAATCCCAGTAAGTAAATTGCATTGAAAAAGTGCCAAAAAGCCCTGAAATGTGATGTGTGATGAGAAAATGTTTCCATTGCACGGCAAATACTATTAAAGCCAAGGAATATCATTTCATTCGTAAGTACATGCAAATTATTTATTATTATAAAAAATACAATTATTTAGATTGTTTCCTGAAGATTTTTAGCGCCGTTAGAGAATGTGAGATATCAAACAATTAAGTATAAGGACAACCTAGGACAGTAGGTCGTCTCATACAGAATTCCGTATTTGTCTTAGTATAAGCGAGTAAGCGTATCTTAGCATTCGTGTTGTAGAATGTAGTACATGGCGCAATATGAATATGAATTTACTGGAAACACAAGAGTGTTTCTTACTTGCCACATTTTAAATAGAGTTTGTGAGATAATGGTGAGTCTGTATATTATATATAACATTGTCTCAACCTAATTTTTTTGCAATGTCCCTCGCCAACGCTTCAAAAATAAACCATGCTACCCCACCCTATCCCTCCGCTAAAGTAAAATAAATAATTCCGCAACAATGGGAAAAGTGCGGCAGGTTAATATTTTCTTGGTTCAGAGACCAAAAATATATTTTAAGTGAAAGTTACTTGTTTGCAAGGGGAATAACAGGGAAAGCTAATAAATAATTTATTTATTTATTTGTACGAAACAAACAGCTTTCACATAATATACAGTGATAAATATACAAATGAATTAAAGTCATGCCACAAAAGTTTCTTATGCTAAAGTTCATTGGAAATGAAGTTTTAATAATAAAGGTTAGGTTAATAATAATTTTATTAATGTAAAAATCGGTGCTTAGCAACGCTGTAAAGACATTCGCATTTCACTAGCTCTCTGATTTTTCATTATATCAGATAGAAAAGAATTAGTTTTGATCCCAAAAAATATAAATATTTGAAAATAAGTATATTAGACTACGTAATAAATAAACTGTCATTTTAAATACATGTAGGATTACGAAAGATTTTTTAAATATTAATATTGAGGGATCAGTAGGATTTATGGGACCAGTTAGATTTCATCAGAGCCGAACCCTCTGATATGAAAATATCTGGAGTCGGTGAAATATTTTACCATTATGTTTCTGGTGGATTGACGTATTGTTCTTGTATTGTTTTGTATTTATTATACTTATATAGTGCACTTACATTGCGTGAATTTACTAGATAATCATTTGTGGAAAAGTGTGTGGAAGGGTTTAGTCTTTCATTTGGGAAAGATTTAACCCGGACATAAAATCTGGAGCACCGTAAAACATAATTATTATTACGAATAGATTATAATACAAGCCGCCAAAAACACAAATTAACTGTAACCTCAATATGCAACGTTTAGACAATAGGCCACTTGCATCACATTTTTTTAATTTTTTTTCCGGTTTAGGCAAATATTCTAAGACATTCTGTATTTTTTTTTTTTTTTATCGTATTTTTGAAACCTAGCGATTTTTTGAAAATTTCAATCCGTTTTCCACACGAATCCAAAGAACGTTTTCCACACGAATAGCAATAAATTGTAGGGGGTTCTCTTCGTAACATCTGTAAAAACACCGCCATTCTTATAAAAAAATCAAACCAAAGGATAAGCTCGCATAGAACAAACAATAAATCTAGTGAACGTTAAACGCAAGTTCTAAAATTAGCCGGAAATCAAAGTGTTGCCATATAAAAAAAAATTAATCAGTGTGGAATTTTACAAAATTAAGGGAACATAATCGGAGACGGGACATTTTCACGTAGTGACGTCACGAGCTAAAATAATGGATTTATTTATTTAAAAATAAAAAAACTATACATTTCTAAAAAATTTTACTAACATTTTCGTAATCTTAGTAAAAAAAAACTATCCACACGATTTTTTCCAAGTCGTTATGAAATCCATGCAAGTGGCCTATTGCGCTAGTGTTTCCATCCGTTTTTTGGAAAGTCAGGGTTGCAAATTATAAAAAAAGGCAAGAATAGCATTTTTTTTTAAATGTTACAAATATGCATTGCCCCACAAAACATTCAAATTCCTGCCCCACATTGAGAAACACTGATTTAACTAACTGACTAACTAAATACACAAAACATCATTTTGCAGAGTTTGCTATATATTGCATTTGTAACGGGAAAATGAAAATAATATATTTTTATTTGTTATAGGTTCCATATTGGAAAAGGTCATTGATGATTCTAAAGAAAAGATTAAACACGATGACGAGGGAGTCGAAGGAATGAAAATGTTAATGTATTCCGGATATTCCTACAATATTGCAGCAGTTTTGGCAGCTACAGAAAACTTGGACCTCTTCGAGGAGAGTTTTGGCTTGTCTCTTGTTATCGAATTGCATTTGAGATTGATGACAACTGACTATGCATTGAAGGTAAATAAATCATTTTTATTTTCTGACCTCTTCAATTTAGCAGCAATCATTTACTAAATATATTTTTACCAAAAAAAAAAAAAAAAATAGCTAATAATAATTTTGGCGGTGCACGGTTTTTTTGGCTATGGTGACAATTAAGAGGAAACCGGGCGGCGTTTAGTCAATACAAATGTATTCCCCAATTTCCTCTCTGAATTTTGGATTTCCTACTGCAAATATTTTTGAAGTGAAAACTTTTTTAGGACCGTTGTGATTTGAAACTCGATGAAACTTAAAATAGCGACACCAAAAAGAGACACACACATACATCTATGCCTGCGAGAGAATGTGATAGTATAATTGGTCTCCTCTTTGTGCGGTGCTTTGTAGCCTATCGGTGTCCTCTTTGTGTGGTGCTTCGTAGCCTCCCCACTCTTGTCTGCTTAGTTTTATGAAGATTTCACTTTTACTGCGTGTGAATTGCACACTCTGATTTTTTAAATATAATGTAGATATCGACCACTAACGTGTTAGGACGTTTTGCTTTTTTTGATAAATTACTTCTTATAGGAGTTAGGACCCTCCAAAAATCGTTAAAATTGCCTGGTTTGAACGCCATCAATAGATGTTCAGTATACAAATTAGACAACATATTTTTTTTAAAAAGCAAAATGTACATTTTTTTTCCGTGATTAATAAACGAGAGTATTTTACTCTAATACAGTTAGTAAAAAAATCTTAAAAATCTGTTAAGTTTTGGAGGAGAAAAATGGGGTATACAAAACCTCGATTCTGATGATTTTATTTAGGTATAATCAGCCTGGGGTGCAGTTGTCCCTTTCGCTCAGTATTCGGGGGAGTAAGAGGGACAGTTTAGTAAAATGCCTATTGTTCAAATTTCTCGGCGACCGGGTTTCTTCTAAGTGCTGACAGATGGTCAGTGAGATGGGAGGGGATTTTATACATTTGAAAAATCCGATTCCATATACATATTTCTAATGCAGGCTTGTTGTAATGTTGTGGCTATCAAATGGCATTTCAGGATTATTCACGAATACACATATTTGAGGGATGATTCATGTACATGCTTGTTCGCAGAGCAACGGAGTATATTTTAACAAATTTCTTTTCATTGACCACATAATTTTTAATTTACAGATATTTCTCTACAGAGCCGACGGTGAGATGATCGACATAGAAATTGGTAATTGTGGAAAACTGTGTCCTGTAGATGAATTTGAACAAATTATGAGTTCATTTTTACTTAAAGATTATAAAGGAGAATGCAAACAAGATTTATTAATAGAATAAATGAACTGTGATTCTAGTACCTTCCCACACAATGTATGTACATAATTTGTTATTAAATGATTTATTAAAGATATGCACTTTTTTACTAGCTACAAAAAAAAAGTGAATACCCGGGGTTCTAGCACGGTCGATCGATCAAATCCTGAATCAATACGATATTGACTAAATCTGTTTTCTATGGTTAATATTTCGACAGCCGGTAGACAAAACCTGCCTAATTTTAGCACGACCTCCAAGATGATTTATAAGATTCAGACTGTCAATACACACCACTTTTTGAATAATGTCATTCGTTATGCAAAATTATTGGCTAATAACTTATTAATGAACGGAGGCAGACTAATAAAGCTCATTGAAAGACATTGTATACGCGATCAATTATATCTGTTCAAACTTGGAGAAATGGAATTCAGAAAGTTGTTCAGAATATCAAGAGTTATGACATGAAATCTATATAAAATCATTGTAAGTTCGGTCTATCAATCCGATATTATAAAGTTATCAATTTGACTGTGCTTTTTTATGTGAATATCTCACAAGAGTCCCAGCTGCTCAATTGAGGTATGTTGTGAGGCTGAAGCTGTAGGGAGGGGAAGGAGATGGGGAAGAGGAAGGTGGGGAAGTACCTGGTTATTCAGATCTGGTCACCAAATATGGCTAAAGCCATTTCAAGCAACATTTCAATTCTGAATGGTGGTCTTACACCAGGGCGATACTGGGGGTATCTTCCACTCTGGAACGTGCCGCAAATATACATTATGTTATTTTAAATGAATAAATTGTGTAATAACACAATACAATTATTAATATCCATATCAAAATTAAAAATGTAACTACTAACGCCATCTATTAACCAGATTGTTAAAACCTTTTATTACTAATAAAAGCCAGTCTTTTGCGAACTGCATAAGCGTGTTGTCATTCTAAGAGGTTATGGGCAAATATCCATTATATTTTTCGGTTTTTACTGTGTGAATTTAGTATAAAACAGTCGAAAATTGTTGATTTTTCGTTGAAATATGGCAGTGAACTATTTTCAAAGCATTGAGAAGTTGACAGGACGCCAGAATTATGATCAGTGGAGTTTTGCAGTCGAAAATCTGTTGGTGCTTGACAATCTGGTGAACTATATCAAGTCAGAACCAGATGCCAATTTCGAGAAAAAAGCATCAGATGACGCAAGGGCCAAGGCGAAGCTAGTTTTAACTATTGATCCTGGATTGTACGTGCATATTAAGGAAACAAAAACAACTTTAGAGTTATGGATTAAACTGAGGTCTATGTTTGATGACTCAGGTTTTTCTCGTAAAATATCCTTACTAAGACATTTAATCTCGTTACGACAAGAAAATTGTGAATCCGTGACATCGTACGTCACACAAGTTGTCGAAACAGCTCAGAGATTAAAAGGCACAGGATTTGCAATTACGGAAGTATGGATCGGATCATTACTTCTAGCTGGTTTGCCAGAAAAATTCATGCCGATGATTATGGCGGTGGAGCATTCGGGTATGCAGATTACCACCGATTTAATAAAATCTAAGTTGCTTGATATGGAGATTTCAAAGAATGACGTGAATACCAGCGGCGCTGCATTCGTTGCAAATAATAGCAAAAAGCATAGATTTAAAAATGGTGCGGTATCATCGATAAACTCAAAAGTGATGGTTGACAATAATGTCACTTGTTACAAATGTAAACAGACGGGTCACTATCGAAACCAGTGTCCATTGTTAAAGAAAAATACAAGTAAATGTGTTTTTAATGTTGTTTTCCTGAATGGAAAATATAACAAGAATTCATGGTACATCGACTCGGGGGCAAGTGCACACATGACGGCGAAGAAAGATTGGGTTAAAAATATGAATACAACGCAGTATTTGCCAGAAATTACTGTCGCCAATGAATCTAAAGTGCAAGTTGTTTGTTCCGGAGATGTCGAAATTGTTTCGGAATTAAACTATCATATAACAGTTAAAAATGTGCTATGTGTGCCTAGTTTGACAACCAATTTATTATCCGTAAGTGAACTTATCAAGAATGGAAATAATGTCATTTTTGAAGAGAAGCATTGTTATATTCGAAACAAAAACAATGATTTGGTTGCAACTGCGGATTTGTCAGAAGGTGTTTACAAATTGAGATTACAATCACGACGTTGTTTGTTGACTGTTCCTGTCAGTGGAAAATTATGGCACAGAAGGCTAGCACACATTAACAGTCAAGATATGCAAAAAATGAGAAACGGTGTTGTGGATGGTCTGAATTATGAGAGTACTATTGACATAACCAAGTCTCAGTGTATTATTTGTTGTGAGGGAAAACAAATGAGATTACCCTTTTCTCATGTGGGTGAGCGGAGTACAGAAACGCTTCATAGGATTCACAGTGATGTCTGCGGTCCGATGGAAACAAATTCTTTAAATGGAGCTCGATATTTTCTGCTATTTATAGATGATTATAGTCGAATGACGTTCATATATTTTCTGAAGCAGAAGAGTGAAGTTTTCGACAGATTTAAAGAGTTCAAATCAGTTGTTGAAAATCAACTTAGTAAGAAAATTAAAATATTAAGAACAGACAATGGTCTAGAATTTTGCAATAAGGATTTTAAGAGTTACCTAAACCAGGCTGGTATAATACATCAAAAATCAAATTGTTATACACCAGAGCAAAATGGACTTTGTGAGAGAGCTAACCGTACAGTGGTTGAGAAAGCTAAATGTTTATTATATGATGCAAAGTTAGACAAAAAATTTTGGGCAGAAGCAGCTAATACTGCTGTATATTTGAAAAATAGGTCTATTGCATCAGGATTGGATAAAACACCATATGAATTGTGGTATGGATCAAAACCTGACTTAAGTCACCTGCGTTTGTTTGGCAGCAAAGTCATGGTGCATGTTCCTAAACAAAAACGTTTAAAATGGGATAAGAAAGCCACAAAACATATTTTAACTGGATATGGTGAGGATGTAAAAGGTTATCGTGTGTATAATCCTACTAAGAACTCCGTTATTATTAGCAGAGATGTCATAGTGATGGGAGGATGAGACAGATGGGATGTTAACCAATGAAGAGTCGGCCGTCTGGATTCCTAATGAGAAGACGACAGAAGACAATCTGGTGGAAGAGAGTAGTGATTCAGTGGGGGAATTTTCTCAGAATATTCCAAAAACTGAGGATCCTTTTGATTGCTTTTCAGATTCTTTAATATATGATGATGGCAATGAAACACTAACTGAATTTCCAACACAAGATGTCTCAGAACACGTAGTTCAATCAACAGAACCACCCGAACAAGTGACAGAAAGCAGCACGCGTCAGAGAAAGAAACCAGAAAGATATGGTTTTAGTAACATGTGTGTTTCCAGTACTTTTCCAGCATCTGAAGAGATTGTATTCTCAGAGGCTCTTGAGGGGCCAGAGAAGGAGCAGTGGAAGCAGGCAATGGCTGAGGAACTGCAGTCATTTGAGGAGAGTGAGGCGTGGGAGCTTGTTGATAATCCGGGTGATGTGACGATAGTGAAGTGTAGATGGGTGCTTAATAAAAAAATTGATATTGAAAATAAAGTGCGTTTTCGAGCTCGGCTTGTGGCAAAAGGTTTTTCACAGAAAGCTGGTGTCGACTACACAGATACTTTTTCACCGGTAGTGTGACATTCTACCATATGATTATTGTTTGCCCTTAGTGTAAAGATGAGAATGAGTATTACTCATTTAGATGTATGTACTGCTTTTATAAATGGAAACTTGAATGAAAATTTATTTATGTCATTACCTGAAGGTTTTGTAAACAAAAGTGGGGGAAAGGTATTGTAATTAAAAAAGGCCATTTATGGATTAAAGCAATCTTCCCTAGCATGGTATGAAAGAGTTAAAGAGGTTTTAACTAAATTAGATTTAAAAAATAGTCAATATGAACCATGTTTGTTTACAAAAATGAAGGGTAAAATTAAAATAGTTGTAGCACTGTATGTAGAAGATTTTCTAATTTTTTCTAACAGTGAGGTTGAAACTACTAAATTAAAAAAATGTATTAGGTTCAGTATTTAAGTTAAATGACCTAGGGCCTGTTCGACAATATCTAGGCATGAGAATTAATTTAGATAAAAATAAAAATGTTATTACTGTAGATCAACAACAATATATTGAACAGTTAGTTTCTAAATTTCAGATGTCTGATTGTAAAACACAAAGTACTCCAATTGAGCCTAAATTGAAATTGGATAAGTCAACAGATAAATGTTTACCTAATGTTCCTTACCAAAAATTAATTGGAAGTTTAATGTACTTAGCCGTATTAACGAGACCAGACATTGCTTATTCTGTCAGCTATCTTAGCCAATTTAATAATTGTTATGGTCATATACATTGGAACTATGCAAAACGAATACTGAGATATTTACAATTTCATGAGTTTGCTTGGCGTTGTATGCAATGAATAAACTGTATGTTTAATTTATTTTGATAAGTGGGGGTATTAATATCCATATCAAAATTAAAAATGTAACTACTAACGCCATCTATTAACCAGATTGTTAAAACCTTTTATTACTAATAAAAGCCAGTCTTATGCGAACTGCATAAGCGTGTTGTCATTCTAAGAACAATCACATAAAATTTACCTGCGCAAGTCAGAATTTGAACACGCCACCTTCGGATTGCTAGTCGAGAGCCCTACCCATGGAAACCGTCCATCTGTTTCGTAATATATTTAAGTCCAGAGTTTGAAGGGAATATATAATAAATACTAAACATAAATAAAAGCACACTTGTTATATCACGTTATGTCATAACTAGCAGTGATTTTTCACAAAATCGGCGCTATACAAGTCATCCAAATATTATTATTATTAAAAACCCGCTCTGCAGGATTTTGCTGCTAGGCCCTTCGAGCGGCTTTTGGTCTGGCTTCGCCTAGTTTGAGCGTTGGTGACCATTTTTAAATCCGATAGGAACTGGTTCCAAAAATAACCATTTCTTCGGATCCACTGTCTCACTAGGATATACCTGTGTCGAGACAGGCGACAGATGACATTAAAACATTTTATTATGAAATATTAAGCAAATCAAAGCAACTGATATTATTCTAATGTATTCGAAATTAGAGATGCATGAAAAGTAATCATTCGGTACTGAAGTAATCGGTACTCACCAAGTAATCAAAGTACCGACTACTGAAAACGAAGACTATCCGTTACTTTTGATATGATTACTTTCATTGATACTTTTGAAATGATTACTTCTGATGCGGATACTTCAGTACCGATTACTTGGTTGTTATTTGTGCCGCTGGAGGCGCTCCACGTTAGTTAATAAACCACACTTTGTACCGATTACTTGGTCGTTTCTATTTGTGCCGCTGGAGGCGCTCCCCGCTAGAGCCAGCTGTATTGCCAGAGACGAAAAATACTGCGGTGTTTACGTTTATCGGTAAAAAAACGCTTTCAGTTGATAATTATGTTTGAATACCTTGCTATCTGATATAATATATTGCTACCAATTTATACTAAGCATTCAAGTTTTTTGACGGTAGGTATCTACTACAATTTTCGAACGGTATAAACATAATAAAACATGATTATTATAATTACGACTATAAAAAGTTTTCAAAGTAATAATTTTATTATTTCTTTTTTCCTTCACACATTATAAGATTTAAATTTCTGTGGAGTTTAGAAAAAAAATACAATATGCGCTTGATTGATTCATCTAACATCTAACACACTATATAAAGAGGTAATATTTGTTTGTTTGTTTGTTTGTGTGTTTGTTTGCATCGAATAGGCTCCGAAACTACTGAACCGATTTGAAAAATTCTTTCGCTATTGGGAAGCTACACTATCCCTGGGTGACATAGGCTATATTATATTTAAAAAAAAAATAGGCATCATTACTAAAACTTCAATAATGTAACCCAGGGTGTAAAAAAATTACCTAAAATATTCCTTAAATCGCGTGCGCTGCGAAAACTATTGATGATAGAATAAAATAATGTACTACGACTTTATAGAACACATCATTATTTACAAAAAAGATCGCGACAGCATACGTCTAACTATTATGGTTATGCCACAATAAGTATTCTTTTATTTTAAAATTTTAATTAATATGTCGCCGCTTGAAAAGGCTCTTTATTTGTTTCTTGGTTTTAATCCTTATCAAAATAAATTACTTCATATTCAAGACAGCTTCAATACCTTTATTTAACTTTTTGAATTTTTCAATTCGGATATTTAATTAGAAAGATATCACGAGTTTAAAAATGTTAGTATTAGAAAAAAGTTTCGGCTACGGGCCGCGCGGGAGAGGAGTCAAGAAATGCAGTGCCAGGGGGGTTGGCGGGACGGGGGAGCGGGAGAGCGGTGGCGGCGAAGGTGGAAGTGGAACGCTGGAGGGGAACGCACGGGAAAGGACATGTAAGGAGTAACATTTTATTTATTTGAATATGGCATGTATTATAAAAGAAAGTCCAAAAAACGTGCAGCTCGCAAAAACTCAGAAACAAGTCCCGGTTCGATCAAGGGAGTTATATGGTGTGGTAGATCTCTATCCCCCCTAGGGAATAAGGGTTTCCGTTTTTACCTAAAGGCCGTGCTTTTAAAGATATAAGGGCTGAAAATTTCGCCCTCTTGAAATTTCTAGAACAGTCTTCCGGAAAGTTCTAGAAGGTTCCATAGAGCTGTAGAAAGTTGAGGAAGGAGTGGAATGATCAGGAATAGAAAATCGGGAACATCATTGTGCAACATTCCAGAACACTATCTTATTGTCCTGAGCGAAGCCGGGTAACCCAGCTAGTTTGATTATAAAGATGAATTTGGTTGGTAGAAATTTCCGCCAAGTAATAAACCCGCCTAACATCTATTACCATAGGTATAATAAGATATCATTTGAGATGGAAATAAATAATAAATAAAATGTATAAAAAATTACCACCAGCCTAAAATAGTGTTTTATTAACTTATCCCAAAGCTAGAAAAACAAAAATCAAAACTCGCATGTAAAATTACGTTTCGTATTTCAAAGGAAAATAACACGTCAATCCAGTGTGTTAATATGTAATTTTTGATCAAAATTGCCTACGTAAACAAAAAAGAACTGGGATCTTGTTGTAACTCCGGGGAATGGATTCCATTTCAAATTGTTTATATTATTGTAATAAAGCTGTTATTGTTAGTGGTGCGATACTAATGCTTTCACACTTGTTTTCGTGACGGGACCCAAATTAATAACTGAAAATAAAATTGTTTTGTTCGTTGATTAAATGGAAAATAGTGAAGTTCGTCAGTTCTTCGGTCGTATAGCTTTGCCGACGGCTATATTAGCATGTTAACTTTTAGTTCGTTGTTTACGAATTTGCGTCAGTTTTTGTTACAACCTTTGACTTTGTTTTTACGTAATAATATATTTAATCTGTGTGTTCATAATTTTTTTTTATAAATTATTGTGTTTGGCCGTTTGTGATCGTTGAAACTTCTAACACTTTGCGTTTTTTCTGATTTTTGTGATTTATAAGTGAGTGATTATGTGATCGAAATTATTGGGTGTTATTTTTTTTTCGATAAAATAACAATAACAATAATATATCCGATGACTGCGACTGTGCAGATAAGTTTAATATTATCCAACCACGACTAGTGAGAGATGCTGCAATATTTTTGTTTGTACCTACACATAAACATAATATATTATGTAGCTGTATTCCATATAAAATATTTTCTCCGGTATTTTAATTGTTTGTATAAAATCAAAGATAATATTTAAAAAATCTAAACACAAAACTCTTCAAAACATTCAAAGTACCTATAAATATCTAACGTAGAATGTAGAATCCTAATAATTCATAACCAAAGTACACGCTATTCACGCTAACAAAATACACAAACGTCAAAATGTAACCAGTAACGATTTGTATCTTTTGTAAAAGTATCCGTCGGTATCCGGAACCGAACGTAGTCAAAAGTAATCAAAGCATTCAGTAACGAATTGATACTAGTAGTCGTTACTACCCGAAAGTAATCAAAGCATTCAGTAACGATTTGATACTTGTAGTAGTTACTACCCGAAAGTAATCAAAGTAATCAAGTAACGATTACATAGTAACGATTACTTTTTGTGAAAGTAACGGATACCGACGGGTAGTAAAAGTAACGATATTGAACACTACTAATATATAATATATAGACGCATGGCATTATTATTCACAACTGCCAGCTACAATAATAATAATAATAATATTATTGTCAATCTCTCCATATCCGGAGAGATTCACGAAATTACGGATCGAGTAGTACTTACGCCTGCCAGGGGATGCTCCTCATGCCAGATATTAACGTAAGTGGCGCCATCTCTTGGCTTTGCTTTATTTGTGTTCTTTACAAAAGTAGATTTGTATAAAAACTCCACGTACGAAAACGGTTTGTGTAAGGCGAGGCGTCAGAGTTGCATTCTTAGCCGGACTCTTTAATTTCAACCGTATAGTCTTTAGGCTATTAAAGCTGTTTGATGATATCATTCATTGTTTGTGATTTTTTTTCATGCAAACAACACTTTAAAAATCATCCAATAATTATTATCTTTTTTGGCAGCAAGATTCTTTGCCATCCGCCACAGACATTGGTGGGATGTGTGTGACGAGCTATTGGCATTTGTTTTTTTTCTGGCAATATATTTCCCTCGACTATACCCATTACTGCAGTTTGTCATAAACTAGTGGAGCACTTAAATTTTTACATAAAAATGGCAGTAATGAAAAACTTACCAGGATCTATTTTCAGGCCGGTTTCATCTCTAGGTATATTAGTTGAAATACATCCAAAAGCTTCAGCACCCCAGGTCTGGCAGCCCCGAAGACGCAGGTATTCCGCTATCAGGGCCGCTATGTGCAGTTGACAGCACATTGCCTGCAAAACCACACAAACAATGAATATTATAAACATGAGTTCGATAAAATATTATTATAACGAGAATATCAAAATATAAGTAGGAAGTATAAGTCGTTCAAGTAATTTTGTTATCTTAATATATAAAACAAAGTCGGGTTAGTTACACTATTTATAATTCGAGAACGGTCGGGCCGATTTTGATGATCTTTGATTTGTTGGATTTGTCTCCGCCCCGGAAAGGATAATAACTATTAAAACATCACAAAAAATAATGAAAAATATAGTTATTAAGAAAATTCTTTTCCCCATACATTTTTTATGGAACGAATTCTCATATTTGAAAGAGCTGCGGGCATTTTGTGATAAGTACCTATAATGTTGAATAGTGAGTGAGTTCCAAAAATTCAAACCATCAAATGTCAATGCGCTGATTGTTTTGCTTTTGTTATTAAACTTTTTTTAAATTATTTATTTGGCTTTCACCCATTAAGGGTGTCCTTGGACACTTCTTTATTTTAAAAATTATTCACATTTTATTTTTTTTTACATTATCAGTGTTTTTAAAATTTTTGACAAATTCAGGTTTTTTAAAATTAGTTACATTTTCAGTTTTTTACATGGAATAGATAAATTATATTAGCAAATATAGACAATGGGCTAAGACAAATATTCATATGATTATGCAAGTTGTACTAACATACAGAGTTGGTATTGATAATAATTACAAAATAGTAGAGTAGGAAGATGTACAGGTTCCAAAAAATAGGAACCTGTACAATTGTACTAATAACACTGCAGGAACAAATGCATACGTATGGAAGAGAAAGAAATGTGATTGATGCTTAAATGTTAAGGCCATTTTTACAAATAAATTTTGCTAACAAATAGTGAATTTCAGGAGAGTTATTTTTTTTTTATTTATTGTTTTCAAGATACAATCCCGTTAAACCGCAATAAAGAAGTTTGTCAACAGGATGTTAGTGTTCAATTACAATTTAAACATACAAACATATTATTATTACTATAACTATACAAATTGTCACAATTAACAAACATTAAGTTGATACTGATAAGGCAGGGTACACTGGTAGAGAATTCAATTTTAGGTTTTACCAATTCACGTAGGTATGAAGTTTGGAAATTGGTAATTTATAAGACACTAAAAAAAAATGGTCGAAAGTGTCCTCTGAACCAGAATCACAATAAGGCGAATTGTCTATGTGGAATCAGGCCAGATGGCTAAGACAACAAGTATGACTTAGAAGCATTCGAGTTATGGAAGAGATGTATTTTTTTAGGAATGGAAGTGTATTTGTGAAACCAGGGCTTGACAGGAAGAGAAGATTGAATTAATGATAACTGGTGACCTTTTATCAGAGAGGATGATTTCCAGTCAGAGGACTATTGGCGTTGTCCCTTATTTTTTAAAATAGGGAAATAGTGTCTTACAGGAATATGTATACTACTTAATGGACCATGGACCATGGATTCCTTAGCAATAGAACCAACTTTTTCATTTCCAACAATACCAAAGTGTCATGGGATTCAGGCCAAGATCACTAACACGCTTGAGCCAGTGACATGGAATGCAAGAGGTCTCTGATAGAGCAGGTTAGAGAGTCACTACTGGAATTGAGAAGGGATGCGCTTATTTTTTGTAGTTAGTTAAGTGAGCCTGAAAGGATAAGATCATTTCTAATGTTAAGAGATTTCACGAGTCGTAAAGCTTCTATGATACGAGAGCTATGTATTCAGCAGAGAAAATGGAACACTATTTGGGAGGTTTGCGTGGGAAACGCAATTTCCTGTAAGGTGCATAGACACTGGCTCACAATGGGAGTCCGAACTGAGTTTGGAACCATCTGTGAAATTTTTTATATAATTTGGCCAGTTATTTTCATTAATTTTGTTGAATTCTGCATTACTGGATTGAGCTGTGTTTTTTTAAATATTTTTTTACATATTCCTATGGATTGGTGCACCTTTGCATAGAAAGTAAGATTTTCATAGGGATATGAGTATAAGAGGAGAGATTCATTGCGATAGAAGTTTGTGGATGCATTCAGGAAAGAGTTGAAAGAGGAAAGAATTGAAAGAGGAAAGAGTTGTTGATATTAAACATATAATGCTGCCCCTCTTTCTTATACACTATATGTCAACAGTCAAAATGGGACAAACGGTGAACGTATGTCTACGTCTACACCCCTCCAAAGGAAAAATACAATAATTATAATAAATCTCCGTCAGACGTATAAAGAAAATGAAACGGGATTCCCGAAAGTAAGTCGAAAAGTAAGAAAATTACATAAATTATAAATCCGTACACAACGCCATCTCTGATACTGACAAAAACAAAACGCGGACAGTTACGCATCAATAATTGCTTCATTGTGTAATTTTTAACAAAATAAAAAACAAACTTAATTTAATTCAGCTAATAAGTTAACAAAACAGTTATTGATTCTGAGGCGGTACGAAGTTCGCCGGGTCAGCTAGTTATTATTATAAATATAAACACAAATAGATTGTTCTAAAATTTGTTTATAATTACCAATATAATAATGATAATATAATAATAATAAATTGAAATCTTCGATGGGACTTCCACCTAAATAGCATTACAAAGAAACTTACAAAGCTTATGAACTGTTTAAGAAACATAGGCAATATACTTAATAAAAATGATCTATAGGTATAAAGTCTACTATGCTCTCTGTCAATCACACATAGAATATGGGATTATAGGATGGGGATCTGCCTCAAACATCCATATGACGCAGCTAGTTAAAACACAAAAGGTAATAATAAAAATAATACTTAAGGTACCTATAAGAACTCCATCAAAAGAAAATTTTAAAAACTTTAATGTTTTTAGCATTATTAAACTATACTAAAAAAATGCACTACTCAAATTTAAAAAAAATATTAGTACCTTGCTGACGAACACACCTACACTACAAGGACGAAATCCTCCAATCTACTGAACATCCCGAAATTAAATACATCTTTTGGCCAGAAAAACCACAATTTCCATGCTACAAAATTTTATAATACCCTTCCAATTGAAATTAAAAACACCATGGAGATATAAAAGTTTAAAAAAGACAAGATCAAATTATGGCTAAGTAAACATGAAGATGAGGAAATCATTAAAATTAAGAAGTAACCCCAACGCAACCTACAGACAACAAACATAAATACTTTTTATTTTATTTATTGTTTATTTGGCGAAAATCAACAAATTAGAAGATGAGGAAATAAAGATCAACACCCATACAAAAATATACAGTCCACCTCGGAACAGGAATACCTAGTGAGGAGGACTGTGAACAAGCCACTTTGCATGGTATTTTTACTTATTTTGTAATTTTACTTTATATTTTATATTGTCATTAAATAAAAAAATAAAAAAAAGTAGCTACCTCGTCATAGTTGTGAGCCCTGGAGTGGTGCTGAGCCATGGTGTGCAGCCAGGCGTGACGCAGGCGCGGTGTTGCCCTGTAGGACACGGCCAGCGTGTGCTGAAGCTCCGCCAGCCTCTCCTGCTCCGCCCCGCCCACCGCCCCCCGCACGGCCATCTCCTCGGTGGCCACCAGCACCGTGCGGATGCGCCGCATCAGTTCTTTCACTTCTATTGGGAAGCCTGAAGCAATAAACAGTACACAATTTAAAAAAATAATAATTTTGTGTACAAACTATAATTTAGTATTTATTATTTTATTTTAAGTTGAAGTCGCCGACTACAATTGTCCCAACAAACTTAACACGGTAACTTCGCAATACAGCTGTTAAAAATTTCATACAACAATTTTTTTTTTAATTTAGTCTTTTTTTAAAGAAAGTCAATTATTCCAGTGGGCCTCAAGCATATTCTGTCAGAAGGTCAAAATAATTCCGCTTTGCAATAAAATCCAAATAAATTAAAAATTTCTGAAAGTATCTAAAAGATCAAAAATTGTTTTTTAAAGGAGATAAAAATAGACTTTCAAATTTTATTATTAAAAATAAATGTCATTTTTTAAACATAAAATGACGCAAATGCACCTTAAGCTTTTTTTCAAACTCAAATTACTGAAAATTAAAAAAAAAAAAAACACACATCTATTTTATTAGACAAATATATTATAAACGTTATGGTCACCTCACTTTTTAGTTGTTTCATGTAAAAATAAATGATAAAAATTCACAAAGTTTAATTTTTTTTTTTTTCAAATTGTGGTCGGAAACTTTGGTTATAAAGGTGTACATTTTAATTATTTTGTGGTTAACTTTGAGATTTTCTCTTTCTAGAAAGAGATCATATTTCTCAATACACAAGGGAATCACAAAAATTGCTATGAGACCTATATTCGTTATTCCCAAAAACAAATAAATTAGCCTGAGGGGTTGAAAATAAGCTGAAATTATAAGCTGAAAACATTGCATGTGCAATGGTAGAGGACTTATTAGCTAGAAGATAAATTAAGCCTACTATGCCTGGGTGGGAACCCGACACATTTGTCCACTCAGCTAACAAGTCAATCTGTAATTATTTTTTTAATAATAACAGTAATAAAACATTTGGGTTACGCCCAAGCTAAAGATCTTCATTTTAAAGAAAGTAATACGTAATTATTTACCTGATCCTTTCATCACCTTATCGCTGGCCGCATAGCTGTTTATAAGGGATAGAGATTCTTGAAAGCGCGTGTTGTTTAAACTGACCACACTCCCCAGCATTTCTGATACTCCTATTATAACCTGAAATGCAAAACAAATACATTCATATATTATTAAATCAACATCCCGTATATAGATCTTACAGTTCATTAGTCAGACATCTCCAAATACCAAGTATCGAAAGCTCACCATAAATCAAATATTATTTACACATTTTTTGTGTTTAACATATTAAATTACAATTTGGGTGGCGGGTATGGGTACTGCTGCACCGGGAACCCTTTATTGGATAACATGCACCTCTGTCGTAGGTCACCCCATGTGGTTCGCTACGTTTGGTGACTTAGCAGGGGTGCCAGGGGTTCACGGGGTGAAGTTTGTCCAGGTCTTGCCGGCCAATGCGTCTGCCCACCTGCTGCGTGGTGTGCAGGATCGAGAGAGACTGGTTGAGGGAGTGTTTTTAACCTCTCCAGCTAGAATCTCTCGACCCATCGCCTTGCACCGCAGTTGGAGGGATGGATTAATGCATCCATCACTCCTGGACACACTGACCCTCGGAAATTCCTCTCCTTCCTTTCCAAAAACCACACAGCATCCCCTAAGATGACACAGGCCCTGAGGGAAATTATTTTCCTCAGGGCGTCCTGTGTGGAGCTAATGCAAAAAAAAATGTTATAAAATAACACATAGGGAGACATAACATTCCGGTACATTAGTAAGACATTTAGAAATATCCTACTAGTAAACCAGGTAATCGACATTTCTTTAATTCACTACAAGTTTTTCTGCATTATAATTGATTTGGTAGTGTTTATGAGTAATCTGACCAAAGTAATGCTGCACCATACAGAGGTAAACTTTTACATATAACTGCATAATCAAATTTAGATTTTCCAGAGATGTCTGACTAACCAACGGGACGACCGACCCATGAACAATTTTTTTATGGGAACTAAAAGAAATACTGTACCTGTAAATGAATTCTTGTGAGCCCCTTCCTGTGGGTGTGTTCAAAATTGCCCCTCATTAGGAGGTAGAGCAAGGCCGTGGCCTCCTGCCGAAGGCTCGCTAAATGACTATCGCATCCTTTAAGTAATACGCTGACTAGATTTCCGCAAAGGAGGCCATTACCTGTTAGAATAAAAAAAAAAAATTTTATACTTACACAAAATTTTATTTTTCTAAAGTTATGTTAACACATTTCATGCGGACAAAAACTAGGAACTCGTTGAAGAAAATGGAGTTTGTTTTAAATCGATATATCTTTGAAAATAATATGTACATTTGAATGATTTTTTTTTTCGATAGTACTCGCCACACCCTCACTCGCACACAAGTTTTGACCAAAATTATAACCATTTTGTAACAAGACTCCATAAATAGAAGTTAAACTCACTGTCGGGCCATTTAGTGACATTTTATGTGAAAAAAAATGAACATATTTTATGGTGCCTGGACAACTCAGAATCACGCAACTTCAACACCTCTTTTGAAAAATCATATAGACGTAGAAAAATATATTGAAAAAATTGGTTATTTTCATGGGCTATTTTTTTTCATAACTTTTAATGACTTTCAAAGAGATGTTGAAATTGCACAATTCTGAGTCTGTCATGGAACCATATTTTATTACTTTACAAAAAAAATGGATTCACGTTGGTAAAATCATTACAAAAAAGAACGATTTGCACATCTCCTGTGTCAAAATGTAAGTTTTCTTTTGATAAAATATTATTCCACACAAAATACAAGGAAGTAAGAAGGTTTCCCCCAATTTCGAATTTTGAACATTTGGCTGTCACCAGTTGTTTTGTTTTCTCTCTTAAAAAAATAATATTTTTTATTATTTTAACTAATATTTTTATGTTTTCTGGTCAATAAAGTGTAGTGTGTTGTTCCTTGAGGATTCTTCTCCCCTCTGATCTTCCAGGAGTCACTTTTCGTCACTGATTTCCAGATATTTATAACCTTTTTTTCACTACTGTCACTTTCCATACATATTGTTTTTTGTAATTTTGTGAACAATGGAGGAGGATTTCCCTCCTGGACATCCTAAAAAGCCCCCAGATCCTCCCCCTGACCCCCCAGATGGTGAAAATATTGTAATTTCTGACAGTGAATCTGTCATTCTAACTTCTACAAAAAAAAGGAAGTTTAGTCCCTCTTCCCCAGTAAAGCATGACTCTCCTTCTACTTCTCAGTCTCTACCAGATCTTCCTCAACCCCCTCCAACCAATTTTTACTCTACTCATTCCTGTGGCCCCTACATTGTTTATGCGCAAAAAACTGAGCAAGGTAAAACCATTCATCCTCTTGAATTTGGTAAATTCCTTTCAACCAACAAGAACCATTCGATTAAGCCCGGAGGTGTAAAAGCCGAGGGTCGCTTCCGAATCTCTGTTGAATTCCTCTCAGGTTCAGCCGCCAACAACTTTATTAAAAACATTTTTATTACATCTAATTCTAAATTCAAGGCGTACATCCCAACTTTCAATGTCACTCGTATGGGCCTGGTCAGGGGTATCTCGACCGATCTGTCCATTCCAGAAATTCTTTCTTCTCTTTCAACCCCTCAACATATCGGCAATCCCATAAAAGCCAGGAGGCTAAATTATAAGGACACCTCTGAGGGCAACGTTTCCTGGAAGCCCTCCCAATCTGTTGTGATCACATTCGAAGGACAATCTCTTCCCTCCCATATCTATTTATTTTTCAACTCCTTACCAGTTGAAATTTACACTTACCCCACCACCCAATGCTACAATTGCTGCCGTTTTGGTCATAACAAAGCTGCATGCAGATCCCCTCCCAGATGCTTCAAATGTGGAGAAAACCACACGGCTGACCAATGTTCTTCTCTCTCTTCACCTAAATGTTTTAACTGCTCAGGCGCTCATTCCGCCATTCACTCTTCTTGTCCTGAACAAACTCGCCAAAAAAATATAAAAATTTCCATGGCCTCTGAAAACTTGTCTTTTCTGCAGGCTTCTAAACTATTCCCGCCTGTCAAAAAATCTTTTGCCGAGGTTTTATCCAGTAACTCTCCATCCAATCCTCTCCCCTTCTCCTCAACATCTTCTCGTTCAACTAAATTAATGTACAAAAACCCTGTCTCTAAACCGGCTCCTGGATACGATCGGCAACAACACAACTCACTTCTCTTAAATCCCAATGGTTCTCCTCTTTCAAATGCCACAAATGGGTGCGCAAACAACTATAATTCGTCCTCAACAAACCATCAAAAGCTTTCTGAACAACTCTCGCAAGATAATTCTTCATTTATACAAACTCTTATTATGCTTCTAATTGACCTAATTTCTTCTCAAACTAATCTACCGTCCAACGCTGCTTCTATTATTTCCACGTTAAAATCATTTGTTCAAAATGGCACTTCAAGATGTCAGAATACTTCAGTGGAATAGCCGCAGTGCTATTTCTAACAAATCGAACCTTCTTAACCTATTAAATTCAAACCTTGTTTCTGTGGCTGCTGTCTCGGAGACATGGTTTACTCCATCCACCCATTTTAATGTGGGAGGGTACTCCTGTCTCCGTGATGATCGCCTGGAAGGTACGGGCGGCGGTGCTGCCCTTTTTATTAAAAAATCCCTTCCGTTTTCCCCAATAAATAATATCAAACCCCCCAATGCTGACTTTCAAATGGTTGCAGCTAAAATAAAGGACACATCCTTTGTTTCTATCTATATTCCCCCATCATCTCACTTCAATAAGCAAGCTTGGTTACAAATTGTCCGTCAACTAAGCCCTCCATTCTTTTTATTGGGCGATTTTAATGCCCATTCCCCCGTCTGGGGTTCTGCTTTCTCTGATCGAGATGGTCGAAATGTTATGGATTTTTTAGATGAATCCAACCTTTTCCTTTTGAACGACGGATCTCCTACGAGAATCTCTCGCCCCAACACAAACCCCAGTGCAGTGGATCTCTCCATATGCTCTACAAATCTGGCACCTCTCTCCTCGTGGGTGGTGTCCCCCGATCCTTGCTCCAGTGATCATTTCCCGATCACCATCACTTATCAAACTTCTTCCCATTCAGACAAGTCCCATATTTCGACGAAGATTAAAACAAAACACACCAAATGGGACGAATTTAACTCGCATATGGATATGTTTATACAAAATTTACCCTCTACCGATATATTATCTGTCAAAGATGACTACGATAACTTCAAATCGATGCTCATAACTGCAATACATAAATCAAATCCTCCCCCTAAAACCAAATCTCTTAAAAAACTCCCTCCCACTCCCTGGTGGGATGAGGAATGTTCTAAGGTAGTGAGAATTCGGAAAGCTAAATCTCTTTCGTATCGTCACAATATGACTATGGAGAACTATCTTATATACAAAAATGCCGAAGCCAATGCCAAAAGGGTATTGAGGTCAAAAAAAAGATCTGGGTGGTACAACTTCTGCAGTTCAGTATCTCCGAATACTCCAATTTCGGAAGTTTGGTCTATGATTCGAAGATTTCGATCCTCCTTCAGTTCAACATCTCCTCGAGCGTCTCATTCTAAATGGATAGATGAGTTCTTGGACAAAATTGCCCCCCCTTCTGTACCTAATTTAGATGAAATAACTCCCATCCACAACACTCCTATGTCTGATCATTGGCTAGACTCTCCATTCACTTTAATTGAATTAAAAAATTGTTTATCAACAGTCAAAGACTCATCTCCAGGCAGAGATGGTATTCCTTATAGCATTATCAAGAATAGTAATGATAATGTTCTAAATCACTTCCTAAGCATCTTAAATAAAATCTTCCAGTCTGGCATAATGCCTGATGACTGGAGTTCTCAAATAATCATCCCAATCCTAAAATCAAACAAATCACCCAATTCTGGATCCAACTACAGGCCAATTGCTCTTTCATCCACCCTCAGTAAAATTTATGAAAAATTAATTAAAAACCGGTTAGAATTTTTTGTCGAAAGTAATCAGCTTCTCTCTCCATCTCAATTTGGATTTAGGAAAAAAAAATCTACGCAAGATAACCTTGCCATCATCAGCACTGATATTAATTTATCCATGTCTAACCATGAAGTATGTCTTGCAGTCTTTATAGACATAGAAGGTGCCTTTGACAATGTTTCCATCCCAATCCTTAAAAAAAAACTTTTAGGCCTTGGCCTTCCCCCCATGTTTGTCCAATCTATTATTAATCTATTTCTTGATAGAAAAATTTTCATTGAGCTACCAGATGTTACTCCTCAGAGTAGATCAATTTGGAAAGGTTTACCCCAAGGCGATGTATTATCCCCATTACTGTATAATATATACACGTACGATATGCATGTCTCTATTCCCCCTCAAGTAAAAGTTATTGAGTTCGCAGATGATTTAGCTTTCTTCTTATCATCCAAAATCATCCCACTTGCCGTCAAATATCTTAATGAAGCCATGGATGCCCTTTGCACATGGCTCACTTTAAATGGTCTGGAACTTTCAGTCCAAAAGAGTCAGTGTGTCACCTTCTCAAACCGTCATAAAAATCCTCCTGTTCAAATTTTATTTAAAAACTCTCCAATCCCCAACGCCTCTGAAGTTAAATTTTTAGGAGTAACATTTGATAGGAAACTTAAATGGTCTTCCCATATTCACAATATAGTTACAAAATGTGAAAAAAATTTAAATATCATCAGATCATTGACTGGCGTTTGGTGGGGTGCTCACCCTACCTGCATTAAGTTGCTTTACAATGCACTTATTCGAAGTCATCTCGACTATGCCTGCCCACTTTTTAGTACGGCCTCCAAAAATGCACTCAGTAAATTAGACAAAATTCAATCGAAGTCATTGCGAATAATAACTGGAGCGATGCAGTCATCGCCCATCAATTCCCTTCAAGTGGAATGTTCTGATCCCCCACTTTATTTAAGGCGACAACTGTTTGCTGACAAATTTGTTCTTAAATGTTTAAATTCTAAATGTCATCAGGTTATTCCCAGAGTTTCGTTGTTCAAAGACTCAACACATTCATCTACAATCAGAGCTCGAACTAAACCTCTTCCTGCCATCTGTAAAAATTTTCGCTCTCTCTCAGAGCTTCAAATTATCCAAAATGATCTTCTTCCACTATACAAATTAAAATATAGTCACGTCACCCTATCCCCAACAATTTTGGAAGGGATCGGCATCCTTAAAAGTCATTCCAATCTCCCAGCCCGTACTGTTAATAATATGTTCAATGACATTATTTCTTCTAAATGGCCCAACTCTTCTCTTTTATTTACTGATGGCTCCAAATCTCCTGACTCTCCTAACTGTGGTATAGGTATTAACGTTTACCACAATAATTCTAATGATAGATTATTTTATTCAATTTCAAACCAATTTTCAATATTTTCTGCTGAGTGCATTGCAATAATTGAAGCACTCAAATATATAATCAAAAATAATTGTGAACATTCCCTTGTTCTCTCTGACTCTCTCAGTTCCCTCCAAAAACTTAAATCCTGTCCTCTTCTTCATCCTGATGATCACTTTGTATGCCTCATTAGAGTGCTGATAGCCTCCATTCAAAGCTCTGGAAAAACCGTAATTCTTGTTTGGATCCCTGGACACATTGGCATAGTGGGTAACGATATTGCAGATTCTTTGGCAAAACAAGGAGCGTCCAACCCTATTGTTACCCTCGTAAACCATATTCCCCTATCTGATATTTTTTCCATCATCAAAGATAGATCCCGCAATGTTTGGACAGAGTATTGGAACATTGCCAGTCAATCCAAGGGAGCTCGCTACGCCTCAATACAAAGGACTATCCCATCAAAACCGTGGTTTCAAAAATTTCCCCATTTTTCCAAAAAAGAAATTTCCTCACTTATTCGAATGAGAATCGGTCATTGTTCCGTTCCTTCTCACCTTTTTAAAATTCACATCCTTGACTCCCCAGATTGTACGTTCTGTGGTCTAGATGTGGGCACTTTAGATCACATATTTTTTGGTTGTCCCTCTCTAAATAAATATCCTCTCTTCTATCAAGCGTTATCTAAAATTGCCTCCCCTCCATTCAACATTTCATCTCTTCTAAGTCTGAACTCGACTCCAATCTTCCATATAATTCTGAAATTTGTACATTTAAATAAAATTAATATATAAATTCATCTATCCCTTTCTCTGTAATTTTAAATGATGGCCTAGAACACCCTTGAAGGGTGAAAGCCAGAAATAATTGAAAAAAAAAAAAAAAGAAGGTTTCCCCATCTTGTATCATATTGTATTTATATATTTATATGTTTTTTACTATACACATAGTTGGGACCCTTACAAAAAGAGTGTACAATATTCATATAAAAATATTTGACACCAATGTCTTTCCAGGCATTCGAGTAGAACCAGCATAAGAGATAAAGCTACCCTTCCCACCTAAAGTGTATTAAATTTTGTTTTATTACGACACACTCTAACTCATCTAACATTGTTCTGGACACTCTAATTCATCTAACATTCATAGCTCTCCACGCAGCGCAGAATCAAGTGGAGTGGAGGGAGCCATGTCCACTCTAGTAATTGAAGTGGGGGTCAAGATCATCAGCAATGAGGAACCGACTTAAGTGATATCTGAATGGCTAATTCTTCCATCCTCCTCTCACTACGTTCAGCACCACAACATACCCCAAATTTAGACACCATATTCCCTTTTGCTTCGGTTAGTAGGGAGCAGTTGGGAAAAATTGTTCAGAAACCAATAACAAAAGGTAATTTTTAAATATTCTCAATTAGCAAAGGTAGTTTAAAAAAGTAGGTTTACCTGTAAACAGAGTTTCCGAGAACTGATTGATGTACGCTCGCAAGGCAGCAAATAGGTGCTTGTAGAGCAGCTCGCTCTGGGGCACGGTGAGCAGGCGCAGGTAAGGGCGCAGCACCACGCCTCCCAGGGGCCCCCGCTGCTCCGTGTACAGACACACACGGTCCAGTACCAGCACCCCCACCTCGGTGGCCAGCCAGCCGGCTATGTTCACCACTGATTCGGCGCCGCTGTCTTTTTCTGGAATTTTTGTAACCGTGAGAATTAAGATAGATAATGGTGAAATACACGGGTGACTTTTGTCATGGCAACAGTTCCATGACTGTTTCAAAATCTTTTGCAATATATGGAGATGCCCCCGCTTGTGGCCACTTTATACTTTATAGATTTTGAAACAGTGACAAAACTGTTGCCACGACTAGAGTCACATGTGCACGCCTGGTCTAACAAAAAAGCTGACTAAAACCTAAATAATTTGGGAGGAAGGTATGGGTACTGCCTCCACAGGAACCATTTATTGGATAACCAACAACTCTGCCATAGGTCACCCCAAGTGATTCGCTTAGTTTGGTGACTTAGCAGGGGTGCCTGGGTTCATGGGGTGAGGTTGGTCTTGGCGGCGGTTGACCTGGACAAACCGAACCTATCTCTCAAACCATTTTCCTTCTCAGAACTCTCCCTCTCCTTCCTTTTCTTAAAAAAACCTTCCACACAGAATCCCCAAAGATGATATAGGCCCTGAAGGAAATTATTTTCCTCAGGGCCTCCTGTGTGGAGCTCATGTCAAAAAAATTTTAAAATTTCGGTACATTGTTTTTGTCCATTTCTTTTTTTTAACATGTCACAACTGTTACAAAAATCCAAAAGAGTAGTAAAAAATAAGTAAGTAAAGTGAAAATTAAATTTACCTTTGTTAACAGAGAGAAGCTTCTCTCTGTTGACAGTGTTGTTCTTTTCGGGAAGTGACGGAGGTTCTTTTGAGAAGTCAGGTGGACTCATTCTGGCCGGTAATGTTCTCGCTTTCAATGGTTTACTTTTAGCCACATTCTCCGGGGTTCCGTTCCTCACATCGGCCATTATCATCTTCTTTCCAACATACCGGAAATTTTCTATGCAAATTCTGAAACAATAAAAAAATGTGAAAAGGCAATAATGTACATGAATAAAGTATTTAAAAAGCTATTTTGTGATACATCCTATAAAACAGCATGAAGGGTTATAAGTTTAACGACGAGAAGGTAGGGAAATGATTGGGAGTTTTGTTGAGAACTTGTTCCACTAACAATGATTAGTAGAAAGAATTCAAATATTGTCAGATTATTCATAATCGGGAAGAAGGGAAAAAAGATAATAATTAAAAGAAATGACTTACTCGAGGACGCTGAAGAAGGAATGAAGTTGATTTTGGGAACATTGCTTCCACCACTCTAGTAATTGTTCATCATCCATGTATTTCAATACAAACAAAAAACAGAACAACACATCTTGTATCTCACTCTTTGACAATACCCCAAACCTGGACAGCAAAAGACACAAATTTGTTTTAAAAATGCTCTCTGTAATATGCATTTTATGAAACAAAACACAAAGCGTACAAAAATTACATTCTAATTAAGAATTTGATGTGAAAATAAGTACATATGTATTTTGGATGCATACCGATTAACGGAATCTGATTCTTTGTCCAATATTCTATGCGTAGTGTCAGAAATATGGTTAGTGGTGTAACCGTCATTTGACATTGTCGAAACGTCTGATTCGAGAGAAGCATTTGATGCTCCGTTGTAAAGACCTGAAAAAAATAAATCATTGAAATCGCAATAACTAATAAATCGAAATTGAAGATATATAAAATCAGTATTTTGTTAATATGTATATGTCGCAGGCAAATCGTAAAATCAGGCCGATCATGATGCGCCTGAGGCACTTCACGATCTGCCGCCGGGCACTTCACGAAGTAGCTAAGCGCATCATGAACTGCCTGATTTTACGATCGGCCGCCGACATACGACATGTAACATTGAGTGCCATCTGTTTCAACGCTTGCTGGAGTAAAAGTAAGAGTAAAAGAAATTGCCAGAGTTAAAATTTCATAAAAATGCTTTTTTAAATCAGTTTAACAGCCTTTTTTAACTTTTGCTTCTACTTTCCGAAAATCGATAGTTAATCTAGAGTTACTCCACCATTTTGACTTATTTGATAGTTCTATTGAAGGCATGGTATGAAATTGCGCACTTGAGCATTGATTATTAATCATGATTAACTTTATAGAAGATAATGATAGTGATAGTGAATTCCTAATCCAATATGTCTTGCAGCGAAAAAAAAAAACATTTCGACCCCATGTTAATAATATGAGTATTTGGGACGGTGCTGAATTTCTGGTGCGGTATCACATATCGAAAGATCTCGTAAAATTTATGACATTTCAAATTCAACGAGATATTACAACTACTGGAAAGTACATTATATTTTTTTGGTAAATATGCTTTGGTCCACCTCACGGATAATATGGAACATTTGTGTTGTCGAAGCTTGATGCACGGATAATACGGAATGTTCCTTTTTCAGGTTGAGGTTAAACTACAAAAGCTGCATGTCATCATAATTTAAAAAAACATCCCAGGTTTTGAATGGTTTGTTTGGCAAGGCAGGGGATGTCTAGCGGGTTTGTGTAATTATGATTGATTGTCTATGAAATAAAAATGGTGAAAATAAAATGGCATTACCGCGAAAGTGAATTAATTGAAACAAATTTTGCATGTTTTTTGGTCTCCCGCGACATAAATACTCACTTTTCGTGATAATAAAGCTAAATCTAACTGTTTGAATAAAAAATATTCCGTATTAACGAGTAAGCGGAGTAAGACATAAATAATATTTTTTTCCATGTAATTTCGTATATATTATAATAGGTCATCATTTATTTTTAAATATTCATAAAAATATTTTTATATGAACAAAGCTGTCAGACAGGTTTTCAAATTTAATTTATGGGGTGGCCGCATCAAAAAATAATGAAGGGCGGTTTTTCACATAATTTCAAGGATTATGCCGCTTTTCAGACTGACCATACTAACAATTATTCCTTTAGCAAAAGTACACTTGAAACAACGCATGGTCCTATTTAACATCCGCGTTGCTTTAACTGACGATTAAAATATAAATTAAGTTCATAATTTAGCTTTCTGTTGAAACAGATATGATCCGATAGAAGTGTGTTGACAAATAATTTAATCGGCCTGCCAGAATTCTTTCAAACCGGTATAGATCCATGAATTGATTCCAGGAATTTTGTGTTTGGTGGTTAGTAATATATATTTGTATGTAGACTTACCATTGCCATGATTTCCAGTCAACGGAATAAAAAAAGTTGATTCTTTGATAAGAGTAGAATTTCTAATGGGACTAGGTTCGTCAAAATGTAAAGTTAATCTATTTCTCTTTGGTGTGCAAATATTACTATTAATGGTGGAATCTTTAGGCTGGCAAGAGTTGGGCGCTCCGGAAACCACTATATTTATATCACCGTTTGATTTTTTCAAACTGTCATTGTGTTCAATGGACGGGTCTCTCAAAATCAATCGATGAATATTATCTGAAAAGAAAAATGTTCCATTTGGTTAGATAACACATAATATAGGTACAGTTAATAAAAAACAGTAGACAAAAATCTTAAATGGCAACACCGAGATGGTTGAATGGAAAAATATATTTTTTTTTTGATTCTACGGATTCTTTCGTAATCCTCTAACTAGCTAGGGCTTTGCAATACCCTTCATGTTTCTAGCTACTAGTACTACGGCTCATTTGGCCTTTTTACTATTACCTTCTGAAGGTCGTATTTAATTGACTGAATTTAAGTTACAATTAGTGTCACCGTGAGGAAAAAGTCTTTACTGGATAAAAAAACCTCACGCAAGTTGCAAAGCAATAGGGAACATAAGTTCTGAACTTTTTCTCAAAATTTTACATTTATTTTTACTGAATGTAAGTATTTTATTTCTTCAGGTCTGCGTCTCGTCCTTGGAGCTGGTTCTGGTGCCTATGTCTAGTGGAGGAAAGAGGGAAGAAAAACATCATTAATTTCGGCTCAATCTGCGTTGGTTTTTACACCAACGCCCATCGAGCACAAAAAATCCGAGCAAACTCGCCCACTCTACGCCACTGGATGCGCAGATGGTATGCGCGTAATTTTGGTCGGCTCAGAATACCGTGCCAAGCTTGTCCGAGCGGGAATGTGGAATGTTGTGGAAGGTCGGGTATGTTGGTATAGGTCAGGTATGTCGGTAGGTATTTGCGTAAAGATGGCGTCTGTCAGTTGTCATCTGTCGTTTAACTTTAAAAAACCACCATGGATCAAGTTAATATTTTTCACATCAATATCAAACGGTGTTTTGAAATTAGTGGTAATTTTTGAAAAGAAACAATTCAACATCACATTCTAAGGAAATTTTACATTCAAACATGTTTTTTTTTAAAAGCTTAGTATGAAAATTGTTTAGATTAATTTTTGAAATGTAAATACATATCAAAGAAACTATTTATTAGAAGATAAATCAAAATTAAAAATATAAGGAAGGAGGGCTCACTTTTTAGCTCGTTTTTAAATAAAAATTTTGAAAAACTGACTTTTTCCCGTCCGGTCAATGTGTCAAAAGTCAAACATAACCTCATATTATTTGTATTTAAAATAATTTTTGTTCTAAAATTGTAGTTACTCGGTGTTGCCATAGTAATGAAAAAATTTAGTTCCATTTTATTAAATTTCTAGATTTTGTCGAAAGGTTACAACAAAACAGACATGATTAATTGATTATGTACTAAAATATATGTATACTGACCACAGACTATAGGTAACCATGGCGCGTAAAGTGATGCGATTCTCGCTCTAGCAGTTTTCCATTTATACCTGTCATCTATTTCATGTTTTATCAACAGTTCTTTAAGAATGGATAAAGCTGACTTTCGCTTCTGGGGAGCTTCATTCAGAGACAAATGAACTTGCTTCAGCAGAGTTCCCGCCAAGAAATGCCTCTGGATAAATGCTTCACTTGGAGCCATATTTTCGGTATCTATAAAAGAAACCATTAAAAAACATAATTATTGTGAAATCATTTAAAAAATAATATGATAAATGTTTTCAATCTGACAACTCCCCATCATTTGTTTTGAGGCTCATTTGAAAATGGAATGTGGCTCACAACTCTTAAAATTCGGTACCTACTTACAGCAACTTGAAAATATTTTACTTACCGATGCACCAATCTGATGCAGCAAGCCGATCGTGTTGGAGGGGAAGGTTAAATGCGATGTAATGTTCGTGCTGGCAGATAATTTGAAGAAAGGCAAATTTAAAGTCAAAGAGTGCTTTCGGATCGCCAGGCTTAAACTTGTCAATGTATATCTTTATCAATTTGAAAACAAATCCACGATCCATGAATGTTAAACATCTCTGAAAATAAATAAATGGTACACGTGAATTTGATTGCAATTAAAAATACTGTGTAACAAACCATTAAATTATTTTTAAAAGTTACATACTTTTAGGAATACGGCGATGTTCTTGTTTATACTATGAGTTTGAACTGGCTGTTGAAGAATATAGGACGGCTCCAGAGCAATGACTAGCTTCTCTATGTGCGTATTGAAGATATCTGGAAATCTTTCACTGCGGCACATCTAAAAAATGAAAGCACACTGTCATAGTTTGACGTAAAATCTCCGCTGAGAGCTCTGTCTTAACGTCTCTTTCTGTTAACTCTCAAGCCTCGGGCCTATTTTGTTGGAAGGTCAAAATATTTCCAGCTTGCAATAAAATCCAAATAAATGGAATATATATATTTTAAAAAATGGATTAACTCAGGTTTTTTTGAATATTGAAAATATCGAAAAAATATCTAAAGATATGGAAAAAAATAAAAGCACGCATATTTTATTAGGAAAATGTATTATAAACATTATTGTCAACTCAATTTTTTTGTAGTTTCATATAAAAATAATTAATAAAAAATTCCCAAAGTTTCACGATTTTTTTTCAAAATGCAGTTAAAAAGTTTGGTTTCATAAAGGTGTTCATTTTAATTAATTTGTGGTTAATTTTTGAATTTGATTATAAAGCGTGGTATTTTTTTTTTCTAACACCGTTTAGATCATATTTCTAACCATGATAAGTAAGGGAGACACTTCAATTTATATGAGACCTATATGAGATGTTCCGAAAAGCGTACAAGCGTGCCCTATCAGGTCCCCCCGACGTTGGTGATCACTCTGGTAAATGTATCTCTATCTTGAGCTGCCCGGAATAGCTCCTCCACACTTCGAATATCGGTCCACTCTCATACATTTCACAGCTAAGAAATTTGTCTCCTACCTAAAGAGAGGTTACTACGAAACTATCAGGAAATAAAATAAAGTGTGTAGGTACCTTGATTCTCCCAGTGTTAAACAAGTACTGTGCCATGCTTTTGGTCATGATATGAAAGAAGAACTCAGAGTGTTGCATGAACTTGTGGCCGAGGAGAAAGTCCTGCTGGGAAGGCTCTACAAAGGAGAAGAGTGGGGCCATGAGGTGTTCATGAACTCCATTGCCAACACACACAAATACATACTGAAATAAAGCAAAATAATACAGTATTAATCCCAACAGAGAAATGCTAAATAATTGTTCGTTATTCATTTGTATTTTAGCAGAGTTCTAAATAAAAATTATCAAAGATTTTCAGTTTTACCAACTGTGAAACTTAACGTATCAAATATGTAACTGTCACATATACTGCGTATTTTCAAAATCTCGTAAACATAATATTATGATATAACAGAGTAGATGAGGTTATATCCTTTACCTTGATATAGCTCTCCAGAAGATCTTTTCTTCCAACATCGTATATCATGTGCACCAAGTGAACCATTAAACGGACTACATGAACTCCTATTTCTGATGTGCCTTTGACTGTTGCCTAAAATAAAAATATTAATACTTTAATTTAGAAACTATGTATAATATCAAGAAAAAAAACTCACTCAGCATTTTTAAGTCATTAGGTTCTCAAAGAGTTATATCATATTACAGTGAAACCCTCTCAAGAAGTTTTGTGGCTTAAGAAGTTTGGTTTTTTCGGTCCCTCAGCCCAAAATTGACCCAATTTTTCCCACATATAAGGTTTTCCTGCTTAAGAAGTTTGTTTTTTACGGTCCCTTGGAAAACTTCTTAAGAGGATTTCACAGTATAACACTGAGCATGCCTAATTAAGGAAGCAATTGAAATTCACAAAAATCCCATTCATATCAATAGAGACGATGGAGCTAAGCTCAATAGATCTTGGTATCCAGTAATTATCTTCGTATAGCAATGTAGCATCTTAACATAAACACACATTTTACCTCTATCGATTACACATCTGCCCTGATGATGGACACTGTAAAGCTATCTAAAACATTGGCTAAAAAAGGAGGTAGCACAACAGGGCATAATACCCCAAAAATAAATAACGATAACACTGAATGCTATTTAACCTTTGCAATGCTGGCCGTTCAACACGATCTATCCCATACTACAGCATGTTTTGGCCAAATTTATGCATCTCAGTAAAACTTCATGTATCAAATATGTGGGATAGCCGCCGATGGACAGATATGCGACAGTCTTGTAGATCACGTTAAAAGAAGTTTTTTCTGTGTACTTACCAAAAGCTCAAACAATTGGTTTAGTGTAGTTGGCAAGAATTGAATCAGGGTTGATGAATGCATGGCATGAGCGGCCTTGAGTATTTTACAAGTCTCCACTTCTGAAGGAACAGCTCCTGTTGGTGATTTCACTAATTTCTCAGCGTGGCAAAACAGATTGTGGAGATGTTGATCACGAGACAAAATTGTAGAGTCCAAAATTAAGGAACATTTGAATAGTGGTTTTTCACCGTCAATCCACACTGTCTCGGGTCCTGAATTCTGAGGGTAAAAATCATAGCATTAGTTACTGTAAATTGTAGGAAGTATGTAACAGAATAATGAATATTTTTATTTTTACTAAGTTCATATATATAATTATGAAATCACTTCTACACCAAGCTCAAGAGCTAGCTCTCATAATTGGCGTAGAAATTCTCGAAAATGTGTATTTCACTATTTTGTTTTTGCCATAGTATTTATTATGTTTATTACTGTAACAATGTTTTAATTTAAATAATAAAAAATTAAAAAATATCGTCGGTTTACTGCCAGAAGCCAGCCATTAAATGATGTTGCCATTAAAAAGTGTTGATTCAGTGATAATTGTCTTTTTATACAAAGCAAAAATAAAAACAAAGTCAATTTTTTTAAATGCACCTTTATTTTTTTATTTTATTTTTTTTTTCTTTAAAAAGAAAGACAAACATTCCCGCGTTACGAATAACCCAACAATGTTTGAAAATCTCCTACTACCACCACAGAAAGCCGAAAATATTGCTTGTGTTGTGATGGAGGACTTAGCCAGCCGAAGAATCGAACACGCGACGCTCGGGTGGGACCCAAGCGCTATGCCCACTCAACCACTGACCCGTCTTTGACCAATGTCAACCAATGTCCTTTATACATATATCACAACTGCTTTAATGTAGGAATATAACTTTTTTGTTGTATTCATATTAATATGAAAATACATAATTATAAAAACTGCACTTGGTGACTTTTTGCAAACGTCATGTAAAAAGGATTTGTCTCGCAAGAAATCACCAAAATGTTTTAGTGATTATTAGGTGTATTATTTATGTGCATTTCCACACATTATCCCGCTTTCAAAAGTCATTTAAATATTTTAGTGATTTTGTATAAACGATTGGTCCTCACAGTTGATTAGTCAGATAATTTCCAGTTTTGAGATGAGGAAAATAATATTCGAATGCTCACCATAAATCAAATATTATCTGTGTTTTAAATATTAAATATGCTATAAAATAACTAAATAACACTGGGAGGCTTAAAGGTGTGGTACATTAGTATGACATTTTGAAAAATCCTGCTAGTGACCCAAAAAACATTAACATTTTGTTTAATTCACTACAAGTTTTTCTGCATTATAATATGACACTTGCATGGATTTCATAACGACTTGGAAAAAATCGTGTGGATAGATTTTTTTACTAAGATTACGAAAATTTTTAGAAATGTAGTTTTTTTTATTTTTAAATAAATAAATCCATTATTTGAGCTCATGACGTCACTACATGAAAATGTCCCGTCTCCGATTATGTTCCCTTAATTTTGTGAAATTCCACACTGATTAATTTTTTTTTTATATGGCAACACTTTGATTTCCGGCGAATTTTTGAATTTGCGTTTAACGTTTACTAGATTTATTGTTTGTTCTATGCGAACTTATCCTTTGGTTTGATTTTTTGATAAAGATGGCGGTGTTTTTACAGATGTTACGAAGAGAATCCCGTACAATTTATTGCTATTCGTGTGGAAAACATTATTTTTTAAAATGATTTTCGGCTATGTAATTATCGTTTTTTCGTACCCATAAAATTATGTCCCGTCTTTCCGGTTTATAAAAAATGGTCTGATTTTTTGGATTGAAATTTTCAAAAAATCGCCAGGGGTACAAAAAAAAAAAAAAAAATAAAAAAAACTGAATGTCTTAGAATATTTGCCTAAACCGGATTTTTTTTTTAAATGTGATGCAAGTGGCCTATTGAATTGATGGTGTTTATGAGCAATCTGAGTATTGTACCAGATAGAGGGTACACTTTTAAATACAACTGCGTACACAACTTTCGGAGATGTCTGACTAATCAACTGGATGATTGATATAGTTATTTAGATTTTTTAAAATCATCAGAGTAGAACACTTTATATGTTTGTAAAACTAATTTTGCAATAATATGCACTTAGTGACTATTAGCTATAAACAATGTGTTATTCGACATAATGACTTATTTACTGGATAAAGCACAACAAAATAGGTACATTCTGATTCAAACTTAGTTTCGACAAAACTTCTGGCAGGTATTATGAAAATAATCTCAATTTATCCTGATTGCTGAGAGCTCCATTGTATCTTCTCTTTCTGACAGATGCGTCCATTTATGAGAAAGAAGCAGAGGTTACAACTAAACGGATCAGCGGTACGCCAATAATTTCGCCAGTTTCTGCTTGATAAAATATGAGAATTTCTTTAACGCTACACTTACCCCTTTGCCCAAACCCAAGGGTTGAATAGAAAGATATCCTGAAGCCAGGTGAGTTGCAACAGGGAGGTTTACTATCTCTTCAACCAATTTTCCAGACTTGTTGAGAAGAGTTACCCAAGAATAGCTGTAAATGTTTAAAATGGAATATGTACCTGCACATAGTTAACAGGAGTGAGAAGTTCATTATTCTAAAAGTAATAAAGACCTATTGAGCGCTTTTATTATTACCGTGATGATCCACGATTACGGTACAGTGACGGCAATAATTATGCAGCTCTTTCTTACACATTAAGTAATGGTAAGAATAATAAAATGAGACACACAAAATACGTGTGACTGTTTACTCCAAAGTACTACTTTTTCTTTTGGAGGAAACAGATACATATATCTTATGATGGCTCAGCTACGGCGACCGGAATTGCATTTCATTTTCTTTATACGTGTGAGGGAGATGTATGATAATGATTGTATATTTCCTTTGGGGGTGACATACATTCACCTCATTTTCGACCTTTTTGTTATTTAGTGTTAGAAAGAGCTGCACCATTATATGTTTAAGAACCAAAGCAAAACCATGAACGCATTAACATTTAACGTTTTTGAATTTTTGGAATTCACTCGTATTTCAATATTATCCTTGTAACTATATTCCATACATTCAAAATTATCATCACAGCTAGCAGTATTGTAGGGGTCTACAGAGACGTCACGGTGTGTGAGAGAGATGCAAGAAAACAACGACTTTTTCCTTTGGAGGAAACAGACTTACGTACATTGGGTATCTCATCTTTTGAAAGAGCTGCAACATTAGTGTGATAAGGAACGTATGTTTATTGCTTTTTATGCGTCACAGTACCGTAATCGTGGATCGTAACGGTAACAACAAAAGCGCTTGCTGTAAACCGAAAACAGGAAAAGAAAGTAAATTTGCATTTGTTAAATGATTGTAATCTGATTTATACATGACTAGTTCTTACCCGACACAAGTTTCTACTCCACAGTCCTGTTTCTTGGAGATATTACAAGAAACATGATAAAAGGTGAATAAAATATGGTGTGTGGTGGTCAGCATGACAGGAAGTCTGATTTTTATTTCCTCAAACCAATTTGGACATGTATTGTGATGGACGACAGAACACATCTTCTTATTCATTAATCCATTGCTCCCGTAAATTGCCTGCAAACCATCATGACAATGAAATAATTACATATAAAACAAAAATAACACAGTGAAAAAGAGGTAGGTAAAAAATAAGTAATGAGAAAAGTTCTTGACGATGAGCACTATATTTTAGGAGGCTGGTATGGGTACAGCTGCCCTGGGAACAATTTATCGGATAAACAACACCCCTACCATAGGTCGATCCAAGTGGTTCGCTACATTTAGTGATTTAGCAGGGGTACCTGGGTTCTTAGAGTGAGGTTTGTCCAGGTCTTGGTGGCAAATGTGTTTCCTCACCCACTGGGTGGCGGTCCAGATCGGGAGAGACTGCTTGAGGCAGACGTAGTCTAGACCTCTCTAGCTGGACTCTCTCGACCCACCACCTTGCACCGCAGTGGGAGGTGTGGAAATATACGTCTCTCACTTCTCGACACATTGACCCCCCAGATTCCTACCCACCCCTCATACCTTTGTCGTTCCCAGAACTTCCTCACCTTCCTTTCCTTAAAAATACCCTCCACACAGCATCCCCAAAGATGACTTGGCCCTGAGGGATTTGTTTTTTTACCAAATTACACTTTTACTTACATTTAATGGAACAGCTTCTCTTGAATCGCTGTCTTTTAATTCCACAGAGCATGCAATGTTTCTAGCTCTGGCAAATGATTTTTGAGAGTCAAAATTCAACATCATTGGATAAATATACAGATGATTAATATAAGAGGTAAAAGGATGTTCCAGGGCCGTGTTGATTGTGGATACTTCTAAAGAGCAAGGAGCTGTTGGGGGCATTGGAAAGGACTTCACCGGAGCCCATCCGCAAGTTAAACTGTCTGAAAAATATTATTAAACACGTGAATGATGATCTAAGTAAAGATTTTCAAAATAAAGTAGGCGAAAACAGAGGGTTGCTGTGACTATTTAAAAGGTTTTAACAGGACAATTGAAAGGGAAAAAACTAACTTTAAAATGGGAGATGATTTTCTACATAATAATCTAAGAAAATATTTAATATTGGAACTCGTTAATTTTTAACACTTACGGCTGTTGCTCCCAACTTTTCTATCGATCAATCTGAGTCTCCAATCAGCTAAATGATTTGTTTGGTAATGCTAGATCCGCTTGTTAGTCGAAGAGTTGCATTGGAAATAGTATTTAAGGAGTGTTGAGTCAAAATTTCGGCTCAACAGTTGATCAGTAGAATTGGGAACAAAGACCGTTAGCAAGATAATCTTATGAATTTTTTTTAAAAATATTTTTGAAATCAAATAAGCTATTTAATAGACGATAAATCAAAATAATATTTTTAAAAAACAATGTGAAAGAAGCTTCCAAGCTTAAAATAAATAAAAATATGAGTTAAGTCATTTTTTCCGTCTGGCCAACATGTCAGATTTGGAACAGGAAGACAAATGTAAGATCACATTGGAACCCAAAATATGTGTTTTAAAATCGGTGTTGCCATAATAATGAATAATTTTAGTTTTAATTAAATTTCTTGATTATGTTGACTTGTTTGCAGACTCTAAAGTAGGTAGTTTTTTGTTGTTGTTTTATTTTATGTAGGAAACTTACTTGGGGGTTGTTCTAAGCAAGATTGAATATTGATTTTTATCCAACCAGGAATCAGAGTCAGCTTTGATAACTTTTCAGGCTTTCGATAGTCAGACAGTATTTTAAGCAAATCTTCGTCCGACATCCGACCAGGCTCTTGGCGGTAAATGGCTGGAAAATCAGGCCCCGTATCCAATTCATTACTGTATAATCTGTAAAAATAATTAAAAAATGATGATATTCAGATTCAGAAACAAATGTCTACTGTAGCTAAAATATATGTTGAGCTAATTATAAAATGTATCACTTGTGTCTATATTTATGTCTCTTGCCTCTCTTTGTATTATTTGTCTTTTGAGTTAAGCTTTTACATAAATTTGTATTTTTATTTGTTTTATTTTTGAATCTTTATTTAGACCGTAGTATCTTTTGTCCGAGTAGATTTTTGTAATTGTATGTACCTATTTGTATATTAAGTGAGTTTTTATAACTGGATTGTCCTTACTTAAGTGAAAACATCTGTGAAAACCCAGTATAAATACAGTAGAATTCGGATATAACGGCTTACCGTTTTTAGCGACGACAATGTAAACTCAAGTTAGGTCTCGTAGTTAGGTACTACTAGGAAAACATATCCGTTTAGTACGACTCCGTTTTAAGCGACCAATTTAAAGCTTAAAGCAACCTATTTTAATGACAATTCGTCCGGTTAGAACGACGCGCAGTGTTTTGTTTACAAAACCAACGCACCAATACCTCGCCGCCCCGAACCTCGCCTACTCGTCTACCCCGTGCGCTAACACCTATCCTTATTAGCACACGTAAATCACAGTCAGTATTTATCATCTGTTGTGACTAGGTTAAAAGAAAGCGTTTTCAATTAAAGAAAAAAATGCTATATTACACCTTTAAGAAGCCGGAGAATCAAATGTAACCCTCGTGAAGGAGTTCGGTATGTCTCATGTAAAAATGAGCTTAAATTATCCGGCCATTTTGGGCATGGTCCGTATAGCATGACAAACTATTGCCGGCCACTTGAGGGTCGTTATATCCAGATTCTACAGTAAATGTATCTCCAAATATTAATTTATAAACCAAACAGTGGCTTCTTTAATAAGTTAGGTATGCCGCATACGTCATACATATGTCTGGTATTATTGTGAAAACAAGCTTATGGGTCCGAGTAGTTAAAAAAAAAAAAAACAATAATATTACCTGAATAGTGGTTTTGCAGCCCATGCAAATGGCATTTTATAGGAAGCAAGCCTGTTGGCGTAAGATTGGACAGTTTTGTGGACTTTGAGACCAAGTCTTGGATCTTTAGCAGCTTTGACGTACGGCTCTGTCACCTGATTAATGGTTCCTTGAAGGATTTTATCAATTCTCACAACAATAAAAATATCAGGATGAGGATTGTTAATTGAAAGGATTGCCTGAAACATTAAATTACATTTAAATAATGCTAACCGTGTAAAATTAATATGTATTGTAGATTATAATCTTTAACCCCTGTCTACTAAGGCCGCGACCATATTCTGTCAGTAGGTCAGGATATTTCCACTTTTCATTAAAATCCTAACAACAAAAAAAAGGAATATTTGTGAACGTACCTGAAAACTAAAAATTGATTTTGAGAAGTGATGAAATACGCTTTTTTTTTTTTTTACATGTCATCTTTGGGGATGCTGTGTGAAGGTTTTTTTAAGGAAAGGAAGGAGAGGAGAGTTCAGGGAAGGAAAAGGGTTTAAGGGGTGGGTAGGAATCTGGGGTTCAGTGTGTCCTGGTCATTCGCCTCCAAGACCTAGGCAAACCTCACCCCATGAACCCGGGCACCCCTGCTAAATCACCAAAAGTAGCGAACCACTTGGGGTGACCTATGGCAGAGGTGTTGGTTATCCAATAAAGGTTCCCGGGGCGGCGGTACCCATTCCCGCCTCCCAAATTGCTACAAAATGTTTGTCATGTAAAATTAATTTTTTTTAAATTCACAAAGTTTGATAATTTTTTTTCAAATTGCATCGAAAACTTTGGTTTCATAACGCAGTACATTTTAATTCTTTTGTGGTTCATTTTTAGATTTGAAAATATAGCGTGGTGTTTTCTCTTTCCAATACCGTTTAGATCATATTTCTCACTGTGATAGCAAGGGAGACACAACGATTTCTATGAGACCAATATGAGTTGTTCCGAAAAGTGAACAAATTAGCCTGAGGGGTTAAAGTATAGAGAGTAGAGGCAGGAATTATCACTGCATTATTTGTTCTTACCTGCTTTTTACTTTTAAACCAATCATCAGGCAACAACTTCAGATCTAATCTTGGATCTATCTCAGAATATTCGTGGCCTAATCCAAAATTAGGTTCCTCAACCATCAAATCTTTCACGGCTGAATGGTTTAAATTGAAATAAAAGTTTTCCGACAATTTCTTCCCATTTCTGGCATCGAATAAGGATAGGTAGGTGTAGTACGGTTCCACTTGGCAGAGTAGCTCCTTATCACCATCAATGGGGGCTTGTAGTCGGAACTTTAAACTTTCACACTTCAGCAGGATGCGCTGACCAAATTGTTCCCTAAAAATTTTAAAACAAATTAACACCTATGTAACTCCAAGATACATTAAAAAAAATAATGTTTATGCCTGCTCTACCATCCTAGTGAGGATTTTCAAATGATCCAAGTTCCCAGGAGGGAGAGTTCGAGAGCTACTCTATTCACTCCTGTATCTAAAAGCTTTTATTTTGATTATTATTGGTTTTGTGGTAGCTACGTTCGCTCATTACCGATACCCCCTCCATGCTGATGGTTCGGTATGTGACTACAACACAAAAAAATGACAGACAGAAGGAACAACAGATATAAGAGATCATGTCCTCTCGGGAAGTCTTGTTGCGAATGTAGAGCAAGCATAACAGACAGGTTCAAATCTAAAAGTAAGATACAAAAACAGAAGACAATATTTGGAAATGATTATGATGATCCGTTGGATTTATTACGGTTATACATGGAATCGTTTTAAGATGGAAGAGGATACATTGGGAAAGGCTGGGGAGTATTACAGTAGAACCCCGTTAATTCAAACTACGATAATTTAAAAAAATGCATAATTGAAAATTTTGCTAAAAAAAATACCCAGGATTTTCATACAAAACATTTTTTCATTCAAAATTCATTAATTCTATATTTATTTTGTTCAAGTGCGAAAATTTGTTAATGTAATTTGAAAAAAATCGATTTTTGGGAAAATAAATCATATAAACTCCTAAATCTGAATATGACAGATAGCCGTGGCAGTAAAACGCCGTAAAATGTTGATTTATGCGGTTTTATATCGTCATAATTCATATAACCATTTTGAAAATCTGAATCGATTTACGCTGGAATGTCGTAATTAAAAAAAATTTACTTTGAATGTCCGAGTTTAAAGGACCGACCTGAGTGAGGTCAGTGTCTGAGTGTTGACCAAGAAAATTCAATTTACCCAGAAATAATGTTTTTATGAATTTACTTGGAATATCTGAATTTAAAGAGCCGACTGCGAGGGAAATTTCATTTTACGCTGAAATGTACAGTATTTTTACAAATTTACTTTGAATATCTGAATTTTCTAATTCGTGAAAATCTTAAATATTTTGAAATTCTGAATTGATTTACACTGGAATGTCGCATTTTTTTCGAATTTACTTCAAACAACGAAGTTTGAAGGGCCGGCCTGAGTGTAATCGCCAAGAAAATTCAATTTACGCAGAAATATGTCGTGTTTTTACAAATTTGCTTCAAATACCTGAATTTAAAGGACCAACTGTGAAGAAAATCTGAAATTTCGGTTTATACGGAAATATGTATATGGTATTTTTACAAATTTACTTCGATCATCTGAATTTATCGGACTGACTGCGATGGCAATCAGCTGCGGAATTTATTTTTATCTGGAAACATATCGTATTTTTACAAATTTACTTTGAATATCTGAGTTTAAAGGGCCAGCCGTGACAATAAGCGGCCGTAAAAATTTGTTTTATGTAGAAATGTATTGCATTTTCCGAATTTACTTTAAATATCTGAATTTGAAAGTAATCATTTTGATTTACACGATAAGTCCTATTATTACGAATTTACTCCCAAGAACCTACCTGAATTTAAAGGGGTGGCCGAGGAACTAGTTTTTGATGATAGATGTCCCATGGATTTCGAATTAAAGAGGTTCTAATGTACCAACCATTATTAAAAAATACCAACTTGAATGGTTCCACTTGAGGTTCTGGGGTGGAGCAAGAGTTATTAGCGAGCATGAAGAGATTTCGGCGAGAATAGGCGCGGGCTGAAGCGATGGTAGCGCTAGTTTCTTTAGCGTAACTAATCAACTGAGGGTTCATACTGTGCTCCAAGCCCTTGAGAGTTCCGAAAATTGATGCTGGAGGAATATCTGAAAAACAAATACGTAAATAAACATAATTAAAAATGTTAATGGATGGTTTGGAAGCAAATGATGATCATCTCAAAACAATAATTTTTTGATAATAACAATATTATGAATAGTCATAACAAGTAATACATCGCATATCCCTTAGAAAAGGGTTCTAGGCCAAAATTCCTGTTTTATAAAATTTTATTTTTATCTCTGAATAGTGAAATGATCGTGATTATCGCTAGATTATAGATACTACTAGATGCCGCTAGTGTCTCTTTTCGACGGGACCGAATGTTTCATCAATCATCATTTGTTTTCGCTCTCCTGTAAAATTTACTTTTTTTACTTACGACCCTTTTCTAAGGGATGTGCGGTGTGAATAAATCATTCAAGGGTTAAACAAGGAAACATTACTTGTGAAATATGTTACCCACTCAGGCCTAGGGTCTATTTTGTCGGAAGGTCAAAATATTCCGACTTTGCAACAAAATCCAAATATTTCTGAATGTATCCGAAAACTAAAAACTGTTTTAGAAAGGTGATGAAATACACTTTCAAACATTATAATTCGAAATAACAAGTTTTAAACATAAAAAGTTTTAAAAATGGCTCACCTTACTTTTTTTTTTAACTAAAATTACTGATATTGAATAAAAAACACATATTTTATTAGGCAAATGTATTTTAAAAACATTACCGTCAACTCACTTTTTTATTGTATGTAAAAATAATGAATAAAAAATTCCCAAAGTTTCATAATTTTTTTTAAGTTGCAGCGGGAAACAGAAAGGTTTTGATTCAAAAACTTCATTTTAATTATTTTGTGGGAAACTTTTAGATTTGAATATAAAGCTTGGTGTTTTCTCTTTCTAACACTGTTTAGATCATATTTCCAAGCATCATAGTAAGGGAGACACAACGATTTCTATAAGGCTTATATGAGTTGTTCCGAAAACTGAACAAATTAGCCTGGGGGGTTAATTGCATTTTTTAAAAGTACCTGTAATTGTTGGGCGGAATGAATGCTCCACGTGGAGGTGACATATAAGTGTCCAGTGTATTTGAATGCAGGTTGAGGGTTAAATAATTTAATAGTAATATGTAATTATTAAACTAACCCTGTTCTAAATCTTCTTTATTCGCAACTTCTTCCAACTTGTTTTGTTGAAGAATGGAGTTCAAAGTAGTCATCCAACTTTCCAATTCAGATTCAGTTTCGGTGGCAAATGTGTATCCTTTTGTGCTCGTGTCGACGCGAATTTCAAAACAGTTGCGTGTGCGTTTAGGGTTCTGAAATCATATCAATAGAAACTTATATCACAATACAATTACACATAATATTATTTAAGCAATTATGTATTATGTCAATACTAAATAAAAACCTTTGAGCTCTTTTATTATTCCCGTGAGGATCCATGATTACGATAACGTGATGACACAAAAAAGGCAATAAACATATGTTCCTCATCACAATAATGCTGCAGCTCTTTCAAAAGATGAGATACACAAAGTACATAGGTCTGTTTCCTCCAAAGGAAAAAAGTAATCATTTTCTTGCATCTCTCTCACACACCGTACCGTGACATCACCGTAAACCCCTAAAATACCACTAGCTGTGACAAGGATAATATTGAAGTGTAAGTGAATTCCAAAAATTCAAAAATGTCAAACATCAATGCGCTGATGATGGTTTTGCTTTTGTTCTTAAACATATAATGCTGCAGCTCTTTCTTACACTCAGTCGAAAATGAGACAAACGGTGAATGTATGTCTGCACTCCCCCAAAGGAAACATACAACTCCCTCACATATATAAAGAAAATGAAACGCAATCCCCATCACCATAGCTGAGCCGTAATACGATATATCTGTTTCCTCCAAAGGGAAAAAATAGTACTTTGGAGGAAACAGACGCATGTATATTGTGTCTCATCTTTTTTCTCACCATTATTTAATATGAAAGAAAGAGCTGAAGCATTATTAGGATAAAGAATGCACATTTTATGCTTTTTTTATGCCTTCACGGTAATGTAAACGTGGAACATCACGGTAATAATAAAAGCGCCCTTTCAGATACGGGTTCAAAAGCAATTATGCTTCATTTATTAGATGGCTACTTTTGTACCTAAATCTGAATTAGGAATGGGAGCCATCAGCTTAACGTAGCTTACTAAGTACAAACCATTTCTGTTAGGGATCTGCGAACAAGTGGCTTCAGACCTGTCCTAGGGTACACTGTTACTGTCAAATAAAAATAAAACAAATAAAAAATCAAACTTACTTTTACAATTTCCGTACAAAGATCTAAAATAATGGACTGCTTAGCATCTTCCCTCTTATCGTCCTTATGAATATCTAATATATATGAGCCATCTACATGCTGCCTTAAATAGCAATAGCGCTTTTTATAAGATTTTGAAGCTAAATTAATAAACATCCGATCAGACCCAATTTCAGGGCCTTTGAGCAGGTAACCCTGTTTCTTAATGCAGGCAGTCTTGGTATTATTGGAGTCCTTTTCGAGGATTTGGACATCTATATCACTTTCATAAATATCTTCTTTTAACGAAAGGATATTTGGTAATCTGTAACAAATAAACAATTACATCAATTAAATTTATAAACTATGTCATTACTATGTCACTTTTTTTTTTATTATCAATGATTTTATTTAAAAAGCCACTTTTAAAACTTGTTTATGTTTGCATTAAAAAAAATTATATTTAAAAATGTTTTGTTTATTTCGAATTATACAATTTGAAAGCGTATTTCATCCCCTTTCAAAAACAGTTTTTAGTTTTCAGATGTGTTCAGAAATATTCTATTAACTTATTTGGTTTTTTATTGCAAAGCAGAAATATTTTGACCTTCGACAAAATAGGTCCAAGGCCTGAGGGGTTAAAGTTAAGATGCCATGTTTACACCTGTGAGGAGACTTCATTTTGTAAACTTATTCAAACAAAAAATATGGCAGAACGAAATGAACAGAAACGCACGTCACAATTGCTAGAAACATAGAACAGATGGATTGCAATCTTTAGAGCACAGGCGTCAGGTGGGAATGCTGTCCTTGTTCTACCGGTATTACAATGGAAGATGCTCCGAGGAACTACCATCATTGATCCCCTCGGCATCAGTGCATAGTTGGGCAACACGCCAAACACGCGCCCAACATTTGTAAACGGTTGACATTAGTCACATGAGAACGGGTCGTTTTTACGATCGTTCTTAAGTTCAACAGCTCGGGTATGGAATGATTTACCGGCCTCTGTGTTTCCTCCCTCCTACAACATGGGTCTTGAAGTCTCCTCCCTTTCCTCAAAAAGACCCTCTACACAGCATCCTCAAAGATGACATAGGCCCTGAGGGAAATTATTTTTCTCAGGGCCTCCTTTGCGGAGTTAATGTAAAAAATAAAAAAATACACAGACGAGTAACTGAAATGTACTTAAACAACAATAATTGAATACTGACTGGTAAAACGGTCAACTAGTAAAATAACTAAATAAAACAAAACTGTGAAAAAAATAGAGCAGCGACAAAAAAGAACAGTGTTAAAACAGACCATTGAAAAAGTAGAATAGTGATAAAACCACAGTGACAAAACATATCTTGATAAAAATCTTAGGTTAGGTTAGGTTCATTGTTTGTTTATGTTTTTTTTTCATTTTTCTCTTCAATGTTCTGTTTTATGATTGATCATATTATTATAAGAAATCTGCTGATGGATCACATATGCGACATCCACATTGATCAACCATGTGATTCTGTATCCTTTGTGGATACAGAATCGATTCCATATGCAATCGACTGTCAAATTTGTGTTTTGGCTTGCAATTGCTTTTTCTATAGGCTGATATGTCGGCGCTGTCGCCAATTTCAACTAGTTTAAAACACGAAATGCTGTAAGTATACATGATTATTTATTCATTTAATGTACGTTTAAAGTTGTATACCATGAATTTGACATTTGCGAAGTTTCGTTTCAATCTAAATACGAATGAATTACTTAGTCTGCCCGAATTAAGAACCTAATAACCTATTTTGTGCACGTAAATAGTTGTTTTTTTATAGTAATTGTTGAAATAAAGCGTAATTCCCATAATCCGTGCCTAAATGTCCGGCGGTTAGTGGAATAATAATGTATTTCATCCCCAAATATTCAATTATTCTGTACGTGTATACTGCCACAATAGCTTTTCCTATAGGTTTTTAATTTGGACAAACTAAGTAATTCATGCATTTACGCATTTACACACACATTTAGATTGGAACGAAACTTGGCAAATTTCAAACTCATAGTATACAACTTTAAACGTACATTAAATGATTAAATAATCATGCATGCTTACAGTATTTCGTGATCCAAACTAGTTGAAATCGACGACAGCGACAACAGTTGACATATCAGCCCATAGAAAAAGCAATTGCAAGCCATAGACAATCACACAAATTTGACAGCCCATTACGTATGGAATAGATTCCGTATCCACAAAAGATACAGAATCGCTCTTCAGGTCACAGTAAAATAATTTATTAACCTTGGCAAGTCGAGATAGGAACCGGAGTAGGCATTGTATTTGAAGTGTACGAGGTTCCAGCTGGATGCGTAACTGAGCAGGGCCTGGCGCGTTAGCAGCGGACACGTGGCAGCCACGCGGGCGTCCGGCACCGTGGTGTTGACAGTGCGCCATCTTCTGGGCAACACCACGCACTGGAATTCAAATACAAGGATTTACAAATTGGTTTTCTATTATATGATAATTTTCTTAACCACCTAAGCAGTTGGTAGGGTCGCCACTATACATATTTAGAGTGCAGTACAGTGGGCCACTTTCTGAGCAACACCACGATCTGGAATTCAAATACAAGGATTTACTGACTAACTTTCTTAACAAACCATACTACTTGGGAGGCAGATATGGGTACCGCCGCATCAGGAACCATTTATTTGACAACCAACACCACTGCCATAGGTCACCCCAAGTGGTTCGGTGCTACGTATGGTGACTTAGCAGAGGTGCCCGGTTTCATGGGGTGAGGTTTGTCTAGGTCTTGGTGGCCAATGCGTTTACCCTGTTGAGGGAGACCTAACCTAGACCTCTTTCAACCCATCGCCTTACACCGCAGTGGGAGGGATGGATTCATACATCCGTCTCTTCCAGACACATTGACCCCCAGATTCCTAACCATCCCTCATACACTTTTCCTTCCCAGAACTTTGTCTCTTTCCTTTCCCTAAAAAGACCCTCCACACAGCATCCCCAAAGATGAAACAGGCCCTGAGAGAAATTTATTCCTCAGGATCTTCTGTGTGGAGTCAATGTAAAAAAAGCTGGTGAGGTCACCACTATACATATAAATCATTTTGAATACTAAAAAATAAAAATAAAGATAATTTTTTTTTTTTTAATTTGTAAAATTGTAAAGGGTCTTTCATTAAGCACTTCCTATCTAAATTTAAATAAAACAAAGGGCATGTGAGATATCATCGAAAAATTTTATTCGTTTGAAAGGCCTATCGATGCTGTTATGTATGGAATATAACATCGTCCACATGCAGCGGCTTCTTTGGGTGGCTCGCATCCGAAATGTCCAATTTTCCATGACTCTGGCACATAAATCAGGCTGAATTTGACCGATGCTATGGGTTATGTTGGCTTTGAGAGCCGCTGTGATTTGTGGCTTATTTGCATAGACCTGCGACTTAAGAAAACCCCACAAGAAAAAGTCTAACGGGGTCAAATTGCACAATCTCGGTGGCCAGTTCTTATCACCTCCACGTGAGATTTTATCATTGAACAATTTTAAACAATTAATTAAATTTTAAACGATTAATTAAATTTTCACGTTTTCTTGAACGCTATATCCGTCCATGGTGATTTAGCAAAACAGACTGAATAAATGACAGCCAATTTGACAGATGTCGCTTAAACATTATGGCCGCTTTCAACTGTCAAAGTTCAGAAGTCCCTATTGGAACACCTTTATAAGCCCGCTTCACGGATAATACGGAATGTTCCTTGTTGAACTTTGATACACGGATAATACGGAATATTCCTTTTTTAATTAATAGACAATCAAATATGATATTTGTCGGAAGATAAAAACAAAAGGTAGAACTTAATTCGAATCATTCCCAGTACTACCGGATTGAGGTTCAAGCTGCGTGTCATCCATCAATAAGATATACATCCCAGGTTTTTAATGGTTTTGTACGGCAAGCAGGGTTTGTCTAATGGTTGTGTGTAATTATTCTAATACCTTTCTTTCCATGTTCTTTTGCTATAAATACAGGTTCAAACTGTCAAAATGCATTTTGTCAAACTTGTCAATAATGCATTCACTTCATATCATGAATAAATTTTTGTTTTGGCAATAATATTTTTTCTATGATTGGCATAGCATTAATTGTCTATGAAATGGAATATAAATATAAAAACGGTGTAGCGCAGTTCGTATACAGCGTAAGTGAATTAATTTTAACAAAATTAAAATGTAACATCCATATTGTTTGCATATTTCTTCGTCTCCCCTGACGTAAATACTCTCTTTTCGTGATAATAAAACTAAATCTAACTGTTTGAATAAGAAATATTCCATATTAACCAAGTAAGACATAAATAATTTTAAAAAACTTGCTCCTTAGATCCTCATTTCGTATTTAATCCATCTGTAAAAGTAACGTAGATATCAGATGTAAGTATACTTCCTTCAAATTTCAAGACTGTTTTTTTTATTGAAAAAAAAGTGGAATAAAAAATACAATATCTCGTTTTGTTCTTTGACAGCTAATTATACTCCTAAACGTTAAATATGACCTATAGTTTAAGTTTAGACTAACGCATTTCAATACTTCGTTTGTGTGAAAGCATTATGAAACCATATATAAATATTTAAGCTACACAGTCCTTGACGGAAATGAAGATGTGATCTAAAAATATTTTTGTTGACCCATAAAATTGCACAAATTTCAAGATATTAGACCTCACTATATTATATTAAACGAGGAAATGATAAGATATTGAAGTGAAAAAATACCTCATAAATTATATTATTTAAAACACTTACCGAAACATCATCGGTGGGGTAGACCAATATTTCCCTTAACGAGTCATTATGTAAAATGGTTTTATTTTTGGCAACAAAACCTTCAAAGTCCATCGGGTTCATTGTAATTTACTTGTCTAGCCACCCCACCCCGCCTTCGCTGAAAGCAAATAATGTATTTTTTACATATCAAATTAGAGAAAAGTTTATCAAAGAATTTGTACAATTTTAAAGTAAATACTTCAAGCTCAATACATATTTACCCACTGAAAAAAACAATCAGTCCATTAGCTATTCTAGGAACCATAATATTATTATCCAGCAAAAAACAAGTTAGGCAACATGAAAGACTTTTGTTCGAATGTTTTCTGTTCAAAAATAACATACAAAACATATCTACATCCTACGAAATGAATCATATAACAAGTTGGGTTTTGTCAATATCATTCAATATTGATAATATTAATGTGTGGTTTAGAATTGACCTCAAAGCAGGAAACGAAGATAGTGTTGAATTCAAACATGTCACATAATACGATAAGCTGGTTGATCATTTCAATTAACTGGGAGTTACTAAATAGAGAACAAATAAAGATAAATGTTTAATTAAATATGACTACAGTTAACATATATTCTTTAAACTGAATAGCGTAATCTATTATGTATTATTGAAGGGATTAAAATAACTAATTCCCTGTTTTTATATTTATTAAGCAAAAGGTAATGAATAAATATATAAAAATAAATTTACAATGACAGATCTGTTTGCCCAATACGACCAACTAATTCACAGGCGTCTATAATATAAAACCTACAAACACCATTTTCTTACTTACTGCTCTAAAAGTGTGAGCTATAAACACTAATAACACTTGTATAAACGTTAGAAAATACAGAAACAAATGGAAAACAATCAACTCCTACTCCCCACATCCCGAAATGACAGCAAACGTGAACAGAGACAATAGTTTAGTTTGGTTTAGTTCATAGACATACGATATGCCCATAGACATTCATTTTCGTTCGGTATAGACAAAGACAAAAGTTCATATGGTATGGCCACACTGCGGCCAACTTCCAACTTCAAACGTTTGGACGATTGTGTGGAGGGGAAGTTCGTGCTTTGGAAGTTCGAGTTGGCCCAGGATCACCTCCGAGGCGATCGCGACGGCCAACTCACACGAACCAGACTGCCCCAGCCGTCCACACATCAGCCTGCGAACGACAGGCGATCAAGACATGCGTGCCGCGTACCATTAAAATGACAATATTATTACGGGAAAGTGGTATAACAATTGTTTGAAAATATTTCGTGTTTATACTTCTACGTAATAATTGTAGGCAACTGATAAGATGCAGTGTAGCCACAGCTGTTTGACGTCAGCCAAATTGGAGTTCTAATGGTAAGCCCCCACTGCGGCCAACGTTCCAACTTCAAAAGTTTGGAAGATCGTGTGGAGGGGTGTTCGTGCGTTGGAAGTTCGAGTTGGAAGGTTGGAGTTCGAGTTTGCCTCACTCACACTCACACGAACAACTCACACGAACCAGCCTGCCGCACCTGTCCACACATCAGTCTGCGAACGGCAGGCGATCAAGACACGCGTGCCGCGTACTATTAAAATGACAATATTATTACGGAGAGCGGTATAACAATTGTTTGAAAACATGTCGTGTACATAAGTATATGATTATACGTACGTAATAATTGTAGGCAAGTGAAAAAGATACAGCGTAGCTACAGCTGTTCCATGTCCGCCATTTTGGAGTTCGGAATTCGGGGTTGGAGGGTTGGCCGCAACCACCACACGATCGACCAACCTTCCAACTCCAAACTAAGTTCGGAGTTGGAAGGTTGGCTTCAGTCTGGATGTAGCATGAGTTGTAGGGTTGGCCGCAGCCACCACAAGATCGGCCAACCTTTCAACTCCGAACTAAGTTCGGAGTTGGGAGGTTGGCTTCGGTGTGTAAGTAGCAATACATTGCTACACGTATAAGTTAAAAGCGCTCCACAGTCCTTGATGAAAATGAAGATGTGATCTAAAAATATTTTGGTCGACCCATAAAATTGCACAAATTTCAAGATGTCAGACATCACCTGATTAGCTTTTAGAGGAAATGATAAAAATATTTTGTACTGCAAAAACACAAAATTAATTATATTATTTAAAACACTTACAGATACATCATCGGTGGGGTAATTACAGAATTTCACTTACGGAATATCATTAAAGACAAAAGTTCATACATCACTATACGTATAAGTTGGCTAAAAAGCTAGGTTGCTAGATTCAAATATAAGGATATATAGCATTACAGCGTTTTTTCATGATTACGACAATAAAAAAAAGTATTTATGCACAAAGAAGAGCATAAAAATATTATATGAGTGGTTTAATACATTACCCGTTCGAGTTAAAAATTGTATGCGGAAAATATTTTTTTGTTAATAGAACAATATTTTTATATTGGTATTATTTCTAAGATACTTTACATTAGCATCAACTGATTTTATGAATGTGATCTTATGTAGATCTTGTATAAATATAATTTTTGATCTTGTATAAATATAATTTTTGATCTTGTATAAATATAATTTTTTTTGGGTACCTACATATGTTGTGTGCCTTTGAGTGCATGTATGCCCAAGCGTATGTTGCCTGTATTATGCCTTTGTAATGTTATTCTTCTATATCTATTTTGTATATCTTGGTTTCTCGTTATTATATTATGTTTGGTTTATAGTACGTGTTAAATGTTGTGAAATTGAACTGCTGGTAAATTGCTTTGGTAGTTTAGAGGGTGCTTATAAAAATCAGAGTGTGCAATTCAGATGCGGTAGAAGTTCAACCTTCAGAAAACTAAAGTAAACTACGAAAACTGGGGAGACTACGAAGCACCGCACAAAGAGGAGACTGATTATACTATATCATTCTGTCACAGACTGAGTCTTATCGATGTATGTGTTGGTCTTTTTTTAGTGTCTCTATTTTTCGTTTCTTCGAGTTTCAAATCACAACGGTGCTAAAAAAGTTTTCACTTAAAAAAATAATTAAAAATCTATTAGATATTCGGAAATGAAACCATCGCGATCGCAATGAAACGCTGGGCGCGATGAAGTAAATCAACATATATTACTTCAATTTGTAGTAATATATCCGTAAAAATTCCACTATAAATCTTGCCATTTGTAGGTCATTATTTTTTTATGATATAATTTTGCACATAAGTTCATTCTTCATTTGTTAATTTTTCTCGGTAGCTAGCTGCGTGAAACGTACATATTAATTATTATTTCGACTGGCAGCATTTTAGTGCCGGCAGGGCGGCAGCACTGAAACGGAAAAGTCAAACCTTGCCAAAGTTTCTCGTTTCTCGTTCATTTCTCCGCTTCCGCCGACATGGTAAGCAGTTCTCCGCGAGAATTAAATTTTATCTCTTCAATCATAAAAGTAAAATGTAGTTTTATTGTGCAAAACGGAACGTGAATAGTTATTCTAAATGTTTTTATTATTATTTTCAGTCTCATCGTAAGTTTTCGGCGCCTCGACATGGTTCGATGGGATTCTACCCCAAGAAGCGGTCCCGTCGTCATCGTGGTAAGGTGAAGGCATTCCCCAAGGATGACCCTGCCAAACCCGTGCATCTTACCGCCTTCATCGGCTACAAAGCTGGCATGACCCATGTGGTCAGAGAAGCTGACAGACCTGGATCCAGTAAGTACAACCAATACGAACTGTCAATATGCCATCGACATGTGATTGCGAGTGTTAGGGGCAACCCAGATGCTCGTTCTCAATGTTTGCAAAGCTGCCCTCAATGCAGTGATAAGCACTCCGTGTCGTATATTAAATTCGCCGCCCTTATGGGCAGGCGTAAGCCTGTCATATTCCATTTTCCTACTACAGTCCATTGGACGATGAATAGGTGGAACGGCCATGCCCTGCACAAACTCATTTACAATTACATAATTTGCGATTTTTTTTTTTAACAAAGTATGATTTTACTAATATTGATTACTAACTTTCTAGAGATCAACAAGAAGGAGATTGTTGAGGCAGTCACCATTCTGGAGACCCCTCCCATGGTGGTCGTCGGAGTAACAGGATATATTGAGACCCCCCATGGTCTCAGGTCCCTGTGCACCGTGTGGGCCGAGCACATGTCTGAGGACTGTCGCAGACGCTTCTACAAGAACTGGTGAGATTTTTGAAATTGCTCAATTAATCCTTCACTTACTGCCCTATTTTAGTTTAAAAAAAAAAAAAAACAAATTATTTAATGTCAAAATTACACTTAAAATTCTTGACCCAATTGATAAAGAACTTTGCTAAATTTCTTTAATTTAAATAAAGTAGTCTGTGTGTATAATATGTGTACTAATTGAAAATCAAATCAGCTCTCCTATGGCAGCATGAGAGTATTGCACTGGCTTGTATAAAGCCGGTAAGGGTGTTAGCTTCCGCTCGTAGAAGATGCTACCCCTGCTTGTTTTACAGCTCTACTGAAACAGAAGTGAACGGGTAATCTGACAGTTGGCTTATCTGGAAAATGTTTACTCTGAATTAGGTACAAGTCAAAGAAGAAGGCTTTTACCAAGTCTTGCAAGAAATGGCAAGATGACCTCGGTCGCAAGTCCATCGAAAAGGACTTCAAGAAAATCGTCCGTTACTGCACAGTCGTCCGCGTGATCGCCCACACCCAGATGAAGCTGTTGAAGCAACGTCAGAAGAAGGCGCACGTCATGGAGATCCAGCTCAACGGCGGGTCCATCGAGGATAAGGTCAAGTGGGCCAAGGAACACTTCGAGAAGCCCATCAACATCAACAATGTCTTTGCTGCCGATGAGATGATCGACTGCATTGGCATCACCAAGGGAAAGGGTTACAAAGGTAAACTTATTTTCTATATTTAACTTATTGCCAATTTCCTATAAAATTGTTACCTTTTTCTAAAATCATTGACGCATTGATCGTCATTAACCTCTGTGGTCCAGCAAGTTATGATGGCAGTCAAGTGAAATCATGACTACCTTCAGGTGTAGTGTCAATTTTTTCATATTGGGCTTGAGATATTTTACAAAATATATATATATATATTTTTTTGTATACTCTGGAATGCAATGAATCAGCCGAGCAATTCTGTATTTTTGGTGGGATTGTGTTATAAATAACAGATGTGATTTCCTGTCGGATTTGTGTGATTTTTATGGCTGTTATTTGCTTTTTCTGTGTACACAATGTACATTAAATGAAACTAATCATGCATACTTGCAGGAATTCGTGTTTAAATCGATCTAAACTAAAATATGTGAAAGTAAATACATATCACACAAATCTGACAGGAGATAACGTCCGTTATCTAATAACAATCCCACAAAAAATACGGAATCGCTCGGCTGATTGGGTTGTCAGGATTGCTACCAGATACCAACTTAAATGTAGATATCTCTGAAGCAGACTTGGAAAAGCATTTGAACTACCAGCCTGACACCACACCACTGGACAATTTGTGTTTTTGGGATCTAAAAACGATATTCTAAAAATGATTTGTTAATTTCCAGGTGTGACATCCCGTTGGCACACAAAGAAGCTGCCCAGGAAGACCCACAAGGGTCTGAGGAAGGTGGCTTGTATCGGAGCGTGGCATCCTTCCAGGGTGTCCTTCACCGTTGCCAGGGCTGGTCAGAAGGGATACCATCACCGTACCGAGATGAACAAGAAGATCTACCGCATCGGAGCAGGAATCCACACCAAGGACGGAAAGGTCATCAAGAACAACGCCTCCACCGAGTACGATCTGTCAGAGAAGTCCATCACCCCCATGGGAGGATTCCCTCATTATGGAGAAGTCAACAATGACTTCATCATGATTAAGGGATGCTGCATGGGACCCAAGAAGAGGGTTATCACTCTGAGAAAGGTATGTTGACTATTTGCATTTCAATGATGATGTAAAAGACGGGTAGAAATGGTGTCACGAGATATTCCGTTTTATTGTAGTGAGAAGATAAATTGCAATCTTTTGTTTTATGCAAAATGAACCCCTCTACGAATCTTAATAACATTTAAAATTATAATTTATTAATTGTGCATATTGTATATCAGGGTGGCCACAGGACCTGGAAAACCTGGAATTATCAGGGAATTTTACCGAATCTGGAAATATCAGGGGAATGTCAGGGAATTTAAAAAAAAAAATTAAAATATCAGGGAATTCCAAAAATAAAACTAAATTTGTTATTTTGCGATTTGTGAAACCCCAAAGTTGTGTTTTATTACTTTTACTTGCGACGCACAGTGGACGGAATGAAGAAAAAACACGAATTAATTCCTTGCTGACTAAATATAAATGCAATTTTTATTTTTTTGATCTTAATAATGAATTATAACTATTTTGAAGTAAAAATTATAAAATTACTCTTTTATTTTTTTAAATTTTTTTTTTCTTTAATAGTAAAAACTCAAATTATAATATTTAATTAAATGAAGACAATATTAGCGAAACTCAATCGGAAGATTAAATTTACAACAAAAAAATAATACATTGTGAAAATATACAAATATCTAGGCAAATAAAACATATTAATTTTAAATTTTACATATTATATTTCATATATATAAACAAAAAAAGACAGGCAATAATTAGGTACACACATATTTTAATCGAAAAATGGTAGAAAATCTAAGTGCTAAAAGTGTTTGCGTTGTCGTTGGAGTCAAAATCATCACACAAATTTCCAGAACCATTGAACGAATTTTTAGTAGACTTAAAACTTCAATAGGTAAATAGAACTTTTTTTTTAGGAAATGGTCGAAAAAACGCAAATTCATTTCTTATTATCTCGGGAGTTTCTTTTTTAAATTGTAATCTTATTGGTCTGAAGTTCCTTGTAGATGAAGACCGTGGGTTTAGCTATATAAGTCTTGCTTCTTGAGTTTCCTTCGCTGTAGAGCTGAAGTGGCACCTACGACGTTGTAGGGAGATTCGAGTCATCGTGATATTCTCCATCACTATACCTTTGCTTGAAGTGACTGTGACTACCATAACCATCGCAGCCCCATTTATACATTTGTGCAATCTCATTTCTGCTGCTAACTGGAGTTCATCAAGACTCTAACTATAACATATCATGCACTTTTTTCTTCCTTGATCTAGAACCACTTTCTTGAAATACTTCTATTGGTCTACCCAAAGATTTGGAGACAACTGTCATTTCTGACAACCACTCTAAATTATGTTTTTCAAACCTCACAATAATAACTGCGGGTGTTTCTCCATTTCTTCACCGATTGCAGTGAAAAATATTGTTTCATGTGATATTTTTTTAGTATATCTTCTAATGTTAATGTTTTTTTTTGTCTATTTTTGTCTGGTCTTTTCATTTATTCACAAATTGTCTTCAGGTGAAATATCATAAATTTGTAACAAGTGTATTTTGTTTTTAATGGATTATTGGGATGCAAAGAAATAATAAATGCTATATATGAGGGAATTCCCTTAATTATTTATCTAACGAACGATATCCCCTTATATCAAATTAAACATATCAGGGAAAAATGTAGAAACTGCCCTGGAAAACCTGGAATTATCAGGGAATTTTGAAATCCTTTTTTTGTGGCCACCCTGTATATGTAAGGTATCACTCTGGTTAAAGACCACCATTGGGGGCATCCATTAATTACGTGAGCAGTTTTTCTTCCAATCTAGACCCCCCCCCCTCCCTCTCGATGAGATAAATTTGGGCCAATTAGTATCACATCAGATATTGCTGGACCTCTCCCCCGTTTGTGCTCACGTAATTAATGGATGCCCCATTCAGAATTGAAATTCCCTAAAGTATTTAATACTTCATTTTTGTGAAAGCACTATGAAATAATGCATGATTATTACTTTCTATCTCCATCTCCTTCCCCTTGCCATCTTCTTCCCCTTGCCATCTTCTTCCCCTTGCCATCTTCTTCCCCTCCCCACTACCTTCAGCCTCAAAACATGTCCCGATTGGGGGTGCCATAGTCTGCGATGGTTGGGAGCACTTAGGACTCTTATGTGGTACTCTTTAAAAAAACTATCGCAGTAATTGAAGCCTGAATTGATTTAAACTTGAAAAAACTGGGATTTTATTAATCATTTTGTTAACTCGTTACAGTCCTTGAGGGTACACACCAAGAAGGCTGCCTTGGAAAAGATCAACCTGAAGTTCATCGACACTTCATCCAAGTTCGGTCATGGACGCTTCCAGACCCCGCTGGACAAGAACTCCTTCATGGGAACTTTCAAGAAGGACAGGCTGAAGGAGGAGTCGGCTGCCACGGCTGCTGCCGCTACCACAACCACCGCCCCCGCTTAATTTTAGTATATTTTTTATGCTGAAATAAATTGGGTGGACACGAATTATTATTCTTTCATTTTATCATTGTCAAAGGTCTCGCTTACAGGGGGTAAGTGAGACAAGGGGTCTACCTGTTAAGGCTCCAGTACACATTGGCCGAGTGCACTCTGCAGATTTTCGTGGTACGTGTTGGCGTGTTTCATTCTGCGTTGGTCGCTGGATGAAGATGGACGTTACAGCAGCCTGCCTAGTGCCTGCTAACATTGTCCACTCTGGTTTATAAGTTGCAAAAGATGACAGGAAAAAAATAAATGATAAATCTCCATGCATCATACTGTATCACGATCATGATGCTGTTATTCAATGTCATAAAATAATCATAAATCAATACCTACAACATATCTTTATTACAAATAATGATTGTGTACTTCCCGACGCTTGACTACTATTTCTTGGATTTGTGCTAGGAAAACCGACACTAATCCGGTTGTCTGTGAGTGTTGGCCGCAAATGCCAAATACACACAAAACGGCCCAGAATACGTTGGCCGAGTGTGCTCGACCAATATGTCTGGAACCATTAGATAATTAAACTTCATTTTGTACATACGCACAATTTGCGGGATTAGTTAATTTATGTTCTCCACACTGCTTGTGCAACGCATTGCTGTTTGATGTATTCCCTCATTCTTCAAATTTACAACAACCCTCAGGATCAAACTGGCCAAGACTGAAATTTAAACTCCACTAGATATAATTATCAAACAAACATGACTGGTCTAAGGCGAACCCTACACTTTTATTTATTGTGGTCTGCAGATATTTATCAAGTATCTTGGTGTTTATTGAATGTGCTGACTAGTGTTGACGGATCACGGGATTACTGGATCATAATAAATATTGAGTCTAGTTTCACGTCATATGCATAAATAAACCATCGATATGCATCGCGACAGCAACGGAGGATGTCTTTGTAAAGAATCCCTTTGACTCTCCTTTGTGTGGTCTCAAGAACATAGATTAGTGTTTCTGAAAGAATCGCCCTCTTTGCCACAGTAAAAATATCCAGCGCCCCCCCCACCCAATGCTTCCAAAGTATCCACGGTTTTTTATGTGAATTCTACACAAGAGAGCCAGTGAGACTGGCATTTCCGGTCGGTATATTGTGAAGCTAAAGGTAGTGGAGAGGGAAAGGAAGTTGGGGAAGTTCCTGGCTATTCAGATCTGGTCACCTAAGACAGCTAAAGCCATTTCATGCAATGTCTTAATTTTGACTGATGGTCCTATGCCAGGGCAATACTGAGTGTATTCGACTCTCAAACGTGCCACGTGTTCTATTTATGATTTTGGGTGAATAAATTGTGAAATAACACAGATAATCAAATATTTACTTGGACATGCCGAGATTTGAACTCAGGACCTCCGGATTATTAGTCGAGAGCCTTACCCCTCGACTACGGAGGTCGTCGAATGTGTGCACTTTTCTCTCTGTTGCAGCCAATTTTAATAAAATGGATAAATATTTTTCCAGACACTATCTAGAGAGCATTTAGTTCGGGTTGAATCTTGCAATCATATATAAAGATAGCAGCCAATAATATGTGCGTTAAGAAAAATGAAGATAGTGTTGGTAGTTCTTAGTCGAAGTATGATACAGTTAAAAGTGATTGAATTGGAAATGGGTTCCATAGCTCAATCGGTAGAGCAGTTGGCCATGAATGCTAAGGTTTCTGGGTTCGAGTCCCAGTGGAACCAATATCTTTTTCTGATTTTTCTGTCTTCAGATTTTGATTGAGTTTCGCTAATATTGTCTTCATTTAATTAAATATTATAATTTGAGTTTTTTCTCATAAAGTTAAAAATAAAAATAAAGATATTTTACCCTTTATGACGAACGACTTCTTATAATATTCTTGTTAGAAGTCGATCGCTATGAAAATTAAGATAAATAGCAGCTCTAAAAATCGAAAAGGTTGGGCACTCTTGTAGTAGATTAATATTAGCTTACAAATTGTGAACGGTTAATTTGGGGTGGAGGGCGGGTAGGGTTACCGCCATTTATTGGATAACCAAAACTCTCGCCATAGGGTTACCCCAAGCGGTTCACTACGTTTTGTGACTTACATTTTTCCTTCCCAGAACTTCCTCTCCTTTCTTTTACCCTATACACAGCATCTCCAAAGATGACATAGGCTCCGAGGGAATTTGTTTTCCTCAGGGCCTCCTATGTGGAGCCAAAGTAAAAAAGGTTTTCTAACAATTTTCGTTATTTTGGATAGAGCAAATTTTGAAGAATAACATTTGAAAAATGTATTTTTTAAAATAGTTTTAAAAAGTTTTTTGAGAGTTTGAATGTTCAATCTACACTTTCAACCAATCAGTTAAGCTGAGCGGCCATCTTGGTTTTTAATTGCCATCGGTACCTACTGCACAGGGTGCCAGATTTCGTAGATCCGGCCCTGTCTCGAATTGTCCTGAGCGAAGCCGGGTGACCCAGCTAGTATTAAAATAAAAATAAAACTTTGAAAATCGATTAGGGGGTCATAAAGATATATTAAACAGTTAAATAGTACCTATCTATTAAAAGAAAGAAAAAAAATCAGTGGGTAGGTACTTAATATTGGAATTAAAATTATATTTTTTTGTAACCTTTTATCACCAACAAAAAATCAGTCAACTCTTTAATTATTGCACACCCTGTTTTTCTTATTGTGTTGGCGTTTACTTGTTGGAGGCACTGACAAGTTATAATAATTTATATAGGGAAAAAATCAACTGGTAATTGTGTGACAGTGATTTCAGAGAGTCGGTCGTGTTAATCCTAATACCGGCTCCAAACACATGGCAAGCCTCCGCAAGCGTCCACAAGTCCCAGCGTCTGGAGCGCGCGTGTGGCTTGGCTTGCGTAAGCTTGCGTAAGATTGCGTATTGTTTGTTAAACTCACCAAACCTCTTGACGAACACGTAGCAAATGAATAAAAATAAAAGTATTCATGTTTGTTATCTGAGGTTGCGTTGGTGTTACTTCATAATTTTAATGATTTCCTCATCTTCAGGTTTAGTTAGCCATAATTTGATGTCATTTTTAAACTTCTGTATCTTCGCGGTGTTTTTAATTTCAATTGGAATGGCATTATATAATTTTGTAGCATGGACATTATGTTTTTTCTGGCCAAAAGATGTATTTAATGTTCAGTAGATTTGACAATTTCGTCCTTGTGTTGGTCAACAAGGCACACATATTTTTCTTTAAATTTAAGTGGAACGATCGCGCGGACCGTTTTATACAAATCTTAATTTAATTTATTTTTAAATTTTCTATTACGAATGTGTTACTTTCTTTATTTTTTCTTAAAATTATAAGATATAGGCCATTTAAGATTTTAGTTTTTCATTGTTTTAGAGATAACTTAAAATATTGTGAGTAAATGTAGCATTAAAATTTTTTTATTTTATCACATTTATTTATAAAATTAAAATAAAACATCATTATGATGCATTTTTTGGGTAATAATTTTAATATATACATATAATAATAACACATTTCCGCCGTGAAAAGGTAATTTGTATTTTAAATTTACACCCATCAAAATGATTTCATTTTATTAATTTTTATTTTTTATTTTATATTATTTTATCATATTTTTGTGATAAATATTTTAAAATTATATATTTTTAGATATTCGATACACCTTTTGATTACAAAAATAATTTTTCAGTTTGGTTGGGTATTTTGATCTTAAATTCAAAATCAAGATTTGTATGAAACGGGCCCGCCAAACGTTCCTCTCAAGTAGTGCATTTTTTGTACAGTTTTACCACTTTTTTAAATTAAAAAAATATGAATGTTTTTTCTCCACTTTCGTGTCAGATGCCATATTTGATGTCCGATATTAGACAATTCTTTCAAATACTTTGTTGCCCTTTTTCTTGTATTTCTCTTGCTTGTATTTCTCTTGCTTGTATTTTTTTTTAAATGAAGATATTGATATATTTGAAATCTTTTAAATTTAATCTTTAGTAACCGTTTTATTAAATAAAAGAAATAATTAGTCCGATACCACTCGTCGAATTCCGATAATAAACGAAAATTTCGTAATTTAAATATCAAAATTTTGGGAAACTGTGATGGTTATTGATTTTTAAAATTAACATACCATCACGGACGTACAAAATATATGGACTTGCCCTTACGTGCTAAAAGGCGTGTTATTTCCCCCTCCCATTGGAACCATTTTTCGGAACCGGCTGGGCTTGCGAGAGCCCCGCGTTAATCTAAAAAATGTGACTTCATCATTCTTGTCCGGACCAGTGTCGAGCTCTTATCGTACATTTTACGCACGGACGTTGTATGCCATGGAACACATACTATGACATCGAGATACATGGCGACGCGAAACACAAAGCCGCGGTTTACTGTGGTAAGTAAATCATGAAACATTTGTAAAAGTGTCTACGGAAACAAAATATTCGACTATGAAAATACTCAGAACCTTACTTTGCGAATTTGGACTTGACACATCTGTTCATAACTTGGCAAGTAATTCGCGCTCCCATATAAAAAGGTCTATTAATTCAAAAGCTAAATGGTGATATTATAGTGCGAGGTGCCTATATACTGTTAGATTGATTTATTGGCGAATCACAAGTCTCTTTCCTCTCTTCGTCCCGCCATAGTTGGTTTTTACCCCTCATCTGTAAGTTCTCGTCTAGCTATTTGTATGTCTATGCATACCATGTAGATCTGTCCTTTCCACTTATGATTTATTCATAAATCGTTTATTTTGAAGCAATGACAACAAAATACAAATGAACAACACTACGCGTTCGATAATATCCGTACTCCCCCTAAAACATATTTTTATTCCAATGCATCAAGGAAAAATCTTCTTCTCTATACAGTGTTAAGGGACGTACTTGACTTTCTTTAACCAGTGATTCCTGACATTATTTGGAGTAAAAAATGTAAATGAAATTTTGGTCTCCGGTGACTTTTTTTGGTGACCTTTTTTTCAATTTTTTTTTCTTCAATACAAACAACAACAAAAAATTCTTCCGCATGTCGTCACTGGTCACATCGCCAAGTAGTCGACCCACCCCTTACCCCGCCTCCAACTGTCGAACACCTATCATTTTTTTATGTTTTTGTAGAAAATAAAAAACATCAAAAATGTCAAATTTTATATCCATTTTTTACTCCAAATAATGTCAGGAATCACTGGTTAAAGTAAGTCAAGTACGTCCCTTAACACCCTGTATATTGTGTATACCAGCGCATAAGTACAAAAAATCGAGACTGTATAAATTCGATTGATATTCATACTAAAGGTATTTTTAATGTCGATTTTACGTTTAAGATTGGCTAATAATGAACAAAAATTATAATTTTATGTTAAATTAGCTGGTACCCGGCAATTGATTTTCCCTGCATGTTCTTTCCCGTGCGTCCCCTTTCACCTTTTGAGTCCCCTTCAACTCCCGCGTTCCCCTTCCTCCTTCCCCGCCTTCCCCCATCCTTACCAACCCTCCCGCGAACCCCAACTCACCCGTTCCCCTCCCCCTCCTGCCTTTCCTCCTGCTGCTAAAATATTTAAAATACCCACATTTTCATTTATACAATTTTCATAACGCCAGAACTTACCATTATATATAGCCTACGGGCGTGCGTGTAAAAAATCACCAAAGTTTCATCGCAATAGGATGAATGGTATACCAAACAAACAACCAAATATTGATTTTTATATGTAAAGAAGATATCATTTCGGGGGGGGGGGGGGGGGGGCAACTGTCGGTGGATCAACTGTCTGGTCACCGTGTAAAGTACCTAATCATCAGATGTGTGTAAACTATGAAGTATTGTAAATTAAGTATAGTGACTAATAAAATATTAGTAATTACCCGTAATGTATCATGAATACTCCTAAGATATTCGTAATTGTAATGCAAACATATTAGAACTGTAATGCAGACGATGTCGAAATTATTCGTAATTTAATAAAAGTTTATCAGGAAATATTGACAGTCCCCGTCCGAATATTTATTTGGTCTAGAATTCCTGTTAATTCGTTCGTAACAACTTCAGTCCCTTTTTTAACCGTATTTCCGAATAACCCGACAAGAATTCCGAATGTATTCGCCGAACATTTTTCTCCACTAAGCGAACCTGTGTTGAGGTGTTCATATAAAGTACAAAAAAAAAAAAACATAAACATTAGTTTTTTATTTTTTTATTTTACAATATTTTATATTACAAAACTGATCAATTCCAATTTAATTAATGCTATATAGTTTTAAGTTTTATATGGTAATTACTAAGTATAATACTTAATATTTAAATACTAATTATCTTTAAAATATTAAAATTAAATTACTAAATATTTCTAGGTACTTGTACACAATATAATTCTAGGTGTTTGATCAAAATTCGTTCTAGTTATACAATATTATTTGCTTTCATGTTCTACGGAGGTATAATGATTTAACTTTTGTTTTGATTTTTGAATAAGATGTCTCGTTTTTAATATTTACTCGAAATTTTATGCCTTTTTGTTCTATCACCGTATACATTTTGAGATTTATAATAAACATTAATGCTTCTCTATGCCTAGTAGGGTAGGACATTTTTTTATAATCGCTCTTTTCCGATGTGTAATTGTTCTATTTTATTTAAGTACGTTTTTTACGTTAATCCGTAACTATTTATTCGATCGGTTACGTCAGTGTTTCTTAACCTTGTTAGAGGTACTGACCCCCGTCCGTTTCATATGCGCATTCACCGAACCCTTCTTAATTGGAAAAATTAAATTTGATTTTTTCAAATTCAAAACATAGGTATATTTTTTTTATTTAGAAAAAAGTAATATTCAAAAAGTATTAAAAAAGTAAGTATTCACAATAAATAATAATATATTACATTTCATATCAGACATCACTTTTTTTGGTCACCCAATTAGTAGAGAAATATTCTCGGGTCTAACTGGGGAGCTAGTCTTATGTAATTATATAGATAATAATATGTATAGTTACAAAAATGGAAAAATAATATTTTCAAAAATACTGCAAAATATTACAAAATATTGTAATTATATAGATAATAAAATGTATAGTTACAAAAATGGAAAAATAATATTTTCAAAAATACTGCAAAATATTACAAAATATTGTACAGTAAGAAAATTACATATAATTATAGAAACAGAATATCAACAAAAATCAACAAAAAATCAACAGAAATCTACAAAAATAATAGCAACAGAATATATCTGAAAATCATCGATAAAAGTAAGTCAATCTTCTCTGTAAAAATACAATGAAATTTTTTTTTAAATTTAGAATAGTTTTCTCACTTTTTATTGTATCCGGTAAATCGTTGAATAACTTTGGGCCTACATATTCATAATGGTGTTGTGCAGCTGTCGTGTTGCATCTAGGTACATATATGTTTATATAAGAATACCGGAAACTTAAAAGGGTATAAGTACCATTGACAAGAAAAGGAGGTAGACGGGAATTTAAAAATACACTCAAAAATTCAAAGAAAACATTATTTTATTTTTGTGTGAAATCAACAAATGAACAAATCTTAATGCAGTTGATAAAAAAATATTATGAAAAGACATATTAAAGTAAGTAAAAAATCAAATAAAATAATCATTTTAGAGAAAGTCTCATGTGCCGTGCGTAGTTTCCTTTAATAGGGCCCAAGTGCCATGCTCTCTGAAGCAATAAAGGGCTTTAGTGCCACAGTGACAATAAAACAATATACCAACTGCTTTATCCATCTCCAATAGGTCGTCTGACTGGCGATGGCACTTGGACCCTTTTAAAGGGAAATGACGTTCGGTACTTACAACCAACGCCATCTTCCAATTTTTTTTAGAATTATTTACGTGATCTGTGGCACTTGTACCCTTCTGTAGGACATTGGCCTTGGCACATGCTATCCATTTCTTAAATAAAATCGTTATAGGTGTTTTTGGCACTTATAGCCTTTTAAGTTTCCGGTATTCTATATTCTATATTCGGTATACTATATTATAGTTGCATAAAATGAACAAAACCATTAAAACATGATTTTCACACAAAAACAAAAACATAATAATGAACATTTACTGCAAATCAGTGTGACTTCTGCTGTTTCTCTTGACCTCAGCCGAACCCGCGATTCTGACTCACCGAACATATTTTTTTAATTTAAAAAAAACTTATGTTTATTCAATCTTAAATAAATCTTCCCAAAATTGCAATCTCTCCTGCAATGGATTTTGTATCAAGGTGCATTCTTCGTCAATGTCGAGACAATTGATGACATTATTTTCTACTGGTTCCCAGATAGTTTTTATGGTCTCGGTTAGATGTGGAGTTGGATTACTGAAACATAACAAATACAAATACGTTAAGAAAACCGATGAATATTTTTTTTTCTGTTTCAGCTACAAGGGTTCTTTTTCCTATTATCCTTTGTTATTTTTATGGATTTTAAGTTTTACTAACACAAATTACTCCTACAATAACACTATATAATTGTACAATGTTTCATCCCGGTGCCGGTATGAAACATTGTACAAACCAACAACACCTCTACCATAGGTCACTCCAAGTGGTTCGCTACGTTTGGTGGCTTAGGAGGGGTGCCCGGGTTTATGGGGTGATCTTTGTTAAGGTCTTAAGATGAGTCTGTCCACCTACTGTATGGGGGGCCAAATTGGGAGATGCTGGTAGAGGGAGGCCTTTTGACCTCTCCAACCGGACTCTCTGGACCCATCGCCTTGAACAGTAGTTTGAAGGATGGATTTATAAATCCGTCACTCCGGGACACATTGACTCGCAGATTCCTACCCACCTCTTATTCCTTTTTCCTTCCCAGATCTTCCATTCCTTAAAAAGACCCTCCACGCAGTATCCCCCAAAATTACACAGGCCCTGAGGGAATTTCTTTTCTCCAGGGTCTCCTGTAGGGAGCTAATTAAAAAAAAAAATTGTATGTAATGTTGAAAAATTGGAAAGCACATTACAAAATATTAATTTTCTAGATTAACAAACATGTTTCAATTTTTTTATCGGACGGAACAAAGATATTCTACTTCAATAATAAAAAAAGTTTAGATACGATTTTTAACAATCTTTCAGGTGTGCATTATCACATAATTTCATGTGCCACTTGAGTGAAATCTGTTTGTGTTATTCGTAATCACATGTGAACAGCTATTTTTATCTGAAACTTTTAGGTAGACGGATATTTATTTTTCATTTCGCCGTTCGTTATCTTCATCGTGGAGCATTGATTTACCTTTTTCAAAAAAGAAATGAGTCAATTTTCCATATATATTGTTTTTTTATATATTTTTTGTAGATACAACAATATTATGTTTTTTTGTATATACATTATATGAAAATATGGGCCTCACTGGGTATTTTGCCCGTGGTGATCCCCCTTTTTCAAATTCAATAAAAAGATAACATGAAATAATAAAAACAAAATCTCAGGTTGAGATGGGCTGGGCGTGTACAGAGAATGCCGGACACACGCGTCCCAAAAAGAATTATGACTGGACACCCAGGTGGAAGGAGAAACGTTGGAAGACCCAGGCTGAGGTGGGAAGACGAGGTAAGAGGGGATGCATCACAGCTTCTCCAGGTACCAAACTGGAATTCAGCCGCTGAGGACGGGAGGAGTTGGAGGCGAATGTTGCAGGAAGCCAAAGATCGATATGGGCTGTAGCGCCATCGAAGTAGAAGAACAATAAAAAAAAAAAAAAAAAAAAAAAAATATATTAATTTGGTTGAAACCTCCAGAAAACTAAAGTAGACAAGAGTGGGGAGGCTGCGAAGCATGGTACAAAGAGGAGACCGATAGGTTACAAAGCACCGCACAAAATCTCGTCCTCTCGCCGTCTAAATCCTATATATGTAAGTGTTTGTCTCTGTTTAGTATCGTCTTTTTCGTTTCATCGAGTTTCAAATCACAAGGGTGCTAAAGAAGTTTCCACTTTTAAAAAAATCACCAAATAATGATATAATGGGGTATTTACAACCGTAAATTATAATGATGTGTGTATTGTAATGGTGTTGTGTATACAGGGTGTAATGTCGTTTCAGGGTCGTAATTGTTAGCCTTTGCACTCTGTGATAAGAGCCTATTATCTTGGGGATTTTGGATCTTGAAGAGCCTCAAGTTGTAAAGGTATATCACGAATCAGCCGTTGCAAACCTATGCTAATTTTAAACTTAATAATTAGGAAATAATTTTATTTTTCATACCTGGTTTTGGCAAAGTTGGTCCACATCTCTGTCATTTTTTTAATCATATCGATATCCTTCTCATTAACTTCAATGTGTTCACCTGCGTTCAAGATAGCTTTAAACAAATATCCCAATTCATCTGCGTGCGCGGCTCCATTGTAAGCCACTCCCCATAGCAACTTCATAACATTTAAAGAGCCTTTGAAGGAAAATTGGTAATAGTAAGTTTGCTTATTGAATTTTGAAAGCAATTTTGTAGAAAAATCTATATCTTTCAAAAAAACAAAGTCAGTCATTAGTGCGAAGAAGTTCTCGATAAGCTTTTCCTCTTCTGCAAAATAATAATCTTTTATCTTCTTCGCAACAATTTTAGTTGTTTCGGAATTGAGTTTTGGTTTCAAATCTTTGGGGATATATGCTTCAAAGTCTGGAATGAGGTGCTCCAATTTCAGCTTGCTAAAATCCACATCTGCGAATTTCATCGCTAATAGAACCCCTTCATTGGAATTAAATCCAGTAATAGTCGGAACCTTATTCAATTTACCGGCTTTCAAAAGCTCTTTCGGTAGTTCATTAATAAAAGGCTGGCTGTTAGGGTAAATATTCTCGACCACTGGGCTGAAGGCAATCACATTGTCCACAAGCAATTCTGGAACATCAGCGGAAGTCTCCATTAAGGCTTTTACATCTACCTCCAACAAAAACTTATACAACTCTTCCTTGTTGTCAGTTTTGAATTTCAATAACTCTCCTAGTTTAAATGCGGTTCCAATTGGGTTTGGTTGAATAGCCCACTCACTTACGCTGGATCCTGATTGAATAATTGCTTTTGCAAATAATCCCTTGGCCAATGATGACAGTAAATGGAAATGTACTGATGCTCCTCCTGCGCTTTCGCCAAATATGGTGATATTATCTGGATCCCCACCAAATTGTTTAATATTGTCATTCACCCATTTCAAAGCCATAACTTGATCTTTAAGTCCAGCATTTCCAGGAACTTCAGGGGTGTGTAGACATAGGAATCCCAGAGGACCAAGCCTGTAGTTGATGGTGACGAGGATCACATTCTTGTCAACAAGATGGTCTGGCCCATAGATTTCTTTACTGCCAGATCCGGCACTAAAACCGCCTCCATGGATCCAAAACATTACAGGTAAGTCATTGGAGACGCCTTCGGGAACATAGACATTTAAATATAGGCAATCCTCTACCCCCCGGTAGGGTTTTCTGAAGAAAAGGTCAATATGGGAGCAGACATTCCCTTCAACAGAGGCATCGTGAACTTCCGACGACAAACTGCTTAGTGGCTGAGGATCCTAGAAAATCAAAAGACGGGATTTGAATTAAGAGGCCAGGTCAAAGACCAATACTCACAAAGCACTTTTTTTAGGGTGATTTGCCTATTTAAAAAAAGACCGATTCTAGCTATTTAAGTATTTGCCATAAGATACCTGTATAATTCATGTTATATGAAAAATTGACACAACCAAGGCATAATTCCTGGTAATGCGCGTTTTCATTCCGCGACAAAATATCCCCGACAAAATATGCTACTATTAGAATCTTCTATGGAAATCTGAATGAAATTTAAAGCATAAACAATTTGTTATGCGGAACATATATTTAGGTACACAATAAAAAAACATATTCAATTTAGTGGGGTATAATATTACAAAAAGGACAAAAGCGAAGCAAGTAGATAAATTGTTTATGGTTTAACTTACTTTGAATCTCAGATTTCCTACGGGAGGTTGAGCGTATGGGATGCCTGAAAAAGCGTTGTACGAAAACCCGCTTTCAGTTTTTAGCGTTCTTCCTATTAGTCTTTTTCCTCCGGAAAGAGTTACTTCCGGTGCGGTCATTTTAAAAATGATATAATAATCACTGAAAAAAAAAGTAATTTATGCAATTAAACACTTCGAAAAATCTAATGACCATTGGTTTTTTTAAAATGGTTTTTTCTTCATAGTTTGAACTGTTTTGTTGTCTTATTTAATCTACTCGGCTTCCCACTTCCTCGAGATGAGTCCGTAGGTATCACTGAAATCAGTCAATATTGAGATACACACGACTGATAAGACGGATGATAAACACATATCGAATACTCAATGGACCTGTATTCAGTACAATAGGAAGGGGGAAGAGGTTTTAAAACTTAGACCTTAAGGACATGTCCCCAATATAACTATCCCCCTCGTTTCGGCCTTGGGACAAACCAGACTATTCTAAAGCCAGAATAAGGGGATAGGTACTCGAAGGACATGTCCCTAGCCTAAGATAAAGTTCGGGAATCAATTCTAGACTTGTCGGCGTGCGGAACCTCAACTCCTTTCATTTACTCAGGCAGGATCTTTTTTAATAATAATAATATTTTTCAATACACGGTTCTCTCATTTCGTAAAAATGCACAAGATGGCATTACATACTAGTTTTCGACCAAAATGGTGGTTATGCTATCGGCACCTCAGTTGGAAAGGGTTCTAACATCACTTTACCTTGTACTGAAATCGAGGTGTCTATGTTTGCAATGGCGATTTCTACTTATCTATTTACCAATTTCCGATTTTGAGGTTGAATCTAATTGGGCGAATATTTACCATTTTAGAACATACCTAAACATGCGGATCGAACAATATGCAACCAGCTAGGGAATAATAATTCATTGCGTAAGGTTCATACAAGGTTCTAACTACATTTACCAATTCCAAGCTAGAGCCACGTCCTACTTAAATATTTTTCATTAGAATATGATAAACTAAAATACCTCACACAAGATTGAACCTCAAAAACAAAAATTGTTAAATAGATTACTAAAAATCGTATTTGCAAACTTTGAAACTCAGAACATGGTAGGGCGAAGTTAGTAACCTATCCAACCAAAGTGGCGAACTGCAATGCGCTTCGTTATAACGATCAACTGTTAATAAAAACAAGTTTGTATTGACAGTTGAGATTCTAAGAACCTTGTAAAATACATAACTGAAATGATTTTACAACTTCTTCATACAAATATCTACGGAAATACAACACATATGGTTCTGAAAATTACTTTTGGTTATAGAAATGGGCAAAAGAGAGGTTTTGCATTCAAAGGTCATCTTTGAATTAAAATGTCAGTTAGAACCACGTTCAATTGAGATGACGATATCCCGCCCCCTTCATATTATGATGTATGCAATGTCATCGTGTGTCTTGCTTATACAGTTATATAAATATTTTTCCTGCTTATCTTATCTTTAGCGTTAGTTTTCCGTTCTGTCGTATGGATTATGTTTTTTTTAAATTATTTTAAATTCACTGTACATACGAGTATTGTAGGTAGATACTGCTATTTTCAAAGATATGCAAACATTTAATGTTAAAGTATCATAGACATTGATCTACACAATAATAAATAAATTAATATCAAAACATATCAATGAAATGCCAACTGTAAAAAGTTAGGTATGTTGACCTTGAAATCCGCATGCACATTTCGGTGACCTGACAATTGATCCGCTGACAGTTGGCCCCCGACATGATATTTAATGTAAAATTATAATTTTTTGTGCATTATATACCAATTTCAAACGTCAACTCGTAACGAATTTATACACGGTATCGATTTTTTTGTACTTATGCGCTGGTATACACAGTATATAGAGAAGCATATTTTTCCTTGAATGAAAATATGTTTTATACTTTTGATATTCGGCGGTACACCTGCGGTCACTTTGTTATATTTTATGTAATTAGGTATATAGGTATAGGTACCGTATTTTCCCTAATAGTGCACATTGTAAAAAAGTACGCCGATGGGCCGACTGTCGGCGGATCAACTACTGTCATGGAACCGCACATTTCACCTTTCGCGAGTATGTATACATATGAGAGACACTTGTGTAAACATAATTTGTACACCGATTTTATATTTCACTTCGAATATCAATAAGTTCATCAATGAAGCACAATTTAAACGCTTTGTTGTGTTAATTTAAAACTGCAAATAAAATATTACCAATCTACATAGCCATTGAACACTTGAAAAGCTAAAGGGCGTGATAACTTGATTTTATTATTACAAAAAGACACAACTCTGAGAACCGGCAGAATTAAAGAAACCAAAATCGCAAATATAATACATATATTATCAACAACACCAAACGTTGCTTTCGCCCTATCGTCTTCTCAGCGTCGATAAATAATGCGACGTAAAACCTATATTATAATAACACTATGCACTTAATACCTTTAATAATTTATTACAACAGCCAAATTAATATATTATTGATATGACCACACAGAATTACAAATGATAACGACACTAGGCGACGCCGGTCTCGCAATAATACTGGTAAAATTCTTATTTCCCGGATGTATTTATGGCAATCTTGCGTCTTATCAGGACTAAACTAGGACAGGGCAGTACAATATTATAATTAAGTTACCAAAATTCGATTAGAAATAAAAGAAGAAAAAAGATTTGGTTGCGATCGATAATTAAATAATTATTGATCTCGGAATATTCCGTTTGCGGGACGGGCGCGCTTTCAAATTTTCCCAAAGAACCATCTTTCAATAATGTGACTTTTGTGTATCTACCTTATGAGGTTGTGTTCTGGCTATTGTTTCCCTCGAGTCTTCTTGGTTCAAACCCAAAGGTCGTCAGTTAGTTAATTTTTTTATAAGAAAAACTCTCTATAACTTTTTTAAGGTTATTCCCATAAATTTAATATATCATTAAAGAAGAAGATGACAATAATAGTCTAAACGAAAATATGAAAGAGAACAAGACACAGAAAAACAGAAAAAAAGATAATGGTCGCAACTGGCACTCGAACCCAGATCATCCCCATTAGACGTTATATATTTTTTAATATATTTGATTTATGTACGTATATAAATATGATATGTGTGTGTTATAATTTTTAATTTTAATTTAAAAAAAAACCCCTTCCTTTTACACACGAGTATTTACACTCTCGTAAAGTTTGTATATTATATACATATATAGGTACCTATGATTATACAGTTTCTGGTCAATGTTGCATGTTAGTATTTAATGATTTGATTTTAATCCGATTGTAACCTGAAAATGTAATTACTTGTGATTATATTACATATATAGATATGTATATAATAATAAAAACTTATAAAAATAAAAAAAGGTTTGGGTTCGAGTCCCAGTTGCGACCATTGTCTTTTTTCTAATTTTCTGTGTCTTGTTCTCTTTCATATTTTCGTTTAAATTATTATTGTTATCTTATTCATAGATACAATTGAAAACTATTTGAGATGAAGTATTTCATATAATACTAGCGAGTTCCCGGCTATCCAACTCCACTAAAAGAAAGAAATTGTTCGCATTCTCCCATCCCCGCCTTTCCCCCCTCCAGCGATCCCCATCCCGTGAACTGGATGCCCATCGCAATCGTATGAATAATATAGAAAATAATTTCATAACGCCAGAGCTTACTATTGTTCATAGAAACCATCGCGGGCATCGCATATCAAATCGACAAAGTTTTATCGCAATCGGATGATTTAGGAACGCATAAGGGACAAAGAAAGAAAATTTATTTTTTAAATATATAAAATATTTTTATATATCTATTTGTATATTATGTATTAAATAATAATTATAATAATATATTTTTTTTTCCATAGGAAAGCTGATAGTTCAGAAATGCACAAAATAATATGCAAGGCAGATAGAAATATTTCACCATTAAATTTATACGACGAGAATGCCAGCATTCTTATAAATACCAACCAGGAATTATTAGATTCCTGGTCAAATAAAATTCTTCACGCAAAACACTTCAATTATCTCAACCAAACATATGTTGACAAATTTTCGTCAAACAAATGGTTGAGTATTGGAGAGTTGAGCGCAGAAATAGAAGGCTTTATGCTTGCCATACAAGATAGAGTCATTAATACTAAAAATTATAGGAAGCATATCATCAAAGATGCAAATCAAATTGATGATTTATGTAGAAAATGTTTGGCTTTTCCGGAAACTATAGAACATATTATATCGGGATGTTCTGTATTAGCGCCGTCCGAGTATACATTTAGGCACAATCAAGTTTTAAAAATAATTCACCAAAGTTTGGTAATTAAACATAACTTGATTGACTGCCGTAATGTACCATATTATGAATATGAACCAAATTCATTTTTAGAAAATGAATTTTATAAAATTTATTATGATAAAACTATTCTGACAGACAGAACAATTAGTCATAATAGACCCGATATAGTTTTACATGACAAAATTAAGAAAATAACTTATATCATTGATGTCGCTATTCCAAATTCTTGTAATATTCAGAAAACTGTTTCTGAAAAAATAAGAAAATATACAGATTTAGGAAATGAAATTAAAAGAATTTGGCATTCTCAGACTATAAAAATATTACCATTTGTTATTTCGGCTACTGGCATTATACCTAGCTCTCTCATTCAAAATTTAGGCGTATTAGATTTGTCAAAAAATTTGTACATAAAAATGCAAAAGTCGGTCATTTTAAATACATGTAGAATTACGAAAGATTTTTTAAATATTTATATTGAGGGATCAGTAGGATTTATCGGACCAGTTAGGATTTCATCAGAGCCGAACCCTCTGATATGAAAATATCTGGAGTCGGTGAAATATTTTCCAATTATGTTTCTGGTGGATTGAGGTATTGTTCTTGTATTGTTTTATTCTTATATAATGCACTTACATTGCGTTAATTTACTAGATATTCATTTGTGGAAAAGTGTGTGGAAGGGTTTAGTCTTTCATTTGGGAAAGATTCAACCCGGACATGAAATCTGGAGCACCGTAAAAATATATAATTAATTAAAGTAAGTTCCAGAGTGGTAAATGCCCTCTGCATCGTCTTAATATACCACCATTCATAATCGAAACATTTCGGCTTGAAAAAACTTTAGCTCAGCTTTGTGGCCAGATATGAACAGCCAGATACTTCCCAACCTACCTCTTCCACAAATCCTTCCTCTTCCAACTCCCTCAAACCTCATAACATACCTCGAATTGGGAATTCTACAGTCCTACCGTTACTTTGTTTATCTTTTAAATGGCCGCCAGGCATTAAATCTCAATCCGGCACTTGTACTTGGGTATACAAGTAGACACCTTAAATAACTTTCACGTAGTTTCATGACGTTAATAACAATGCGATGTAAAAATAGTTTGTTCTGCTCATCGCAGCATGAGGAAAAGGAACTGAACAACCGCGACGCGCGAAACGAGGAAACCGGCCGGTGTTTTATCAGATATTCCCTATTCCACATTTTTCTCTCTGGATTTTGACACGAGTGTAAATTTTTAAAAATGTGATATAGATATCGACAACTGGCTTGTCGACGTGTTTTAATTTTTTTGATAAGTTACTTCTTACAGGCGTTGAGACCCTCCAAAAATCGTTAAAATTGCCTGGTTTGAACGCTATCAACAGACGCTCAGTGTACAAAATAGACAATATATTTTTAAAAAAGCAAAATATATTGGGTATTTTATTAACTTCAGTTAGTAAAAGAAAGAATAAACCAGACAAAACCGGAAATATGTCATTTTTAAATCAAATCTTAGACGTATTGACTCATTTCCACCAAAAATTATACATTGAATTCGAAAGGCTATTCTTTTATCTAGTAAAGCTATGTTTTAAATTTTGAGAAAATATGTTTATTTTTAGTACAATAAGGTTTTACCGTAGGTCCTTGGCAGATTTGTTAAATTTTCAAACCATTTTTTTATTATGCAACATACATTTCAAATCATATAATCATGCAAAATAAATCAATAAATTATCTGAGAAAACAATGTTTCAGAATTTTAATTTTAGTTCAAATAAAATCATTTTAAAAAAGGTCCGCTCACGTGTGTTGTGACTATAATACTTTAGTTGGTCTATTTATTTACGGTCTTACAAACTAACATATTTAAGTTTTTTTTAACATTCTTACGTTGCTTAGACATTATTGAAAAATTATAAATAGGTACTTATGATAAAAAAATAATTACAAAAAGTACATAATTTTAATAGTTTTATCATCACTCCATTCAGCATTTTTGAATATAGGTATAAATTTAAGCAAATTTTGAATGAAATAAAATCGATATTGAGTTATTGCTTAAAAAGCTGGTATATACGGAGAATAATTAATCTTTCTCATTTGAACCGCCCTGTACGATCGTAAGAACATCCTTCGGCGAAATATAAATTCTCGGCCGCTGGCTGGTTTGAAAGTATTTTAGCCTCAAATCCAAATTAAGTTTTATATGAAAAATGCTGTTTTTTTACAATAGCTCCACACAGGAGATCCTGAGGAAATTAATTTACCTCAGGGCCTGTGTCATCTTAGGAGATGCAATGTGGAGGGTCTTTTTAAGGAAGGGAAAGAGAGGAAGTTCTGGGAAGGAAAAGGTATGAGAGTTAGGTATGAAGCTGGCGCCAGGAGTGACGGACGTATGAATCCATCCTTCCTACTACAGTGTAAGAAAATGGATCGAGAGAATCCGGCTGGAGAGGTCTAGGTTAGATTTCCCTCAACCAATCTCTCCCGATCCCGTAGGCAAACTCATTGGCCGCCAAGACCTCGGCCCCATTAACCCGGGATCCTTGCTGTCACCAAACATAGCGAACACTTGAGGTGACTTACGGCAGAGGTGTTGGTTATCCAATAAATGGTTCCTAGTGGTACCCACATCCGCCTCCCAAAAAGGCGTTTCTCTTAACGTAAAAGTTTTAACAATTCATTAGTCCACATGCTATCAATTCCTTAATTTAAAGTGGATCGCTACGTTTGATGACTTAGCAGGGGTGCCCGGGTTCTTGGGGTGAGTGATGACCTGGACGCACTGAATCCCAGATTCCTACCTACCCCTCATACCTTTTTCATTCCCAGTCCTTTCCTTTAAAAGACCCTCCACACAACATCCCCAAAGATGACACAGGTCCTGAGGGTAATTATTTTCCTTGGTGCCTCCTGTGTTGTGCCAATGTAATGCTAGTTTTTTGGTGTTATTAGGTACCAAATTGTAATTTATCGGTGACCATAGGTTATTTAATGTAGTATTTATGACTCATAGACGTGTGAAATCTAAAACAAATATTCGGAAAAATAGTTTAGCACTTTACCCAGGTGTATGTTTAAAATACGCCTTTATCATAATATTTCTTAGAAATACCTGGTACCTACCTAATGAATGACTTGGCATTAATCTTAACTTGATCTTGACTTGAAATTGGCTTACCTTGACATTAATCTTAATTTTTTAACATTTTGGGAGGCGGGTATGGGTACCGCCGCCCCGGGAACCACTTATTGGATAACCAACACCTCTGCCATAGGTCACCCCGAGTGGTTTGCTAAGTTTGGTGACTTAGCAGGGGTGCCCGGGTTAATGGGGTTAGGTTTGTACGGAATTTGGCAGCGGATGCGTCTGCCCACCAACTGCGTGGCAGGCCGGATCGGGAGAAACTTGCTGAGGGAGATCTTTTGACCTCTCCAGCAGGACTCTATCGGGGCATTGCCTTACACTGCAGTGGGAGGGATAGATACGTATGTCCGTCACTCCCGGACACACTGATCCCTAGAATTCCTACCCACCCCTCATTTTTTTTCCTTCCCAGAACTTCCTCTTCTTCTTTTCCCTAAAAAGAACCTCCACAAAGCATCCCCAAAGTTGACATAGGCCCTGAGGGGAATTATTTTCGTCAGGGCCTCCTGTGTGCGGCTAATGTAAAATAAAACCTGTTTGCAATTTCATTAATATTTCATACTGTCATTATTGTTCTTGCAAGTAATGTTCGTAGTAACTTGAGTGATAGGTACTATCTACTAACGTAAACGTAGAAAATTCTTTATTATTTTTTTTAATATGGCAACACTGAAAAATCTAAATAAATTGCAAGTAAATTTTATTTGAGTAAATAGTGTTGTTTCACATTATATTTTAATGAGAATATAGTAGTATAGTATAATACGTGTATATTTGTCGATCTTAAACAAATTCAATTATTTTCCTAATATATTGATTACTCCAATGTCTTTTATGTCACCAAGACAACACATCAATGAATGACATTTGAAAAGCAATTCATAAAAAATTTTTTAATCCTTTATTTTTCCCAATTTAACATTTTATGTATACATATTTTGAAAATCATAAGAGTAATGGGACCCAGTAAGGCGCAGTCTGTGCGTGGGTAATATAGTTAAATATATTTTGTTGTACCTAGGAAAAACCAAACAGTGGGCATATTTTGCAAAAACATAATTAAAATTTGTATAAAAAGTGTATAACAATAATAAAAGTGTAAAATAATAAGTGTATAGTGTAATAATAAGTGTAAAGTTTGTGTGAAAAAATAAAAGTGATATAAATTATAAAAATAAAGTTTCAACATCTGCATTGTTAAGCCATATTTTTAATTCTTTTAGGTATTGGGGATGTTTAGTTGCCACCTGAATAATTTCATATGTTTTAATTTACATATTTGTATAGAATACATGAGTTCTTAACACTTAGTTTATGTATTTCAAAATTTGAATTTGAATTTTTATTTCTATTTTTCTTTAAAATATAATTTTTTTTCTTTTATTTTTCACTTACTTTTATGTATTTCTTAATTTTTATTTAGTATGTTTAATTATCTGTTTAAATGAGCACAGATACACTAATGATAATATTACACTAATGATAATAATTACACTAATGAACACAGAAGCGAAACTAAATTAATATACAAGTCTCTAAATATTTTGCCTGTCAGAGGATTGTTGTTTTATAATAATGTAAGTCAACATGTTATATTGTCCGATTCCTTGTATAGGGAAAGAGTTTACCATAAACATAATACAAGTTTCACTCAAAATGAAGGATTGGTGGTTCCGAAATGTACCTATAAATACGGTGAAAGAACCCTAAACTATATTGTACCCAAAATATTTAATAAACGTACAAACAAAATAATAACGTTTTTAATGGTAAAGTCAAATATAATCTAAGGAAATGGCTATTAGATAGAGATGATTTATTGAAATTCACTTTCGAAGAAATTGGAAATTTCATTATAATTTTTGTAATACCTCATGTATATGAAACTATTCATTTACTTGTTGATTATATTCATTTGTTTCATACTAAATCCATTTGTACTTTTTTATTATATAAGGCTTATAGTGCCATTTACATGTAATTACTATTTCCGTAATTGAAAGAATTTATTTAATTGATATTTTAGCATCAAAATCATACTTACACAATGTTTGAAAATGTACCAATGTTGTCATTATGTACTTGCTGACAAACTACATAAGAAGTTTAGCGGGTTTAAATGTTAAATAAAAAAAAATAAAAAATAGTATTTTTAAATTCCTATTTAAAATATTAAATGTATGACTACCACAACACAGGCATTAGCCTAGTATGGTAGCCAATTTTTAACCGATAAAATTTTATGAAATAAAAATAAATAAATAAGTAAAGGAATCCTAGGCATTTCTAGGTAGGTATTCCTTTACATATATACTTAACATATTTGCGGCACGTTTCAGAGTGGTAGATTGGAAAAAATCCCCTAAGGCCTGTGTCGTCTTTGGGGATGCTTTGTAGGAGGTATTTTAAGGAGAAGGAAGGAGAGAAAGTTCTGATGGGGAAGAAAGAGATATGATTGATGGGTAGGAATCTGGGGGTCAATGTATCCAGGCGTGACGGACATATGAATTCTCCCACTGCGGTGCAAGGTAATGTTCGGAGAGAGTCCTGCTGGAGAGGTCAAAACGTTTCCCTCAACCAGTCTCTCCCGATCCGTCCCGCTAGGAATGGTCTTTTGTATTGAGGCATAGCAGGCTTCATTTTGACACTTTGACTGAGGACGGGTTGTTTCACAGAATTTGAACAATTAATCAATTTTCCAAGTTAAAGCTCAAGTTCTGTCATGATTTCATCATGGGCCGGTTGTTTCATCGTATTAGGATAATATCATAATTTGAAAAGGACTTTCCAGAACTTGAATGTTAACATTGTAATTTGATGAATTGCCCAAACTTTGTCCAACTCCTCCCTAATTACACTTCAATTCTCATATTGTTTGAACTAGAGGCATTTCAAAAAATTCAAAGTTAAACCTAACGATTTCTTCCTTAACTTTGATTTTAAAAAACTTACTGAGTTTCTGGAACGAACCGGTCATTTTTAAAGGAAAAAAATCTTTTTTTAAAACTTTAATAAGAGGTTTAGTTATCATCGGCACTTGCCGACTCGACAAAGCTTCACTTATTGTGTTGGTTCGGGAATCTAATAATAAACCATTTAAAAATCAAACGCTATATGTCACCCCGGCAATGAGGTCTACTAGATAAAATAACAATCTTTCGAAGTCAAAATACGCTTTTCGTGGAAAAGAGTGGTTAAGTCTAGAATTCTATTTTTTCACCGAGATTCATTTTCCATGAATTGGTGAATCAAAATAGAGTTGGATTTAAAAATGACAAATTTCCGGTCGAGTCTAATCAAACTGTTAAAATTCACAATCAATCATCCAACTAAATTACGAAGAATTAATATTTAATCTAATTAATTGAAATCATGAAATCAATTTATATATGAAAATAATGAATTGATGTCACGGAGCTATTAACGATGCATGATAAATCATTTTTTGTATGATTACTTAGTTACACGTTATATAACCGATGACTGGTCAGTGTTTGAGTGGGCATCGCGTTTGGGTCCCACCAAGGCGTTCCGTGTTCGATTCCTCGGCTGGCCAAGTCCTCCATCACGACTGAAGCAACATTTTCGGCTTACTGTAATGGTAGTAAGAGATTTTCAAAAATTGTCGGGTTATTCGGAAAAAATGTTTGGAAATGTTTGATAAATTGATCAAAATAAAATGTTCGGGGCAGATGTGTAGATTCTGATGAAGTGATATCGTATTGCACGTGTTATGTTACTGACGGTTGCATGACAATTTTATTCGTCCCCCGGCGTAGATACTTATATAGGTACAATGTGCAGTCGCCTTAGGTAAAATATATTATACATAATTAGACAAAATATAACTAAGTGACCCTGTAGAGATGTGCAGAGAGGATTTACAGCCGAATAACAAAAGAATAAAACATATTTTCATTCAAATGCCTCAAGGAAAAATCTGCTTCTCTATTTACTGTATGTACCAGCGCATAAGTACAAAAAAATCGGCACTGTATAGATTCCTTTTATATTCATACGAACGTAGTATTAAGGACAATTTTTTAAATCGAACTGAATATCTTTTACGTTGGAAATTGGTAAATAATGCACAAAAAATTATAATTTTATATTAAATATCATTTCGGAGTATCAACTTTCGGGTCACCGTTGATGACACACTTGCGTTATGATCTCGTGGCCTGGCAAATACCTACCTAGAAATGCATAGGATTCCTTTATGTTCGTATTTTAAAAAGTTGTTGTCATGGAGACAGAAAATGACAGATGATTATTGTTTTGTTGTCTAACTGGGTAGCACAGATTGAAGTAATAAGAAGATTGAAAAATAAGTTTATAATTACAAAGTGATATAATATTTTGAAGACGGACAAATAACTTTAATTGTGGTTACTTTGTCAGCAAAGTAACTCATGATATTTGTATGTCACATTATTAATAAAAAATTACAACAAATAGACAAATTGTCTTATAAAACTTCAATTTTAGTGAAGAGAAACAATAACCTTAGAAATGGAAAAATTAAGATTCACATTTACAGTGTCAGCAGCATCGGATGGAAAAAGCAATGTGATCTGCGTAACCTCAATCGAGACACACGATGGACATATATTTGATATTCCCGATGATTTAAAACATGCAAGCAAACATACCGCCATAACTACTACGGATGTTTATAACAAAATTAAGAATTCTCTAAAGAAAAGATATCAAACACGGAAAATATGGTTTCCCTTAACCCAAGATTTGAGGAAAATTTACTTAGATGAAGGTGAGAATTTACAATTTGGTGACCAATACCTGGAAGAAATTATATATGACACGAAACTTTCTGACAATAATATTAGTACTGAAAATAAAAATCTAGGAAAAATAGCAGAAAGATTTTTACTCGAGAAGTTTTCAGGAAAAACATCAAATGTTCACCAATGGATCAATGATTTTGAAAATGAATGTACACGTTTCGAGATATTAAAGGAGGCTGAAAAAATTGAGACTTTAAAGTATTTACTTGAAAAACAGTGCCTAGATTGGTACACTAGTATGTTAATTAAATATACAGTAAACGCAGAATGGGCAATATGGAAAACAAATTTTTGTGAAACATACGGAAATAAAGGTTGGTCACAAGTTAAATTTGCATTTGCCTTTAAATTTCAAGGAGGTTCATTACGAGAATATGCCACAAAGAAAGAAAGATTGTTATTAGAGATAAATAAAAATATTGACACACAGACATTGATTCATCTTATTGTTATGGGTCTACCAGATTATATAATGTACAAAATGGATAAGGAATCTATAACATCGACTGCAAATCTATTCAATGAAATTGGTAAACATGAACAAACAGTCAATAAAAATAATTATGATAAATTCAAGAGAAATACATTTGTTAATAAAGTAAGAGTTGATAAAATTAAGCCCTTCAAAACTTGTGAAAAATTAAATAAAGGTAGCCGTTTCCACTCTGAAGAGAAATGCTGGTTTAAACAAACTGATGATTATGAGAACAAGAGAAAATATAAAATGAATGTAAACAACACTGTATTAGATGTTGAACTGAATGATAATGAGTCAAAAAACGAAAAATTACACCATTAATTAAAGTAAAACTATCATTAGAAGGAAAATTAGACATATTTGGTATATATGATTCTGGCTCTAATCTTTCCTTAATAAATTCTAAATTATTAAGAATAAAGGAAGAAGGAAAAAATATACATAACAATACAAACTTACTAACGATTAATGGTGTAAAAAAGAAAAAAGGCTTAACAACTATAAAAATGAAGATATTTAAAATAGAGAAGAAAATTGATGTTTATATTGTAGACGGAAAAGAATTCAAATACAATTTTCTAATTGGACTTGATACTATAAAAGAGTTTAATTTGATTCAGAATGAAAATTTGGAAATTGTTCAGAAATCTGAAGAAAGCTTTAAAAAAGAGGAAATACATTGTAAAAACAATCCTAATGAAAATGAAGTTATAAAGAACTTGAACTTTATAAACTTTAAGGAACATACAAAAGAAAAAGAATTTATAATGGATCTGAGTCATTTAAATATACAACAAAAATCTGAAATAAATAAACTTATTGCTAAATATAAATCAAGTTTTGCAAAGGATAAATATGATATTGGAACAGTAAAAAATTATGAAGCACGCATTGATCTACTTGTGGACAAATACTGCAGTAAAAGATCCTACAGATGTTCAATAGAAGATAAGTTAGAGATAGAAGAACAAGTAAGAAAATTGATTGAAAGAAATCTTATAGAGGAATCATATAGCCCTTTTGCAGCACCAGTAACCTTATCTTTCAAAAAAGAAGACAATAGAAAAACAAGATTGTGTATCGATTTTAGAGAATTAAATAAAATGATGGTACCTGAGGCTCAACCATTTCCTTTGATTGAGGACTTAGTAACAAAAACCAGAAAATGTAAATACTTTTCAACTTTAGATATAAATTCTGCGTTCTAGTCTATTCCCCTGCGAATTGAACTGCTTTTGTAACCCAGGAAGGCCACTACCAATGGACATGTTTACCCTTCGGTTTAAAAACTTCTCCAGCCATATTTCAAAGAATACTAAGCAACATATTGAGAAAGTACAAGTTAACAGATTTTGCTGTAAATTTTATTGAAGACATTTTAATATTTTCAAAAAGCTATACCGAGCACATAAATCATTTATCACAGATTTTAAAGGCGATAGAAAAAGAAGGTTTTCTACTTAAGCTCACAAAATGTTTGCAACAAATTCGGTAAAATACCTCGGACATATAATACAAGATAATACAGTAAAACCAGTGAGAGATAACTTAATTTCAATAAGAGATTTCCCAACACCAAAGAATCAGAAAAATATTAGACAACTTCTAGGAAAAATCAATTTCTACCACGAGTACATACCTAACAGTTCAATCATTTTAGAACCATTACATTATTAAGGAAACCCCAAAAATTCATACGGTCAATAGACTGCCAAGAGGCTTTCGAAAAGATTAAACAACTATTGTGTTCACAACCAATCTTAGAAATTTTTGATAAAGACTTATCAATAAACATATATACGGATGCATCATTGGAAGGTATTGGAGTAGTGCTGAAACAAACTCAACAAGACGGAAAAGAAAAACCTGTGGCATATTTTTCAAAAAAATTAAATGAAGTCCAAAAGAAAAAAAAGGCTATATATTTAGAATGCTTAGCAATTAAAGAGGCCATAAGATATTGGCAGTATTGGCTAATAGGCAAACTTTTCACAGTACATCCGACCACAAACCATTGGAAAATTTAAATATTAAATCTAGAACGGATGAAGAGTTAGGAGATTTATCCTATTACCTATCACAATATGACTTCGAAATAAAATATAAACCAGGAAAAAATAATTTAAACCCAGCATTAAAAGCTAATAAAGATGTACATGAACAATTAAAAATGATAAACTTAGTAACATTGAATGATATTTTAACATATCAAGAGAAAAATGAGGATATAAAAAAATACAAAAACAAGTTAATACATAAAAACAAAATATATTATAGGAGGGTAAGAAAACAAGAAAAAATACTACTGTCAGAGGAACTCAGTATAAAATTTATAAAACTGATACATGAAAATATGTGTCATATAGGTATTAAAGAAATGCAAAAGAAAATAGGAAACATTTATACAGCAAAGAATTTAACTAGAAATATAACCAATTTATGTAAACAATGTGAAATATGTATAAAAAATAAGACAAGAGGACAGGCTAATGTGATGATCTCGCCTTTGGGCCTACGAAATAATTCTTTTAAAATTGAGAGATCGATTAATAAATATATTTAATTTTGTAACAGGGTATGGTTTCAGAATACGATTCTCTGTTCCCAACTCTTAAGGGTGATTTATGGAACCGGGCCATTACTAGGGTAAACACGTGTGCCAAAACACTTTGGTTGAAGAAGGAATCCTAAAGGACATGTCATTGTCAAGTCAGGGGCGGCCGATGAATGTTTGCCCGTGTGGTGATTGACTTTAACGCGAGCAGATTGGATTTGCGAAACAATTATCTGGTGAATTTTCTTTGGCAGTAGGGAATTGAAAATTAGGCAATAAAGATTAATCGTTGGTGCATTTAAATATACTAGAGCGACGCGCCGATTAGGAGTTAAGATATTTAACATGTTTTGTCGAAATAGGATTGCAGAATTCGTTAAATAGTGACGCACGTAGAAAGGACGAAAACGTGTACAGACAATGAATATATAATATTATTATATAGCCAATAAAGTTGACGCAAGTAATGAAGACGAGTAATAAATTAAACTACGCCACTGTATTCTGCTTTAGAAGGTCCAGGGATAATTTATGACTCCGGCGCAGACAAAATTAGTTTACACCAAAAAAATAGCGAACATGGTTCCTACACAAAATTCTCTGAAATAATAGTTATAATGTGACATTTTTTGACTATTAAACGTTGATATATGCCTATTGGGAGATGTGCTTATCACTTAAGATTTGAAGAAGTGACTAATAAATTATTGAAACCACACAAGGAGATGGGTGGGGGTTCAGAGGGCAGGGGGTTGGAACAGGACAGTCGGGGTAGAGTCGGGTTGGAGGAAGGTCGGGAAAAGATCCTGGGGGCGCACGGTCGAGTTCTGATAGTCGCGAGGAGACCAGTTTGGTGCTTCTAAACCGGGAATAATTCATTTAATTAAAGGATAATAGTTCACGCGATTGAGGGGAGTCAAGATTTGGTCGTTGGGGAGCAAGGTTTAAATTAAAGGATCGAGGTCCGATAGTCGCGAGGAGACCAGTTTGGTGCGTCTAAATCGGGGTTATTTCATTTTAATTAAATAAAGGATATTTCGTTTTATTAAACAAAAAAAAGAGTCCACGCGAATAAGGAAGTCAGAGATTGCGGCTTGCGAGTTCATATCTGTGAAGTTAAATAATATAATTTGTAAATTGAGGCGGTCAATTATCAATACGGGACGTACTTTCGGGGCATTTATCAGGGTCAGGATAAAATTTACAACAAATCGACGCGAGAATTGTGTTTGACGGCTGCATCTTGGAATAAATAACTGCATGACGGGTTGTGTTTTAGAAGTGCTTGTTTGAATTAAATATTAGTGTTTTGTGCAATATGGCGAATTTGGTAAGTTTGTATAAAATTATTAACATATTTAGTACGGGCCTTGCAGGAAAGAGTCAATTAGGGTTTATATACAAGCCTTAGGAATCTAGGGCCTTTTTTTGTCGAGCGTTGGGGAACAAGGAGCTTCGCATATTTCCGGGTTGACCGGCTGGCGAAGTACCTTTGTTGGGTGAAATTATTCTTGAGACAATGCCGTTGTAAAATAATAATTTGGGGTTCAATGAACTAAATACTATTTGAAACACAAAATCCACTTTCGGGCCATAAATCTTAGACGAGGGACTTCATTTAAAGGACGGGATATTGAAACCACAAAAACAATAATAAAATCCTTTAAAAGTGCTTTGTTGGTGAACGAGAAAACTAGGTATAACGGGTGTCAAAATACATAGGTATAGAATATAGGTATACATTAATGTGTAAAGCGCCTTTGAGGTGATAATTATTACTTACGAGTCTCGCAATAATATTTTTAAACGTAGCTAGGAGACTATATTTAGGAAAGGGTTTTAGGCAAAGGCATTAGGTAATATAACAGTTTATGGAAGGTGCGTAGCATGGGCACCTTTGTTTACTAACAAAATCTGACATAATTGAATTCCCACTCCTAAAATTTCCCATACCTTATTCAAAATTTTAGGTATCACAACAAATCTATTACATAGGACTATACATAAACTTGGTTCGATATCTTATCGTATAGGTACTCACCTTTTGGGTTTACTTTTAGGTATATTTCATTCGATATATTCGATTTAGCAAAAACTTTTATATTGTCGGTTGTATGAAGCCGTCGGTAGGTATTCATATTTTAAGCGTAATGCGTTATATCCACCTACATAATTAACAAACTCTTTTTCTTCAAACTTAATGGAGCGGGTTACGACTCGAGAATGGACGGCGTTTGTCGAATGGATTTACGGGTCCAGCTTTCCTATTCCACCATGAGGAAGTATCTCACGCGACTTTATCTGGGGGCGATGTGATAGAAATGCAGGTGGGCTTACGCTATTTTTCTAATGTGGAGGCGAAGTAAGCGATGGTCGTGTCTGGTCCGAGCAAATTGGAATCCCTTGTGATCACATCTCGGTAACGTGGATCTCGTACCCGCTCTAGACCTGGTTGAAAGCGTGGCCGGAGCCATTTCATGATGTCGACGTATGTACGTCACTAAGGCATTGGGGGACTTCAGGAGAACAAAGGACGTGCACCCATTTCCCCCCCCCTCTACCGCCGCTCCGAGGTACCAGCGGATAAAAGTTGTTGTCGCGGGAGGTCAATTTGATGCAGGACGAAGATTACGATCTGGCCGGACTACATTCGTCATGGGGGAAACGAAGTGACGAAATTTGCGTGAGCTTCACTACCTTTAGGTTACGCTCGTGTGGGGTCTGCCTTGTCGGCGGAACGAAGGGAACATGACATATGGAATCGTTTTGGCAACCGATCGGCGGTTCTTTGTTGGAATCCGGATAAGTTTTCTTAACTTCCACAAAACTAGAAGTAGGGATCATCCAGCATCAGGTTGGGAATGTACTCTGGACGAAAGCGCAGCAGGGGAAATAGAAGGAAGGGAAGCCAGATTCACGACCTGGTGCCTTTCATTCTTGGACCCAGCACCCTGGAAGCCGAGCTTGACATTCCTTCTTTGAGCTGATATTTGAGTTTGAGCTTGGGGTACGCCTATCTTAGAGCATATGCCCGTGACAACATATCGGGGAAGGTTTCAAGTTACGCTTGTGTATGTTATGCGAGAGGACGTATTTTTCATTCAAATCAAACACTGATGACCATCGCGATTGCAGGCTGGCGCATGTTTCTGTAACGTGCCTAGGAAGAAACGTAATCATTATTTCTACTGGTTCGAGGCGGCGTGCTGGACGGAGAACGGGACTATTGGGGACATGAGTGATTGCCAAGGCGAGGGTTGGTGACATCAAAATCTTCATTAATTAAATTCATACATCGCCAGATCAGAGGAGAGAGCGGCCCCACCGATCTCCTGACATTGCCGATTGTCTAATCAACTTCGGTTTAATGTTTATGCTCGATGCTTTAGGATTTAATGGAACTCAAGTCATCGGCATGCCAAAGAACTTCAACTTCATCATCATCATCATCAATCCAGAGTAGGATGTCACGATCTAAAACCTCGTGCCACCCACGCATTTCCTGAACGGTTCCTGACATCGGCTATCACGCCATTAATCGGAGCAGACCCTCATATCAAAAGGTATGAGATGACCTTTCATCATCATCATCAACACATTTATAATTTGGCGGCGTATTGGTCGATATTATTCCCATTACCACTCTATGATCCAGAAACACACATCAAACCCTTTCCGGACAGAAGGCAAAACATGTCGATTTTCATTCGTCGCTTGCGACCTTAGCATTCTCTGGAGGCGTTGGAATTGGAATCTGATTTGGCGGTCTATGACCATCACCTTATCAGTTGGGCTATGGAGGAGTCCAATTATTTAAACAGCACATGTTCGGTCTCATGTTAATCCAAAATACCTACCCGTAGAATCAAATTAACAAAATAAAACAAGCTAGCTAACTAACAAACTGCATCTAGAACTGTGAGTGTAGAATTATTGCGCTCCGTACTGCTTTGAGTGTAAATCTTTTGTTAGAATATACATAAATGTCAAATTATTTTCATGATAGCATTTTATAGAGCCGCAGAGAGTACGCGACATCGCATCGAAAGGTAGGATCTTCTCAATTCGCCGTTTAAATGTAAATTTATATACTAGATGCTAGGAGGGAAAATGCAGATTACTTCAATAAAAATAGTCGTCGATGAGCGTAGGTGTATAACAGGTGCTAGGGGAGGAAGCTGGATGAATATAGATAGATAATTAGTTATTTTTCAAGTTAGTCAGACCCAGTCATTGTTATTCGAAGCCTTGCAAATTGTAACACGCCATACCTAAAAGAACAAGGGTTTACCACAAATAAATTATTAATTAAATTGGATTAACTATACCAAACCACTAAAACAAAAAAGTACACAACGTTGTGGGGTTAATTACAAATTGATTAATTAGAAGCATCTCGTCACGTTTGCTTAAAAGTATTACGTGATGGGGTTGAGAAGGCGCTGCAAAAGAAATGCAGGGGAGAGACGCGAGAACGGGCGAGCTACGAGCTTTTAAAGGCCGAGCGGGGTTGCGCCGGCAGGGTAGCTGTAGCAGCAATTTGGAGAAAAAAAATGTACAGGCCTTACTGCGTAGGGGGGGGGGGGGGGTCTTATCACACTAAATATGGTGTAATGTCACACTTAGGCCCTGCCACAAAACCACTTGAAATTGTCTCAATAGATACAATTGGGGGATTTGGTGGCTCTCGATCAACCAAAACATATTTGCACCTTTTAGTCGACCATTTTACTCGATATGCTTATATAGTAACCTCAAAGACACAGAGTGCAAATGACTTTATAAAACTTATAAATATTGTATCAAATTGTAATGAAATTGGCATGGTTCTCACCGACCAATATCCTGGAATTAACTCAAAAGAGTTTAAAACTTTTTTAAATGAAAGATCAATAACACTAATTTTCACTGCAGTAAATTCGCCGTTTTCTAATGGACTGAACGATAGGCTAAACCAAACATTCGTAAATAAAATAAGGTGCAAGATAAATGAAAATCTAAATACTAAAGCATGGACAACTATTGCTCATAATTGTTTTGATAGATATAATAACACGGAACACTCAATAACAGGCTTTGCACCGAGATACCTATTGGATGGTACTGATGTTTCACTCATACCAAATGAACTTAAATTAAAAAAAGAAGCAGATGACTGGATTAGAGATAGAAAATTTGCATTACAAAGAACAATTAAGTCCCATGAATATAATAAAATGTTAATTGATAAAAAAAGAACAATTCATAATTTTAAAATAGGCGATATGGTATGTGTTGAAAATGGTCACAAACTAAATAGAAGAAAATTAGATGAGTTAAGGATTGGTCCATTTAAAATCGAAGATAAACTATCCCAATCAATATACAAGATTGATACAGGACATAGAAAGATAGAGTTAAATTTTTTCCATATTACAAAACTTATTCCTGCCCCCATACTAGAAGAAAATGAAGACTAGAAAGAAGAAAAAGGAATTGAAAGAGACGAAAATCTCCAGAGAAATTTTCTAACCCTAGGGGGGAGATGTAAAGGAATACCTACCTAGAAATGCATAGGATTCCTTTATGTTCGTATTTTAAAAAGTTGTTGTCATGGAGACAGAAAATGACAGATGATTATTGTTTTGTTGTCTAACTGGGTAGCACAGATTGAAGTAATAAGAAGATTGAAAAATAAGTTTATAATTACAAAGTGATATAATATTTTGAAGACGGACAAATAACTTTAATTGTAGTTACTTTGTCAGCAAAGCAACTCATGCTATTTGTATGTCACATTATTACACACTGATGCCGTTCAGCACAAATTAGACGTACTGTCTAGTGAATGGAAAGACCAGTACAAGAAAATCTTGGAATGTGTAAGAATCCTTCAAGAAGATAATGCCAGTCTCCAACAAGAAGTTCAATCCCTGCGTGACACTCATGATGAATTGGTGACTCTAAAAAATGATCACATAGAAAAAAATGCTACTATTAATAAACTTGAAGTCAAAATTGATGAAATAAATTCTACTTTACTCATAATGACAGAGAACAACTTGAGGCGTGATCAATATGACAGAAGAAACAACATCGAAATAAGAAATCTTCCTGAGAGAAACGGAGAGAATCTTTATGAAATTGCTCAATCCATTAGCGAACTCTTAAATGTGAAAATATTAAAAAATGATATAGAATTTATTACACGTGTCTCTCCTCGCGAATCCCAATCTAATAAAATTAAACCCATTATCATGAAAGTCTCATCTGATATAAAAAACAAGATAATCACAGCCTCTAGAAAGAAGAAATCAACTACCACAAAGGAAATCAATTTACCAGGGACTGACCAACGCTTTTTTATCAACGAGCACCTTACTATTGCAAATAAGTTGCTACTAAACAAAACAAAAATATACGCCAAAGAAAAGGGTTTTCGTTATGTATGGGTCCGGAACTGCAAAATTTTTCTTCGAAAAAACGATACATCTCCAGCGAAGCTAATCTCAAGCGATGCAGACCTTGGAAGGATGACATAGTTCTTGCATTTTTCTTTATTTTTTGTAGAATTTATTATAACCTAGATTTTAGCAAAACATTTATCTTTAAACTTAATGTATATCGCATCCCTCACTTTATCATCATAATGACTTTTATATATATATATATATATACTCTACTAAAACCCACACTAAATGTGATTCTAACCATCCTTATCTGTATCACCTATAATACTCACCGTCTTTACTGTTACCAATTACACGGCCACTGCATTTGCGACGGGGTTCTTTTTAGTCTAGTTAATATTAATATCAACACATTTTTAATGAATACTTATTGTAAACCATGGAAAAAACTATTAATTTATTTTTTATCACTAATTAGGATGGTCTCGAGCTTATTTCTCTAGACTCTATATAATTCGAATCCTCTTACTCATCACTATCATCTACATACTTATTTTATAAAACTAGTTAACATAATCCTCTAATGGCGTTCACTATAAACTATCAAAATGTAAGAGGATTGCGTACTAAAACTGACATCTTCTTTAAAAATATTGTGTGTAGTGACTACGATATAATAGGCATTACTGAAAGTTGGTTGAATGATAACATTAATAGTGGTGAACTCTTTGACTCTAGATATGACGTATTTATCGGCAACAGAAACTATGCTGACACAGGTCAATCATGAGGAGGTGGCACACTGCTAGCAGTAAAACGCTACATTAACGCAACTGTTAATGACTGGAAATTGACTGATGAAGATATTTGGATCACAATTCGGGTGCCCTCGGAACAAGGTGGAATGGATAACATACATATATGCTCAGCATGTATTCCTAGAAATCTTCGATTTAATTGTCAATTGCTCAATTTCTCCACGCAACTTAATCAAAAAATGTTGTCGTTGCCGGCTGATAAATTTTTGAAACCAAGAAGAAATTTCGCAGCTGTTCTCGTCGTTCTTTTATTCTGTATACGAGAAATGTGATGTCCCCAATGTAAACTCTCGTGCAGACCACAGCGTTGCCGAAATTAGTGATTTAGAGATTAGTTATGATCTAATTTTGAAGTACATAAACCAAATCGATTCTAACAAAGGTGCTGGTTCAGATGGAATTCCACCTATATTTATCTCCAAATGCTCAAAGAATTTAGCGTATCCATTATTAATATTATTTAAACGTTCGTTACAAACGGGTAAATTTCCTTCTATGTGGAAACAAGCATCTGTAACCCCAATATACAAGTCCGGTCCGCAAATCTTGTACAAAATTACAGGCCAATGTCCAAACTATCAATTTTCTCAAAATTTTTCGAAAAATTTGCAGCAGACCAAATCTCCAACGCATTAAAGAACATTCTTAGTGAACACCAACATGGCTTCAGAAGCGGTAAATCCGTCACTACTAACTTAGCTTGTTTTACGAACTTTATACTTCATAATATAGATAAGCGTATTCAAACTGATGCCATACAGATTACAGCAAGGCGTTCGATAAAATTAACCATTCCATTCTGTTTAGAAAACTAAAACTCGCGGGTATCCATGGAGATCTACTAAGATGGCTAGACTCTGTTATGGTACGCCCTATGGCGGGTGGATTCAGGTCCCATAACGGCGACTGGAACGCTAGACAAGTCCGCACACAACACGGTCTCCCCTCTCTCCCCCCTGTTTCCTGCTCCCTGCTTCCCTTCCGCTTGCCCTGCCACTGGCCCATTCCGCCGCCGGGCAGTCGAGAAATAGGCGCCCTCACGTACACACGTACCGGCGGATTGATTCCCACTATACGCGAGCTGTTGCCGGGCGACCGAACCGAACTCAAATGTAGCCCACGATGTTTATTGAATAGCCTACGGGTTGGAGCTGGCTTACGCCGTGCCTGTGTTAACTTCGGTTTGTTCTAACTCGGGAGGTGCCCTGGTTGAAATCCAAAAGAAGACGAGGACCCTGCGATCTCACATGTAAGCTGCATAATTATTTCCTCTTTTAAATGTGTCCGCAACGGTGAATTGTAGGGCCTCGCGAAAATCACCGCCCGGAGAGTTTCGTTTCAGAGAGATAATGAGAATTAAACACTTTAGCTAGGTTTGTGTAATTTGCATTTCTTGTATTGAATTGTACTGTAAAGACCTATGTACTGTGTTTTGAATTTACAATACATGACCTATTAAATTCAATCTTGTTATTATTTTGCCACGGCAAGAGGGTTTTTGCCTAGAGTGTATCCCGCCAGACGCCGGAGGGGTAAGGAGAAATTCTGTAGCCTCGTGCGACCTGCTCCCTGAATAGAGGGTATCATTGTCTCCGCTGAGAGCTGGCCTGGGACATGTTAGGGCCCCCCTTGGCTCCTGAGCTGGTGTTGGTTTTTGAAGCTAACAACGAGGGTCATAACAATGGCGCCATAACGTGAGGCTCAGATTTTTTTTTTCTATCCCGGTCGCTTTGCGGGGCATCACTTGTCGAAATCCTCCCTGCATAGGAATTGTTTTGTAAACATTAATTATGCCTTGATGTTCTGCACCCAGTGAACAATGAATTCTGTGAAAAAAGACCACAGAAATCTATGTGTAAATTGGATCCATAACACAGATCTGATTAAAACTATGAATTACATCGCAGTTGGAACGACGGCCATTTTGGATGCCCAAAAAACGCCAACCTTTGACCGGGAACTTAACTGCGCAGGCGTGACCCCTTTGTTCACCAAGCAACGGTCATCCGCGCCAATTTCAACGGCAAATGTTTCACGCGGTAAAGATACCTATTCTCTGGGTTGCGCGCGCAAGTGCATTGTCTCGCGCCAAAATCCAACGGAAAAAACCCGTTGGAGTGAAGCGAATTAATTACCTGTTACTATGCAGCATTTGTAATCGAAATCGCCTTTTATGACTAAATCGGATAGCAATGGAGATTACTATTATAAATTTGGTTCTGGAACCCCAATTATTTTGTGGATTCCTTAAAAAAAAAACTCACACTTACGTTTTTTCTTGCACAATACACCAATGTGTAACACTTGTTGTGTCTGTCAAATTAGTACAACTTATATTCCACCAAATGGACAAAATAATGATTTTCTTTCCCCATTCTATGTTGTAGGTACCGTATTTTTTCAGCATAAGTGAAAGTGAATTGTGTTTTTTCCTTACATAAGTGAAAAGTGAAATAATAATAAAGCCCATGATTGGTTCCATGAATAAATAAAATAATTTTAATATGGTTGACTTAATGAATCCCATATTCAGTTATTTTCATCCGGAAGTTTGTCCTTTATTTGCCAGAAAAGTGCCTTTTGTGAATTTTAGTGCCTTTCTCAGTGCAAAGTGATTTGTGAAAAATAAAAATCCATTTTCTAAAGGTCAGTCCTGGCCAAATATTTCAAAAATAAATAAATACTTGTGAATTTCACAGTTTTTCTCAAAAGTGGTCAGTGAAACACAAAAAACCTTTACTACTAAGGTCTTTCCACGCAAAATTTTTTTTTTCTTCTTCCTTCCTTTGACAAAATTCTGGTGTCATATATACCAAATTGTAATATGGAATTTCTATAACCATATTTTGGAAGTGCCAACCAGTGATTACCAAGTGAAAAGTGCCTCACAAAATTAATTTTGCGCTTACTAAAGGAAACCCCTGGCCAAAATTTTTTTTCTTACCACCCAGGAAACTCACAATGGAGGACAATCAAGCTATTGCACCATCCAACTTGGGTACTATTCCCAACGTGCACAGCTTATCCAAAGCTCACTTATGTACAAGCTGCTTTAAGGGATAGAGGACTCTCGCCATCAAGCAAATCTAAATCTACATTAAAGGCATATGCACTTTTATTCAACAAAAAGTACATTAGGAGAATAAACCTCGCTCCCTCAAGCGAAAATAATTCACGTTCGGCTACGCAAGTTTTGGATAATCTTGTTCCTAACAAAGGACCTATGCCGCAAGTAATGATAAAACAGGACATCGCACCCACCTTGACACAAGATAAAACTTACGATTTATCCTCTTGGAAAGTCAAATATAATGGCGTCTCCGATGTGCTGGATTTCATTGACCGTATTGAAGAAACGGCTACAATCAAAAATATCCCATTCGAGATTCTACGAAAAAACTTTATAGAACTCATCTCCCCAGAATTAATACCGTGGCACCGCATTCAAAAACTAAATGCAAAGATTGGAATAAACTCAGATCTGCCCTAATCTCTAGCTTCGGAAAAACGGAGGCCCAGCACCGGATCAAATTATCTTTACTATCTATTAAACAGCTAGTAAATGAACCTGTGGCAACATTCATAGAAAGGGCTGAGTCCATTAACATCAAGCTTTCACATCCTGTTTCGGAAGCTGAACTATTACCAGTCATAACTGATGGCCTTTTAAGCAAATACGAGAACATCATCACCTCACAGAAAATTGCATCCCTGGCCCAGTTAAACGAAGTCTGTCTCCTCCTGGAATCGTACCAGGATAGGAAGAACATTAAAGACATTGTAAAGTCTGGAAGTAAGGAACCAGTTGAAACTGCTCCCACTGTTTCAGCAATCATACACTAAATCATTGTGTGTCTCCTTTTTGTAAGCTTATAAAGTCTTACTATTGTTGGCGTGTAAAGTCTCAATTACATGTCCATCGTCTCGTTAATGAAACAAGTTGTAAATTATTTTGTAAATTAATGCATACTCTCATTGAAGGTACTTTCAAATGTTGCTTTTGCACTGTTTTTCTTTCCCTCACGGCAATTTTTTCTTTATTTTTTTTTCACCTGTTCTAAAACTGATCACTTTGGAATGGAGACACTTTTCGAGTTTAAATGTTTGGGAAGTCGCGAGCCCATTTATTGTCTCAACCCTTACACTATGCAATGTTCATGCCATGTCATATCCTGCCTTGTCATGTAATTTTGTAACTTTTCTCCTATTTTTTTTTGTTGCATTTTTGTCGTGTGGAAAGGAACTTTCTCACCTGTTTATTTTGTTCATGTAAAGTAGTTGACAATTGCCCATCGGCGTGTCGTTCTAGAAGTCGGGTTTTGTAAATTCCAAAGTGTTACATTCCGACTCAGAACCAGTTAACTATTTTTACAATTTTTTCCTTTTATTTTGTTCATCATGAGTTGTAAAACCTTCCGAGGTATCTCTAGTATGAAAATCAAATAGTGGTTACTTACATAGTCGCCTCTCGTGTATATAAGTTTTTTCAATTTTTTTCTTCTTAAATTAAAAATTGATGGCGTCCTACCCAAATTCATGCTTATGTACCCAAATTGGATATCGACACGTCCATTTTGGAATTCGTATTTATAAAACCAATGATTGGTCTTTATAATCCTGTATATAAATCAATTTGGCTCGTTTCAACTAAAGTACGTAAAACCGAATCATCCGGTCTTTGGTTGTTATAACAAAGTCACTGTTTTTTTGTTATTTTGCTTTTTTTGCTTTTACGTTACGTATGTCTTGCATGGCACGTTTCAACCCTACGGGACAGGTTAATAAAACCTCATGGTTATCCTGATTCTCGAATTCACAACTTTTAGGTGTTCATTTAACCAAGTGTTTACAACTTAAAAATTGTACATCACGCGGTACGTTTGTAGCTATACAAAAGGTATGTAAAACCACAACCGGTCCTTTTGTTTTCCTCACTAAAGGTTGCTACAATAGGCAGTATGTAAAACCATTATAGGTCTGTTTTTGTTTTAAGTACTTGGTGTAAGTAGAATTATACTCTGCCATCACCCTCGCACTTTGTAACATGTGAAGTAACATCAAATTGTCTATCTTCTCTGTTATTCTATCGTACGCTCTTGGGCTACGGAGTTAGTTAATCTAACAAATCTTCATATTCTGTGTTAAAACAAGCATCGTTAACGTTTATTGTGTTGTATTTAAACGTAACCCTGTTACATTATAGGAGAGATCCTTAGAACACCCACCATTATAGGAGAGATCCTTAGAACATCCACCATTATAGGAGGGATCCTTAAAATACCTGCCACGATACGAGAAGTTCGTCATAATCACTTTTGCTCATAGCTAAATGTTATTGAGTTGGTCGTGTGACATATTTGTCATGAGTACCACCCTTTTTGTACAATCTATTTTGGTCGTGTGTCATTTATTTGTCATGAGTACCGCTTTTATGTATAATTGTGTACAACCCTTGTACACGAGACGTGGAGACGTAATAACAATACTTACCGTGATTCGTGCGAACGACATAATATCGGCTTTGCCATCTTCTTTAAGAGGCATTGTATAAACTCTTTGACTTCTGTCTATAATTGAGTTATATCTTGTATGTACTTACATACTTTGTACACTATACGTGGAGACGTTAAAACACTTACCATGAGTCGTGCGAACGAAATAATATCAAACCTTTTGTGTGCGATCTACGAAATGTAGTCCACAACCCTTTGTTGTCATTCAACGCCAATGCCCGTGGACTTCCTGTTTTGTACTTCTTTGCAAAAAGGAAAGAAGCCCAGGAATATCTACTATCCCAAAAGGACTAGTTTGTAGCTTCACTGCTAACTATGGGGCATAGTGCTGTGGGAGTTAATCGATTGAGCACAAAACCATCTAACTCGTTGTCTGGGGAACGAATAAGAAAACCCCCAGGTTTGTGAAATTGGAGCAAGGGTCTGTCTTTTCTCACAATCATGTAGAAGTTTTTAAAATGACCCCTAATCTTTTGCCCAATACACGCGAAAGATTAGCCTCTTTGATATAATGTGTATTCAAATTTCTCCTCATCCTTTTTGATAAATGTAAAGAGTCAGGAAATCTGCTGGTTGATTATGTTTCATTCTCACATAGAGTTTGAATTGGAAATTAGTCCAGTCTCTAGCAAATTTCGTAACTCGTCTCCTTTCTCCCCTCCTTCCTCCCACCCCCCTTGTTCTCAGACTTATGTTATGAAGTGAAAAATCTGTCGTTGACCATATTTCACCCTCACTTGGAGTTCGAATAGGTAACTGTCCGGTTATCTACAGGTTTTCCCCCTCAATCTCTGCATATGTCTCACCATTTTTTTTCTCTTTTCTCAATTTTACGAAACACATTCATGAATGTTGGATATGTACGATATGCACTTGGCGTACCGTCTGTCTCCTTTTGACAACCTTTATTCATGAATTGGTTTCCCTTTGCCGTGACTAGTTCACGATTCTTTGTCTTGTTCTTTGAAATTCTACGAAAATGTTACCATCTCATGTTAACATAGGCCATAGAGGGCCAGTTGTTTTTTAACCAAGACATATTGTCACTCGGCAAACGCCAAGTCATCCTGGTAAAGGAAAATGTTCATGTAATCACAATTTAGTTAGAAATCTCTCTCTTCGTCACTCTCTGGGTCGGTGGTTAAAATTTCGTTTATTTCATTATCTGGACACATTTTGTTTCTCTCCAAACCTTTTCTTCATTGGTCCCTAGGCAGGTAAACTTCAAGAATTTTGCTCTAATAATAACTTCTCCCGGATTAAAAAGAAGCCCAGGCGGATGTCATCACCAACAGCCAAGCTGAGCTTCACTTCCTGACAGCACGCGCTGTGGTTACAAGGTCCCTCCTGCTGCCATTTTTCTACGCATTTGTTCCTGAAAGCACAGACCATACCGCTCATATGTATGTTGTTTTGTCGTGCCACAGCAAGCTGAGTTGTCCCACTATACATTATGACACTCTGAACCACCTTTTGGGCACGCTAGCTCCTAGGTTTGTTCTTACTCTTGCTATCAATGCCAACCATGTCGTCTCTTGCGCTGTCATGCAGTGACACATATATCGTCATGTGTAAACCATCATTACCTTGACCCTCCAGTATTCGCTGAATGCGTACCAATACAAGTTATTTTGAGCTACATTATGCTTCAATAAACATTATATACGATCCGTGTTTACCATAATAACACTTAGGATTCGTACTGGCATGTCTGCAGATACTGGATTCTCCTCTTCAATGACCTCTGTAACCATAGTCGCGGCACAGCAACCACAGTCTCCACTTCGTGAACTTCGACGTCTTCGACAAAACCAAGTGTTTTCTAAGGCCTAAGTGTACTCCTGAGTGTTATCTCAAATGGGTCTGATTACAGTGATAATGTAATCCTTAGAATCTGTGAAACCACGTCCTTTTCTTCGAAATTCTCCGAAACCAAACAAATCCACGCTTCGCAAACTTCCCAGACCAATGAAACCTTAGAATCACACAGGCATTTTTTTGTTTTTGCTTTTTGTTCTTCTCTTGTACAAATATGAATCGTCCTTCTTTCAATTGCATAACCATGTATTGTCATTTTTCAATTGCATAACCTTGTATGTTGTTTTACACCATGTACTTTTCCCAAAAATTGTCTTTTCCAAACATTGTATGTACCCCCCACCCATTCCCTACAAACATTGTGACCTAAACTATAACATAAACTGTATGTTCTAGCTAGGCATCTCTCAAGCAACGAATCTCTCAAAAACCCCGATGGAAGCATAAGAGGATTTTTTTCCCTACAGCTACATTGCCACGTCGCTTTTTTTTCCAAGCGCGGGGGGAAGTGTTATGGTACGCCCTATGGCGGGTGGATTCAGGTCCCATAACGGCGACTGGAACGCTAGACAAGTCCGCACACAACACGGTCTCCCCTCTCTCCCCCCTGTTTCCTGCTCCCTGCTTCCCTTCCGCTTGCCCTGCCACTGGCCCATTCCGCCGCCGGGCAGTCGAGAAATAGGCGCCCTCACGTACACACGTACCAGCGGATTGATTCCCACTATACGCGGGCTGTTGCCGGGCGACCGAACCGAACTCAAATGTAGCCCACGATGTTTATTGAATAGCCTACGGGTTGGAGCTGGCTTACGCCGTGCCTGTGTTAACTTCGGTTTGTTCTAACTCGGGAGGTGCCCTGGTTGAAATCCAAAAGAAGACGAGGACCCTGCGATCTCACATGTAAGCTGCATAATTATTTCCTCTTTTAAATGTGTCCGCAACGGTGAATTGTAGGGCCTCGCGAAAATCACCGCTCGGAGAGTTTCGTTTCAGAGAGATAATGAGAATTAAACACTTTAGCTAGGTTTGTGTAATTTGCATTTCTTGTATTGAATTGTACTGTAAAGACCTATGTACTGTGTTTTGAATTTACAATACATGACCTTTTAAATTCAATCTTGTGATTATTCTGCCACGGCAGGAGGGTTTTTGCCTAGAGTGTATCCCGCCAGACGCCGGAGGGGTAAGGAGAAATTCTGTAGCCTCCTGCGACCTGCTCCCTGAATTGAGGGTATCATTGTCTCCGCTGAGAGCTGGCCTGGGACATGTTAGGGCCCCCCTTGGCCCCTGAGCTGGTGTTGGTTTTTGAAGCTAACAACGAGGGCCATAACAACTCATATATCAGAAACCGTTCGCAAGCTGTTGTGCTAAGTGGTTTCAAATCAAATTGGGTCAATATTACATCAGGAGTTCCACAATGATCAATTTTGGGTCCTCTCCTGTTTAATATCTATATTAATGACATTACAAGTTGTTTTAAACACTGCAAGGCAATTTTATATGCAGACGATATGAAACTATACCTTCCAATTGATGATATCGCGTGCTGCTTAAAAATACAGGAGGACCTTAATAATCTCAGCGAATATTGCAAAATTAACTGCTTGTTCCTAAACATAGATAAATGTTACTCAATATCGTTTACGAGAAATAGGACCAAAATAATATGTAAATATTCAATAAACAATGTCGATATTAAAAGAAAAGAATCAGTTCGGGACCTGGGTGTTACCTTAGATTCCAAACTTACATTCCAATTACATATTAATAACATTGTCACTAAAGCCACCCAAATGTTAGGATTTATACTACGAACATCAAAACTATTTTATTTTCTCGATACATTTATTTTGCTTTATTATACCTATGTTCGTCCGCACCTAGAACACACCTCACAAATTTGGAATCCAAGATATATAACATAGGTTTATAGAATAGAACGTGTTCAGGAAAAATTTCTCTCCTACATAAATTTTCGGTCGTTTTATGCATTCCAATCAAATGAAGATATTCGTCAATTCTTTAAAATCCCGAAATTAAATTGTAGGAGAATTATTTCTGATCAATTGTTATTGTACAGAATCCTAAATAATACGATATCTTCCCCGTATCTTTTATAAAAAATAGATATTAGAGTTCCTGGTCGCAATGGCAGAAACGTATCCCTTTTTTATAACAGCCGCTCCAACACCAACTACTTACAAAATTAATTCATACATCGAACCTGCCACTATCATAACTCATAACACACACCTCTCATATACAGACATCTTCAATATAACTTTCAACAAATTCAAAGCAACACTATCAGATAAATGTAATGCATCACAACACACAACTTAACATCCATATTTATATTTATTTATTATATTATTAATCAGATTCCTTTTATTAATTTGCAATTTTCATATTCCCTAATTACATACAAATCATCCATATACTCCTATAAGATCATAAGCTTACCCTTTATTGGGTTTTTCTATATTTTATCATGCATATTTAAGTATTTAGCTTCTCCTAACTATTTTTTTTTCTTAGTTTTTCTTTATGTTTAATTTAGCTTCTCTTAAATATTTTTTTCTTAGTTTTTCTTTATGTTTTTCTTGTCAGCGAAAAAAAAAACAAAATTTATCAGCGAAAACATGTTTTCAGGCTTACTGTTTTATTTTAGCAGTCTCTATTTTTTATGTATCTCTGTAAAGCTGTTTGTTTTCCAAATAAAGATTATTATTTTACGGTGCTCCAGATTTTATGTCCGGGTTGAATCTTTCCCAAATGAAAGACTAAACCCTTCCACACACTTTTCCACAAATGAATATCTAGTAAATTAACGCAATGTAAGTGCACTATATAAGAATAAAACAATACAAGAACTATACGTCAATCCACCAGAAACATAATGGGAAAATATTTCACCGACTCCAGATATTTTCATATCAGAGGGTTCGGCTCTGATGAAATCCTAACTGGTCCGATAAATCCTACTGATCCCTCAATATAAATATTTAAAAAAATCTTTCGTAATCCTACATGTATTTAAAATGACCGACTTTTGCATTTTTATGTACAAATTTTTTGACAAATCTAATACGCCTAAATTTTGAATGAGAGAGCTAGGTATAATGCCAGTAGCCGAAATAACAAATGGTAATATTTTTATAGTCTGAGAATGCCAAATTCTTTTAATTTCATTTCCTAAATCTGTATATTTTCTTATTTTTTCAGAAACAGTTTTCTGAATATTACAAGAATTTGGAATAGCGACATCAATGATATAAGTTATTTTCTTAATTTTGTCATGTAAAACTATATCGGGTCTATTATGACTAATTGTTCTGTCTGTCAGAATAGTTTTATCATAATAAATTTTATAAAATTCATTTTCTAAAAACGAATTTGGTTCATATTCATAATATGGTACATTACGGCAGTCAATCAAGTTATGTTTAATTACCAAACTTTGGTGAATTATTTTTAAAACTTGATTGTGCCTAAATGTATACTCGGACGGCGCTAATACAGAACATCCCGATATAATATGTTCTATAGTTTCCGGAAAAGCCAAACATTTTCTACATAAATCATCAATTTGATTTGCATCTTTGATGATATGCTTCCTATAACTTTTTGTATTAATGACTCTATTATTATTATTATTAATAAAAAAATACAACAAATAGAAAAATTGTCTTATATATATATAAATATATATGTTTTTTAAAGTGGGTATGTTTATTCAGTTTTAATTTTAAAATATTTTAACTTACGAATCTTACGAAACTGATCAATCAGTTGAAATTGTAAGAAATCTCGCATTTTTCTAATTAATTAATACTATATACTTTTCAGTTTTACATATTAGATACTAAATATAATGCTTAATATTAAAATACAAATTATTACTGAGTATTAATTATTATAATGTTTTCAAATTGCGTTGTAATAAAAATATTTTACACTGCACAACACACGGTGAGAAAAACATAAAGGAAATATATTATTTCTTTTCTCGTTTTTCTTAAAATGCATTTTTCACACCTATTTTGTAAATCTAACTGTATCTCTTAAAGAGTATTTTTTATATTTTTCCTACTAGATAAATTTTTTTTTTTATTACATCTCAATAAAAATTCACAAACAAAATATAAGCATAACGTTGCCCCATCGAAACGAGAGTGTAGCGCAAATGTACCAGCAACATTAATCCAATTAGGGGCGGTATTTCAGCGTAATAATGAGTGAAATAGATGTAGTTTTCAGCGTTTAGTTTTGAAACCAATATTAATTACTTACCACTTACCACAACTAAAGATTTCACATGACAATGAACATTGTAATGCTGCGGTGTCCGAAACGTTGACTAAAGAAGAAGGAAGCGCAACACGCCATAATAAACCAAAAAATATTCACTTTAATATAATAGTTTTACATATATACACTATTTTTCGTTTTAACAAGGTATATTTTTGTTTATACGCGTAGATAGCATATAAGGATTTTTGCCTTAGGTATAACTTATTATATACCAACTTATGAACTTGGTAACTTTTTATATATCTATGCATATAAAAACGCAATGGGCGTCTAACTAAATAAAGAAAAACTAATTTTAGATGATTTAATTGTTAAATCTATTTCCTTGTTTTGTTAAATCAAATAAAACAATGTAATTAAAGTGATGAAATAAATTTGCAGGTTATAGATAAAATTGCTTGTAAAGTAGAAAAGCTAATTTATGTCTTCATTAATCGAGAATAGTAGTATTAATGTAATTATAATTAACCAAACATAAAACCTCCAATGTGGGAATATTTCTGTCGATAGAACAAGAATAGTATTATTAGTTGGCGACACTTCGTCGCACCGCGAGCCGCGCTGCCCTTCGGCGCCGTGCCTTCATATCATTATGGTGGCACCTATGTGGCTATTCGTATTGGCGTATTTGGCATAGTTGGCAAACAAGTTGTTAGCCGAAACTTAGCGGGTACTATGGAGGCCGCGTTAATTTTTATCAGTCGTCGTTCGGAATATCTGGACTGTTAACAATCGTTGACCGTGCTCGCTAATATTGGTACCTGCCCATAGATGACGGATTTGGTCAATATCACATTGATATAGGTTTTTATCGATCCTCCGTGATAGACTCCAGGCACGAATCCTGACCATGACTAGAGGCATGTCTTGAGTGTCGACTCCAGATACTAATATCTAAAGCCTGTATGTCGGACGAATATCTACAGCTCAACCTGCTGACTAATATATATGAGAACCAAAGTGAGGACGAATATCTACAGCTCAAACTGCTGACTAATATCTATGGAACAGGTGATGTCGACGGAATATCTACAGCACTGGTAGAGGTTGGATTTTCAATTATGTATAGCATATTGGCATAACGTAATATTGCGTTATATATAACCTAACCTAACTTAACCTTACCTAACCTAACCTAACCTAACTTAACAGAAATTAAGTTTTTTAAACCGCATTCGCAATATTACGTTATGCCAATATGCTATACATAATTGCAAATCCAACCTCTGCCAGTGCTGTAGATATTCGTCGACATAACCTGTTCCATAGATAATTGTTCAGCAGTTTGAGCTGTAGACATTCATCCTCACTTTGGTTCTCATAGATATTAGTCCGATTTGTTCAGTTTTTGGAATTCCTGTAGATATTAGTAGACGCCTCCTTGTGTGTCTGCTTATCATCCGCTCACCTCTGAATGTCTGATCTAGACTCATCTAAAATGTGCAATATTTGAACGCTTAATTCAACATTTTTGACCGACTCGCAGTGCTCCGGTCCCATATGAGCCCAGGAACAAAATATATTGTCGCAGAATTGAACAGAAAGGATGAGTAATGTGTGACGATCATTGGCAAAAACTATTTCTCAGAAATAATGACAGGTCTTCACGAACGAGGCACATTTTTTAGTGACTGGGCGTAGCGAAGTCCTATATTAACTCGACCTTTTGGTATTTCACATATATTTCTATTTTTTTTTGTATTTAGTAAAAGATTAGAAATGTTTTGACTGCCCAACTAGGAGGATTCCCGTTTTAGTACATATTTACATAGATATCAACAATCTAAAAAGAGTACCTATACCTACTATGCACTAATCCAGTATTTAATTCAATATGGAATTATTGGAGGGGTGGGGGGGGGGGGGGGGGGGGGGGTCATACAACAATATTCTAAACCCTGATCAAAGTGATCCAGAAGCTTATCATTAAAGTAATCCTAAAGAAACCCTCCAAAAAATTATCCAACTTTATAAAGATAATATCATCAAAAAATTTGAAACCCTCTAATCAAAAAGATATCAAGACAACATCAAAATACCAAAATTTAATACCAAACTAATGCAAAACAATTATATATATTTAGGAATAAAGTATTTCAACAACCGTCCGATTGAAATAAAAAAAAAACCAAAGACATTAATAAACTGAAACTCAAACTGAAGCTGCACTTCATCAGGAATAATTAACTAAATAATTAAGTGTTTTTCTCTTTCTTTCTATTTATTAGCTATCTATATTCATCTCTATTTTATTAAGATTTTTCGAATTTCTCTTAAGTGCTCAATATTTTAGTATGTAACCGTATCTTATGTATGTACACGTACACCTACACATATAGATGATCCAGAAGTTTCAATTGTTCCTATTATATACTTACCTATTGCATAATGTTATTCTATTTCTGTTATAATTAGTGTAACTCGCTCATCAAGCACAAGAACTAGCTTCTTCTTTGGTGAGATTGCAATTTTTAAATGATTTCTGTACCGATATGTAATTTATATAACACCACTGAACACTTATATATCTATATTAAAAAAAAATATACGTAGTATATTTACGGCACGTTCCAGAGTGGAAGATGCTCTCAGTATCGCCCTGGTGTAAGACCACCATTCAAAATTTGTGTTTGGTGACCAGATCGGAATAGCCAGGTACTTCTCCACGTTCCTCTTTCCCATCTCTTTCCCCTCCCCACTACCTTCACCCTCACAACATACCCCAATTGGGGATGCCATAATCTCACTTGGGTAGCAATTGGGACTCTTGGGCGGTATTCATATAAAAAGAACGATTGTGGAGGAGACCAAATCCCACCACAGAATAAATGAACATTTTGTTGATGCCTGTAGGAGAATATTTGAAAATCTAAATGTTTGAATCCACCTATTATTTTTATCTAGTACCTACCTTTCAACCGCAACATATAGGTACATTACATACATACATAATTTTCGCAATAAAATGGAAAGATTTAATACCGGCATTCAGATAAGGTAATCGAGTATTTTATTATTATCTTTATGCCTTGCGTGTAAGATTCTATTAATAAATTTTAGCACTTTCAAATAGCGGACGAAATGAATCAGCGATGAGTGCTACAGGAAAACGTTAAATATTTGTACTTGCTACACTAATATTCCAGACCGTTTTTTCTTACATTGTTTACACTTCAAGTTTTTCATACTTTTCCACTGACATCACAGGTAATAATCGTAAAATATCATATCATGTGTAATCGTAAATAGAGCAATAGTAATCTTTTAATATATATAAAACAAAGTCGGGTTAGTTACACCATTTATAAATCAAGAACGGTTGGACCAATTTTTATGATTTTTGATTTGTTGGATTTATCTCCGCCCCGAATAGCAGAACAGCTATTAAAAAATCGGAAAAATTTACTAAAATAAAAATTATGAAGAAAATTCTTTTCCTCGTACATTTTGTATGGAACGAATTATCATCTTTTGAAAGTATAAATAATATTTTGAATAGTGAGTGAATTCCAAAAATTTACAAAACGTCAAATGTCAATGCGCTGGTTGTTTTGCTTTTGTTCTTAAAAATATAATGCTTAAGTAAATAAGTAAGTGGAAAAGTAAGAAAATCACAAAAAAATATAAATCCGTTATTAACGACGTCTCTGATACTGACAACAACAAAACGAAAACACGGATAAATGCGCATCGATAATTGCTTCATTGTGTAATTTTTAACTTAATACAAAAACTTAATTTAATTCAGCTAATAAGTTAACACAACATTTATTGATTCTGAGGCGGTGCGAAGTTCGTCGGGTCAGCTAGTTAGTAATATAGTACAAATTAATAAGTCTTTAGTTAGCTATACTAAGTAGTTGTAAGGCATATATGTGTAGTGTTCCAAAATTAATGCAAGATTTGAATTAAATAGAAAACACAGTTTTTAGTCTTTAGATTGTTATTTTTTTATTGAATCATAAAGTACATAGGATAGGGTTATTTATGGAATAACCACATCGGACAAATGATCTACTCGTAGCGTACTCTTTTTTCGAAATTTTCCATAAATTCTGCATAAATGTGACGGAATTTCGTTGATGCAGTGTTTGATTTCCTCCTGTAATACACGGGTGGTTGGCATAGACCTTTGACTTCAAATGACCCCATAAAAATAAATCTAATTCTGATTACTGAAACGAGAGAGTACACAACCAGAAAATGTCTCATGCAGTAATTTAATTTTTTCACGGGCTGAATGGCATGTGGCACCGTCTTGTTGAAACCATGACACCCGGTCAAAAATGGTTCCATGACAACTGATCCGCCGACAATTGACCCCCCGGCTTATATATAATGTGCAGTCGGTTTAGGGAAAGTACGGTGTATCTAATTACACAAAATATAACCAAGTGACCCCGAAGGGATGTGCAGAGAGGGTGTACCGCCAAATAGCAAAAGTATAAAACATACGTATTTTCATTCAAATTCATCAAAGAAAATCTGCTTCTCTATATATGTATACCCAGTGTATAAATTCGTTTGATATTCATACCAATTTATTATTATTTATTAGTGTTAAATCACTAGGGTCCAATTTAGCAGTTGATTTTATCTGGGCACCTTCAGTGCCTAGTTCAGTTCTTTGCAGTGTCGCCAACTCAGCTGCCTTGGTGCTAGATTTAGCTACAAAACGAGCTTCTTAGCTCGATTTTTTCAAAAATCGAGCTCCTAATTTTTTATACAAAACGAAAAATGACAACTTATGAGTTATTTCCTTAGGAAACACTTATTTTCATATTAAACACTTGTTTTTTTTTTACATTCGAATTAGCCGCCACCCCTTCCCCAAGAAATACGAAAATTCGAAGAAACTGCATTATTTCTTTTCGGAATTTCTCTCCCCAGCCAGAAAGAATTTTTGGTTTAGGCTCTTTTTTAGCTCGTTTTCGGAGACATCTGGCTTTATTTTCATAAAAAATCGAGTTGGTAACACTGGTTCCTAGTTTCCTTACCTCAGTCAAACATGGGTGGTTTGGTATATTTATGAGTTAAACACAGACAATCCATTAGAACAGACGGTTATTCCAGTTAAATTTTCATTGTAAACAACACGATAATAATAACACTATTAGTAGCAGAAAGTTCATATTATTTTTTCTTTATCTATTTATGACTAGCTGGTTCCCGGCATGCGTTACAATGCTATATTCAAATAAATACGTTGTTTCTCATTGAATTACCTTTCCCGTGCTTCCTCGTTCCCATCCCGCGTTCCCTTTCTAGCTAGCTTTATAAATTACTAGCTGTTTCCCGGCATGCGTTGCGATGCCATATTCAAAGAAATAAAATGTTTCTCCTTGCATGTCCCGTCCCGCCAACCCCCCTTCCGCGTTCAAATATTCAGTCCTAGCCGTTTTTTTTCATTTCTTAGATTCTTATATTTCTTAAATAATAAATCATTTAAATTTACTGAATTTAAAGTTAATGTTCTTTATAAATAGAATGGCGTCATTTGCGCCTTGCAATTTTTACTTCATGTGGGTATTTTTAAACGATGATATGTTTTTAAAATTCTTCTTTTGGCAGATATTTTGATTGATTCGTGTACAGACCATGATTCTTAGTCTTAGTATGGAGAAAACTAAAATACTTTTTTTGGAAGATTTTCTGATTGATTCGTGTACAGACTGTGGTCATGAGTAAGAATCGAAAATTTCAGTCATTTCGGTGCCATAGGGCCGAAGTTATGATAAACACAATGTATTTACAGACCGACCCCAAGTACTAAAACGACCGAACCCAAGTGTGAAAACGATGTTTTTTTTTTTAAATTCTTCTTTTGGCAGATATTTTGATTGATTCGTGTACAGACCATGATTATTAGTCTGTAACCAAAATTTTCAGTCGATTTGGTGCCATAGTGCCAAAGTTATGACCGAAAAAATGTATTTACAGACCGACCCCAAGTACTAAAACGACCAAACCCAAAATGAAAACGAAAAGATTTTTTTAAAATTCTTCTTTTGGCAGATATTTTGATTGATTCGTGTACAGACCATGATTCTTAGTCTTTATCCAAAAAAAATTGTATGGAGAAAACTAAAATTCTTTTTTTGGAAGATTTTCTGATTGATTCGTGTACAGACCGTGGTCATGAGTAAGAATCCAAAATTTCAGCCATTTCGGTGCCATAAGGCCGAAGTTATGACCAACACAAAGTTTTTAAAGACCGAACCCAAGTACTAAAACGACCGAACCCAAGTGTGAAAACGATGATATTTTTTTAAAATTCTTCTTTTGGCAGATATTTTGATTGATTCGTGTACAGACCATGATTATTAGTCTGTATCCAAAATTTCAGTCGATTTGGTGCCATAGTGCCAAAGTTATGACGACAGAAACGACAGAACCCAAGTGTGAAAACGATGATATGTTTTTAAAATTCTTCTTTTGGCAGATATTTTGATTGATTCGTGTACAGACCATGATTCTTAGTCTTAGTATGGAGAAAACTAAAATTCTTTTTTTGGAAGATTTTCTGATTGATTCGTGTACAGACCGTGGTCATGAGTAAGAATCCAAAATTTCAGCCATTTCGGTGCCATAAGGCCAAAGTTATGACCAACACAAAGTTTTTAAAGACGAAACCCAAGTACTAAAACGACCGAACCCAAGTGTGAAAACGATGATATTTTTTTCAACTTCTTTTTTTTGCAGATATTTTGACTGATTCGTGTACAGTACTTGGCTCTGGTCTAAATTTAAAATTTCAGTCGATTAGGTGCCATAGGGCCAAAGTTATGGCCGAACCTAAGTTTGACGAAATGCCCATAAAATTATGAATATTTTGTATGGAGAAAACTAAAATTCTTTTTTTGGAAGATATTCTGATTACTTCGTGTACAGACCGTGGTCATGAGTAAGAATCCAAAATTTCAGGCATTTTGGTGCCATAGGGCCGAAGTTATGACCGACACAAAGTTTTTAAAGACCGAACCCAAGTACTAAAACGACCGAACCCAAGTGTGAAAACGATGATATTTTTTCCAAATTCTTTTTTGGCAGATATTTTGATATTTTCTTGTACAGACCATGATTCTCAGTCTAAATCCAAAATTTCAGTCGATTTTGTGCTATAGGGCCAAAGTTATTGCCGAACCTAAGTTTGAAAAAATCCCCCGTAAATGATTAATATTTTGTATGGAGAAAACTAAAATTCTTTGTTTGGAAGATTTTCTGATTGATTCGTGTACAGACCGTGGTCATGAGTAAGAATCCAAAATGTGAGCCATTTCGGTGCCATAGGACCGAAGTTATGACCGAAACAAAGTTTTTAAAGACAGAACCCAAGTACTAAAACGACCGAACCCAAGTGTGAAAACGATGATATTTTTTTCAACTTCTTTTTTTTGCAGATATTTTGACTGATTCGTGTACAGTACTTGGCTCTGGTCTAAATTTAAAATTTCAGTCGATTAGGTGCCATAGGGCCAAAGTTATGGCCGAACCTAAGTTTGACGAAATGCCCATAGAATGATGAATATTTTGTATGGAGAAAACTAAAATTCTTTTTTTGGAAGATATTCTGATTACTTCGTGTACAGACCGTGGTCATGAGTAAGAATCCAAAATTTCAGGCATTTTGGTGCCATAGGGCCGAAGTTATGACCGACACAAAGTTTTTAAAGACCGAACCCAAGTACTAAAACGACCGAACCCAAGTGTGAAAACGATGATATTTTTTCAAAATTCTTTTTTTGGCAGATATTTTGATATTTTCTTGTACAGACCATGATTCTCAGTCTAAATCCAAAATTTCAGTCGATAAGGTGCCATAGGGCCAAAGTTATTGCCGAACCTAAGTTTGAAAAAATCCCCCGTAAATGATTAATATTTTGTATGGAGAAAACTAAAATTCTTTTTTTGGAAGATATTCTGATTGATTCGTGTACAGACCGTGGTCATGAGTAAGAATCCAAAATTTCAGCCATTTCGGTGCCATAAGGCCAAAGTTATGACCAACACAAAGTTTTTAAAGACGAAACCCAAGTACTAAAACGACCGAACCCAAGTGTGAAAACGATGATATTTTTTTCAACTTCTTTTTTTTGCAGATATTTTGACTGATTCGTGTACAGTACTTGGCTCTGGTCTAAATTTAAAATTTCAGTCGATTAGGTGCCATAGGGCCAAAGTTATGGCCGAACCTAAGTTTGACGAAATGCCCATAAAATGATGAATATTTTGTATGGAGAAAACTAAAATTCTTTTTTTGGAAGATATTCTGATTACTTCGTGTACAGACCGTGGTCATGAGTAAGAATCCAAAATTTCAGGCATTTTGGTGCCATAGGGCCGAAGTTATGACCGACACAAAGTTTTTAAAGACCGAACCCAAGTACTAAAACGACCGAACCCAAGTGTGAAAACGATGATATTTTTTCAAAATTCTTTTTTTGGCAGATATTTTGATATTTTCTTGTACAGACCATGATTCTCAGTCTAAATCCAAAATTTCAGTCGATTTTGTGCCATAGGGCCAAAGTTATTGCCGAACCTAAGTTTGAAAAAATCCCCCGTAAATGATTAATATTTTGTATGGAGAAAACTAAAATTCTTTTTTTGGGAAGATATTCTGATTACTTCGTGTACAGACCGTGGTCATGAGTAAGAATCCAAAATTTCAGCCATTTCGGTGCCATAGGGCCAAAGGTATGACCAACACAAAGTTTTTAAAGACGAAACCCAAGTACTAAAACGACCGAACCCAAGTGTGAAAACGATGATATTTTTTTCAACTTCTTTTTTTTGCAGATATTTTGACTGATTCGTGTACAGTACTTGGCTCTGGTCTAAATTTAAAATTTCAGTCGATTAGGTGCCATAGGGCCAAAGTTATGGCCGAACCTAAGTTTGACGAAATGCCCATAAAATTATGAATATTTTGTATGGAGAAAACTAAAATTCTTTTTTTGGAAGATATACTGATTACTTCGTGTACAGACCGTGGTCATGAGTAAGAATCCAAAATTTCAGGCATTTTGGTGCCATAGGGCCGAAGTTATGACCGACACAAAGTTTTTAAAGACCGAACCCAAGTACTAAAACGACCGAACCCAAGTGTGAAAACGATGATATTTTTTCCAAATTCTTTTTTTGGCAGATATTTTGATATTTTCTTGTACAGACCATGATTCTCAGTCTAAATCCAAAATTTCAGTCGATTTTGTGCTATAGGGCCAAAGTTATTGCCGAACCTAAGTTTGAAAAAATCCCCCGTAAATGATTAATATTTTGTATGGAGAAAACTAAAATTCTTTGTTTGGAAGATTTTCTGATTGATTCGTGTACAGACCGTGGTCATGAGTAAGAATCCAAAATGTGAGCCATTTCGGTGCCATAGGACCGAAGTTATGACCGAAACAAAGTTTTTAAAGACAGAACCCAAGTACTAAAACGACCGAACCCAAGTGTGAAAACGATGTTTTTTTTTTTAATTCTTCTTTTGGCAGATATTTTGATTGATTCGTGTACAGACCATGATTCTTAGTCTTTATCCAAAAAAAATTGTATGGAGAAAACTAAAATTCTTGTTTTGGAAGATTTTCTGATTGATTCGTGTACAGACCGTGGTCATGAGTAAGAATCCAAAATTTCAGCCATTTCAGTGCCATAAGGCCGAAGTTATGACCAACACAAAGTTTTTAAAGACCGAACCCAAGTACTAAAACGACCGAACCCAAGTGTGAAAACGATGATATTTTTTTAAAATTCTTCTTTTGGCAGATATTTTGATTGATTCGTGTACAGACCATGATTCTTAGTCTTAGTATGGAGAAAACTAAAATTCTTTTTTTGGAAGATTTTCTGATTGATTCGAGTACAGACCGTGGTCATGAGTAAGAATCCAAAATTTCAGCCATTTCGGTGCCATAAGGCCAAAGTTATGACCAACACAAAGTTTTTAAAGAGGAAACCCAAGTACTAAAACGACCGAACCCAAGTGTGAAAACGATGATATTTTTTTCAACTTCTTCTTTTGGCAGATATTTTGATTGATTCGTGTACAGACCATGATTCTTAGTCTTTATCCAAAAAAAATTGTATGGAGAAAACTAAAATTCTTGTTTTGGAAGATTTTCTGATTGATTCGTGTACAGACCGTGGTCATGAGTAAGAATCCAAAATTTCAGCCATTTCAGTGCCATAAGGCCGAAGTTATGACCAACACAAAGTTTTTAAAGACCGAACCCAAGTACTAAAACGACCGAACCCAAGTGTGAAAACGATGATATTTTTTCAAAATTCTTTTTTTGGCAGATATTTTGATATTTTCTTGTACAGACCATGATTCTCAGTCTAAATCCAAAATTTCAGTCGATTTTGTGCTATAGGGCCAAAGTTATTGCCGAACCTAAGTTTGAAAAAATCCCCCGTAAATGATTAATATTTTGTATGGAGAAAACTAAAATTCTTTGTTTGGAAGATTTTCTGATTGATTCGTGTACAGACCGTGGTCATGAGTAAGAATCCAAAATGTGAGCCATTTCGGTGCCATAGGACCGAAGTTATGACCGAAACAAAGTTTTTAAAGACAGAACCCAAGTACTAAAACGACCGAACCCAAGTGTGAAAACGATGTTTTTTTTTTTAATTCTTCTTTTGGCAGATATTTTGATTGATTCGTGTACAGACCATGATTCTTAGTCTTTATCCAAAAAAAATTGTATGGAGAAAACTAAAATTCTTGTTTTGGAAGATTTTCTGATTGATTCGTGTACAGACCGTGGTCATGAGTAAGAATCCAAAATTTCAGCCATTTCAGTGCCATAAGGCCGAAGTTATGACCAACACAAAGTTTTTAAAGACCGAACCCAAGTACTAAAACGACCGAACCCAAGTGTGAAAACGATGATATTTTTTTAAAATTCTTCTTTTGGCAGATATTTTGATTGATTCGTGTACAGACCATGATTCTTAGTCTTAGTATGGAGAAAACTAAAATTCTTTTTTTGGAAGATTTTCTGATTGATTCGAGTACAGACCGTGGTCATGAGTAAGAATCCAAAATTTCAGCCATTTCGGTGCCATAAGGCCAAAGTTATGACCAACACAAAGTTTTTAAAGAGGAAACCCAAGTACTAAAACGACCGAACCCAAGTGTGAAAACGATGATATTTTTTTCAACTTCTTCTTTTGGCAGATATTTTGATTGATTCGTGTACAGACCATGATTCTTAGTCTTTATCCAAAAAAAATTGTATGGAGAAAACTAAAATTCTTGTTTTGGAAGATTTTCTGATTGATTCGTGTACAGACCGTGGTCATGAGTAAGAATCCAAAATTTCAGCCATTTCAGTGCCATAAGGCCGAAGTTATGACCAACACAAAGTTTTTAAAGACCGAACCCAAGTACTAAAACGACCGAACCCAAGTGTGAAAACGATGATATTTTTTTAAAATTCTTCTTTTGGCAGATATTTTGATTGATTCGTGTACAGACCATGATTCTTAGTCTTAGTATGGAGAAAACTAAAATTCTTTTTTTGGAAGATTTTCTGATTGATTCGAGTACAGACCGTGGTCATGAGTAAGAATCCAAAATTTCAGCCATTTCGGTGCCATAAGGCCAAAGTTATGACCAACACAAAGTTTTTAAAGAGGAAACCCAAGTACTAAAACGACCGAACCCAAGTGTGAAAACGATGATATTTTTTTCAACTTCTTTTTTTTGCAGATATTTTGACTGATTCGTGTACAGTACTTGGCTCTGGTCTAAATTTAAAATTTCAGTCGATTAGGTGCCATAGGGCCAAAGTTATGGCCGAACCTAAGTTTGACGAAATGCCCATAAAATGATGAATATTTTGTATGGAGAAAACTAAAATTCTTTTTTTGGAAGATATACTGATTACTTCGTGTACAGACCGTGGTCATGAGTAAGAATCCAAAATTTCAGGCATTTTGGTGCCATAGGGCCGAAGTTATGACCGACACAAAGTTTTTAAAGACCGAACCCAAGTACTAAAACGACCGAACCCAAGTGTGAAAACGATGATATTTTTTCCAAATTCTTTTTTTGGCAGATATTTTGATATTTTCTTGTACAGACCATGATTCTCAGTCTAAATCCAAAATTTCAGTCGATAAGGTGCCGTAGGGCCAAAGTTATTGCCGAACCTAAGTTTGAAAAAATCCCCCGTAAATGATTAATATTTTGTATGGAGAAAACTAAAATTCTTTGTTTGGAAGATTTTCTGATTACTTCGTGTACAGACCGTGGTCATGAGTAAGAATCCAAAATTTCAGGCATTTTGGTGCCATAGGGCCGAAGTTATGACCGACACAAAGTTTTTAAAGACCGAACCCAAGTACTAAAACGACCGAACCCAAGTGTGAAAACGATGATATTTTTTCCAAATTCTTTTTTTGGCAGATATTTTGATATTTTCTTGTACAGACCATGATTCTCAGTCTAAATCCAAAATTTCAGTCGATTTTGTGCTATAGGGCCAAAGTTATTGCCGAACCTAAGTTTGAAAAAATCCCCCGTAAATGATTAATATTTTGTATGGAGAAAACTAAAATACTTTGTTTGGAAGATTTTCTGATTGATTCGTGTACAGACCGTGGTCATGAGTAAGAATCCAAAATGTGAGCCATTTCGGTGCCATAGGACCGAAACAAAGTTTTTAAAGACAGAACCCAAGTACTAAAACGACCGAACCCAAGTGTGAAAACGATGTTTTTTTTTTTAATTCTTCTTTTGGCAGATATTTTGATTGATTCGTGTACAGACCATGATTCTTAGTCTTTATCCAAAAAAAATTGTATGGAGAAAACTAAAATTCTTGTTTTGGAAGATTTTCTGATTGATTCGTGTACAGACCGTGGTCATGAGTAAGAATCCAAAATTTCAGCCATTTCAGTGCCATAAGGCCGAAGTTATGATCAACACAAAGTTTTTAAAGACCGAACCCAAGTACTAAAACGACCGAACCCAAGTGTGAAAACGATGATATTTTTTTAAAATTCTTCTTTTGGCAGATATTTTGATTGATTCGTGTACAGACCATGATTTTTAGTCTGTATCCAAAATTTCAGTCGATTTGGTGCCATAGTGCCAAAGTTATGACGACAGAAACGACAGAACCCAAGTGTGAAAACGATGATATGTTTTTAAAATTCTTCTTTTGGCAGATATTTTGATTGATTCGTGTACAGACCATGATTCTTAGTCTTAGTATGGAGAAAACTAAAATTCTTTTTTTGGAAGATTTTCTGATTGATTCGTGTACAGACCGTGGTCATGAGTAATGATCCAAAATTTCAGCCATTTCGGTGCCATAAGGCCAAAGTTATGACCAACACAAAGTTTTAAAAGAGGAAACCCAAGTACTAAAACGACCGAACCCAAGTGTGAAAACGATGATATTTTTTTCAACTTCTTTTTTTTGCAGATATTTTGACTGATTCGTGTACAGTACTTGGCTCTGGTCTAAATTTAAAATTTCAGTCGATTAGGTGCCATAGGGCCAAAGTTATGGCCGAACCTAAGTTTGACGAAATGCCCATAAAATGATGAATATTTTGTATGGAGAAAACTAAAATTCTTTTTTTGGAAGATATTCTGATTACTTCGTGTACAGACCGTGGTCATGAGTAAGAATCCAAAATTTCAGGCATTTTGGTGCCATAGGGCCGAAGTTATGACCGACACAAAGTTTTTAAAGACCGAACCCAAGTACTAAAACGACCGAACCCAAGTGTGAAAACGATGATATTTTTTCCAAATTCTTTTTTTGGCAGATATTTTGATATTTTCTTGTACAGACCATGATTCTCAGTCTAAATCCAAAATTTCAGTCGATTTTGTGCTATAGGGCCAAAGTTATTGCCGAACCTAAGTTTGAAAAAATCCCCCGTAAATGATTAATATTTTGTATGGAGAAAACTAAAATTCTTTGTTTGGAAGATTTTCTGATTGATTCGTGTACAGACCGTGGTCATGAGTAAGAATCCAAAATGTGAGCCATTTCGATGCCATAGGACCGAAGTTATGACCGAAACAAAGTTTTTAAAGACAGAACCCAAGTACTAAAACGACCGAACCCAAGTGTGAAAACGATGTTTTTTTTTTTTAATTCTTCTTTTGGCAGATATTTTGATTGATTCGTGTACAGACCATGATTATTAGTCTTTATCCAAAATTTTCAGTCGATTTGGTGCCATAGTGCCAAAGTTATGACCGAAAAAATGTATTTACAGACCGACCCCAAGTACTAAAAAGACCAAACCCAATTGTGAAAACGATAATATTTTTTTAAAATTCTTCTTTTGGCAGATATTTTGATTGATTCGTGTACAGACCATGATTCTTAGTCTTTATCCAAAAAAATTTGTATGGAGAAAACTAAAATTCTTTTTTTGGAAGATTTTCTGATTGATTCGTGTACAGACCGTGGTCATGAGTAAGAATCCAAAATTTCAGCCATTTCGGTGCCATAAGGCCGAAGTTATGACCAACACAAAGTTTTTAAAGACCAAACCCAAGTACTAAATCGACCGAACCCAAGTGTGAAAACGATGATATTTTTTTCAACTTCTTTTTTTTGCAGATATTTTGACTGATTCGTGTACAGTACTTGGCTCTGGTCTAAATTTAAAATTTCAGTCGATTAGGTGCCATAGGGCCAAAGTTATGGCCGAACCTAAGTTTGACGAAATGCCCATAAAATGATGAATATTTTGTATGGAGAAAACTAAAATTCTTTTTTTGGAAGATATTCTGATTACTTCGTGTACAGACCGTGGTCATGAGTAAGAATCCAAAATTTCAGGCATTTAGGTGCCATAGGGCCGAAGTTATGACCGACACAAAGTTTTTAAAGACCGAACCCAAGTACTAAAACGACCAAACCCAAGTGTGAAAACGATGATATTTTTTCCAAATTCTTCTTTTGGCAGATATTTTGATTGATTCGTGTACAGACCATGATTCTTAGTCTAAATCCAAAAAAATTTGTATGGAGAAAACTAAAATTCTATTTTTGGAAGATATTCTGATTACTTCGTGTACAGACCGTGGTCATGAGTAAGAATCCAAAATTTCAGGCATTTTGGTGCCATAGGGCCGAAGTTATGACCTACACAAAGTTTTTAAAGACCGAACCCAAGTACTAAAACGACCGAACCCAAGTGTGAAAACGATGATATTTTTTCCAAATTCTTTTTTTGGCAGATATTTTGATATTTTCTTGTACAGACCATGATTCTCAGTCTAAATCCAAAATTTCAGTCGATTTTGTGCTATAGGGCCAAAGTTATTGCCGAACCTAAGTTTGAAAAAATCCCCCGTAAATGATTAATATTTTGTATGGAGAAAACTAAAATTCTTTGTTTGGAAGATTTTCTGAATGTTTCGTCTACAGACCGTGGTCATGAGTAAGAATCCAAAATTTCAGGTATTTTGGTGCCATAGGGCCGAATTTATGACCGACAAAAAGTTTTTAAAGACTGAACCCAAGTACTAAAACCACCGAACCCAAGTGTGAAAACGATGATATTTTTTCCAAATTCTTCTTTTGGCAGATATTTTGATTGATTCGTGTACAGACCATGATTCTTAGTCTAAATCAAAAATTTCAGTCGATTTTGTGCCATAGGGCCAAATTTATTGCCGAACCTAAGTTTGAAAAAATCCCCCGTAAATGATTAATATTTTGTATGGAGAAAACTTAAATTCTTTGTTTGAAAGATTTTCTGAATGTTTCGTCTACAGACCGTGGTCATGAGTAAGAATTCAAAATTTCAGGTATTTTGGTGCCAAAGGGCCGAATTTATGACCGACAAAAAGTTTTTAAAGACTGAACCCAAGTACTAAAACCACCGAACCCAAGTGTGAAAACGATGATATTTTTTCCAAATTCTTCTTTTGGCAGATATTTTGATTGATTCGTGTACAGATCATGATTCTTAGTCTAAATCAAAAATTTCAGTCGATTTTGTGCCATAGGGCCAAATTTATTGCCGAACCTAAGTTTGAAAAAATCCCCCGTAAATGATTAATATTTTGTATGGAGAAAACTAAAATTCTTTGTTTGGAAGATTTTCTGAATGTTTCGTCTACAGACCGTGGTCATGAGTAAGAATCCAAAATTTCAGCCATTTCGGTGAAATACGGCCGAAGTTATGACCGACACAAAGTTATTGAAGACCGAACCCAAGTTCTAAAACGACCGAACCCAAGTGTGAAAACGATGATATTTTTTTCAACTTCTTTTTTTTGCAGATATTTTGACTGATTCGTGTTCAGTACTTGGCTCTGGTCTAAATTTAAAATTTCAGTCGATTAGGTGCCATAGGGCCAAAGTTATGGCCGAACCTAAGTTTGACGAAATGCCCATAAAATGATGAATATTTTGTATGGAGAAAACTAAAATTCTTTTTTTGGAAGATATTCTGATTACTTCGTGTACAGACCGTGGTCATGAGTAAGAATCCAAAATTTCAGGCATTTTGGTGCCATAGGGCCGAACTTATGACCGACACAAAGTTTTTAAAGACCAAACCCAAGTACTAAAACGACCGAACCCAAGTGTGAAAACGATGATATTTTTTCCAAATTCTTTTTTTGGCAGATATTTTGATATTTTCTTGTACAGACCATGATTCTCAGTCTAAATCCAAAATTTCAGTCGATTTTGTGCTATAGGGCCAAAGTTATTGCCGAACCTAAGTTTGAAAAAATCCACCGTAAATGATTAATATTTTGTATGGAGAAAACTAAAATTCTTTGTTTGGAAGATTTTCTGATTGATTCGTGTACAGACCGTGGTCATGAGTAAGAATCCAAAATGTGAGCCATTTCGGTGCCATAGGACCGAAGTTATGACCGAAACAAAGTTTTTAAAGACAGAACCCAAGTACTAAAACGACCGAACCCAAGTGTGAAAACGATGTTTTTTTTTTAATTCTTCTTTTGGCAGATATTTTGATTGATTCGTGTACAGACCATGATTATTAGTCTGTATCCAAAATTTTCAGTCGATTTGGTGCCATAGTGCCAAAGTTATGACCGAAAAAATGTATTTACAGACCGACCCCAAGTACTAAAACGACCAAACCCAATTGTGAAAACGATAATTTTTTTTAAAAATTCTTCTTTTGGCAGATATTTTGATTGATTCGTTTACAGACCATGATTATTAGTCTTTATCCAAATAATTTTGTTTGGAGAAAACTAAAATTCTTTTTTTGGAAGATTTTCTGATTGATTCGTGTACAGACTGTGGTCATAAGTAAGAATCGAAAATTTCAGTCATTTCGGTGACATAGGGCCGAAGTTATGACCGACACAATGTATTTACAGACCGACCCCAAGTACTAAAACGACCGAACCCAAGTGTGAAAACGATGTTTTTTTTTTTTTAATTCTTCTTTTGGCAGATATTTTGATTGATTCGTGTACAGACCATGATTCTTAGTCTTTATCCAAAAAAATTTGTATGGAGAAAACTAAAATTCTTTTTTTGGAAGATTTTCTGATTGATTCGTGTACAGACCGTGGTCATGAGTAAGAATCCAAAATTTCAGCCATTTCGGTGCCATAAGGCCGAAGTTATGACCGAAACAAAGTTTTTAAAGACAGAACCCAAGTACTAAAACGACCGAACCCAAGTGTGAAAACGATGTTTTTTTTTTAATTCTTCTTTTGGCAGATATTTTGATTGATTCGTGTACAGACCATGATTATTAGTCTGTATCCAAAATTTTCAGTCGATTTGGTGCCATAGTGCCAAAGTTATGACCGAAAAAATGTATTTACAGACCGACCCCAAGTACTAAAACGACCAAACCCAATTGTGAAAACGATAATTTTTTTTTAAAATTCTTCTTTTGGCAGATATTTTGATTGATTCGTTTACAGACCATGATTATTAGTCTTTATCCAAAAAATTTTGTTTGGAGAAAACTAAAATTCTTTTTTTTGAAGATTTTTTGATTGATTCGTGTACAGACTGTGGTCATGAGTAAGAATCGAAAATTTCAGTCATTTCGGTGCCATAGGGCCGAAGTTATGACCGACACAATGTATTTGCAGACCGACCCCAAGTACTAAAACGACCGAACCCAAGTGTGAAAACGATGTTTTTTTTTTTTTAATTCTTCTTTTGGCAGATATTTTGATTGATTCGTGTACAGACCATGATTATTAGTCTGTATCCAAAATTTTCAGTCGATTTGGTGCCATAGTGCCAAAGTTATGACCGAAAAAATGTATTTACAGACCGACCCCAAGTACTAAAACGACCAAACCCAATTGTGAAAACGATAATATTTTTTTAAAATTCTTCTTTTGGCAGATATTTTGATTGATTCGTGTACAGACCATGATTCTTAGTCTTTATCCAAAAAAAATTGTATGGAGAAAACTAAAATTCTTTTTTTGGAAGATTTTCTGATTGATTCGTGTACAGACCGTGGTCATGAGTAAGAATCCAAAATTTCAGCCATTTCGGTGCCATAAGGCCGAAGTTATGACCAACACAAAAATTTTAAAGACCGAACCCAAGTACTAAATCGACCGAACCCAAGTGTGAAAACGATGATATTTTTTTAAAATTCTTCTTTTGGCAGATATTTTGACTGATTCGTATACAGTACTTGGCTCTGGTCTAAATTTAAAATTTCAGTCGATTAGGTGCCATAGGGCCAAAGTTATGGCCGAACCTAAGTTTGACGAAATGCCCATAAAATTATGAATATTTTGTATGGAGAAAACTAAAATTCTTTTTTTGGAAGATATTCTGATTACTTCGTGTACAGACCGTGGTCATGAGTAAGAATCCAAAATTTCAGGCATTTTGGTGCCATAGGGCCGAAGTTATGACCTACACAAAGTTTTTAAAGACCGAACCCAAGTACTAAAACGACCGAACCCAAGTGTGAAAACGATGATATTTTTTCCAAATTCTTTTTTGTCAGATATTTTGATATTTTCTTGTACAGACCATGATTCTCAGTCTAAATCCAAAATTTCAGTTTATTTTGTGCTATAGGGCCAAAGTTATTGCCGAACCTAAGTTTGAAAAAATCCCCCGTAAATGATTAATATTTTGTATGGAGAAAACTAAAATTCTTTGTTTGGAAGATTTTCTGAATGTTTCATCTACAGACCGTGGTCATGAGTAAGAATTCAAAATTTCAGGTATTTTGGTGCCATAGGGCCGAATTTATGACCGACAAAAAGTTTTTAAAAAATGAACCCAAGTACTAAAACCACCGAACCCAAGTGTGAAAACGATGATATTTTTTCCAAATTCTTCTTTTGGCAGATATTTTGATTGATTCGTGTACAGACCATGATTCTTAGTCTAAATCAAAAATTTCAGTCGATTTTGTGCCATAGGGCCAAATTTATTGCCGAACCTAAGTTTGAAAAAATCCCCCGTAAATGATTAATATTTTGTATGGAGAAAACTAAAATTCTTTGTTTGGAAGATTTTCTGAATGTTTCGTCTACAGACCGTGGTCATGAGTAAGAATTCAAAATTTCAGGTATTTTGGTGCCATAGGGCCGAATTTATGACCGACAAAAAGTTTTTAAAGACTGAACCCAAGTACTAAAACGACCGAACCCAAGTGTGAAAACGATGTTTTTTTTTTAATTCTTCTTTTGGCAGATATTTTGATTGATTCGTGTACAGACCATGATTATTAGTCTGTATCCAAAATTTTCAGTCGATTTGGTGCCATAGTGCCAAAGTTATGACCGAAAAAATGTATTTTCAGACCGACCCCAAGTACTAAAACGACCAAACCCAATTGTGAAAACGATAATTTTTTTTAAAAATTCTTCTTTTGGCAGATATTTTGATTGATTCGTTTACAGACCATGATTATTAGTCTTTATCCAAATAATTTTGTTTGGAGAAAACTAAAATTCTTTTTTTGGAAGATTTTCTGATTGATTCGTGTACAGACTGTGGTCATAAGTAAGAATCGAAAATTTCAGTCATTTCGGTGACATAGGGCCGAAGTTATGACCGACACAATGTATTTACAGACCGACCCCAAGTACTAAAACGACCGAACCCAAGTGTGAAAACGATGTTTTTTTTTTTTTAATTCTTCTTTTGGCAGATATTTTGATTGATTCGTGTACAGACCATGATTCTTAGTCTTTATCCAAAAAAATTTGTATGGAGAAAACTAAAATTCTTTTTTTGGAAGATTTTCTGATTGATTCGTGTACAGACCGTGGTCATGAGTAAGAATCCAAAATTTCAGCCATTTCGGTGCCATAAGGCCGAAGTTATGACCAACACAAAAATTTTAAAGACGAAACCCAAGTACTAAAACGACCGAACCCAAGTGTGAAAACGATGATATTTTTTTCAACTTCTTTTTTTTGCAGATATTTTGACTGATTCGTGTACAGTACTTGGCTCTGGTCTAAATTTAAAATTTCAGTCGATTAGGTGCCATAGGGCCAAAGTTATGGCCGAACCTAAGTTTGACGAAATGCCCATAAAATTATGAATATTTTGTATGGAGAAAACTAAAATTCTTTTTTTGGAAGATATTCTGATTACTTCGTGTACAGACCGTGGTCATGAGTAAGAATCCAAAATTTCAGGCATTTTGGTGCCATAGGGCCGAAGTTATGACCTACACAAAGTTTTTAAAGACCGAACCCAAGTACTAAAACGACCGAACCCAAGTGTGAAAACGATGATATTTTTTCCAAATTCTTTTTTTGTCAGATATTTTGATATTTTCTTGTACAGACCATGATTCTCAGTCTAAATCCAAAATTTCAGTTTATTTTGTGCTATAGGGCCAAAGTTATTGCCGAACCTAAGTTTGAAAAAATCCCCCGTAAATGATTAATATTTTGTATGGAGAAAACTAAAATTCTTTGTTTGGAAGATTTTCTGAATGTTCGTCTACAGACCGTGGTCATGAGTAAGAATTCAAAATTTCAGGTATTTTGGTGCCATAGGGCCGAATTTATGACCGACAAAAAGTTTTTAAAAAATGAACCCAAGTACTAAAACCACCGAACCCAAGTGTGAAAACGATGATATTTTTTCCAAATTCTTCTTTTGGCAGATATTTTGATTGATTCGTGTACAGACCATGATTCTTAGTCTAAATCAAAAATTTCAGTCGATTTTGTGCCATAGGGCCAAATTTATTGCCGAACCTAAGTTTGAAAAAATCCCCCGTAAATGATTAATATTTTGTATGGAGAAAACTAAAATTCTTTGTTTGGAAGATTTTCTGAATGTTTCGTCTACAGACCGTGGTCATGAGTAAGAATCCAAAATTTTAGGCATTTTGGTGCCATAGGGCCGAATTTATGACCGACAAAAAGTTTTTAAAGACCGAACCCACGTATTAAAACCACCGAACCCAAGTGTGAAAACGATGATATTTTTTCCAAATTCTTCTTTTGGCAGATATTTTGATTGATTCGTGTACAGACCATGATTCTTAGTCTAAATCAAAAATTTCAGTCGATTTTGTGCCATTGGGCCAAATTTATTGCCGAACCTAAGTTTGAAAAAAATCCCGGGTAAATGATTAATATTTTGTATGGAGAAAACTAAAATTCTTTGTTTGGAAGATTTTCTGAATGTTTCGTGTACAGACCGTGGTTATGAGTAAGAATCCAAAATTTCAGGCATTTTGGTGCCATAGGGCCGAATTTATGACCGACAAAAAGTTTTTAAAGACCGAACCCACGTATTAAAACCACCGAACCCAAGTGTGAAAACGATGATATTTTTTGCAAATTCTTCTTTTGGCAGATATTTTGATTGATTCGTGTACAGACCATGATTATTAGTCTGTATCCAAAATTTCAGTCGATTTGGTGCCATAGTGCCAAAGTTATGACGACAGAAACGACAGAACCCAAGTGTGAAAACGATGATATGTTTTTAAAATTCTTCTTTTGGCAGATATTTTGATTGATTCGTGTACAGACCATGATTCTTAGTCTTAGTATGGAGAAAACTAAAATTCTTTTTTTGGAAGATTTTCTGATTGATTCGTGTTCAGACCGTGGTCATGAGTAAGAATCCAAAATTTCAGCCATTTCGGTGCCATAAGGCCAAAGTTATGACCAATACAAAGTTTTTAAAGACGAAACCCAAGTACTAAAACGACCGAACCCAAGTGTGAAAACGATGATATTTTTTTCAACTTCTTTTTTTTTGCAGATATTTTGACTGATTCGTGTACAGTACTTGGCTCTGGTCTAAATCAAAAATTTCAGTCGATTTTGTGCCATAGGGCCAAATTTATTGCCGAACCTAAGTTTGAAAAAATCCCCCGTAAATGATTAATGTTTTGTATGGAGAAAACTTAAATTCTTTGTTTGAAAGATTTTCTGAATGTTTCGTCTACAGACCGTGGTCATGAGTAAGAATTCAAAATTTCAGGTATTTTGGTGCCATAGGGCCGAATTTATGACCGACAAAAAGTTTTTAAAAACCGAACCCATGTACTAAAACCACCGAACCCAGGTGTTAAAACGATGATATTTTTTTCAAATTCTTCTTTTGGCAGATATTTTGATTGATTCGTGTACAGACCATGATTCTTAGTCTAAATCAAAAATTTCAGTCGATTTTGTGATATAGGGCCAAAGTTATTGCCGAACCTAAGTTTGAAAAAATCCCCCGTAAATGATTAATATTTTGTATGGAGAAAACTAAAATTCTTTGTTTGGAAGATTTTCTGAATGTTTCGTCTACAGACCGTGGTCATGAAAAAGAATCCAAAATTTCAGGCATTTTGGTGCCATAGGGCCGAATTTATGACCGACAAAAAGTTTTTAAAAACCGAACCCACGTATTAAAACCACCGAACCCAGGTGTGAAAACGATGATATTTTTTTCAAATTCTTCTTTTGGCAGATATTTTGATTGATTCGTGTACAGACCATGATATTTAGTCTAAATCCAAAATTTCAGTCGATTTGGTGTCATAAGGCCAAAGTTATGGCCGAACCTAAGTTTGACGAAATCCCCCGTAAATGATTAATGTTTTGTATGGAGAAAACTTAAATTCTTTGTTTGAAAGATTTTCTGAATGTTTCGTCTACAGACCGTGGTCATGAGTAAGAATTCAAAATTTCAGGTATTTTGGTGCCATAGGGCC